>CATKUP010000157.1:0-1215000 GCA_949786385.1 Onychomys leucogaster | reverse complement strand
TTAATTGACAAGCATTAGATGTTAGAGGACCAGTGCATTCAATCGGTTTCAGAAGAAGTTTTCGACTACATATTGTCTGTAAGTGTAGGAAACACCGTTGTTTTATTCTGGGCACACTCAGATTTCCTGCTGTATTAGAGACTCTAGAAAGGAAGAGTGTGCTTCTCGCTCCAAAGCAGAGTGTGATCCATGGCTGAGAACTATGCTGTGTGTTTCACTTAAGAAATGGAGTTAAATCTCTGGCTCTGAGTCTTCCTACAAACAAGACTTCGATTCAGATAAGGGCAGTCACTTTTCAGCTCAAAAGAACTACATCGTTCACTGAGCTCACGCGTTTCTCATCTTAACTGACAAGCATTGGATGTTAGAGGGTCAGTGCTTTGTATCAGTTTCAGAAGCAGAGTTGGACTACATATGATCCATATGTGTAGGAAACCCCGATCTTTTGTTCTGGGCACACTCACGTTTCCTGCTGTCTTAGAGACTCTAGAAAGCAAGAACGTGCTTCTCGCTCTAAAGCAGATTGTGATCCATAGATGAGACTATGCTGTGTGTTTCACTTCAGAAAATGAGTTAAATCCCATGCTCTGTGTCTCCCAACAAGCAAGACTTCGTTTCAGGTAAGTGTAGTCACTTTTCTGCTCAAAGGAACTACATCGTTCACGAAGCTCACACATTTCTCATCTTAACTGACAAGCATTGGATGTTAGAGGACCAGTGCTTTGTATCAGTTTAAGTAGCAGATTTGGACTAGATATGGTCCGTATGTGTAGGAAACACCGTTCTTTTGTTCTCAGCACACTCACGTTTCCTGCTGTCTTAGAGACTCTAGAAAGCAAGAGCATGCTTCTCATTCTAAAGCAGAGTGTGATCCATGGATGAAAACTATGCTGTTTGTTTCCCTTCAGAAAAGGAGTTAAATCCCAGGCTCTGAGTCTCCCTACAAGCAAGATTTCGTTCCAGGTGAGTGCAGTCACTTTTCTGCTCAAACGAACTACATCTTTCATGAAGCTCAAACGTTTCTCATCTTAACTGAGAATCATTGGATGTTAGAGGACCAGTGCATTCAATCAGTTTCATAAGAAGTTTTGGACTACATATAGTCCGTATGTGTAGGAAACACCGTTCTTTTGTTCTGGGCACACTCTGATTTCCTGCTGTCTTAGAGACTCTCGAAAGCAAGAGTGTGCTTCTTGCTCTAAAGCACAGTGTGATCCATGGATGAGAACTACGCTGTGGGTTTCACTTCAGAAATGGAGTTAAATCCCAGGCTCTGAGTCTTCCTACAAGCAAGAATTCGTTTCAGGTAATGGCAGTCACTTTTCTGCTCAAACGAACTACATCGTTCACGAAGCTCACACGTTTCTCATCTTAAATGACAAGCATTGAATGTTAGAGGACCAGTGCTTTTTATGAGTTTCAGAAGCAGAGTTGGACTAGATATGGTCCGTATGTGTAAGAAACACCGTTCTTTTGTTCTCAGCACACTCACGCATCCTGCTGTCTTAGAGAATCTAGAAAGCAAGAGCGTGCTTCTTGTTCTAAAGCAGAGTGTGATCAATGGATGATTACACTGCTGTGTGTTTCACTCCAGAAATGGAGTTAAATCCCAGGCTCTGAGTCTTCCTACAAGCAAGAATTCGATTCAGGTAAGGGCAGTCACTTTTCTGCTTGAATGAACTACATCGTTCACGAAGCTCACACGTTTCTCATCTTAACTGACAAGCATTGGATGTTAGAGGGTCAGTGCTTTGTATCAGTTTCAGAAGCAGATTTGGACTACATTTGGTCTGTATGTGTAGGAAACACCGTTCTTTTGTTCTGGGCACACTCAGATTACCTGCTATATTAGAGACTCTAGAAAGCAAGAGCTTGCTTCTTGTTCTAAAGCAGAGTGTGATCCATGGATGATTACACTGCTGTGTGTTTCACTCCAGAAATGGAGTTAAATCCCAGGCTCTGTGTCTTCCTACAAGCAAGACTTCGTTTCAGGTAAGGACAGTCACTTTTCAGCTCAAACGAACTACATCTTTCACGAAGCTCACACGTTTCTCATCTTAACTGACAAGCATTAGATTTTAGAGGACCAGTGCATTCAATCAGCTTCAGAAGAAGTTTTGGACTACATATAGTCCGTATGTGTAGGAAATCCGTTCTTTTATTCTGGTCACACTCAGATTTCCTGCTGTATTAGAGACTCTAGAAAGCAAGAGTGTGCTTCTCGCTCTAAAGCAGAGTGTGATCCATGGATGAGAACTATGCTGTGTGTTTCCCTTCAGAAATGGAGTTAAATCCCAGGCTCTGAGTCTTCCTACAAGCAAGACTTCGATTCAGGTAAGGGCAGTCACTTTTCAGCTCAAACGAACTACATCGTTCACTGAGCTCACGCTTTTCTCATTGTAACTGACAAGCATTGGAAGTTAGAGGGTCAGTCCTTTGTATCAGTTTCAGAAGCAGAGTTGGACTACATATGATCCATATGTGTAGGAAACCCCGATCTTTTGTTCTGGGCACACTCACGTTTCCTGCTGTCTTAGAGACTCTAGAAAGCAAGAACGTGCTTCTCGCTCTAAATCAGATTGTGATCCATAGATGAGACTATGCTGTGTGTTTCACTTCAGAAATGGAGTTAAATCCCATGCTCTGTGTCTCCCAACAAGCAGGACTTCGTTTCAGGTAAGTGTAGTCAATTTTCTGCTCAAAGGAACTACATCGTTCACGAAGCTCACACGTATCTCATCTTAACTGACAAGCATTGGATGTTAGAGGACCAGTGCTTTGTATCAGTTTCAGAAGAAGAGTTGGACTAGATATGGTCCGTGTGTGTAGGAAACACCGTTCTTTTGTTCTCAGCACACTCACGTTTCCTGCTGTCTTAGAGACTCTAGAAAGGAAGAGCGTGCTTCTCGCTCTAAAGCAGAGTGTGATCCATGGATGAAAACTATGCTGTGTGTTTCCCTTCAGAAATGGAGTTAAATCCCACTCTCTGTGTCTTCCTACAAGCAAGACTTCGTTTCAGGTAAGGGCAGTCACTTTTCAGCTCAAACGAACTACATCTTTCACGGAGCTCACACGTTTCTCATCTTAACAGACAAGCATTGGATGTTACAGGACCAGTGCTTTGTATCAGTTTAAGAAGCAGAGTTGGACTAGATATGGTCCGTATGTGTACGAAACACCATTCTTTTGTTCTCAGCACACTCACCTTTCCTGCTGTCTTAGAGACTTTAGAAAGCAAGAGCGTGCTTCTTGCTCTAAAGCAGAGTGTGATCAATGAATGAGACAATGCTGTGTGTTTCACTTCAGAAATGGAGTTAAATCCCATGCTCTGAGTCTCCCTACAAGCAAGACTTCGTTTCAGGTAAGGGAAGTCACTTTTCAGCTCAAACGAACTACATCGTTCACGAAGCTCACACGTTTCTCATCTTAACTGACAAGCATTGGATATTAGAGGACCAGTGCTTTGTTTGAGTTTCAGAAGAAGAGTTGGACTAGATATGGTCCATATGTGTAGGAAACCCCGTTCTTTTGTTCTCAGCACACTCACGTTTCCTGCTGTCTTAGAGACTGTAGAAACCAAGAGCGTCCTTCTTGTTCTAAAGCAGTTGTGATCAATGGATGATTACACTGCTGTGTGTTTTACTTCAGAAATGGAGTTAAATCCCAGGCTCTGAGTCTTCCTACAAGCAAGACTTCGTTTCAGGTGAGGGCAGTCAGTTTTCTGCTAAAACGAACTACATCTTTCACGAAGCTCACACGTTTTTCATCTTAACTGACAAGCATTAGATGTTAGAGGACCAGTGCATTCAATCAGCTTCAGAAGAAGTTTTGGACTACATATAGTCCATATGTGTAGGAAATCCGTTCTTTTATTCTGGGCACACTCAGATTTCCTGCTGTATTAGAGACTCTAGAAAGCAAGAGTGTGCTTCTCGCTCTAAAGCAGAGTGTGATCCATGGATGAGAACTATGCTGTGTGTTTCACTTCAGAAATGGAGTTAAATCCCATGCTCTGTGTCTCCCAACAAGCAAGACTTCGTTTCAGGTAAGTGTAGTCAATTTTCTGCTCAAAGGAACTACATCGTTCACGAAGCTCACACATTTCTCATCTTAACTGACAAGCATTGGATGTTAGAGGACCAGTGCTTTGTATCAGTTTAAGAAGCAGATTTGGACTAGATATGGTCCGTGTGTGTAGGAAACACCGTTCTTTTGTTCTCAGCACACTCACGTTTCCTGCTGTCTTAGAGACTCTAGAAAGCAAGAGCATGCTACTCGTTCTAAAGCAGAGTGTGATCCATGGATGAAAACTATGCTGTTTGTTTCCCTTCTGAAAAGGAGTTAAATCCCAGGCTCTGAGTCTCCCTACAAGCAAGATTTCGTTTCAGGTGAGGGCAGTCACTTTTCTGCTCAAACGAACTACATCTTTCACGAAGCTCAAACGTTTCTCATCTTAACTGAGAATCATTGGATGTTAGAGGACCAGTGCATTCAATCATTTTCAGAAGAAGTTTTGGACTACATATAGTCCGTATGTGTAGGAAACACCGTTCTTTTGTTCTGGGCACACTCAGATTTCCTGCTTTCTTAGAGACTCTCGAAAGCAAGAGTGTGGTTCTTGCTCTAAAGCAGAGTGTGATCCATGGATGAGAACTATGCTGTGTGTTTCACTTCAGAAATGGAGTTAAATCCCAGGCTCTGAGTCTTCCTCCAAGCAAGAATTCGTTTCAGGTAATGACAGTCACTTTTCTGCTCAAAGGAACTACATCGTTCACAAAGCTCACACGTTTCTCATCTTAACTGACAAGCATTGAATGTTAGAGGACCAGTGCTTTTTATGAGTTTCAGAAGCAGAGTTGGACTAGATATGGTCCGTATGTGTACGAAACACCGTTCTTTTGTTCTCAGCACACTCACGCTTCCTGCTCTCTTAGAGACTCTAGAAAGGAAGAGCGTGCTTCTCGCTCTAAAGCAGAGTGTGATCCATGGATGAGAACTATGCTGTGTGTTTCCCTTCAGAAATGGAGTTAAATCCCAGGCTCTGAGTCTTCCTACAAGCAAGACTTCTTTTCAGGTAAGGACAGTCACTTTTCAGCTCAAACGAACTACATCGTTCACGAAGCTCACACGTTTCTCACCTTAAGAGACAAGCATTGGATGTTAGAGGACCAGTGCTTTGTATCAGTTTCAGAAGCAGGGTTGGACTATATGATGTCTGTATGTGTAGGAAACACCGTTCTTTTGTTCTCAGCAAAATCACGTTTCCTGCTGTCTTAGAGACTCGAGAATGCAAGAGCGTGATTCTTGTTCTAAAGCAGAGTGTGATCAATGGATGATTACACTGCTGTGTGTTTTACTTCAGAAATGGAGTTAAATCCCAGGCTCTGAGTCTTCCTACAAGCAAGACTTCATTTCAGGTGAGGGCAGTCACTTTTCTGCTCAAACGAACTACATCTTTCACGAAGCTCACACGTTTCTCATCTTAACTGACAAGCATTAGATTGTAGAGGACCAGTGCATTCAATCAGCTTCAGAAGAAGTTTTGGACTACATATAGTCCGTATGTGTAGGAAATCCGTTCTTTAGTTCTGGGCACACTCAGATTTCCTGCTTTCTTAGAGACTCTCGAAAGCAAGAGTGTGGTTCTTGCTCTAAAGCAGAGTGTGATCCATGGATGAGAACTATGCTGTGTGTTTCCCTTCAGAAATGGAGTTAAATCCCAGCTCTGAGTCTTCCTACAAGCAAGACTCGATTCAGGTAAGGGCAGTCACTTTTCAGCTCAAACGAACTACATCGTTCACTGAGCTCACGCTTTTCTCATCGTAACTGACAAGCATTGGAAGTTAGAGGGTCAGTCCTTTGTATCAGTTTCAGAAGCAGAGTTGGACTACATATGATCCATATGTGTAGGAAACCCCGATCTTTTGTTCTGGGCACACTCACGTTTCCTGCTGTCTTAGAGACTCTAGAAAGCAAGAACGTGATTCTCGCTCTAAAGCAGATTGTGATCCATAGATGAGACTATGCTGTGTGTTTCACTTCAGAAATGGAGTTAAATCCCATGCTCTGTGTCTCCCTACAAGCAGGACTGCGTTTCAGGTAAGTGTAGTCAATTTTCTGTTCAAAGGAACTACATCGTTCACGAAGCTCACACGTATCTCATCTTAACTGACAAGCATTGGATGTTAGAGGACCAGTGCTTTGTATCAGTTTCAGAAGAAGAGTTGGACTAGATATGGTCCATGTGTGTAGGAAACACCGTTCTTTTGTTCTCAGCACACTCACGTTTCCTGCTGTCTTAGAGACTCTAGAAAGGAAGAGCGTGCTTCTCGCTCTAAAGCAGAGTGTGATCCATGGATGAAAACTATGCTGTGTGTTTCCCTTCAGAAATGGAGTTAAATCCCACTCTCTGTGTCTTCCTACAAGCAAGACTTCCTTTCAGGTAAGGGCAGTCACTTTTCAGCTCAAACGAACTACATCGGTCACTGAGTTCACACATTTCTCATCTTAACAGACAAGCATTGGATGTTAGAGGACCAGTGCTTTGTATCAGTTTAAGAAGCAGAGTTGGACTAGATATGGTCCGTATGTGTAAGAAACACCGTTCTTTTGTTCTCAGCACACTCACGCTTCCTGCTGTCTTAGAGACTCTAGAAAGCAAGAGCGTGCTTCTCGCTCTAAAGCAGAGTGTGATCCATGGATGAGAACTATGCTGTGTGTTTCCCTTCAGAAATGGAGTTAAATCCCAGGCTCTGAGTCTTCCTACAAGCAAGACTTCGTTTCAGGTAAGGACAGTCACTTTTCAGCTCAAACGAACTACATCGTTCACGAAGCTCACACGTTTCTCACCTTAAGAGACAAGCATTGGATGTTAGAGGACCAGTGCTTTGTATCAGTTTCAGAAGCAGAGTTGGAAGAGATATGGTCCGTATGTGTACGAAACACCGTTCTTTTGTTCTTAGCAAACTCACGTTTCCTGCTGTCTTAGAGACTATTGAAAGCAAGAGCGTGCTTCTTGTTCTAAAGCAGAGTGTGATCAATGAATGAGACAATGCTGTGTGTTTCACTTCAGAAATGGAGTTAAATCCCATGCTCTGAGTCTCCCTACAAGCAAGAATTCGTTTCAGGTAAGGGCAGTCACTTTTCAGCTCAAACGAACTACATCGTTCACGAAGCTCACACGTTTCTCACCTTAAGAGACAAGCATTGGATGTTAGAGGACCAGTGCTTTCCATCAGTTTCAGAAGCAGGGTTGGACTATATAATGTCCGTATGTGTAGGAAACACCGTTCTTTTGTTCTCAGCACACTCACGTTTCCTGCTGTCTTAGAGACCCTAGAAAGCAAGAGCGTGCTTCTTGTTCTAAAGCAGAGTGTGATCAATGGATGATTACACTGCTGTGTGTTTTACTTCAGAAATGGAGTTAAATCCCAGGCTCTGAGTCTTCCTACAAGCAAGACTTCATTTCAGGTGAGGGCAGTCACTTTTCTGCTCAAACGAACTACATCTTTCACGAAGCTCACATGTTTCTCATCTTAACTGACAAGCATTAGATTTTAGAGGACCAGTGCATTCAATCAGCTTCAGAAGAAGTTTTGGACTACATATAGTCCGTATGTGTAGGAAACACCGTTCTTTTGTTCTGGGCACACTCAGATTTCCTGCTGTCTTAGAGACTCTCGAAAGCAAGAGTGTGCTTCTTGCTCTAAAGCAGAGTGTGATCCATGGATGAGAACTACGCTGTGGGTTTCACTTCAGAAATGGAGTTAAATCCCAGGCTCTGAGTCTTCCTCCAAGCAAGAATTCGGTTCAGGTAATGGCAGTCACTTTTCTGCTCAAACGAACTACATCGTTCACGAAGCTCACACGTTTCTCATCTTAACTGACAAGCATTGAATGTTAGAGGACCAGTGCTTTTTATGAGTTTCAGAAGCAGAGTTGGACTAGATATGGTCCGTATGTGTACGAAACACCGTTCTTTTGTTCTCAGCAAACTCACGCTTCCTGCTGTCTGAGAGACTCTAGAAAGCAAGAGCGTGCTTCTCGCTCTAAAGCAGAGTGTGATCCATGGATGAGAACTATGCTGTGTGTTTGCCTTCAGAAATGGAGTTAAATCCCAGGCTCTGAGTCTTCCTACAAGCAAGACTTCGTTTCAGGTAAGGACAGTCACTTTTCAGCTCAAACGAACTACATCGTTCACGAAGCTCACACGTTTCTCACCTTAAGAGACAAGCATTGGATGTTAGAGGACCAGTGCTTTGCATCAGTTTCAGAAGCAGGGTTGGACTATATAATGTCCGTATGTGTAGGAAACACCGTTCTTTTGTTCTCAGCACACTCAAGTTTCCTGCTGTCTTAGAGACTCTAGAAAGCAAGAGCGTGCTTCTTGTTCTAAAGCAGAGTGTGATCAATGGATGATTACACTGCTGTGTGTTTTACTTCAGAAATGGAGTTAAATCCCAGGCTCTGAGTCTTCCTACAAGCAAGACTTCATTTCAGGTGAGGGCAGTCACTTTTCAGCTCAAACGAACTACATCGTTCACTGAGTTCACACATTTCTCATCTTAACAGACAAGCATTGGATGTTAGAGGACCAGTGCTTTGTATCAGTTTAAGAAGCAGAGTTGGACTAGATATGGTCCGTATGTGTACGAAACACCGTTCTTTTGTTCTCAGCACACTCACCTTTCCTGCTGTCTTAGCGACTTTAGAAAGCAAGAGCGTGCTTCTCGCTCTAAAGCAGAGTGTGATCCATGGATGAAAACTATGCTGTGTGTTTCCCTTCAGAAAAGGTGTTAAATCCCAGGCTCTATGTCTTCCAACAAGCAAGACTTCGTTTCAGGTAAGGGCAGTCACTTTTCAGCTCAAACGAACTACATCTTTCACGGAGCTCACACGTTTCTCATCTTTACAGACAAGCATTGGATGTTAGTGGACCAGTGCTTTGTATCAGTTTCAGAAGCAGAGTTGGAAGAGATATGGTCCGTATGTGTAGGAAACACCGTTCTTTTGTTCTCAGCAAACTCACGTTTCCTGCTGTCTTAGAGACTATAGAAAGCAAGAGCGTGCTTCTTGTTCTAAAGCAGAGTGTGATCAATGAATGAGACAATGCTGTGTGTTTCACTTCAGAAATGGAGTTAAATCCCATGCTCTGAGTCTCCCTACAAGCAAGACTTCGTTTCAGGTAAGGGCAGTCACTTTTCAGCTCAAACGAACTACATCGTTCACGAAGCTCACACGTTTCTCATCTTAACTGACAAGCATTGGATGTTAGAGGACCAGTGCTTTGTTTCAGTTTCAGAAGAAGAGTTGGACTAGATATGGTCCATATGTGTAGGAAACCCCGTTCTTTTGTTCTCAGCACACTCACGTTTCCTGCTGTCTTAGAGACTGTAGAAAGCAAGAGCGTGCTTCTTGTTCTAAAGCAGTTGTGATCAATGGATGATTACACTTCTGTGTGTTTTACTTCAGAAATGGAGTTAAATCGCAGGCTCTGAGTCTTCCTACAAGCAAGACTTCGTTTCAGGTGAGGGCAGTCACTTTTCTGCTCAAACGAACTACATCTTTCACGAAGCTCACACGTTTCTCATCTTAACTGACAAGCATTAGATTTTAGAGGACCAGTGCATTCAATCAGCTTCAGAAGAAGTTTTGGACTACATATAGTCCGTATATGTAGGAAATCCGTTCTTTTATTCTGGGCACACTCAGATTTCCTGCTGTATTAGAGACTCTAGAAAGCAAGAGTGTGCTTCTCGCTCTAAAGCAGAGTGTGATCCACGGATGAGAACTATGCTGTGTGTTTCCCTTCAGAAATGGAGTTAAATCCCAGCCTCGAGTCTTCCTACAAGCAAGACTTCGATTCAGGTAAGGGCAGTCACTTTTATGCTCAAAGGAACTACATCGTTCACGAAGCTCACACATTTCTCATCTTAACTGACAAGCATTGGATGTTAGAGGACCAGTGCTTTGTATCAGTTTAAGAAGCAGATTTGGACTAGATATGGTCCGTATGTGTAGGAAACACCGTTCTTTTGTTCTCAGCACACTCACGTTTCCTGCTGTCTTAGAGACTGTAGAAAGCAAGAGCGTCCTTCTTGTTCTAAAGCAGTTGTGATCAATGGATGATTACACTGCTGTGTGTTTTACTTCAGAAATGGAGTTAAATCCCAGGCTCTGAGTCTTCCTACAAGCAAGACTTCGTTTCAGGTGAGGGCAGTCACTTTTCAGCTCAAACGAACTACATCTTTCACGAACCTCACACGTTTCTCATCTTAACTGACAAGCATTAGATTTTAGAGGACCAGTGCATTCAATCAGCTTCAGAAGAAGTTTTGGACTACATATAGTCCGTATGTGTAGGAAATCCGTTCTTTTATTCTGGTCACACTCAGATTTCCTGCTGTATTAGAGACTCTAGAAAGCAAGAGTGTGCTTCTCGCTCTAAAGCAGAGTGTGATCCATGGATGAGAACTATGCTGTGTGTTTCCCTTCAGAAATGGAGTTAAATCCCAGGCTCTGAGTCTTCCTACAAGCAAGACTTCGATTCAGGTAAGGGCAGTCACTTTTCAGCTCAAACGAACTACATCGTTCACTGAGCTCACGCTTTTCTCATTGTAACTGACAAGCATTGGAAGTTAGAGGGTCAGTCCTTTGTATCAGTTTCAGAAGCAGAGTTGGACTACATATGATCCATATGTGTAGGAAACCCCGATCTTTTGTTCTGGGCACACTCACGTTTCCTGCTGTCTTAGAGACTCTAGAAAGCAAGAACGTGCTTCTCGCTCTAAAGCAGATTGTGATCCATAGATGAGACTATGCTGTGTGTTTCACTTCAGAAATGGAGTTAAATCCCATGCTCTGTGTCTCCCAACAAGCAGGACTTCGTTTCAGGTAAGTGTAGTCAATTTTCTGCTCAAAGGAACTACATCGTTCTGGAAGCTCACACGTTTCTCATCTTAACTGACAAGCATTAGATTTTAGAGGACCAGTGCATTCAATCAGCTTCAGAAGAAGTTTTGGACTACATATAGTCCGTATGTGTAGGAAATCCGTTCTTTTATTCTGGGCACACTCAGATTTCCTGCTGTATTAGAGACTCTAGAAAGCAAGAGTGTGCTTCTCGCTCTAAAGCAGAGTGTGATCCATGGATGAGAACTATGCTGTGTGGTTCCCTTCAGAAATGGAGTTAAATCCCAGGCTCTGAGTCTTCCTACAAGCAAGACTTCGATTCAGGTAAGGGCAGTCACTTTTCAGCTCAAACGTACTACATCTTTTACGGAGTTCACATGTTTCTCATCTTAACAGACAAGCATTGGATGTTAGAGGACCAGTGCTTTGTATCAGTTTAAGAAGCAGAGTTGGACTAGATATGTTCTGTATGTGTAGGAAACATCGTTCTTTTGTTCTCAGCACACTCACGTTTCCTGCTGTCTTAGAGACTTTAGAAAGCAAGAGCGTGCTTCTCGCTCTAAAGCAGAGTGTGATCCATGGATGAAAACTATGCTGTGTGTTTCCCTTCAGAAATGGAGTTAAATCCCAATCTCTGTGTCTTCCTACAAGCAAGACTACGTTTCAGGTAAGGGCAGTCACTTTTCAGCTCAAACGAACTACATCGTTCACTGAGTTCACACATTTCTCATCTTAACAGACAAGCATTGGATGTTAGAGGACCAGTGCTTTGTATCAGTTTCAGAAGCAGAGTTGGACTAGATATGGTCCGTATGTGTAGGAAACACCGTTCTTTTGTTCTCAGCACACTCACGTTTCCTCCTGTCTTAGAGACTCTAGAAAGCAAGAGCGTGCTTCTTGTTCTAAAGCAGTTGTGATCAATGGATGATTACACTGCTGTGTGTTTTACTTCAGAAATGGAGTTAAATCCCAGGCTCTGTGTCTTCCTACAAGCAAGACTTTGTTTCAGGTGAGGGCTGTCACTTTTCTTCTCAAACGAACTACATCTTTCACGAAGCTCACACGTTTCTCATCTTAACTGAGAAGCATTGGATGTTAGAGGACCAGTGCATTCAATCAGCTTCAGAAGAAGTTTTGGACTACATATAGTCTGTATGTGTAGGAAATCCCTTCTTTATTCTGGGCACACTCAGATTTCCTGCTGTATTAGAGACTCTAGAAAGGAAGAGTGTGCTTCTCGCTCTAAAGCAGAGTGTGATCCATGGATGAGAACTATGCTGTGTGTTTGCCTTCAGAAATGGAGTTAAATCTCAGGCTCTGAGTCTTCCTACAAGCAAGACTTCGATTCAGATAAGGGCAGTCACTTTTCAGCTCAAACGAACTACATCATTCACTGAGCTCACGCGTTTCTCATCTTAACTGACAAGCATTGGATGTTATAGGACCAGTGCTTTGTATCAGTTTAAAAAGCAGATTTGGACTAGATATGGTCCGTATGTGTAGAAAACACCGTTCTTTTGTTCTCAGCACACTCACGTTTCCAGCTGTCTTAGAGACTCTAGAAAGAAAGAGCATTTTTCTCGTTCTAAAGCAGAGTGTGATCCAAGGATGAAAACTATGCTGTTTGTTTCCCTTCAGAAAGGAGTTAAATCCCACGCTCTGAGTCTCCCTACAAGCAAGATTTCGTTTCAGGTGAGGGCAGTCACTTTTCTGCTCAAACGAACTACATCTTTCACGACGCTCAAACGTTTCTCATCTTAACTGAGAATCATTGGATGATAGAGGACCAGTGCATTCAATCAGTTTCAGAAGAAGTTTTGCACTACATATAGTCCGTATGTGTAGGAAACACCGTTCTTTTGTTCTGGGCACACTCAGATTTCCTGCTGTCTTAGAGACTCTCGAAAGCAAGAGTGTGCTTCTTGCTCTATAGCAGAGTGTGATCCATGGATGAGAACTACGCTGTGTGTTTCACTTCAGAAATGGAGTTAAATCCCAGGCTCTGAGTCTTCCTCCAAGCAAGAATTCGTTTCAGGTAATGGCAGTCACTTTTCTGCTCAAACGAACTACTTCGTTCACGAAGCTCACACGTTTCTCATCTTAACTGACAAGCATTGAATGTTAGAGGACCAGTGCTTTTTATGAGTTTCAGTAGCAGAGTTGGACTAGATATGGTCCGTATGTGTAAGAAACACCGTTCTTTTGTTCTCAGCACACTCACGCTTCCTGCTGTCTTAGAGACTCTAGAAAGCAAGAGCGTGCTTCTCGCTCTAAAGCAGAGTGAGATCCATGGATGAGAACTATGCTGTGTGTTTGCCTTCAGAAATGGAGTTAAATCCCAGGCTCTGAGTCTTCCTACAAGCAAGACTTCGTTTCAGGTAAGGACAGTCACTTTTCAGCACAAACGAACTACATCGTTCACAAAGCTCACACGTTTCTCATCTTAACTGACAAGCATTAGATGTTAGAGGACCAGTGATTTGTATCAGTTTCAGAAGCAGAGTTGAACTAGATATGGTCTGTATGTGTAGGAAACACCGTTCTTTTGTTCTCAGCACACACACGTTTCCTGCTGTCTTAGAGACTCTAGAAAGCAAGAGCGTGCTTCTTGTTCTAAAGAAGAGTGTGATCAATGGATGAGACAATGCTGTGTGTTTCACTTCAGAAATGGAGTTAAATCCCATGCTCTGAGTCTCCCTACAAGGAAGACTTCGTTTCAGGTAAGGGCAGTCACTTTTCTGCTCAAACGAACTACATCGTTCACAAAGCTCACACGTTTCTCATCTTAATTGACAAGCATTAGATGTTAGAGGACCAGTGCATTCAATCGGTTTCAGAAGAAGTTTTCGACTACATATTGTCTGTAAGTGTAGGAAACACCGTTGTTTTATTCTGGGCACACTCAGATTTCCTGCTGTATTAGAGACTCTAGAAAGGAAGAGTGTGCTTCTCGCTCCAAAACAGAGTGTGATCCATGGCTGAGAACTATGCTGTGTGTTTCACTTAAGAAATGGAGTTAAATCTCTGGCTCTGAGTCTTCCTACAAACAAGACTTCGATTCAGATAAGGGCAGTCACTTTTCAGCTCAAAAGAACTACATCGTTCACTGAGCTCACGCGTTTCTCATCTTAACTGACAAGCATTTGATGTTAGAGGGTCAGTGCTTTGTATCAGTTTCAGAAGCAGAGTTGGACTACATATGATCCATATGTGTAGGAAACCCCGATCTTTTGTTCTGGGCACACTCACGTTTCCTGCTGTCTTAGAGACTCTAGAAAGCAAGAACGTGCTTCTCGCTCTAAAGCAGATTGTGATCCATAGATGAGACTATGCTGTGTGTTTCACTTCAGAAAATGAGTTAAATCCCATGCTCTGTGTCTCCCAACAAGCAAGACTTCGTTTCAGGTAAGTGTAGTCACTTTTCTGCTCAAAGGAACTACATCGTTCACGAAGCTCACACATTTCTCATCTTAACTGACAAGCATTGGATGTTAGAGGACCAGTGCTTTGTATCAGTTTAAGTAGCAGATTTGGACTAGATATGGTCCGTATGTGTAGGAAACACCGTTCTTTTGTTCTCAGCACACTCACGTTTCCTGCTGTCTTAGAGACTCTAGAAAGCAAGAGCATGCTTCTCATTCTAAAGCAGAGTGTGATCCATGGATGAAAACTATGCTGTTTGTTTCCCTTCAGAAAAGGAGTTAAATCCCAGGCTCTGAGTCTCCCTACAAGCAAGATTTCGTTTCAGGTGAGTGCAGTCACTTTTCTGCTCAAACGAACTACATCTTTCATGAAGCTCAAACGTTTCTCATCTTAACTGAGAATCATTGGATGTTAGAGGACCAGTGCATTCAATCAGTTTCATAAGAAGTTTTGGACTACATATAGTCCGTATGTGTAGGAAACACCGTTCTTTTGTTCTGGGCACACTCAGATTTCCTGCTGTCTTAGAGACTCTCGAAAGCAAGAGTGTGCTTCTTGCTCTAAAGCAGAGTGTGATCCATGGATGAGAACTACGCTGTGTGTTTCACTTCAGAAATGGAGTTAAATCCCAGGCTCTGAGTCTTCCTCCAAGCAAGAATTCGTTTCAGGTAATGGCAGTCACTTTTCTGCTCAAACGAACTACATCGTTCACGAAGCTCACACGTTTCACATCTTAAATGACAAGCATTGAATGTTAGAGGACCAGTGCTTTTTATGAGTTTCAGAAGCAGAGTTGGACTAGATATGGTCCGTATGTGTAAGAAACACCGTTCTTTTGTTCTCAGCACACTCACGCATCCTGCTGTCTTAGAGAATCTAGAAAGCAAGAGCGTGCTTCTTGTTCTAAAGCAGAGTGTGATCAATGGATGATTACACTGCTGTGTGTTTCACTCCAGAAATGGAGTTAAATCCCAGGCTCTGAGTCTTCCTACAAGCAAGAATTCGATTCAGGTAAGGGCAGTCACTTTTCTGCTTGAATGAACTACATCGTTCACGAAGCTCACACGTTTCTCATCTTAACTGACAAGCATTGGATGTTAGAGGGTCAGTGCTTTGTATCAGTTTCAGAAGCAGATTTGGACTACATTTGGTCTGTATGTGTAGGAAACACCGTTCTTTTGTTCTGGGCACACTCAGATTACCTGCTATATTAGAGACTCTAGAAAGCAAGAGCTTGCTTCTTGTTCTAAAGCAGAGTGTGATCCATGGATGATTACACTGCTGTGTGTTTCACTCCAGAAATGGAGTTAAATCCCAGGCTCTGTGTCTTCCTACAAGCAAGACTTCGTTTCAGGTAAGGACAGTCACTTTTCAGCTCAAACGAACTACATCTTTCACGAAGCTCACACGTTTCTCATCTTAACTGACAAGCATTAGATTTTAGAGGACCAGTGCATTCAATCAGCTTCAGAAGAAGTTTTTGACTACATATAGTCCGTATGTGTAGGAAATCCGTTCTTTTATTCTGTTCACACTCAGATTTCCTGCTGTATTAGAGACTCTAGAAAGCAAGAGTGTGCTTCTCGCTCTAAAGCAGAGTGTGATCCATGGATGAGAACTATGCTGTGTGTTTCCCTTCAGAAATGGAGTTAAATCCCAGGCTCTGAGTCTTCCTACAAGCAAGACTTCGATTCAGGTAAGGGCAGTCACTTTTCAGCTCAAACGAACTACATCGTTCACTGAGCTCACGCTTTTCTCATTGTAACTGACAAGCATTGGAAGTTAGAGGGTCAGTCCTTTGTATCAGTTTCAGAAGCAGAGTTGGACTACATATGATCCATATGTGTAGGAAACCCCGATCTTTTGTTCTGGGCACACTCACGTTTCCTGCTGTCTTAGAGACTCTAGAAAGCAAGAACGTGATTCTCGCTCTAAAGCAGATTGTGATCCATAGATGAGACTATGCTGTGTGTTTCACTTCAGAAATGGAGTTAAATCCCATGCTCTGTGTCTCCCAACAAGCAGGACTTCGTTTCAGGTAAGTGTAGTCAATTTTCTGCTCAAAGGAACTACATCGTTCACGAAGCTCACACGTATCTCATCTTAACTGACAAGCATTGGATGTTAGACGACCAGTGCTTTGTATCAGTTTCAGAAGAAGAGTTGGACTAGATATGGTCCGTGTGTGTAGGAAACACCGTTCTTTTGTTCTCAGCACACTCACGTTTCCTGCTGTCTTAGAGACTCTAGAAAGGAAGAGCGTGCTTCTCGCTCTAAAGCAGAGTGTGATCCATGGATGAAAACTATGCTGTGTGTTTCCCTTCAGAAATGGAGTTAAATCCCACTCTCTGTGTCTTCCTACAAGCAAGACTTCGTTTCAGGTAAGGGCAGTCACTTTTCAGCTCAAACGAACTACATCTTTCACGGAGCTCACACGTTTCTCATCTTAACAGACAAGCATTGGATGTTACAGGACCAGTGCTTTGTATCAGTTTAAGAAGCAGAGTTGGACTAGATATGGTCCGTATGTGTACGAAACACCATTCTTTTGTACTCAGCACACTCACCTTTCCTGCTGTCTTAGAGACTTTAGAAAGCAAGAGCGTGCTTCTTGCTCTAAAGCAGAGTGTGATCAATGAATGAGACAATGCTGTGTGTTTCACTTCAGAAATGGAGTTAAATCCCATGCTCTGAGTCTCCCTACAAGCAAGACTTCGTTTCAGGTAAGGGAAGTCACTTTTCAGCTCAAACGAACTACATCGTTCACGAAGCTCACACGTTTCTCATCTTAACTGACAAGCATTGGATATTAGAGGACCAGTGCTTTGTTTGAGTTTCAGAAGAAGAGTTGGACTAGATATGGTCCATATGTGTAGGAAACCCCGTTCTTTTGTTCTCAGCACACTCACGTTTCCTGCTGTCTTAGAGACTGTAGAAAGCAAGAGCGTCCTTCTTGTTCTAAAGCAGTTGTGATCAATGGATGATTACACTGCTGTGTGTTTTACTTCAGAAATGGAGTTAAATCCCAGGCTCTGAGTCTTCCTACAAGCAAGACTTCGTTTCAGGTGAGGGCAGTCAGTTTTCTGCTAAAACGAACTACATCTTTCACGAAGCTCACACGTTTTTCATCTTAACTGACAAGCATTAGATGTTAGAGGACCAGTGCATTCAATCAGCTTCAGAAGAAGTTTTGGACTACATATAGTCCATATGTGTAGGAAATCCGTTCTTTTATTCTGGGCACACTCAGATTTCCTGCTGTATTAGAGACTCTAGAAAGCAAGAGTGTGCTTCTCGCTCTAAAGCAGAGTGTGATCCATGGATGAGAACTATGCTGTGTGTTTCACTTCAGAAATGGAGTTAAATCCCATGCTCTGTGTCTCCCAACAAGCAAGACTTCGTTTCAGGTAAGTGTAGTCAATTTTCTGCTCAAAGGAACTACATCGTTCACGAAGCTCACACATTTCTCATCTTAACTGACAAGCATTGGATGTTAGAGGACCAGTGCTTTGTATCAGTTTAAGAAGCAGATTTGGACTAGATATGGTCCGTGTGTGTAGGAAACACCGTTCTTTTGTTCTCAGCACACTCACGTTTCCTGCTGTCTTAGAGACTCTAGAAAGCAAGAGCATGCTACTCGTTCTAAAGCAGAGTGTGATCCATGGATGAAAACTATGCTGTTTGTTTCCCTTCTGAAAAGGAGTTAAATCCCAGGCTCTGAGTCTCCCTACAAGCAAGATTTCGTTTCAGGTGAGGGCAGTCACTTTTCTGCTCAAACGAACTACATCTTTCACGAAGCTCAAACGTTTCTCATCTTAACTGAGAATCATTGGATGTTAGAGGACCAGTGCATTCAATCATTTTCAGAAGAAGTTTTGGACTACATATAGTCCGTATGTGTAGGAAACACCGTTCTTTTGTTCTGGGCACACTCAGATTTCCTGCTTTCTTAGAGACTCTCGAAAGCAAGAGTGTGGTTCTTGCTCTAAAGCAGAGTGTGATCCATGGATGAGAACTATGCTGTGTGTTTCACTTCAGAAATGGAGTTAAATCCCAGGCTCTGAGTCTTCCTCCAAGCAAGAATTCGTTTCAGGTAATGACAGTCACTTTTCTGCTCAAAGGAACTACATCGTTCACAAAGCTCACACGTTTCTCATCTTAACTGACAAGCATTGAATGTTAGAGGACCAGTGCTTTTTATGAGTTTCAGAAGCAGAGTTGGACTAGATATGGTCCGTATGTGTAAGAAACACCGTTCTTTTGTTCTCAGCACACTCACGCTTCCTGCTCTCTTAGAGACTCTAGAAAGGAAGAGCGTGCTTCTCGCTCTAAAGCAGAGTGTGATCCATGGATGAGAACTATGCTGTGTGTTTCCCTTCAGAAATGGAGTTAAATCCCAGGCTCTGAGTCTTCCTACAAGCAAGACGTCTTTTCAGGTAAGGACAGTCACTTTTCAGCTCAAACGAACTACATCGTTCACGAAGCTCACACGTTTCTCACCTTAAGAGACAAGCATTGGATGTTAGAGGACCAGTGCTTTGTATCAGTTTCAGAAGCAGGGTTGGACTATATAATGTCTGTATGTGTAGGAAACACCGTTCTTTTGTTCTCAGCAAAATCACGTTTCCTGCTGTCTTAGAGACTCGAGAATGCAAGAGCGTGATTCTTGTTCTAAAGCAGAGTGTGATCAATGGATGATTACACTGCTGTGTGTTTTACTTCAGAAATGGAGTTAAATCCCAGGCTCTGAGTCTTCCTACAAGCAAGACTTCATTTCAGGTGAGGGCAGTCACTTTTCTGCTCAAACGAACTACATCTTTCACGAAGCTCACACGTTTCTCATCTTAACTGACAAGCATTAGATTTTAGAGGACCAGTGCATTCAATCAGCTTCAGAAGAAGTTTTGGACTACATATAGTCCGTATGTGTAGGAAATCCGTTCTTTAGTTCTGGGCACACTCAGATTTCCTGCTTTCTTAGAGACTCTCGAAAGCAAGAGTGTGGTTCTTGCTCTAAAGCAGAGTGTGATCCATGGATGAGAACTATGCTGTGTGTTTCCCTTCAGAAATGGAGTTAAATCCCAGCTCTGAGTCTTCCTACAAGCAAGACTCGATTCAGGTAAGGGCAGTCACTTTTCAGCTCAAACGAACTACATCGTTCACTGAGCTCACGCTTTTCTCATCGTAACTGACAAGCATTGGAAGTTAGAGGGTCAGTCCTTTGTATCAGTTTCAGAAGCAGAGTTGTACTACATATGATCCATATGTGTAGGAAACCCCGATCTTTTGTTCTGGGCACACTCACGTTTCCTGCTGTCTTAGAGACTCTAGAAAGCAAGAACGTGATTCTCGCTCTAAAGCAGATTGTGATCCATAGATGAGACTATGCTGTGTGTTTCACTTCAGAAATGGAGTTAAATCCCATGCTCTGTGTCTCCCTATAAGCAGGACTTCGTTTCAGGTAAGTGTAGTCAATTTTCTGTTCAAAGGAACTACATCGTTCACGAAGCTCACACGTATCTCATCTTAACTGACAAGCATTGGATGTTAGAGGACCAGTGCTTTGTATCAGTTTCAGAAGAAGAGTTGGACTAGATATGGTCCATGTGTGTAGGAAACACCGTTCTTTTGTTCTCAGCACACTCACGTTTCCTGCTGTCTTAGAGACTCTAGAAAGGAAGAGCGTGCTTCTCGCTCTAAAGCAGAGTGTGATCCATGGATGAAAACTATGCTGTGTGTTTCCCTTCAGAAATGGAGTTAAATCCCACTCTCTGTGTCTTCCTACAAGCAAGACTTCCTTTCAGGTAAGGGCAGTCACTTTTCAGCTCAAACGAACTACATCGGTCACTGAGTTCACACATTTCTCATCTTTACAGACAAGCATTGGATGTTAGAGGACCAGTGCTTTGTATCAGTTTAAGAAGCAGAGTTGGACTAGATATGGTCCGTATGTGTAAGAAACACCGTTCTTTTGTTCTCAGCACACTCACGCTTCCTGCTGTCTTAGAGACTCTAGAAAGCAAGAGCGTGCTTCTCGCTCTAAAGCAGAGTGTGATCCATGGATGAGAACTATGCTGTGTGTTTCCCTTCAGAAATGGAGTTAAATCCCAGGCTCTGAGTCTTCCTACAAGCAAGACTTCGTTTCAGGTAAGGACAGTCACTTTTCAGCTCAAACGAACTACATCGTTCACGAAGCTCACACGTTTCTCACCTTAAGAGACAAGCATTGGATGTTAGAGGACCAGTGCTTTGTATCAGTTTCAGAAGCAGAGTTGGAAGAGATATGGTCCGTATGTGTACGAAACACCGTTCTTTTGTTCTTAGCAAACTCACGTTTCCTGCTGTCTTAGAGACTATTGAAAGCAAGAGCGTGCTTCTTGTTCTAAAGCAGAGTGTGATCAATGAATGAGACAATGCTGTGTGTTTCACTTCAGAAATGGAGTTAAATCCCATGCTCTGAGTCTCCCTACAAGCAAGAATTCGTTTCAGGTAAGGGCAGTCACTTTTCAGCTCAAACGAACTACATCGTTCACGAAGCTCACACGTTTCTCACCTTAAGAGACAAGCATTGGATGTTAGAGGACCAGTGCTTTGCATCAGTTTCAGAAGCAGGGTTGGACTATATAATGTCCGTATGTGTAGGAAACACCGTTCTTTTGTTCTCAGCACACTCACGTTTCCTGCTGTCTTAGAGAACCTAGAAAGCAAGAGCGTGCTTCTTGTTCTAAAGCAGAGTGTGATCAATGGATGATTACACTGCTGTGTGTTTTACTTCAGAAATGGAGTTAAATCCCAGGCTCTGAGTCTTCCTACAAGCAAGACTTCATTTCAGGTGAGGGCAGTCACTTTTCTGCTCAAACGAACTACATCTTTCACGAAGCTCACATGTTTCTCATCTTAACTGACAAGCATTAGATTTTAGAGGACCAGTGCATTCAATCAGCTTCAGAAGAAGTTTTGGACTACATATAGTCCGTATGTGTAGGAAACACCGTTCTTTTGTTCTGGGCACACTCAGATTTCCTGCTGTCTTAGAGACTCTCGAAAGCAAGAGTGTGCTTCTTGCTCTAAAGCAGAGTGTGATCCATGGATGAGAACTACGCTGTGGGTTTCACTTCAGAAATGGAGTTAAATCCCAGGCTCTGAGTCTTCCTCCAAGCAAGAATTCGGTTCAGGTAATGGCAGTCACTTTTCTGCTCAAACGAACTACATCGTTCACGAAGCTCACACGTTTCTCATCTTAACTGACAAGCATTGAATGTTAGAGGACCAGTGCTTTTTATGAGTTTCAGAAGCAGAGTTGGACTAGATATGGTCCGTATGTGTACGAAACACCGTTCTTTTGTTCTCAGCAAACTCACGCTTCCTGCTGTCTGAGAGACTCTAGAAAGCAAGAGCGTGCTTCTCGCTCTAAAGCAGAGTGTGATCCATGGATGAGAACTATGCTGTGTGTTTGCCTTCAGAAATGGAGTTAAATCCCAGGCTCTGAGTCTTCCTACAAGCAAGACTTCGTTTCAGGTAAGGACAGTCACTTTTCAGCTCAAACGAACTACATCGTTCACGAAGCTCACACGTTTCTCACCTTAAGAGACAAGCATTGGATGTTAGAGGACCAGTGCTTTGCATCAGTTTCAGAAGCAGGGTTGGACTATATAATGTCCGTATGTGTAGGAAACACCGTTCTTTTGTTCTCAGCACACTCAAGTTTCCTGCTGTCTTAGAGACTCTAGAAAGCAAGAGCGTGCTTCTTGTTCTAAAGCAGAGTGTGATCAATGGATGATTACACTGCTGTGTGTTTTACTTCAGAAATGGAGTTAAATCCCAGGCTCTGAGTCTTCCTACAAGCAAGACTTCATTTCAGGTGAGGGCAGTCACTTTTCAGCTCAAACGAACTACATCGTTCACTGAGTTCACACATTTCTCATCTTAACAGACAAGCATTGGATGTTAGAGGACCAGTGCTTTGTATCAGTTTAAGAAGCAGAGTTGGACTAGATATGGTCCGTATGTGTACGAAACACCGTTCTTTTGTTCTCAGCACACTCACCTTTCCTGCTGTCTTAGCGACTTTAGAAAGCAAGAGCGTGCTTCTCGCTCTAAAGCAGAGTGTGATCCATGGATGAAAACTATGCTGTGTGTTTCCCTTCAGAAAAGGTGTTAAATCCCAGGCTCTATGTCTTCCAACAAGCAAGACTTCGTTTCAGGTAAGGGCAGTCACTTTTCAGCTCAAACGAACTACATCTTTAACGGAGCTCACACGTTTCTCATCTTTACAGACAAGCATTGGATGTTAGTGGACCAGTGCTTTGTATCAGTTTCAGAAGCAGAGTTTGAAGAGATATGGTCCGTATGTGTAGGAAACACCGTTCTTTTGTTCTCAGCAAACTCACGTTTCCTGCTGTCTTAGAGACTATAGAAAGCAAGAGCGTGCTTCTTGTTCTAAAGCAGAGTGTGATCAATGAATGAGACAATGCTGTGTGTTTCACTTCAGAAATGGAGTTAAATCCCATGCTCTGAGTCTCCCTACAAGCAAGACTTCGTTTCAGGTAAGGGCAGTCACTTTTCAGCTCAAACGAACTACATCGTTCACGAAGCTCACACGTTTCTCATCTTAACTGACAAGCATTGGATGTTAGAGGACCAGTGCTTTGTTTCAGTTTCAGAAGAAGAGTTGGACTAGATATGGTCCATATGTGTAGGAAACCCCGTTCTTTTGTTCTCAGCACACTCACGTTTCCTGCTGTCTTAGAGACTGTAGAAAGCAAGAGCGTCCTTCTTGTTCTAAAGCAGTTGTGATCAATGGATGATTACACTTCTGTGTGTTTTACTTCAGAAATGGAGTTAAATCGCAGGCTCTGAGTCTTCCTACAAGCAAGACTTCGTTTCAGGTGAGGGCAGTCACTTTTCTGCTCAAACGAACTACATCTTTCACGAAGCTCACACGTTTCTCATCTTAACTGACAAGCATTAGATTTTAGAGGACCAGTGCATTCAATCAGCTTCAGAAGAAGTTTTGGACTACATATAGTCCGTATATGTAGGAAATCCGTTCTTTTATTCTGGGCACACTCAGATTTCCTGCTGTATTAGAGACTCTAGAAAGCAAGAGTGTGCTTCTCGCTCTAAAGCAGAGTGTGATCCACGGATGAGAACTATGCTGTGTGTTTCCCTTCAGAAATGGAGTTAAATCCCAGCCTCGAGTCTTCCTACAAGCAAGACTTCGATTCAGGTAAGGGCAGTCACTTTTATGCTCAAAGGAACTACATCGTTCACGAAGCTCACACATTTCTCATCTTAACTGACAAGCATTGGATGTTAGAGGACCAGTGCTTTGTATCAGTTTAAGAAGCAGATTTGGACTAGATATGGTCCGTATGTGTAGGAAACACCGTTCTTTTGTTCTCAGCACACTCACGTTTCCTGCTGTCTTAGAGACTGTAGAAAGCAAGAGCGTCCTTCTTGTTCTAAAGCAGTTGTGATCAATGGATGATTACACTGCTGTGTGTTTTACTTCAGAAATGGAGTTAAATCCCAGGCTCTGAGTCTTCCTACAAGCAAGACTTCGTTTCAGGTGAGGGCAGTCACTTTTCAGCTCAAACGAACTACATCTTTCACGAACCTCACACGTTTCTCATCTTAACTGACAAGCATTAGATTTTAGAGGACCAGTGCATTCAATCAGCTTCAGAAGAAGTTTTGGACTACATATAGTCCGTATGTGTAGGAAATCCGTTCTTTTATTCTGGTCACACTCAGATTTCCTGCTGTATTAGAGACTCTAGAAAGCAAGAGTGTGCTTCTCGCTCTAAAGCAGAGTGTGATCCATGGATGAGAACTATGCTGTGTGTTTCCCTTCAGAAATGGAGTTAAATCCCAGGCTCTGAGTCTTCCTACAAGCAAGACTTCGATTCAGGTAAGGGCAGTCACTTTTCAGCTCAAACGAACTACATCGTTCACTGAGCTCACGCTTTTCTCATTGTAACTGACAAGCATTGGAAGTTAGAGGGTCAGTCCTTTGTATCAGTTTCAGAAGCAGAGTTGGACTACATATGATCCATATGTGTAGGAAACCCCGATCTTTTGTTCTGGGCACACTCACGTTTCCTGCTGTCTTAGAGACTCTAGAAAGCAAGAACGTGCTTCTCGCTCTAAAGCAGATTGTGATCCATAGATGAGACTATGCTGTGTGTTTCACTTCAGAAATGGAGTTAAATCCCATGCTCTGTGTCTCCCAACAAGCAGGACTTCGTTTCAGGTAAGTGTAGTCAATTTTCTGCTCAAAGGAACTACATCGTTCTCGAAGCTCACACGTATCTCATCTTAACTGACAAGCATTGGATGTTAGAGGACCAGTGCTTTGTATCAGTTTCAGAAGAAGAGTTGGACTAGATATGGTCCGTGTGTGTAGGAAACACCGTTCTTTTGTTCTCAGCACACTCACGTTTCCTGCTCTCTTAGAGACTCTAGAAAGGAAGAGCGTGCTTCTCGCTCTAAAGCAGAGTGTGATCCATGGATGAAAACTATGCTGTGTGTTTCCCTTCAGAAATGGAGTTAAATCCCACTCTCTGTGTCTTCCTACAAGCAAGACTTCGTTTCAGGTAAGGGCAGTCACTTTTCAGCTCAAACGAACTACATCTTTCACGGAGCTCACACGTTTCTCATCTTAACAGACAAGCATTGGATGTTAGAGGACCAGTGCTTTGTATCAGTTTAAGAAGCAGAGTTGGACTAGATATGGTCCGTATGTGTACGAAACACCATTCTTTTGTTCTCAGCACACTCACCTTTCCTGCTGTCTTAGAGACTTTAGAAAGCAAGAGCGTGCTTCTTCCTCTAAAGCAGAGTGTGATCAATGAATGAGACAATGCTGTGTGTTTCACTTCAGAAATGGAGTTAAATCCCATGCTCTGAGTCTCCCTACAAGCAAGACTTCGTTTCAGGTAAGGGAAGTCACTTTTCAGCTCAAACGAACTACATCATTCACGAAGCTCACACGTTTCTCATCTTAACTGACAAGCATTGGATATTAGAGGACCAGTGCTTTGTTTGAGTTTCAGAAGAAGAGTTGGACTAGATATGGTCCATATGTGTAGGAAACCCCGTTCTTTTGTTCTCAGCACACTCACGTTTCCTGCTGTCTTAGAGACTGTAGAAAGCAAGAGCGTCCTTCTTGTTCTAAAGCAGTTGTGATCAATGGATGATTACACTGCTGTGTGTTTTACTTCAGAAATGGAGTTAAATCCCAGGCTCTGAGTCTTCCTACAAGCAAGACTTCGTTTCAGGTGAGGGCAGTCAGTTTTCTGCTAAAACGAACTACATCTTTCACGAAGCTCACACGTTTTTCATCTTAACTGACAAGCATTAGATGTTAGAGGACCAGTGCATTCAATCAGCTTCAGAAGAAGTTTTGGACTACATATAGTCCATATGTGTAGGAAATCCGTTCTTTTATTCTGGGCACACTCAGATTTCCTGCTGTATTAGAGACTCTAGAAAGCAAGAGTGTGCTTCTCGCTCTAAAGCAGAGTGTGATCCATGGATGAGAACTATGCTGTGTGTTTCCCTTCAGAAATGGAGTTAAATCCCAGGCTCTGAGTCTTCCTCCAAGCAAGAATTCGTTTCAGGTAATGACAGTCACTTTTCTGCTCAAAGGAACTACATCGTTCACAAAGCTCACACGTTTCTCATCTTAACTGACAAGCATTGAATGTTAGAGGACCAGTGCTTTTTATGAGTTTCAGAAGCAGAGTTGGACTAGATATGGTCCGTATGTGTACGAAACACCGTTCTTTTGTTCTCAGCACACTCACGCTTCCTGCTCTCTTAGAGACTCTAGAAAGGAAGAGCGTGCTTCTCGCTCTAAAGCAGAGTGTGATCCATGGATGAGAACTATGCTGTGTGTTTCCCTTCAGAAATGGAGTTAAATCCCAGGCTCTGAGTCTTCCTACAAGCAAGACTTCTTTTCAGGTAAGGACAGTCACTTTTCAGCTCAAACGAACTACATCGTTCACGAAGCTCACACGTTTCTCACCTTAAGAAACAAGCATTGGATGTTAGAGGACCAGTGCTTTGTATCAGTTTCAGAAGCAGGGTTGGACTATATAATGTCTGTATGTGTAGGAAACACCGTTCTTTTGTTCTCAGCAAAATCACGTTTCCTGCTGTCTTAGAGACTCGAGAATGCAAGAGCGTGATTCTTGTTCTAAAGCAGAGTGTGATCAATGGATGATTACACTGCTGTGTGTTTTACTTCAGAAATGGAGTTAAATCCCAGGCTCTGAGTCTTCCTACAAGCAAGACTTCATTTCAGGTGAGGGCAGTCACTTTTCTGCTCAAACGAACTACATCTTTCACGAAGCTCACACGTTTCTCATCTTAACTGACAAGCATTAGATTTTAGAGGACCAGTGCATTCAATCAGCTTCAGAAGAAGTTTTGGACTACATATAGTCCGAATGTGTAGGAAATGCGTTCTTTAGTTCTGGGCACACTCAGATTTCCTGCTTTCTTAGAGACTCTCGAAAGCAAGAGTGTGGTTCTTGCTCTAAAGCAGAGTGTGATCCATGGATGAGAACTATACTGTGTGTTTCCCTTCAGAAATGGAGTTAAATCCCAGCTCTGAGTCTTCCTACAAGCAAGACTTCGATTCAGGTAAGGGCAGTCACTTTTCAGCTCAAACGAACTACATCGTTCACTGAGCTCACGCTTTTCTCATCGTAACTGACAAGCATTGGAAGTTAGAGGGTCAGTCCTTTGTATCAGTTTCAGAAGCAGAGTTGGACTACATATGATCCATATGTGTAGGAAACCCCGATCTTTTGTTCTGGGCACACTCACGTTTCCTGCTGTCTTAGAGACTCTAGAAAGCAAGAACGTGATTCTCGCTCTAAAGCAGATTGTGATCCATAGATGAGACTATGCTGTGTGTTTCACTTCAGAAATGGAGTTAAATCCCATGCTCTGTGTCTCCTTACAAGCAGGACTTCGTTTCAGGTAAGTGTAGTCAATTTTCTGCTCAAAGGAACTACATCGTTCACGAAGCTCACACGTATCTCATCTTAACTGACAAGCATTGGATGTTAGAGGACCAGTGCTTTGTATCAGTTTCAGAAGAAGAGTTGGACTAGATATGGTCCATGTGTGTAGGAAACACCGTTCTTTTGTTCTCAGCACACTCACGTTTCCTGCTGTCTTAGAGACTCTAGAAAGGAAGAGCGTGCTTCTCGCTCTAAAGCAGAGTGTGATCCATGGATGAAAACTATGCTGTGTGTTTCCCTTCAGAAATGGAGTTAAATCCCACTCTCTGTGTCTTCCTACAAGCAAGACTTCGTTTCAGGTAAGGGCAGTCACTTTTCAGCTCAAACGAACTACATCGTTCACTGAGTTCACACATTTCTCATCTTAACAGACAAGCATTGGATGTTAGAGGACCAGTGCTTTGTATCAGTTTAAGAAGCAGAGTTGGACTAGATATGGTCCATATGTGTAAGAAACACCGTTCTTTTGTTCTCAGCACACTCACGCTTCCTGCTGTCTTAGAGACTCTAGAAAGCAAGAGCGTGCTTCTCGCTCTAAAGCAGAGTGTGATCCATGGATGAGAACTATGCTGTGTGTTTCCCTTCAGAAATGGAGTTAAATCCCAGGCTCTGAGTCTTCCTACAAGCAAGACTTCCTTTCAGGTAAGGACAGT
The DNA here is from genome assembly GCA_949786385.1 of Onychomys leucogaster. NCBI lineage: Eukaryota > Metazoa > Chordata > Mammalia > Rodentia > Cricetidae > Onychomys > Onychomys leucogaster. Next base: position 1,186,976 of record CATKUP010000157.1, on the reverse strand, counting down.
CACTTTTCAGCTCAAACGAACTACATCGTTCACGAAGCTCACACGTTTCTCACCTTAAGAGACAAGCATTGGATGTTAGAGGACCAGTGCTTTGTATCAGTTTCAGAAGCAGAGTTGGAAGAGATATGGTCCGTATGTGTACGAAACACCGTTCTTTTGTTCTCAGCAAACTCACGTTTCCTGCTGTCTTAGAGACTATAGAAAGCAAGAGCGTGCTTCTTGTTCTAAAGCAGAGTGTGATCAATGGATGATTACACTGCTGTGTGTTTTACTTCAGAAATGGAGTTAAATCCCAGGCTCTGAGTCTTCCTACAAGCAAGACTTCATTTCAGGTGAGGGCAGTCACTTTTCTGCTCAAACGAACTACATCTTTCACGAAGCTCACATGTTTCTCATCTTAACTGACAAGCATTAGATTTTAGAGGACCAGTGCATTCAATCAGCTTCAGAAGAAGTTTTGGACTACATATAGTCCGTATGTGTAGGAAACACCGTTCTTTTGTTCTGGGCACACTCAGATTTCCTGCTGTCTTAGAGACTCTCGAAAGCAAGAGTGTGCTTCTTGCTCTAAAGCAGAGTGTGATCCATGGATGAGAACTACGCTGTGGGTTTCACTTCAGAAATGGAGTTAAATCCCAGGCTCTGAGTCTTCCTCCAAGCAAGAATTCGGTTCAGGTAATGGCAGTCACTTTTCTGCTCAAACGAACTACATCGTTCACGAAGCTCACACGTTTCTCATCTTAACTGACAAGCATTGAATGTTAGAGGACCAGTGCTTTTTATGAGTTTCAGAAGCAGAGTTGGACTAGATATGGTCCGTATGTGTAGGAAACACCGTTCTTTTGTTCTCAGCACACTCACGTTTCCTGCTGTCTTAGAGACTCTAGAAAGCAAGAGCATGCTTCTCGTTCTAAAGCAGAGTGTGATCCATGGATGAAAACTATGCTGTTTGTTTCCCTTCTGAAAAGGAGTTAAATCCCAGGCTCTGAGTCTCCCTACAAGCAAGATTTCGTTTCAGGTGAGGGCAGTCACTTTTCTGCTCAAAAGAACTACATCTTTCACGAAGCTCAAACGTTTCTCATCTTAACTAAGAATCATTGGATGTTAGAGGACCAGTGCATTCACTCAGTTTCAGAAGAAGTTTTGGACTACATATGGTCCGTATGTGTAGGAAACACCGTTCTTTAGTTCTGGGCACACTCAGATTTCCTGCTTTCTTAGAGACTCTCGAAAGCAAGAGTGTGGTTCTTGCTCTAAAGCAGAGTGTGATCCATGGATGAGAACTATGCTGTGTGTTTCACTTCAGAAATGGAGTTAAATCCCAGGCTCTGAGTCTTCCTCCAAGCAAGAATTCGTTTCAGGTAATGACAGTCACTTTTCTGCTCAAAGGAACTACATCGTTCACAAAGCTCACACGTTTCTCATCTTAACTGACAAGCATTGAATGTTAGAGGACCAGTGCTTTTTATGAGTTTCAGAAGCAGAGTTGGACTAGATATGGTCCGTATGTGTACGAAACACCGTTCTTTTGTTCTCAGCACACTCACGCTTCCTGCTCTCTTAGAGACTCTAGAAAGGAAGAGCGTGCTTCTCGCTCTAAAGCAGAGTGTGATCCATGGATGAGAACTATGCTGTGTGTTTCCCTTCAGAAATGGAGTTAAATCCCAGGCTCTGAGTCTTCCTACAAGCAAGACTTCTTTTCAGGTAAGGACAGTCACTTTTCAGCTCAAACGAACTACATCGTTCACGAAGCTCACACGTTTCTCACCTTAAGAGACAAGCATTGGATGTTAGAGGACCAGTGCTTTGTATCAGTTTCAGAAGCAGGGTTGGACTATATAATGTCTGTATGTGTAGGAAACACCGTTCTTTTGTTCTCAGCAAAATCACGTTTCCTGCTGTCTTAGAGACTCGAGAATGCAAGAGCGTGATTCTTGTTCTAAAGCAGAGTGTGATCAATGGATGATTACACTGCTGTGTGTTTTACTTCAGAAATGGAGTTAAATCCCAGGCTCTGAGTCTTCCTACAAGCAAGACTTCATTTCAGGTGAGGGCAGTCACTTTTCTGCTCAAACGAACTACATCTTTCACGAAGCTCACACGTTTCTCATCTTAACTGACAAGCATTAGATTTTAGAGGACCAGTGCATTCAATCAGCTTCAGAAGAAGTTTTGGACTACATATAGTCCGAATGTGTAGGAAATGCGTTCTTTAGTTCTGGGCACACTCAGATTTCCTGCTTTCTTAGAGACTCTCGAAAGCAAGAGTGTGGTTCTTGCTCTAAAGCAGAGTGTGATCCATGGATGAGAACTATGCTGTGTGTTTCCCTTCAGAAATGGAGTTAAATCCCAGCTCTGAGTCTTCCTACAAGCAAGACTTCGATTCAGGTAAGGGCAGTCACTTTTCAGCTCAAACGAACTACATCGTTCACTGAGTTCACACATTTCTCATCTTAACAGACAAGCATTGGATGTTAGAGGACCAGTGCTTTGTATCAGTTTAAGAAGCAGAGTTGGACTAGATGTGGTCCGTATGTGTAAGAAACACCGTTCTTTTGTTCTCAGCACACTCACGCTTCCTGCTGTCTTAGAGACTCTAGAAAGCAAGAGCGTGCTTCTCGCTCTAAAGCAGAGTGTGATCCATGGATGAGAACTATGCTGTGTGTTTCCCTTCAGAAATGGAGTTAAATCCCAGGCTCTGAGTCTTCCTACAAGCAAGACTTCCTTTCAGGTAAGGACAGTCACTTTTCAGCTCAAACGAACTACATCGTTCACGAAGCTCACACGTTTCTCACCTTAAGAGACAAGCATTGGATGTTAGAGGACCAGTGCTTTGTATCAGTTTCAGAAGCAGAGTTGGAAGAGATATGGTCCGTATGTGTACGAAACACCGTTCTTTTGTTCTCAGCAAACTCACGTTTCCTGCTGTCTTAGAGACTATAGAAAGCAAGAGCGTGCTTCTTGTTCTAAAGCAGAGTGTGATCAATGAATGAGACAATGCTGTGTGTTTCACTTCAGAAATGGAGTTAAATCCCATGCTCTGAGTCTCCCTACAAGCAAGAATTCGTTTCAGGTAAGGGCAGTCACTTTTCAGCTCAAACGAACTACATCGTTCACGAAGCTCACACGTTTCTCACCTTAAGAGACAAGCATTGGATGTTAGAGGACCAGTGCTTTGCATCAGTTTCAGAAGCAGGGTTGGACTATATAATGTCCGTATGTGTAGGAAACACCGTTCTTTTGTTCTCAGCACACTCACGTTTCCTGCTGTCTTAGAGACTCTAGAAAGCAAGAGCGTGCTTCTTGTTCTAAAGCAGAGTGTGATCAATGGATGATTACACTGCTGTGTGTTTTACTTCAGAAATGGAGTTAAATCCCAGGCTCTGAGTCTTCCTACAAGCAAGACTTCATTTCAGGTGAGGGCAGTCACTTTTCTGCTCAAACGAACTACATCTTTCACGAAGCTCACATGTTTCTCATCTTAACTGACAAGCATTAGATTTTAGAGGACCAGTGCATTCAATCAGCTTCAGAAGAAGTTTTGGACTACATATAGTCCGTATGTGTAGGAAACACCGTTCTTTTGTTCTGGGCACACTCAGATTTCCTGCTGTCTTAGAGACTCTCGAAAGCAAGAGTGTGCTTCTTGCTCTAAAGCAGAGTGTGATCCATGGATGAGAACTACGCTGTGGGTTTCACTTCAGAAATGGAGTTAAATCCCAGGCTCTGAGTCTTCCTCCAAGCAAGAATTCGGTTCAGGTAATGGCAGTCACTTTTCTGCTCAAACGAACTACATCGTTCACGAAGCTCACACGTTTCTCATCTTAACTGACAAGCATTGAATGTTAGAGGACCAGTGCTTTTTATGAGTTTCAGAAGCAGAGTTGGACTAGATATGGTCCGTATGTGTACGAAACACCGTTCTTTTGTTCTCAGCAAACTCACGCTTCCTGCTGTCTGAGAGACTCTAGAAAGCAAGAGCGTGCTTCTCGCTCTAAAGCAGAGTGTGATCCATGGATGAGAACAATGCTGTGTGTTTCACTTCAGAAATGGAGTTAAATCCCATGCTCTGAGTCTCCCTACATGCAAGAATTCGTTTCAGGTAAGGGCAGTCACTTTTCAGCTCAAACGAACTACATCGTTCACGAAGCTCACACGTTTCTCACCTTAAGAGACAAGCATTGGATGTTAGAGGACCAGTGCTTTGCATCAGTTTCAGAAGCAGGGTTGGACTATATAATGTCCGTATGTGTAGGAAACACCGTTCTTTTGTTCTCAGCACACTCACGTTTCCTGCTGTCTTAGAGACTCTAGAAAGCAAGAGCGTGCTTCTTGTTCTAAAGCAGAGTGTGATCAATGGATGATTACACTGCTGTGTGTTTTACTTCAGAAATGGAGTTAAATCCCAGGCTCTGAGTCTTCCTACAAGCAAGACTTCATTTCAGGTGAGGGCAGTCACTTTTCTGCTCAAACGAACTACATCTTTCACGAAGCTCACATGTTTCTCATCTTAACTGACAAGCATTAGATTTTAGAGGACCAGTGCATTCAATCAGCTTCAGAAGAAGTTTTGGACTACATATAGTCCGTATGTGTAGGAAACACCGTTCTTTTGTTCTGGGCACACTCAGATTTCCTGCTGTCTTAGAGACTCTCGAAAGCAAGAGTGTGCTTCTTGCTCTAAAGCAGAGTGTGATCCATGGATGAGAACTACGCTGTGGGTTTCACTTCAGAAATGGAGTTAAATCCCAGGCTCTGAGTCTTCCTCCAAGCAAGAATTCGGTTCAGGTAATGGCAGTCACTTTTCTGCTCAAACGAACTACATCGTTCACGAAGCTCACACGTTTCTCACCTTAAGAGACAAGCATTGGATGTTAGAGGACCAGTGCTTTGCATCAGTTTCAGAAGCAGGGTTGGACTATATAATGTCCGTATGTGTAGGAAACACCGTTCTTTTGTTCTCAGCACACTCACGTTTCCTGCTGTCTTAGAGACTCTAGAAAGCAAGAGCGTGCTTCTTGTTCTAAAGCAGAGTGTGATCAATGGATGATTACACTGCTGTGTGTTTTACTTCAGAAATGGAGTTAAATCCCAGGCTCTGAGTCTTCCTACAAGCAAGACTTCATTTCAGGTGAGGGCAGTCACTTTTCAGCTCAAACGAACTACATCGTTCACTGAGTTCACACATTTCTCATCTTAACAGACAAGCATTGGATGTTAGAGGACCAGTGCTTTGTATCAGTTTAAGAAGCAGAGTTGGAATAGATATGGTCCGTATGTGTACAAAACACCGTTCTTTTGTTCTCAGCACACTCACCTTTCCTGCTGTCTTAGCGACTTTAGAAAGCAAGAGCGTGCTTCTCGCTCTAAAGCAGAGTGTGATCCATGGATGAAAACTATGCTGTGTGTTTCCCTTCAGAAAAGGTGTTAAATCCCAGGCTCTATGTCTTCCAACAATCAAGACTTCGTTTCAGGTAAGGGCAGTCACTTTTCAGCTCAAACGAACTACATCTTTCACGGAGCTCACACGTTTCTCATCTTTACAGACAAGCATTGGATGTTAGTGGACCAGTGCTTTGTATCAGTTTCAGAAGCAGAGTTTGAAGAGATATGGTCCGTATGTGTAGGAAACACCGTTCTTTTGTTCTCAGCAAACTCACGTTTCCTGCTGTCTTAGAGACTATAGAAAGCAAGAGCGTGCTTCTTGTTCTAAAGCAGAGTGTGATCAAGGAATGAGACAATGCTGTGTGTTTCACTTCAGAAATGGAGTTAAATCCCATGCTCTGAGTCTCCCTACAAGCAAGACTTCGTTTCAGGTAAGGGCAGTCACTTTTCAGCTCAAACGAACTACATCGTTCACGAAGCTCACACGTTTCTCATCTTAACTGACAAGCATTGGATGTTAGAGGACCAGTGCTTTGTTTCAGTTTCAGAAGAAGAGTTGGACTAGATATGGTCCATATGTGTAGGAAACCCCGTTCTTTTGTTCTCAGCACACTCACGTTTCCTGCTGTCTTAGAGACTGTAGAAAGCAAGAGCGTGCTTCTTGTTCTAAAGCAGTTGTGATCAATGGATGATTACACTGCTGTGTGTTTTACTTCAGAAATGGAGTTAAATCGCAGGCTCTGAGTCTTCCTACAAGCAAGACTTCGTTTCAGGTGAGGGCAGTCACTTTTCTGCTCAAACGAACTACATCTTTCACGAAGCTCACACGTTTCTCATCTTAACTGACAAGCATTAGATTTTAGAGGACCAGTGCATTCAATCAGCTTCAGAAGAAGTTTTGGACTACATATAGTCCGTATATGTAGGAAATCCGTTCTTTTATTCTGGGCACACTCAGATTTCCTGCTGTATTAGAGACTCTAGAAAGCAAGAGTGTGCTTCTCGCTCTAAAGCAGAGTGTGATCCACGGATGAGAACTATGCTGTGTGTTTCCCTTCAGAAATGGAGTTAAATCCCAGCCTCGAGTCTTCCTACAAGCAAGACTTCGATTCAGGTAAGGGCAGTCACTTTTATGCTCAAAGGAACTACATCGTTCACGAAGCTCACACATTTCTCATCTTAACTGACAAGCATTGGATGTTAGAGGACCAGTGCTTTGTATCAGTTTAAGAAGCAGATTTGGACTAGATATGGTCCGTATGTGTAGGAAACACCGTTCTTTTGTTCTCAGCACACTCACGTTTCCTGCTGTCTTAGAGACTCTAGAAAGCAAGAGCATGCTTCTCGCTCTAAAGCAGAGTGTGATCCATGGATGAGAACTATGCTGTGTGTTTGCCTTCAGAAATGGAGTTAAATCCCAGGCTCTGAGTCTTCCTACAAGCAAGACTTCGTTTCAGGTAAGGACAGTCACTTTTCAGCTCAAACGAACTACATCTTTCACGAAGCTCACACGTTTCTCATCTTAACTGACAAGCATTAGATTTTAGAGGACCAGTGCATTCAATCAGCTTCAGAAGAAGTTTTGGACTACATATAGTCCGTATGTGTAGGAAATCCATTCTTTTATTCTGGTCACACTCAGATTTCCTGCTGTATTAGAGACTCTAGAAAGCAAGAGTGTGCTTCTCGCTCTAAAGCAGAGTGTGATCCATGGATGAGAACTATGCTGTGTGTTTCCCTTCAGAAATGGAGTTAAATCCCAGGCTCTGAGTCTTCCTACAAGCAAGACTTCGATTCAGGTAAGGGCAGTCACTTTTCAGCTCAAACGAACTACATCGTTCACTGAGCTCACGCTTTTCTCATTGTAACTGACAAGCATTGGAAGTTAGAGGGTCAGTCCTTTGTATCAGTTTCAGAAGCAGAGTTGGACTACATATGATCCATATGTGTAGGAAACCCCGATCTTTTGTTCTGGGCACACTCACGTTTCCTGCTGTCTTAGAGACTCTAGAAAGCAAGAACGTGCTTCTCGCTCTAAAGCAGATTGTGATCCATAGATGAGACTATGCTGTGTGTTTCACTTCAGAAATTGGAGTTAAATCCCATGCTCTGTGTCTCCCAACAAGCAGGACTTCGTTTCAGGTAAGTGTAGTCAATTTTCTGCTCAAAGGAACTACATCGTTCACGAAGCTCACACGTATCTCATCTTAACTGACAAGCATTGGATGTTAGAGGACCAGTGCTTTGTATCAGTTTCAGAAGAAGAGTTGGACTAGATATGGTCCGTGTGTGTAGGAAACACCGTTCTTTTGTTCTCAGCACACTCACGTTTCCTGCTGTCTTAGAGACTATAGAAAGCAAGAGCGTGCTTCTTGTTCTAAAGCAGAGTGTGATCAATGAATGAGACAATGCTGTGTGTTTCACTTCAGAAATGGAGTTAAATCCCATGCTCTGAGTCTCCCTACAAGCAAGAATTCGTTTCAGGTAAGGGCAGTCACTTTTCAGCTCAAACGAACTACATCGTTCACGAAGCTCACACGTTTCTCACCTTAAGAGACAAGCATTGGATGTTAGAGGACCAGTGCTTTGCATCAGTTTCAGAAGCAGGGTTGGACTATATAATGTCCGTATGTGTAGGAAACACCGTTCTTTTGTTCTCAGCACACTCACGTTTCCTGCTGTCTTAGAGACTCTAGAAAGCAAGAGCGTGCTTCTTGTTCTAAAGCAGAGTGTGATCAATGGATGATTACACTGCTGTGTGTTTTACTTCAGAAATGGAGTTAAATCCCAGGCTCTGAGTCTTCCTACAAGCAAGACTTCATTTCAGGTGAGGGCAGTCACTTTTCTGCTCAAACGAACTACATCTTTCACGAAGCTCACATGTTTCTCATCTTAACTGACAAGCATTAGATTTTAGAGGACCAGTGCATTCAATCAGCTTCAGAAGAAGTTTTGGACTACATATAGTCCGTATGTGTAGGAAACACCGTTCTTTTGTTCTGGGCACACTCAGATTTCCTGCTGTCTTAGAGACTCTCGAAAGCAAGAGTGTGCTTCTTGCTCTAAAGCAGAGTGTGATCCATGGATGAGAACTACGCTGTGGGTTTCACTTCAGAAATGGAGTTAAATCCCAGGCTCTGAGTCTTCCTCCAAGCAAGAATTCGGTTCAGGTAATGGCAGTCACTTTTCTGCTCAAACGAACTACATCGTTCACGAAGCTCACACGTTTCTCATCTTAACTGACAAGCATTGAATGTTAGAGGACCAGTGCTTTTTATGAGTTTCAGAAGCAGAGTTGGACTAGATATGGTCCGTATGTGTACGAAACACCGTTCTTTTGTTCTCAGCAAACTCACGCTTCCTGCTGTCTGAGAGACTCTAGAAAGCAAGAGCGTGCTTCTCGCTCTAAAGCAGAGTGTGATCCATGGATGAGAACTATGCTGTGTGTTTCACTTCAGAAATGGAGTTAAATCCCATGCTCTGAGTCTCCCTACATGCAAGAATTCGTTTCAGGTAAGGGCAGTCACTTTTCAGCTCAAACGAACTACATCGTTCACGAAGCTCACACGTTTCTCACCTTAAGAGACAAGCATTGGATGTTAGAGGACCAGTGCTTTGCATCAGTTTCAGAAGCAGGGTTGGACTATATAATGTCCGTATGTGTAGGAAACACCGTTCTTTTGTTCTCAGCACACTCACGTTTCCTGCTGTCTTAGAGACCCTAGAAAGCAAGAGCGTGCTTCTTGTTCTAAAGCAGAGTGTGATCAATGGATGATTACACTGCTGTGTGTTTTACTTCAGAAATGGAGTTAAATCCCAGGCTCTGAGTCTTCCTACAAGCAAGACTTCATTTCAGGTGAGGGCAGTCACTTTTCTGCTCAAACGAACTACATCTTTCACGAAGCTCACATGTTTCTCATCTTAACTGACAAGCATTAGATTTTAGAGGACCAGTGCATTCAATCAGCTTCAGAAGAAGTTTTGGACTACATATAGTCCGTATGTGTAGGAAACACCGTTCTTTTGTTCTGGGCACACTCAGATTTCCTGCTGTCTTAGAGACTCTCGAAAGCAAGAGTGTGCTTCTTGCTCTAAAGCAGAGTGTGATCCATGGATGAGAACTACGCTGTGGGTTTCACTTCAGAAATGGAGTTAAATCCCAGGCTCTGAGTCTTCCTCCAAGCAAGAATTCGGTTCAGGTAATGGCAGTCACTTTTCTGCTCAAACGAACTACATCGTTCACGAAGCTCACACGTTTCTCACCTTAAGAGACAAGCATTGGATGTTAGAGGACCAGTGCTTTGCATCAGTTTCAGAAGCAGGGTTTGACTATATAATGTCCGTATGTGTAGGAAACACCGTTCTTTTGTTCTCAGCACACTCACGTTTCCTGCGGTCTTAGAGACTCTAGAAAGCAAGAGCGTGCTTCTTGTTCTAAAGCAGAGTGTGATCAATGGATGATTACACTGCTGTGTGTTTTACTTCAGAAATGGAGTTAAATCCCAGGCTCTGAGTCTTCCTACAAGCAAGACTTCATTTCAGGTGAGGGCAGTCCCTTTTCAGCTCAAACGAACTACATCGTTCACTGAGTTCACACATTTCTCATCTTAACAGACAAGCATTGGATGTTAGAGGACCAGTGCTTTGTATCAGTTTAAGAAGCAGAGTTGGACTAGATATGGTCCGTATGTGTACGAAACACCGTTCTTTTGTTCTCAGCACACTCACCTTTCCTGCTGTCTTAGCGACTTTAGAAAGCAAGAGCGTACTTCTCGCTCTAAAGCAGAGTGTGATCCATGGATGAAAACTATGCTGTGTGTTTCCCTTCAGAAAAGGTGTTAAATCCCAGGCTCTATGTCTTCCAACAAGCAAGACTTCGTTTCAGGTAAGGGCAGTCACTTTTCAGCTCAAACGAACTACATCTTTCACGGAGCTCACACGTTTCTCATCTTTACAGACAAGCATTGGATGTTAGTGGACCAGTGCTTTGTATCAGTTTCAGAAGCAGAGTTTGAAGAGATATGGTCCGTATGTGTAGGAAACACCGTTCTTTTGTTCTCAGCAAACTCACGTTTCCTGCTGTCTTAGAGACTATAGAAAGCAAGAGCGTGCTTCTTGTTCTAAAGCAGAGTGTGATCAATGAATGAGACAATGCTGTGTGTTTCACTTCAGAAATGGAGTTAAATCCCATGCTCTGAGTCTCCCTACAAGCAAGACTTCGTTTCAGGTAAGGGCAGTCACTTTTCAGCTCAAACGAACTACATCGTTCACGAAGCTCACACGTTTCTCATCTTAACTGACAAGCATTGGATGTTAGAGGACCAGTGCTTTGTTTCAGTTTCAGAAGAAGAGTTGGACTAGATATGGTCCATATGTGTAGGAAACCCCGTTCTTTTGTTCTCAGCACACTCACGTTTCCTGCTGTCTTAGAGACTGTAGAAAGCAAGAGCGTGCTTCTTGTTCTAAAGCAGTTGTGATCAATGGATGATTACACTTCTGTGTGTTTTACTTCAGAAATGGAGTTAAATCGCAGGCTCTGAGTCTTCCTACAAGCAAGACTTCGTTTCAGGTGAGGGCAGTCACTTTTCTGCTCAAACGAACTACATCTTTCACGAAGCTCACACGTTTCTCATCTTAACTGACAAGCATTAGATTTTAGAGGACCAGTGCATTCAATCAGCTTCAGAAGAAGTTTTGGACTACATATAGTCCGTATATGTAGGAAATCCGTTCTTTTATTCTGGGCACACTCAGATTTCCTGCTGTATTAGAGACTCTAGAAAGCAAGAGTGTGCTTCTCGCTCTAAAGCAGAGTGTGATCCACGGATGAGAACTATGCTGTGTGTTTCCCTTCAGAAATGGAGTTAAATCCCAGCCTCGAGTCTTCCTACAAGCAAGACTTCGATTCAGGTAAGGGCAGTCACTTTTATGCTCAAAGGAACTACATCGTTCACGAAGCTCACACATTTCTCATCTTAACTGACAAGCATTGGATGTTAGAGGACCAGTGCTTTGTATCAGTTTAAGAAGCAGATTTGGACTAGATATGGTCCGTATGTGTAGGAAACACCGTTCTTTTGTTCTCAGCACACTCACGTTTCCTGCTGTCTTAGAGACTCTAGAAAGCAAGAGCATGCTTCTCGCTCTAAAGCAGAGTGTGATCCATGGATGAGAACTATGCTGTGTGTTTGCCTTCAGAAATGGAGTTAAATCCCAGGCTCTGAGTCTTCCTACAAGCAAGACTTCGTTTCAGGTAAGGACAGTCACTTTTCAGCTCAAACGAACTACATCTTTCACGAAGCTCACACGTTTCTCATCTTAACTGACAAGCATTAGATTTTAGAGGACCAGTGCATTCAATCAGCTTCAGAAGAAGTTTTGGACTACATATAGTCCGTATGTGTAGGAAATCCGTTCTTTTATTCTGGTCACACTCAGATTTCCTGCTGTATTAGAGACTCTAGAAAGCAAGAGTGTGCTTCTCGCTCTAAAGCAGAGTGTGATCCATGGATGAGAACTATGCTGTGTGTTTCCCTTCAGAAATGGAGTTAAATCCCAGGCTCTGAGTCTTCCTACAAGCAAGACTTCGATTCAGGTAAGGGCAGTCACTTTTCAGCTCAAACGAACTACATCGTTCACTGAGCTCACGCTTTTCTCATTGTAACTGACAAGCATTGGAAGTTAGAGGGTCAGTCCTTTGTATCAGTTTCAGAAGCAGAGTTGGACTACATATGATCCATATGTGTAGGAAACCCCGATCTTTTGTTCTGGGCACACTCACGTTTCCTGCTGTCTTAGAGACTCTAGAAAGCAAGAACGTGCTTCTCGCTCTAAAGCAGATTGTGATCCATAGATGAGACTATGCTGTGTGTTTCACTTCAGAAATTGGAGTTAAATCCCATGCTCTGTGTCTCCCAACAAGCAGGACTTCGTTTCAGGTAAGTGTAGTCAATTTTCTGCTCAAAGGAACTACATCGTTCACGAAGCTCACACGTATCTCATCTTAACTGACAAGCATTGGATGTTAGAGGACCAGTGCTTTGTATCAGTTTCAGAAGAAGAGTTGGACTAGATATGGTCCGTGTGTGTAGGAAACACCGTTCTTTTGTTCTCAGCACACTCACGTTTCCTGCTGTCTTAGAGACTCTAGAAAGGAAGAGCGTGCTTCTCGCTCTAAAGCAGAGTGTGATCCATGGCTGAAAACTATGCTGTGTGTTTCCCTTCAGAAATGGAGTTAAATCCCACTCTCTGTGTCTTCCTACAAGCAAGACTTCGTTTCAGGTAAGGGCAGTCACTTTTCAGCTCAAACGAACTACATCTTTCACGAAGCTCACACGTTTCTCATCTTAACTGACAAGCATTAGATTTTAGAGGACCAGTGCATTCAATCAGCTTCAGAAGAAGTTTTGGACTACATATAGTCCGTATATGTAGGAAATCCGTTCTTTTATTCTGGGCACACTCAGATTTCCTGCTGTATTAGAGACTCTAGAAAGCAAGAGTGTGCTTCTCGCTCTAAAGCAGAGTGTGATCCACGGATGAGAACTATGCTGTGTGTTTCCCTTCAGAAATGGAGTTAAATCCCAGCCTCGAGTCTTCCTACAAGCAAGACTTCGATTCAGGTAAGGGCAGTCACTTTTATGCTCAAAGGAACTACATCGTTCACGAAGCTCACACATTTCTCATCTTAACTGACAAGCATTGGATGTTAGAGGACCAGTGCTTTGTATCAGTTTAAGAAGCAGATTTGGACTAGATATGGTCCGTATGTGTAGGAAACACCGTTCTTTTGTTCTCAGCACACTCACGTTTCCTGCTGTCTTAGAGACTCTAGAAAGCAAGAGCATGCTTCTCGCTCTAAAGCAGAGTGTGATCCATGGATGAGACAATGCTGTGTGTTTGCCTTCAGAAATGGAGTTAAATCCCAGGCTCTGAGTCTTCCTACAAGCAAGACTTCGTTTCAGGTAAGGACAGTCACTTTTCAGCTCAAACGAACTACATCTATCACGAAGCTCACACGTTTCTCATCTTAACTGACAAGCATTAGATTTTAGAGGACCAGTGCATTCAATCAGCTTCAGAAGAAGTTTTGGACTACATATAGTCCGTATGTGTAGGAAATCCGTTCTTTTATTCTGGTCACACTCAGATTTCCTGCTGTATTAGAGACTCTAGAAAGCAAGAGTGTGCTTCTCGCTCTAAAGCAGAGTGTGATCCATGGATGAGAACTATGCTGTGTGTTTCCCTTCAGAAATGGAGTTAAATCCCAGGCTCTGAGTCTTCCTACAAGCAAGACTTCGATTCAGGTAAGGGCAGTCACTTTTCAGCTCAAACGAACTACATCGTTCACTGAGCTCACGCTTTTCTCATTGTATCTGACAAGCATTGGAAGTTAGAGGGTCAGTCCTTTGTATCAGTTTCAGAAGCAGAGTTGGACTACATATGATCCATATGTGTAGGAAACCCCGATCTTTTGTTCTGGGCACACTCACGTTTCCTGCTGTCTTAGAGACTCTAGAAAGCAAGAACGTGCTTCTCGCTCTAAAGCAGATTGTGATCCATAGATGAGACTATGCTGTGTGTTTCACTTCAGAAATGGAGTTAAATCCCATGCTCTGTGTCTCCCAACAAGCAGGACTTCGTTTCAGGTAAGTGTAGTCAATTTTCTGCTCAAAGGAACTACATCGTTCACGAAGCTCACACGTATCTCATCTTAACTGACAAGCATTGGATGTTAGAGGACCAGTGCTTTGTATCAGTTTCAGAAGAAGAGTTGGACTAGATATGGTCCGTGTGTGTAGGAAACACCGTTCTTTTGTTCTCAGCACACTCACGTTTCCTGCTGTCTTAGAGACTCTAGAAAGGAAGAGCGTGCTTCTCGCTCTAAAGCAGAGTGTGATCCATGGATGAAAACTATGCTGTGTGTTTCCCTTCAGAAATGGAGTTAAATCCCACTCTCTGTGTCTTCCTACAAGCAAGACTTCGTTTCAGGTAAGGGCAGTCACTTTTCAGCTCAAACGAACTACATCTTTCACGAAGCTCACACGTTTCTCATCTTAACTGACAAGCATTAGATTTTAGAGGACCAGTGCATTCAATCAGCTTCAGAAGAAGTTTTGGACTACATATAGTCCGTATATGTAGGAAATCCGTTCTTTTATTCTGGGCACACTCAGATTTCCTGCTGTATTAGAGACTCTAGAAAGCAAGAGTGTGCTTCTCGCTCTAAAGCAGAGTGTGATCCACGGATGAGAACTATGCTGTGTGTTTCCCTTCAGAAATGGAGTTAAATCCCAGCCTCGAGTCTTCCTACAAGCAAGACTTCGATTCAGGTAAGGGCAGTCACTTTTATGCTCAAAGGAACTACATCGTTCACGAAGCTCACACATTTCTCATCTTAACTGACAAGCATTGGATGTTAGAGGACCAGTGCTTTGTATCAGTTTAAGAAGCAGATTTGGACTAGATATGGTCCGTATGTGTAGGAAACACCGTTCTTTTGTTCTCAGCACACTCACGTTTCCTGCTGTCTTAGAGACTCTAGAAAGCAAGAGCATGCTTCTCGCTCTAAAGCAGAGTGTGATCCATGGATGAGACAATGCTGTGTGTTTGCCTTCAGAAATGGAGTTAAATCCCAGGCTCTGAGTCTTCCTACAAGCAAGACTTCGTTTCAGGTAAGGACAGTCACTTTTCAGCTCAAACGAACTACATCTTTCACGAAGCTCACACGTTTCTCATCTTAACTGACAAGCATTAGATTTTAGAGGACCAGTGCATTCAATCAGCTTCAGAAGAAGTTTTGGACTACATATAGTCCGTATGTGTAGGAAATCCGTTCTTTTATTCTGGTCACACTCAGATTTCCTGCTGTATTAGAGACTCTAGAAAGCAAGAGTGTGCTTCTCGCTCTAAAGCAGAGTGTGATCCATGGATGAGAACTATGCTGTGTGTTTCCCTTCAGAAATGGAGTTAAATCCCAGGCTCTGAGTCTTCCTACAAGCAAGACTTCGATTCAGGTAAGGGCAGTCACTTTTCAGCTCAAACGAACTACATCGTTCACTGAGCTCACGCTTTTCTCATTGTAACTGACAAGCATTGGAAGTTAGAGGGTCAGTCCTTTGTATCAGTTTCAGAAGCAGAGTTGGACTACATATGATCCATATGTGTAGGAAACCCCGATCTTTTGTTCTGGGCACACTCACGTTTCCTGCTGTCTTAGAGACTCTAGAAAGCAAGAACGTGCTTCTCGCTCTAAAGCAGATTGTGATCCATAGATGAGACTATGCTGTGTGTTTCACTTCAGAAATGGAGTTAAATCCCATGCTCTGTGTCTCCCAACAAGCAGGACTTCGTTTCAGGTAAGTGTAGTCAATTTTCTGCTCAAAGGAACTACATCGTTCACGAAGCTCACACGTATCTCATCTTAACTGACAAGCATTGGATGTTAGAGGACCAGTGCTTTGTATCAGTTTCAGAAGAAGAGTTGGACTAGATATGGTCCGTGTGTGTAGGAAACACCGTTCTTTTGTTCTCAGCACACTCACGTTTCCTGCTGTCTTAGAGACTCTAGAAAGGAAGAGCGTGCTTCTCGCTCTAAAGCAGAGTGTGATCCATGGATGAAAACTATGCTGTGTGTTTCCCTTCAGAAATGGAGTTAAATCCCACTCTCTGTGTCTTCCTACAAGCAAGACTTCGTTTCAGGTAAGGGCAGTCACTTTTCAGCTCAAACGAACTACATCTTTCACGAAGCTCACACGTTTCTCATCTTAACTGACAAGCATTAGATTTTAGAGGACCAGTGCATTCAATCAGCTTCAGAAGAAGTTTTGGACTACATATAGTCCGTATATGTAGGAAATCCGTTCTTTTATTCTGGGCACACTCAGATTTCCTGCTGTATTAGAGACTCTAGAAAGCAAGAGTGTGCTTCTCGCTCTAAAGCAGAGTGTGATCCACGGATGAGAACTATGCTGTGTGTTTCCCTTCAGAAATGGAGTTAAATCCCAGCCTCGAGTCTTCCTACAAGCAAGACTTCGATTCAGGTAAGGGCAGTCACTTTTATGCTCAAAGGAACTACATCGTTCACGAAGCTCACACATTTCTCATCTTAACTGACAAGCATTGGATGTTAGAGGACCAGTGCTTTGTATCAGTTTAAGAAGCAGATTTGGACTAGATATGGTCCGTATGTGTAGGAAACACCGTTCTTTTGTTCTCAGCACACTCACGTTTCCTGCTGTCTTAGAGACTCTAGAAAGCAAGAGCATGCTTCTCGCTCTAAAGCAGAGTGTGATCCATGGATGAGACAATGCTGTGTGTTTGCCTTCAGAAATGGAGTTAAATCCCAGGCTCTGAGTCTTCCTACAAGCAAGACTTCGTTTCAGGTAAGGACAGTCACTTTTCAGCTCAAACGAACTACATCTTTCACGAAGCTCACACGTTTCTCATCTTAACTGACAAGCATTAGATTTTAGAGGACCAGTGCATTCAATCAGCTTCAGAAGAAGTTTTGGACTACATATAGTCCGTATGTGTAGGAAATCCGTTCTTTTATTCTGGTCACACTCAGATTTCCTGCTGTATTTGAGACTCTAGAAAGCAAGAGTGTGCTTCTCGCTCTAAAGCAGAGTGTGATCCATGGATGAGAACTATGCTGTGTGTTTCCCTTCAGAAATGGAGTTAAATCCCAGGCTCTGAGTCTTCCTACAAGCAAGACTTCGATTCAGGTAAGGGCAGTCACTTTTCAGCTCAAACGAACTACATCGTTCACTGAGCTCACGCTTTTCTCATTGTAACTGACAAGCATTGGAAGTTAGAGGGTCAGTCCTTTGTATCAGTTTCAGAAGCAGAGTTGGACTACATATGATCCATATGTGTAGGAAACCCCGATCTTTTGTTCTGGGCACACTCACGTTTCCTGCTGTCTTAGAGACTCTAGAAAGCAAGAACGTGCTTCTCGCTCTAAAGCAGATTGTGATCCATAGATGAGACTATGCTGTGTGTTTCACTTCAGAAATGGAGTTAAATCCCATGCTCTGTGTCTCCCAACAAGCAGGACTTCGTTTCAGGTAAGTGTAGTCAATTTTCTGCTCAAAGGAACTACATCGTTCACGAAGCTCACACGTATCTCATCTTAACTGACAAGCATTGGATGTTAGAGGACCAGTGCTTTGTATCAGTTTCAGAAGAAGAGTTGGACTAGATATGGTCCGTGTGTGTAGGAAACACCGTTCTTTTGTTCTCAGCACACTCACGTTTCCTGCTGTCTTAGAGACTCTAGAAAGGAAGAGCATGCTTCTCGCTCTAAAGCAGAGTGTGATCCATGGATGAAAACTATGCTGTGTGTTTCCCTTCAGAAATGGAGTTAAATCCCACTCTCTGTGTCTTCCTACAAGCCAGACTTCGTTTCAGGTAAGGGCAGTCACTTTTCAGCTCAAACGAACTACATCTTTCACGGAGCTCACACGTTTCTCATCTTAACAGACAAGCATTGGATGTTAGAGGACCAGTGCTTTGTATCAGTTTAAGAAGCAGAGTTGGACTAGATATGGTCCGTATGTGTACGAAACACCATTCTTTTGTTCTCAGCACACTCACCTTTCCTGCTGTCTTAGAGACTTTAGAAAGCAAGAGCGTGCTTCTTGCTCTAAAGCAGAGTGTGATCAATGAATGAGACAATGCTGTGTGTTTCACTTCAGAAATGGAGTTAAATCCCATGCTCTGAGTCTCCCTACAAGCAAGACTTCGTTTCAGGTAAGGGAAGTCACTTTTCAGCTCAAACGAACTACATCGTTCACGAAGCTCACACGTTTCTCATCTTTCCTGACAAGCATTGGATATTAGAGGACCAGTGCTTTGTTTCAGTTTCAGAAGAAGAGTTGGACTAGATATGGTCCATATGTGTAGGAAACCCCGTTCTTTTGTTCTCAGCACACTCACGTTTCCTGCTGTCTTAGAGACTGTAGAAAGCAAGAGCGTCCTTCTTGTTCTAAAGCAGTTGTGATCAATGGATGAATCCACTGCTGTGTGTTTTACTTCAGAAATGGAGTTAAATCCCAGGCTCTGAGTCTTCCTACAAGCAAGACTTCGTTTCAGGTGAGGGCAGTCAGTTTTCTGCTAAAAAGAACTACATCTTTCACGAAGCTCACACGTTTTTCATCTTAACTGACAAGCATTAGATGTTAGAGGACCAGTGCATTCAATCAGCTTCAGAAGAAGTTTTGGACTACATATAGTCCGTATATGTAGGAAATCCGTTCTTTTATTCTGGGCACACTCAGATTTCCTGCTGTATTAGAGACTCTAGAAAGCAAGAGTGTGCTTCTCGCTCTAAAGCAGAGTGTGATCCATGGATGAGAACTATGCTGTGTGTTTCCCTTCAGAAATGGAGTTAAATCCCAGGCTCTGAGTCTTCCTACAAGCAAGACTTCGATTCAGGTAAGGGCAGTCACTTTTCTGCTCAAAGGAACTACATCGTTCACGAAGCTCACATGTTTCTCATCTTAACTGACAAGCATTGGATGTTAGAGGGTCAGTGCTTTGTATCAGTTTCAGAAGCAGAGTTGGACTACATATGATCCATATGTGTAGGAAACCCCGATCTTTTGTTCTGGGCACACTCACGTTTCCTGCTGTCTTAGAGACTCTAGAAAGCAAGAACGTGCTTCTCGCTCTAAAGCAGATTGTGATCCATAGATGAGACTATGCTGTGTGTTTCACTTCAGAAATGGAGTTAAATCCCATGCTCTGTGTCTCCCAACAAGCAAGACTTCGTTTCAGGTAAGTGTAGTCACTTTTCTGCTCAAAGGAACTACATCGTTCACGAAGCTCACACATTTCTCATCTTAACTGACAAGCATTGGATGTTAGAGGACCAGTGCTTTGTATCAGTTTAAGAAGAAGATTTGGACTAGATATGGTCCGTATGTGTAGGAAACACCGTTCTTTTGTTCTCAGCACACTCACGTTTCCTGCTGTCTTAGAGACTCTAGAAAGCAAGAGCATGCTTCTCGTTCTAAAGCAGAGTGTGATCCATGGATGAAAACTATGCTGTTTGTTTCCCTTCAGAAAAGGAGTTAAATCCCAGGCTCTGAGTCTCCCTACAAGCAAGATTTCGTTTCAGGTGAGGGCAGTCACTTTTCTGCTCAAACGAACTACATCTTTCACGAAGCTCAAACGTTTCTCATCTTAACTAAGAATCATTGGATGTTAGAGGACCAGTGCATTCACTCAGTTTCAGAAGAAGTTTTGGACTACATATGGTCCGTATGTGTAGGAAACACCGTTCTTTAGTTCTGGGCACACTCAGATTTCCTGCTTTCTTAGAGACTCTCGAAAGCAAGAGTGTGGTTCTTGCTCTAAAGCAGAGTGTGATCCATGGATGAGAACTATGCTGTGTGTTTCACTTCAGAAATGGAGTTAAATCCCAGGCTCTGAGTCTTCCTCCAAGCAAGAATTCGTTTCAGGTAATGACAGTCACTTTTCTGCTCAAAGGAACTACATCGTTCACAAAGCTCACACGTTTCTCATCTTAACTGACAAGCATTGAATGTTAGAGGACCAGTGCTTTTTATGAGTTTCAGAAGCAGAGTTGGACTAGATATGGTCCATGTGTGTAGGAAACACCGTTCTTTTGTTCTCAGCACACTCACGTTTCCTGCTGTCTTAGAGACTCTAGAAAGGAAGAGCGTGCTTCTCGCTCTAAAGCAGAGTGTGATCCATGGATGAAAACTATGCTGTGTGTTTCCCTTCAGAAATGGAGTTAAATCCCACTCTCTGTGTCTTCCTACAAGCAAGACTTCGTTTCAGGTAAGGGCAGTCACTTTTCAGCTCAAACGAACTACATCGTTCACGAAGCTCACACGTTTCTCACCTTAAGAGACAAGCATTGGATGTTAGAGGACCAGTGCTTTGTATCAGTTTCAGAAGCAGAGTTGGAAGAGATATGGTCCGTATGTGTACGAAACACCGTTCTTTTGTTCTCAGCAAACTCACGTTTCCTGCTGTCTTAGAGACTATAGAAAGCAAGAGCGTGCTTCTTGTTCTAAAGCAGAGTGTGATCAATGAATGAGACAATGCTGTGTGTTTCACTTCAGAAATGGAGTTAAATCCCATGCTCTGAGTCTCCCTACAAGCAAGACTTCGTTTCAGGTAAGGACAGTCACTTTTCAGCTCAAACGAACTACATCGTTCACGAAGCTCACACGTTTCTCACCTTAAGAGACAAGCATTGGATGTTAGAGGACCAGTGCTTTGCATCAGTTTCAGAAGCAGGGTTGGACTATATAATGTCCGTATGTGTAGGAAACACCGTTCTTTTGTTCTCAGCACACTCACGTTTCCTGCTGTCTTAGAGACTCTAGAAAGCAAGAGCGTGCTTCTTGTTCTAAAGCAGAGTGTGATCAATGGATGATTACACTGCTGTGTGTTTTACTTCAGAAATGGAGTTAAATCCCAGGCTCTGAGTCTTCCTACAAGCAAGACTTCATTTCAGGTGAGGGCAGTCACTTTTCTGCTCAAACGAACTACATCTTTCACGAAGCTCACATGTTTCTCATCTTAACTGACAAGCATTAGATTTTAGAGGACCAGTGCATTCAATCAGCTTCAGAAGAAGTTTTGGACTACATATAGTCCGTATGTGTAGGAAACACCGTTCTTTTGTTCTGGGCACACTCAGATTTCCTGCTGTCTTAGAGACTCTCGAAAGCAAGAGTGTGCTTCTTGCTCTAAAGCAGAGTGTGATCCATGGATGAGAACTACGCTGTGGGTTTCACTTCAGAAATGGAGTTAAATCCCAGGCTCTGAGTCTTCCTCCAAGCAATAATTCGGTTCAGGTAATGGCGGTCACTTTTCTGCTCAAACGAACTACATCGTTCACGAAGCTCACACGTTTCTCATCTTAACTGACAAGCATTGAATGTTAGAGGACCAGTGCTTTTTATGAGTTTCAGAAGCAGAGTTGGACTAGATATGGTCCGTATGTGTACGAAACACCGTTCTTTTGTTCTCAGCAAACTCACGCTTCCTGCTGTCTGAGAGACTCTAGAAAGCAAGAGCGTGCTTCTCGCTCTGAAGCAGAGTGTGATCCATGGATGAGAACTATGCTGTGTGTTTGCCTTCAGAAATGGAGTTAAATCCCAGGCTCTGAGTCTTCCTACAAGCAAGACTTCGTTTCAGGTAAGGACAGTCACTTTTCAGCTCAAACGAACTACATCGTTCACAAAGCTCACACGTTTCTCGCCTTAAGAGACAAGCATTGGATGTTAGAGGACCAGTGCTTTGCATCAGTTTCAGAAGCAGGGTTGGACTATATAATGTCCGTATGTGTAGGAAACACCGTTCTTTTGTTCTCAACACACTCACGTTTCCTGCTGTCTTAGAGACTCTAGAAAGCAAGAGCGTGCTTCTTGTTCTAAAGCAGAGTGTGATCAATGGATGATTACACTGCTGTGTGTTTTACTTCAGAAATGGAGTTAAATCCCAGGCTCTGAGTCTTCCTACAAGCAAGACTTCATTTCAGGTGAGGGCAGTCAATTTTCAGCTCAAACGAACTACATCGTTCACTGAGTTCACACAATTCTCATCTTAACAGACAAGCATTGGATGTTAGAGGACCAGTGCTTTGTATCAGTTTAAGAAGCAGAGTTGGACTAGATATGGTCCGTATGTGTACGAAACACCGTTCTTTTGTTCTCAGCACACTCACCTTTCCTTCTGTCTTAGAGACTTTAGAAAGCAAGAGCGTGCTTCTCGCTCTAAAGCAGAGTGTGATCCATGGATGAAAACTATGCTGTGTGTTTTACTTCAGAAAAGGTGTTAAATCCCAGGCTCTATGTCTTCCAACAAGCAAGACTTCGTTTCAGGTAAGGGCAGTCACTTTTCAGCTCAAATGAAATACATCTTTCACGGAGCTCACACGTTTCTCATCTTTACAGACAAGCATTGGATGTTAGTGGACCAGTGCTTTGTATCAGTTTCAGAAGCAGAGTTGGAAGAGATATGGTCCGTATGTGTAGGAAACACCGTTCTTTTGTTCTCAGCAAACTCACGTTTCCTGCTGTCTTAGAGACTATAGAAAGCAAGAGCGTGCTTCTTGTTCTAAAGCAGAGTGTGATCAATGAATGAGACAATGCTGTGTGTTTCACTTCAGAAATGGAGTTAAATCCCATGCTCTGAGTCTCCCTACAAGCAAGACTTCGTTTCAGGTAAGGGCAGTCACTTTTCAGCTCAAACGAACTACATCGTTCACGAAGCTCACACGTTTCTCATCTTAACTGACAAGCATTGGATGTTAGAGGACCAGTGCTTTGTTTCAGTTTCAGAAGAAGAGTTGGACTAGATATGGTCCATATGTGTAGGAAACCCCGTTCTTTTGTTCTCAGCACTCTCACGTTTCCTGCTGTCTTAGAGACTGTAGAAAGCAAGAGCGTGCTTCTTGTTCTAAAGCAGTTGTGATCAATGGATGATTACACTGCTGTGTGTTTTACTTCAGAAATGGAGTTAAATCCCAGGCTCTGAGTCTTCCTACAAGCAAGACTTCGTTTCAGGTGAGGGCAGTCACTTTTCTGCTCAAACGAACTACATCTTTCACGAAGCTCACATGTTTCTCATCTTAACTGACAAGCATTAGATTTTAGAGGACCAGTGCATTCAATCAGCTTCAGAAGAAGTTTTGGACTACATATAGTCCGTATGTGTAGGAAACACCGTTCTTTTGTTCTGGGCACACTCAGATTTCCTGCTGTCTTAGAGACTCTCGAAAGCAAGAGTGTGCTTCTTGCTCTAAAGCAGAGTGTGATCCATGGATGAGAACTACGCTGTGGGTTTCACTTCAGAAATGGAGTTAAATCCCAGGCTCTGAGTCTTCCTCCAAGCAATAATTCGGTTCAGGTAATGGCGGTCACTTTTCTGCTCAAACGAACTACATCGTTCACGAAGCTCACACGTTTCTCATCTTAACTGACAAGCATTGAATGTTAGAGGACCAGTGCTTTTTATGAGTTTCAGAAGCAGAGTTGGACTAGATATGGTCCGTATGTGTACGAAACACCGTTCTTTTGTTCTCAGCAAACTCACGCTTCCTGCTGTCTGAGAGACTCTAGAAAGCAAGAGCGTGCTTCTCGCTCTGAAGCAGAGTGTGATCCATGGATGAGAACTATGCTGTGTGTTTGCCGTCAGAAATGGAGTTAAATCCCAGGCTCTGAGTCTTCCTACAAGCAAGACTTCGTTTCAGGTAAGGACAGTCACTTTTCAGCTCAAACGAACTACATCGTTCACAAAGCTCACACGTTTCTCGCCTTAAGAGACAAGCATTGGATGTTAGAGGACCAGTGCTTTGCATCAGTTTCAGAAGCAGGGTTGGACTATATAATGTCCGTATGTGTAGGAAACACCGTTCTTTTGTTCTCAACACACTCACGTTTCCTGCTGTCTTAGAGACTCTAGAAAGCAAGAGCGTGCTTCTTGTTCTAAAGCAGAGTGTGATCAATGGATGATTACACTGCTGTGTGTTTTACTTCAGAAATGGAGTTAAATCCCAGGCTCTGAGTCTTCCTACAAGCAAGACTTCATTTCAGGTGAGGGCAGTCAATTTTCAGCTCAAACGAACTACATCGTTCACTGAGTTCACACAATTCTCATCTTAACAGACAAGCATTGGATGTTAGAGGACCAGTGCTTTGTATCAGTTTAAGAAGCAGAGTTGGACTAGATATGGTCCGTATGTGTACGAAACACCGTTCTTTTGTTCTCAGCACACTCACCTTTCCTTCTGTCTTAGAGACTTTAGAAAGCAAGAGCGTGCTTCTCGCTCTAAAGCAGAGTGTGATCCATGGATGAAAACTATGCTGTGTGTTTTACTTCAGAAAAGGTGTTAAATCCCAGGCTCTATGTCTTCCAACAAGCAAGACTTCGTTTCAGGTAAGGGCAGTCACTTTTCAGCTCAAATGAAATACATCTTTCACGGAGCTCACACGTTTCTCATCTTTACAGACAAGCATTGGATGTTAGTGGACCAGTGCTTTGTATCAGTTTCAGAAGCAGAGTTGGAAGAGATATGGTCCGTATGTGTAGGAAACACCGTTCTTTTGTTCTCAGCAAACTCACGTTTCCTGCTGTCTTAGAGACTATAGAAAGCAAGAGCGTGCTTCTTGTTCTAAAGCAGAGTGTGATCAATGAATGAGACAATGCTGTGTGTTTCACTTCAGAAATGGAGTTAAATCCCATGCTCTGAGTCTCCCTACAAGCAAGACTTCGTTTCAGGTAAGGGCAGTCACTTTTCAGCTCAAACGAACTACATCGTTCACGAAGCTCACACGTTTCTCATCTTAACTGACAAGCATTGGATGTTAGAGGACCAGTGCTTTGTTTCAGTTTCAGAAGAAGAGTTGGACTAGATATGGTCCATATGTGTAGGAAACCCCATTCTTTTGTTCTCAGCACTCTCACGTTTCCTGCTGTCTTAGAGACTGTAGAAAGCAAGAGCGTGCTTCTTGTTCTAAAGCAGTTGTGATCAATGGATGATTACACTGCTGTGTGTTTTACTTCAGAAATGGAGTTAAATCGCAGGCTCTGAGTCTTCCTACAAGCAAGACTTCGTTTCAGGTGAGGGCAGTCACTTTTCTGCTCAAACGAACTACATCTTTCACGAAGCTCACACGTTTCTCATCTTAACTGACAAGCATTAGATTTTAGAGGACCAGTGCATTCAATCAGCTTCAGAAGAAGTTTTGGACTACATATAGTCCGTATATGTAGGAAATCCGTTCTTTTATTCTGGGCACACTCAGATTTCCTGCTGTATTAGAGACTCTAGAAAGCAAGAGTGTGCTTCTCGCTCTAAAGCAGAGTGTGATCCATGGATGAGAACTATGCTGTGTGTTTCCCTTCAGAAATGGAGTTAAATCCCAGCCTCGAGTCTTCCTACAAGCAAGACTTCGATTCAGGTAAGGGCAGTCACTTTTATGCTCAAAGGAACTACATCGTTCACGAAGCTCACACATTTCTCATCTTAACTGACAAGCATTGGATGTTAGAGGACCAGTGCTTTGTATCAGTTTAAGAAGCAGATTTGGACTAGATATGGTCCGTATGTGTAGGAAACACCGTTCTTTTGTTCTCAGCACACTCACGTTTCCTGCTGTCTTAGAGACTCTAGAAAGCAAGAGCATGCTTCTCGTTCTAAAGCAGAGTGTGATCCATGGATGAAAACTATGCTGTTTGTTTCCCTTCAGTAAAGGAATTAAATCCCAGGCTCTGAGTCTCCCTACAAGCAAGATTTCGTTTCAGGTGAGGGCAGTCACTTTTCTGCTCAAACGAACTACATCTTTCACGAAGCTCAAACGTTTCTCATCTTAACTAAGAATCATTGGATGTTAGAGGACCAGTGCATTCAATCAGTTTCAGAAGAAGTTTTGGACTACATATAGTCCGTATGTGTAGGAAACACCGTTCTTTTGTTCTGGGCACACTCAGATTTCCTGCTGTCTTAGAGACTCTAGAAAGCAAGAGCGTGCTTCTCGCTCTAAATCAGAGTGTGATCCATGGATGAGAACTACGCTGTGGGTTTCACTTCAGAAATGGAGTTAAATCCCAGGCTCTGAGTCTTCCTCCAAGCAAGAATTCGTTTCAGGTAATGGCAGTCACTTTTCTGCTCAAACGAACTACATCGTTCACGAAGCTCACACGTTTCTCATCTTAACTGACAAGCATTGAATGTTAGAGGACCAGTGCTTTTTATGAGTTTCAGAAGCAGAGTTGGACTAGATATGGTCCGTATGTGTACGAAACACCGTTCTTTTGTTCTCAGCAAACTCACGCTTCCTGCTGTCTGAGAGACTCTAGAAAGCAAGAGCGTGCTTCTCGCTCTAAAGCAGAGTGTGATCCATGGATGAGAACTATGCTGTGTGTTTGCCTTCAGAAATGGAGTTAAATCCCAGGCTCTGAGTCTTCCTACAAGCAAGACTTCGTTTCAGGTAAGGACAGTCACTTTTCAGCTCAAACGAACTACATCGTTCACGAAGCTCACACGTTTCTCACCTTAAGAGACAAGCATTGGATGTTAGAGGACCAGTGCTTTGCATCAGTTTCAGAAGCAGGGTTGGACTATATAATGTCCGTATGTGTAGGAAACACCGTTCTTTTGTTCTCAGCACACTCACGTTTCCTGCTGTCTTAGAGACTCTAGAAAGCAAGAGCGTGCTTCTTGTTCTAAAGCAGAGTGTGATCAATGGATGATTACACTGCTGTGTGTTTTACTTCAGAAATGGAGTTAAATCCCAGGCTCTGAATCTTCCTACAAGCAAGACTTCATTTCAGGTGAGGGCAGTCACTTTTCTGCTCAAACGAACTACATCTTTCACGAAGCTCACATGTTTCTCATCTTAACTGACAAGCATTAGATTTTAGAGGACCAGTGCATTCAATCAGCTTCAGAAGAAGTTTTGGACTACATATAGTCCGTATGTGTAGGAAACACCGTTCTTTTGTTCTGGGCACACTCAGATTTCCTGCTGTCTTAGAGACTCTCGAAAGCAAGAGTGTGCTTCTTGCTCTAAAGCAGAGTGTGATCCATGGATGAGAACTACGCTGTGGGTTTCACTTCAGAAATGGAGTTAAATCCCAGGCTCTGAGTCTTCCTCCAAGCAATAATTCGGTTCAGGTAATGGCGGTCACTTTTCTGCTCAAACGAACTACATCGTTCACGAAGCTCACACGTTTCTCATCTTAACTGACAAGCATTGAATGTTAGAGGACCAGTGCTTTTTATGAGTTTCAGAAGCAGAGTTGGACTAGATATGGTCCGTATGTGTACGAAACACCGTTCTTTTGTTCTCAGCAAACTCACGCTTCCTGCTGTCTGAGAGACTCTAGAAAGCAAGAGCGTGCTTCTCGCTCTAAAGCAGAGTGTGATCCATGGATGAGAACTATGCTGTGTGTTTGCCTTCAGAAATGGAGTTAAATCCCAGGCTCTGAGTCTTCCTACAAGCAAGACTTCGTTTCAGGTAAGGACAGTCACTTTTCAGCTCAAACGAACTACATCGTTCACGAAGCTCACACGTTTCTCACCTTAAGAGACAAGCATTGGATGTTAGAGGACCAGTGCTTTGCATCAGTTTCAGAAGCAGGGTTGGACTATATAATGTCCGTATGTGTAGGAAACACCGTTCTTTTGTTCTCAGCACACTCACGTTTCCTGCTGTCTTAGAGACTCTAGAAAGCAAGAGCGTGCTTCTTGTTCTAAGGCAGAGTGTGATCAATGGATGATTACACTGCTGTGTGTTTTACTTCAGAAATGGAGTTAAATCCCAGGCTCTGAGTCTTCCTACAAGCAAGACTTCATTTCAGGTGAGGGCAGTCACTTTTCAGCTCAAACGAACTACATCGTTCACTGAGTTCACACATTTCTCATCTTAACAGACAAGCATTGGATGTTAGAGGACCAGTGCTTTGTATCAGTTTAAGAAGCAGAGTTGGACTAGATATGGTCCGTATGTGTACGAAACACCGTTCTTTTGTTCTCAGCACACTCACCTTTCCTTCTGTCTTAGAGACTTTAGAAAGCAAGAGCGTGCTTCTCGCTCTAAAGCAGAGTGTGATCCATGGATGAAAACTATGCTGTGTGTTTCCCTTCAGAAAAGGTGTTGAATCCCAGGCTCTATGTCTTCCAACAAGCAAGACTTCGTTTCAGGTAAGGGCAGTCACTTTTCAGCTCAAACGAACTACATCTTTCACGGAGCTCACACGTTTCTCATCTTTACAGACAAGCATTGGATGTTAGTGGACCAGTGCTTTGTATCAGTTTCAGAAGCAGAGTTGGAAGAGATATGGTCCGTATGTGTAGGAAACACCGTTCTTTTGTTCTCAGCAAACTCACGTTTCCTGCTGTCTTAGAGACTATAGAAAGCAAGAGCGTGCTTCTTGTTCTAAAGCAGAGTGTGATCAATGAATGAGACAATGCTGTGTGTTTCACTTCAGAAATGGAGTTAAATCCCATGCTCTGAGTCTCCCTACAAGCAAGACTTCGTTTCAGGTAAGGGCAGTCACTTTTCAGCTCAAACGAACTACATCGTTCACGAAGCTCACACGTTTCTCATCTTAACTGACAAGCATTGGATGTCAGAGGACCAGTGCTTTGTTTCAGTTTCAGAAGAAGAGTTGGACTAGATATGGTCCATATGTGTAGGAAACCCCGTTCTTTTGTTCTCAGCACACTCACGTTTCCTGCTGTCTTAGAGACTGTAGAAAGCAAGAGCGTGCTTCTTGTTCTAAAGCAGTTGTGATCAATGGATGATTACACTGCTGTGTGTTTTTCTTCAGAAATGGAGTTAAATCGCAGGCTCTGAGTCTTCCTACAAGCAAGACTTTGTTTCAGGTGAGGGCAGTCACTTTTCTGCTCAAACGAACTACATCTTTCACGAAGCTCACACGTTTCTCATCTTAACTGACAAGCATTAGATTTTAGAGGACCAGTGCATTCAATCAGCTTCAGAAGAAGTTTTGGACTACATATAGTCCGTATATGTAGGAAATCCGTTCTTTTATTCTGGGCACACTCAGATTTCCTGCTGTATTAGAGACTCTAGAAAGCAAGTGTGTGCTTCTCGCTCTAAAGCAGAGTGTGATCCATGGATGAGAACTATGCTGTGTGTTTCCCTTCAGAAATGGAGTTAAATCCCAGCCTCGAGTCTTCCTACAAGCAAGACTTCGATTCCGGTAAGGGCAGTCACTTTTATGCTCAAAGGAACTACATCGTTCACGAAGCTCACACATTTCTCATCTTAACTGACAAGCATTGGATGTTAGAGGACCAGTGCTTTGTATCAGTTTAAGAAGCAGATTTGGACTAGATATGGTCCGTATGTGTAGGAAACACCGTTCTTTTGTTCTCAGCACACTCACGTTTCCTGCTGTCTTAGAGACTCTAGAAAGCAAGAGCATGCTTCTCGTTCCAAAGCAGAGTGTGATCCATGGATGAAAACTATGCTGTTTGTTTCCCTTCAGTAAAGGAATTAAATCCCAGGCTCTGAGTCTCCCTACAAGCAAGATTTCGTTTCAGGTGAGGGCAGTCACTTTTCTGCTCAAACGAACTACATCTTTCACGAAGCTCAAACGTTTCTCATCTTAACTAAGAATCATTGGATGTTAGAGGACCAGTGCATTCAATCAGTTTCAGAAGAAGTTTTGGACTACATATAGTCCGTATGTGTAGGAAACACCGTTCTTTTGTTCTGGGCACACTCAGATTTCCTGCTGTCTTAGAGACTCTAGAAAGCAAGAGCGTGCTTCTCGCTCTAAATCAGAGTGTGATCCATGGATGAGAACTACGCTGTGGGTTTCACTTCAGAAATGGAGTTAAATCCCAGGCTCTGAGTCTTCCTCCAAGCAAGAATTCGTTTCAGGTAATGGCAGTCACTTTTCTGCTCAAACGAACTACATCGTTCACGAAGCTCACACGTTTCTCATCTTAACTGACAAGCATTGAATGTTAGAGGACCAGTGCTTTTTATGAGTTTCAGAAGCAGAGTTGGACTAGATATGGTCCGTATGTGTACGAAACACCGTTCTTTTGTTCTCAGCAAACTCACGCTTCCTGCTGTCTGAGAGACTCTAGAAAGCAAGAGCGTGCTTCTCGCTCTAAAGCAGAGTGTGATCCATGGATGAGAACTATGCTGTGTGTTTGCCTTCAGAAATGGAGTTAAATCCCAGGCTCTGAGTCTTCCTACAAGCAAGACTTCGATTCAGGTAAGGACAGTCACTTTTCAGCTCAAACGAACTACATCGTTCACGAAGCTCACACGTTTCTCACCTTAAGAGACAAGCATTGGATGTTAGAGGACCAGTGCTTTGCATCAGTTTCAGAAGCAGGGTTGGACTATATAATGTCCGTATGTGTAGGAAACACCGTTCTTTTGTTCTCAGCACACTCACGTTTCCTGCTGTCTTAGAGACTCTAGAAAGCAAGAGCGTGCTTCTTGTTCTAAAGCAGAGTGTGATCAATGGATGATTACACTGCTGTGTGTTTTACTTCAGAAATGGAGTTAAATCCCAGGCTCTGAATCTTCCTACAAGCAAGACTTCATTTCAGGTGAGGGCAGTCACTTTTCTGCTCAAACGAACTACATCTTTCACGAAGCTCACATGTTTCTCATCTTAACTGACAAGCATTAGATTTTAGAGGACCAGTGCATTCAATCAGCTTCAGAAGAAGTTTTGGACTACATATAGTCCGTATGTGTAGGAAACACCGTTCTTTTGTTCTGGGCACACTCAGATTTCCTGCTGTCTTAGAGACTCTCGAAAGCAAGAGTGTACTTCTTGCTCTAAAGCAGAGTGTGATCCATGGATGAGAACTACGCTGTGGGTTTCACTTCAGAAATGGAGTTAAATCCCAGGCTCTGAGTCTTCCTCCAAGCAAGAATTCGGTTCAGGTAATGGCGGTCACTTTTCTGCTCAAACGAACTACATCGTTCACGAAGCTCACACGTTTCTCATCTTAACTGACAAGCATTGAATGTTAGAGGACCAGTGCTTTTTATGAGTTTCAGAAGCAGAGTTGGACTAGATATGGTCCGTATGTGTACGAAACACCGTTCTTTTGTTCTCAGCAAACTCACGCTTCCTGCTGTCTGAGAGACTCTAGAAAGCAAGAGCGTGCTTCTCGCTCTAAAGCAGAGTGTGATCCATGGATGAGAACTATGCTGTGTGTTTGCCTTCAGAAATGGAGTTAAATCCCAGGCTCTGAGTCTTCCTACAAGCAAGACTTCGTTTCAGGTAAGGACAGTCACTTTTCAGCTCAAACGAACTACATCGTTCACGAAGCTCACACGTTTCTCACCTTAAGAGACAAGCATTGGATGTTAGAGGACCAGTGCTTTGCATCAGTTTCAGAAGCAGGGTTGGACTATATAATGTCCGTATGTGTAGGAAACACCGTTCTTTTGTTCTCAGCACACTCACGTTTCCTGCTGTCTTAGAGACTCTAGAAAGCAAGAGCGTGCTTCTTGTTCTAAAGCAGAGTGTGATCAATGGATGATTACACTGCTGTGTGTTTTACTTTAGAAATGGAGTTAAATCCCAGGCTCTGAGTCTTCCTACAAGCAAGACTTCATTTCAGGTGAGGGCAGTCACTTTTCAGCTCAAACGAACTACATCGTTCACTGAGTTCACACATTTCTCATCTTAACAGACAAGCATTGGATGTTAGAGGACCAGTGCTTTGTATCAGTTTAAGAAGCAGAGTTGGACTAGATATGGTCCGTATGTGTACGAAACACCGTTCTTTTGTTCTCAGCACACTCACCTTTCCTTCTGTCTTAGAGACTTTAGAAAGCAAGAGCTTGCTTCTCGCTCTAAAGCAGAGTGTGATCCATGGATGAAAACTATGCTGTGTGTTTCCCTTCAGAAAAGGTGTTAAATCCCAGGC
This sequence comes from Onychomys leucogaster, assembly GCA_949786385.1. NCBI lineage: Eukaryota > Metazoa > Chordata > Mammalia > Rodentia > Cricetidae > Onychomys > Onychomys leucogaster. The sequence goes on along the minus strand of CATKUP010000157.1, from coordinate 1,155,166 downwards.
TCTATGTCTTCCAACAAGCAAGACTTCGTTTCAGGTAAGGGCAGTCACTTTTCAGCTCAAACGAACTACATCTTTCACGGAGCTCACACGTTTCTCATCTTTACAGACAAGCATTGGATGTTAGTGGACCAGTGCTTTGTATCAGTTTCAGAAGCAGAGTTGGAAGAGATATGGTCCGTATGTGTAGGAAACACCGTTCTTTTGTTCTCAGCAAACTCACGTTTCCTGCTGTCTTAGAGACTATAGAAAGCAAGAGCGTGCTTCTTGTTCTAAAGCAGAGTGTGATCAATGAATGAGACAATGCTGTGTGTTTCACTTCAGAAATGGAGTTAAATCCCATGCTCTGAGTCTCCCTACAAGCAAGACTTCGTTTCAGGTAAGGGCAGTCACTTTTCAGCTCAAACGAACTACATCGTTCACGAAGCTCACACGTTTCTCATCTTAACTGACAAGCATTGGATGTCAGAGGACCAGTGCTTTGTTTCAGTTTCAGAAGAAGAGTTGGACTAGATATGGTCCATATGTGTAGGAAACCCCGTTCTTTTGTTCTCAGCACACTCACGTTTCCTGCTGTCTTAGAGACTGTAGAAAGCAAGAGCGTGCTTCTTGTTCTAAAGCAGTTGTGATCAATGGATGATTACACTGCTGTGTGTTTTTCTTCAGAAATGGAGTTAAATCGCAGGCTCTGAGTCTTCCTACAAGCAAGACTTCGTTTCAGGTGAGGGCAGTCACTTTTCTGCTCAAACGAACTACATCTTTCACGAAGCTCACACGTTTCTCATCTTAACTGACAAGCATTAGATTTTAGAGGACCAGTGCATTCAATCAGCTTCAGAAGAAGTTTTGGACTACATATAGTCCGTATATGTAGGAAATCCGTTCTTTTATTCTGGGCACACTCAGATTTCCTGCTGTATTAGAGACTCTAGAAAACAAGTGTGTGCTTCTCGCTCTAAAGCAGAGTGTGATCCATGGATGAGAACTATGCTGTGTGTTTCCCTTCAGAAATGGAGTTAAATCCCAGCCTCGAGTCTTCCTACAAGCAAGACTTCGATTCAGGTAAGGGCAGTCACTTTTATGCTCAAAGGAACTACATCGTTCACGAAGCTCACACATTTCTCATCTTAACTGACAAGCATTGGATGTTAGAGGACCAGTGCTTTGTATCAGTTTAAGAAGCAGATTTGGACTAGATATGGTCCGTATGTGTAGGAAACACCGTTCTTTTGTTCTCAGCACACTCACGTTTCCTGCTGTCTTAGAGACTCTAGAAAGCAAGAGCATGCTTCTCGTTCCAAAGCAGAGTGTGATCCATGGATGAAAACTATGCTGTTTGTTTCCCTTCAGTAAAGGAATTAAATCCCAGGCTCTGAGTCTCCCTACAAGCAAGATTTCGTTTCAGGTGAGGGCAGTCACTTTTCTGCTCAAACGAACTACATCTTTCACGAAGCTCAAACGTTTCTCATCTTAACTAAGAATCATTGGATGTTAGAGGACCAGTGCATTCAATCAGTTTCAGAAGAAGTTTTGGACTACATATAGTCCGTATGTGTAGGAAACACCGTTCTTTTGTTCTGGGCACACTCAGATTTCCTGCTGTCTTAGAGACTCTAGAAAGCAAGAGCGTGCTTCTCGCTCTAAATCAGAGTGTGATCCATGGATGAGAACTACGCTGTGGGTTTCACTTCAGAAATGGAGTTAAATCCCAGGCTCTGAGTCTTCCTCCAAGCAAGAATTCGTTTCAGGTAATGGCAGTCACTTTTCTGCTCAAACGAACTACATCGTTCACGAAGCTCACACGTTTCTCATCTTAACTGACAAGCATTGAATGTTAGAGGACCAGTGCTTTTTATGAGTTTCAGAAGCAGAGTTGGACTAGATATGGTCCGTATGTGTACGAAACACCGTTCTTTTGTTCTCAGCAAACTCACGCTTCCTGCTGTCTGAGAGACTCTAGAAAGCAAGAGCGTGCTTCTCGCTCTAAAGCAGAGTGTGATCCATGGATGAGAACTATGCTGTGTGTTTGCCTTCAGAAATGGAGTTAAATCCCAGGCTCTGAGTCTTCCTACAAGCAAGACTTCGTTTCAGGTAAGGACAGTCACTTTTCAGCTCAAACGAACTACATCGTTCACGAAGCTCACACGTTTCTCACCTTAAGAGACAAGCATTGGATGTTAGAGGACCAGTGCTTTGCATCAGTTGCAGAAGAAGAGTTGGACTAGATATGGTCCATATGTTTAGGAAACACCGTTCTTTTGTTCTCAGCACACTCACGTTTCCTGCTGTCTTAGAGACTCTAGAATGCAAGAGCGTGCTTCTTGTTCTAAAGCAGAGTGTGATCAATGGATGATTACACTGCTGTGTGTTTTACTTCAGAAATGGAGTTAAATCCCAGGCTCTGAGTCTTCCTACAAGCAAGACTTCGTTTCAGGTGAGGGCAGTCACTTTTCTGCTCAAACGAACTACATCTTTCACGAAGCTCACACGTTTCTCATCTTAACTGACAAGCATTAGATTTTAGAGGACCAGTGCATTCAATTAGCTTCAGAAGAAGTTTTGGACTACATATAGTCCGTATGTGTAGGAAATCCGTTCTTTTATTCTGGGCACACTCAGATTTCCTGCTGTATTAGAGACTCTAGAAAGCAAGAGTGTGCTTCTCGCTCTAAAGCAGAGTGTGATCCATGGATGAGAACTATGCTGTGTGTTTCCCTTCAGAAATGGAGTTAAATCCCAGGCTCTGAGTCTTCCTCCAAGCAAGACGTCCTTTCAGGTAAGGGCAGTCACTTTTCATCTCAAAAGAACTACATCGTTCATTGACTCACGCTTTTCTCATCTTAACTGACAAGCATTGGATGTTAGAGGACCAGTGCTTTGTATCAGTTTAAGAAGCAGATTTGGACTAGATGTGGTCCGTATGTGTAGGAAACACCGTTCTTTTGTTCTCAGCACACTCACGTTTCCTGCTGTCTTAGAGACTCTAGAAAGCAAGAGCATGCTTCTTGTTCTAAAGCAGAGTGTGATCCATGGATGAAAACTATGCTGTTTGTTTCCCTTCAGAAAAGGAGTTAAATCCCAGGCTCTGAGTCTCCCTACAAGCAAGATTTCGTTTCAGGTGAGGGCAGTCACTTTTCTGCTCAAACGAACTACATCTTTCACGAAGCTCAAACGTTTCTCATCTTAACTAAGAATCATTGGATGTTAGAGGACCAGTGCATTCAATCAGTTTCAGAAGAAGTTTTGGACTACATATAGTACGTATGTGTAGGAAACACCGTTCTTTTGTTCTGGGCACACTCAGATTTCCTGCTGTCTTAGAGACTCTCGAAAGCAAGAGTGTGCTTCTTGCTCTAAAGCAGAGTGTGATCCATGGATGAGAACTACACTGTGGGTTTCACTTCAGAAATGGAGTTAAATCCCAGGCTCTGAGTCTTCCTCCAAGCAAGAATTCGTTTCAGGTAATGGCAGTCACTTTTCTGCTCAAACGAACTACATCGTTCACGAAGCTCACACGTTTCTCATCTTAACTGACAAGCATTGAATGTTAGAGGACCAGTGCTTTTTATGAGTTTCAGAAGCAGAGTTGGACTAGATATGGTCCGTATGTGTAAGAAACACCGTTCTTTAGTTCTCAGCACACTCACGCTTCCTGCTGTCTTAGAGACTCTAGAAAGCAAGAGCGTGATTCTCGCTCTAAAGCAGAGTGTGATCCATGGATGATTACACTGCTGTGTGTTTTACTTCAGAAATGGAGTTAAATCCCAGGCTCTGAGTCTTCCTACAAGCAAGACTTCATTTCAGGTGAGGGCTGTCACTTTTCAGCTCAAACGAACTACATCGTTCACTGAGTTCACACATTTCTCATCTTAACAGACAAGCATTGGATGTTAGAGGACCAGTGCTTTGTATCAGTTTAAGAAGCAGAGTTGGACTAGATATGGTCCGTATGTGTACGAAACACCGTTCTTTTTTTCTCAGCACACTCACCTTTCCTGCTGTCTTAGAGACTTTAGAAAGCAAGAGCGTGCTTCTCGCTCTAAAGCAGAGTGTGATCCATGGATGAAACTATGCTGTGTGTTTCCCTTCAGAAAAGGTGTTAAATCCCAGGCTCTATGTCTTCCAACAAGCAAGACTTCGTTTCAGGTAAGGGCAGTCACTTTTCAGCTCAAACGAACTACATCTTTCACGGAGCTCACACGTTTCTCATCTTTACAGACAAGCATTGGATGTTAGTGGACTAGTGCTTTGTATCAGTTTCAGAAGCAGAGTTGGAAGAGATATGTTCCGTATGTGTAGGAAACACCATTCTTTTGTTCTCAGCAAACTCACGTTTCCTGCTGTCTTAGAGACTATAGAAAGCAAGAGCGTGCTTCTTGTTCTAAAGCAGAGTGTGATCAATGAATGAGACAATGCTGTGTGTTTCACTTCAGAAATGGAGTTAAATCCCATGCTCTGAGTCTCCCTACAAGCAAGACTTCGTTTCAGGTAAGGGCAGTCACTTTTCAGCTCAAACGAACTACATCGTTCACGAAGCTCACACGTTTCTCATCTTAACTGACAAGCATTGGATGTTAGAGGACCAGTGCTTTGTTTCAGTTTCAGAAGAAGAGTTGGACTAGATATGGTCCATATGTGTAGGAAACCCCATTCTTTTGTTCTCAGCACACTCACGTTTCCTGCTGTCTTAGAGACTGTAGAAAGCAAGAGCGTGCTTCTTGTTCTAAAGCAGTTGTGATCAATGGATGATTACACTGCTGTGTGTTTTACTTCAGAAATGGAGTTAAATCGCAGGCTCTGAGTCTTCCTACAAGCAAGACTTCGTTTCAGGTGAGGGCAGTCACTTTTCTGCTCAAACGAACTACATCTTTCACGAAGCTCACACGTTTCTCATCTTAACTGACAAGCATTAGATTTTAGAGGACCAGTGCATTCAATCAGCTTCAGAAGAAGTTTTGGACTACATATAGTCCGTATATGTAGGAAATCCGTTCTTTTATTCTGGGCACACTCAGATTTCCTGCTGTATTAGAGACTCTAGAAAGCAAGAGTGTGCTTCTCGCTCTAAAGCAGAGTGTGATCCATGGATGAGAACTATGCTGTGTGTTTCCCTTCAGAAATGGAGTTAAATCCCAGCCTCGAGTCTTCCTACAAGCAAGACTTCGATTCAGGTAAGGGCAGTCACTTTTATGCTCAAAGGAACTACATCGTTCACGAAGCTCACACATTTCTCATCTTAACTGACAAGCATTGGATGTTAGAGGACCAGTGCTTTGTATCAGTTTAAGAAGCAGATTTGGACTAGATATGGTCCGTATGTGTAGGAAACACCGTTCTTTTGTTCTCAGCACACTCACGTTTCCTGCTGTCTTAGAGACTCTAGAAAGCAAGAGCATGCTTCTCGTTCTAAAGCAGAGTGTGATCCATGGATGAAAACTATGCTGTTTGTTTCCCTTCAGTAAAGGAGTTAAATCCCAGGCTCTGAGTCTCCCTACAAGCAAGATTTCGTTTCAGGTGAGGGCAGTCACTTTTCTGCTCAAACGAACTACATCTTTCACGAAGCTCAAACGTTTCTCATCTTAACTAAGAATCATTGGATGTTAGAGGACCAGTGCATTCAATCAGTTTCAGAAGAAGTTTTGGACTACATATAGTCCGTATGTGTAGGAAACACCGTTCTTTGTTCTGGGCACACTCAGATTTCCTGCTGTCTTAGAGACTCTAGAAAGCAAGAGCGTGCTTCTCGCTCTAAATCAGAGTGTGATCCATGGATGAGAACTACGCTGTGGGTTTCACTTCAGAAATGGAGTTAAATCCCAGGCTCTGAGTCTTCCTCCAAGCAAGAATTCGTTTCAGGTAATGGCAGTCACTTTTCTGCTCAAACGAACTACATCGTTCACGAAGCTCACACGTTTCTCATCTTAACTGACAAGCATTGAATGTTAGAGGACCAGTGCTTTTTATGAGTTTCAGAAGCAGAGTTGGACTAGATATGGTCCGTATGTGTAAGAAACACCGTTCTTTTGTTCTCAGCACACTCACGCTTCCTGCTGTCTAAGAGACTCTAGAAAGCAAGAGCGTGCTTCTCGCTCTAAAGCAGAGTGTGATCCATGGATGAGAACTATGCTGTGTGTTTCCCTTCAGAAATGGAGTTAAATCCCAGGCTCTGAGTCTTCCTACAAGCAAGACTTCGTTTCAGGTAAGGACAGTCACTTTTCAGCTCAAACGAACTACATCGTTCACGAAGCTCACACGTTTCTCACCTTAAGAGACAAGCATTGGATGTTAGAGGACCAGTGCTTTGTATCAGTTTCAGAAGCAGGGTTGGACTATATAATGTCCGTATGTGTAGGAAACACCGTTCTTTTGTTCTCAGCAAAATCACGTTTCCTGCTGTCTTAGAGACTCGAGAATGCAAGAGCGTGCTTCTTGTTCTAAAGCAGAGTGTGATCAATGGATGATTACACTGCTGTGTGTTTTACTTCAGAAATGGAGTTAAATCCCAGGCTCTGAGTCTTCCTACAAACAAGACTTCAATTCAGTTAAGGGCAGTCACTTTTCTGCTCAAACGAACTACATCGTTCATGAAGCTCACACGTTTCCCATCTTAACTGACAAGCATTGGATGTTAGAGGACCAGTGCTTTGTATCAGTTTCAGAAGAAGAGTTGGACTAGATATGGTCCATATGTTTAGGAAACACCGTTCTTTTGTTCTCAGCACACTCACGTTTCCTGCTGTCTTAGAGACTCTAGAATGCAAGAGCGTGCTTCTTGTTCTAAAGCAGAGTGTGATCAATGGATGATTACACTGCTGTGTGTTTTACTTCAGAAATGGAGTTAAATCCCAGGCTCTGAGTCTTCCTACAAGCAAGACTTCGTTTTAGGTGAGGGCAGTCACTTTTCTGCTCAAACGAACTACATCTTTCACGAAGCTCACACGTTTCTCATCTTAACTGACAAGCATTAGATTTTAGAGGACCAGTTTATTCAATCAGCTTCAGAAGAAGTTTTGGACTACATATAGTCCGTATGTGTAGGAAATCCGTTCTTTTATTCTGGGCACACTCAGATTTCCTGCTGTATTAGAGACTCTAGAAAGCAAGAGTGTGCTTCTCGCTCTAAAGCAGAGTGTGATCCATGGATGAGAACTATGCTGTGTGTTTCCCTTCAGAAATGGAGTTAAATCCCAGGCTCTGAGTCTTCCTCCAAGCAAGACGTCCTTTCAGGTAAGGGCAGTCACTTTTCAGCTCAAAAGAACTACATCGTTCATTGACTCACGCTTTTCTCATCTTAACTGACAAGCATTGGATGTTAGAGGACCAGTGCTTTGTATCAGTTTAAGAAGCAGATTTGGACTAGATATGGTCCGTATGTGTAGGAAACACCGTTCTTTTGTTCTCAGTACACTCACGTTTCCTGCTGTCTTAGAGACTCTAGAAAGCAAGAGCATGCTTCTTGTTCTAAAGCAGAGTGTGATCCATGGATGAAAACTATGCTGTTTGTTTCCCTTCAGAAAAGGAGTTAAATCCCAGGCTCTGAGTCTCCCTACAAGCAAGATTTCGTTTCAGGTGAGGGCAGTCACTTTTCTGCTCAAACGAACTACATCTTTCAAGAAGCTCAAACGTTTCTCATCTTAACTAAGAATCATTGGATGTTAGAGGACCAGTGCATTCAATCAGTTTCAGAAGAAGTTTTGGACTACATATAGTACGTATGTGTAGGAAACACCGTTCTTTTATTCTGGGCACACTCAGATTTCCTGCTGTATTAGAGACTCTAGAAAGCAAGAGTGTGCTTCTCGCTCTAAAGCAGAGTGTGATCCATGGATGAGAACTATGCTGTGTGTTTCCCTTCAGAAATGGAGTTAAATCCCAGGCTCTGAGTCTTCCTACAAGCAAGACTTCGATTCAGGTAAGGGCAGTCACTTTTCAGCTCAAACGAACTACATCGTTCACTGAGCTCACGCTTTTCTCATCGTAACTGACATTCATTGGAAGTTAGAGGGTCAGTCCTTTGTATCAGTTTCAGAAGCAGAGTTGGACTACATATGATCCATATGTGTAGGAAACCCCGATCTTTTGTTCTGGGCACACTCACGTTTCCTGGTGTCTTAGAGACTCTAGAAAGCAAGAACGTGCTTCTAGCTCTAAAGCAGATTGTGATCCATAGATGAGACTATGCTGTTTGTTTCACTTCAGAAATGGAGTTAAATCCCATGCTCTGTGTCTCCCAACAAGCAAGACTTCGTTTCAGGTAAGTGTAGTCACTTTTCTGCTCAAAGGAACTACATCGTTCACGAAGCTCACACATTTCTCATCTAAACTGACAAGAATTGGATGTTAGAGGACAAGTGCTTTGTATCAGTTTAAGAAGCAGATTTGGACTAGATATGGTCCGTATGTGTAGGAAACACCGTTATTTTGTTCTCAGCACACTCACGTTTCCTGCTGTCTTAGAGACTCTAGAAAGCAAGAGCATGCTTCTGGTTCTAAAGCAGAGTGTGATCCATGGATGAAAACTATGCTGTTTGTTTCCCTTCAGAAAAGGAGTTAAATCCCAGGCTCTGAGTCTCCCTACAAGCAAGATTTCGTTTCAGGTGAGGGCAGTCACTTTTCTGCTCAAACGAACTACATCTTTCACGAAGCTCAAACGTTTCTCATCTTAACTAAGAATCATTGGATGTTAGTGGACCAGTGCATTCAATCAGTTTCAGAAGAAGTTTTGGACTACATATAGTCCGTATTTGTAGGAAACACCGTTCTTTTGTTCTGGGCACACTCAGATTTCCTGCTGTCTTAGAGACTCTCGAAAGCAAGAGCGTGCTTCTTGCTCTAAAGCAGAGTGTGATCCATGGATGAGAACTACGCTGTGTGTTTCACTTCAGAAATGGAGTTAAATCCCAGGCTCTGAGTCTTCCTCCAAGCAAGAATTCGTTTCAGGTAATGGCAGTCACTTTTCTGCTCAAACGAACTACATCGTTCACGAAGCTCACACGTTTCTCATCTTAACTGACAAGCATTGAATGTTAGAGGACCAGTGCTTTTTATGAGTTTCAGAAGCAGAGTTGGACTAGATATGGTCCGTATGTGTAAGAAACACCGTTCTTTTGTTCTCAGCACACTCACGCTTCCTGCTGTCTTAGAGACTCTAGAAAGCAAGGGCGTGCTTCTCGCTCTAAAGCAGAGTGTGATCCATGGATGAGAACTATGCTGTGTGTTTCCCTTCAGAAATGGAGTTAAATCCCAGGCTCTGAGTCTTCCTACAAGCAAGACTTCGTTTCAGGTAAGGACAGTCACTTTTCAGCTCAAACGAACTACATCGTTCACGAAGCTCACACGTTTCTCACCTTAAGAGACAAGCATTGGATGTTAGAGGACCAGTGCTTTGTATCAGTTTCAGAAGCAGGGTTGGACTATATAATGTCCATATGTGTAGGAAACACCGTTCTTTTGTTCTCAGCAAAATCACGTTTCCTGCTGTCTTAGAGACTCGAGAATGCAAGAGCGTGCTTCTTGTTCTAAAGCAGAGTGTGATCAATGGATGATTACACTGCTGTGTGTTTTACTTCAGAAATGGAGTTAAATCCCAGGCTCTGAGTCTTCCTACAAGCAAGACTTCAATTCAGTTATGGCAGTCACTTTTCTGTTCAAACGAACTACATCGTTCATGAAGCTCACACGTTTCCCATCTTAACTGACAAGCATTGGATTTTAGAGGACCAGTGCATTCAATCAGCTTCAGAAGAAGTTTTGGACTACATATAGTCCGTTTGTGTAGGAAATCCGTTCTTTTATTCTGGGCACACTCAGATTTCCTGCTGTACTAGAGACTCTAGAAAGCAAGAGTGTGCTTCTCGCTCTAAAGCAGATTGTGATCCATAGATGAGACTATGCTGTGTGTTTCACTTCAGAAATGGAGTTAAATCCATGCTCTGTGTCTCCCAACAAGCAGGACTTCGTTTCAGGTAAGTGTAGTCAATTTTCTGCTCAAAGGAACTACATCATTCACGAAGCTCACACGTATCTCATCTTAACTGACAAGCATTGGATGTTAGAGGACCAGTGCCTTGTATCAGTTTAAGAAGCAGAGTTGGACTAGATATGGTCCGTATGTGTACGAAACACCGTTCTTTTGTTCTCAGCACATACTCCTTTCCTGCTGTCTTAGAGACTTTAGAAAGCAAGTGCGTGCTTCTCGCTCTAAAGCAGAGTGTGATCCATGGATGAAAACTATGCTGTGTGTTTCCCTTCAGAAAAGGTGTTAAATCCCAGGCTCTATGTCTTCCAACAAGCAAAACTTCGTTTCAGGTAAGGGCAGTAACTTTTCAGCTCAAACGAACTACATCGTTCACTGAGCTCACGCTTTTCTCATTGTAACTGACAAGCATTGGAAGTTAGAGGGTCAGTCCTTTGTATCAGTTTCAGAAGCAGAGTTGGACTACATATGATCCATATGTGTAGGAAACCCCGATCTTTTGTTCTGGGCACACTCACGTTTCCTGGTGTCTTAGAGACTCTAGAAAGCAAGAACGTGCTTCTCGCTCTAAAGCAGATTGTGATCCATAGATGAGACTATGCTGTGTGTTTCACTTCAGAAATGGAGTTAAATCCATGCTCTGTGTCTCCCAACAAGCAGGACTTCGTTTCAGGTAAGTGTAGTCAATTTTCTGCTCAAAGGAACTACATCATTCACGAAGCTCACACGTATCTCATCTTAACTGACAAGCATTGGATGTTAGAGGACCAGTGCCTTGTATCAGTTTAAGAAGCAGAGTTGGACTAGATATGGTCCGTATGTGTACGAAACACCGTTCTTTTGTTCTCAGCACACACTCCTTTCCTGCTGTCTTAGAGACTTTAGAAAGCAAGTGCGTGCTTCTCGCTCTAAAGCAGAGTGTGATCCATGGATGAAAACTATGCTGTGTGTTTCCCTTCAGAAAAGGTGTTAAATCCCAGGCTCCATGTCTTCCAACAAGCAAAACTTCGTTTCAGGTAAGGGCAGTCACTTTTCAGCTCAAACGAACTACATCTTTCACGGAGCTCACACGTTTCTCATCTTAACAGACAAGCATTGGATGTTAGTGGACCAGTGCTTTGTATCAGTTTCAGAAGCAGAGTTGGAAGAGATATGGTCCGTATGTGTAGGAAACACCGTTCTTTTGTTCTCAGCAAACTCACGTTTCCTGCTGTCTTAGAGAAAATAGAAAGCAAGAGCGTGCTTCTTGTTCTAAAGCAGTTGTGATCAATGGATGATTACACTGCTGTGTGTTTTACTTCAGAAATGGAGTTAAATCGCAGGCTCTGAGTCTTCCTACAAGCAAGACTTCGTTTCAGGTGAGGGCAGTCACTTTTCTGCTCAAACGAACTACATCTTTCACGAAGCTCACACGTTTCTCATCTTAACTGACAAGCATTAGATTTTAGAGGACCAGTGCATTCAATCAGCTTCAGAAGAAGTTTTGGACTACATATAGTCCGTATATGTAGGAAATCCGTTCTTTTATTCTGGGCACACTCAGATTTCCTGCTGTATTAGAGACTCTAGAAAGCAAGAGTGTGCTTCTCGCTCTAAAACAGAGTGTGATCCATGGATGAGAACTATGCTGTGTGTTTCCCTTCAGAAATGGAGTTAAATCCCAGGCTCTGAGTCTTCCTACAAGCAAGACTTCGATTCAGGTAAGGGCAGTCACTTTTCTGCTCAAAGGAACTACATCGTTCACGAAGCTCACATGTTTCTCATCTTAACTGACAAGCATTGGATGTTAGAGGGTCAGTGCTTTGTATCAGTTTCAGAAGCAGAGTTGGACTACATATGATCCATATGTGTAGGAAACCCCGATCTTTTGTTTTGGGCACACTCACGTTTCCTGCTGTCTTAGAGAATCTAGAAAGCAAGAACGTGCTTCTCGCTCTAAAGCAGATTGTGATCCATAGATGAGACTATGCTGTGTGTTTCACTTCAGAAATGGAGTTAAATCCCATGATCTGTGTCTCCCAACAAGCAAGACTTCGTTTCAGGTAAGTGTAGTCACTTTTCCGCTCAAAGGAACTACATCGTTCACGAAGCTCACACATTTCTCATCTTAACTGACAAGCATTGGATGTTAGAGGACCAGTGCTTTGTATCAGTTTAAGAAGCAGATTTGGACTAGATATGGTCCGTATGTGTAGGAAACACCGTTCTTTTGTTCTCAGCACACTCACGTTTCCTGCTGTCTTAGAGACTCTAGAAAGCAAGAGCATGCTTCTCGTTCTAAAGCAGAATGTGATCCATGGATGAAAACTATGCTGTTTGTTTCCCTTCAGAAAAGGAGTTAAATCCCAGGCTCTGAGTCTCCCTACAAGCAAGATTTCGTTTCAGGTGAGGGCAGTCACTTTTCTGCTCAAACGAACTACATCTTTCACGAAGCTCAAACGTTTCTCATCTTAACTAAGAATCATTGGATGTTAGAGGACCAGTGCATTCAATCAGTTTCAGAAGAAGTTTTGAACTACATATAGTCCGTATGTGTAGGAAACACCGTTCTTTAGTTCTGGGCACACTCAGATTTCCTGCTGTCTTAGAGACTCTCGAAAGCAAGAGTGTGCTTCTTGCTCTAAAGCAGAGTGTGATCCATTGATGAGAACTACGCTGTGGGTTTCACTTCAGAAATGGAGTTAAATCCCAGGCTCTGAGTCTTCCTCCAAGCAAGAATTCGTTTCAGGTAATGGCAGTCACTTTTCTGCTCAAACGAACTACATCGTTCACGAAGCTCACACGTTTCTCATCTTAACTGACAAGCATTGAATGTTAGAGGACCAGTGCTTTTTATGAGTTTCAGAAGCAGAGTTGGACTAGATATGGTCCGAATGTGTAAGAAACACCGTTCTTTTGTTCTCAGCACACTCACGCTTCCTGCTGTCTTAGAGACTATAGAAAGCAAGAGCGTGCTTCTTGTTCTAAAGCAGAGTGTGATCAATGAATGAGACAATGCTGTGTGTTTCACTTCAGAAATGGAGTTAAATCCCATGCTCTGAGTCTCCCTACAAGCAAGACTTCGTTTCAGGTAAGGGCAGTCACTTTTCAGCTCAAATGAACTACATCGTTCACGAAGCTCACACGTTTCTCATCTTAACTGACAAGCATTGGATGTTAGAGGACCAGTGCTTTGTTTCAGTTTCAGAAGAAGAGTTGGACTAGATATGGTCCATATGTGTAGGAAACCCCGTTCTTTTGTTCTCAGCACACTCACGTTTCCTGCTGTCTTAGAGACTGTAGAAAGCAAGAGCGTGCTTCTTGTTCTAAAGCAGTTGTGATCAATGGATGATTACACTGCTGTGTGTTTTACTTCAGAAATTGAGTTAAATCCCAGGCTCTGAGTCTTCCTACAAGCAAGACTTCATTTCAGGTGAGGGCAGTCACTTTTCTGCTCAAACGAACTACATCTTTCACAAAGCTCACACGTTTCTCATCTTAACTGACAAGCATTAGATTTTAGAGGACCAGTGCATTCAATCAGCTTCAGAAGAAGTTTTGGAGTACATATAGTCCGTATGTGTAGGAAATCCGTTCTTTTATTCTGGGCACACTCAGATTTCCTGCTGTATTAGAGACTCTAGAAAGCAAGAGTGTGTTTCTCGCTCTAAAGCAGAGTGTGATCCATGGATGAGAACTATGCTGTGTGTTTCCCTTCAGAAATGGAGTTAAATCCCAGGCTCTGAGTCTTCCTACAAGCAAGACTTTGATTCAGGTAAGGGCAGTCATTTTTCTGCTCAAAGGAACTACATCGTTCACGAAGCTCACATGTTTCTCATCTAAACTGACAAGCATTGGATGTTAGAGGGTCAGTGCTTTGTATCAGTTTCAGAAGCAGAGTTGGACTACATATGATCCATATGTGTAGGAAACCCCGATCTTATGTTCTGGGCACACTCACGTTTCCTGCTGTCTTAGAGACTCTAGAAAGCAAGAACGTGCTTCTCGCTCTAAAGCAGATTGTGATCCATAGATGAGACTATGCTGTGTGTTTCACTTCAGAAATGGAGTTAAATCCCATGCTCTGTGTCTCCCAACAAGCAAGACTTCGTTTCAGGTAAGTGTAGTCACTTTTCTGCTCAAAGGAACTACATCGTTCATGAAGCTCACACATTTCTCATCTTAACTGACAAGCATTGGATGTTAGAGGACCAGTGCTTTGTATCAGTTTAAGAAGCAGATTTGGACTAGATATGGTCCGTATGTGTAGGAAACACCGTTCTTTTGTTCTCAGCACACTCACGATTCATGCTGTCTTAGAGACTCTAGAAAGCAAGAGCAGGCTTCTCGTTCTAAAGCAGAGTGGGATCCATGGATGAAAACTATGCTGTTTGTTTCCCTTCAGTAAAGGAGTTAAATCCCAGGCTCTGAGTCTCCCTACAAGCAAGATTTAGTTTCAGGTGAGGGCATTCACTTTTCTGCTCAAACGAACTACATATTTCACGAAGCTCAAACGTTTCTCATCTTAACTGAGAATCATTGGATGTTAGAGGACCAGTGCATTCAATCAGTTTCAGAAGAAGTTTTGGACAACATATAGTCCGTATGTGTAGGAAACACCGTTCTTTTGTTCTGGGCACACTCAGATTTCCTGCTGTCTTAGAGACTCTCGAAAGCAAGAGTGTGCTTCTTGCTCTAAAGCAGAGTGTGATCCATGGATGAGAACTACGCTGTGGGTTTCACTTCAGAAATGGAGTTAAATCCCAGGCTCTGAGTCTTCCTCCAAGCAAGAATTCGTTTCAGGTAATGGCAGTCACTTTTCTGCTCAAACGAACTACATCGTTCACGAAGCTCACACGTTTCTCATCTTAACTGACAAGCATTGAATGTTAGAGGACCAGTGCTTTTTATGATTTCAGAAGCAGAGTTGGACTAGATATGGTCCGTATGTGTAAGAAACACCGTTCTTTTGTTCTCAGCACACTCACGCTTCCTGCTGTCTGAGAGACTCTAGAAAGCAAGAGCGTGCTTCTCGCTCTAAAGCAGAGTGTGATCCATGGATGAGAACTATGCTGTGTGTTTGCCTTCAGAAATGGAGTTAAATCCCAGGCTCTGAGTCTTCCTACAAGCAAGACTTCTTTCAGGTAAGGACAGTCACTTTTCAGCTAAAACGAACTACATCGTTCACGAAGCTCACACGTTTCTCACCTTAAGAGACAAGCATTGGATGTTAGAGGACCAGTGCTTTGCATCAGTTTCAGAAGCAGGGTTGGACTATATAATGTCCGTATGTGTAGGAAACACCGTTCTTTTATTCTCAGCACACTCACCTTTCCTGCTGTCTTAGAGACTCTAGAAAGCAAGAGCGTGCTTCTGGTTCTAAAGCAGAGTGTGATCAATGGATGATTGCACTGCTGTGTGTTTTATTCAGAAATGGAGTTAAATCCCAGGCTCTGAGTCTTCCTACAAGCAAGACTTCATTTCAGGTGAGGGCAGTCACTTTTCTGCTCAAACGAACTACATCTTTCACAAAGCTCAAACGTTTCTCATCTTAACTAAGAATCATTGGATGTTAGAGGACCAGTGAATTCAATCAGTTTCAGAAGAAGTTTTGGACTACATATAGTCCGTATGTGTAGGAAACACCGTTCTTTAGTTCTGGGCACACTCAGATTTCCTGCTGTCTTAGAGACTCTCGAAAGCAAGAGTGTGCTTCTTGCTCTAAAGCACAGTGTGATCCATGGATGAGAACTACGCTGTGGGTTTCACTTCAGAAATGGAGTTAAATCCCAGGCTCTGAGTCTTCCTCCAAGCAAGAATTCGTTTCAGGTAATGGCAGTCACTTTTCTGCTCAAACGAACTACATTGTTCACGAAGCTCACACGTTTCTCATCTTATATGACAAGCATTGAATGTTAGAGGACCAGTGCTTTTTATGAGTTTCAGAAGCAGAGTTGGACTAGATATGGTCCGTATGTGTAAGAAACACCGTTCTTTTGTTCTCAGCACACTCACGCTTCCTGCTGTCTTAGAGACTATAGAAAGCAAGAGCGTGCTTCTCGCTCTAAAGCAGAGTGGGATCCATGGATGAGAACTATGCTGTGTGTTTCCCTTCAGAAATGGAGTTAAATCCCAGGCTCTGAGTCTTCCTACAAGCAAGACTTCGTTTCAGGTAAGGACAGTCACTTTTCAGCTCAAACGAACTACATCGTTCACGAAGCTCACACGTTTCTCACCTTACGAGACAAGCATTGGATGTTAGAGGACCAGTGCTTTGTATCAGTTTCAGAAGCAGGGTTGGACTATATAATGTCCGTATGTGTAGGAAACACCGTTCTTTTGTTCTCAGTAAAATCACGTTTCCTGCTGTCTTAGAGACTCGAGAATGCAAGAGCGTGCTTCTTGTTCTAAAGCAGAGTGTGATCAATGGATGATTACACTGCTGTGTGTTTTACTTCAGAAATGGAGTTAAATCCCAGGCTCTGAGTCTTCCTACAAGCAAGACTTCAATTCAGTTAAGGGCAGTCACTTTTCTGCTCAAACGAACTACATCGTTCATGAAGCTCACACGTTTCCCATCTTAACTGACAAGCATTGGATGTTAGAGGACCAGTGCTTTGTATCAGTTTAAGAAGCAGAGTTGGACTAGATATGTTCTGTATGTGTAGGAAACACCGTTCTTTTGTTCTCAGCACACTCACGTTTCCTGCAGTCTTAGAGACTTTAGAAAGCAAGAGCGTGCTTCTCGCTCTAAAGCAGAGTGTTATCCATGGATGAAAACTATGCTGTGTGTTTCCCTTCAGAAATGGAGTTAAATCCCAGGCTCTGAGTCTTCCTACAAGCAAGACTTCGATTCAGGTAAGGGCAGTCACTTTTCAGCTCAAACGAACTGCATCGTTCACTGAGCTCACGCTTTTCTCATCGTAACTGACAAGCATTGGAAGTTAGAGGGTCAGTCCTTTGTATCAGTTTCAGAAGCAGAGTTGGACTACATATGATCCATATGTGTAGGAAACCCCGATCTTTTGTTCTGGGCACACTCACGTTTCCTGGTGTCTTAGAGAATCTAGAAAGCAAGAACGTGCTTCTCGCTCTAAAGCAGATTGTGATCCATAGATCAGACTATGCTGTGTGTTTCACTTCAGAAATGGAGTTAAATCCCAGGCTCTGTGTCTCCCAACAAGCAGGACTTCGTTTCAGGTAAGTGTAGTCAATTTTCTGCTCAAAGGAACTACATCGTTCACGAAGCTCACACGTATCTCATCTTAACTGACAAGCATTGGATGTTAGAGGACCCGTGCTTTGTATCAGTTTCAGAAGAAGAGTTGGACTAGATATGGTCCGTGTGTGTAGGAAACACCGTTCTTTTGTTCTCAGCACACTCACGTTTCCTGCTGTCTTAAAGACTCTAGAAAGGAAGACCGTGCTTCTCGCTCTAAAGCAGAGTGTGATCCATGGATGAAAACTATGCTGTGTGTTTCCCTTCAGAAAAGGTGTTAAATCCCAGGCTCTATGTCTTCCAACAAGCAAGACTTCGTTTCAGGTAAGGGCAGTCACTTTTCAGCTCAAACGAACTACATCTTTCACGGAGCTCACACGTTTCTCATCTTAACAGACAAGCATTGGATGTTAGTGGACCAGTGCTTTGTATCAGTTCAGGAGCAGAGGTGGAATAGATATGGACCGTATGTGTATGAAACACCGTTCTTTTGTTCTCAGCAAACTCACGTTTCCTGCTGTCTTAGAGACTATAGAAAGCAAGAGCGTGCTTCTTGTTCTAAAGCAGAGTGTGATCAATGAATGAGACAATGCTGTGTGTTTCACTTCAGAAATGGAGTTAAATCCCATGCTCTGAGTCTCCCTACAAGCAAGACTTCGTTTCAGGTAAGGGCAGTCACTTTTCTGCTCAAATGAACTACATCGTTCACGAAGCTCACACGTTTCTCATCTTAACTGACAAGCATTGGATGTTAGAGGACCAGTGCTTTGTTTCAGTTTCAGAAGAAGAGTTGGACTAGATATGGTCCATATGTGTAGGAAACCCCGTTCTTTTGTTCTCAGCACACTCAGGTTTCCTGCTGTCTTAGAGACTGTAGAAAGCAAGAGCGTGCTTCTTGTTCTAAAGCAGTTGTGATCAATGGATGATTACACTGCTGTGTGTTTTACTTCAGAAATGGAGTTAAATCCCAGGCTCTGAGTCTTCCTACAAGCAAGACTTCATTTCAGGTGAGGGCAGTCACTTTTCTGCTCAAACGAACTACATCTTTTACGAAGCTCACACGTTTCTCATCTTAACTGACAAGCATTAGATTTTAGAGGACCAGTGCATTCAATAAGCTTCAGAAGAAGTTTTGGAGTACATATAGTCCGTATGTGTAGGAAATCCGTTCTTTTATTCTGGGCACACTCAGATTTCCTGCTGTATTAGAGACTCTAGAAAGCAAGAGTGTGTTTCTCGCTCTAAAGCAGAGTGTGATCCATGGATGAGAACTATGCTGTGTGTTTCCCTTCAGAAATGGAGTTAAATCCCAGGCTCTGAGTCTTCCTACAAGCAAGACTTTGATTCAGGTAAGGGCAGTCACTTTTCTGCTCAAAGGAACTACATCGTTCACGAAGCTCACATGTTTCTCATCTAAACTGACAAGCATTGGATGTTAGAGGGTCAGTGCTTTGTATCAGTTTCAGAAGCAGAGTTGGACTACATATGATCCATATGTGTAGGAAACCCCGATCTTTTGTTCTGGGCACACTCACGTTTCCTGCTGTCTTAGAGACTCTAGAAAGCAAGAACGTGCTTCTCGCTCTAAAGCAGATTGTGATCCATAGATGAGACTATGCTGTGTGTTTCACTTCAGAAATTGAGTTAAATCCCATGCTCTGTGTCTCCCAACAAGCAAGACTTCGTTTCAGGTAAGTGTAGTCACTTTTCTGCTCAAAGGAACTACATCGGTCACGAAGCTCACACATTTCTCATCTTAACTGACAAGCATTGGATGTTAGAGGACCAGTGCTTTGTATCAGTTTAAGAAGCAGATTTGGACTAGATATGGTCCGTATGTGTAGGAAACACCGTTCTTTTGTTCTCAGCACACTCACGATTCATGCTGTCTTAGAGACTCTAGAAAGCAAGAGCAGGCTTCTCGTTCTAAAGCAGAGTGGGATCCATGGATGAAAACTATGCTGTTTGTTTCCCTTCAGAAAAGGAGTTAAATCCCAGGCTCTGAGTCTCCCTACAAGCAAGATTTAGTTTCAGGTGAAGGCATTCACTTTTCTGCTCAAACGAACTACATCTTTCACGAAGCTCAAACGTTTCTCATCTTAACTGAGAATCATTGGATGTTAGAGGACCAGTGCATTCAATCAGTTTCAGAAGAAGTTTTGGACTACATATAGTCCGTATGTGTAGGAAACACCGTTCTTTTGTTCTGGGCACACTCAGATTTCCTGCTGTCTTAGAGACTCTCGAAAGCAAGAGTGTGCTTCTTGCTCTAAAGCAGAGTGTGATCCATGGATGAGAACTACGCTGTGGGTTTCACTTCAGAAATGGAGTTAAATCCCAGGCTCTGAGTCTTCCTCCAAGCAAGAATTCGTTTCAGGTAATGGCAGTCACTTTTCTGCTCAAACGAACTACATCGTTCACGAAGCTCACACGTTTCTCATCTTAACTGACAAGCATTGAATGTTAGAGGGCCAGTGCTTTTTATGAGTTTCAGAAGCAGAGTTGGACTAGATATGGTCCGTATGTGTAAGAAACACCATTCTTTTGTTCTCAGCAGACTCACGTTTCCTGCTGTCTTAGAGACTCTAGAAAGCAAGAGCGTGCTTCTGGTTCTAAAGCAGAGTGTGATCAATGGATGATTACACTGCTGTGTGTTTTATTCAGAAATGGAGTTAAATCCCAGGCTCTGAGTCTTCCTACAAGCAAGACTTCATTTCAGGTGAGGGCAGTCACTTTTCTGCTCAAACGAACTACATCTTTCACGAAGCTCACACGTTTCTCATCTTAACTGACAACCATTAGATTTTAGAGGACCAGTGCATTCAATCAGCTTCAGAAGAAGTTTTGGACTACATATAGTCCGTATGTGTAGGAAATCCGTTCTTTTATTCTGGGCACACTCAGATTTCCTGCTGTCTTAGAGAGTTTAGAAAGCAAGAGCGTGCTTCTCGCTCTAAAGCAGAGTGTGATCCATGGATGAAAAGTATGCTGTGTGTTTCCCTTCAGAAAAGGTGTTAAATCCCAGGGTCTATGTCTTCCAACAAGCAAGACTTCGTTTCAGGTAAGGGCAGTCACTTTTCAGCTCAAACGAACTACATCTTTCACGGAGCTCACACGTTTCTCATCTTAACAGACAAGCATTGGATGTTAGTGGACCAGTGCTTTGTATCAGTTTCAGAAGCAGAGTTGGAAGAGATATGGTCCGTATGTGTAGGAAACACCGTTCTTTTGTTCTCAGCAAACTCACGTTTCCTGCTGTCTTAGAGACTATAGAAAGCAAGAGCGTTCTTCTTGTCCTAAAGCAGAGTGTGATCAATGAATGAGACAATGCTGTGTGTTTCACTTCAGAAATGGAGTTAAATCCCATGCTCTGAGTCTCCCTACAAGCAAGACTTCGTTTCAGGTAAGGGCAGTCACATTTCAGCTCAAACGAACTACATCGTTCACGAAGCTCACACGTTTCTCATCTTAACTGACAAGCATTGGATGTTAGAGGACCAGTGCTTTGTTTCAGTTTCAGAAGAAGAGTTGGACTAGATATGGTACATATGTGTAGGAAACCCCGTTCTTTTGTTCTCAGCACACTCACGTTTCCTGCTGTCTTAGAGACTCTAGAAAGCAAGAGCATGCTTCTTGTTCTAAAGCAGAGTGTGATCCATGGATGAAAACTATGCTGTTTGTTTCCCTTCAGAAAAGGAGTTAAATCCCAGGCTCTGAGTCTCCCTACAAGCAAGATTTCGTTTCAGGTGTGGGCAGTCACTTTTCTGCTCAAACGAACTACATCTTTCACGAAGCTCAAACGTTTCTCATCTTAACTAAGAATCATTGGATGTTAGAGGACCAGTGCATTCAATCAGTTTCAGAAGAAGTTTTGGACTACATATAGTACGTATGTGTAGGAAACACCGTTCTTTTTTTCTGGGCACACTCAGATTTCCTGCTGTCTTAGAGACTCTCGAAAGCAAGAGTGTGCTTCTTGCTCTAAAGCAGAGTGTGATCCATGGATGAGAACTACGCTGTGTGTTTCACTTCAGAAATGGAGTTAAATCCCAGGCTCTGAGTCTTCCTCCAAGTAAGAATTCGTTTCAGGTAATGGCAGTCACTTTTCTGCTCAAACGAACTACATCGTTCACGAAGCTCACACGTTTCCCATCTTAACTGACAAGCATTGAATGTTAGAGGACCAGTGCTTTTTATGAGTTTCAGAAGCAGAGTTGGACTAGATATGGTCCGTATGTGTATGAAACACCGTTTTTTTGTTCTCAGCACACTCACGCTTCCTGCTGTCTTAGAGACTATAGAAAGCAAGAGCGTGCTTCTCGCTCTAAAGCAGAGTGTGATCCATGGATGAGAACTATGCTGTGTGTTTCCCTTCAGAAATGGAGTTAAATCCCAGGCTCTGAGTCTTCCTAAAAGCAAGTCTTCGTTTCAGGTAAGGACAGTCACTTTTCAGCTCAAACGAACTACATCGTTCACGAAGCTCACACGTTTCTCACCTTACGAGACAAGCATTGGATGTTAGAGGACCAGTGCTTTGTATCAGTTTCAGAAGCAGGGTTGGACTATATAATGTCCGTATGTGTAGGAAACACCGTTCTTTTGTTCTCAGTAAAATCACGTTTCCTGCTGTCTTAGAGACTCGAGAATGCAAGAGCGTGCTTCTTGTTCTAAAGCAGAGTGTGATCAATGGATGATTACACTGCTGTGTGTTTTACTTCAGAAATGGAGTTAAATCCCAGGCTCTGAGTCTTCCTACAAGCAAGACTTCAATTCAGTTAAGGGCAGTCACTTTTCTGCTCAAACGAACTACATCGTTCATGAAGCTCACACGTTTCCCATCTTAACTGACAAGCATTGGATGTTAGAGGACCAGTGCTTTGTATCAGTTTAAGAAGCAGAGTTGGACTAGATATGTTCTGTATGTGTAGGAAACACCGTTCTTTTGTTCTCAGCACACTCACGTTTCCTGCAGTCTTAGAGACTTTAGAAAGCAAGAGCGTGCTTCTCGCTCTAAAGCAGAGTGTGATCCATGGATGAAAACTATGCTGTCTGTTTCCCTTCAGAAATGGAGTTAAATCCCAGGCTCTGAGTCTTCCTACAAGCAAGACTTCGATTCAGGTAAGGGCAGTCACTTTTCAGCTCAAACGAACTGCATCGTTCACTGAGCTCACGCTTTTCTCATCGTAACTGACAAGCATTGGAAGTTAGAGGGTCAGTCCTTTGTATCAGTTTCAGAAGCAGAGTTGGACTACATATGATCCATATGTGTAGGAAACCCCGATCTTTTGTTCTGGGCACACTCACGTTTCCTGGTGTCTTAGAGAATCTAGAAAGCAAGAACGTGCTTCTCGCTCTAAAGCAGATTGTGATCCATAGATCAGACTATGCTGTGTGTTTCACTTCAGAAATGGAGTTAAATCCCAGGCTCTGTGTCTCCCAACAAGCAGGACTTCGTTTCAGGTAAGTGTAGTCAATTTTCTGCTCAAAGGAACTACATCGTTCACGAAGCTCACACGTATCTCATCTTAACTGACAAGCATTGGATGTTAGAGGACCCGTGCTTTGTATCAGTTTCAGAAGAAGAGTTGGACTAGATATGGTCCGTGTGTGTAGGAAACACCGTTCTTTTGTTCTCAGCACACTCACGTTTCCTGCTGTCTTAAAGACTCTAGAAAGGAAGACCGTGCTTCTCGCTCTAAAGCAGAGTGTGATCCATGGATGAAAACTATGCTGTGTGTTTCCCTTCAGAAAAGGTGTTAAATCCCAGGCTCTATGTCTTCCAACAAGCAAGACTTCGTTTCAGGTAAGGGCAGTCACTTTTCAGCTCAAACGAACTACATCTTTCACGGAGCTCACACGTTTCTCATCTTAACAGACAAGCATTGGATGTTAGTGGACCAGTGCTTTGTATCAGTTCAGGAGCAGAGGTGGAATAGATATGGACCGTATGTGTAGGAAACACCGTTCTTTTGTTCTCAGCAAACTCACGTTTCCTGCTGTCTTAGAGACTATAGAAAGCAAGAGCGTGCTTCTTGTTCTAAAGCAGAGTGTGATCAATGAATGAGACAATGCTGTGTGTTTCACTTCAGAAATGGAGTTAAATCCCATGCTCTGAGTCTCCCTACAAGCAAGACTTCGTTTCAGGTAAGGGCAGTCACTTTTCTGCTCAAATGAACTACATCGTTCACGAAGCTCACACGTTTCTCATCTTAACTGACAAGCATTGGATGTTAGAGGACCAGTGCTTTGTTTCAGTTTCAGAAGAAGAGTTGGACTAGATATGGTCCATATGTGTAGGAAACCCCGTTCTTTTGTTCTCAGCACACTCAGGTTTCCTGCTGTCTTAGAGACTGTAGAAAGCAAGAGCGTGCTTCTTGTTCTAAAGCAGTTGTGATCAATGGATGATTACACTGCTGTGTGTTTTACTTCAGAAATGGAGTTAAATCCCAGGCTCTGAGTCTTCCTACAAGCAAGACTTCATTTCAGGTGAGGGCAGTCACTTTTCTGCTCAAACGAACTACATCTTTTACGAAGCTCACACGTTTCTCATCTTAACTGACAAGCATTAGATTTTAGAGGACCAGTGCATTCAATAAGCTTCAGAAGAAGTTTTGGAGTACATATAGTCCGTATGTGTAGAAAATCCGTTCTTTTATTCTGGGCACACTCAGATTTCCTGCTGTATTAGAGACTCTAGAAAGCAAGAGTGTGTTTCTCGCTCTAAAGCAGAGTGTGATCCATGGATGAGAACTATGCTGTGTGTTTCCCTTCAGAAATGGAGTTAAATCCCAGGCTCTGAGTCTTCCTACAAGCAAGACTTTGATTCAGGTAAGGGCAGTCACTTTTCTGCTCAAAGGAACTACATCGTTCACGAAGCTCACATGTTTCTCATCTAAACTGACAAGCATTGGATGTTAGAGGGTCAGTGCTTTGTATCAGTTTCAGAAGCAGAGTTGGACTACATATGATCCATATGTGTAGGAAACCCCGATCTTTTGTTCTGGGCACACTCATGTTTCCTGCTGTCTTAGAGACTCTAGAAAGCAAGAACGTGCTTCTCGCTCTAAAGCAGATTGTGATCCATAGATGAGACTATGCTGTGTGTTTCACTTCAGAAATTGAGTTAAATCCCATGCTCTGTGTCTCCCAACAAGCAAGACTTCGTTTCAGGTAAGTGTAGTCACTTTTCTGCTCAAAGGAACTACATCGGTCACGAAGCTCACACATTTCTCATCTTAACTGACAAGCATTGGATGTTAGAGGACCAGTGCTTTGTATCAGTTTAAGAAGCAGATTTGGACTAGATATGGTCCGTATGTGTAGGAAACACCGTTCTTTTGTTCTCAGCACACTCACGATTCATGCTGTCTTAGAGACTCTAGAAAGCAAGAGCAGGCTTCTCGTTCTAAAGCAGAGTGGGATCCATGGATGAAAACTATGCTGTTTGTTTCCCTTCAGAAAAGGAGTTAAATCCCAGGCTCTGAGTCTCCCTACAAGCAAGATTTAGTTTCAGGTGAGGGCATTCACTTTTCTGCTCAAACGAACTACATCTTTCACGAAGCTCAAACGTTTCTCATCTTAACTGAGAATCATTGGATGTTAGAGGACCAGTGCATTCAATCAGTTTCAGAAGAAGTTTTGGACTACATATAGTCCGTATGTGTAGGAAACACCGTTCTTTTGTTCTGGGCACACTCAGATTTCCTGCTGTCTTAGAGACTCTCGAAAGCAAGAGTGTGCTTCTTGCTCTAAAGCAGAGTGTGATCCATGGATGAGAACTACGCTGTGGGTTTCACTTCAGAAATGGAGTTAAATCCCAGGCTCTGAGTCTTCCTCCAAGCAAGAATTCGTTTCAGGTAATGGCAGTCACTTTTCTGCTCAAACGAACTACATCGTTCACGAAGCTCACACGTTTCTCATCTTAACTGACAAGCATTGAATGTTAGAGGGCCAGTGCTTTTTATGAGTTTCAGAAGCAGAGTTGGACTAGATATGGTCCGTATGTGTAAGAAACACCATTCTTTTGTTCTCAGCAGACTCACGTTTCCTGCTGTCTTAGAGACTCTAGAAAGCAAGAGCGTGCTTCTGGTTCTAAAGCAGAGTGTGATCAATGGATGATTACACTGCTGTGTGTTTTATTCAGAAATGGAGTTAAATCCCAGGCTCTGAGTCTTCCTACAAGCAAGACTTCATTTCAGGTGAGGGCAGTCACTTTTCTGCTCAAACGAACTACATCTTTCACGAAGCTCACACGTTTCTCATCTTAACTGACAACCATTAGATTTTAGAGGACCAGTGCATTCAATCAGCTTCAGAAGAAGTTTTGGACTACATATAGTCCGTATGTGTAGGAAATCCGTTCTTTTATTCTGGGCACACTCAGATTTCCTGCTGTCTTAGAGAGTTTAGAATGCAAGAGCGTGCTTCTCGCTCTAAAGCAGAGTGTGATCCATGGATGAAAAGTATGCTGTGTGTTTCCCTTCAGAAAAGGTGTTAAATCCCAGGGTCTATGTCTTCCAACAAGCAAGACTTCGTTTCAGGTAAGGGCAGTCACTTTTCAGCTCAAACGAACTACATCTTTCACGGAGCTCACACGTTTCTCATCTTAACAGACAAGCATTGGATGTTAGTGGACCAGTGCTTTGTGTCAGTTTCAGAAGCAGAGTTGGAAGAGATATGGTCCGTATGTGTAGGAAACACCGTTCTTTTGTTCTCAGCAAACTCACGTTTCCTGCTGTCTTAGAGACTATAGAAAGCAAGAGCGTTCTTCTTGTCCTAAAGCAGAGTGTGATCAATGAATGAGACAATGCTGTGTGTTTCACTTCAGAAATGGAGTTAAATCCCATGCTCTGAGTCTCCCTACAAGCAAGACTTCGTTTCAGGTAAGGGCAGTCACATTTCAGCTCAAACGAACTACATCGTTCACGAAGCTCACACGTTTCTCATCTTAACTGACAAGCATTGGATGTTAGAGGACCAGTGCTTTGTTTCAGTTTCAGAAGAAGAGTTGGACTAGATATGGTACATATGTGTAGGAAACCCCGTTCTTTTGTTCTCAGCACACTCACGTTTCCTGCTGTCTTAGAGACTCTAGAATGCAAGAGCGTGCTTCTTGTTCTAAAGCAGTTGTGATCAATGGATGATTACACTGCTGTGTGTTTTACTTCAGAAATGGAGTTAAATCGCAGGCTCTGAGTCTTCCTACAAGCAAGACTTCGTTTCAGGTGAGGGCAGTCAGTTTTCTGCTCAAACGAACTACATCTTTCACGAAGCTCACACGTTTCTCATCTTAACTGACAAGCATTAGATTTTAGAGGACCAGTGCATTCAATCAGCTTCAGAAGAAGTTTTGGACTACATATAGTCCGTATATGTAGGAAATCCGTTCTTTTATTCTGGGCACACTCAGATTTCCTGCTGTATTAGAGACTCTAGAAAGCAAGAGTGTGCTTCTCGCTCTAAAGCAGAGTGTGATCCATGGATGAGAACTATGCTGTGTGTTTCCCTTCAGAAATGGAGTTAAATCCCAGGCTCTGAGTCTTCCTACAAGCAAGACTTCGATTCAGGTAAGGGCAGTCACTTTTCTGCTCAAAGGAACTACATCGTTCACGAAGCTCACATGTTTCTCATCTTAACTGACAAGCATTGGATGTTAGAGGGTCAGTGCTTTGTATCAGTTTCAGAAGCAGAGTTGGACTACATATGATCCATATGTGTAGGAAACCCCGATCTTTTGTTCTGGGCACACTCACGTTTCCTGCTGTCTTAGAGACTCTAGAAAGCAAGAACGTGCTTCTCCCTCTAAAGCAGATTGTGATCCATAGATGAGACTATGCTGTGTGTTTCACTTCAGAAATGGAGTTAAATCCCATGCTCTGTGTCTCCCAACAAGCAAGACTTCGTTTCAGGTAAGTGTAGTCACTTTTCTGCTCAAAGGAACTACATCGTTCACGAAGCCTACACATTTGTCATCTTAACTGGCAAGCATTGGATGTTAGAGGACCAGTGCTTTGTATCAGTTTAAGAAGCTGATTTGGACTAGATATGGTCCGTATGTGTAGGAAACACCGTTCTTTTGTTCTCAGCACACTCACGTTTCCTGCTGTCTTAGAGACTCTAGAAAGCAAGAGCATGCTTCTCGTTCTAAAGCAGAGTGTGATCCATGGATGAAAACTATGCTGTTTGTTTCCCTTCAGAAAAGGAGTTAAATCCCAAGCTCTGAGTCTCCCTACAAGCAAGATTTCGTTTCAGGTGAGGGCAGTCACTTTTCTGCTCAAACGAACTACATCTTTCACGAAGCTCAAACGTTTCTCATCTTAACTAAGAATCATTGGATGTTAGAGGACCAGTGCATTCAATCAGTTTCAGAAGAAGTTTTGGACTACATATAGTCCGTATGTGTAGGAAACACCGATCTTTAGTTCTGGGCACACTCAGATTTCCTGCTGTCTTAGAGACTCTCGAAAGCAAGAGTGTGCTTCTTGCTCTAAAGCAGAGTGTGATCCATGGATGAGAACTACGCTGTGGGTTTCACTTCAGAAATGGAGTTAAATCCCAGGCTCTGAGTCTTCCTCCAAGCAAGAATTCGTTTCACGTAATGGCAGTCACTTTTCTGCTCAAACGAACTACATCGTTCACGAAGCTCACACGTTTCTCATCTTAACTGACAAGCATTGAATGTTAGAGGACCAGTGCTTTTTATGAGTTTCAGAAGCAGAGTTGGACTAGATATGGTCCGTATGTGTAAGAAACACCGTTCTTTTGTTCTCAGCACACTCACGCTTCCTGCTGTCTTAGAGATTCTAGAAAGCAAGAGCGTGCTTCTCGCTCTAAAGCAGAGTGTGATCCATGGATGAGAACTATGCTGTGTGTTTCCCTTCAGAAATGGAGTTAAATCCCAGGCTCTGAGTCTTCCTACAAGCAAGACTTCGTTTCAGGTAAGGACAGTCATTTTTCAGCTCAAACGAACTACATCATTCACGAAGCTCACACGTTTCTCACGTTACGAGACAAGCATTGGATGTTAGAGGACCAGTGCTTTGTATCAGTTTCAGAAGCAGGTTTGGACTATATAATGTCCGTATGTGTAGGAAACACCGTTCTTTTGTTCTCAGCAAAATCACGTTTCCTGCTGTCTTAGAGACTCGAGAATGCAAGAGCGTGCTTCTTGTTCTAAAGCAGAGTGTGATCAATGGATGATTACACTGCTGTGTGTTTTACTTCAGAAATGGAGTTAAATCCCAGGCTCTGAGTCTTCCTACAAGCAAGACTTCAATTCAGTTAAGGGCAGTCACTTTTCTGCTCAAATGAACTACATCGTTCATGAAGCTCACACGTTTCCCATCTTAACTGACAAGCATTGGATGTTAGAGGACCAGTGCTTTGTATCAGTTTCAGAAGAAGAGTTGGACTAGATATGGTCCATATGTTTAGGAAACACCGTTCTTTTGTTCTCAGCACACTCACGTTTCCTGCTGTCTTAGAGACTCTAGAATGCAAGAGCGTGCTTCTTGTTCTAAAGCAGAGTGTGATCAATGGATGATTACACTGCTGTGTGTTTTACTTCAGAAATGGAGTTAAATCCCAGGCTCTGAGTCTTCCTACAAGCAAGACTTCGTTTCAGGTGAGGGCAGTCACTTTTCTGCTCAAACGAACTACATCTTTCACGAAGCTCACACGTTTCTCATCTTAACTGACAAGCATTAGATTTTAGAGGACCAGTGCATTCAATCAGCTTCAGAAGAAGTTTTGGACTACATATAGTCCGTATGTGTAGGAAATCCGTTCTTTTATTCTGGGCACACTCAGATTTCCTGCTGTATTAGAGACTCTAGAAAGCAAGAGTGTGCTTCTCGCTCTAAAGCAGAGTGTGATCCATGGATGAGAACTATGCTGTGTGTTTCCCTTCAGAAATGGAGTTAAATCCCAGGCTCTGAGTCTTCCTCCAAGCAAGAAGTCCTTTCAGGTAAGGGCAGTCACTTTTCAGCTCAAACGAACTACATCGTTCACTGAGCTCACGCTTTTCTCATCTTAACTGACAAGCATTGGATGTTAGAGGACCAGTGCTTTGTATCAGTTTAAGAAGCAGATTTGGACTAGATATGGTCCGTATGTGTAGGAAACTCCGTTCTTTTGTTCTCAGCACACTCACGTTTCCTGCTGTCTTAGAGACTCTAGAAAGCAAGAGCATGCTTCTTGTTCTAAAGCAGAGTGTGATCCATGGATGAAAACTATGCTGTTTGTTTCCCTTCAGAAAAGGAGTTAAATCCCAAGCTCTGAGTCTCCCTACAAGCAAGATTTCGTTTCAGGTGAGGGCAGTCACTTTTCTGCTCAAACGAACTACATCTTTCACGAAGCTCAAACGTTTCTCATCTTAACTAAGAATCATTGGATGTTAGAGGACCAGTGCATTCAATCAGTTTCAGAAGAAGTTTTGGACTACATATAGTCCGTATGTGTAGGAAACACCGATCTTTAGTTCTGGGCACACTCAGATTTCCTGCTGTCTTAGAGACTCTCGAAAGCAAGAGTGTGCTTCTTGCTCTAAAGCAGAGTGTGATCCATGGATGAGAACTACGCTGTGGGTTTCACTTCAGAAATGGAGTTAAATCCCAGGCTCTGAGTCTTCCTCCAAGCAAGAATTCGTTTCACGTAATGGCAGTCACTTTTCTGCTCAAACGAACTACATCGTTCACGAAGCTCACACGTTTCTCATCTTAACTGACAAGCATTGAATGTTAGAGGACCAGTGCTTTTTATGAGTTTCAGAAGCAGAGTTGGACTAGATATGGTCCGTATGTGTAAGAAACACCGTTCTTTTGTTCTCAGCACACTCACGCTTCCTGCTGTCTTAGAGATTCTAGAAAGCAAGAGCGTGCTTCTCGCTCTAAAGCAGAGTGTGATCCATGGATGAGAACTATGCTGTGTGTTTCCATTCAGAAATGGAGTTAAATCCCAGGCTCTGAGTCTTCCTACAAGCAAGACTTCGTTTCAGGTAAGGACAGTCATTTTTCAGCTCAAACGAACTACATCATTCACGAAGCTCACACGTTTCTCACGTTACGAGACAAGCATTGGATGTTAGAGGACCAGTGCTTTGTATCAGTTTCAGAAGCAGGTTTGGACTATATAATGTCCGTATGTGTAGGAAACACCGTTCTTTTGTTCTCAGCAAAATCACGTTTCCTGCTGTCTTAGAGACTCGAGAATGCAAGAGCGTGCTTCTTGTTCTAAAGCAGAGTGTGATCAATGGATGATTACACTGCTGTGTGTTTTACTTCAGAAATGGAGTTAAATCCCAGGCTCTGAGTCTTCCTACAAGCAAGACTTCAATTCAGTTAAGGGCAGTCACTTTTCTGCTCAAATGAACTACATCGTTCATGAAGCTCACACGTTTCCCATCTTAACTGACAAGCATTGGATGTTAGAGGACCAGTGCTTTGTATCAGTTTCAGAAGAAGAGTTGGACTAGATATGGTCCATATGTTTAGGAAACACCGTTCTTTTGTTCTCAGCACACTCACGTTTCCTGCTGTCTTAGAGACTCTAGAATGCAAGAGCGTGCTTCTTGTTCTAAAGCAGAGTGTGATCAATGGATGATTACACTGCTGTGTGTTTTACTTCAGAAATGGAGTTAAATCCCAGGCTCTGAGTCTTCCTACAAGCAAGACTTCGTTTCAGGTGAGGGCAGTCACTTTTCTGCTCAAACGAACTACATCTTTCACGAAGCTCACACGTTTCTCATCTTAACTGACAAGCATTAGATTTTAGAGGACCAGTGCATTCAATCAGCTTCAGAAGAAGTTTTGGACTACATATAGTCCGTATGTGTAGGAAATCCGTTCTTTTATTCTGGGCACACTCAGATTTCCTGCTGTATTAGAGACTCTAGAAAGCAAGAGTGTGCTTCTCGCTCTAAAGCAGAGTGTGATCCATGGATGAGAACTATGCTGTGTGTTTCCCTTCAGAAATGGAGTTAAATCCCAGGCTCTGAGTCTTCCTCCAAGCAAGAAGTCCTTTCAGGTAAGGGCAGTCACTTTTCAGCTCAAACGAACTACATCGTTCACTGAGCTCACGCTTTTCTCATCTTAACTGACAAGCATTGGATGTTAGAGGACCAGTGCTTTGTATCAGTTTAAGAAGCAGATTTGGACTAGATATGGTCCGTATGTGTAGGAAACTCCGTTCTTTTGTTCTCAGCACACTCACGTTTCCTGCTGTCTTAGAGACTCTAGAAAGCAAGAGCATGCTTCTTGTTCTAAAGCAGAGTGTGATCCATGGATGAAAACTATGCTGTTTGTTTCCCTTCAGAAAAGGAGTTAAATCCCAGGCTCTGAGTCTCCCTACAAGCAAGATTTCGTTTCAGGTGTGGGCAGTCACTTTTCTGCTCAAACGAACTACATCTTTCACGAAGCTCAAACGTTTCTCATCTTAACTAAGAATCATTGGATGTTAGAGGACCAGTGCATTCAATCAGTTTCAGAAGAAGTTTTGGACTACATATAGTACGTATGTGTAGGAAACACCGTTCTTTTTTTCTGGGCACACTCAGATTTCCTGCTGTCTTAGAGACTCTCGAAAGCAAGAGTGTGCTTCTTGCTCTAAAGCAGAGTGTGATCCATGGATGAGAACTACGCTGTGTGTTTCACTTCAGAAATGGAGTTAAATCCCAGGCTCTGAGTCTTCCTCCAAGTAAGAATTCGTTTCAGGTAATGGCAGTCACTTTTCTGCTCAAACGAACTACATCGTTCACGAAGCTCACACGTTTCTCATCTTAACTGACAAGCATTGAATGTTAGAGGACCAGTGCTTTTTATGAGTTTCAGAAGCAGAGTTGGACTAGATATGGTCCGTATGTGTATGAAACACCGTCTTTTGTTCTCAGCACACTCATGCTTCCTGCTGTCTTAGAGACTCTAGAAAGCAAGAGCGTGCTTCTCGCTCTAAAGCAGAGTGTGATCCATGGATGAGAACTATGCTGTGTGTTTCCCTTCAGAAATGGAGTTAAATCCCAGGCTCTGAGTCTTCCTCCAAGCAAGAATTCGTTTCAGGTAATGGCAGTCACTTTTCTGCTCAAACGAACTACATCGTTCACGAAGCTCACACGTTTCTCATCTTAACTGACAAGCATTGAATGTTAGAGGACCAGTGCTTTTTATGAGTTTCAGAAGCAGAGTTGGACTAGATATGGTCCGTATGTGTATGAAACACCGTTCTTTTGTTCTCAGCACACTCACGCTTCCTGCTGTCTTAGAGACTCTAGAAAGCAAGAGCGTGCTTCTCGCTCTAAAGCAGAGTGTGATCCATGGATGAGAACTATGCTGTGTGTTTCCCTTCAGAAATGGAGTTAAATCCCAGGCTCTGAGTCTTCCTACAAGCAAGACTTCGTTTCAGGTAAGGGCAGTCACTTTTCAGCTCAAACGAACTACATCGTTCACGAAGCTCACACGTTTCTCACCTTAAGCGACAAGCATTGGATGTTAGAGGACCAGTGCTTTGTATCAGTTTCAGAAGCAGGGTTGGACTATATAATGTCCATATGTGTAGGAAACACCGTTCATTTGTTCTCAGCAAAATCACGTTTCCTGCTGTCTTAGAGACTCGAGAATGCAAGAGCGTGCTTCTTGTTCTAAAGCAGAGTGTGATCAATGGATGATTACACTGCTGTGTGTTTTACTTCAGAAATGGAGTTAAATCCCAGGCTCTGAGTCTTCCTTCAAGCAAGACTTCAATTCAGTTAAGGGCAGTCACTTTTCTGTTCAAACGAACTACATCGTTCATGAAGCTCACACGTTTCCCATCTTAACTGACAAGCATTGGATTTTAGAGGACCAGTGCATTCAATCAGCTTCAGAAGAAGTTTTGGACTACATATAGTCCGTATGTGTAGGAAATCCGTTATTTTATTCTGGGCACACTCAGATTTCCTGCCGTATTAGAGACTCTAGAAAGCAAGAGTGTGCTTCTCGCTCTAAAGCAGAGTGTGATCCATGGATGAGAACTATGCTGTGTGTTTCCCTTCAGAAATGGAGTTAAATCCCAGGCTCTGAGTCTTCCTACAAGCAAGACTTCGATTCTGGTAAGGGCAGTCACTTTTCAGCTCAAACGAACTACATCGTTCACTGAGCTCACGCTTTTCTCATCGTAACTGACAAGCATTGGAAGTTAGAGGGTCAGTCCTTTGTATCAGTTTCAGAAGCAGAGTTGGACTACATATGATCCATATGTGTAGGAAACCCCGATCTTTTGTTCTGGGCACACTCACATTTCCTGGTGTCTTAGAGAATCTAGAAAGCAAGAACGTGCTTCTCGCTCTAAAGCAGATTGTGATCCATAGATGAGACTATGCTGTGTGTTTCACTTCAGAAATGGAGTTAAATCCCATGCTCTGTGTCTCCCAACAAGCAGGACTTCGTTTTAGGTAAGTGTAGTCAATTTTCTGCTCAAAGGAACTACATCATTCACGAAGCTCACACGTATCTCATCTTAACTGACAAGCATTGGATGTTAGAGGACCAGTGCCTTGTATCAGTTTAAGAAGCAGAGTTGGACTAGGTATGGTCCGTATGTGTAAGAAACACCGTTCTTTTGTTCTCAGCACACTCACCTTTCCTGCTGTCTTAGAGACTTTAGAAAGCAAGAGCGTGCTTCTCGCTCTAAAGCAGAGTGTGATCCATGGATGAAAACTATGCTGTGTGTTTCCCTTCAGAAAAGGTGTTAAATCCCAGGCTCTATGTCTTCCAACAAGCAAAACTTCATTTCAGGTAAGGGCAGTCACTTTTCAGCTCAAACGATCTACATCTTTCACGGAGCTCACACGTTTCTCATCTTAACAGACAAGCATTGGATGTTAGTGGATAGTGCTTTGTATCAGTTTCAGAAGCAGAGTTGGAAGAGATATGGTCCGTATGTGTAGGAAACACCGTTCTTTTGTTCTCAGCAAACTCACGTTTCCTGCTGTCTTAGAGAGTATAGAAAGCAAAAGCGTGCTTCTTGTTCTAAAGCAGTTGTGATCAATGGATGATTACACTGCTGTGTGTTTTACTTCAGAAATGGAGTTAAATCGCAGGCTCTGAGTCTTCCTCCAAGCAAGACTTCGTTTCAGGTGAGGGCAGTCACTTTTCTGCTCAAACGAACTACATCTTTCACGAAGCTCACACGTTTCTCATCTTAACTGACAAGCATTAGATTTTAGAGGACCAGTGCATTCAATCAGCTTCAGAAGAAGTTTTGGACTACATATAGTCCGTATATGTAGGAAATCCGTTCTTTTATTCTGGGCACACTCAGATTTCCTGCTGTATTAGAGACTCTAGAAAGCAAGAGTGTGCTTCTCGCTCTAAAGCAGAGTGTGATCCATGGATGAGAACTATGCTGTGTGTTTCCCTTCAGAAATGGAGTTAAATCCCAGGCTCTGAGTCTTCCTACAAGCAAGACTTCGATTCAGGTAAGGGCAGTCACTTTTCTGCTCAAAGGAACTACATCGTTCACGAAGCTCACATGTTTCTCATCTTAACTGACAAGCATTGGATGTTAGAGGGTCAGTGCTTTGTATCAGTTTCAGAAGCAGAGTTGGACTACATATGATCCATATGTGTAGGAAACCCCGATCTTTTGTTCTGGGCACACTCAAGTTTCCTGCTGTCTTAGAGACTCTAGAAAGCAAGAACGTGCTTCTCGCTCTAAAGCAGATTGTGCTCCATAGATGAGACTATGCTGTGTGTTTCACTTCAGAAATGGAGTTAAATCCCATGCTCTGTGTCTCCCAACAAGCAAGATGTCGTTTCAGGTAAGTGTAGTCACTTTTCTGCTCAAAGGAACTACATCGTTCACGAAGCTCACACATTTCTCATCTTAACTGACAAGCATTGGATGTTAGAGGACCAGTGCTTTGTATCAGTTTAAGAAGCAGATTTGGACTAGATATGGTCCGTATGTTTAGGAAACACCGTTCTTTTGTTCTCAGCACACTCACGTTTCCTGCTGTCTTAGAGACTGTAGAAAGCAAGAGCATGCTTCTCGTTCTAAAGCAGAGTGTGATCCATGGATGAAAACTATGCTGTTTGTTTCCCTTCAGAAAAGGAGTTAAATCCCAGGCTCTGAGTCTCCCTACAAGCAAGATTTCGTTTCAGGTGAGGGCAGTCACTTTTCTGCTCAAACGAACTACATCTTTCACGAAGCTCAAACGTTTCTCATCTTAACTGAGAATCATTGGATGTTAGAGGACCAGTGCATTCAATCAGTTTCAGAAGAAGTTTTGGACTACATATAGTCCGTATGTGTAGGAAACACCGTTCTTTTGTTCTGGGCACACTCAGATTTCCTGCTGTCTTAGAGACTCTCGAAAGCAAGAGTGTGCTCCTTGCTCTAAAGCAGAGTGTGATCCATGGATGAGAACTACGCTGTGTGTTTCACTTCAGAAATGGAGTTAAATCCCAGGCTCTGAGTCTTCCTCCAAGCAAGAATTCGTTTCAGGTAATGGCAGTCACTTTTCTGCTCAAACGAACTACATCGTTCACGAAGCTCACACGTTTCTCATCTTAACTGACAAGCATTGAATGTTAGAGGACCAGTGCTTTTTATGAGTTTCAGAAGCAGAGTTGGACTAGATATGGTCCGTATGTGTAAGAAACACCGTTCTTTTGTTCTCAGCACACTCACGCTTCCTGCTGTCTTAGAGACTCTAGAAAGCAAGAGCGTACTTCTCGCTCTAAAGCAGAGTGTGATCCATGGATGAGAACTATGCTGCGTGTTTGCCTTCAGAAATGGAGTTATATCCCAGGCTCTGAGTCTTCCTACAAGCAAGACTTCGTTTCAGGTAAGGACAGTCACTTTTCAGCTCAAACGAACTACATCTTTCACGAAGCTCACACGTTTCTCACCTTAAGAGACAAGCATTGGATGTTAGAGGACCAGTGCTTTGTATCAGTTTCAGAAGCAGGGTTGGACTATATAATGTCCGTATGTGTAGGAAACACCGTTCTTTTGTTCTCAGCAAAATCACGTTTCCTGCTGACTTAGAGACTCTAAAAAGTAAGAGCGTGCTTCTTGTTCTAAAGCAGAGTGTGATCAATGCATGAGACAATGCTGTGTGTTTCACTTCAGAAATGGAGTTAAATCCCATGCTCTGAGTCTCCTTACAAGCAGGAATTCATTTCAGGTAAGGGCACTCACTTTTCTGCTCAAAGGAACTACATTGTTCACGAAGCTCACACGTTTCTCATCTTAACTGACAAGCATTGGATGTTAGAGGACCAGTGCATTGTATCAGTTTCAAAAGAAGTTTTGGACTACATATAGTCCGTATGTGTAGGAAACACCGTTCTTTGTTTTGGACACACTCAGATTTCCTGCTGTATTAGAGAATCTAGCAAGCAAGACTAAGATTCTCTTCTAAAGCAGAGTGTGATCCATGCATGAGAACTATGCTGTGTGTTTCCCTTCAGAAATGGACTTAAATCCCAGGCTCTGTGTCTTCCTACAAGCAAGACTTCTTTTCAGGTAAGGGCAGTCACTTTTCAGTTCAAAGGAACTATATCGTTCACAAAGCTCACACGTTTCTCATCCTAACAGAGAAGCATTGGATGTTAGAGGACCAGTGCTTTGTATCAGTTTAAGAAGCACATGTGGACTAGATATGGTCTGTATGTGTAGGAAACACCGTTCTTTTGTTCCTAGCACACTCACGTTTCCTGCTGCCTTAGAGACTCTAGAAAGCAAGAGCGTGCTTCTCGTTCTAAAGCAGAGTGTGATCCATGGATGAAAACTATGCTTTGTGTTTCACTTCAGAAAAGGAGTTAAATCCCAGGCTCTGAGTCTCCCTACAAGCAAGACTTCGTTTCAGGTGAGGGCAGTCACTTTTCTGCTCAAACGAACTGCATCTTTCACGAAGCTCACACGTTTCTCATCTTAAATGACAAGCATTGGATGTTAGAGGACCAGTGCATTCAATCAGTTTCAGAAGAAGTTTTGGAATACATATAGTCCATATGTGTAGGAAACACCGTTCTTTTGTTCTGGGCACACACAGATTTCCTGCTGTCTTAGAGACTCTAGAAAGCAAGAGCGTGCTTCTTGTTCTAAAGCAGAGTGTGATCAATGGATGAGACAATTCTGTGTGTTTCACTTCAGAAATGGAGTTAAATCCCATGCTCTGAGTCTCCCTACAAGAAAGACTTCGTTTGAGGTAAGGGCAGTCACTTTTCTGCTCAAAGGAACTACATCATTGACGAAGCACACACGTTTCTCATCTTAACTGACAAGCATTGGATGTTAGAGGACCAGTGCACTGTATCAGTTTCAAAAGAAGATTTGGACTATATATAGTCCATATGTGTAGGAAACACCATTCTTTTTTTCTGGGCACACTCAGATTTCCTGCTGTATTAGAGAATCTAGAAAGCAAGAGTATGATTCTCACTCTAAAGCAGAGTGTGATCCATGGATGAGAACTATGCTGTATGTTTCCCTTCAGAAATGGAGTTAAATCCCAGGCTCTGTGTCTTCCTACAAGCAAGACTTCGTTTCAGGTAAGGGCAGTCACTTTTCAACTCAAACGAACTACATCCTTCACTGAGCTCACACGTTCCTCATCTTAACTGACAAGCATTGGATGTTAGAGGAACAGTGCTTTGTATCAGTTTCAGAAGCAGAATTGGACTAGATATGGTCCGTATGTGTAGTAAACACCATTCTTTTGTTCTCAGCACACTCACGTTTCATGCTGTCTTAGAGACTCTAGAAAGCAAGAGCGTGCTTCTGGTTCTAAAGCAGAGTGTGATCCATGGATGAAAACTATGCTGTGTGTTTCACTTCAGAAAAGGAGTTAAATCCCAGGCTCTGAGTCTCCCTACAAGCAAGACTTCGTTTCAGGTGAGGGCAGTCACTTTTCTGCTCAATGAACTACATCTTTCACGAAGCTCACACGTTTCTCATCTTAACTTACAAGAATTGAATGTTAGAGGACCAGTGCTTTGTATCAGTTTCAGAGGAAGAGTTGGACTAGATATGGTCCGTATGTGTAGGAAACACCGTTCTTTTATTCTGGGCACACTCAGATTTCCTACTGTATTAGAGACTCTAGAAAGCAAGAGTGTGCTTCTCGCTCTAAAGCAGAGTGTGATCCATGGATGAAAACTATGCTGTGTGTTTCCCTTCAGAAAAGGTGTTAAATCCCAGGCTCTATGTCTTCCAACAAGCAAGACTTCGTTTCAGGTAAGGGCAGTCCCTTTTCAGCTCAAACGAACTACATCTTTCACGGAGCTCACACGTTTCTCATCTTAACTGACAAGCATTAGATGTTAGAGGACCAGTGCATTCAATCAGTTTCAGGAGAAGTTTTGGACTACATATAGTCCGTATGTGTAGGAAATCCGTTCATTTATTCTGGGCACAATCAGATTTCCTGCTGTATTAGAGACTCTAGAAAGCAAGAGTGTGCTTCTCGCTCTACAGCAGAGTGTGATCCATGTATGAGAACTATGCTGTGTGTTTCCCTTCAGAAATGGAGTTAAATCCCAGACTCTGTGTCTTCCTATAAGCAAGACTTCGTTTCAGGTAAGGGCAGTCACTTTTCAACTCAAACGAACTACATCCTTCACTGAGCTCACACGTTCCTCATCTTAACTGACAAGCATTGGATGTTAGAGGAACAGTGCTTTGTATCAGTTTCAGAAGCAGAATTGGACTAGATATGGTCCGTATGTGTAGGAAACACCATTCTTTTGTTCTCAGCACACTCACGTTTACTGCTGTCTTAGAGACTCTAGAAAGCAAGAGCGTGCTTCTGGTTGTAAAGCAGAGTGTGATCCATGGATGAAAACTATGCTGTGTGTTTCACTTCAGAAAAGGAGTTAAATCCCAGGCTCTGAGTCTCCCTACAAGCAAGACTTCGTTTCAGGTGAGGGCAGTCACTTTTCTGCTCAATGAACTACATCTTTCACGAAGCTCACATGTTTCTCATCTTAACTGACAAGCATTGGATGTTAGACGACCAGTGCATTCAATCAGTTTTAGAAGAAGTTTTGGACTACATATAGTCCGTATGTGTAGGAAACACCATTCTTTTGTTCTGGGCACACTCAGATTTCCTGCTGTCTTAGAGACTCTAGAAAGCAAGAGTGTGCTTCTTGCTCTAAAGCAGAGTGTGATCCATGGAAGAGAACTACCCTGTGTGTTTCACTTCAGAAATGGAGTTAAATCCCAGGCTCTGAGCCTTCCTCCAAGCAAGACTTCGTTTCAGGTAATGGCAGTCACTTTTCTGCTCAAACGAACTACATCGTTCACGAAGCTCACACGTTTCTCATCTTAACTGACAAGCATTGAATGTTAGAGGACCAGTGCTTTCTATCAGTTTCAGAAGAAGAGTTGGACTAGATATGGTCCGTATGTGTAGGAAACACTGTTCTTTTATTCTGGGCACACTCAGATTTCCTGCTGTATTAGAGACTCTAGAAAGCAAGAGTGTGCTTCTCGCTCTAAAGCAGAGTGTGATCCATGGATGAAAACTATGCTATGTGTTTCCCTTCAGAAAAGGTGTTAAATCCCAGGCTCTATGTCTTCCAACAAGCAAGACTTCGTTTCAGGTAAGGGCAGTCACTTTTCAGCTCAAACGAACTACATCTTTCACGGAGCTCACACGTTTCTCATATTAACAGACAAGCATTGGATGTTAGAGGACCAGTGCTTTGTATCAGTTTCAAAAGAAGATTTGGACTATATATAGTCTGTATGTGTAGGAAACACCGTTCTTTTGTTCTGGGCACACTCAGATTTCCTGCTGTGTTAGAGAATCTAGAAAGCAAGAGTATGATTCTCGCTCTAAAGCAGAGTGTGATCCATGGATGAGAACTATGCTGTGTGTTTGCCTTCAGAAATGGAGTTAAATCCCAGGATCTTTGTCTTCCTACAAGCAAGACTTCGTTTCAGGTAAGGGCAGTCACTTTTCAGCTCAAACGAACTACATCGTTCACGAAGCTCACACGTTTCTCATCTTAACTGACAAGCATTGGATATTAGAGGACCAGTGCTTTGTATCAGTTTCAGAAGAAGCGTTGGACTAGATATGGTCCGTATGTGTAGGGAACACCGTTCTTTTGCTCTCAGCACACTCACGTTTCCTGATATCTTAGAGACTCTAGAAAGCAAGAGCGTGCTTCTTGCTCTAAAGCAGAGTGTGATCCATGGATGAAAACTATGCTATGTGTTTCCCTTCAGAAAAGGTGTTAAATCCCAGGCTCTATGTCTTCCAACAAGCAAGACTTCGTTTCAGGTAAGGGCAGTCACTTTTCAGCTCAAACGAAATACATCTTTCACGGAGCTCACACGTTTCTCATCTTAACAGACAAGCATTGGATGTTAGAGGACCACTGCTTTGTATCAGTTTCAGAAGCAGAGTTGGACTGTATAATGTCTGTATGTGTAGGAAACACCGTTCTTTTGTTCTCAGCACACTCACGTTTCCTGCTGTCTTAGAGAGTATAGAAAGCAAGAGCGTGCTTCTTGTTCTAAAGCAGAGTGTGATCAATGGATGATTACACTGCTGTGTGTTTTACTTCAGAAATGGAGTTAAATCCCAGGCTCTGAGTCTTCCTCCAAGCAAGACTTCGTTTCAGGTGAGGGCAGTCACTTTTCTGCTCAAACGAACTACATCTTTCACGAAGCTCACACGTTTCTCATCTTAACTGACAAGCATTAGATGTTAGAGGACCAGTGCATTCAATCAGTTTCAGAAGAAGTTTTGGACTACATATAGTCCGTATGTGTAGGAAATCCATTCATTTATTCTGGTCACAATCAGTTTTCCTCCTGTATTAGAGACTCTAGAAAGCAAGGGTGTGCTTCTCGCTCTAAAGCAGAGTGTGATCCATGGATGAGAACTATGCTGTGTGTTTCACTGCAGAAATGGAGTTAAATCCCAGGCTCTGAGTCTTCCTCCAAGCAAGACTTCGTTTCAGGTAATGGCAGTGACTTTTTTGCTCAAAGGAACTACATCGTTCACGAAGCTCACACGTTTCTCATCTTAATTGACAAGCATTGGATGTTAGAGGACCAGTGCTTTGTATCAGTTTAAGAAGCAGAGTTGGACTAGATATGGTCCGTATGTGTAGGAAACACCGTTCTTTTGTTCTCAGCACACTCATGTTTCCTGCTGTCTTAGAGACTCTAGAAAGCAAGAGCGTGCTTCTTGTTCTAAAGCAGAGTGTGATCAATGGATGAGACAATGCTGTGTGTTTCACTTCAGAAATGGAGTTAAATCCCATGCTCTGAGTCTCCCTACAAGAAAGACTTCGTTTCAGGTAAGGGCAGTCACTTTTCTGCTCAAAGGAACTACATCATTGACGAAGCACACACGTTTCTCATCTTAACTGACAAGCATTGGATGTTAGAGGACCAGTGCACTGTATCAGTTTCAAAAGAAGATTTGGACTATATATAGTCCATATGTGTAGGAAACACCATTCTTTTTTTCTGGGCACACTCAGATTTCCTGCTGTATTAGAGAATCTAGAAAGCAAGAGTATGATTCTCACTCTAAAGCAGAGTGTGATCCATGGATGAGAACTATGCTGTGTGTTTCCCTTCAGAAATGGAGTTAAATCCCAGGCTCTGTGTCTTCCTACAAGCAAGAATTCGTTTCAGGTAAGGGCAGTCACTTTTCAACGCAAACGAACTACATCCTTCACTGAGCTCACACGTTCCTCATCTTAACTGACAAGCATTGGATGTTAGAGGAACAGTGCTTTGTATCAGTTTCAGAAGCAGAATTGGACTAGATATGGTCCGTATGTGTAGTAAACACAATTCTTTTGTTCTCAGCACACTCACGTTTCATGCTGTCTTAGAGAATCTAGAAAGCAAGAGCGTGCTTCTGGTTCTAAAGCACAGTGTGATCCATGGATGAAAACTATGCTGTGTGTTTCACTTCAGAAAAGGAGTTAAATCCCAGGCTCTGAGTCTCCCTACAAGCAAGACTTCGTTTCAGGTGAGGGCAGTCACTTTTCTGCTCAATGAACTACATCTTTCACGAAGCTCACACGTTTCTCATCTTAACTTTCAAGCATTGAATGTTAGAGGACCAGTGCTTTGTATCAGTTTCAGAAGAAGAGTTGGACTAGATATGGTCCGTATGTGTAGGAAACACCGTTCTTTTATTCTGGGCACACTCAGATTTCCTGCTGTATTAGAGACTCTAGAAAGCAAGAGTGTGCTTCTCGCTCTAAAGCAGAGTGTGATCCATGGATGAAAACTATGCTGTGTGTTTCCCTTCAGAAAAGGTGTTAAATCCCAGGCTCTATGTCTTCCAACAAGCAAGACTTCGTTTCAGGTAAGGGCAGTCCCTTTTCAGCTCAAACGAACTACATCTTTCACGGAGCTCACACGTTTCTCATATTAACAGACAAGCATTGGATGTTAGAGGACCAGTGCTTTGTATCAGTTTCAAAAGAAGATTTGGACTATATATAGTCTGTATATGTAGGAAACACCGTTCTTTTGTTCTGGGCACACTCAGATTTCCTGCTGTGTTAGAGAATCTAGAAAGCAAGAGTATGATTCTCGCTCTAAAGCAGAGTGTGATCCATGGATGAGAACTATGCTGTGTTTTTGCCTTCAGAAATGGAGTTAAATCCCAGGATCTTTGACTTCCTATAAGCACGACTTCGTTTCAGGTAAGGGCAGTCACTTTTCAGCTCAAACGAACTACATCATTCACGAAGCTCACACGTTTCTCATCTTATCTGACAAGCATTGGATATTAGAGGACCAGTGCTTTGTATCAGTTTCAGAAGAAGCGTTGGACTAGATATGGACCGTATGTGTAGGGAACACCGTTCTTTTGCTCTCAGCACACTCACGTTTCCTGATATCTTAGAGACTCTAGAAAGCAAGAGCGTGCTTCTTGCTCTAAAGCAGAGTGTGATCCATGGATGAGAAATATGCTGTGTGTTTGCCTTCACAAATGGAGCTAAATCCCAGGCACTGAATCTTCCAACAAGCAAGACTTCGTTTCAGGTAAGGGCAGTCACTTTTCAGCTCAAACGAACTACATCGTTCACGAAGCTCACACGTTTCTCACCTTAAGAGACAAGCATTGGATGTTAGAGGACCACTGCTTTGTATCAGTTTCAGAAGCAGAGTTGGACTGTATAATGTCCGTATGTGTAGGAAACACCGTTCTTTTTTTCTCAGCACACTCACGTTTCCTGCTGTCTTATAGACTCTAGAAAGCAAGAGCGTGCTTCTTGTTCTAAAGCAGTGTGTGATCAATGGATGATTACACTGCTGTGTGTTTTACTTCAGAAATGGAGTTAAATCCCAGGCTCTGAGTCTTCCTCCAAGCAAGACTTCGTTTCAGGTGAGGGCAGTCACTTTTCTGCTCAAACGAACTACATCTTTCACGAAGCTCACACGTTTCTCATCTTAACTGACAAGCATTAGATGTTAGAGGACCAGTGCATTCAATCAGTTTCAGAAGAAGTTTTGGACTACATATAGTCCGTATGTGTAGGAAATCCGTTCATTTATTCTGGGCACAATCAGATTTCCTGCTGTATTAGAGACTCTAGAAAGCAAGAGTGTGCTTCTCGCTCTACAGCAGAGTGTGATCCATGGATGAGAACTATGCTGTGTGTTTCCCTTCAGAAATGGAGTTAAATCCCATGCTCTGAGTCTCCCTACAAGCAAGACTTCGATTCAGGTAAGGGCAGTCAC
Organism: Onychomys leucogaster; assembly: GCA_949786385.1. Lineage (NCBI taxonomy): Eukaryota > Metazoa > Chordata > Mammalia > Rodentia > Cricetidae > Onychomys > Onychomys leucogaster. The sequence continues at coordinate 1,111,286 of CATKUP010000157.1, read as the reverse complement.
TTTTCTGCTCAAAGGAACTACATCATTCACGAAGCCCACACGTTTCTCATCTTAACTGACAAGCATTGGATGTTTGAGGACCAGTGCACTGTATCACTTTCAAAAGAAGATTTGGACTATATATAGTCCATATGTGTAGGAAACACCATTCTTTTTTTCTGGGCACACTCAGATTTCCTGCTGTATTAGAGAATCTAGAAAGCAAGAGTATGATTCTCACTCTAAAGCAGAGTGTGATCCATGGATGAGAACTATGCTGTGTGTTTCCCTTCAGAAATGGAGTTAAATCCCAGACTCTGTGTCTTCCTATAAGCAAGACTTCGTTTCAGGTAAGGGCAGTCACTTTTCAACTCAAACGAACTACATCCTTCACTGAGCTCACACGTTCCTCATCTTAACTGACAAGCATTGGATGTTAGAGGAACAGTGCTTTGTATCAGTTTCAGAAGCAGAATTGGACTAGATATGGTCCGTATGTGTAGGAAACACCATTCTTTTGTTCTCAGCACACTCACGTTTCCTGCTGTCTTAGAGACTCTAGAAAGCAAGAGCGTGCTTCTGGTTGTAAAGCAGAGTGTGATCCATGGATGAAAACTATGCTGTGTGTTTCACTTCAGAAAAGGAGTTAAATCCCAGGCTCTGAGTCTCCCTACAAGCAAGACTTCGTTTCAGGTGAGGGCAGTCACTTTTCTGCTCAATGAACTACATCTTTCACGAAGCTCACATGTTTCTCATCTTAACTGACAAGCATTGGATGTTAGACGACCAGTGCATTCAATCAGTTTTAGAAGAAGTTTTGGACTACATATAGTCCGTATGTGTAGGAAACACCATTCTTTTGTTCTAGGCATACTCAGATTTCCTGCTGTCTTAGAGACTCTAGAAAGCAAGAGTGTGCTTCTTGCTCTAAAGCAGAGTGTGATCCATGGAAGAGAACTACCCTGTGTGTTTCACTTCAGAAATGGAGTTAAATCCCAGGCTCTGAGCCTTCCTCCAAGCAAGACTTCGTTTCAGGTAATGGCAGTCACTTTTCTGCTCAAACGAACTACATCGTTCACGAAGCTCACACGTTTCTCATCTTAACTGACAAGCATTGAATGTTAGAGGACCAGTGCTTTCTATCAGTTTCAGAAGGAGAGTTGGACTAGATATGGTCCGTATGTGTAGGAAACACTGTTCTTTTATTCTGGGCACACTCAGATTTCCTGCTGTATTAGAGATTCTCTAAAGCAAGAGTGTGCTTCTTGCTCTAAAGCAGAGTGTGATCCATGGATGAGAACTACGCTGTGTGTTTCACTTCAGAAATGGAGTTAAATCCCAGGCTCTGAGTCTTCCTCCAAGCAAGAATTCGTTTCAGGTAATGGCAGTCACTTTTCTGCTCAAAGGAACTACATCGTTCACGAAGCTCACACGTTTCTCATCTTAACTGACAAGCATTGGATATTAGAGGACCAGTGCTTTGTATCAGTTTCAGAAGAAGCGTTGGACTAGATATGGTCCGTATGTGTAGGGAATACCGTTCTTTTGCTCTCAGCACACTCACGTTTCCTGATATCTTAGAGACTCTAGAAAGCAAGAGCGTGCTTCTTGCTCTAAAGCAGAGTGTGATCCATGGATGAGAACTATGCTGTGTGTTTGCCTTCAGAAATGGAGCTAAATCCCAGGCTCTGAATCTTCCAACAAGCAAGACTTCGTTTCAGGTAATGGCAGTCACTTTTCAGCTCAAACGAACTACATCGTTCACGAAGCTCACACGTTTCTCACCTTAACAGACAAGCATTGGATGTTAGAGGACCACTGCTTTGTATCAGTTTCAGAAGCAGAGTTGGACTGTAAAATGTCTGTATGTGTAGGAAACACCGTTCTTTTGTTCTCAGCACACTCACGTTTCCTGCTGTCTTAGAGAGTCTAGAAAGCAAGAGCGTGCTTCTTGTTCTAAAGCAGAGTGTGATCAATGGATGATTACACTGCTGTGTGTTTTACTTCAGAAATGGAGTTAAATCCCAGGCTCTGAGTCTTCCTCCAAGCAAGACTTCGTTTCAGGTGAGGGCAGTCACTTTTCTGCTCAAACGAACTACATCTTTCACGAAGCTCACACGTTTCTCATCTTAACTGACAAGCATTAGATGTTAGAGGACCAGTGCATTCAATCAGTTTCAGAAGAAGTTTTGGACTACATATAGTCCGTATGTGTAGGAAATCCATTCATTTATTCTGGGCACAATCAGTTTTCCTCCTGTATTAGAGACTCTAGAAAGCAAGGGTGTGCTTCTCGCTCTAAAGCAGAGTGTGATCCATGGATGAGAACTATGCTGTGTGTTTCCCTTCAGAAATGGAGTTAAATCCCAGGCTCTGTGTCTTCCTACAAGCAAGACTTCGATTCAGGTAAGGGCAGTCACTTTTCAGCTCAAACGAACTACATCGTTCACTGAGCTCACTCGTTTCTCATCTTAACTGACAAGCATTGGATGTTAGAGGGTCAGTGCTTTGTATCAGTTTCAGAAGCAGAGTTGGACTACATATGATCCATATGTGTAGGAAACCCCGATCTTTTGTTCTGGGCAAACTCACGTTTCCTGCTGTCTTAGAGACTCTAGAAAGCAAGAACGTGCTTCTCACTCTAAAGCAGATTGTGATCCATAGATGAGACTATGCTGTGTGTTTCCCTTCAGAAATGGACTTAAATCCCAGGCTCGGTGTCTTCCTACAAAAAAGACTTCTTTTCAGGTAAGGGCAGTCACTTTTCAGTTCAAAGGAACTATATCGTTCACAAAGCTCACACGTTTCTCATCTTAACAGAGAAGCATTGGATGTTAGAGGACCAGTGCATTCAATCAGTTTCAGAAGAAGTTTTGGACTACACATAGTCCGTATGTGTAGGAAACACCGTTCTTTTGTTCTGGGCACACTCAGATTTCCTGCTGTCTTAGAGACTCTCTAAAGCAAGAGTGTGCTTCTTGCTCTAAAGCAGAGTGTGATCCATGGATGAGAACTACGCTGTGTGTTTCACTTCAGAAATGGAGTTAAATCCCAGGCTCTGAGTCTTCCTCCAAGCAAGAATTCGTTTCAGGTAATGGCAGTCACTTTTCTGCTCAAACGAACTACATCGTTCACGAAGCTCACACGTTTCTCATCTTAACTGACAAGCATTGAATGTTAGAGGACCAGTGCTTTTTATGAGTTTCAGAAGCAGAGTTGGACTAGATATGGTTCGTATATGTAAGAAACACCGTTCTTTTGTTCTCAGCACACTCACGCTTCCTGCTGTCTTAGAGAATCTAGAAAGCAAGAGCGTGCTTCTCGCTCTAAAGCAGAGTGTGATCCATGGATGAGAACTATGCTGCGTGTTTGCCTTCAGAAATGGAGTTATATCCCTGGCTCTGAGTCTTCCTACAAGCAAGACTTCGTTTCAGGTAAGGACAGTCACTTTTCAGCTCAAACGAACTACATCGTTCACGAAGCTCACACGTTTCTCACCTTAAGAGACAAGCATTGGATGTTAGAGGACCAGTGCTTTGTATCAGTTTCAGAAGCAGGGTTGGACTATATAATGTCCGTATGTGTAAGAAACACCGTTCTTTTGTTCTCAGCACACTCATGCTTCCTGCTGTCTTAGAGACTCTAAAAAGTAAGAGCGTGCTTCTTGTTCTAAAGCAGAGTGTGATCAATGCATGAGACAATGCTGTGTGTTTCACTTCAGAAATGGAGTTAAATCCCATGCTCTGAGTCTCCCTACAAGCAGGAATTCATTTCAGGTAAGGGCACTCACTTTTCTGCTCAAAGGAACTACATCGTTCACGAAGCTCACACGTTTCTCATCTTAACTGACAAGCATTGGATTTTAGAGGACCAGTGCATTGTATCAGTTTCAGAAGAAGATTTGGAATACATATAGTCAGTATGTGTAGGAAACACCTTTCTTTTGTTCTGGGCACACTCAGATTTCCTGCTGTATTAGAGAATCTAGCAAGCAAGACTATGATTCTCTTCTAAAGCAGAGTGTGATCCATGCATGAGAACTATGCTGTGTGTTTCCCTTCAGAAATGGACTTAAATCCCAGGCTCTGTGTCTTCCTACAAGCAAGACTTCTTTTCAGGTAAGGGCAGTCACTTTTCAGTTCAAAGGAACTATATCGTTCACAAAGCTCACACGTTTCTCATCCTAACAGAGAAGCATTGGATGTTAGAGGACCAGTGCTTTGTATCAGTTTAAGAAGCACATGTGGACTAGATATGGTCTGTATGTGTAGGAAACACCGTTCTTTTGTTCCTAGCACACTCACGTTTCCTGCTGCCTTAGAGACTCTAGACAGCAAGAGCGTGCTTCTCGTTCTAAAGCAGAGTGTGATCCATGGATGAAAACTATGCTTTGTGTTTCACTTCAGAAAAGGTGTTAAATCCCAGGCTCTGAGTCTCCCTACAAGCAAGACTTCGTTTCAGGTGAGGGCAGTCACTTTTCTGCTCAAACAAACTGCATCTTTCACGAAGCTCACACGTTTCTCATCTTAAATGACAAGCATTGGATGTTAGAGGACCAGTGCATTCAATCAGTTTCAGAAGAAGTTTTGGACTACATATAGTCCATATGTGTAGGAAACACCGTTCTTTTGTTCTGGGCACACAGATTTCCTGTTGTCTTAGAGACTCTCGAAAGCAAGAGTGTGCTTCTTGCTCTAAAGCAGAGTGTGATCCATGGATGAGAACTACGCTGTGTGTTTCACTGCAGAAATGGAGTTAAATCCCAGGCTCTGAGTCTTCCTCCAAGCAAGACTTCGTTTCAGGTAAGGGCAGTCACTTTTCAGCTCAAACGAACTACATCATTCACGGAGCTCACATGTTTCTCATCTTAACAGACTAGAATTGGATGTTAGAGGACCAGTGCTTTGTATCAGTTTAAGAAGCAGAGTTGGACTAGATATGGTCCGTATGTGTAGGAAACACCGTTCTTTTGTTCTCAGCACACTCATGTTTCCTGCTGTCTTAGAGACTCTAGAAAGCAAGAGCGTGCTTCTTGTTCTAAAGCAGAGTGTGATCAATGGATGAGACAATGCTGTGTGTTTCACTTCAGAAATGGAGTTAAATCCCATGCTCTGAGTCTCCCTACAAGCAAGACTTCGTTTCAGGTAAGGGCAGTCACTTTTCTGCTCAAAGCAACTACATCATTGACGAAGCACACACTTTTCTCATCTTAACTGACAAGCATTGGATGTTAGAGGACCAGTGCACTGTATCAGTTTCAAAAGATGATTTGGACTATATATAGTCCATATGTGTAGGAAACACCATTCTTTTTTTCTGGGCACACTCAGATTTCCTGCTGTATTAGAGAATCTAGAAAGCAAGAGTATGATTCTCACTCTAAAGCAGAGTGTGATCCATGGATGAGAACTATGCTGTGTGTTTCCCTTCAGAAATGGAGTTAAATCCCAGGCTCTGTGTCTTCCTACAAGCACGACTTCGTTTAAGGTAAGGGCAGTCACTTTTCAACTCAAATGAACTACATCCTTCACTGAGCTCACACGTTCCTCATCTTAACTGACAAGCATTGGATGTTAGAGGAACAGTGCTTTGTATCAGTTTCAGAAGCAGAATTGGGCTAGATATGGTCCGTATGTGTAGGAAACACCATTCTTTTGTTCTTAGCACACTCACGTTTCCTGCTGTCTTAGAGACTCTAGAAAGCAAGAGCGTGCTTCTGGTTCTAAAGCAGAGTGTGATCCATGGATGAAAACTATGCTGTGTGTTTCACTTCAGAAAAGGAGTTAAATCCCAGGCTCTGAGTCTCCCTACAAGCAAGACTTCGTTTCAGGTGAGGGCAGTCACTTTTCTGCTCAATGAACTACATCTTTCACGAAGCTCACACGTTTCTCATCTTAACTGACAAGCATTGAATGTTAGAGGACCAGTGCTTTGTATCAGTTTCAGAAGAAGAGTTGGACTAGATATGGTCCGTATGTGTAGGAAACACTGTTCTTTTATTCTGGGCACACTCAGATTTCCTGCTGTATTAGAGACTCTAGAAAGCAAGAGTGTGCTTCTTGCTCTAAAGCAGAGTGTGATCCATGGATGAAAACTATGCTGTGTGTTTCCCTTCAGAAAAGGTGTTAAATCCCAGGCTCTATGTCTTCCAACAAGGAAGACTTCGTTTCAGGTAAGGGCAGTCACTTTTCAGCTCAAACGAACTACATCTTTCACGGAGCTCACACGTTTCTCATCTTAACAGACAAGCATTGGATGTTAGAGGACCACTGCTTTGTATCAGTTTCAGAAGCAGAGTTGGACTGTATAATGTCCGTATGTGTAGGAAACACCGTTCTTTTGTTCTCAGCACACTCACGTTTCCTGCTGTCTTAGAGAGTCTAGAAAGCAAGAGCGTGCTTCTTGTCCTAAAGCAGAGTGTGATCAATGGATGATTACACTGCTGTGTGTTTTACTTCAGAAATGGAGTTAAATCCCAGGCTCTGAGTCTTCCTCCAAGCAAGACTTCGTTTCAGGTGAGGGCAGTCACTTTTCTGGTCAAACGAACTACATCTTTCACGAAGCTCACACGTTTCTCATCTTAACTGACAAGCATTAGATGTTAGAGGACCAGTGCATTCAATCAGTTTCAGAAGAAGTTTTGGACTACATATAGTCCGTATGTGTAGGAAATCCATTCATTTATTCTGGGCACAATCAGTTTTCCTCCTGTATTAGAGACTCTAGAAAGCAAGGGTGTGCTTCTCGCTCTAAAGCAGAGTGTGATCCATGGATGAGAACTATGCTGTGTGTTTCCCTTCAGAAATGGAGTTAAATCCCAGGCTCTGAGTCTTCCTACAAGCAAGACTTCGATTCAGGTAAGGGCAGTCACTTTTTAGCTCAAATGAACTACATCGTTCACTGAGCTCACTCGTTTCTCATCTTAACTGACAAGCATTGGATGTTAGAGGGTCAGTGCTTTGTATCAGTTTCAGAAGCAGAGTTGGACTACATATGATCCATATGTGTAGGAAACCCCGATCTTTTGTTCTGGGCAAACTCACGTTTCCTGCTGTCTTAGAGACTCTAGAAAGCAAGAACGTGCTTCTCACTCTAAAGCAGATTGTGATCCATAGATGAGACTATGCTGTGTGTTTCCCTTCAGAAATGGACTTAAATCCCAGGCTCGGTGTCTTCCTACAAAAAAGACTTCTTTTCAGGTAAGGGCAGTCACTTTTCAGTTCAAAGGAACTATATCGTTCACAAAGCTCACACGTTTCTCATCTTAACAGAGAAGCATTGGATGTTAGAGGACCAGTGCATTCAATCAGTTTCAGAAGAAGTTTTGGACTACATATAGTCCGTATGTGTAGGAAACACCGTTCTTTTGTTCTGGGCACACTCAGATTTCCTGCTGTCTTAGAGACTCTCTAAAGCAAGAGTGTGCTTCTTGCTCTAAAGCAGAGTGTGATCCATGGATGAGAACTACGCTGTGTGTTTCACTTCAGAAATGGAGTTAAATCCCAGGCTCTGAGTCTTCCTCCAAGCAAGAATTCGTTTCAGGTAATGGCAGTCACTTTTCTGCTCAAAGGAACTACATCGTTCACGAAGCTCACACGTTTCTCATCTTAACTGACAAGCATTGGATATTAGAGGACCAGTGCTTTGTATCAGTTTCAGAAGAAGCGTTGGACTAGATATGGTCCGTATGTGTAGGGAACACCGTTCATTTGCTCTCAGCACAGTCACGTTTCCTGATATCTTAGAGACTCTAGAAAGCAAGAGCGTGCTTCTTGCTCTAAAGCAGAGTGTGATCCATGGATGAGAACTATGCTGTGTGTTTGCCTTCAGAAATGGAGCTAAATCCCAGGCTCTGAATCTTCCAACAAGCAAGACTTCGTTTCAGGTAAGAGCAGTCACTTTTCAGCTCAAACGAACTACATCGTTCACGAAGCTCACACGTTTCTCACCTTAACAGACAAGCATTGGATGTTAGAGGACCACTGCTTTGTATCAGTTTCAGAAGCAGAGTTGGACTGTATAATGTCTGTATGTGTAGCAAACACCGTTCTTTTGTTCTCAGCACACTCACGTTTCCTGCTGTCTTAGAGAGTCTAGAAAGCAAGAGCGTGCTTCTTGTTCTAAAGCAGAGTGTGATCAATGGATGATTACACTGCTGTGTGTTTTACTTCAGAAATGGAGTTAAATCCCAGGCTCTGAGTCTTCCTCCAAGCAAGACTTCGTTTCAGGTGAGGGCAGTCACTTTTCTGCTCAAACGAACTACATCTTTCACGAAGCTCACACGTTTCTCTTCTTAACTGACAAGCATTAGATGTTAGAGGACCAGTGCATTCAATCAGTTTCAGAAGAAGTTTTGGACTACATATAGTCCGTATGTGTAGGAAATCCATTCATTTATTCTGCGCACAATCAGATTTCCTGCTGTATTAGAGACTCTAGAAAGCAAGTGTGTGCTTCTCGCTCTAAAGCAGAGTGTGATCCATGGATGAAAACTATGCTGTGTGTTTCCCTTCAGAAAAGGTGTTAAATCCCAGGCTCTATGTCTTCCAACAAGGAAGACTTCGTTTCAGGTAAGGGCAGTCACTTTTCAGCTCAAACGAACTACATCTTTCACGGAGCTCACACGTTTCTCATCTTAACAGACAAGCATTGGATGTTAGAGGACCACTGCTTTGTATCAGTTTCTGAAGCAGAGTTGGACTGTATAATGTCCGTATGTGTAGGAAACACCGTTCTTTTGTTCTCAGCACACTCACGTTTCCTTCTGTCTTAGAGAGTCTAGAAAGCAAGAGCGTGCTTCTTGTCCTAAAGCAGAGTGTGATCAATGGATGATTACACTGCTGTGTGTTTTACTTCAGAAATGGAGTTAAATCCCAGACTCTGATTCTTCCTCCAAGCAAGACTTCGTTTCAGGTGAGGGCAGTCACTTTTCTGCTCAAACGAACTACATCTTTCACGAAGCTCACACGTTTCTCATCTTAACTGACAAGCATTAGATGTTAGAGGACCAGTGCATTCAATCAGTTTCAGAAGAAGGTTTGGACTACATATAGTCCGTATGTGTAGGAAATCCATTCATTTATTCTGGGCACAATCAGTTTTCCTCCTGTATTAGAGACTCTAGAAAGCAAGGGTGTGCTTCTCGCTCTAAAGCAGAGTGTGATCCATGGATGAGAACTATGCTGTGTGTTTCCCTTCAGAAATGGAGTTAAATCCCAGGCTCTGAGTCTTCCTACAAGCAAGACTTCGATTCAGGTAAGGGCAGTCACTTTTCAGCTCAAACGAACTACATCGTTCACTGAGCTCACTCGTTTCTCATCTTAACTGACAAGCATTGGATGTTAGAGGGTCAGTGCTTTGTATCAGTTTCAGAAGCAGAGTTGGACTACATATGATCCATATGTGTAGGAAACCCCGATCTTTTGTTCTGGGCAAACTCACGTTTCCTGCTGTCTTAGAGACTCTAGAAAGCAAGAACGTGCTTCTCACTCTAAAGCAGATTGTGATCCATAGATGAGACTATGCTGTGTGTTTCCCTTCAGAAATGGACTTAAATCCCAGGCTCGGTGTCTTCCTACAAAAAAGACTTCTTTTCAGGTAAGGGCAGTCACTTTTCAGTTCAAAGGAACTATATCGTTCACAAAGCTCACACGTTTCTCATCTTAACAGAGAAGCATTGGATGTTAGAGGACCAGTGCATTCAATCAGTTTCAGAAGAAGTTTTGGACTACATATAGTCCGTATGTGTAGGAAACACCGTTCTTTTGTTCTGGGCACACTCAGATTTCCTGCTGTCTTAGAGACTCTCTAAAGCAAGAGTGTGCTTCTTGCTCTAAAGCAGAGTGTGATCCATGGATGAGAACTAGGCTGTGTGTTTCACTTCAGAAATGGAGTTAAATCCCAGGCTCTGAGTCTTCCTCCAAGCAAGAATTCGTTTCAGGTAATGGCAGTCACTTTTCTGCTCAAACGAACTACATCGTTCACGAAGCTCACACGTTTCTCATCTTAACTGACAAGCATTGAATGTTAGAGGACCAGTGCTTTTTATGAGTTTCAGAAGCAGAGTTGGACTAGATATGGTTCGTATGTGTAAGAAACACCGTTCTTTTGTTCTCAGCACACTCACGCTTCCTGCTGTCTTAGAGAATCTAGAAAGCAAGAGCGTGCTTCTCGCTCTAAAGCAGAGTGTGATCCATGGATGAGAACTATGCTGCGTGTTTGCCTTCAGAAATGGAGTTATATCCCAGGCTCTGAGTCTTCCTACAAGCAAGACTTCGTTTCAGGTAAGGACAGTCACTTTTTAGCTCAAACGAACTACATCGTTCACGAAGCTCACACGTTTCTCACCTTAAGAGACAAGCATTGGATGTTAGAGGACCAGTGCTTTGTATCAGTTTCAGAAGCAGGGTTGGACTATATAATGTCCGTATGTGTAAGAAACACCGTTCTTTTGTTCTCAGCACACTCACGCTTCCTGCTGTCTTAGAGACTCTAAAAAGTAAGAGCGTGCTTCTTGTTCTAAAGCAGAGTGTGATCAATGCATGAGACAATGCTGTGTGTTTCACTTCAGAAATGGAGTTAAATCCCATGCTCTGAGTCTCCCTACAAGCAGGAATTCATTTCAGGTAAGGGCACTCACTTTTCTGCTCAAAGGAACTACATCGTTCACGAAGCTCACACGTTTCTCATCTTAACTGACAAGCATTGGATGTTAGAGGACCAGTGCATTGTATCAGTTTCAGAAGAAGATTTGGAATACATATAGTCAGTATGTGTAGGAAACACCTTTCTTTTGTTCTGGGCACAGTCAGATTTCCTGCTGTATTAGAGAATCTAGCAAGCAAGACTATGATTCTCTTCTAAAGCAGAGTGTGATCCATGCATGAGAACTATGCTGTGTGTTTCCCTTCAGAAATGGACTTAAATCCCAGGCTCTGTGTCTTCCTACAAGCAAGACTTCTTTTCAGGTAAGGGCAGTCACTTTTCAGTTCAAAGGAACTATATCGTTCGCAAAGCTCACACGTTTCTCATCTTAAAGGAGAAGCATTGGATGTTAGAGGACCAGTGCTTTGTATCAGTTTAAGAAGCACATGTGGACTAGATATGGTCTGTATGTGTAGGAAACACCGTTCTTTTGTTCCTAGCACACTCACGTTTCCTGCTGCCTTAGAGACTCTAGAAAGCAAGAGCGTGCTTCTCGTTCTAAAGCAGAGTGTGATCCATGGATGAAAACTATGCTTTGTGTTTCACTTCAGAAAAGGAGTTAAATCCCAGGCTCTGAGTCTCCCTACAAGCAAGACTTCGTTTCAGGTGAGGGCAGTCACTTTTCTGCTCAAACGAACTGCATCTTTCACGAAGCTCACACGTTTCTCATCTTAAATGACAAGCATTGGATGTTAGAGGACCAGTGCATTCAATCAGTTTCAGAAGAAGTTTTGGACTACATATAGTCCATATGTGTAGGAAACACCGTTCTTTTGTTCTGGGCACACACAGATTTCCTGTTGTCTTAGAGACTCTCGAAAGCAAGAGTGTGCTTCTTGCTCTAAAGCAGAGTGTGATCCATGGATGAGAACTACGCTGTGTGTTTCACTGCAGAAATGGAGTTAAATCCCAGGCTCTGAGTCTTCCTCCAAGCAAGACTTCGTTTCAGGTAATGGCAGTGACTTTTCTGCTCAAACGAACTACATCGTTCACGAAGCTCACACGTTTCTCATCTTAATTGACAAGCATTGGATGTTAGAGGACCAGTGCTTTGTATCAGTTTAAGAAGCAGTGTTGGACTAGATATGGTCCGTATGTGTAGGAAACACCGTTCTTTTGTTCTCAGCACACTCATGTTTCCTGCTGTCTTAGAGACTCTAGAAAGCAAGAGCGTGCTTCTTGTTCTAAAGCAGAGTGTGATCAATGGATGAGACAATGCTGTGTGTTTCACTTCAGAAATGGAGTTAAATCCCATGCTCTGAGTCTCCCTACAAGCAAGACTTCGTTTCAGGTAAGGGCAGTCACTTTTCTGCTCAAAGGAACTACATCATTGACGAAGCACACACGTTTCTCATCTTAACTGACAAGCATTGGATGTTAGAGGACCAGTGCACTGTATCAGTTTCAAAAGATGATTTGGACTATATATAGTCCATATGTGTAGGAAACACCATTCTTTTTTTCTGGGCACACTCAGATTTCCTGCTGTATTAGAGAATCTAGAAAGCAAGAGTATGATTCTCACTCTAAAGCAGAGTGTGATCCATGGATGAGAACTATGCTGTGTGTTTCCCTTCAGAAATGGAGTTAAATCCCAGGCTCTGTGTCTTCCTACAAGCACGACTTCGTTTAAGGTAAGGGCAGTCACTTTTCAACTCAAATGAACTACATCCTTCACTGAGCTCACACGTTCCTCATCTTAACTGACAAGCATTGGATGTTAGAGGAACAGTGCTTTGTATCAGTTTCAGAAGCAGAATTGGGCTAGATATGGTCCGTATGTGTAGGAAACACCATTCTTTTGTTCTCAGCACACTCACGTTTCCTGCCGTCTTAGAGACTCTAGAAAGCAAGAGCGTGCTTCTGGTTCTAAAGCAGAGTGTGATCCATGGATGAAAACTATGCTGTGTGTTTCACTTCAGAAAAGGAGTTAAATCCCAGGCTCTGAGTCTCCCTACAAGCAAGACTTCGTTTCAGGTGAGGGCAGTCACTTTTCTGCTCAATGAACTACATCTTTCACGAAGCTCACACGTTTCTCATCTTAACTGACAAGCATTGAATGTTAGAGGACCAGTGCTTTGTATCAGTTTCAGAAGAAGAGTTGGACTAGATATGGTCCGTATGTGTAGGAAACACTGTTCTTTTATTCTGGGCACACTCAGATTTCCTGCTGTATTAGAGACTCTAGAAAGCAAGAGTGTGCTTCTTGCTCTAAAGCAGAGTGTGATCCATGGATGAAAACTATGCTGTGTGTTTCCCTTCAGAAAAGGTGTTAAATCCCAGGCTCTATGTCTTCCAACAAGGAAGACTTCGTTTCAGGTAAGGGCAGTCACTTTTCAGCTCAAACGAACTACATCTTTCACGGAGCTCACACGTTTCTCATCTTAACAGACAAGCATTGGATGTTAGAGGACCACTGCTTTGTATCAGTTTCAGAAGCAGAGTTGGACTGTATAATGTCCGTATGTGTAGGAAACACCGTTCTTTTGTTCTCAGCACACTCACGTTTCCTGCTGTCTTAGAGAGTCTAGAAAGCAAGAGCGTGCTTCTTGTCCTAAAGCAGAGTGTGATCAATGGATGATTACACTGCTGTGTGTTTTACTTCAGAAATGGAGTTAAATCCCAGGCTCTGAGTCTTCCTCCAAGCAAGACTTCGTTTCAGGTGAGGGCAGTCACTTTTCTGCTCAAACGAACTACATCTTTCACGAAGCTCACACGTTTCTCATCTTAACTGACAAGCATTAGATGTTAGAGGACCAGTGCATTCAATCAGTTTCAGAAGAAGTTTTGGACTACATATAGTCCGTATGTGTAGGAAATCCATTCATTTATTCTGGGCACAATCAGTTTTCCTCCTGTATTAGAGACTCTAGAAAGCAAGGGTGTGCTTCTCGCTCTAAAGCAGAGTGTGATCCATGGATGAGAACTATGCTGTGTGTTTCCCTTCAGAAATGGAGTTAAATCCCAGGCTCTGAGTCTTCCTACAAGCAAGACTTCGATTCAGGTAAGGGCAGTCACTTTTTAGCTCAAACGAACTACATCGTTCACTGAGCTCACTCGTTTCTCATCTTAACTGACAAGCATTGGATGTTAGAGGGTCAGTGCTTTGTATCAGTTTCAGAAGCAGAGTTGGACTACATATGATCCATATGTGTAGGAAACCCCGATCTTTTGTTCTGGGCAAACTCACGTTTCCTGCTGTCTTAGAGACTCTAGAAAGCAAGAACGTGCTTCTCACTCTAAAGCAGATTGTGATCCATAGATGAGACTATGCTGTGTGTTTCCCTTCAGAAATGGACTTAAATCCCAGGCTCGGTGTCTTCCTACAAAAAAGACTTCTTTTCAGGTAAGGGCAGTCACTTTTCAGTTCAAAGGAACTATATCGTTCACAAAGCTCACACGTTTCTCATCTTAACAGAGAAGCATTGGATGTTAGAGGACCAGTGCATTCAATCAGTTTCAGAAGAAGTTTTGGACTACATATAGTCCGTATGTGTAGGAAACACCGTTCTTTTGTTCTGGGCACACTCAGATTTCCTGCTGTCTTAGAGACTCTCTAAAGCAAGAGTGTGCTTCTTGCTCTAAAGCAGAGTGTGATCCATGGATGAGAACTACGCTGTGTGTTTCACTTCAGAAATGGAGTTAAATCCCAGGCTCTGAGTCTTCCTCCAAGCAAGAATTCGTTTCAAGTAATGGCAGTCACTTTTCTGCTCAAAGGAACTACATCGTTCACGAAGCTCACACGTTTCTCATCTTAACTGACAAGCATTGGATATTAGAGGACCAGTGCTTTGTATCAGTTTCAGAAGAAGCGTTGGACTAGATATGGTCCGTATGTGTAGGGAACACCGTTCTTTTGCTCTCAGCACAGTCACGTTTCCTGATATCTTAGAGACTCTAGAAAGCAAGAGCGTGCTTCTTGCTCTAAAGCAGAGTGTGATCCATGGATGAGAACTATGCTGTGTGTTTGCCTTCAGAAATGGAGCTAAATCCCAGGCTCTGAATCTTCCAACAAGCAAGACTTCGTTTCAGGTAAGAGCAGTCACTTTTCAGCTCAAACGAACTACATCGTTCACGAAGCTCACACGTTTCTCACCTTAAGAGACAAGCATTGGATGTTAGAGGACCAGTGCTTTGTATCAGTTTCAGAAGCAGGGTTGGACTATATAATGTCCGTATGTGTAAGAAACACCGTTCTTTTGTTCTCAGCACACTCACGCTTCCTGCTGTCTTAGAGACTCTAAAAAGTAAGAGCGTGCTTCTTGTTCTAAAGCAGAGTGTGATCAATGCATGAGACAATGCTGTGTGTTTCACTTCAGAAATGGAGTTAAATCCCATGCTCTGAGTCTCCCTACAAGCAGGAATTCATTTCAGGTAAGGGCACTCACTTTTCTGCTCAAAGGAACTACATCGTTCACGAAGCTCACACGTTTCTCATCTTAACTGACAAGCATTGGATGTTAGAGGACCAGTGCATTGTATCAGTTTCAGAAGAAGATTTGGAATACATATAGTCAGTATGTGTAGGAAACACCTTTCTTTTGTTCTGGGCACACTCAGATTTCCTGCTGTATTAGAGAATCTAGCAAGCAAGACTATGATTCTCTTCTAAAGCAGAGTGTGATCCATGCATGAGAACTATGCTGTGTGTTTCCCTTCAGAAATGGACTTAAATCCCAGGCTCTGTGTCTTCCTACAAGCAAGACTTCTTTTCAGGTAAGGGCAGTCACTTTTCAGTTCAAAGGAACTATATCGTTCGCAAAGCTCACACGTTTCTCATCTTAAAGGAGAAGCATTGGATGTTAGAGGACCAGTGCTTTGTATCAGTTTAAGAAGCACATGTGGACTAGATATGGTCTGTATGTGTAGGAAACACCGTTCTTTTGTTCCTAGCACACTCACGTTTCCTGCTGCCTTAGAGACTCTAGAAAGCAAGAGCGTGCTTCTCGTTCTAAAGCAGAGTGTGATCCATGGATGAAAACTATGCTTTGTGTTTCACTTCAGAAAAGGAGTTAAATCCCAGGCTCTGAGTCTCCCTACAAGCAAGACTTCGTTTCAGGTGAGGGCAGTCACTTTTCTGCTCAAACGAACTGCATCTTTCACGAAGCTCACACGTTTCTCATCTTAAATGACAAGCATTGGATGTTAGAGGACCAGTGCATTCAATCAGTTTCAGAAGAAGTTTTGGACTACATATAGTCCATATGTGTAGGAAACACCGTTCTTTTGTTCTGGGCACACACAGATTTCCTGTTGTCTTAGAGACTCTCGAAAGCAAGAGTGTGCTTCTTGCTCTAAAGCAGAGTGTGATCCATGGATGAGAACTATGCTGTGTGTTTCACTGCAGAAATGGAGTTAAATCCCAGGCTCTGAGTCTTCCTCCAAGCAAGACTTCGTTTTAGGTAATGGCAGTGACTTTTCTGCTCAAACGAACTACATCGTTCACGAAGCTCACACGTTTCTCATCTTAATTGACAAGCATTGGATGTTAGAGGACCAGTGCTTTGTATCAGTTTAAGAAGCAGTGTTGGACTAGATATGGTCCGTATGTGTAGGAAACACCGTTCTTTTGTTCTCAGCACACTCATGTTTCCTGCTGTCTTAGAGACTCTAGAAAGCAAGAGCGTGCTTCTTGTTCTAAAGCAGAGTGTGATCAATGGATGAGACAATGCTGTGTGTTTCACTTCAGAAATGGAGTTAAATCCCATGCTCTGAGTCTCCCTACAAGCAAGACTTCGTTTCAGGTAAGGGCAGTCACTTTTCTGCTCAAAGGAACTACATCATTGACGAAGCACACACGTTTCTCATCTTAACTGACAAGCATTGGATGTTAGAGGACCAGTGCACTGTATCAGTTTCAAAAGATGATTTGGACTATATATAGTCCATATGTGTAGGAAACACCATTCTTTTTTTCTGGGCACACTCAGATTTCCTGCTGTATTAGAGAATCTAGAAAGCAAGAGTATGATTCTCACTCTAAAGCAGAGTGTGATCCATGGATGAGAACTATGCTGTGTGTTTCCCTTCAGAAATGGAGTTAAATCCCAGGCTCTGTGTCTTCCTACAAGCACGACTTCGTTTAAGGTAAGGGCAGTCACTTTTCAACTCAAATGAACTACATCCTTCACTGAGCTCACACGTTCCTCATCTTAACTGACAAGCATTGGATGTTAGAGGAACAGTGCTTTGTATCAGTTTCAGAAGCAGAATTGGGCTAGATATGGTCCGTATGTGTAGGAAACACCATTCTTTTGTTCTCAGCACACTCACGTTTCCTGCCGTCTTAGAGACTCTAGACAGCAAGAGCGTGCTTCTGGTTCTAAAGCAGAGTGTGATCCATGGATGAAAACTATGCTGTGTGTTTCACTTCAGAAAAGGAGTTAAATCCCAGGCTCTGAGTCTCCCTACAAGCAAGACTTCGTTTCAGGTGAGGGCAGTCACTTTTCTGCTCAATGAACTACATCTTTCACGAAGCTCACACGTTTCTCATCTTAACTGACAAGCATTGAATGTTAGAGGACCAGTGCTTTGTATCAGTTTCAGAAGAAGAGTTGGACTAGATATGGTCCGTATGTGTAGGAAACACTGTTCTTTTATTCTGGGCACACTCAGATTTCCTGCTGTATTAGAGACTCTAGAAAGCAAGAGTGTGCTTCTTGCTCTAAAGCAGAGTGTGATCCATGGATGAAAACTATGCTGTGTGTTTCCCTTCAGAAAAGGTGTTAAATCCCAGGCTCTATGTCTTCCAACAAGGAAGACTTCGTTTCAGGTAAGGGCAGTCACTTTTCAGCTCAAACGAACTACATCTTTCACGGAGCTCACACGTTTCTCATCTTAACAGACAAGCATTGGATGTTAGAGGACCACTGCTTTGTATCAGTTTCAGAAGCAGAGTTGGACTGTATAATGTCCGTATGTGTAGGAAACACCGTTCTTTTGTTCTCAGCACACTCACGTTTCCTGCTGTCTTAGAGAGTCTAGAAAGCAAGAGCGTGCTTCTTGTCCTAAAGCAGAGTGTGATCAATGGATGATTACACTGCTGTGTGTTTTACTTCAGAAATGGAGTTAAATCCCAGGCTCTGAGTCTTCCTCCAAGCAAGACTTCGTTTCAGGTGAGGGCAGTCACTTTTCTGCTCAAACGAACTACATCTTTCACGAAGCTCACACGTTTCTCATCTTAACTGACAAGCATTAGATGTTAGAGGACCAGTGCATTCAATCAGTTTCAGAAGAAGTTTTGGACTACATATAGTCCGTATGTGTAGGAAATCCATTCATTTATTCTGGGCACAATCAGTTTTCCTCCTGTATTAGAGACTCTAGAAAGCAAGGGTGTGCTTCTCGCTCTAAAGCAGAGTGTGATCCATGGATGAGAACTATGCTGTGTGTTTCCCTTCAGAAATGGAGTTAAATCCCAGGCTCTGAGTCTTCCTACAAGCAAGACTTCGATTCAGGTAAGGGCAGTCACTTTTTAGCTCAAACGAACTACATCGTTCACTGAGCTCACTCGTTTCTCATCTTAACTGACAAGCATTGGATGTTAGAGGGTCAGTGCTTTGTATCAGTTTCAGAAGCAGAGTTGGACTACATATGATCCATATGTGTAGGAAACCCCGATCTTTTGTTCTGGGCAAACTCACGTTTCCTGCTGTCTTAGAGACTCTAGAAAGCAAGAACGTGCTTCTCACTCTAAAGCAGATTGTGATCCATAGATGAGACTATGCTGTGTGTTTCCCTTCAGAAATGGACTTAAATCCCAGGCTCGGTGTCTTCCTACAAAAAAGACTTCTTTTCAGGTAAGGGCAGTCACTTTTCAGTTCAAAGGAACTATATCGTTCACAAAGCTCACACGTTTCTCATCTTAACAGAGAAGCATTGGATGTTAGAGGACCAGTGCATTCAATCAGTTTCAGAAGAAGTTTTGGACTACATATAGTCCGTATGTGTAGGAAACACCGTTCTTTTGTTCTGGGCACACTCAGATTTCCTGCTGTCTTAGAGACTCTCTAAAGCAAGAGTGTGCTTCTTGCTCTAAAGCAGAGTGTGATCCATGGATGAGAACTACGCTGTGTGTTTCACTTCAGAAATGGAGTTAAATCCCAGGCTCTGAGTCTTCCTCCAAGCAAGAATTCGTTTCAGGTAATGGCAGTCACTTTTCTGCTCAAAGGAACTACATCGTTCACTAAGCTTACACGTTTCTCATCTTAACTGACAAGCATTGGATATTAGAGGACCAGTGCTTTGTATCAGTTTCAGAAGAAGCGTTGGACTAGATATGGTCCGTATGTGTAGGGAACACCGTTCTTTTGCTCTCAGCACAGTCACGTTTCCTGATATCTTAGAGACTCTAGAAAGCAAGAGCGTGCTTCTTGCTCTAAAGCAGAGTGTGATCCATGGATGAGAACTATGCTGTGTGTTTGCCTTCAGAAATGGAGCTAAATCCCAGGCTCTGAATCTTCCAACAAGCAAGACTTCGTTTCAGGTAAGAGCAGTCACTTTTCAGCTCAAACGAACTACATCGTTCACGAAGCTCACACGTTTCTCACCTTAACAGACAAGCATTGGATGTTAGAGGACCACTGCTTTGTATCAGTTTCAGAAGCAGAGTTGGACTGTATAATGTCTGTATGTGTAGGAAACACCGTTCTTTTGTTCTCAGCACACTCACGTTTCCTGCTGTCTTAGAGAGTCTAGAAAGCAAGAGCGTGCTTCTTGTTCTAAAGCAGAGTGTGATCAATGGATGATTACACTGCTGTGTGTTTTACTTCAGAAATGGAGTTAAATCCCAGGCTCTGAGTCTTCCTCCAAGCAAGACTTCGTTTCAGGTGAGGGCAGTCACTTTTCTGCTCAAACGAACTACATCTTTCACGAAGCTCACACGTTTCTCTTCTTAACTGACAAGCATTAGATGTTAGAGGACCAGTGCATTCAATCAGTTTCAGAAGAAGTTTTGGACTACATATAGTCCGTATGTGTAGGAAATCCATTCATTTATTCTGGGCACAATCAGTTTTCCTCCTGTATTAGAGACTCTAGAAAGCAAGTGTGTGCTTCTCGCTCTAAAGCAGAGTGTGATCCATGGATGAAAACTATGCTGTGTGTTTCCCTTCAGAAAAGGTGTTAAATCCCAGGCTCTATGTCTTCCAACAAGGAAGACTTCGTTTCAGGTAAGGGCAGTCACTTTTCAGCTCAAACGAACTACATCTTTCACGGAGCTCACACGTTTCTCATCTTAACAGACAAGCATTGGATGTTAGAGGACCACTGCTTTGTATCAGTTTCTGAAGCAGAGTTGGACTGTATAATGTCCGTATGTGTAGGAAACACCGTTCTTTTGTTCTCAGCACACTCACGTTTCCTGCTGTCTTAGAGAGTCTAGAAAGCAAGAGCGTGCTTCTTGTCCTAAAGCAGAGTGTGATCAATGGATGATTACACTGCTGTGTGTTTTACTTCAGAAATGGAGTTAAATCCCAGGCTCTGAGTCTTCCTCCAAGCAAGACTTCGTTTCAGGTGAGGGCAGTCACTTTTCTGCTCAAACGAACTACATCTTTCACGAAGCTCACACGTTTCTCATCTTAACTGACAAGCATTAGATGTTAGAGGACCAGTGCATTCAATCAGTTTCAGAAGAAGTTTTGGACTACATATAGTCCGTATGTGTAGGAAATCCATTCATTTATTCTGGGCACAATCAGTTTTCCTCCTGTATTAGAGACTCTAGAAAGCAAGGGTGTGCTTCTCGCTCTAAAGCAGAGTGTGATCCATGGATGAGAACTATGCTGTGTGTTTCCCTTCAGAAATGGAGTTAAATCCCAGGCTCTGAGTCTTCCTACAAGCAAGACTTCGATTCAGGTAAGGGCAGTCACTTTTCAGCTCAAACGAACTACATCGTTCACTGAGCTCACTCGTTTCTCATCTTAACTGACAAGCATTGGATGTTAGAGGGTCAGTGCTTTGTATCAGTTTCAGAAGCAGAGTTGGACTACATATGATCCATATGTGTAGGAAACCCCGATCTTTTGTTCTGGGCAAACTCACGTTTCCTGCTGTCTTAGAGACTCTAGAAAGCAAGAACGTGCTTCTCACTCTAAAGCAGATTGTGATCCATAGATGAGACTATGCTGTGTGTTTCCCTTCAGAAATGGACTTAAATCCCAGGCTCGGTGTCTTCCTACAAAAAAGACTTCTTTTCAGGTAAGGGCAGTCACTTTTCAGTTCAAAGGAACTATATCGTTCACAAAGCTCACACGTTTCTCATCTTAACAGAGAAGCATTGGATGTTAGAGGACCAGTGCATTCAATCAGTTTCAGAAGAAGTTTTGGACTACATATAGTCCGTATGTGTAGGAAACACCGTTCTTTTGTTCTGGGCACACTCAGATTTCCTGCTGTCTTAGAGACTCTCTAAAGCAAGAGCGTGCTTCTCGCTCTAAAGCAGAGTGTGATCCATGGATGAGAACTATGCTGCGTGTTTGTCTTCAGAAATGGAGTTATATCCCAGGCTCTGAGTCTTCCTACAAGCAAGACTTCGTTTCAGGTAAGGACAGTCACTTTTCAGCTCAAACGAACTACATCGTTCACGAAGCTCACACGTATCTCACCTTAAGAGACAAGCATTGGATGTTAGAGGACCAGTGCTTTGTATCAGTTTCAGAAGCAGGGTTGGACTATATAATGTCCGTATGTGTAAGAAACACCGTTCTTTTGTTCTCAGCACACTCACGCTTCCTGCTGTCTTAGAGACTCTAAAAAGTAAGAGCGTGCTTCTTGTTCTAAAGCAGAGTGTGATCAATGCATGAGACAATGCTGTGTGTTTCACTTCAGAAATGGAGTTAAATCCCATGCTCTGAGTCTCCCTACAAGCAGGAATTCATTTCAGGTAAGGGCACTCACTTTTCTGCTCAAAGGAACTACATCGTTCACGAAGCTCACACGTTTCTCATCTTAACTGACAAGCATTGGATGTTAGAGGACCAGTGCATTGTATCAGTTTCAGAAGAAGATTTGGAATACATATAGTCAGTATGTGTAGGAAACACCTTTCTTTTGTTCTGGGCACACTCAGATTTCCTGCTGTATTAGAGAATCTAGCAAGCAAGACTATGATTCTCTTCTAAAGCAGAGTGTGATCCATGCATGAGAACTATGCTGTGTGTTTCCCTTCAGAAATGGACTTAAATCCCAGGCTCTGTGTCTTCCTACAAGCAAGACTTCTTTTCAGGTAAGGGCAGTCACTTTTCAGTTCAAAGGAACTATATCGTTCGCAAAGCTCACACGTTTCTCATCTTAAAGGAGAAGCATTGGATGTTAGAGGACCAGTGCTTTGTATCAGTTTAAGAAGCACATGTGGACTAGATATGGTCTGTATGTGTAGGAAACACCGTTCTTTTGTTCCTAGCACACTCACGTTTCCTGCTGCCTTAGAGACTCTAGAAAGCAAGAGCGTGCTTCTCGTTCTAAAGCAGAGTGTGATCCATGGATGAAAACTATGCTTTGTGTTTCACTTCAGAAAAGGAGTTAAATCCCAGGCTCTGAGTCTCCCTACAAGCAAGACTTCGTTTCAGGTGAGGGCAGTCACTTTTCTGCTCAAACGAACTGCATCTTTCACGAAGCTCACACGTTTCTCATCTTAAATGACAAGCATTGGATGTTAGAGGACCAGTGCATTCAATCAGTTTCAGAAGAAGTTTTGGACTACATATAGTCCATATGTGTAGGAAACACCGTTCTTTTGTTCTGGGCACACACAGATTTCCTGTTGTCTTAGAGACTCTCGAAAGCAAGAGTGTGCTTCTTGCTCTAAAGCAGAGTGTGATCCATGGATGAGAACTACGCTGTGTGTTTCACTGCAGAAATGGAGTTAAATCCCAGGCTCTGAGTCTTCCTCCAAGCAAGACTTCGTTTCAGGTAATGGCAGTGACTTTTCTGCTCAAACGAACTACATCGTTCACGAAGCTCACACGTTTCTCATCTTAATTGACAAGCATTGGATGTTAGAGGACCAGTGCTTTGTATCAGTTTAAGAAGCAGTGTTGGACTAGATATGGTCCGTATGTGTAGGAAACACCGTTCTTTTGTTCTCAGCACACTCATGTTTCCTGCTGTCTTAGAGACTCTAGAAAGCAAGAGCGTGCTTCTTGTTCTAAAGCAGAGTGTGATCAATGGATGAGACAATGCTGTGTGTTTCACTTCAGAAATGGAGTTAAATCCCATGCTCTGAGTCTCCCTACAAGCAAGACTTCGTTTCAGGTAAGGGCAGTCACTTTTCTGCTCAAAGGAACTACATCATTGACGAAGCACACACGTTTCTCATCTTAACTGACAAGCATTGGATGTTAGAGGACCAGTGCACTGTATCAGTTTCAAAAGATGATTTGGACTATATATAGTCCATATGTGTAGGAAACACCATTCTTTTTTTCTGGGCACACTCAGATTTCCTGCTGTATTAGAGAATCTAGAAAGCAAGAGTATGATTCTCACTCTAAAGCAGAGTGTGATCCATGGATGAGAACTATGCTGTGTGTTTCCCTTCAGAAATGGAGTTAAATCCCAGGCTCTGTGTCTTCCTACAAGCACGACTTCGTTTAAGGTAAGGGCAGTCACTTTTCAACTCAAATGAACTACATCCTTCACTGAGCTCACACGTTCCTCATCTTAACTGACAAGCATTGGATGTTAGAGGAACAGTGCTTTGTATCAGTTTCAGAAGCAGAATTGGGCTAGATATGGTCCGTATGTGTAGGAAACACCATTCTTTTGTTCTCAGCACACTCACGTTTCCTGCCGTCTTAGAGACTCTAGAAAGCAAGAGCGTGCTTCTGGTTCTAAAGCAGAGTGTGATCCATGGATGTAAACTATGCTGTGTGTTTCACTTCAGAAAAGGAGTTAAATCCCAGGCTCTGAGTCTCCCTACAAGCAAGACTTCGTTTCAGGTGAGGGCAGTCACTTTTCTGCTCAATGAACTACATCTTTCACGAAGCTCACACGTTTCTCATCTTAACTGACAAGCATTGAATGTTAGAGGACCAGTGCTTTGTATCAGTTTCAGAAGAAGAGTTGGACTAGATATGGTCCGTATGTGTAGGAAACACTGTTCTTTTATTCTGGGCACACTCAGATTTCCTGCTGTATTAGAGACTCTAGAAAGCAAGAGTGTGCTTCTTGCTCTAAAGCAGAGTGTGATCCATGGATGAAAACTATGCTGTGTGTTTCCCTTCAGAAAAGGTGTTAAATCCCAGGCTCTATGTCTTCCAACAAGGAAGACTTCGTTTCAGGTAAGGGCAGTCACTTTTCAGCTCAAACGAACTACATCTTTCACGGAGCTCACACGTTTCTCATCTTAACAGACAAGCATTGGATGTTAGAGGACCACTGCTTTGTATCAGTTTCAGAAGCAGAGTTGGACTGTATAATGTCCGTATGTGTCGGAAACACCGTTCTTTTGTTCTCAGCACACTCACGTTTCCTGCTGTCTTAGAGAGTCTAGAAAGCAAGAGCGTGCTTCTTGTCCTAAAGCAGAGTGTGATCAATGGATGATTACACTGCTGTGTGTTTTACTTCAGAAATGGAGTTAAATCCCAGGCTCTGAGTCTTCCTCCAAGCAAGACTTCGTTTCAGGTGAGGGCAGTCACTTTTCTGCTCAAACGAACTACATCTTTCACGAAGCTCACACGTTTCTCATCTTAACTGACAAGCATTAGATGTTAGAGGACCAGTGCATTCAATCAGTTTCAGAAGAAGTTTTGGACTACATATAGTCCGTATGTGTAGGAAATCCATTCATTTATTCTGGGCACAATCAGTTTTCCTCCTGTATTAGAGACTCTAGAAAGCAAGGGTGTGCTTCTCGCTCTAAAGCAGAGTGTGATCCATGGATGAGAACTATGCTGTGTGTTTCCCTTCAGAAATGGAGTTAAATCCCAGGCTCTGAGTCTTCCTACAAGCAAGACTTCGATTCAGGTAAGGGCAGTCACTTTTCAGCTCAAACGAACTACATCGTTCACTGAGCTCACTCGTTTCTCATCTTAACTGACAAGCATTGGATGTTAGAAGGTCAGTGCTTTGTATCAGTTTCAGAAGCAGAGTTGGACTACATATGATCCATATGTGTAGGAAACCCCGATCTTTTGTTCTGGGCAAACTCACGTTTCCTGCTGTCTTAGAGACTCTAGAAAGCAAGAACGTGCTTCTCACTCTAAAGCAGATTGTGATCCATAGATGAGACTATGCTGTGTGTTTCCCTTCAGAAATGGACTTAAATCCCAGGCTCGGTGTCTTCCTACAAAAAAGACTTCTTTTCAGGTAAGGGCAGTCACTTTTCAGTTCAAAGGAACTATATCGTTCACAAAGCTCACACGTTTCTCATCTTAACAGAGAAGCATTGGATGTTAGAGGACCAGTGCATTCAATCAGTTTCAGAAGAAGTTTTGGACTACATATAGTCCGTATGTGTAGGAAACACCGTTCTTTTGTTCTGGGCACACTCAGATTTCCTGCTGTCTTAGAGACTCTCTAAAGCAAGAGTGTGCTTCTTGCTCTAAAGCAGAGTGTGATCCATGGATGAGAACTACACTGTGTGTTTCACTTCAGAAATGGAGTTAAATCCCAGGCTCTGAGTCTTCCTCCAAGCAAGAATTCGTTTCAGGTAATGGCAGTCACTTTTCTGCTCAAAGGAACTACATCGTTCACGAAGCTCACACGTTTCTCATCTTAACTGACAAGCATTGGATATTAGAGGACCAGTGCTTTGTATCAGTTTCAGAAGAAGCGTTGGACTAGATATGGTCCGTATGTGTAGGGAACACCGTTCTTTTGCTCTCAGCACAGTCACGTTTCCTGATATCTTAGAGACTCTAGAAAGCAAGAGCGTGCTTCTTGCTCTAAAGCAGAGTGTGATCCATGGATGAGAACTATGCTGTGTGTTTGCCTTCAGAAATGGAGCTAAATCCCAGGCTCTGAATCTACCAACAAGCAAGACTTCGTTTCAGGTAAGAGCAGTCACTTTTCAGCTCAAACGAACTACATCGTTCACGAAGCTCACACGTTTCTCACCTTAACAGACAAGCATTGGATGTTAGAGGACCACTGCTTTGTATCAGTTTCAGAAGCAGAGTTGGACTGTATAATGTCTGTATGTGTAGGAAACACCGTTCTTTTGTTCTCAGCACACTCACGTTTCCTGCTGTCTTAGAGAGTCTAGAAAGCAAGAGCGTGCTTCTTGTTCTAAAGCAGAGTGTGATCAATGGATGATTACACTGCTGTGTGTTTTACTTCAGAAATGGAGTTAAATCCCAGGCTCTGAGTCTTCCTCCAAGCAAGACTTCGTTTCAGGTGAGGGCAGTCACTTTTCTGCTCAAACGAACTACATCTTTCACGAAGCTCACACGTTTCTCTTCTTAACTGACAAGCATTAGATGTTAGAGGACCAGTGCATTCAATCAGTTTCAGAAGAAGTTTTGGACTACATATAGTCCGTATGTGTAGGAAATCCATTCATTTATTCTGGGCACAATCAGTTTTCCTCCTGTATTAGAGACTCTAGAAAGCAAGTGTGTGCTTCTCGCTCTAAAGCAGAGTGTGATCCATGGATGAGAACTATGCTGTGTGTTTCCCTTCAGAAATGGAGTTAAATCCCAGGCTCTGTGTCTTCCTACAAGCAAGACTTCGATTCAGGTAAGGGCAGTCACTTTTCAGCTCCAACGAACTACATCGTTCACTGAGCTCACTCGTTTCTCATCTTAACTGACAAGCATTGGATGTTAGAGGGTCAGTGCTTTGTATCAGTTTCAGAAGCAGAGTTGGACTACATATGATCCATATGTGTAGGAAACCCCGATCTTTTGTTCTGGGCAAACTCACGTTTCCTGCTGTCTTAGAGACTCTAGAAAGCAAGAACGTGCTTCTCACTCTAAAGCAGATTGTGATCCATAGATGAGACTATGCTGTGTGTTTCCCTTCAGAAATGGACTTAAATCCCAGGCTCGGTGTCTTCCTACAAAAAAGACTTCTTTTCAGGTAAGGGCAGTCACTTTTCAGTTCAAAGGAACTATATCGTTCACAAAGCTCACACGTTTCTCATCTTAACAGAGAAGCATTGGATGTTAGAGGACCAGTGCATTCAATCAGTTTCAGAAGAAGTTTTGGACTACATATAGTCCGTATGTGTAGGAAACACCGTTCTTTTGTTCTGGGCACACTCAGATTTCCTGCTGTCTTAGAGACTCTCTAAAGCAAGAGTGTGCTTCTTGCTCTAAAGCAGAGTGTGATCCATGGATGAGAACTAGGCTGTGTGTTTCACTTCAGAAATGGAGTTAAATCCCAGGCTCTGAGTCTTCCTCCAAGCAAGAATTCGTTTCAGGTAATGGCAGTCACTTTTCTGCTCAAACGAACTACATCGTTCACGAAGCTCACACGTTTCTCATCTTAACTGACAAGCATTGAATGTTAGAGGACCAGTGCTTTTTATGAGTTTCAGAAGCAGAGTTGGACTAGATATGGTTCGTATGTGTAAGAAACACCGTTCTTTTGTTCTCAGCACACTCACGCTTCCTGCTGTCTTAGAGAATCTAGAAAGCAAGAGCGTGCTTCTCGCTCTAAAGCAGAGTGTGATCCATGGATGAGAACTATGCTGCGTGTTTGCCTTCAGAAATGGAGTTATATCCCAGGCTCTGAGTCTTCCTACAAGCAAGACTTCGTTTCAGGTAAGGACAGTCACTTTTCAGCTCAAACGAACTACATCGTTCACGAAGCTCACACGTTTCTCACCTTAAGAGACAAGCATTGGATGTTAGAGGACCAGTGCTTTGTATCAGTTTCAGAAGCAGGGTTGGACTATATAATGTCCGTATGTGTAAGAAACACCGTTCTTTTGTTCTCAGCACACTCACGCTTCCTGCTGTCTTAGAGACTCTAAAAAGTAAGAGCGTGCTTCTTGTTCTAAAGCAGAGTGTGATCAATGCATGAGACAATGCTGTGTGTTTCACTTCAGAAATGGAGTTAAATCCCATGCTCTGAGTCTCCCTACAAGCAGGAATTCATTTCAGGTAAGGGCACTCACTTTTCTGCTCAAAGGAACTACATCGTTCACGAAGCTCACACGTTTCTCATCTTAACTGACAAGCATTGGATGTTAGAGGACCAGTGCATTGTATCAGTTTCAGAAGAAGATTTGGAATACATATAGTCAGTATGTGTAGGAAACACCTTTCTTTTGTTCTGGGCACACTCAGATTTCCTGCTGTATTAGAGAATCTAGCAAGCAAGACTATGATTCTCTTCTAAAGCAGAGTGTGATCCATGCATGAGAACTATGCTGTGTGTTTCCCTTCAGAAATGGACTTAAATCCCAGGCTCTGTGTCTTCCTACAAGCAAGACTTCTTTTCAGGTAAGGGCAGTCACTTTTCAGTTCAAAGGAACTATATCGTTCACAAAGCTCACACGTTTCTCATCTTAACAGAGAAGCATTGGATGTTAGAGGACCAGTGCTTTGTATCAGTTTAAGAAGCACATGTGGACTAGATATGGTCTGTATGTGTAGGAAACACCGTTCTTTTGTTCCTAGCACACTCACGTTTCCTGCTGCCTTAGAGACTCTAGAAAGCAAGAGCGTGCTTCTCGTTCTAAAGCAGAGTGTGATCCATGGATGAAAACTATGCTTTGTGTTTCACTTCAGAAAAGGAGTTAAATCCCAGGCTCTGAGTCTCCCTACAAGCAAGACTTCGTTTCAGGTGAGGGCAGTCACTTTTCTGCTCAAACGAACTGCATCTTTCACGAAGCTCACACGTTTCTCATCTTAAATGACAAGCATTGGATGTTAGAGGACCAGTGCATTCAATCAGTTTCAGAAGAAGTTTTGGACTACATATAGTCCATATGTGTAGGAAACACCGTTCTTTTGTTCTGGGCACACACAGATTTCCTGTTGTCTTAGAGACTCTCGAAAGCAAGAGTGTGCTTCTTGCTCTAAAGCAGAGTGTGATCCATGGATGAGAACTACGCTGTGTGTTTCACTGCAGAAATGGAGTTAAATCCCAGGCTCTGAGTCTTCCTCCAAGCAAGACTTCGTTTCAGGTAATGGCAGTGACTTTTCTGCTCAAACGAACTACATCGTTCACGAAGCTCACACGTTTCTCATCTTAATTGACAAGCATTGGATGTTAGAGGACCAGTGCTTTGTATCAGTTTAAGAAGCAGAGTTGGACTAGATATGGTCCGTATGTGTAGGAAACACCGTTCTTTTGTTCTCAGCACACTCATGTTTCCTGCTGTCTTAGAGACTCTAGAAAGCAAGAGCGTGCTTCTTGTTCTAAAGCAGAGTGTGATCAATGGATGAGACAATGCTGTGTGTTTCACTTCAGAAATGGAGTTAAATCCCATGCTCTGAGTCTCCCTACAAGCAAGACTTCGTTTCAGGTAAGGGCAGTCACTTTTCTGCTCAAAGGAACTACATCATTGACGAAGCACACACGTTTCTCATCTTAACTGACAAGCATTGGATGTTAGAGGACCAGTGCACTGTATCAGTTTCAAAAGATGATTTGGACTATATATAGTCCATATGTGTAGGAAACACCATTCTTTTTTTCTGGGCACACTCAGATTTCCTGCTGTATTAGAGAATCTAGAAAGCAAGAGTATGATTCTCACTCTAAAGCAGAGTGTGATCCATGGATGAGAACTATGCTGTGTGTTTCCCTTCAGAAATGGAGTTAAATCCCAGGCTCTGTGTCTTCCTACAAGCACGACTTCGTTTAAGGTAAGGGCAGTCACTTTTCAACTCAAATGAACTACATCCTTCACTGAGCTCACACGTTCCTCATCTTAACTGACAAGCATTGGATGTTAGAGGAACAGTGCTTTGTATCAGTTTCAGAAGCAGAATTGGGCTAGATATGGTCCGTATGTGTAGGAAACACCATTCTTTTGTTCTCAGCACACTCACGTTTCCTGCCGTCTTAGAGACTCTAGAAAGCAAGAGCGTGCTTCTGGTTCTAAAGCAGAGTGTGATCCATGGATGTAAACTATGCTGTGTGTTTCACTTCAGAAAAGGAGTTAAATCCCAGGCTCTGAGTCTCCCTACAAGCAAGACTTCGTTTCAGGTGAGGGCAGTCACTTTTCTGCTCAATGAACTACATCTTTCACGAAGCTCACACGTTTCTCATCTTAACTGACAAGCATTGAATGTTAGAGGACCAGTG
Organism: Onychomys leucogaster; assembly: GCA_949786385.1. NCBI lineage: Eukaryota > Metazoa > Chordata > Mammalia > Rodentia > Cricetidae > Onychomys > Onychomys leucogaster. Next base: position 1,081,400 of record CATKUP010000157.1, on the reverse strand, counting down.
CTTTGTATCAGTTTCAGAAGAAGAGTTGGACTAGATATGGTCCGTATGTGTAGGAAACACTGTTCTTTTATTCTGGGCACACTCAGATTTCCTGCTGTATTAGAGACTCTAGAAAGCAAGAGTGTGCTTCTTGCTCTAAAGCAGAGTGTGATCCATGGATGAAAACTATGCTGTGTGTTTCCCTTCAGAAAAGGTGTTAAATCCCAGGCTCTATGTCTTCCAACAAGGAAGACTTCGTTTCAGGTAAGGGCAGTCACTTTTCAGCTCAAACGAACTACATCTTTCACGGAGCTCACACGTTTCTCATCTTAACAGACAAGCATTGGATGTTAGAGGACCACTGCTTTGTATCAGTTTCAGAAGCAGAGTTGGACTGTATAATGTCCGTATGTGTCGGAAACACCGTTCTTTTGTTCTCAGCACACTCACGTTTCCTGCTGTCTTAGAGAGTCTAGAAAGCAAGAGCGTGCTTCTTGTCCTAAAGCAGAGTGTGATCAATGGATGATTACACTGCTGTGTGTTTTACTTCAGAAATGGAGTTAAATCCCAGGCTCTGAGTCTTCCTCCAAGCAAGACTTCGTTTCAGGTGAGGGCAGTCACTTTTCTGCTCAAACGAACTACATCTTTCACGAAGCTCACACGTTTCTCATCTTAACTGACAAGCATTAGATGTTAGAGGACCAGTGCATTCAATCAGTTTCAGAAGAAGTTTTGGACTACATATAGTCCGTATGTGTAGGAAATCCATTCATTTATTCTGGGCACAATCAGTTTTCCTCCTGTATTAGAGACTCTAGAAAGCAAGGGTGTGCTTCTCGCTCTAAAGCAGAGTGTGATCCATGGATGAGAACTATGCTGTGTGTTTCCCTTCAGAAATGGAGTTAAATCCCAGGCTCTGAGTCTTCCTACAAGCAAGACTTCGATTCAGGTAAGGGCAGTCACTTTTCAGCTCAAACGAACTACATCGTTCACTGAGCTCACTCGTTTCTCATCTTAACTGACAAGCATTGGATGTTAGAAGGTCAGTGCTTTGTATCAGTTTCAGAAGCAGAGTTGGACTACATATGATCCATATGTGTAGGAAACCCCGATCTTTTGTTCTGGGCAAACTCACGTTTCCTGCTGTCTTAGAGACTCTAGAAAGCAAGAACGTGCTTCTCACTCTAAAGCAGATTGTGATCCATAGATGAGACTATGCTGTGTGTTTCCCTTCAGAAATGGACTTAAATCCCAGGCTCGGTGTCTTCCTACAAAAAAGACTTCTTTTCAGGTAAGGGCAGTCACTTTTCAGTTCAAAGGAACTATATCGTTCACAAAGCTCACACGTTTCTCATCTTAACAGAGAAGCATTGGATGTTAGAGGACCAGTGCATTCAATCAGTTTCAGAAGAAGTTTTGGACTACATATAGTCCGTATGTGTAGGAAACACCGTTCTTTTGTTCTGGGCACACTCAGATTTCCTGCTGTCTTAGAGACTCTCTAAAGCAAGAGTGTGCTTCTTGCTCTAAAGCAGAGTGTGATCCATGGATGAGAACTACACTGTGTGTTTCACTTCAGAAATGGAGTTAAATCCCAGGCTCTGAGTCTTCCTCCAAGCAAGAATTCGTTTCAGGTAATGGCAGTCACTTTTCTGCTCAAAGGAACTACATCGTTCACGAAGCTCACACGTTTCTCATCTTAACTGACAAGCATTGGATATTAGAGGACCAGTGCTTTGTATCAGTTTCAGAAGAAGCGTTGGACTAGATATGGTCCGTATGTGTAGGGAACACCGTTCTTTTGCTCTCAGCACAGTCACGTTTCCTGATATCTTAGAGACTCTAGAAAGCAAGAGCGTGCTTCTTGCTCTAAAGCAGAGTGTGATCCATGGATGAGAACTATGCTGTGTGTTTGCCTTCAGAAATGGAGCTAAATCCCAGGCTCTGAATCTACCAACAAGCAAGACTTCGTTTCAGGTAAGAGCAGTCACTTTTCAGCTCAAACGAACTACATCGTTCACGAAGCTCACACGTTTCTCACCTTAACAGACAAGCATTGGATGTTAGAGGACCACTGCTTTGTATCAGTTTCAGAAGCAGAGTTGGACTGTATAATGTCTGTATGTGTAGGAAACACCGTTCTTTTGTTCTCAGCACACTCACGTTTCCTGCTGTCTTAGAGAGTCTAGAAAGCAAGAGCGTGCTTCTTGTTCTAAAGCAGAGTGTGATCAATGGATGATTACACTGCTGTGTGTTTTACTTCAGAAATGGAGTTAAATCCCAGGCTCTGAGTCTTCCTCCAAGCAAGACTTCGTTTCAGGTGAGGGCAGTCACTTTTCTGCTCAAACGAACTACATCTTTCACGAAGCTCACACGTTTCTCTTCTTAACTGACAAGCATTAGATGTTAGAGGACCAGTGCATTCAATCAGTTTCAGAAGAAGTTTTGGACTACATATAGTCCGTATGTGTAGGAAATCCATTCATTTATTCTGGGCACAATCAGTTTTCCTCCTGTATTAGAGACTCTAGAAAGCAAGTGTGTGCTTCTCGCTCTAAAGCAGAGTGTGATCCATGGATGAGAACTATGCTGTGTGTTTCCCTTCAGAAATGGAGTTAAATCCCAGGCTCTGTGTCTTCCTACAAGCAAGACTTCGATTCAGGTAAGGGCAGTCACTTTTCAGCTCCAACGAACTACATCGTTCACTGAGCTCACTCGTTTCTCATCTTAACTGACAAGCATTGGATGTTAGAGGGTCAGTGCTTTGTATCAGTTTCAGAAGCAGAGTTGGACTACATATGATCCATATGTGTAGGAAACCCCGATCTTTTGTTCTGGGCAAACTCACGTTTCCTGCTGTCTTAGAGACTCTAGAAAGCAAGAACGTGCTTCTCACTCTAAAGCAGATTGTGATCCATAGATGAGACTATGCTGTGTGTTTCCCTTCAGAAATGGACTTAAATCCCAGGCTCGGTGTCTTCCTACAAAAAAGACTTCTTTTCAGGTAAGGGCAGTCACTTTTCAGTTCAAAGGAACTATATCGTTCACAAAGCTCACACGTTTCTCATCTTAACAGAGAAGCATTGGATGTTAGAGGACCAGTGCATTCAATCAGTTTCAGAAGAAGTTTTGGACTACATATAGTCCGTATGTGTAGGAAACACCGTTCTTTTGTTCTGGGCACACTCAGATTTCCTGCTGTCTTAGAGACTCTCTAAAGCAAGAGTGTGCTTCTTGCTCTAAAGCAGAGTGTGATCCATGGATGAGAACTAGGCTGTGTGTTTCACTTCAGAAATGGAGTTAAATCCCAGGCTCTGAGTCTTCCTCCAAGCAAGAATTCGTTTCAGGTAATGGCAGTCACTTTTCTGCTCAAACGAACTACATCGTTCACGAAGCTCACACGTTTCTCATCTTAACTGACAAGCATTGAATGTTAGAGGACCAGTGCTTTTTATGAGTTTCAGAAGCAGAGTTGGACTAGATATGGTTCGTATGTGTAAGAAACACCGTTCTTTTGTTCTCAGCACACTCACGCTTCCTGCTGTCTTAGAGAATCTAGAAAGCAAGAGCGTGCTTCTCGCTCTAAAGCAGAGTGTGATCCATGGATGAGAACTATGCTGCGTGTTTGCCTTCAGAAATGGAGTTATATCCCAGGCTCTGAGTCTTCCTACAAGCAAGACTTCGTTTCAGGTAAGGACAGTCACTTTTCAGCTCAAACGAACTACATCGTTCACGAAGCTCACACGTTTCTCACCTTAAGAGACAAGCATTGGATGTTAGAGGACCAGTGCTTTGTATCAGTTTCAGAAGCAGGGTTGGACTATATAATGTCCGTATGTGTAAGAAACACCGTTCTTTTGTTCTCAGCACACTCACGCTTCCTGCTGTCTTAGAGACTCTAAAAAGTAAGAGCGTGCTTCTTGTTCTAAAGCAGAGTGTGATCAATGCATGAGACAATGCTGTGTGTTTCACTTCAGAAATGGAGTTAAATCCCATGCTCTGAGTCTCCCTACAAGCAGGAATTCATTTCAGGTAAGGGCACTCACTTTTCTGCTCAAAGGAACTACATCGTTCACGAAGCTCACACGTTTCTCATCTTAACTGACAAGCATTGGATGTTAGAGGACCAGTGCATTGTATCAGTTTCAGAAGAAGATTTGGAATACATATAGTCAGTATGTGTAGGAAACACCTTTCTTTTGTTCTGGGCACACTCAGATTTCCTGCTGTATTAGAGAATCTAGCAAGCAAGACTATGATTCTCTTCTAAAGCAGAGTGTGATCCATGCATGAGAACTATGCTGTGTGTTTCCCTTCAGAAATGGACTTAAATCCCAGGCTCTGTGTCTTCCTACAAGCAAGACTTCTTTTCAGGTAAGGGCAGTCACTTTTCAGTTCAAAGGAACTATATCGTTCACAAAGCTCACACGTTTCTCATCTTAACAGAGAAGCATTGGATGTTAGAGGACCAGTGCTTTGTATCAGTTTAAGAAGCACATGTGGACTAGATATGGTCTGTATGTGTAGGAAACACCGTTCTTTTGTTCCTAGCACACTCACGTTTCCTGCTGCCTTAGAGACTCTAGAAAGCAAGAGCGTGCTTCTCGTTCTAAAGCAGAGTGTGATCCATGGATGAAAACTATGCTTTGTGTTTCACTTCAGAAAAGGAGTTAAATCCCAGGCTCTGAGTCTCCCTACAAGCAAGACTTCGTTTCAGGTGAGGGCAGTCACTTTTCTGCTCAAACGAACTGCATCTTTCACGAAGCTCACACGTTTCTCATCTTAAATGACAAGCATTGGATGTTAGAGGACCAGTGCATTCAATCAGTTTCAGAAGAAGTTTTGGACTACATATAGTCCATATGTGTAGGAAACACCGTTCTTTTGTTCTGGGCACACACAGATTTCCTGTTGTCTTAGAGACTCTCGAAAGCAAGAGTGTGCTTCTTGCTCTAAAGCAGAGTGTGATCCATGGATGAGAACTACGCTGTGTGTTTCACTGCAGAAATGGAGTTAAATCCCAGGCTCTGAGTCTTCCTCCAAGCAAGACTTCGTTTCAGGTAATGGCAGTGACTTTTCTGCTCAAACGAACTACATCGTTCACGAAGCTCACACGTTTCTCATCTTAATTGACAAGCATTGGATGTTAGAGGACCAGTGCTTTGTATCAGTTTAAGAAGCAGAGTTGGACTAGATATGGTCCGTATGTGTAGGAAACACCGTTCTTTTGTTCTCAGCACACTCATGTTTCCTGCTGTCTTAGAGACTCTAGAAAGCAAGAGCGTGCTTCTTGTTCTAAAGCAGAGTGTGATCAATGGATGAGACAATGCTGTGTGTTTCACTTCAGAAATGGAGTTAAATCCCATGCTCTGAGTCTCCCTACAAGCAAGACTTCGTTTCAGGTAAGGGCAGTCACTTTTCTGCTCAAAGGAACTACATCATTGACGAAGCACACACGTTTCTCATCTTAACTGACAAGCATTGGATGTTAGAGGACCAGTGCACTGTATCAGTTTCAAAAGATGATTTGGACTATATATAGTCCATATGTGTAGGAAACACCATTCTTTTTTCTGGGCTCACTCAGATTTCCTGCTGTATTAGAGAATCTAGAAAGCAAGAGTATGATTCTCACTCTAAAGCAGAGTGTGATCCATGGATGAGAACTATGCTGTGTGTTTCCCTTCAGAAATGGAGTTAAATCCCAGGCTCTGTGTCTTCCTACAAGCACGACTTCGTTTAAGGTAAGGGCAGTCACTTTTCAACTCAAATGAACTACATCCTTCACTGAGCTCACACGTTCCTCATCTTAACTGACAAGCATTGGATGTTAGAGGAACAGTGCTTTGTATCAGTTTCAGAAGCAGAATTGGGCTAGATATGGTCCGTATGTGTAGGAAACACCATTCTTTTGTTCTCAGCACACTCACGTTTCCTGCTGTCTTAGAGACTCTAGAAAGCAAGAGCGTGCTTTTGGTTCTAAAGCAGAGTGTGATCCATGGATGAAAACTATGCTGTGTGTTTCACTTCAGAAAAGGAGTTAAATCCCAGGCTCTGAGTCTCCCTACAAGCAAGACTTCGTTTCAGGTGAGGGCAGTCACTTTTCTGCTCAATGAACTACATCTTTCACGAAGCTCACACGTTTCTCATCTTAACTGACAAGCATTGAAAGTTAGAGGACCAGTGCTTTGTATCAGTTTCAGAAGAAGAGTTGGACTAGATATGGTCCGTATGTGTAGGAAACACTGTTCTTTTATTCTGGGCACACTCAGATTTCCTGCTGTATTAGAGACTCTAGAAAGGAAGAGTGTGCTTCTTGCTCTAAAGCAGAGTGTGATCCATGGATGAGAACTATGCTGTGTGTTTGCCTTCAGAAATGGAGCTAAATCCCAGGCTCTGAATCTTCCAACAAGCAAGACTTCGTTTCAGGTAAGAGCAGTCACTTTTCAGCTCAAACGAACTACATCGTTCACGAAGCTCACACGTTTCTCACCTTAACAGACAAGCATTGGATGTTAGAGGACCACTGCTTTGTATCAGTTTCAGAAGCAGAGTTGGACTGTATAATGTCTGTATGTGTAGGAAACACCGTTCTTTTGTTCTCAGCACACTCACGTTTCCTGCTGTCTTAGAGAGTCTAGAAAGCAAGAGCGTGCTTCTTGTTCTAAAGCAGAGTGTGATCAATGGATGATTACACTGCTGTGTGTTTTACTTCAGAAATGGAGTTAAATCCCAGGCTCTGAGTCTTCCTCCAAGCAAGACTTCGTTTCAGGTGAGGGCAGTCACTTTTCTGCTCAAACGAACTACATCTTTCACGAAGCTCACACGTTTCTCATCTTAACTGACAAGCATTAGATGTTAGAGGACCAGTGCATTCAATCAGTTTCAGAAGAAGTTTTGGACTACATATAGTCCGTATGTGTAGGAAATCCATTCATTTATTCTGGGCACAATCAGTTTTCCTCCTGTATTAGAGACTCTAGAAAGCAAGTGTGTGCTTCTCGCTCTAAAGCAGAGTGTGATCCATGGATGAGAACTATGCTGTGTGTTTCCCTTCAGAAATGGAGTTAAATCCCAGGCTCTGTGTCTTCCTACAAGCAAGACTTCGATTCAGGTAAGGGCAGTCACTTTTCAGCTCAAACGAACTACATCGTTCACTGAGCTCACTCGTTTCTCATCTTAACTGACAAGCATTGGATGTTGGAGGGTCAGTGCTTTGTATCAGTTTCAGAAGCAGAGTTGGACTACATATGATCTATATGTGTAGGAAACCCCGATCTTTTGTTCTGGGCAAACTCACGTTTCCTGCTGTCTTAGAGACTCTAGAAAGCAAGAACGTGCTTCTCACTCTAAAGCAGATTGTGATCCATAGATGAGACTATGCTGTGTGTTTCCCTTCAGAAATGGACTTAAATCCCAGGCTCGGTGTCTTCCTACAAAAAAGACTTCTTTTCAGGTAAGGGCAGTCACTTTTCAGTTCAAAGGAACTATATCGTTCACAAAGCTCACACGTTTCTCATCTTAACAGAGAAGCATTGGATGTTAGAGGACCAGTGCATTCAATCAGTTTCAGAAGAAGTTTTGGACTACATATAGTCCGTATGTGTAGGAAACACCGTTCTTTTGTTCTGGGCACACTCAGATTTCCTGCTGTCTTAGAGACTCTCTAAAGCAAGAGTGTGCTTCTTGCTCTAAAGGAGAGTGTGATCCATGGATGAGAACTACGATGTGTGTTTCACTTCAGAAATGGAGTTAAATCCCAGGCTCTGAGTCTTCCTCCAAGCAAGAATTCGTTTCAGGTAATGGCAGTCACTTTTCTGCTCAAACGAACTACATCGTTCACGAAGCTCACACGTTTCTCATCTTAACTGACAAGCATTGAATGTTAGAGGACCAGTGCTTTTTATGAGTTTCAGAAGCAGAGTTGGACTAGATATGGTTCGTATGTGTAAGAAACACCGTTCTTTTGTTCTCAGCACACTCACGCTTCCTGCTGTCTTAGAGACTCTAGAAAGCAAGAGCGTGCTTCTCGCTCTAAAGCAGAGTGTGATCCATGGATGAGAACTATGCTGCGTGTTTGCCTTCAGAAATGGAGTTATATCCCAGGCTCTGAGTCTTCCTACAAGCAAGACTTCGTTTCAGGTAAGGACAGTCACTTTTCAGCTCAAACGAACTACATCGTTCACGAAGCTCACACGTTTCTCACCTTAAGAGACAAGCATTGGATGTTAGAGGACCAGTGCTTTGTATCAGTTTCAGAAGCAGGGTTGGACTATATAATGTCCGTATGTGTAAGAAACACCGTTCTTTTGTTCTCAGCACACTCACGCTTCCTGCTGTCTTAGAGACTCTAAAAAGTAAGAGCGTGCTTCTTGTTCTAAAGCAGAGTGTGATCAATGCATGAGACAATGCTGTGTGTTTCACTTCAGAAATGGAGTTAAATCCCATGCTCTGAGTCTCCCTACAAGCAGGAATTCATTTCAGGTAAGGGCACTCACTTTTCTGCTCAAAGGAACTACATCGTTCACGAAGCTCACACGTTTCTCATCTTAACTGTCAAGCATTGGATGTTAGAGGACCAGTGCATTGTATCAGTTTCAGAAGAAGATTTGGAATACATATAGTCAGTATGTGTAGGAAACACATTTCTTTTGTTCTGGGCACACTCAGATTTCCTGCTGTATTAGAGAATCTAGCAAGCAAGACTATGATTCTCTTCTAAAGCAGAGTGTGATCCATGCATGAGAACTATGCTGTGTGTTTCCCTTCAGAAATGGACTTAAATCCCAGGCTCTGTGTCTTCCTACAAGCAAGACTTCTTTTCAGGTAAGGGCAGTCACTTTTCAGTTCAAAGGAACTATATCGTTCACAAAGCTCACACGTTTCTCATCTTAACAGAGAAGCATTGGATGTTAGAGGACCAGTGCTTTGTATCAGTTTAAGAAGCACATGTGGACTAGATATGGTCTGTATGTGTAGGAAACACCGTTCTTTTGTTCCTAGCACACTCACGTTTCCTGCTGCCTTAGAGACTCTAGAAAGCAAGAGCGTGCTTCTCGTTCTAAAGCAGAGTGTGATCCATGGATGAAAACTATGCTTTGTGTTTCACTTCAGAAAAGGAGTTAAATCCCAGGCTCTGAGTCTCCCTACAAGCAAGACTTCGTTTCAGGTGAGGGCAGTCACTTTTCTGCTCAAACGAACTGCATCTTTCACGAAGCTCACACATTTCTCATCTTAAATGACAAGCATTGGATGTTAGAGGACCAGTGCATTCAATCAGTTTCAGAAGAAGTTTTGGACTACATATAGTCCATATGTGTAGGAAACACCGTTCTTTTGTTCTGGGCACACACAGATTTCCTGTTGTCTTAGAGACTCTCGAAAGCAAGAGTGTGCTTCTTGCTCTAAAGCAGAGTGTGATCCATGGATGAGAACTACGCTGTGTGTTTCACTGCAGAAATGGAGTTAAATCCCAGGCTCTGAGTCTCCCTACAAGCAAGACTTCGTTTCAGGTAAGGGCAGTCACTTTTCTGCTCAAAGGAACTACATCATTGACGAAGCACACACGTTTCTCATCTTAACTGACAAGCATTGGATGTTAGAGGACCAGTGCACTGTATCAGTTTCAAAAGATGATTTGGACTATATATAGTCCATATGTGTAGGAAACACCATTCTTTTTTTCTGGGCACACTCAGATTTCCTGCTGTATTAGAGAATCTAGAAAGCAAGAGTATGATTCTCACTCTAAAGCAGAGTGTGATCCATGGATGAGAACTATGCTGTGTGTTTCCCTTCAGAAATGGAGTTAAATCCCAGGCTCTGTGTCTTCCTACAAGCACGACTTCGTTTAAGGTAAGGGCAGTAACTTTTCAACTCAAATGAACTACATCCTTCACTGAGCTCACACGTTCCTCATCTTAACTGACAAGCATTGGATGTTAGAGGAACAGTGCTTTGTATCAGTTTCAGAAGCAGAATTGGGCTAGATATGGTCCGTATGTGTAGGAAACACCATTCTTTTGTTCTCAGCACACTCACGTTTCCTGCTGTCTTAGAGACTCTAGAAAGCAAGAGCGTGCTTCTGGTTCTAAAGCAGAGTGTGATCCATGGATGAAAACTATGCTGTGTGTTTCACTTCAGAAAAGGAGTTAAATCCCAGGCTCTGAGTCTCCCTACAAGCAAGACTTCGTTTCAGGTGAGGGCAGTCACTTTTCTGCTCAATGAACTACATCTTTCACGAAGCTCACACGTTTCTCATCTTAACTGACAAGCATTGAATGTTAGAGGACCAGTGCTTTGTATCAGTTTCAGAAGAAGAGTTGGACTAGATATGGTCCGTATGTGTAGGAAACACTGTTCTTTTATTCTGGGCACACTCAGATTTCCTGCTGTATTAGAGACTCTAGAAAGCAAGAGTGTGCTTCTTGCTCTAAAGCAGAGTGTGATCCATGGATGAAAACTATGCTGTGTGTTTCCCTTCAGAAAAGGTGTTAAATCCCAGGCTCTATGTCTTCCAACAAGGAAGACTTCGTTTCAGGTAAGGGCAGTCACTTTTCAGCTCAAACGAACTACATCTTTCACGGAGCTCACACGTTTCTCATCTTAACAGACAAGCATTGGATGTTAGAGGACCACTGCTTTGTATCAGTTTCAGAAGCAGAGTTGGACTGTATAATGTCCGTATGTGTAGGAAACACCGTTCTTTTGTTCTCAGCACACTCACGTTTCCTGCTGTCTTAGAGAGTCTAGAAAGCAAGAGCGTGCTTCTTGTCCTAAAGCAGAGTGTGATCAATGGATGATTACACTGCTGTGTGTTTTACTTCAGAAATGGAGTTAAATCCCAGGCTCTGAGTCTTCCTCCAAGCAAGACTTCGTTTCAGGTGAGGGCAGTCACTTTTCTGCTCAAACGAACTACATCTTTCACGAAGCTCACACGTTTCTCATCTTAACTGACAAGCATTAGATGTTAGAGGACCAGTGCATTCAATCAGTTTCAGAAGAAGTTTTGGACTACATATAGTCCGTATGTGTAGGAAATCCATTCATTTATTCTGGGCACAATCAGTTTTCCTCCTGTATTAGAGACTCTAGAAAGCAAGGGTGTGCTTCTCGCTCTAAAGCAGAGTGTGATCCATGGATGAGAACTATGCTGTGTGTTTCCCTTCAGAAATGGAGTTAAATCCCAGGCTCTGAGTCTTCCTACAAGCAAGACTTCGATTCAGGTAAGGGCAGTCACTTTTCAGCTCAAACGAACTACATCGTTCACTGAGCTCACTCGTTTCTCATCTTAACTGACAAGCATTGGATGTTAGAGGGTCAGTGCTTTGTATCAGTTTCAGAAGCAGAGTTGGACTACATATGATCCATATGTGTAGGAAACCCCGATCTTTTGTTCTGGGCAAACTCACGTTTCCTGCTGTCTTAGAGACTCTAGAAAGCAAGAACGTGCTTCTCACTCTAAAGCAGATTGTGATCCATAGATGAGACTATGCTGTGTGTTTCCCTTCAGAAATGGACTTAAATCCCAGGCTCGGTGTCTTCCTACAAAAAAGACTTCTTTTCAGGTAAGGGCAGTCACTTTTCAGTTCAAAGGAACTATATCGTTCACAAAGCTCACACGTTTCTCATCTTAACAGAGAAGCATTGGATGTTAGAGGACCAGTGCATTCAATCAGTTTCAGAAGAAGTTTTGGACTACATATAGTCCGTATGTGTAGGAAACACAGTTCTTTTGTTCTGGGCACACTCAGATTTCCTGCTGTCTTAGAGACTCTCGAAAGCAAGAGTGTGCTTCTTGCTCTAAAGCAGAGTGTGATCCATGGATGAGAACTACGCTGTGTGTTTCACTTCAGAAATGGAGTTAAATCCCAGGCTCTGAGTCTTCCTCCAAGCAAGAATTCGTTTCAGGTAATGGCAGTCACTTTTCTGCTCAAAGGAACTACATCGTTCACGAAGCTCACACGTTTCTCATCTTAACTGACAAGCATTGAATGTTAGAGCACCAGTGCTTTTTATGAGTTTCAGAAGCAGAGTTGGACTCGATATGGTCCGTATGTGTAAGAAACACCGTTCTTTTGTTCTCAGCACACTCACGCTTCCTGCTGTCTTAGAGACTCTAGAAAGCAAGAGCGTGCTTCTCGTTCTAAAGCAGAGTGTGATCCATGGATGAGAACTATGCTGCGTGTTTGCCTTCAGAAATGGAGTTATATCCCAGGCTCTGAGTCTTCCTACAAGCAAGACTTCGTTTCAGGTAAGGACAGTCACTTTTCAGCTCAAACGAACTACATCGTTCACGAAGCTCACACGTTTCTCACCTAAAGAGACAAGCATTGGATGTTAGAGGACCAGTGCTTTGTATCAGTTTCCGAAGCAGGGTTGGACTATATAATGTCCGTATGTGTAGGAAACACCGTTCTTTTGTTCTCAGCAAAATCACGTTTCCTGCTGACTTAGAGGCTCTAAAAAGTAAGAGCGTGCTTCTTGTTCTAAAGCAGAGTGTGATCAATGCATGAGACAATGCTGTGTGTTTCACTTCAGAAATGGAGTTAAATCCCATGCTCTGAGTCTCCCTACAAGCAGGAATTCATTTCAGGTAAGGACACTCACTTTTCTGCTCAAAGGAACTACATCGTTCACGAAGCTCACACGTTTCTCATCTTAACTGACAAGCATTGGATGTTAGAGGACCAGTGCATTGTATCAGTTTCAGAAGAAGATTTGGAATACATATAGTCAGTATGTGTAAGAAACACCTTTCTTTTGTTCTGGGCACACTCAGATTTCCTGCTGTATTAGAGAATCTAGCAAGCAAGACTATGATTCTCTTCTAAAGCAGAGTGTGATCCATGCATGAGAACTATGCTGTGTGTTTCCCTTCAGAAATGGACTTAAATCCCAGGCTCTGTGTCTTCCTACAAGCAAGAATTCTTTTCAGGTAAGGGCAGTCACTTTTCAGTTCAAAGGAACTATATCGTTCACAAAGCTCACACGTTTCTCATCTTAACAGAGAAGCATTGGATGTTAGAGGACCAGTGCTTTGTATCAGTTTAAGAAGCACATGTGGACTAGATATGGTCTGTATGTGTAGGAAACACCGTTCTTTTGTTCCTAGCACAATCACGTTTCCTGCTGCCTTAGAGACTCTAGAAAGCAAGAGCGTGCTTCTCGTTCTAAAGCAGAGTGTGATCCATGGATGAAAACTATGCTTTGTGTTTTACTTCAGAAAAGGAGTTAAATCCCAGGCTCTGAGTCTCCCTACAAGCAAGACTTCGTTTCAGGTGAGGGCAGTCACTTTTCTGCTCAAACGAACTGCATCTTTCACGAAGCTCACACGTTTCTCATCTTAAATGACAAGCATTGGATGTTAGAGGACCAGTGCATTCAATCAGTTTCAGAAGAAGTTTTGGACTACATATAGTCCATATGTGTAGGAAACACCGTTCTTTTGTTCTGGGCACACACAGATTTACTGCTGTCTTAGAGACTCTCGAAAGCAAGAGTGTGCTTCTTGCTCTAAAGCAGAGTGTGATCCATGGATGAGAACTACGCTGTGTGTTTCACTGCAGAAATGGAGTTAAATCCCAGGCTCTGAGTCTTCCTCCAAGCAAGACTTCGTTTCAGGTAATGGCAGTGACTTTTCTGCTCAAACGAACTACATCGTTCACGAAGCTCACACGTTTCTCATCTTAATTGACAAGCATTGGATGTTAGAGGACCAGTGCTTTGTATCAGTTTAAGAAGCAGAGTTGGACTAGATATGGTCCGTATGTGTAGGAAACACCGTTCTTTTGTTCTCAGCACACTCATGTTTCTTGCTGTCTTAGAGACTCTAGAAAGCAAGAGCGTGCTTCTTCTTCTAAAGCAGATTGTGATCAATGGATGAGACAATGCTGTGTGTTTCACTTCAGAAATGGAGTTAAATCCCATGCTCTGAGTCTCCCTACAAGCAAGACTTCGTTTCAGGTAAGGGCAGTCACTTTTCTGCTCAAAGGAACTACATCATTGACGAAGCACACACGTTTCTCATCTTAACTGACAAGCATTGGATGTTAGAGGACCAGTGCACTGTATCAGTTTCAAAAGATGATTTGGACTATATATAGTCCATATGTGTAGGAAACACCATTCTTTTTTTCTGGGCACACTCAGATTTCCTGCTGTATTAGAGAATCTAGAAAGCAAGAGTATGATTCTCACTCTAAACCAGAGTGTGATCCATGGATGAGAACTATGCTGTGTGTTTCCCTTCAGAAATGGAGTTAAATCCCAGGCTCTGTGTCTTCCTACAAGCAAGACTTCGTTTAAGGTAAGGGCAGTCACTTTTCAACTCAAACGAACTACATCCTTCACTGAGCTCACACGTTCCTCATCTTAACTGACAATCATTGGATGTTAGAGGAACAGTGCTTTGTATCAGTTTCAGAAGCAGAATTGGACTAGATATGGTCCGTATGTGTAGGAAACACTGTTCTTTTATTCTGGGCACACTCAGATTTCCTGCTGTATTAGAGACTCTAGAAAGCAAGAGTGTGCTTCTTGCTCTAAAGCAGAGTGTTATCCATGGATGAAAACTATGCTGTGTGTTTCCCTTCAGAAAAGGTGTTAAATCCCAGGCTCTATGTCTTCCAACAAGCAAGACTTCGTTTCAGGTAAGGGCAGTCACTTTTCAGCTCAAACGAACTACATCTTTCACGAAGCTCACACGTTTCTCATCTTATCTGACAAGCATTGGATATTAGAGGACCAGTGCTTTGTATCAGTTTCAGAAGAATCGTTGGACTAGATATGGACCGTATGTGTAGGGAACACCGTTCTTTTGCTCTCAGCACACTCACGTTTCCTGATATCTTAGAGACTCTAGAAAGCAAGTGAGTGCTTCTTGCTCTAAAGCAGAGTGTGATCCATGGATGAGAACTATGCTGTGTGTTTGCCTTCAGAAATGGAGCTAAATCCCAGGCACTGAATCTTCCAACAAGCAAGACTTCGTTTCAGGTAAGGGGATGTCACCTTTCAGCTCAAACGAACTACATCGTTCACGGAGCTCACATGATTCTCATCTTAACAGACAAGCATTGGATGTTAGAGGACCAGTGCTTTGTATGAGTTTAAGAAGCAGAGTTGGACTAGATATGGTCCGTATGTTTAGGAAACACCGTTCTTTTGTTCTCAGCACACTCACGTTTCCTGCTGTCTTGGAGACTCTAGAAAGCAAGAGCGTGCTTCTTGTTCTAAAGCAGAGTGTGATCAATGGATGATTACACTGCTGTGTGTTTTACTTCAGAAATGGAGTTAAATCCCAGGCTCTGGGTCTTCCTCCAAGCAAGACTTCATTTCAGGTGAGGGCAGTCACTTTTCTACTCAAACGAACTACATCTTTCACGAAGCTCACATGTTTCTCATCTTAACTGACAAGCATTAGATGTTAGAGGACCAGTGCATTCAATCAGTTTCAGAAGAAGTTTAGGACTACATATAGTCCGTATGTGTAGGAAATCCGTTCATTTATTCTGGGCACAATCAGATTTCCTGCTGTATTAGAGACTCTAGAAAGCAAGAGTGTGCTTCTCGCTCTACAGCAGAGTGTGATCCATGGATGAGAACTATGCTGTGTGTTTTACTTCAGAAATGGAGTTAAATCCCATGCTCTGAGTCTCCCTACAAGCAAGACTTCGATTCAGGTAAGGGCAGTCACTTTTCTGCTCAAAGGAACTACATCATTCACGAAGCACACACGTTTCTCATCTTAACTGACAAGCATTGGATGTTAGAGGACCAGTGCACTGTATCACTTTCAAAAGAAGATTTGGACTATATATAGTCCATATGTGTAGGAAACACCATTCTTTTTTTCTGGGCACACTCAGATTTCCTGCTGTATTAGAGAATCTAGAAAGCAAGAGTATGATTCTCACTCTAAAGCAGAGTGTGATCCATGGATGAGAACTATGCTGTGTGTTTCCCTTCAGAAATGGAGTTAAATCCCAGGCTCTGTGTCTTCCTACAAGCAAGACTTCGTTTCAGGTAAGGGCAGTCACTTTTCAACTCAAACGAACTACATCCTTCACTGAGCTCACACGTTCCTCATCTTAACTGACAAGCATTGGATGTTAGAGGAACAGTGCTTTGTATCAGTTTCAGAAGCAGAATTGGACTAGATATGGTCCGTATGTGTAGGAAACACCATGCTTTTGTTCTCAGGACACTCACGTTTCCTGCTGTCTTAGAGACTCTAGAAAGCAAGAGCGTGCTTCTGGTTGTAAAGCAGAGTGTGATCCATGGATGAAAACTATGCTGTGTGTTTCACTTCAGAAAAGGAGTTAAATCCCAGGCTCTGAGTCTCCCTACAAGCAAGACTTCGTTTCACGTGAGGGCAGTCACTTTTCTGCTCAATGAACTACATCTTTCACGAAGCTCACACGTTTCTCATCTTAACTGACAAGCATTGGATGTTAGAGGACCAGTGCATTCAATCAGTTTTAGAAGAAGTTTTGGACTACATATAGTCCGTATGTGTAGGAAACACCATTCTTTTGTTCTGGGCACACTCAGATTTCCTGCTGTCTTAGAGACTCTAGAAAGCAAGAGTGTGCTTCTTGCTCTAAAGCAGAGTGTGATCCATGGATGAGAACTACCCTGTGTGTTTCACTTCAGAAATGGAGTTAAATCCCAGGCTCTGAGCCTTCCTCCAAGAGACTTCGTTTCAGGTAATGGCAGTCACTTTTCTGCTCAAACGAACTACATCGTTCACGAAGCTCACACGTTTCTCATCTTAACTGACAAGCATTGAATGTTAGAGTACCAGTGCTTTGTATCAGTTTCAGAAGAAGGGTTGGACTACATATGGTCCGTATGTGTAGGAAACACCGTTCTTTTATTCTGGGCACACTCAGATTTCCTGCTGTATTAGAGACTCTAGAAAGCAAGAGTGTGCTTCTCGCTCTAAAGCAGAGTGTGATCCATAGATGAAAACTATGCTATGTGTTTTTCTTCAGAAAAGGTGTTAAATCCCAGGCTCTATGTCTTCCAACAAGCAAGACTTCGTTTCAGGTAAGGGCAGTCACTTTTCAGCTCAAACGAACTACATCTTTCACGGAGCTCACACGTTTCTCATCTTAACAGACAAGCATTGGATGTTAGAGGACCAGTGCTTTGTATCAGTTTCAAAAGAAGATTTGGACTATATATAGTCTGTATGTGTAGGAAACACCGTTCTTTTTTTCTGGGCACACTCAGATTTCCTGCTTTGTTAGAGAATCTAGAAAGCAAGAGTATGATTCTCGCTCTAAACCAGAGTGTGATCCATGGATGAGAACTATGCTGTGTGTTTGCCTTCAGAAATGGAGTTAAATCCCAGGCTCTGAATCTTCCAACAAGCAAGACTTCGTTTCAGGTAAGGGCAGTCACTTTTCAGCTCAAACGAACTACATCGTTCACGAAGCTCACACGTTTCTCACCTTAACAGACAAGCATTGGATGTTAGAGGACCAGTGCTTTGTATCAGTTTCAGAAGCAGAGTTGGACTGTATAATGTCCGTATGTGTAGGAAACACCGTTCTTTTGTTCTCAGCACACTCACGTTTCCTGCTGTCTTAGAGAGTCTAGAAATCAAGAGCGTGCTTCTTGTTCTAAAGCAGAGTGTGATCAATGGATGATTACACTGCTGTGTGTTTTACTTCAGAAATGGAGTTAAATCCCAGGCTCTGAGTCTTCCTCCAAGCAAGACTTCGTTTCAGGTGAGGGCAGTCACTTTCCTGCTCAAACGAACTACATCTTTCACGAAGCTCACACGTTTCTCATCTTAACTGACAAGCATTAGATGTTAGAGGACCAGTGCATTCAATCAGTTTCAGAAGAAGTTTTGGACTACATATAGTCCGTATGTGTAGGAAATCCGTTCATTTATTCTGGGCACAATCAGTTTTCCTCCTGTATTAGAGACTCTAGAAAGCAAGGGTGTGCTTCTCGCTCTAAAGCAGAGTGTGATCCATGGATGAGAACTATGCTGTGTGTTTCCCTTCAGAAATGGAGTTAAACCCAGGCTCTGAGTCTTCCTAGAAGCAAGACTTCGATTCAGGTAAGGGCAGTCACTTTTCAGCTCAAACGAACTACATCGTTCACTGAGCTCACGCGTTTCTCATCTTAACTGACAAGCATTGGATGTTAGAGGGTCAGTGCTTTGTATCAGTTTCAGAAGCAGAGTTGGACTACATATGATCCATATGTGTAGGAAACCCCGATCTTTTGTTCTGGGCAAACTCACGTTTCCTGCTGTCTTAGAGACTCTAGAAAGCAAGAACGTGCTTCTCACTCTAAAGCAGATTGTGATCCATAGATGAGACTATGCTGTGTGTTTGCCTTCAGAAATGGAGCTAAATCCCAGGCTCTGAATCTTCCAACAAGCAAGACTTCGTTTCAGGTAAGGGCAGTCACTTTTCAGCTCAAACGAACTACATCGTTCACGAAGCTCACACGTTTCTCACCTTAACAGACAAGCATTGGATGTTAGAGGACCAGTGCTTTGTATCAGTTTCAGAAGCAGAGTTGGACTGTATAATGTCCGTATGTGTAGGAAACACCATTCTTTTGTTCTCAGCACACTCACGTTTCCTGCTGTCTTAGAGAGTCTAGAAAGCAAGAGCGTGCTTCTTGTTCTAAAGCAGAGTGTGATCAATGGATGATTACAGTGCTGTGTGTTTTACTTCAGAAATGGAGTTAAATCCCAGGCTCTGAGTCTTCCTCCAAGCAAGACTTCGTTTCAGGTGAGGGCAGTCACTTTTCTGCTCAAACGAACTACATCTTTCACGAAGCTCACAAGTTTCTCATCTTAACTGACAAGCATTAGATGTTAGAGGACCAGTGCATTCAATCAGTTTCAGAAGAAGTTTTGGACTACATATAGTCCGTATGTGTAGGAAATCCGTTCATTTATTCTGGGCACACTCAGATTTCCTGCTGTATTAGAGACTCTAGAAAGCAAGAGTGTGCTTCTCGCTCTAAAGCAGAGTGTGATCCATGGATGAGAACTATGCTGTGTGTTACCCTTCAGAAATGGTGTTAAATCCCAGGCTCTATGTCTTCCAACAAGCAAGACTTCGTTTCAGGTAAGGGCAGTCACTTTTCAGCTCAAACGAACTACATCTTTCACGGAGCTCACACGTTTCTCATCTTAACTGACAAGCATTGGATGTTAGAGGACCAGTGCTTTATATCAGTTTCAGAAGAAGAGTTGGACTAGATATGGTCCGTATGTGTAAGAAACAACGTTCTTTTGTTCTCAGCACACTCACGCTTCCTGCTGTCTTAGAGACTCTAGAAAGCAAGAGCGTGCTTCTCGCTCTAAAGCAGAGTGTGATCCATGGATGAGAACTACGCTGTGTGATTCAATTCAGAAATGGAGTTAAATCCCAGGCTCTGAGTCTTCCTCCAAGCAAGAATTCGTTTCAGGTAATGGCAGTCACTTTTCTGCTCAAACGAACTACATCGTTCATGAAGCTCACACGTTTCTCATCTTAACTGACAAGCATTGAATGTTAGAGGACCAGTGCTTTTTATGAGTTTCAGAAACAGAGTTGGACTAGATATGGTCCGTATGTGTAAGAAACACCGTTCTTTTGTTCTCAGCACACTCACGCTTCCTGCTGTCTTAGAGACTCTAGAAAGCAAGAGCGTGCTTCTCGCTCTAAAGCAGAGTGTGATCCATGGATGAGAACTATGCTGTGTGTTTGTCTTCAGAAATGGAGTTAAATCCCAGGCTCTGAGTCTTCCTACAAGCAAGAATTCGTTTCAGGTAAGGACAGTCACTTTTCAGCTCAAACGAACTACATCGTTCACGAAGCTCACACGTTTCTCTCCTTAACAGACAAGCATTGGATGTTAGAGGACCAGTGCTTTGTATCAGTTTCAGAAGCAGGGTTGGACTATATAATGTCCATATGTGTAGGAAACACCGTTCTTTTGTTCTCAGCAAAATCACGTTTCCTGCTGTCTTAGAGACTCGAGAATGCAAGAGCGTGCTTCTTGTTCTAAAGCAGAGTGTGATCAATGGATGATTACACTGCTGTGTGTTTTACTTCAGAAATGGAGTTAAATCCCAGGCTCTGAGTCTTCCTACAAGCAAGACTTCAATTCAGTTAAGGGCAGTCACTTTTCTGCTCAAACGAACTACATCGTTCACGAAGCTCACACGTTTCTCATCTTAATTGACAAGCATTGGATGTTAGAGGACCAGTGCTTTGTATCAGTTTAAGAAGCAGAGTGGACTAGATATGGTCCGTATGTGTAGGAAACACCGTTCTTTTGTTCTCAGCACACTCATGTTTCTTGCTGTCTTAGAGACTCTAGAAAGCAAGAGCGTGCTTCTTCTTCTAAAGCAGATTGTGATCAATGGATGAGACAATGCTGTGTGTTTCACTTCAGAAATGGAGTTAAATCCCATGCTCTGAGTCTCCCTACAAGCAAGACTTCGTTTCAGGTAAGGGCAGTCACTTTTCTGCTCAAAGGAACTACATCATTGACGAAGCACACACGTTTCTCATCTTAACTGACAAGCATTGGATGTTAGAGGACCAGTGCACTGTATCAGTTTCAAAAGATGATTTGGACTATATATAGTCCATATGTGTAGGAAACACCATTCTTTTTTTCTGGGCACACTCAGATTTCCTGCTGTATTAGAGAATCTAGAAAGCAAGAGTATGATTCTCACTCTAAACCAGAGTGTGATCCATGGATGAGAACTATGCTGTGTGTTTCCCTGCAGAAATGGAGTTAAATCCCAGGCTCTGTGTCTTCCTACAAGCAAGACTTCGTTTAAGGTAAGGGCAGTCACTTTTCAACTCAAACGAACTACATCCTTCACTGAGCTCACACGTTCCTCATCTTAACTGACAATCATTGGATGTTAGAGGAACAGTGCTTTGTATCAGTTTCAGAAGCAGAATTGGACTAGATATGGTCCGTATGTGTAGGAAACACTGTTCTTTTATTCTGGGCACACTCAGATTTCCTGCTGTATTAGAGACTCTAGAAAGCAAGAGTGTGCTTCTTGCTCTAAAGCAGAGTGTTATCCATGGATGAAAACTATGCTGTGTGTTTCCCTTCAGAAAAGGTGTTAAATCCCAGGCTCTATGTCTTCCAACAAGCAAGACTTCGTTTCAGGTAAGGGCAGTCACTTTTCAGCTCAAACGAACTACATCTTTCACGAAGCTCACACGTTTCTCATCTTATCTGACAAGCATTGGATATTAGAGGACCAGTGCTTTGTATCAGTTTCAGAAGAATCGTTGGACTAGATATGGACCGTATGTGTAGGGAACACCGTTCTTTTGCTCTCAGCACACTCACGTTTCCTGATATCTTAGAGACTCTAGAAAGCAAGTGCGTGCTTCTTGCTCTAAAGCAGAGTGTGATCCATGGATGAGAACTATGCTGTGTGTTTGCCTTCAGAAATGGAGCTAAATCCCAGGCACTGAATCTTCCAACAAGCAAGACTTCGTTTCAGGTAAGGGGATGTCACCTTTCAGCTCAAACGAACTACATCGTTCACGGAGCTCACATGATTCTCATCTTAACAGACAAGCATTGGATGTTAGAGGACCAGTGCTTTGTATCAGTTTCAGAAGCAGAGTTGGACTAGATATGGTCCGTATGTTTAGGAAACACCGTTCTTTTGTTCTCAGCACACTCACGTTTCCTGCTGTCTTGGAGACTCTAGAAAGCAAGAGCGTGCTTCTTGTTCTAAAGCAGAGTGTGATCAATGGATGATTACACTGCTGTGTGTTTTACTTCAGAAATGGAGTTAAATCCCAGGCTCTGGGTCTTCCTCCAAGCAAGACTTCATTTCAGGTGAGGGCAGTCACTTTTCTACTCAAACGAACTACATCTTTCACGAAGCTCACACGTTTCTCATCTTAACTGACAAGCATTAGATGTTAGAGGACCAGTGCATTCAATCAGTTTCAGAAGAAGTTTAGGACTACATATAGTCCGTATGTGTAGGAAATCCGTTCATTTATTCTGGGCACAATCAGATTTCCTGCTGTATTAGAGACTCTAGAAAGCAAGAGTGTGCTTCTCGCTCTACAGCAGAGTGTGATCCATGGATGAGAACTATGCTGTGTGTTTTACTTCAGAAATGGAGTTAAATCCCATGCTCTGAGTCTCCCTACAAGCAAGACTTCGATTCAGGTAAGGGCAGTCACTTTTCTGCTCAAAGGAACTACATCATTCACGAAGCACACACGTTTCTCATCTTAACTGACAAGCATTGGATGTTAGAGGACCAGTGCACTGTATCACTTTCAAAAGAAGATTTGGACTATATATAGTCCATATGTGTAGGAAACACCATTCTTTTTTTCTGGGCACACTCAGATTTCCTGCTGTATTAGAGAATCTAGAAAGCAAGAGTATGATTCTCACTCTAAAGCAGAGTGTGATCCATGGATGAGAACTATGCTGTGTGTTTCCCTTCAGAAATGGAGTTAAATCCCAGGCTCTGTGTCTTCCTACAAGCAAGACTTCGTTTCAGGTAAGGGCAGTCACTTTTCAACTCAAACGAACTACATCCTTCACTGAGCTCACACGTTCCTCATCTTAACTGACAAGCATTGGATGTTAGAGGAACAGTGCTTTGTATCAGTTTCAGAAGCAGAATTGGACTAGATATGGTCCGTATGTGTAGGAAACACCATGCTTTTGTTCTCAGCACACTCACGTTTCCTGCTGTCTTAGAGACTCTAGAAAGCAAGAGCGTGCTTCTGGTTGTAAAGCAGAGTGTGATCCATGGATGAAAACTATGCTGTGTGTTTCACTTCAGAAAAGGAGTTAAATCCCAGGCTCTGAGTCTCCCTACAAGCAAGACTTCGTTTCACGTGAGGGCAGTCACTTTTCTGCTCAATGAACTACATCTTTCACGAAGCTCACACGTTTCTCATCTTAACTGACAAGCATTGGATGTTAGAGGACCAGTGCATTCAATCAGTTTTAGAAGAAGTTTTGGACTACATATAGTCCGTATGTGTAGGAAACACCATTCTTTTGTTCTGGGCACACTCAGATTTCCTGCTGTCTTAGAGACTCTAGAAAGCAAGAGTGTGCTTCTTGCTCTAAAGCAGAGTGTGATCCATGGATGAGAACTACCCTGTGTGTTTCACTTCAGAAATGGAGTTAAATCCCAGGCTCTGAGCCTTCCTCCAAGAGACTTCGTTTCAGGTAATGGCACTCACTTTTCTGCTCAAACGAACTACATCGTTCACGAAGCTCACACGTTTCTCATCTTAACTGACAAGCATTGAATGTTAGAGTACCAGTGCTTTGTATCAGTTTCAGAAGAAGGGTTGGACTACATATGGTCCGTATGTGTAGGAAACACCGTTCTTTTATTCTGGGCACACTCAGATTTCCTGCTGTATTAGAGACTCTAGAAAGCAAGAGTGTGCTTCTCGCTCTAAAGCAGAGTGTGATCCATGGATGAAAACTATGCTATGTGTTTTTCTTCAGAAAAGGTGTTAAATCCCAGGCTCTATGTCTTCCAACAAGCAAGACTTCGTTTCAGGTAAGGGCAGTCACTTTTCAGCTCAAACGAACTACATCTTTCACGGAGCTCACACGTTTCTCATCTTAACAGACAAGCATTGGATGTTAGAGGACCAGTGCTTTGTATCAGTTTCAAAAGAAGATTTGGACTATATATAGTCTGTATGTGTAGGAAACACCGTTCTTTTTTTCTGGGCACACTCAGATTTCCTGCTTTGTTAGAGAATCTAGAAAGCAAGAGTATGATTCTCGCTCTAAACCAGAGTGTGATCCATGGATGAGAACTATGCTGTGTGTTTGCCTTCAGAAATGGAGTTAAATCCCAGGATCTTTGTCTTCCTACAAGCAAGACTTCGTTTCAGGTAAGGGCAGTCACTTTTCAGCTCAAACGAACTACATCGTTCACGAAGCTCACACGTTTCTCACCTTAACAGACAAGCATTGGATGTTAGAGGACCACTGCTTTGTATCAGTTTCAGAAGCAGAGTTGGACTGTATAATGTCCGTATGTGTAGGAAACACCGTTCTTTTGTTCTCAGCACACTCACGTTTCCTGCTGTCTTAGAGAGTCTAGAAATCAAGAGCGTGCTTCTTGTTCTAAAGCAGAGTGTGATCAATGGATGATTACACTGCTGTGTGTTTTACTTCAGAAATGGAGTTAAATCCCAGGCTCTGAGTCTTCCTCCAAGCAAGACTTCGTTTCAGGTGAGGGCAGTCACTTTCCTGCTCAAACGAACTACATCTTTCACGAAGCTCACACGTTTCTCATCTTAACTGACAAGCATTAGATGTTAGAGGACCAGTGCATTCAATCAGTTTCAGAAGAAGTTTTGGACTACATATAGTCCGTATGTGTAGGAAATCCGTTCATTTATTCTGGGCACAATCAGTTTTCCTCCTGTATTAGAGACTCTAGAAAGCAAGGGTGTGCTTCTCGCTCTAAAGCAGAGTGTGATCCATGGATGAGAACTATGCTGTGTGTTTCCCTTCAGAAATGGAGTTAAACCCAGGCTCTGAGTCTTCCTAGAAGCAAGACTTCGATTCAGGTAAGGGCAGTCACTTTTCAGCTCAAACGAACTACATCGTTCACTGAGCTCACGCGTTTCTCATCTTAACTGACAAGCATTGGATGTTAGAGGGTCAGTGCTTTGTATCAGTTTCAGAAGCAGAGTTGGACTACATATGATCCATATGTGTAGGAAACCCCGATCTTTTGTTCTGGGCAAACTCACGTTTCCTGCTGTCTTAGAGACTCTAGAAAGCAAGAACGTGCTTCTCACTCTAAAGCAGATTGTGATCCATAGATGAGACTATGCTGTGTGTTTGCCTTCAGAAATGGAGCTAAATCCCAGGCTCTGAATCTTCCAACAAGCAAGACTTCGTTTCAGGTAAGGGCAGTCACTTTTCAGCTCAAACGAACTACATCGTTCACGAAGCTCACACGTTTCTCACCTTAACAGACAAGCATTGGATGTTAGAGGACCAGTGCTTTGTATCAGTTTCAGAAGCAGAGTTGGACTGTATAATGTCCGTATGTGTAGGAAACACCATTCTTTTGTTCTCAGCACACTCACGTTTCCTGCTGTCTTAGAGAGTCTAGAAAGCAAGAGCGTGCTTCTTGTTCTAAAGCAGAGTGTGATCAATGGATGATTACAGTGCTGTGTGTTTTACTTCAGAAATGGAGTTAAATCCCAGGCTCTGAGTCTTCCTCCAAGCAAGACTTCGTTTCAGGTGAGGGCAGTCACTTTTCTGCTCAAACGAACTACATCTTTCACGAAGCTCACAAGTTTCTCATCTTAACTGACAAGCATTAGATGTTAGAGGACCAGTGCATTCAATCAGTTTCAGAAGAAGTTTTGGACTACATATAGTCCGTATGTGTAGGAAATCCGTTCATTTATTCTGGGCACACTCAGATTTCCTGCTGTATTAGAGACTCTAGAAAGCAAGAGTGTGCTTCTCGCTCTAAAGCAGAGTGTGATCCATGGATGAGAACTACGCTGTGTGATTCAATTCAGAAATGGAGTTAAATCCCAGGCTCTGAGTCTTCCTCCAAGCAAGACTTCGTTTCAGGTAAGGGCAGTCACTTTTCTGCTCAAACGAACTACATCGTTCATGAAGCTCACACGTTTCTCATCTTAACTGACAAGCATTGAATGTTAGAGGACCAGTGCTTTTTATGAGTTTCAGAAACAGAGTTGGACTAGATATGGTCCGTATGTGTAAGAAACACCGTTCTTTTGTTCTCAGCACACTCACGCTTCCTGCTGTCTTAGAGACTCTAGAAAGCAAGAGCGTGCTTCTCGCTCTAAAGCAGAGTGTGATCCATGGATGAGAACTATGCTGTGTGTTTGTCTTCAGAAATGGAGTTAAATCCCAGGCTCTGAGTCTTCCTACAAGCAAGAATTCGTTTCAGGTAAGGACAGTCACTTTTCAGCTCAAACGAACTACATCGTTCACGAAGCTCACACGTTTCTCTCCTTAACAGACAAGCATTGGATGTTAGAGGACCAGTGCTTTGTATCAGTTTCAGAAGCAGGGTTGGACTATATAATGTCCATATGTGTAGGAAACACCGTTCTTTTGTTCTCAGCAAAATCACGTTTCCTGCTGTCTTAGAGACTCGAGAATGCAAGAGCGTGCTTCTTGTTCTAAAGCAGAGTGTGATCAATGGATGATTACACTGCTGTGTGTTTTACTTCAGAAATGGAGTTAAATCCCAGGCTCTGAGTCTTCCTACAAGCAAGACTTCAATTCAGTTAAGGGCAGTCACTTTTCTGCTCAAACGAACTACATCGTTCACGAAGCTCACACGTTTCTCATCTTAATTGACAAGCATTGGATGTTAGAGGACCAGTGCTTTGTATCAGTTTAAGAAGCAGAGTGGACTAGATATGGTCCGTATGTGTAGGAAACACCGTTCTTTTGTTCTCAGCACACTCATGTTTCTTGCTGTCTTAGAGACTCTAGAAAGCAAGAGCGTGCTTCTTCTTCTAAAGCAGATTGTGATCAATGGATGAGACAATGCTGTGTGTTTCACTTCAGAAATGGAGTTAAATCCCATGCTCTGAGTCTCCCTACAAGCAAGACTTCGTTTCAGGTAAGGGCAGTCACTTTTCTGCTCAAAGGAACTACATCATTGACGAAGCACACACGTTTCTCATCTTAACTGACAAGCATTGGATGTTAGAGGACCAGTGCACTGTATCAGTTTCAAAAGATGATTTGGACTATATATAGTCCATATGTGTAGGAAACACCATTCTTTTTTTCTGGGCACACTCAGATTTCCTGCTGTATTAGAGAATCTAGAAAGCAAGAGTATGATTCTCACTCTAAACCAGAGTGTGATCCATGGATGAGAACTATGCTGTGTGTTTCCCTGCAGAAATGGAGTTAAATCCCAGGCTCTGTGTCTTCCTACAAGCAAGACTTCGTTTAAGGTAAGGGCAGTCACTTTTCAACTCAAACGAACTACATCCTTCACTGAGCTCACACGTTCCTCATCTTAACTGACAATCATTGGATGTTAGAGGAACAGTGCTTTGTATCAGTTTCAGAAGCAGAATTGGACTAGATATGGTCCGTATGTGTAGGAAACACTGTTCTTTTATTCTGGGCACACTCAGATTTCCTGCTGTATTAGAGACTCTAGAAAGCAAGAGTGTGCTTCTTGCTCTAAAGCAGAGTGTTATCCATGGATGAAAACTATGCTGTGTGTTTCCCTTCAGAAAAGGTGTTAAATCCCAGGCTCTATGTCTTCCAACAAGCAAGACTTCGTTTCAGGTAAGGGCAGTCACTTTTCAGCTCAAACGAACTACATCTTTCACGAAGCTCACACGTTTCTCATCTTATCTGACAAGCATTGGATATTAGAGGACCAGTGCTTTGTATCAGTTTCAGAAGAATCGTTGGACTAGATATGGACCGTATGTGTAGGGAACACCGTTCTTTTGCTCTCAGCACACTCACGTTTCCTGATATCTTAGAGACTCTAGAAAGCAAGTGCGTGCTTCTTGCTCTAAAGCAGAGTGTGATCCATGGATGAGAACTATGCTGTGTGTTTGCCTTCAGAAATGGAGCTAAATCCCAGGCACTGAATCTTCCAACAAGCAAGACTTCGTTTCAGGTAAGGGGATGTCACCTTTCAGCTCAAACGAACTACATCGTTCACGGAGCTCACATGATTCTCATCTTAACAGACAAGCATTGGATGTTAGAGGACCAGTGCTTTGTATGAGTTTAAGAAGCAGAGTTGGACTAGATATGGTCCGTATGTTTAGGAAACACCGTTCTTTTGTTCTCAGCACACTCACGTTTCCTGCTGTCTTGGAGAGTCTAGAAAGCAAGAGCGTGCTTCTTGTTCTAAAGCAGAGTGTGATCAATGGATGATTACACTGCTGTGTGTTTTACTTCAGAAATGGAGTTAAATCCCAGGCTCTGGGTCTTCCTCCAAGCAAGACTTCATTTCAGGTGAGGGCAGTCACTTTTCTACTCAAACGAACTACATCTTTCACGAAGCTCACACGTTTCTCATCTTAACTGACAAGCATTAGATGTTAGAGGACCAGTGCATTCAATCAGTTTCAGAAGAAGTTTAGGACTACATATAGTCCGTATGTGTAGGAAATCCGTTCATTTATTCTGGGCACAATCAGATTTCCTGCTGTATTAGAGACTCTAGAAAGCAAGAGTGTGCTTCTCGCTCTACAGCAGAGTGTGATCCATGGATGAGAACTATGCTGTGTGTTTTACTTCAGAAATGGAGTTAAATCCCATGCTCTGAGTCTCCCTACAAGCAAGACTTCGATTCAGGTAAGGGCAGTCACTTTTCTGCTCAAAGGAACTACATCATTCACGAAGCACACACGTTTCTCATCTTAACTGACAAGCATTGGATGTTAGAGGACCAGTGCACTGTATCACTTTCAAAAGAAGATTTGGACTATATATAGTCCATATGTGTAGGAAACACCATTCTTTTTTTCTGGGCACACTCAGATTTCCTGCTGTATTAGAGAATCTAGAAAGCAAGACTATGATTCTCACTCTAAAGCAGAGTGTGATCCATGGATGAGAACTATGCTGTGTGTTTCCCTTCAGAAATGGAGTTAAATCCCAGGCTCTGTGTCTTCCTACAAGCAAGACTTCGTTTCAGGTAAGGGCAGTCACTTTTCAACTCAAACGAACTACATCCTTCACTGAGCTCACACGTTCCTCATCTTAACTGACAAGCATTGGATGTTAGAGGAACAGTGCTTTGTATCAGTTTCAGAAGCAGAATTGGACTAGATATGGTCCGTATGTGTAGGAAACACCATGCTTTTGTTCTCAGGACACTCACGTTTCCTGCTGTCTTAGAGACTCTAGAAAGCAAGAGCGTGCTTCTGGTTGTAAAGCAGAGTGTGATCCATGGATGAAAACTATGCTGTGTGTTTCACTTCAGAAAAGGAGTTAAATCCCAGGCTCTGAGTCTCCCTACAAGCAAGACTTCGTTTCACGTGAGGGCAGTCACTTTTCTGCTCAATGAACTACATCTTTCACGAAGCTCACACGTTTCTCATCTTAACTGACAAGCATTGGATGTTAGAGGACCAGTGCATTCAATCAGTTTTAGAAGAAGTTTTGGACTACATATAGTCCGTATGTGTAGGAAACACCATTCTTTTGTTCTGGGCACACTCAGATTTCCTGCTGTCTTAGAGACTCTAGAAAGCAAGAGTGTGCTTCTTGCTCTAAAGCAGAGTGTGATCCATGGATGAGAACTACCCTGTGTGTTTCACTTCAGAAATGGAGTTAAATCCCAGGCTCTGAGCCTTCCTCCAAGAGACTTCGTTTCAGGTAATGGCACTCACTTTTCTGCTCAAACGAACTACATCGTTCACGAAGCTCACACGTTTCTCATCTTAACTGACAAGCATTGAATGTTAGAGTACCAGTGCTTTGTATCAGTTTCAGAAGAAGGGTTGGACTACATATGGTCCGTATGTGTAGGAAACACCGTTCTTTTATTCTGGGCACACTCAGATTTCCTGCTGTATTAGAGACTCTAGAAAGCAAGAGTGTGCTTCTCGCTCTAAAGCAGAGTGTGATCCATGGATGAAAACTATGCTATGTGTTTTTCTTCAGAAAAGGTGTTAAATCCCAGGCTCTATGTCTTCCAACAAGCAAGACTTCGTTTCAGGTAAGGGCAGTCACTTTTCAGCTCAAACGAACTACATCTTTCACGGAGCTCACACGTTTCTCATCTTAACAGACAAGCATTGGATGTTAGAGGACCAGTGCTTTGTATCAGTTTCAAAAGAAGATTTGGACTATATATAGTCTGTATGTGTAGGAAACACCGTTCTTTTTTTCTGGGCACACTCAGATTTCCTGCTTTGTTAGAGAATCTAGAAAGCAAGAGTATGATTCTCGCTCTAAACCAGAGTGTGATCCATGGATGAGAACTATGCTGTGTGTTTGCCTTCAGAAATGGAGTTAAATCCCAGGATCTTTGTCTTCCTACAAGCAAGACTTCGTTTCAGGTAAGGGCAGTCACTTTTCAGCTCAAACGAACTACATCGTTCACGAAGCTCACACGTTTCTCACCTTAACAGACAAGCATTGGATGTTAGAGGACCACTGCTTTGTATCAGTTTCAGAAGCAGAGTTGGACTGTATAATGTCCGTATGTGTAGGAAACACCGTTCTTTTGTTCTCAGCACACTCACGTTTCCTGCTGTCTTAGAGAGTCTAGAAATCAAGAGCGTGCTTCTTGTTCTAAAGCAGAGTGTGATCAATGGATGATTACACTGCTGTGTGTTTTACTTCAGAAATGGAGTTAAATCCCAGGCTCTGAGTCTTCCTCCAAGCAAGACTTCGTTTCAGGTGAGGGCAGTCACTTTCCTGCTCAAACGAACTACATCTTTCACGAAGCTCACACGTTTCTCATCTTAACTGACAAGCATTAGATGTTAGAGGACCAGTGCATTCAATCAGTTTCAGAAGAAGTTTTGGACTACATATAGTCCGTATGTGTAGGAAATCCGTTCATTTATTCTGGGCACAATCAGTTTTCCTCCTGTATTAGAGACTCTAGAAAGCAAGGGTGTGCTTCTCGCTCTAAAGCAGAGTGTGATCCATGGATGAGAACTATGCTGTGTGTTTCCCTTCAGAAATGGAGTTAAACCCAGGCTCTGAGTCTTCCTAGAAGCAAGACTTCGATTCAGGTAAGGGCAGTCACTTTTCAGCTCAAACGAACTACATCGTTCACTGAGCTCACGCGTTTCTCATCTTAACTGACAAGCATTGGATGTTAGAGGGTCAGTGCTTTGTATCAGTTTCAGAAGCAGAGTTGGACTACATATGATCCATATGTGTAGGAAACCCCGATCTTTTGTTCTGGGCAAACTCACGTTTCCTGCTGTCTTAGAGACTCTAGAAAGCAAGAACGTGCTTCTCACTCTAAAGCAGATTGTGATCCATAGATGAGACTATGCTGTGTGTTTGCCTTCAGAAATGGAGCTAAATCCCAGGCTCTGAATCTTCCAACAAGCAAGACTTCGTTTCAGGTAAGGGCAGTCACTTTTCAGCTCAAACGAACTACATCGTTCACGAAGCTCACACGTTTCTCACCTTAACAGACAAGCATTGGATGTTAGAGGACCAGTGCTTTGTATCAGTTTCAGAAGCAGAGTTGGACTGTATAATGTCCGTATGTGTAGGAAACACCATTCTTTTGTTCTCAGCACACTCACGTTTCCTGCTGTCTTAGAGAGTCTAGAAAGCAAGAGCGTGCTTCTTGTTCTAAAGCAGAGTTTGATCAATGGATGATTACAGTGCTGTGTGTTTTACTTCAGAAATGGAGTTAAATCCCAGGCTCTGAGTCTTCCTCCAAGCAAGACTTCGTTTCAGGTGAGGGCAGTCACTTTTCTGCTCAAACGAACTACATCTTTCACGAAGCTCACAAGTTTCTCATCTTAACTGACAAGCATTAGATGTTAGAGGACCAGTGCATTCAATCAGTTTCAGAAGAAGTTTTGGACTACATATAGTCCGTATGTGTAGGAAATCCGTTCATTTATTCTGGGCACACTCAGATTTCCTGCTGTATTAGAGACTCTAGAAAGCAAGAGTGTGCTTCTCGCTCTAAAGCAGAGTGTGATCCATGGATGAGAACTATGCTGTGTGTTACCCTTCAGAAATGGTGTTAAATCCCAGGCTCTATGTCTTCCAACAAGCAAGACTTCGTTTCAGGTAAGGGCAGTCACTTTTCTGCTCAAACGAACTACATCGTTCATGAAGCTCACACGTTTCTCATCTTAACTGACAAGCATTGAATGTTAGAGGACCAGTGCTTTTTATGAGTTTCAGAAACAGAGTTGGACTAGATATGGTCCGTATGTGTAAGAAACACCGTTCTTTTGTTCTCAGCACACTCACGCTTCCTGCTGTCTTAGAGACTCTAGAAAGCAAGAGCGTGCTTCTCGCTCTAAAGCAGAGTGTGATCCATGGATGAGAACTATGCTGTGTGTTTGTCTTCAGAAATGGAGTTAAATCCCAGGCTCTGAGTCTTCCTACAAGCAAGAATTCGTTTCAGGTAAGGACAGTCACTTTTCAGCTCAAACGAACTACATCGTTCACGAAGCTCACACGTTTCTCTCCTTAACAGACAAGCATTGGATGTTAGAGGACCAGTGCTTTGTATCAGTTTCAGAAGCAGGGTTGGACTATATAATGTCCATATGTGTAGGAAACACCGTTCTTTTGTTCTCAGCAAAATCACGTTTCCTGCTGTCTTAGAGACTCGAGAATGCAAGAGCGTGCTTCTTGTTCTAAAGCAGAGTGTGATCAATGGATGATTACACTGCTGTGTGTTTTACTTCAGAAATGGAGTTAAATCCCAGGCTCTGAGTCTTCCTACAAGCAAGACTTCAATTCAGTTAAGGGCAGTCACTTTTATGCTCAAACGAACTACATCGTTCATGAAGCTCACACGTTTCCCATCTTAACTGACAAGCATTGGATGTTAGAGGACCAGTGCTTTGTATCAGTTTCAGAAGAAGAGTTGGAATAGATATGGTCCATATGTGTAGGAAACACCGTTCTTTTGTTCTCAGCACACTCACGTTTCCTGCTGTCTTAGAGACTCTAGAAAGCAAGAGCGTGCTTCTTGTTCTAAAGCAGAGTGTGATCAATGGATGACTACACTGCTGTGTGTTTTATTTCAGAAATGGAGTTAAAACCCATGCTCTGAGTCTTCCTACAAGCAAGACTTCGTTTCAGGTAAGGGCAGTCACTTTTCAGCTCAAACGAACTACATCGTTCACTGAGTTCACATATTTCTCATCTTAACTGACAAGCATTGGAAGTTAGAGGGTCAGTGCTTTGTATCAGTTTCAGAAGAAGAGTTGGACTACATATGATCCATATGTGTAGGAAACCCCGATCTTTTGTTCTGGGCAAACTCACGTTTCCTGCTGTCTTAGAGACTCTAGAATGCAAGAACGTGCTTCTCGCTCGAAAGCAGATTTTGATCCATAGATGAGACTATGCTGTGTGTTTCACTTCAGAAATGGAGTTAAATCCCATGCTCTGTGTCTCCCAACAAGCAAGACTTCGTTTCAGGTAAGTGTAGTCACTTTTCTGCTCAAAGGAACTACATCGTTCACGAAGCTCACATGTTTCTCATCTTAACAGACAAGCATTGGATTTTAGAGGACCAGTGCTTTGTATCAGTTTCAGAAGAAGAGTTGGACTAGATATGGTCCATATGTGTAGGAAACACCGTTCTTTTGTTCTCAGCACACTCACGTTTCCTGCTGTCTTAGAGACTCTAGAAAGCAAGAGCGTGCTTCTTGTTCTAAAGCAGTTGTGATCAATGGATGATTACTCTGCTGTGTGTTTTACTTCAGAAATGGAGTTAAATCCCAGGCTCTGAGTCTTCCTACAACCAAGACTTCATTTCAGGTGAGGGCAGTCACTTTTCTGCTAAAACGAACTACATCTTTCACGAAGCTCACACGTTTCTCATATTAACTGACAAGCATTAGATTTTAAAGGACCAGTGCATTCAATCAGCTTCAGAAGAAGGTTTGGACTACATATAGTCCATATGTGTAGGAAATCCGTTCTTTTATTCTGGGCACACTCAGATTTCCTGCTGTATTAGAGACTCTAGAAAGCAAGAGTGTGCTTCTCGCTCTAAAGCAGATTGTGATCCATGGATGAGAACTATGCTGTGTGTTTCCCTTCAGAAATGGAGTAAAATCCCAGGCTCTGAGTCTTCCTACAAGCAAGACTTCGATTCAGGTAAGGGCAGTCACTTTTCTGCTCAAAGGAACTACATCGTTCACAAAGCTCACATGTTTCTCATCTTAACAGAGAAGCATTGGATGTTAGAGGACCAGTGCTTTGTATCAGTTTCAGAAGCAGAGTTGGACTAGATATGGTCTGTATTTGTAGGAAACACCATTCGTTTGTTCTCAGCACACTCACGTTTCCTGCTGTCTTAGAGACTCTAGAAAGCAAGAGCGTGCTTCTTGTTCTAAAGTAGACTGTGATCAATGGATGAGACAATGCTGTGTGTTTCACTTCAGAAATGGAGTTAAATCCCATGCTCTGAGTCTCCCTACAAGCAACACTTCGTTTCAGGTAAGGGCAGTCTCTTTTCTGATCAAACGAACTACATCGTTCACGAAGCTCACACGTTTCTCATCTTAACTGACAAGCATTAGATGTTAGAGGACCCGTGCATTCAATTGGTTTCAGAAGAAGTTTTGGACTACATATAGTCCGTATGTGTAGGAAACACCGTTCTTTTGTTCTCAGCAAAATCACGTTTCCTGCTCTCTTAGAAAATCTAGAAAGCAAGAGCGTGCTTCTTGTTCTAAAGCAGAGTGTGATCAATGGATGATTACACTGCTGTGTGTTTTACTTCAGAAATGGAGTTAAACCCAGGCTCTGAGTCTTCCTACAAGCAAGACTTCGATTCAGTTAAGGGCAGTTACTTTTCAGCTCAAAGGAACTACATTGTTCACTGAGCTCACGCGTTTCTCATCTTAACTGACAAGCATTGGATGTTAGAGGGTCAGTGCTTTGTATCAGTTTCAGAAGCAGAGTTGGTCTACATATGATCCATATGTGTAGGAAACCCCGATCTTTTGTCCTGGGCACACTCACGTTTCCTGCTGTCTTAGAGACACTAGAAAGCAAGAACGTGCTTCTCGCTCTAAAGCAGATTGTGATCCATAGATGAGACTATGCTGTGTGTTTCACTTCAGAAATGGAGTTAAAACCTATGCTCTGTGTCTCCCAACGAGCAAGACTTCGTTTCAGGTAAGTGTATTCACTTTTCTGCTCAAAGGAACTACATCGTTCACGAAGCTCACACGTTTCTCATCTTAACTGACAAGCATTGGATGTTAGAGGACCAGAGCTTTCTATCATTTTCAGAAGCAGAGTTGGACTAGATATGGTCCGTATGTGTAAGAAACACTGTTCTTTTGTTTTCAGCACACTCACGCTTCCTGCTGTCTGAGAGACTCTAGAAAGCAAGAGCGTGCTTCTTGCTCTAAAGCAGAGTGTGATCCATGGATGAGAACTATGCTGTGTGTTTGTCTTCAGAAATGGAGTTAAATCCCAGGCTCTGAGTCTTCCTACAAGCAAGAATTCGATTCAGGTAAGGGCAGTCACTTTTCAGCTCAAACGAACTACATCGTTCACGAAGCTCACACGTTTCTCACCTTAACAGACAATCATTGGATGTTAGAGGACCAGTGCTTTGTATCAGTTTCAGAAGCAGGGTTGGACTATATAATGTCCATATGTGTAGGAAACACCGTTCTTTTGTTCTCAGCAAAATCACGTTTCCTGCTGTCTTAGAGACTCGAGAATGCAAGAGCGTGCTTCTTGTTCTAAAGCAGAGTGTGATCAATGGATGATTACACTGCTGTGTGTTTTACTTCAGAAATGGAGTTAAATCCCAGGCTCTGAGTCTTCCTACAAGCAAGACTTCAATTCAGTTAAGGGCAGTCACTTTTATGCTCAAACGAACTACATCTTTCATGAAGCTCACACGTTTCCCATCTTAACTGACAAGCATTGGATGTTAGAGGACCAGTCTTTGTATCAGTTTCAGAAGAAGAGTTGGACTAGATATGGTCCATATGTGTAGGAAACACCGTTCTTTTGTTCTCAGCACACTCACGTTTCCTGCTATCTTACAGACTCTAGAAAGCAAGAGCGTGCTTCTTGTTCTAAAGCAGAGTGTGATCAATGGATGACTACACTGCTGTGTGTTTTACTTCAGAAATGGAGTTAAAACCCAGGCTCTGAGTCTTCCTACAAGCAAGACTTCGTTTCAGGTAAGGGCAGTCACTTTTCAGCTCAAACAAACTACATCGTTCACTGAGCTCACACATTTCTCATCTTAACTGACAAGCATTGGATGTTAGAGAACCACTGCTTTGTATCAGCTTAAGAAGCAGATTTGGAGTAGATATGGTCCGTATGTGTACGAAATACCGTTCTTTTGTTCTCAGCACACTCACTTTTCCTGCTGTCTTAGAGACTCTAGAAAGCAAGAGCGTGCTTCTTGTTCTAAAGCAGTTGTGATCAATGGATGATTACACTGCTGTGTGTTTTACTTCAGAAATGGAGTTAAATCCCAGGCTCTGAGTCTTCCTACAGCCAAGACTTCATTTCAGCTGAGGGCAGTCACTTTTCTGCTCAAACGAACTACATCTTTCATGAACTCACACGTTTCTCATCTTAACTGACAAGCATTAGATTTTAAAGGACCAGTGCATTCAATCAGCTTCAGAAGAAGTTTTGGACTACATATAGTCTGTATGTGTAGGAAATCCGTTCTTTTATTCTGGGCACACTCAGATTTCCTGCTGTATTAGAGACTATAGAAAGGAAGAGTGTGCTTCTCGCTCTAAAGCAGAGTGTGATCCATGGATGAGAACTATGCTGTGTGTTTGCCTTCAGAAATGGAGTTAAATCTCAGGCTCTGAGTCTTCCTACAAGCAAGACTTCGATTCAGATAAGGGCAGTCACTTTTCAGCTCAAACGAACTACATCGTTCACTGAGCTCACACATTTCTCATCTTAACTGACAAGCATTGGATGTTAGAGAACCAGTGCTTTGTATCAGCTTAAGAAGCAGATTTGGACTAGATATGGTCCGTATGTGTAGGAAACACCTTTCTTTTGTTCTCAGCACACTCACGTTTCCTGCTGTCTTAGAGACTCTAGAAAGCAAGAGCATGCTTCTCGTTCTAAAGCAGAGTGTGATCCATGGATGAAAACTATGCTGTTTGTTTCCCTTCAGAAAAGGAGTTAAATCCCAGGCTCTGAGTCTCCCTACAAGCAAGATTTCGTTTCAGGTGAGGGCAGTCACTTTTCTGCTCAAACGAACTACATCTTTCACGAAGCTCAAATGTTTCTCATCTTAACTGAGAATCATTGGATGTTAGAGGACCAGTGCATTCAATCAGTTTCAGAAGAAGTTTTGGACTACATATAGTCCGTATGTGTAGGAAATCCGTTCATTTATTCTGGGCACAATCAGATTTCCTGCTGTATTAGAGACTCTATAAAGCAAGAGTGTGCTTCTCGCTCTAAAGCAGAGTGTGATCCATGGATGAGAACTATGCTGTGTGTTTCCCTTCAGAAAAGGTGTTAAATCCCAGGCTCTATGTCTTCCAACAAGCAAGACTTCGTTTCAGGTAAGGGCAGACACTTTTCAGCTCAAACGAACTACATCTTTCACGGAGCTCACACGTTTCTCATCTTAACAGACAAGCATTGGATGTTAGAGGACCAGTGCATTCAATCTGTTTCAGAAGAAGTTTTGGACTACATATAGTCCGTATGTGTAGGAAATCCGTTCATTTATTCTGGGCACAATCAGATTTCCTCCTGTATTAGAGACTCTATAAAGCAAGAGTGTGCTTCTCGCTCTAAAGCAGAGTGTGATCCATGGATGAGAACTATGCTGTGTGTTTCCCTTCAGAAATGGAGTTAAATCCCATGCTCTGAGTCTCCCTACAAGCAAGACTTCGATTCAGGTAAGGGCAGTCACTTTTCTGCTCAAAGGAACTACATCGTTCACGAAGCACACACGTTTCTCATCTTAACTGACAAGCATTGGATGTTAGAGGACCAGTGCACTGTATCAGTTTCAAAAGAAGATTTGGACTATATATAGTCCATATGTGTAGGAAACACTATTCTTTTTTTCTGGGCACACTCAGATTTCCTGCGGTATTAGAGAATCTAGAAAGCAAGAGTATGATTCTCACTCTAAAGCAGAGTGTGATCCATGGATGAGAACTATGCTGTGTGTTTCCCTTCAGAAATGGAGTTAAATCCCAGGCTCTGTGTCTTCCTACAAGCAAGACTTCGTTTCAGGTAAGGGCAGTCACTTTTCAACTCAAACGAACTACATCCTTCACTGAGCTCACACGTTCCTAATCTTAACTGACAAGCATTGGATGTTAGAGGAACAGTGCTTTGTATCAGTTTCAGAAGCATAATTGGACTAGATATGGTCTGTATGTGTTAGAAACACCATTCTTTTGTTCTCAGAACACTCATGTTTCCTGCTGTCTTAGAGACTCTAGAAAGCAAGAGCGTGCTTCTGGTTCTAAAGCAGAGTGTGATCCATGGATGAAAACTATGCTGTGTGTTTCACTTCAGAAAATGAGCTAAATCCCAGGCTCTGAGTCTCCCTACAAGCAAGACTTCGTTTCAGGTGAGGGCAGTCACTTTTCTGCTCAATGAACTACATCTTTCACGAAGCTCACACGTTTCTCATCTTAACTGACAAGCATTGGATGTTAGACGACCAGTGCATTCAATCAGTTTTAGAAGAAGTTTTGGACTACATATAGTCCATATGTGTAGAAAACACCATTCTTTTGTTCTGGGCACACTCAGATTTCCTGCTGTCTTAGAGACTCTAGAAAGCAAGAGTGTGCTTCTTGCTCTAAAGCAGAGTGTGATCCATGGATGAGAACTACCCTGTGTGTTTCACTTCAGAAATGGAGTTAAATCCCAGGCTCTGAGCCTTCCTCCAAGCAAGACTTCGTTTCAGGTAATGGCAGTCACTTTTCTGCTCAAACGAACTACATCGTTCACGAAGCTCACACGTTTCTCATCTTAACTGACAAGCATTGAATGTTAGAGGACCAGTGCTTTGTATCAGTTTCAGAAGAAGAGTTGGACTAGATATGGTCCGTATGTGTAGGAAACACCGTTCTTTTATTCTGGGCACACTCAGATTTCCTGGTGTATTAGAGACTCTAGAAAGCAAGAGTGTGCTTCTCGCTCTAAAGCAGAGTGTGATCCATGGATGAAAACTATGCTGTGTGTTTCCCTTCAGAAAAGGTGTTAAATCCCAGGCTCTATGTCTTCCAACAAGCAAGACTTCGTTTCAGGTAAGGGCAGTCACTTTTCAGCTCAAACGAACTACATCGTTCATGAAGCTCACACGTTTCTCATCTTAAATGACAAGCATTGGATATTAGAGGACCAGTGCTTTGTATCAGTTTCAGAAGAAGCGTTGGACTAGATATGGACCGTATGTGTAGGGAACACCGTTCTTTTGCTCTCAGCACACTCACGTTTCCTGATATCTTAGAGACCCTAGAAAGCAAGAGCGTGCTTCTTGCTCTAAAGCAGAGTGTGATCCATGTATTAGAACTATGCTGTGTGTTTGCCTTCAGAAATGGAGCTAAATCCCAGGCTCTGAATCTTCCAACAAGCAAGACTTCGTTTCAGGTAAGGGCAGTCACTTTTCTGCTCAAACGAACATCGTTCACGAAGCTCACACGTTTCTCACCTTAACAGACAAGCATTGGATGTTAGAGGACCAGTGCTTTGTATCAGTTTCAGAAGCAGAGTTGGACTGTATAATGTCCGTATGTGTAGGAAACACCGTTCTTTTGTTCTCAGCACACTCACGTTTCCTGCTGTCTTAGAGACTCTAGAAAGCAAGAGCGTGCTTCTTGTTCTAAAGCAGAGTGTGATCAATGGATGATTACACTGCTGTGTGTTTTACTTCAGAAATGGAGTTAAATCCCAGGCTCTGAGTCTTCCTCCAAGCAAGACTTCGTTTCAGGTGAGGGCAGTCACTTTTCTGCTCAAACGAACTATATCTTTCACGAAGCTCACAAGTTTCTCATCTTAACTGACAAGCATTAGATGTTAGAGGACCAGTGCATTCAATCAGTTTCAGAAGATGTTTTGGACTACATATAGTCCGTATGTGTAGGAAATCCGTTCATTTATTCTGGGCACAATCAGATTTCCTGCTGTCTTAGAGACTCTCTAAAGCAAGAGTGTGCTTCTCGCTCTAAAGCAGAGTGTGATCCATGGATGAGAACTATGCTGTGTGTTACCCTTCAGAAATGGTGTTAAATCCCAGGCTCTATGTCTTCCAACAAGCAAGACTTCGTTTCAGGTAAGGGCAGTCACTTTTCAGCTCAAACGAACTACATCTTTCACGGAGCTCACACGTTTCTCATCTTAACTGACAAGCATTGGATGTTAGAGGACCAGTGCTTTATATCAGTTTCAGAAGAAGAGTTGGACTAGATATGGTCCGTATGTGTAAGAAACACCGTTCTTTTGTTCTCAGCACACTCACGCTTCCTGCTGTCTTAGAGACTCTAGAAAGCAAGAGCGTGCTTCTCACAGTAAAGCGGAGTGTGATCCATGGATGAGAACTACGCTGTGTGATTCAATTCAGAAATGGAGTTAAATCCCAGGCTCTGAGTCTTCCTCCAAGCAAGAATTCGTTTCAGGTAATGGCAGTCACTTTTCTGCTCAAACGAACTACATCGTTCATGAAGCTCACACGTTTCTCATCTTAACTGACAAGCATTGAATGTTAGAGGACCAGTGCTTTTTATGAGTTTCAGAAGCAGAGTTGGACTAGATATGGGCTGTATGTGTAAGAAACACCGTTCTTTTGTTCTCAGCACACTCACGCTTCCTGCTCTGTTAGAGACTCTAGAAAGCAAGAGCGTGCTTCTCGCTCTAAAGCAGAGTGTGATCCATGGATGAGAACTATGCTGTGTGTTTGCCTTCAGAAATGGAGTTAAATCCCAGGCTCTGAGTCTTCCTACAAGCAAGACTTCGTTTCAGGTAAGGACAGTCACTTTTCAGCTCAAACGAACTACATCGTTCACGAAGCTCACACGTTTCTCACCTTAACAGACAAGCATTGGATGTTAGAGGACCAGTGCTTTGTATCAGTTTCAGAAGCAGGGTTGGACTATATAATGTCCATATGTGTAGGAAACACCGTTCTTTTGTTCTCAGCAAAATCACGTTTCCTGCTGTCTTAGAGACTCGAGAATGCAAGAGCGTGCTTCTTGTTCTAAAGCAGAGTGTGATCAATGGATGATTACAATGCTGTGTGTTTTACTTCAGAAATGGAGTTAAATCCCAGGCTCTGAGTCTTCCTACAAGCAAGACTTCAATTCAGTTAAGGGCAGTCACTTTTCTGCTCAAACGAACTACATCGTTCATGAAGCTCACACGTTTCCCATCTTAACTGACAAGCATTGGATGTTAGAGGACCAGTGCTTTGTATCAGTTTCAGAAGAAGAGTTGGACTAGATATGGTCCATATGTGTAGGAAACACCGTTCTTTTGTTCTCAGCACACTCACGTTTCCTGCTGTCTTAGAGACTCTAGAAAGCAAGAGCGTGCTTCTTGTTCTAAAGCAGAGTGTGATCAATGGATGACTACACTGCTGTGTGTTTTACTTCAGAAATGGAGTTAAAACCCAGGCTCTGAGTCTTCCTACAAGCAAGACTTCGTTTCAGGTAAGGGCAGTCACTTTTCAGCTCAAACGAACTACATCGTTCACTGAGTTCACACATTTCTCATCTTAACTGACAAGCATTGGAAGTTAGAGGCTCAGTGCTTTGTATCAGTTTCAGAAGCAGAGTTGGACTACATATGATCCATATGTGTAGGAAACCCCGATCTTTTGTTCTGGGCAAACTCACGTTTCCTGCTGTCTTAGAGACTCTAGAAAGCAAGAACGTGCTTCTCGCTCTAAAGCAGATTTTGATCCATAGATGAGACTATGCTGTGTGTTTCACTTCAGAAATGTAGTTAAATCCCATGCTCTGTGTCTCCCAACAAGCAAGACTTCGTTTCAGGTAAGTGTAGTCACTTTTCTGCTCAAAGGAACTACATCGTTCACGAAGCTCACATGTTTCTCATCTTAACAGACAAGCATTGGATGTTAGAGGACCAGTGCTTTGTATCAGTTTCAGAAGAAGAGTTGGACTAGATATGGTCCATATGTGTAGGAAACACCGTTCTTTTGTTCTCAGCACACTCACGCTTCCTGCTGTCTTAGAGACTCTAGAAAGCAAGAGCGTGCTTCTCACAGTAAAGCGGAGTGTGATCCATGGATGAGAACTACGCTGTGTGATTCAATTCAGAAATGGAGTTAAATCCCAGGCTCTGAGTCTTCCTCCAAGCAAGAATTCGTTTCAGGTAATGGCAGTCACTTTTCTGCTCAAACGAACTACATCGTTCATGAAGCTCACACGTTTCTCATCTTAACTGACAAGCATTGAATGTTAGAGGACCAGTGCTTTTTATGAGTTTCAGAAGCAGAGTTGGACTAGATATGGGCTGTATGTGTAAGAAACACCGTTCTTTTGTTCTCAGCACACTCACGCTTCCTGCTCTGTTAGAGACTCTAGAAAGCAAGAGCGTGCTTCTCGCTCTAAAGCAGAGTGTGATCCATGGATGAGAACTATGCTGTGTGTTTGCCTTCAGAAATGGAGTTAAATCCCAGGCTCTGAGTCTTCCTACAAGCAAGACTTCATTTCAGGTAAGGACAGTCACTTTTCAGCTCAAACGAACTACATCGTTCACGAAGCTCACACGTTTCTCACCTTAACAGACAAGCATTGGATGTTAGAGGACCAGTGCTTTGTATCAGTTTCAGAAGCAGGGTTGGACTATATAATGTCCATATGTGTAGGAAACACCGTTCTTTTGTTCTCAGCAAAATCACGTTTCCTGCTGTCTTAGAGACTCGAGAATGCAAGAGCGTGCTTCTTGTTCTAAAGCAGAGTGTGATCAATGGATGATTACAATGCTGTGTGTTTTACTTCAGAAATGGAGTTAAATCCCAGGCTCTGAGTCTTCCTACAAGCAAGACTTCAATTCAGTTAAGGGCAGTCACTTTTCTGCTCAAACGAACTACATCGTTCATGAAGCTCACACGTTTCCCATCTTAACTGACAAGCATTGGATGTTAGACGACCAGTGCATTCAATCAGTTTTAGAAGAAGTTTTGGACTACATATAGTCCATATGTGTAGAAAACACCATTCTTTTGTTCTGGGCACACTCAGATTTCCTGCTGTCTTAGAGACTCTAGAAAGCAAGAGTGTGCTTCTTGCTCTAAAGCAGAGTGTGATCCATGGATGAGAACTACCCTGTGTGTTTCACTTCAGAAATGGAGTTAAATCCCAGGCTCTGAGCCTTCCTCCAAGCAAGACTTCGTTTCAGGTAATGGCAGTCACTTTTCTGCTCAAACGAACTACATCGTTCACGAAGCTCACACGTTTCTCATCTTAACTGACAAGCATTGAATGTTAGAGGACCAGTGCTTTGTATCAGTTTCAGAAGAAGAGTTGGACTAGATATGGTCCGTATGTGTAGGAAACACCGTTCTTTTATTCTGGGCACACTCAGATTTCCTGGTGTATTAGAGACTCTAGAAAGCAAGAGTGTGCTTCTCGCTCTAAAGCAGAGTGTGATCCATGGATGAAAACTATGCTGTGTGTTTCCCTTCAGAAAAGGTGTTAAATCCCAGGCTCTATGTCTTCCAACAAGCAAGACTTCGTTTCAGGTAAGGGCAGTCACTTTTCAGCTCAAACGAACTACATCGTTCATGAAGCTCACACGTTTCTCATCTTAAATGACAAGCATTGGATATTAGAGGACCAGTGCTTTGTATCAGTTTCAGAAGAAGCGTTGGACTAGATATGGACCGTATGTGTAGGGAACACCGTTCTTTTGCTCTCAGCACACTCACGTTTCCTGATATCTTAGAGACCCTAGAAAGCAAGAGCGTGCTTCTTGCTCTAAAGCAGAGTGTGATCCATGTATTAGAACTATGCTGTGTGTTTGCCTTCAGAAATGGAGCTAAATCCCAGGCTCTGAATCTTCCAACAAGCAAGACTTCGTTTCAGGTAAGGGCAGTCACTTTTCTGCTCAAACGAACATCGTTCACGAAGCTCACACGTTTCTCACCTTAACAGACAAGCATTGGATGTTAGAGGACCAGTGCTTTGTATCAGTTTCAGAAGCAGAGTTGGACTGTATAATGTCCGTATGTGTAGGAAACACCGTTCTTTTGTTCTCAGCACACTCACGTTTCCTGCTGTCTTAGAGACTCTAGAAAGCAAGAGCGTGCTTCTTGTTCTAAAGCAGAGTGTGATCAATGGATGATTACACTGCTGTGTGTTTTACTTCAGAAATGGAGTTAAATCCCAGGCTCTGAGTCTTCCTCCAAGCAAGACTTCGTTTCAGGTGAGGGCAGTCACTTTTCTGCTCAAACGAACTATATCTTTCACGAAGCTCACAAGTTTCTCATCTTAACTGACAAGCATTAGATGTTAGAGGACCAGTGCATTCAATCAGTTTCAGAAGATGTTTTGGACTACATATAGTCCGTATGTGTAGGAAATCCGTTCATTTATTCTGGGCACAATCAGATTTCCTGCTGTCTTAGAGACTCTCTAAAGCAAGAGTGTGCTTCTCGCTCTAAAGCAGAGTGTGATCCATGGATGAGAACTATGCTGTGTGTTACCCTTCAGAAATGGTGTTAAATCCCAGGCTCTATGTCTTCCAACAAGCAAGACTTCGTTTCAGGTAAGGGCAGTCACTTTTCAGCTCAAACGAACTACATCTTTCACGGAGCTCACACGTTTCTCATCTT
Source organism: Onychomys leucogaster (assembly GCA_949786385.1). Taxonomy (NCBI): domain Eukaryota; kingdom Metazoa; phylum Chordata; class Mammalia; order Rodentia; family Cricetidae; genus Onychomys; species Onychomys leucogaster. The sequence continues at coordinate 1,036,909 of CATKUP010000157.1, read as the reverse complement.
AACTGACAAGCATTGGATGTTAGAGGACCAGTGCTTTATATCAGTTTCAGAAGAAGAGTTGGACTAGATATGGTCCGTATGTGTAAGAAACACCGTTCTTTTGTTCTCAGCACACTCACGCTTCCTGCTGTCTTAGAGACTCTAGAAAGCAAGAGCGTGCTTCTCACAGTAAAGCGGAGTGTGATCCATGGATGAGAACTACGCTGTGTGATTCAATTCAGAAATGGAGTTAAATCCCAGGCTCTGAGTCTTCCTCCAAGCAAGAATTCGTTTCAGGTAATGGCAGTCACTTTTCTGCTCAAACGAACTACATCGTTCATGAAGCTCACACGTTTCTCATCTTAACTGACAAGCATTGAATGTTAGAGGACCAGTGCTTTTTATGAGTTTCAGAAGCAGAGTTGGACTAGATATGGGCTGTATGTGTAAGAAACACCGTTCTTTTGTTCTCAGCACACTCACGCTTCCTGCTCTGTTAGAGACTCTAGAAAGCAAGAGCGTGCTTCTCGCTCTAAAGCAGAGTGTGATCCATGGATGAGAACTATGCTGTGTGTTTGCCTTCAGAAATGGAGTTAAATCCCAGGCTCTGAGTCTTCCTACAAGCAAGACTTCGTTTCAGGTAAGGACAGTCACTTTTCAGCTCAAACGAACTACATCGTTCACGAAGCTCACACGTTTCTCACCTTAACAGACAAGCATTGGATGTTAGAGGACCAGTGCTTTGTATCAGTTTCAGAAGCAGGGTTGGACTATATAATGTCCATATGTGTAGGAAACACCGTTCTTTTGTTCTCAGCAAAATCACGTTTCCTGCTGTCTTAGAGACTCGAGAATGCAAGAGCGTGCTTCTTGTTCTAAAGCAGAGTGTGATCAATGGATGATTACAATGCTGTGTGTTTTACTTCAGAAATGGAGTTAAATCCCAGGCTCTGAGTCTTCCTACAAGCAAGACTTCAATTCAGTTAAGGGCAGTCACTTTTCTGCTCAAACGAACTACATCGTTCATGAAGCTCACACGTTTCCCATCTTAACTGACAAGCATTGGATGTTAGAGGACCAGTGCTTTGTATCAGTTTCAGAAGAAGAGTTGGACTAGATATGGTCCATATGTGTAGGAAACACCGTTCTTTTGTTCTCAGCACACTCACGTTTCCTGCTGTCTTAGAGACTCTAGAAAGCAAGAGCGTGCTTCTTGTTCTAAAGCAGAGTGTGATCAATGGATGACTACACTGCTGTGTGTTTTACTTCAGAAATGGAGTTAAAACCCAGGCTCTGAGTCTTCCTACAAGCAAGACTTCGTTTCAGGTAAGGGCAGTCACTTTTCAGCTCAAACGAACTACATCGTTCACTGAGTTCACACATTTCTCATCTTAACTGACAAGCATTGGAAGTTAGAGGCTCAGTGCTTTGTATCAGTTTCAGAAGCAGAGTTGGACTACATATGATCCATATGTGTAGGAAACCCCGATCTTTTGTTCTGGGCAAACTCACGTTTCCTGCTGTCTTAGAGACTCTAGAAAGCAAGAACGTGCTTCTCGCTCTAAAGCAGATTTTGATCCATAGATGAGACTATGCTGTGTGTTTCACTTCAGAAATGTAGTTAAATCCCATGCTCTGTGTCTCCCAACAAGCAAGACTTCGTTTCAGGTAAGTGTAGTCACTTTTCTGCTCAAAGGAACTACATCGTTCACGAAGCTCACATGTTTCTCATCTTAACAGACAAGCATTGGATGTTAGAGGACCAGTGCTTTGTATCAGTTTCAGAAGAAGAGTTGGACTAGATATGGTCCATATGTGTAGGAAACACCGTTCTTTTGTTCTCAGCACACTCACGCTTCCTGCTGTCTTAGAGACTCTAGAAAGCAAGAGCGTGCTTCTCACAGTAAAGCGGAGTGTGATCCATGGATGAGAACTACGCTGTGTGATTCAATTCAGAAATGGAGTTAAATCCCAGGCTCTGAGTCTTCCTCCAAGCAAGAATTCGTTTCAGGTAATGGCAGTCACTTTTCTGCTCAAACGAACTACATCGTTCATGAAGCTCACACGTTTCTCATCTTAACTGACAAGCATTGAATGTTAGAGGACCAGTGCTTTTTATGAGTTTCAGAAGCAGAGTTGGACTAGATATGGGCTGTATGTGTAAGAAACACCGTTCTTTTGTTCTCAGCACACTCACGCTTCCTGCTCTGTTAGAGACTCTAGAAAGCAAGAGCGTGCTTCTCGCTCTAAAGCAGAGTGTGATCCATGGATGAGAACTATGCTGTGTGTTTGCCTTCAGAAATGGAGTTAAATCCCAGGCTCTGAGTCTTCCTACAAGCAAGACTTCGTTTCAGGTAAGGACAGTCACTTTTCAGCTCAAACGAACTACATCGTTCACGAAGCTCACACGTTTCTCACCTTAACAGACAAGCATTGGATGTTAGAGGACCAGTGCTTTGTATCAGTTTCAGAAGCAGGGTTGGACTATATAATGTCCATATGTGTAGGAAACACCGTTCTTTTGTTCTCAGCAAAATCACGTTTCCTGCTGTCTTAGAGACTCGAGAATGCAAGAGCGTGCTTCTTGTTCTAAAGCAGAGTGTGATCAATGGATGATTACAATGCTGTGTGTTTTACTTCAGAAATGGAGTTAAATCCCAGGCTCTGAGTCTTCCTACAAGCAAGACTTCAATTCAGTTAAGGGCAGTCACTTTTCTGCTCAAACGAACTACATCGTTCATGAAGCTCACACGTTTCCCATCTTAACTGACAAGCATTGGATGTTAGAGGACCAGTGCTTTGTATCAGTTTCAGAAGAAGAGTTGGACTAGATATGGTCCATATGTGTAGGAAACACCGTTCTTTTGTTCTCAGCACACTCACGTTTCCTGCTGTCTTAGAGACTCTAGAAAGCAAGAGCGTGCTTCTTGTTCTAAAGCAGAGTGTGATCAATGGATGACTACACTGCTGTGTGTTTTACTTCAGAAATGGAGTTAAAACCCAGGCTCTGAGTCTTCCTACAAGCAAGACTTCGTTTCAGGTAAGGGCAGTCACTTTTCAGCTCAAACGAACTACATCGTTCACTGAGTTCACACATTTCTCATCTTAACTGACAAGCATTGGAAGTTAGAGGCTCAGTGCTTTGTATCAGTTTCAGAAGCAGAGTTGGACTACATATGATCCATATGTGTAGGAAACCCCGATCTTTTGTTCTGGGCAAACTCACGTTTCCTGCTGTCTTAGAGACTCTAGAAAGCAAGAACGTGCTTCTCGCTCTAAAGCAGATTTTGATCCATAGATGAGACTATGCTGTGTGTTTCACTTCAGAAATGTAGTTAAATCCCATGCTCCGTGTCTCCCAACAAGCAAGACTTCGTTTCAGGTAAGTGTAGTCACTTTTCTGCTCAAAGGAACTACATCGTTCACGAAGCTCACATGTTTCTCATCTTAACAGACAAGCATTGGATGTTAGAGGACCAGTGCTTTGTATCAGTTTCAGAAGAAGAGTTGGACTAGATATGGTCCATATGTGTAGGAAACACCGTTCTTTTGTTCTCAGCACACTCACGTTTCCTGCTGTCTTAGAGACTCTAGAAAGCAAGAGCGTGCTTCTTGTTCTAAAGCAGTTGTGATCAATGGATGATTACACTGCTGTGTGTTTTACTTCAGAAATGGAGTTAAATCCCAGGCTCTGAGTCTTCCTACAACCAAGACTTCATTTCAGGTGAGGGCAGTCACTTTTCTGCTCAAACGAACTACATCTTTCACGAAGCTCACACGTTTCTCATATTAACTGACAAGCATTAGATTTTAAAGGACCAGTGCATTCAATCAGCTTCAGAAGAAGTTTTGGACTACATATAGTCCATATGTGTAGGAAATCCGTTCTTTTATTCTGGGCACACTCAGATTTCCTGCTGAATTAGAGACTCTAGAAAGCAAGAGTGTGCTTCTCGCTCTAAAGCAGAGTGTGATCCATGGATGAGAACTATGCTGTGTGTTTCCCTTCAGAAATGGAGTAAAATCCCAGGCTCTGAGTCTTCCTACAAGCAAGACTTTGATTCAGGTAAGGGCAGTCACTTTTCTGCTCAAAGGAACACATCGTTCACAAAGCTCACCTGTTTCTCATCTTAACAGAGAAGCATTGGATATTAGAGGACCAGTGCTTTGTATCAGTTTCAGAAGCAGAGTTGGACTAGATATGGTCTGTATTTGTAGGAAACACCATTCGTTTGTTCTCAGCACACTCACGTTTCCTGCTGTCTTAGAGACTCTAGAAAGCAAGAGCGTGCTTCTTGTTCTAAAGCAGACTGTGATCAATGGATGAGACAATGCTGTGTGTTTCACTTCAGAAATGGAGTTAAATCCCATGCTCTGAGTCTCCCTACAAGCAACACTTTGTTTCAGGTAAGGGCAGTCTCTTTTCTGATCAAACGAACTACATCGTTCACGAAGCTCACACGTTTCTCATCTTAACTGACAAGCATTAGATGTTAGAGGACCCGTGCATTCAATTGGTTTCAGAAGAAGTTTTGGACTACATATAGTCCGTATGTGTAGGAAACAACGTTCTTTTGTTCTCAGCAAAATCACGTTTCCTGCTCTCTTAGAAAATCTAGAAAGCAAGAGCGTGCTTCTTGTTCTAAAGCAGAGTGTGATCAATGGATGATTACACTGCTGTGTGTTTTACTTCAGAAATGGAGTTAAATCCCAGGCTCTGAGTCTTCCTACAAGCAAGACTTCGTTTCAGGTGAGGGCAGTCACTTTTCTGCTCAAACGAACTACATCTTTCACGAAGCTCACACGTTTCTCATCTTAACTGACAAGCATTAGATGTTAGAAGACCAGTGCATTCAATCAGTTTCAGAAGAAGTTTTGGACTACATATAGTCCGTATGTGTAGGAAACATCGTTATTTTGTTCTCAGCACACTCAGGTTTCCTGCTGTATTAGAGACTCTAGAAAGCAAGAGTGTGCTTCTTGCTCTAAAGCAGAGTGTGATCCATTGATGAGAACTATGCTGTGTGTTTGCCTTCAGAAATGGAGTTAAATCCCAGGCTCTGAGTCTTCCTACAAGCAAGACTTCGATTCAGGTAAGGGCAGTTACTTTTCAGCTCAAACGAACTACATTGTTCACTGAGCTCACGCGTTTCTCATCTTAACTGACAAGCATTGGATGTTAGAGGGTCAGTGCTTCATATCAGTTTCAGAAGCAGAGTTGGTCTACATATGATCCATATGTGTAGGAAACCCCGATCTTTTGTCCTGGGCACACTCACGTTTCCTGCTGTCTTAGAGACACTAGAAAGCAAGAACGTGCTTCTCGCTCTAAAGCAGATTGTGATCCATAGATGAGACTATGCTGTGTGTTTCACTTCAGAAATGGAGTTAAAACCTATGCTCTGTGTCTCCCAACGAGCAAGACTTCGTTTCAGGTAAGTGTATTCACTTTTCTGCTCAAAGGAACTACATCGTTCACGAAGCTCACACGTTTCTCATCTTAACTGACAAGCATTGGATGTTAGAGGACCAGAGCTTTCTATCAGTTTCAGAAGCAGAGTTGGACTAGATATGGTCCGTATGTGTAAGAAACACTGTTCTTTTGTTTTCAGCACACTCACGCTTCCTGCTGTCTGAGAGACTCTAGAAAGCAAGAGCGTGCTTCTTGCTCTAAAGCAGAGTGTGATCCATGGATGAGAACTGTGCTGTGTGTTTGCCTTCAGAAATGGAGTTAAATCCCAGGCTCTGAGTCTTCCTACAAGCAAGACTTCGTTTCAGGTAAGGACAGTCACTTTTCAGCTCAAACGAACTACATCGTTCACGAAGCTCACACGTTTCTCACCTTAACAGACAAGCATTGGATCTTAGAGGACCAGTGCTTTGTATCAGTTTCAGAAGCAGGGTTGGACTATATAATGTCCGTATGTGTAGGAAACACCGTTCTTTTGTTCTCAGCAAAATCATGTTTCCTGCTGTCTTAGAGACTCGAGAATGCAAGAGCGTGCTTCTTGTTCTAAAGCAGAGTGTGATCAATGGATGATTACACTGCTGTGTGTTTCCCTTCAGAAATGGAGTTAAATCCCAGGCTCTGAGTCTTCCTACAAGCAAGACTTCAATTCAGTTAAGGGCAGTCACTTTTCTGCTCAAACGAACTACATCGTTCATGAAGCTCACACGTTTCCCATCTTAACTGACAAGCATTGGATGTTAGAGGACCAGTGCTTTGTATCAGTTTCAGAAGAAGAGTTGGACTAGATATGGTCCATATTTGTAGGAAACACCGTTCTTTTGTTCTCAGCACACTCACGTTTCCTGCTGTCTTAGAGACTCTAGAAAGCAAGAGCGTGCTTCTTGTTCTAAAGCAGAGTGTGGTCAATGGATGATTACACTGCTGTGTGTTTTACTTGAGAAATGGAGTTAAATCCCAGGCTCTGAGTCTTCCTACAAGCAAGACTTCGTTTCAGGTGAGGGCAGTCACTTTTCTGCTCAAACGAACTACATCGTTCACGAAGCTCACACGTTTCTCATCTTAATTGACAAGCATTGGATGTTAGAGGACCAGTGCTTTGTATCAGTTTAAGAAGCAGAGTTGGACTAGATATGGTCCGTATGTGTAGGAAACACCGTTCTTTTGTTCTCAGCACACTCATGTTTCCTGCTGTCTTAGAGAATCTAGAAAGCAAGAGCGTGCTTCTTGTTCTAAAGCAGAGTGTGATCAATGGATGAGACAATGCTGTGTGTTTCACTTCAGAAATGGAGTTAAATCCCATGCTCTGAGTCTCCCTACAAGCAAGACTTCGTTTCAGGTAAGGGCAGTCACTTTTCTGCTCAAAGGCACTACATCATTCACGAAGCACACACGTTTCTCATCTTAACTGACAAGCATTGGATGTTAGAGGAACAGTGCTTTGTATCAGTTTCAGAAGCAGAATTGGACTAGATATGGTCCTTATGTGTAGGAAACACCATTCTTTTTTTCTGGGCACACTCAGATTTCCTTCTGTATTAGAGAATCTAGAAAGCAAGAGTATGATTCTCACTCTAAAGCAGAGTGTGATCCATGGATGAGAACTATGCTGTGTGTTTCCCTTCAGAAATGGAGTTAAATCCCAGGCTCTGTGTCTTCCTACAAGCAAGACTTCGTTTCAGGTAAGGGCAGTCACTTTTCAACTCAAACGCACTACATCCTTCACTGAGCTCACACGTTCCTCATCTTAACTGACAAGCATTGGATGTTAGAGGAACAGTGCTTTGTATCAGTTTCAGAAGCAGAATTGGACTAGATATGGTCCGTATGTGTAGGAAACACCATTCTTTTGTTCTCAGCACACTCACGTTTCCTGCTGTCTTAGAGACTCTAGAAAGCAAGAGCGTGCTTCTCGCTCTAAAGCAGAGTGTGATCCATGGATGAGAACTATGCTGCGTGTTTACCTTCAGAAATGGAGTTATATCCCAGGCTCTGAGTCTTCCTACAAGCAAGACTTCGTTTCAGGTAAGGACAGTCAATTTCAGCTCAAACGAACTACATCGTTCACGAAGCTCACACGTTTCTCACCTTAACAGACAAGCATTGGATGTTAGAGGACCAGTGCTTTGTATCAGTTTCAGAAGCAGGGTTGGACTATATAATGTCCATATGTGTAGGAAACACCGTTCTTTTGTTCTCAGCAAAATCACGTTTCCTGCTGTCTTAGAGACTCTAGAAAGTAAGAGCGTGCTTCTTGTTCTAAAGCAGAGTGTGTTCAATGCATGAGACAATGCTGTGTGTTTCACTTCAGAAATGGAGTTAAATCCCATGCTCTGAGTCTCCCTACAAGCAGGAATTCATTTCAGGTAAGGGCAGTCACTTTTCTGCTCAAAGGAACTACATCGTTCACAAAGCTCACACGTTTCTCATCTTAACTGACAAGCATTGGATGTTAGAGGACCAGTGCATTGTATCAGTTTCAAAAGAAGTTTTGGACTACATATAGTCCGTATGTGTAGGAAACACCGTTCTTTGTTTTGGGCACACTCAGATTTCCTGCTGTATTAGAGAATCTAGCAAGCAAGACTATGATTCTCTTCTAAAGCAGAGTGTGATCCATGGATGAGAACTATGCTGTGTGTTTCCCTTCAGAAATGGACTTAAATCCCAGGCTCTGTGTGTTCCTACAAGCAAGACTTCTTTTCAGGTAAGGGCAGTCACTTTTCAGTTCAAAGGAACTATATCGTTCACAAAGCTCACACGTTCCTCATCTTAACAGAGAAGCATTGGATGTTAGAGGACCAGTGCTTTGTATCAGTTTAAGAAGCAGATGTGGACTAGATATGGTCTGTATGTGTAGGAAACACCGTTCTTTTGTTCCTAGCACACTCACGTTTCCTGCTGTCTTAGAGACTCTAGAAAGCAAGAGCGTGCTTCTCGTTCTAAAGCAGAGTGTGATCCATGGATGAAAACTATGCTGTGTGTTTCACTTCAGAAAAGGAGTTAAATCCCAGGCTCTGAGTCTCCCTACAAGCAAGACTTCGTTTCAGGTGAGGGCAGTCACTTTTCTGCTCAATGAACTACATCTTTCACGAAGCTCACACGTTTCTCATCTTAACTGACAAGCATTGAATGTTAGAGGACCAGTGCTTTGTATCAGTTTCAGAAGAAGAGTTGGACTAGATATGGTCCGTATGTGTAGGAAACACCGTTCTCTTATTCTGGGCATACTCAGATTTCCTGCTGTATTAGAGACTCTAGAAAGCAAGAGTGTGCTTCTCGCTCTAAAGCAGAGTGTGATCCATGGATGAAAACTATGCTGTGTGTTTCCCTTCAGAAAAGGTGTTAAATCCCAGGCTCTATGTCTTCCAACAAGCAAGACTTCGTTTCAGGTAAGGGCAGTCACTTTTCAGCTCAAACGAACTACATCTTTCACGGAGCTCACACGTTTCTCATCTTAACAGACAAGCATTGGATGTTAGAGGACCAGTGCTTTGTATCAGTTTCAAAAGAAGATTTGGACTATATATAGTCCGTATGTGTAGGAAACACCATTCTTTTGTTCTGGGCACACTCAGATTTCCTGCTGTCTTAGAGACTCTAGAAAGCAAGAGTATGATTCTCGCTCTAAAGCAGAGTTTGATCCATGGATGAGAACTATGCTGTGTTTTTGCCTTCAGAAATGGAGTTAAATCCCAGGATCTTTGTCTTCCTACAAGCAAGACTTCGTTTCAGGTAAGGGCAGTCACTTTTCAGCTCAAACGAACTACATCGTTCACAAAGCTCACACGTTTCTCACCTTAACAGACAAGCATTGGATGTTAGAGGACCAGTGCTTTGTATCAGTTTCAGAAGCAGAGTTGGACTGTATAATGTACGTATGTGTAGGAAACACCGTTCTTTTGTTCTCAGCACACTCACGTTTACTGCTGTCTTAGAGAGTCTAGAAAGCAAGAGCGTGCTTCTTGTTCTAAAGCAGAGTGTGATCAATGGATGATTACACTGCTGTGTGTTTTACTTCAGAAATGGAGTTAAATCCCAGGCTCTGAGTCTTCCTCCAAGCAAGACTTCGTTTCCGGTGAGGGCAGTCACTTTTCTGCTCAAACGAACTACATCTTTCACGAAGCTCACACGTTTCTCAACTTAACTGACAAGCATTAGATGATAGAGGACCAGTGCATTCAATCAGTTTCAGAAGAAGTTTTGGACTACATATAGTCCGTATGTGTAGGAAATCCATTCATTTATTCTGGGCACAATCAGATTTCCTGCTGTATTAGAGACTCTAGAAAGCAAGAGTGTGCTTCTCGCTCTAAAGCAGAGTGTGATCCATGGATGAGAACTATGCTGTGTGTTTCCCTTCAGAAATGGAGTTAAATCCCATGCTCTGAGTCTCCCTACAAGCAAAACTTCGATTCAGGTAAGGGCAGTCACTTTTCTGCTCAAAGGAACTACATCATTCACGAAGCTCACACGTTTCTCATCTTAACTGACAAGCATTGGATGTTAGAGGACCAGTGCTTTGTATCAGTTTAAGAAGCAGATGTGGACTAGATATGGTCTGTATGTGTAGGAAACACCGTTCTTTTGTTCCTAGCACACTCACGTTTCCTGCTGTCTTAGAGACTCTAGAAAGCAAGAGCGTGCTTCTCGTTCTAAAGCAGAGTGTGATCCATGGATGAAAACTATGCTGTGTGTTTCACTTCAGAAAAGGAGTTAAATCCCAGGCTCTGAGTCTCCCTACAAGCAAGACTTCGTTTCAGGTGAGGGCAGTCACTTTTCTGCTCAATGAACTACATCTTTCACGAAGCTCACACGTTTCTCATCTTAACTGACAAGCATTGAATGTTAGAGGACCAGTGCTTTGTATCAGTTTCAGAAGAAGAGTTGGACTAGATATGGTCCGTATGTGTAGGAAACACCGTTCTCTTATTCTGGGCATACTCAGATTTCCTGCTGTATTAGAGACTCTAGAAAGCAAGAGTGTGCTTCTCGCTCTAAAGCAGAGTGTGATCCATGGATGAAAACTATGCTGTGTGTTTCCCTTCAGAAAAGGTGTTAAATCCCAGGCTCTATGTCTTCCAACAAGCAAGACTTCGTTTCAGGTAAGGGCAGTCACTTTTCAGCTCAAACGAACTACATCTTTCACGGAGCTCACACGTTTCTCATCTTAACAGACAAGCATTGGATGTTAGAGGACCAGTGCTTTGTATCAGTTTCAAAAGAAGATTTGGACTATATATAGTCCGTATGTGTAGGAAACACCATTCTTTTGTTCTGGGCACACTCAGATTTCCTGCTGTCTTAGAGACTCTAGAAAGCAAGAGTATGATTCTCGCTCTAAAGCAGAGTTTGATCCATGGATGAGAACTATGCTGTGTTTTTGCCTTCAGAAATGGAGTTAAATCCCAGGATCTTTGTCTTCCTACAAGCAAGACTTCGTTTCAGGTAAGGGCAGTCACTTTTCAGCTCAAACGAACTACATCGTTCACAAAGCTCACACGTTTCTCACCTTAACAGACAAGCATTGGATGTTAGAGGACCAGTGCTTTGTATCAGTTTCAGAAGCAGAGTTGGACTGTATAATGTACGTATGTGTAGGAAACACCGTTCTTTTGTTCTCAGCACACTCACGTTTACTGCTGTCTTAGAGAGTCTAGAAAGCAAGAGCGTGCTTCTTGTTCTAAAGCAGAGTGTGATCAATGGATGATTACACTGCTGTGTGTTTTACTTCAGAAATGGAGTTAAATCCCAGGCTCTGAGTCTTCCTCCAAGCAAGACTTCGTTTCCGGTGAGGGCAGTCACTTTTCTGCTCAAACGAACTACATCTTTCACGAAGCTCACACGTTTCTCAACTTAACTGACAAGCATTAGATGATAGAGGACCAGTGCATTCAATCAGTTTCAGAAGAAGTTTTGGACTACATATAGTCCGTATGTGTAGGAAATCCATTCATTTATTCTGGGCACAATCAGATTTCCTGCTGTATTAGAGACTCTAGAAAGCAAGAGTGTGCTTCTCGCTCTAAAGCAGAGTGTGATCCATGGATGAGAACTATGCTGTGTGTTTCCCTTCAGAAATGGAGTTAAATCCCATGCTCTGAGTCTCCCTACAAGCAAAACTTCGATTCAGGTAAGGGCAGTCACTTTTCTGCTCAATGAACTACATCTTTCACGAAGCTCACACGTTTCTCATCTTAACTGACAAGCATTGAATGTTAGAGGACCAGTGCACTGTATCAGTTTCAGAAGAAGAGTTGGACTAGATATGGTCCGTATGTGTAGGAAACACCATTCTTTTTTTCTGGGCACACTCAGATTTCCTGCTGTATTAGAGAATCTAGAAAGCAAGAGTATGATTCTCACTCTAAAGCAGAGTGTGATCCATGGATGAGAACTATGCTGTGTGTTTCCCTTCAGAAATGGAGTTAAATCCCAGGCTCTGTGTCTTCCTACAAGCAAGACTTCGTTTCAGGTAAGGGCAGTCACTTTTCAACTCAAACGCACTACATCCTTCACTGAGCTCACACGTTCCTCATCTTAACTGACAAGCATTGGATGTTAGAGGAACAGTGCTTTGTATCAGTTTCAGAAGCAGAATTGGACTAGATATGGTCCGTATGTGTAGGAAACACCATTCTTTTGTTCTCAGCACACTCACGTTTCCTGCTGTCTTAGAGACTCTAGAAAGCAAGAGCGTGCTTCTCGCTCTAAAGCAGAGTGTGATTCATGGATGAGAACTATGCTGCGTGTTTACCTTCAGAAATGGAGTTATATCCCAGGCTCTGAGTCTTCCTACAAGCAAGACTTCGTTTCAGGTAAGGACAGTCACTTTTCAGCTCAAACGAACTACATCGTTCACGAAGCTCACACGTTTCTCACCTTAACAGACAAGCATTGGATGTTAGAGGACCAGTGCTTTGTATCAGTTTCAGAAGCAGGGTTGGACTATATAATGTCCATATGTGTAGGAAACACCGTTCTTTTGTTCTCAGCAAAATCACGTTTCCTGCTGTCTTAGAGACTCTAGAAAGTAAGAGCGTGCTTCTTGTTCTAAAGCAGAGTGTGTTCAATGCATAAGACAATGCTGTGTGTTTCACTTCAGAAATGGAGTTAAATCCCATGCTCTGAGTCTCCCTACAAGCAGGAATTCATTTCAGGTAAGGGCAGTCACTTTTCTGCTCAAAGGAACTACATCGTTCACGAAGCTCACACGTTTCTCATCTTAACTGACAAGCATTGGATGTTAGAGGACCAGTGCATTGTATCAGTTTCAAAAGAAGTTTTGGACTACATATAGTCCGTATGTGTAGGAAACACCGTTCTTTGTTTTGGGCACACTCAGATTTCCTGCTGTATTAGAGAATCTAGCAAGCAAGACTATGATTCTCTTCTAAAGCAGAGTGTGATCCATGGATGAGAACTATGCTGTGTGTTTCCCTTCAGAAATGGACTTAAATCCCAGGCTCTGTGTATTCCTACAAGCAAGACTTCTTTTCAGGTAAGGGCAGTCACTTTTCAGTTCAAAGGAACTATATCGTTCACAAAGCTCACACGTTTCTCATCTTAACAGAGAAGCATTGGATGTTAGAGGACCAGTGCTTTGTATCAGTTTAAGAAGCAGATGTGGACTAGATATGGTCTGTATGTGTAGGAAACACCGTTCTTTTGTTCCTAGCACACTCACGTTTCCTGCTGTCTTAGAGACTCTAGAAAGCAAGAGCGTGCTTCTCGTTCTAAAGCAGAGTGTGATCCATGGATGAAAACTATGCTTTGTGTTTCACTTCAGAAAAGGAGTTAAATCCCAGGCTCTGAGTCTCCCTACAAGCAAGACTTCGTTTCAGGTGAGGGCAGTCACTTTTCTGCTCAAACGAACTACATCTTTCACGAAGCTCACACGTTTCTCATCTTAAATGACAAGCATTGGATGTTAGAGGACCAGTGCATTCAATCAGTTTCAGAATAAGTTTTGGACTACATATAGTCCATATGTGTAGGAAACACCGTTCTTTTGTTCTGGGCACACACAGATTTCCTGCTGTCTTAGAGACTCTCGAAAGCAAGAGTGTGCTTCTTGCTCTAAAGCAGAGTGTGATCCATGGATGAGAACTACGCTGTGTGTTTCACTGCAGAAATGGAGTTAAATCCCAGGCTCTGAGTCTTCCTCCAAGCAAGACTTCGTTTCAGGTAATGGCAGTGACTTTTCTGCTCAAACGAACGACATCGTTCACGAAGCTCACACGTTTCTCATCTTAATTGACAAGCATTGGATGTTAGAGGACCAGTGCTTTGTATCAGTTTAAGAAGCAGAGTTGGACTAGATATTGTCCGTATGTGTAGGAAACACCATTCTTTGTTCTCAGCACACTCACGTTTCCTGCTGTCTTAGAGACTCTAGAAAGCAAGAGCGTGCTTCTGGTTCTAAAGCAGAGTGTGATCCATGGATGAAAACTATGCTGTGTGTTTCACTTCAGAAAAGGAGTTAAATCCCAGGCTCTGAGTCTCCCTACAAGCAAGACTTCGTTTCAGGTGAGGGCAGTCACTTTTCTGCTCAATGAACTACATCTTTCACGAAGCTCACACGTTTCTCATCTTAACTGACAAGCATTGAATGTTAGAGGACCAGTGCTTTGTATCAGTTTCAGAAGAAGAGTTGGACTAGATATGGTCCGTATGTGTAGGAAACACCGTTCTTTTATTCTGGGCACACTCAGATTTCCTGCTGTATTAGAGACTCTAGAAAGCAAGAGTGTGCTTCTCGCTCTAAAGCAGAGTGTGATCCATGGATGAAAACTATGCTGTGTGTTTCCCTTCAGAAAAGGTGTTAAATCCCAGGCTCTATGTCTTCCAACAAGCAAGACTTCGTTTCAGGTAAGGGCAGTCACTTTTCAGCTCAAACGAACTACATCTTTCACGGAGCTCACACGTTTCTCATCTTAACAGACAAGCATTGGATCTTAGAGGACCAATGCTTTGTATCAGTTTCAAAAGAAGATTTGGACTATATATAGTCCGTATGTGTAGGAAACACCATTCTTTTGTTCTGGGCACACTCAGATTTCCTGCTGTCTTAGAGACTCTAGAAAGCAAGAGTATGATTCTCGCTCTAAAGCAGAGTTTGATCCATGGATGAGAACTATGCTGTGTTTTTGCCTTCAGAAATGGAGTTAAATCCCAGGATCTTTGTCTTCCTACAAGCAAGACTTCGTTTCAGGTAAGGGCAGTCACTTTTCAGCTCAAAGGAACTACATCGTTCACAAAGCTCACACGTTTCTCACCTTAACAGACAAGCATTGGATGTTAGAGGACCAGTGCTTTGTATCAGTTTCAGAAGCAGAGTTGGACTGTATAATGTATGTATGTGTAGGAGACACCGTTCTTTTGTTCTCAGCACACTCACGTTTTCTGCTGTCTTAGAGAGTCTAGAAAGCAAGAGCGTGCTTCTTGTTCTAAAGCAGAGTGTGATCAATGGATGATTACACTGCTGTGTGTTTTACTTCAGAAATGGAGTTAAATCCCAGGCTCTGAGTCTTCCTCCAAGCAAGACTTCGTTTTCCGGTGAGGGCAGTCACTTTTCTGCTCAAACGAACTACATCTTTCACGAAGCTCACACGTTTCTCAACTTAACTGACAAGCATTAGATGATAGAGGACCAGTGCATTCAATCAGTTTCAGAAGAAGTTTTGGACTACATATAGTCCGTATGTGTAGGAAATCCATTCATTTATTCTGGGCACAATCAGATTTCCTGCTGTATTAGAGACTCTAGAAAGCAAGAGTGTGCTTCTCGCTCTAAAGCAGAGTGTGATCCATGGATGAGAACTATGCTGTGTGTTTCCCTTCAGAAATGGAGTTAAATCCCATGCTCTGAGTCTCCCTACAAGCAAAACTTCGATTCAGGTAAGGGCAGTCACTTTTCTGCTCAAAGGAACTACATCATTCACGAAGCACACACGTTTCTCATCTTAACTGACAAGCATTGGATGTTAGAGGACCAGTGCACTGTATCAGTTTCAAAAGAAGATTTGGACTATATATAGTCCATATGTGTAGGAAACACCATTCTTTTTTTCTGGGCACACTCAGATTTCCTGCTGTATTAGAGAATCTAGAAAGCAGAGTATGATTCTCACTCTAAAGCAGAGTGTGATCCATGGATGAGAACTATGCTGTGTGTTTCCCTTCAGAAATGGAGTTAAATCCCAGGCTCTGTGTCTTCCTACAAGCAAGACTTCGTTTCAGGTAAGGGCAGTCACTTTTCAACTCAAACGAACTACATCCTTCACTGAGCTCACACGTTCCTCATCTTAACTGACAAGCATTGGATGTTAGAGGAACAGTGCTTTGTATCAGTTTCAGAAGCAGAATTGGACTAGATATGGTCCGTATGTGTAGGAAACACCATTCTTTTGTTCTCAGCACACTCACGTTTCCTGCTGTCTTAGAGACTCTAGAAAGCAAGAGCGTGCTTCTGGTTCTAAAGCAGAGTGTGATCCATGGATGAAAACTATGCTGTGTGTTTCACTTCAGAAAAGGAGTTAAATCCCAGGCTCTGAGTCTCCCTACAAGCAAGACTTCGTTTCAGGTGAGGGCAGTCACTTTTCTGCTCAATGAACTACATCTTTCACGAAGCTCACACGTTTCTCATCTTAACTGACAAGCATTGGATGTTAGAGGACCAGTGCATTCAATCAGTTTTAGAAGAAGTTTTGGACTACATATAGTCCGTATGTGTAGGAAACACCATTCTTTTGTTCTGGGAACACTCAGATTTCCTGCTGTCTTAGAGACTCTAGAAAACCAGAGTGTGCTTCTTGCTCTAAAGCAGAGTGTGATCCATGGATGAGAACTACCCTGTGTGTTTCACTTCAGAAATGGAGTTAAATCCCAGGCTCTGAGCCTTCCTCCAAGCAAGACTTCGTTTGTGGTAATGGCAGTCACTTTTCTGCTCAAACGAACTACATCGTTCACGAAGCTCACACGTTTCTCATCTTAACTGACAAGCATTGAATGTTAGAGGACCAGTGCTTTGTACCAGTTTCAGAAGAAGAGTTGAACTAGATATGGTCCGTATGTGCAGGAAACACCGTTCTTTTATTCTGGGCACACTCAGATTTCCTGCTGTATTAGAGACTCTAGAAAGCAAGAGTGTGCTTCTCGCTCTAAAGCAGAGTTTGATCCATGGATGAAAACTATGCTGTGTGTTTCCCTTCAGAAAAGGTGTTAAATCCCAGGCTCTATGTCTTCCAACAAGCAAGACTTCGTTTCAGGTAAGGGCAGTCACTTTTCAGCTCAAACGAACTACATCTTTCACGGAGCTCACACGTTTCTCATCTTAACAGACAAGCATTGGATGTTAGAGGACCAGTGCTTTGTATCAGTTTCAAAAGAAGATTTAGACTATATATAGTCCGTATGTGTAGGAAACACCGTTCTTTGTTCTGGGCACACTCAGATTTCCTGCTGTGTTCGAGAATCTAGAAAGCAAGAGTATGATTCTTGCTCTAAAGCAGAGTGTGATCCATGGATGAGAACTATGCTGTGTTTTTGCCTTCAGAAATGGAGTTAAATCCCAGGATCTTTGTCTTCCTACAAGCAAGACTTCGTTTCAGGTAAGGGCAGTCACTTTTCAGCTCAAACGAACTACATCGTTCACAAAGCTCACACGTTTCTCATCTTATCTGACAAGCATTGGATATTAGAGGACCAGTGCTTTGTATCAGTTTCAGAAGAAGCGTTGGACTAGATATGGTCCGTATGTGTAGGGAACACCGTTCTTTTGCTCTCAGCACACTCATGTTTCCTGATATCTTAGAGACTCTAGAAAGCAAGAGCGTGCTTCTTGCTCTAAAGCAGAGTGTGATCCATGGATGAGAACTATGCTGTGTGTTTGCCTTCAGAAATGAAGCTAAATCCCAGGCTATGAATCTTCCAACAAGCAAGACTTCCTTTCAGGTAAGGGCAGTCACTTTTCAGCTCTAACGAACTACATCGTTCACGAAGCTCACACGTTTCTCACCTTAACAGACAAGCATTGGATGTTAGAGGACCAGTGCTTTGTATCAGTTTCAGAAGCAGAGTTGGACTGTATAATGTACGTATGTGTAGGAAACACCGTTCTTTTGTTCTCATCACACTCACGTTTACTGCTGTCTTAGAGAGTCTAGAAAGCAAGAGCGTGCTTCTTGTTCTAAAGCAGAGTGTGATCAATGGATGATTACACTGCTGTGTGTTTTACTTCAGAAATGGAGTTAAATCCTAGGCTCTGAGTCTTCCTCCAAGCAAGACTTCGTTTCAGGTGAGGGCAGTCACTTTTCAGCTCAAACGAACTACATCTTTCACGGAGCTCACACGTTTCTCATCTTAACAGACAAGCATTGGATGTTAGAGGACCAGTGCTTTGTATGAGTTTCAAAAGAAGATTTGGACTATATATAGTCCGTATGTGTAGGAAACACCATTCTTTTGTTCTGGGCACACTCAGATTTCCTGCTGTCTTAGAGACTCTAGAAAGCAAGAGTATGATTCTCGCTCTAAAGCAGAGTTTGATCCATGGATGAGAACTATGCTGTGTTTTTGCCTTCAGAAATGGAGTTAAATCCCAGGATCTTTGTCTTCCTACAAGCAAGACTTCGTTTCAGGTAAGGGCAGTCACTTTTCAGCTCAAACGAACTACATCGTTCACAAAGCTCACACGTTTCTCACCTTAACAGACAAGCATTGGATGTTAGAGGACCAGTGCTTTGTATCAGTTTCAGAAGCAGAGTTGGACTGTATAATGTACATATGTGTAGGAAACACCGTTCTTTTGTTCTCAGCACACTCACGTTTACTGCTGTCTTAGAGAGTCTAGAAAGCAAGAGCGTGCTTCTTGTTCTAAAGCAGAGTGTGATCAATGGATGATTACACTGCTGTGTGTTTTACTTCAGAAATGGAGTTAAATCCCAGGCTCTGAGTCTTCCTCCAAGCAAGACTTCGTTTCCGGTGAGGGCAGTCACTTTTCTGCTCAAACGAACTACATCTTTCACGAAGCTCACACGTTTCTCAACTTAACTGACAAGCATTAGATGATAGAGGACCAGTGCATTCAATCAGTTTCAGAAGAAGTTTTGGACTACATATAGTCCGTATGTGTAGGAAATCCATTCATTTATTCTGGGCACAATCAGATTTCCTGCTGTATTAGAGACTCTAGAAAGCAAGAGTGTGCTTCTCGCTCTAAAGCAGAGTGTGATCCATGGATGAGAACTATGCTGTGTGTTTCCCTTCAGAAATGGAGTTAAATCCCATGCTCTGAGTCTCCCTACAAGCAAAACTTCGATTCAGGTAAGGGCAGTCACTTTTCTGCTCAAAGGAACTACATCATTCACGAAGCACACACGTTTCTCATCTTAACTGACAAGCATTGGATGTTAGAGGACCAGTGCACTGTATCAGTTTCAAAAGAAGATTTGGACTATATATAGTCCATATGTGTAGGAAACACCATTCTTTTTTTCTGGGCACACTCAGATTTCCTGCTGTATTAGAGAATCTAGAAAGCAAGAGTATGATTCTCACTCTAAAGCAGAGTGTGATCCATGGATGAGAACTATGCTGTGTGTTTCCCTTCAGAAATGGAGTTAAATCCCAGGCTCTGTGTCTTCCTACAAGCAAGACTTCGTTTCATGTAAGGGCAGTCACTTTTCAACTCAAACGCACTACATCCTTCACTGAGCTCACACGTTCCTCATCTTAACTGACAAGCATTGGATGTTAGAGGAACAGTGCTTTGTATCAGTTTCAGAAGCAGAATTGGACTAGATATGATCCGTATGTGTAGGAAACACCATTCTTTTGTTCTCAGCACACTCACGTTTCCTGCTGTCTTAGAGACTCTAGAAAGCAAGAGCGTGCTTCTCGCTCTAAAGCAGAGTGTGATCCATGGATGAGAACTATGCTGCTTGTTTACCTTCAGAAATGGAGTTATATCCCAGGCTCTGAGTCTTCCTACAAGCAAGACTTCGTTTCAGGTAAGGACAGTCACTTTTCAGCTCACACGAACTACATCGTTCACGAAGCTCACACGTTTCTCACCTTAACAGACAAGCATTGGATGTTAGAGGACCAGTGCTTTGTATCAGTTTCAGAAGCAGGGTTGGACTATATAATGTCCATATGTGTAGGAAACACCGTTCTTTTGTTCTCAGCAAAATCACGTTTCCTGCTGTCTTAGAGACTCTAGAAAGTAAGAGCGTGCTTCTTGTTCTAAAGCAGAGTGTGTTCAATGCATGAGACAATGCTGTGTGTTTCACTTCAGAAATGGAGTTAAATCCCATGCTCTGAGTCTCCCTACAAGCAGGAATTCATTTCAGGTAAGGGCAGTCACTTTTCTGCTCAAAGGAACTACATCGTTCACGAAGCTCACACGTTTCTCATCTTAACTGACAAGCATTGGATGTTAGAGGACCAGTGCATTCAATCAGTTTCAGAAGATGTTTTGGACTACATATAGTCCATATGTGTAGGAAACTGCGTTCTATTGTTCTGGGCACACACAGATTTCCTGCTGTCTTAGAGACTCTCGAAAGCAAGAGTGTGCTTCTTGCTCTAAAGCAGAGTGTGATCCATGGATGAGAACTACGCTGTGTGTTTCACTGCAGAAATGAAGTTAAATCCCAGGCTCTGAGTCTTCCTCCAAGCAAGACTTCGTTTCAGGTAATGGCACTGACTTTTCTGCTCAAACGAACTACATCGTTCACGAAGCTCACACGTTTCTCATCTTAATTGACAAGCATTGGATGTTAGAGGACCAGTGCTTTGTATCAGTTTAAGAAGCAGAGTTGGACTAGATATGGTCCGTATGTGTAGGAAACCCCGTTCTTTTGTTCTCAGCACACTCACGTTTCCTGCTGTCTTAGAGACTCTAGAAAGCAAGAGCGTGCTTCTTGTTCTAAAGCAGAGTGTGATCAATGGATGAGACAATGCTGTGTGTTTCACTTCAGAAATGGAGTTAAATCCCATGCTCTGAGTCTCCCTACAAGCAAGACTTCGTTTCAGGTAAGGGCAGTCACTTTTCTGCTCAAAGGCACTACATCATTCACGAAGCTCACACGTTTCTCATCTTAAGTGACAAGCATTGGATGTTAGAGGAACAGTGCTTTGTATCAGTTTCAGAAGCAGAATTAGACTAGATATGCTCCTTATGTGTAGGAAACACCATTCTTTTTTTCTGGGCACACTCAGATTTCCTGCTGTATTAGAGAATCTAGAAAGCAAGAGTATGATTCTCACTCTAAAGCAGAGTGTGATCCATGGATGAGAACTATGCTTTGTGTTTCCCTTCAGAAATGGAGTTAAATCCCAGGCTCTGTGTCTTCCTACAAGCAAGACTTCGTTTCAGGTAAGGGCAGTCACTTTTCAACTCAAACGCACTACATCCTTCACTGAGCTCACACGTTCCTCATCTTAACTGACAAGCATTGGATGTTAGAGGAACAGTGCTTTGTATCAGTTTCAGAAGCAGAATTGGACTAGATATGGTCCGTATGTGTAGGAAACACCATTCTTTTGTTCTCAGCACACTCACGTTTCCTGCTGTCTTAGAGACTCTAGAAAGCAAGAGCGTGCTTCTCGCTCTAAAGCAGAGTGTGATCCATGGATGAGAACTATGCTGCGTGTTTACCTTCAGAAATGGAGTTATATCCCAGGCTCTGAGTCTTCCTACAAGCAAGACTTCGTTTCAGGTAAGGACAGTCACTTTTCAGCTCAAACGAACTACATCGTTCACGAAGCTCACACGTTTCTCACCTTAACAGACAAGCATTGGATGTTAGAGGACCAGTGCTTTGTATCAGTTTCAGAAGCAGGGTTGGACTATATAATGTCCATATGTGTAGGAAACACCGTTCTTTTGTTCTCAGCAAAATCACGTTTCCTGCTGTCTTAGAGACTCTAGAAAGTAAGAGCGTGCTTCTTGTTCTAAAGCAGAGTGTGTTCAATGCATGAGACAATGCTGTGTGTTTCACTTCAGAAATGGAGTTAAATCCCATGCTCTGAGTCTCCCTACAAGCAGGAATTCATTTCAGGTAAGGGCAGTCACTTTTCTGCTCAAAGGAACTACATCGTTCACGAAGCTCACACGTTTCTCATCTTAACTGACAAGCATTGGATGTTAGAGGACCAGTGCATTGTATCAGTTTCAAAAGAAGTTTTGGACTACATATAGTCCGTATGTGTAGGAAACACCGTTCTTTGTTTTGGGCACACTCAGATTTCCTGCTGTATTAGAGAATCTAGCAAGCAAGACTATGATTCTCTTCTAAAGCAGAGTGTGATCCATGGATGAGAACTATGCTGTGTGTTTCCCTTCAGAAATGGACTTAAATCCCAGGCTCTGTGTATTCCTACAAGCAAGACTTCTTTTCAGGTAAGGGCAGTCACTTTTCAGTTCAAAGGAACTATATCGTTCACAAAGCTCACACGTTTCTCATCTTAACAGAGAAGCATTGGATGTTAGAGGACCAGTGCTTTGTATCAGTTTAAGAAGCAGATGTGGACTAGATATGGTCTGTATGTGTAGGAAACACCGTTCTTTTGTTCCTAGCACACTCACGTTTCCTGCTGTCTTAGAGACTCTAGAAAGCAAGAGCGTGCTTCTCGTTCTAAAGCAGAGTGTGATCCATGGATGAAAACTATGCTTTGTGTTTCACTTCAGAAAAGGAGTTAAATCCCAGGCTCTGAGTCTCCCTACAAGCAAGACTTCGTTTCAGGTGAGGGCAGTCACTTTTCTGCTCAAACGGACTACATCTTTCACGAAGCTCACACGTTTCTCATCTTAAATGACAAGCATTGGATGTTAGAGGACCAGTGCATTCAATCAGTTTCAGAATAAGTTTTGGACTACATATAGTCCATATGTGTAGGAAACACCGTTCTTTTGTTCTGGGCACACACAGATTTCCTGCTGTCTTAGAGACTCTCGAAAGCAAGAGTGTGCTTCTTGCTCTAAAGCAGAGTGTGATCCATGGATGAGAACTACGCTGTGTGTTTCACTGCAGAAATGGAGTTAAATCCCAGGCTCTGAGTCTTCCTCCAAGCAAGACTTCGTTTCAGGTAATGGCAGTGACTTTTCTGCTCAAACGAACGACATCGTTCACAAAGCTCACACGTTTCTCATCTTAATTGACAAGCATTGGATGTTAGAGGACCAGTGCTTTGTATCAGTTTAAGAAGCAGAGTTGGACTAGATATGGTCCGTATGTGTAGGAAACACCATTCTTTGTTCTCAGCACACTCACGTTTCCTGCTGTCTTAGAGACTCTAGAAAGCAAGAGCGTGCTTCTGGTTCTAAAGCAGAGTGTGATCCATGGATGAAAACTATGCTGTGTGTTTCACTTCAGAAAAGGAGTTAAATCCCAGGCTCTGAGTCTCCCTACAAGCAAGACTTCGTTTCAGGTGAGGGCAGTCACTTTTCTGCTCAATGAACTACATCTTTCACGAAGCTCACACGTTTCTCATCTTAACTGACAAGCATTGAATGTTAGAGGACCAGTGCTTTGTATCAGTTTCAGAAGAAGAGTTGGACTAGATATGGTCCGTATGTGTAGGAAACACCGTTCTTTTATTCTGGGCACACTCAGATTTCCTGCTGTATTAGAGACTCTAGAAAGCAAGAGTGTGCTTCTCGCTCTAAAGCAGAGTGATCCATGGATGAGAACTATGCTGTGTGTTTCCCTTCAGAAATGGAGTTAAATCCCATGCTCTGAGTCTCCCTACAAGCAAAACTTCGATTCAGGTAAGGGCAGTCACTTTTCTGCTCAAAGGAACTACATCATTTACGAAGTACACACGTTTCTCATCTTAACTGACAAGCATTGGATGTTAGAGGACCAGTGCACTGTATCAGTTTCAAAAGAAGATTTGGACTACATATAGTCCATATGTGTAGGAAACACCATTCTTTTTTTCTGGGCACACTCAGATTTCCTGCTGTATTAGAGAAATTAGAAAGCAAGAGTATGATTCTCACTCTAAAGCAGAGTGTGATCCATGGATGAGAACTATGCTGTGTGTTTCCCTTCAGAAATGGAGTTAAATCCCAGGCTCTGTGTCTTCCTACAAGCAAGACTTCGTTTCATGTAAGGGCAGTCACTTTTCAACTCAAACGCACTACATCCTTCACTGAGCTCACACGTTCCTCATCTTAACTGACAAGCATTGGATGTTAGAGGAACAGTGCTTTGTATCAGTTTCAGAAGCAGAATTGGACTAGATATGGTCCGTATGTGTAGGAAACACCATTCTTTTGTTCTCAGCACACTCACGTTTCCTGCTGTCTTAGAGACTCTAGAAAGCAAGAGCGTGCTTCTGGTTCTAAAGCAGAGTGTGATCCATGGATGAAAACTATGCAGTGTGTTTCACTTCAGAAAAGGAGTTAAATCCCAGGCTCTGAGTCTCCCTACAAGCAAGACTTCGTTTCAGGTGAGGGCAGTCACTTTTCTGCTCAAACGGACTACATCTTTCACGAAGCTCACACGTTTCTCATCTTAAATGACAAGCATTGGATGTTAGAGGACCAGTGCATTCAATCAGTTTCAGAATAAGTTTTGGACTACATATAGTCCATATGTGTAGGAAACACCGTTCTTTTGTTCTGGGCACACACAGATTTCCTGCTGTCTTAGAGACTCTCGAAAGCAAGAGTGTGCTTCTTGCTCTAAAGCAGAGTGTGATCCATGGATGAGAACTACGCTGTGTGTTTCACTGCAGAAATGGAGTTAAATCCCAGGCTCTGAGTCTTCCTCCAAGCAAGACTTCGTTTCAGGTAATGGCAGTGACTTTTCTGCTCAAACGAACGACATCGTTCACAAAGCTCACACGTTTCTCATCTTAATTGACAAGCATTGGATGTTAGAGGACCAGTGCTTTGTATCAGTTTAAGAAGCAGAGTTGGACTAGATATGGTCCGTATGTGTAGGAAACACCATTCTTTGTTCTCAGCACACTCACGTTTCCTGCTGTCTTAGAGACTCTAGAAAGCAAGAGCGTGCTTCTGGTTCTAAAGCAGAGTGTGATCCATGGATGAAAACTATGCTGTGTGTTTCACTTCAGAAAAGGAGTTAAATCCCAGGCTCTGAGTCTCCCTACAAGCAAGACTTCGTTTCAGGTGAGGGCAGTCACTTTTCTGCTCAATGAACTACATCTTTCACGAAGCTCACACGTTTCTCATCTTAACTGACAAGCATTGAATGTTAGAGGACCAGTGCTTTGTATCAGTTTCAGAAGAAGAGTTGGACTAGATATGGTCCGTATGTGTAGGAAACACCGTTCTTTTATTCTGGGCACACTCAGATTTCCTGCTGTATTAGAGACTCTAGAAAGCAAGAGTGTGCTTCTCGCTCTAAAGCAGAGTGTGATCCATGGATGAGAACTATGCTGTGTGTTTCCCTTCAGAAATGGAGTTAAATCCCATGCTCTGAGTCTCCCTACAAGCAAAACTTCGATTCAGGTAAGGGCAGTCACTTTTCTGCTCAAAGGAACTACATCATTCACGAAGCACACACGTTTCTCATCTTAACTGACAAGCATTGGATGTTAGAGGACCAGTGCACTGTATCAGTTTCAAAAGAAGATTTGGACTATATATAGTCCATATGTGTAGGAAACACCATTCTTTTTTTCTGGGCACACTCAGATTTCCTGCTGTATTAGAGAAATTAGAAAGCAAGAGTATGATTCTCACTCTAAAGCAGAGTGTGATCCATGGATGAGAACTATGCTGTGTGTTTCCCTTCAGAAATGGAGTTAAATTCCAGGCTCTGTGTCTTCCTACAAGCAAGACTTCGTTTCATGTAAGGGCAGTCACTTTTCAACTCAAACGCACTACATCCTTCACTGAGCTCACACGTTCCTCATCTTAACTGACAAGCATTGGATGTTAGAGGAACAGTGCTTTGTATCAGTTTCAGAAGCAGAATTGGACTAGATATGGTCCGTATGTGTAGGAAACACCATTCTTTTGTTCTCAGCACACTCACGTTTCCTGCTGTCTTAGAGACTCTAGAAAGCAAGAGCGTGCTTCTGGTTCTAAAGCAGAGTGTGATCCATGGATGAAAACTATGCTGTGTGTTTCACTTCAGAAAAGGAGTTAAATCCCAGGCTCTGAGTCTCCCTACAAGCAAGACTTCGTTTCAGGTGAGGGCAGTCACTTTTCTGCTCAATGAACTACATCTTTCACGAAGCTCACACGTTTCTCATCTTAACTGACAAGCATTGGATGTTAGAGGACCAGTGCATTCAATCAGTTTTAGAAGAAGTTTTGGACTACATATAGTCCGTATGTGTAGGAAACACCATTCTTTTGTTCTGGGCACACTCAGATTTCCTGCTGTCTTAGAGACTCTAGAAACCCAGAGTGTGCTTCTTGCTCTAAAGCAGAGTGTGATCCATGGATGAGAACTACCCTGTGTGTTTCACTTCAGAAATGGAGTTAAATCCCAGGCTCTGAGCCTTCCTCCAAGCAAGACTTCGTTTGTGGTAATGGCAGTCACTTTTCTGCTCAAACGAACTACATCGTTCACGAAGCTCACACGTTTCTCATCTTAACTGACAAGCATTGAATGTTAGAGGACCAGTGCTTTGTACCAGTTTCAGAAGAAGAGTTGAACTAGATATGGTCCGTATGTGCAGGAAACACCGTACTTTTATTCTGGGCACACTCAGATTTCCTGCTGTATTAGAGACTCTAGAAAGCAAGAGTGTGCTTCTCGCTCTAAAGCAGAGTTTGATCCATGGATGAAAACTATGCTGTGTGTTTCCCTTCAGAAAAGGTGTTAAATCCCAGGCTCTATGTCTCCCAACAAGCAAGACTTCGTTTCAGGTAAGGGCAGTCACTTTTCAGCTCAAACGAACTACATCTTTCACGGAGCTCACACGTTTCTCATCTTAACAGACAAGCATTGGATGTTAGAGGACCAGTGCTTTGTATCAGTTTCAAAAGAAGATTTAGACTATATATAGTCCGTATGTGTAGGAAACACCGTTCTTTGTTCTGGGCACACTCAGATTTCCTGCTGTGTTCGAGAATCTAGAAAGCAAGAGTATGATTCTCGCTCTAAAGCAGAGTGTGATCCATGGATGAGAACTATGCTGTGTTTTTGCCTTCAGAAATGGAGTTAAATCCCAGGATCTTTGTCTTCCTACAAGCAAGACTTCGTTTCAGGTAAGGGCAGTCACTTTTCAGCTCAAACGAACTACATCGTTCACAAAGCTCACACGTTTCTCATCTTATCTGACAAGCATTGGATATTAGAGGACCAGTGCTTTGTATCAGTTTCAGAAGAAGCGTTGGACTAGATATGGTCCGTATGTGTAGGGAACACCGTTCTTTTGCTCTCAGCACACTCATGTTTCCTGATATCTTAGAGACTCTAGAAAGCAAGAGCGTGCTTCTTGCTCTAAAGCAGAGTGTGATCCATGGATGAGAACTATGCTGTGTGTTTGCCTTCAGAAATGAAGCTAAATCCCAGGCTATGAATCTTCCAACAAGCAAGACTTCCTTTCAGGTAAGGGCAGTCACTTTTCAGCTCTAACGAACTACATCGTTCACGAAGCTCACACGTTTCTCACCTTAACAGACAAGCATTGGATGTTAGAGGACCAGTGCTTTGTATCAGTTTCAGAAGCAGAGTTGGACTGTATAATGTACGTATGTGTAGGAAACACCGTTCTTTTGTTCTCAGCACACTCACGTTTACTGCTGTCTTAGAGAGTCTAGAAAGCAAGAGCGTGCTTCTTGTTCTAAAGCAGAGTGTGATCAATGGATGATTACACTGCTGTGTGTTTTACTTCAGAAATGGAGTTAAATCCTAGGCTCTGAGTCTTCCTCCAAGCAAGACTTCGTTTCAGGTGAGGGCAGTCACTTTTCAGCTCAAACGAACTACATCTTTCACGGAGCTCACACATTTCTCATCTTAACAGACAAGCATTGGATGTTAGAGGACCAGTGCTTTGTATGAGTTTCAAAAGAAGATTTGGACAATATATAGTCCGTATGTGTACGAAACACCATCTTTTGTTCTGGGCACACTCAGATTTCCTGCTGTCTTAGAGACTCTAGAAAGCAAGAGTATGATTCTCGCTCTAAAGCAGAGTTTGATCCATGGATGAGAACTATGCTGTGTTTTTGCCTTCAGAAATGGAGTTAAATCCCAGGATCTTTGTCTTCCTACAAGCAAGACTTCGTTTCAGGTAAGGGCAGTCACTTTTCAGCTCAAACGAACTACATCGTTCACAAAGCTCACACGTTTCTCACCTTAACAGACAAGCATTGGATGTTAGAGGACCAGTGCTTTGTATCAGTTTCAGAAGCAGAGTTGGACTGTATAATGTACATATGTGTAGGAAACACCGTTCTTTTGTTCTCAGCACACTCACGTTTACTGCTGTCTTAGAGAGTCTAGAAAGCAAGAGCGTGCTTCTTGTTCTAAAGCAGAGTGTGATCAATGGATGATTACACTGCTGTGTGTTTTACTTCAGAAATGGAGTTAAATCCCAGGCTCTGAGTCTTCCTCCAAGCAAGACTTCGTTTCCGGTGAGGGCAGTCACTTTTCTGCTCAAACGAACTACATCTTTCACGAAGCTCACACGTTTCTCAACTTAACTGACAAGCATTAGATGATAGAGGACCAGTGCATTCAATCAGTTTCAGAAGAAGTTTTGGACTACATATAGTCCGTATGTGTAGGAAATCCATTCATTTATTCTGGGCACAATCAGATTTCCTCCTGTATTAGAGACTCTAGAAAGCAAGAGTGTGCTTCTCGCTCTAAAGCAGAGTGTGATCCATGGATGAGAACTATACTGTGTGTTTCCCTTCAGAAATGGAGTTAAATCCCATGCTCTGAGTCTCCCTACAAGCAAAACTTCGATTCAGGTAAGGGCAGTCACTTTTCTGCTCAAAGGAACTACATCATTCACGAAGCACACACGTTTCTCATCTTAACTGACAAGCATTGGATGTTAGAGGACCAGTGCACTGTATCAGTTTCAAAAGAAGATTTGGACTATATATAGTCCATATGTGTAGGAAACACCATTCTTTTTTTCTGGGCACACTCAGATTTCCTGCTATATTAGAGAATCTAGAAAGCAAGAGTATGATTCTCACTCTAAAGCAGAGTGTGATCCATGGATGAGAACTATGCTGTGTGTTTCCCTTCAGAAATGGAGTTAAATCCCAGGCTCTGTGTCTTCCTACAAGCAAGACTTCGTTTCAGGTAAGGGCAGTCACTTTTCAACTCAAACGCACTACATCCTTCACTGAGCTCACACGTTCCTCATCTTAACTGACAAGCATTGGATGTTAGAGGAACAGTGCTTTGTATCAGTTTCAGAAGCAGAATTGGACTAGATATGGTCCGTATGTGTAGGAAACACCATTCTTTTGTTCTCAGCACACTCACGTTTCCTGCTGTCTTAGAGACTCTAGAAAGCAAGAGCGTGCTTCTCGCTCTAAAGCAGAGTGTGATCCATGGATGAGAACTATGCTGCGTGTTTACCTTCAGTAATGGAGTTATATCCCAGGCTCTGAGTCTTCCTACAAGCAAGACTTCGTTTCAGGTAAGGACAGTCACTTTTCAGCTCACACGAACTACATCGTTCACGAAGCTCACACGTTTCTCACCTTAACAGACAAGCATTGGATGTTAGAGGACCAGTGCTTTGTATCAGTTTCAGAAGCAGGGTTGGACTATATAATGTCTATATGTGTAGGAAACACCGTTCTTTTGTTCTCAGCAAAATCACGTTTCCTGCTGTCTTAGAGACTCTAGAAAGTAAGAGCGTGCTTCTTGTTCTAAAGCAGAGTGTGTTCAATGCATGAGACAATGCTGTGTGTTTCACTTCAGAAATGGAGTTAAATCCCATGCTCTGAGTCTCCCTACAAGCAGGAATTCATTTCAGGTAAGGGCAGTCACTTTTCTGCTCAAAGGAACTACATCGTTCACGAAGCTCACACGTTTCTCATCTTAACTGACAAGCATTGGATGTTAGAGGACCAGTGCATTCAATCAGTTTCAGAAGATGTTTTGGACTACATATAGTCCATATGTGTAGGAAACTGCGTTCTATTGTTCTGGGCACACACAGATTTCCTGCTGTCTTAGAGACTCTCGAAAGCAAGAGTGTGCTTCTTGCTCTAAAGCAGAGTGTGATCCATGGATGAGAACTACGCTGTGTGTTTCACTGCAGAAATGGAGTTAAATCCCAGGCTCTGAGTCTTCCTCCAAGCAAGACTTCGTTTCAGGTAATGGCAGTGACTTTTCTGCTCAAACGAACGACATCGTTCACAAAGCTCACACGTTTCTCATCTTAATTGACAAGCATTGGATGTTAGAGGACCAGTGCTTTGTATCAGTTTAAGAAGCAGAGTTGGACTAGATATGGTCCGTATGTGTAGGAAACACCATTCTTTGTTCTCAGCACACTCACGTTTCCTGCTGTCTTAGAGACTCTAGAAAGCAAGAGCGTGCTTCTGGTTCTAAAGCAGAGTGTGATCCATGGATGAAAACTATGCTGTGTGTTTCACTTCAGAAAAGGAGTTAAATCCCAGGCTCTGAGTCTCCCTACAAGCAAGACTTCGTTTCAGGTGAGGGCAGTCACTTTTCTGCTCAATGAACTACATCTTTCACGAAGCTCACACGTTTCTCATCTTAACTGACAAGCATAGAATGTTAGAGGACCAGTGCTTTGTATCAGTTTCAGAAGAAGAGTTGGACTAGATATGGTCCGTATGTGTAGGAAACACCGTTCTTTTATTCTGGGCACACTCAGATTTCCTGCTGTATTAGAGACTCTAGAAAGCAAGAGTGTGCTTCTCGCTCTAAAGCAGAGTGTGATCCATGGATGAAAACTATGCTGTGTGTTTCCCTTCAGAAAATGTGTTAAATCCCAGGCTCTATGTCTTCCAACAAGCAAGACTTCGTTTCAGGTAAGGGCAGTCACTTTTCAGCTCAAACGAACTACACCTTTCACGGAGCTCACACGTTTCTCATCTTAACAGACAAGCATTGTATGTTAGAGGACCAGTGCTTTGTATCAGTTTCAAAAGAAGATTTGGAATATATATAGTCCGTATGTGTAGGAAACACCATTCTTTTGTTCTGGGCACACTCAGATTTCCTGCTGTCTTAGAGACTCTAGAAAACAAGAGTATGATTCTCGCTCTAAAGCAGAGTTTGATCCATGGATGAGAACTATGCTGTGTTTTTGCCTTCAGAAATGGAGTTAAATCCCAGGATCTTTGTCTTCCTACAAGCAAGACTTCGTTTCAGGTAAGGGCAGTCACTTTTCTGCTCAAAGGAACTACATCGTTCACGAAGCTCACACGTTTCTCATCTTAACTGACAAGCATTGGATGTTAGAGGACCAGTGCATTCAATCAGTTTCAGAAGATGTTTTGGACTACATATAGTCCATATGTGTAGGAAACTGCGTTCTATTGTTCTGGGCACACACAGATTTCCTGCTGTCTTAGAGACTCTCGAAAGCAAGAGTGTGCTTCTTGCTCTAAAGCAGAGTGTGATCCATGGATGAGAACTACGCTGTGTGTTTCACTGCAGAAATGGAGTTAAATCCCAGGCTCTGAGTCTTCCTCCAAGCAAGACTTCGTTTCAGGTAATGGCAGTGACTTTTCTGCTCAAACGAACGACATCGTTCACAAAGCTCACACGTTTCTCATCTTAATTGACAAGCATTGGATGTTAGAGGACCAGTGCTTTGTATCAGTTTAAGAAGCAGAGTTGGACTAGATATGGTCCGTATGTGTAGGAAACACCATTCTTTGTTCTCAGCACACTCACGTTTCCTGCTGTCTTAGAGACTCTAGAAAGCAAGAGCGTGCTTCTGGTTCTAAAGCAGAGTGTGATCCATGGATGAAAACTATGCTGTGTGTTTCACTTCAGAAAAGGAGTTAAATCCCAGGCTCTGAGTCTCCCTACAAGCAAGACTTCGTTTCAGGTGAGGGCAGTCACTTTTCTGCTCAATGAACTACATCTTTCACGAAGCTCACACGTTTCTCATCTTAACTGACAAGCATAGAATGTTAGAGGACCAGTGCTTTGTATCAGTTTCAGAAGAAGAGTTGGACTAGATATGGTCCGTATGTGTAGGAAACACCGTTCTTTTATTCTGGGCACACTCAGATTTCCTGCTGTATTAGAGACTCTAGAAAGCAAGAGTGTGCTTCTCGCTCTAAAGCAGAGTGTGATCCATGGATGAAAACTATGCTGTGTGTTTCCCTTCAGAAAAGGTGTTAAATCCCAGGCTCTATGTCTTCCAACAAGCAAGACTTCGTTTCAGGTAAGGGCAGTCACTTTTCAGCTCAAACGAACTACACCTTTCACGGAGCTCACACATTTCTCATCTTAACAGACAAGCATTGTATGTTAGAGGACCAGTGCTTTGTATCAGTTTCAAAAGAAGATTTGGAATATATATAGTCCGTATGTGTAGGAAACACCATTCTTTTGTTCTGGGCACACTCAGATTTCCTGCTGTCTTAGAGACTCTAGAAAACAAGAGTATGATTCTCGCTCTAAAGCAGAGTTTGATCCATGGATGAGAACTATGCTGTGTTTTTGCCTTCAGAAATGGAGTTAAATCCCAGGATCTTTGTCTTCCTACAAGCAAGACTTCGTTTCAGGTAAGGGCAGTCACTTTTCAGCTCAAACGAACTACAACATTCACAAAGCTCACACGTTTCTCACCTTAACAGACAAGCATTGGATGTTAGAGGACCAGTGCTTTGTATCAGTTTCAGAAGCAGAGTTGGACTGTATAATGTACGTATGTGTAGGAAACACCGTTCTTTTGTTCTCAGCACACTCACGTTTACTGCTGTCTTAGAGAGTCTAGAAACCAAGAGCGTGCTTCTTGTTCTAAAGCAGAGTGTGATCAATGGATGATTACACTGCTGTGTGTTTTACTTCAGAAATGGAGTTAAATCCCAGGCTCTGAGTCTTCCTCCAAGCAAGACTTCGTTTCCGGTGAGGGCAGTCACTTTTCTGCTCAAACGAACTACATCTTTCACGAAGCTCACACGTTTCTCAACTTAACTGACAAGCATTAGATGATAGAGGACCAGTGCATTCAATCAGTTTCAGAAGAAGTTTTGGACTACATATAGTCCGTATGTGTAGGAAATCCATTCATTTATTCTGGGCACAATCAGATTTCCTGCTGTATTAGAGACTCTAGAAAGCAAGAGTGTGCTTCTCGCTCTAAAGCAGAGTGTGATCCATGGATGAGAACTATGCTGTGTGTTTCCCTTCAGAAATGGAGTTAAATCCCATGCTCTGAGTCTCCCTACAAGCAAAACTTCGATTCAGGTAAGGGCAGTCACTTTTCTGCTCAAAGGAACTACATCATTCACGAAGCACACACGTTTCTCATCTTAACTGACAAGCATTGGATGTTAGAGGACCAGTGCACTGTATCAGTTTCAAAAGAAGATTTGGACTATATATAGTCCATATGTGTAGGAAACACCATTCTTTTTTTCTGGGCACACTCAGATTTCCTGCTGTATTAGAGAATCTAGAAAGCAAGAGTATGATTCTCACTCTAAAGCAGAGTGTGATCCATGGATGAGAACTATGCTGTGTGTTTCCCTTCAGAAATGGAGTTAAATCCCAGGCTCTGTGTCTTCCTACAAGCAAGACTTCGTTTCAGGTAAGGGCAGTCACTTTTCAACTCAAACGAACTACATCCTTCACTGAGCTCACACGTTCCTCATCTTAACTGACAAGCATTGGATGTTAGAGGAACAGTGCTTTGTATCTGTTTCAGAAGCAGAATTGGACTAGATATGGTCCGTATGTGTAGGAAACACCATTCTTTTGTTCTCAGCACACTCACGTTTCCTGCTGTCTTAGAGACTCTAGAAAGCAAGAGCGTGCTTCTGGTTCTAAAGCAGAGTGTGATCCATGGATGAAAACTATGCTGTGTGTTTCACTTCAGAAACGGAGTTAAATCCCAGGCTCTGAGTCTCCCTACAAGCAAGACTTCGTTTCAGGTGAGGGCAGTCACTTTTCTGCTCAATGAACTACATCTTTCACGAAGCTCACACGTTTCTCATCTTAACTGACAAGCATTGGATGTTAGAGGACCAGTGCATTCAATCAGTTTTAGAAGAAGTTTTGGACTACATATAGTCCGTATGTGTAGGAAACACCATTCTTTTGTTCTGGGCACACTCAGATTTCCTGCTGTCTTAGAGACTCTAGAAAACCAGAGTGTGCTTCTTGCTCTAAAGCAGAGTGTGATCCATGGATGAGAACTACCCTGTGTGTTTCACTTCAGAAATGGAGTTAAATCCCAGGCTCTGAGCCTTCCTCCAAGCAAGACTTCGTTTGTGGTAATGGCAGTCACTTTTCTGCTCAAACGAACTACATCGTTCACGAAGCTCACACGTTTCTCATCTTAACTGACAAGCATTGAATGTTAGAGGACCAGTGCTTTGTACCAGTTTCAGAAGAAGAGTTGAACTAGATATGGTCTGTATGTGCAGGAAACACCGTTCTTTTATTCTGGGCACACTCAGATTTCCTGCTGTATTAGAGACTCTAGAAAGCAAGAGTGTGCTTCTCGCTCTAAAGCAGAGTTTGATCCATGGATGAAAACTATGCTGTGTGTTTCCCTTCAGAAAAGGTGTTAAATCCCAGGCTCTATGTCTTCCAACAAGCAAGACTTCGTTTCAGGTAAGGGCAGTCACTTTTCAGCTCAAACGAACTACATCTTTCACGGAGCTCACACGTTTCTCATCTTAACAGACAAGCATTGGATGTTAGAGGACCAGTGCTTTGTATCAGTTTCAAAAGAAGATTTAGACTATATATAGTCCGTATGTGTAGGGAACACCGTTCTTTTGCTCTCAGCACACTCATGTTTCCTGATATCTTAGAGACTCTAGAAAGCAAGAGCGTGCTTCTCACTCTAAAGCAGAGTGTGATCCATGGATGAGAACTATGCTGTGTATTTCCCTTCAGAAATGGAGTTAAATCCCAGGCTCTGTGTCTTCCTACAAGCAAGACTTCGTTTCAGGTAAGGGCAGTCACTTTTCAACTCAAACGATTTACATCCTTCACTGAGTTCACACGTTCCTAATCTTAACTGACAAGCATTGGATGTTAGAGGAACAGTGCTTTGTATCAGTTTCAGAAGCAGAATTGGACTAGATATGGTCCGTATGTGTAGGAAACACCATTCTTTTGTTCTCAGCACACTCACGTTTCCTGCTGTCTTAGAGACTCTGGAAAGCACGAGCGTGCTTCTGGTTCTAAAGCAGAGTGTGATCCATGGATGAAAACTATGCTGTGTGTTTCACTTCAGAAAAGGAGCTAAATCCCAGGCTCTGAGTCTCCCTACAAGCAAGACTTCGTTTCAGGTAAGGGCAGTCACTTTTCAACTCAAACGAACTACATCCTTCACTGAGTTCACACGTTCCTAATCTTAACTGACAAGCATTGGATGTTAGAGGAACAGTGCTTTGTATCAGTTTCAGAAGCAGAATTGGACTAGATATGGTCTGTATGTGTAGGAAACACCATTCTTTTGTTCTCAGCACACTCACGTTTCCTGCTGTCTTAGAGATTCTAGAAAGCACGAGCGTGCTTCTGGTTCTAAAGCAGAGTGTGATCCATGGATGAAAACTATGCTGTGTGTTTCACTTCAGAAAAGGAGCTAAATCCCAGGCTCTGAGTCTCCCTACAAGCAAGACTTCGTTTCAGGTGAGGGCAGTCACTTTTCTGCTCAATGAACTACATCTTTCCCGAAGCTCACACGTTTCTCATCTTACCTGACAAGCATTGGATGTTAGAGGACCAGTGCATTCAATCAGTTTTAGAAGAAGTTTTGGACTACATATAGTCCGTATGTGTAGGAAACACCATTCTTTTGTTCTGGGCACACTCAGATTTCCTGCTGTCTTAGAGACTCTAGAAAGCAAGAGTGTGCTTCTTGCTCTAAAGCAGAGTGTGATCCATGGATGAGAACTACGCTGTGTGTTTCACTGCAGAAATGGAGTTAAATCCCAGGCTCTGAGTCTTCCTCCAAGCAAGACTTCGTTTCAGGTAATGGCAGTGACTTTTCTGCTCAAAAGAACTACATCGTTCACGAAGCTCACACGTTTCTCATCTTAATTGACAAGCATTGGATGTTAGAGGACCAGTGCTTTGTATCAGTTTAAGAAGCAGAGTTGGACTAGATATGGTCCGTATGTGTAGGAAACACCATTCTTTGTTCTCAGCACACTCACGTTTCCTGCTGTCTTAGAGACTCTAGAAAGCAAGAGCGTGCTTCTGGTTCTAAAGCAGAGTGTGATCCATGGATGAAAACTATGCTGTGTGTTTCACTTCAGAAAAGGAGTTAAATCCCAGGCTCTGAGTCTCCCTACAAGCAAGACTTCGTTTCAGGTGAGGGCAGTCACTTTTCTGCTCAATGAACTACATCTTTCACGAAGCTCACACGTTTCTCATCTTAACAGACAAGCATTGGATGTTAGAGGACCAGTGCTTTGTATCAGTTTCAAAAGAAGATTTGGACTATATATAGTCCGTATGTGTAGGAAACACCGTTCTTTTGTTCTGGGCACACTCAGATTTCCTGCTGTGTTAGAGAATCTAGAAAGCAAGAGTATGATTCTCGCTCTAAAGC
This sequence comes from Onychomys leucogaster, assembly GCA_949786385.1. NCBI lineage: Eukaryota > Metazoa > Chordata > Mammalia > Rodentia > Cricetidae > Onychomys > Onychomys leucogaster. The sequence continues at coordinate 1,000,770 of CATKUP010000157.1, read as the reverse complement.
AGAGTTTGATCCATGGATGAGAACTATGCTGTGTTTTTGCCTTCAGAAATGGAGTTAAATCCCAGGATCTTTGTCTTCCTACAAGCAAGACTTCGTTTCAGGTAAGGGCAGTCACTTTTCAGCTCAAACGAACTACATCGTTCACTGAGTTCACACGTTCCTAATCTTAACTGACAAGCATTGGATGTTAGAGGAACAGTGCTTTGTATCAGTTTCAGAAGCAGAATTGGACTAGATATGGTCCGTATGTGTAGGAAACACCATTCTTTTGTTCTCATCACACTCACGTTTCCTGCTGTCTTAGAGACTCTAGAAAGCACGAGCGTGCTTCTGGTTCTAAAGCAGAGTGTGATCCATGGATGAAAACTATGCTGTGTGTTTCACTTCAGAAAAGGAGCTAAATCCCAGGCTCTGAGTCTCCCTACAAGCAAGACTTCGTTTCAGGTAAGGGCAGTCACTTTTCAACTCAAACGAACTACATCCTTCACTGAGTTCACACGTTCCTAATCTTAACTGACAAGCATTGGATGTTAGAGGAACAGTGCTTTGTATCAGTTTAAGAAGCAGATTTGGACTAGATATGGTCTGTATGTGTAGGAAACACCATTCTTTTGTTCTCAGCACACTCACGTTTCCTGCTGTCTTAGAGACTCTAGAAAGCACGAGCGTGCTTCTGGTTCTAAAGCAGAGTGTGATCCATGGATGAAAACTATGCTGTGTGTTTCACTTCAGAAAAGGAGCTAAATCCCAGGCTCTGAGTCTCCCTACAAGCAAGACTTCGTTTCAGGTGAGGGCAGTCACTTTTCTGCTCAATGAACTACATCTTTCCCGAAGCTCACACGTTTCTCATCTTAACTGACAAGCATTGGATGTTAGAGGACCAGTGCATTCAATCAGTTTTAGAAGAAGTTTTGGACTACATATAGTCCGTATGTGTAGGAAACACCATTCTTTTGTTCTGGGCACACTCAGATTTCCTGCTGTCTTAGAGACTCTAGAAAGCAAGAGTGTGCTTCTTGCTCTAAAGCAGAGTGTGATCCATGGATGAGAACTACCCTGTGTGTTTCACTTCAGAAATGGAGTTAAATCCCAGGCTCTGAGCCTTCCTCCAATCAAGACTTCGTTTCAGGTAATGGCAGTCTCTTTTCTGCTCAAACGAACTACATCGTTCACGAAGCTCACACGTTTCTCATCTTAACTGACAAGCATTGAATGTTAGAGGACCAGTGCTTTGTATCAGTTTCAGAAGAAGAGTTGGACTAGATATGGTCCGTATGTGTAGGAAACACCGTTCTTTTATTCTGGGCACACTCAGATTTCCTGCTGTATTAGAGACTCTAGAAAGCAAGAGTGTGCTTCTCGCTCTAAAGCAGAGTGTGATCCATGGATGAAAACTATGCTGTGTGTTTCCCTTCAGAAAAGGTGTTAAATCCCAGGCTCTATGTCTTCCAACAAGCAAGACTTCGTTTCAGGTAAGGGCAGTCACTTTTCAGCTCAAACGAACTACATCGTTCACGAAGCTCACACGTTTCTCACCTTAACAGACAAGCATTGGATGTTAGAGACCAGTGCTTTGTATCAGTTTCAGAAGAAGCGTTGGACTAGATATGGACCGTATGTGTAGGGAACACCGTTCTTTTGCTCTCAGCACACTCACCTTTCCTGATATCTTAGGACTCTAGAAAGCAAGAGCGTGCTTCTTGCTCAAAAGCAGAGTATGATCCATGGATGAGAACTATGCTGTGTGTTTCCCTTCAGAAATGGAGTTAAATCCCAGGCTCTGAGTCTTCCTACAAGCAAGACTTCGATTCAGGTAAGGGCAGTCACTTTTCAGCTCAAACGAACTACATCGTTCACGAAGCTCACACGTTTCTCACCTTAACAGACAAGCATTGGATGTTAGAGGACCAGTGCTTTGTATCAGTTTCAGAAGCAGAGTTGGACTGTATAATGTCCGTATGTGTAGGAAACACCGTTCTTTTGTTCTCAGCACACTCACGTTTCCTGCTGTCTTAGAGAGTCTAGAAAGCAAGAGCGTGCTTCTTGTTCTAAAGCAGAGTGTGATCAATGGATGATTACACTGCTGTGTGTTTTACTTCAGAAATGGAGTTAAATCCCAGGCTCTGAGTCTTCCTCCAAGCAAGACTTCGTTTCAGGTGAGGGCAGTCACTTTTCTGCTCAAACGAACTACATCTTTCACGAAGCTCACACGTTTCTCATCTTAACTGACAAGCATTAGATGTTAGAGGACCAGTGCATTCAATCAGTTTCAGAAGAAGTTTTGGACTACATATAGTCCGTATGTGTAGGAAATCCGTTCATTTATTCTGGGCACAATCAGATTTCCTCCTGTATTAGAGACTCTATAAAGCAAGAGTGTGCTTCTCGCTCTAAAGCAGAGTGTGATCCATGGATGAGAACTATGCTGTGTGTTTTACTTCAGAAATGCAGTTAAATCCCATGCTCTGAGTCTCCCTACAAGCAAGACTTTGATTCAGGAAAGGGCAGTCACTTTTCTGCTCAAAGGAACTACATCGTTCACGAAGCACACACGTTTCTCATCTTAACTGACAAGCATTGGATGTTAGAGGAACAGTGCACTGTATCAGTTTCAAAAGAAGATTTGGACTATATATAGTCCATATGTGGAGGAAACACTATTCTTTTTTTCTGGGGACACTCAGATTTCCTGCTGTATTAGAGAATCTAGAAAGCAAGAGTATGATTCTCACTCTAAAGCAGAGTGTGATCCATGGATGAGAACTATGCTGTGTGTTTCCCTTCAGAAATGGAGTTAAATCCCAGGCTCTGTGTCTTCCTACAAGCAAGACTTCGTTTCAGGTAAGGGCAGTCACTTTTCAACTCAAACGAACTACATCCTTCACTGAGCTCACACGTTCCTAATCTTAACTGACAAGCATTGGATGTTAGAGGAACAGTGCTTTGTATCAGTTTAAGAAGCAGAATTGGACTAGATATGGTCCGTATGTGTAGGAAACACCATTCTTTTGTTCTCAGCACACTCACGTTTCCTGCTGTCTTAGAGACTCTAGAAAGCAAGAGCGTGCTTCTGGTTCTAAAGCAGAGTGTGATCCATGGATGAAAACTATGCTGTGTGTTTCACTTCAGAAAAGGAGCTAAATCCCAGGCTCTGAGTCTCCCTACAAGCAAGACTTCGTTTCAGGTAAGGGCAGTCACTTTTCAACTCAAACGAACTACATCCTTCACTGAGTTCACACGTTCCTAATCTTAACTGACAAGCATTGGATGTTAGAGGAACAGTGCTTTGTATCAGTTTCAGAAGCAGAATTGGACTAGATATGGTCTGTATGTGTAGGAAACACCATTCTTTTGTTCTCAGCACACTCACGTTTCCTGCTGTCTTAGAGATTCTAGAAAGCACGAGCGTGCTTCTGGTTCTAAAGCAGAGTGTGATCCATGGATGAAAACTATGCTGTGTGTTTCACTTCAGAAAAGGAGCTAAATCCCAGGCTCTGAGTCTCCCTACAAGCAAGACTTCGTTTCAGGTGAGGGCAGTCACTTTTCTGCTCAATGAACTACATCTTTCCCGAAGCTCACACGTTTCTCATCTTAACTGACAAGCATTGGATGTTAGAGGACCAGTGCATTCAATCAGTTTTAGAAGAAGTTTTGGACTACATATAGTCCGTATGTGTAGGAAACACCATTCTTTTGTTCTGGGCACACTCAGATTTCCTGCTGTCTTAGAGACTCTAGAAAGCAAGAGTGTGCTTCTTGCTCTAAAGCAGAGTGTGATCCATGGATGAGAACTACGCTGTGTGTTTCACTGCAGAAATGGAGTTAAATCCCAGGCTCTGAGTCTTCCTCCAAGCAAGACTTCGTTTCAGGTAATGGCAGTGACTTTTCTGCTCAAAAGAACTACATCGTTCACGAAGCTCACACGTTTCTCATCTTAATTGACAAGCATTGGATGTTAGAGGACCAGTGCTTTGTATCAGTTTAAGAAGCAGAGTTGGACTAGATATGGTCCGTATGTGTAGGAAACACCATTCTTTGTTCTCAGCACACTCACGTTTCCTGCTGTCTTAGAGACTCTAGAAAGCAAGAGCGTGCTTCTGGTTCTAAAGCAGAGTGTGATCCATGGATGAAAACTATGCTGTGTGTTTCACTTCAGAAAAGGAGTTAAATCCCAGGCTCTGAGTCTCCCTACAAGCAAGACTTCGTTTCAGGTGAGGGCAGTCACTTTTCTGCTCAATGAACTACATCTTTCACGAAGCTCACACGTTTCTCATCTTAACAGACAAGCATTGGATGTTAGAGGACCAGTGCTTTGTATCAGTTTCAAAAGAAGATTTGGACTATATATAGTCCGTATGTGTAGGAAACACCGTTCTTTTGTTCTGGGCACACTCAGATTTCCTGCTGTGTTAGAGAATCTAGAAAGCAAGAGTATGATTCTCGCTCTAAAGCAGAGTTTGATCCATGGATGAGAACTATGCTGTGTTTTTGCCTTCAGAAATGGAGTTAAATCCCAGGATCTTTGTCTTCCTACAAGCAAGACTTCGTTTCAGGTAAGGGCAGTCACTTTTCAGCTCAAACGAACTACATCGTTCACTGAGTTCACACGTTCCTAATCTTAACTGACAAGCATTGGATGTTAGAGGAACAGTGCTTTGTATCAGTTTCAGAAGCAGAATTGGACTAGATATGGTCCGTATGTGTAGGAAACACCATTCTTTTGTTCTCATCACACTCACGTTTCCTGCTGTCTTAGAGACTCTAGAAAGCACGAGCGTGCTTCTGGTTCTAAAGCAGAGTGTGATCCATGGATGAAAACTATGCTGTGTGTTTCACTTCAGAAAAGGAGCTAAATCCCAGGCTCTGAGTCTCCCTACAAGCAAGACTTCGTTTCAGGTAAGGGCAGTCACTTTTCAACTCAAACGAACTACATCCTTCACTGAGTTCACACGTTCCTAATCTTAACTGACAAGCATTGGATGTTAGAGGAACAGTGCTTTGTATCAGTTTAAGAAGCAGATTTGGACTAGATATGGTCTGTATGTGTAGGAAACACCATTCTTTTGTTCTCAGCACACTCACGTTTCCTGCTGTCTTAGAGACTCTAGAAAGCACGAGCGTGCTTCTGGTTCTAAAGCAGAGTGTGATCCATGGATGAAAACTATGCTGTGTGTTTCACTTCAGAAAAGGAGCTAAATCCCAGGCTCTGAGTCTCCCTACAAGCAAGACTTCGTTTCAGGTGAGGGCAGTCACTTTTCTGCTCAATGAACTACATCTTTCCCGAAGCTCACACGTTTCTCATCTTAACTGACAAGCATTGGATGTTAGAGGACCAGTGCATTCAATCAGTTTTAGAAGAAGTTTTGGACTACATATAGTCCGTATGTGTAGGAAACACCATTCTTTTGTTCTGGGCACACTCAGATTTCCTGCTGTCTTAGAGACTCTAGAAAGCAAGAGTGTGCTTCTTGCTCTAAAGCAGAGTGTGATCCATGGATGAGAACTACCCTGTGTGTTTCACTTCAGAAATGGAGTTAAATCCCAGGCTCTGAGCCTTCCTCCAATCAAGACTTCGTTTCAGGTAATGGCAGTCTCTTTTCTGCTCAAACGAACTACATCGTTCACGAAGCTCACACGTTTCTCATCTTAACTGACAAGCATTGAATGTTAGAGGACCAGTGCTTTGTATCAGTTTCAGAAGAAGAGTTGGACTAGATATGGTCCGTATGTGTAGGAAACACCGTTCTTTTATTCTGGGCACACTCAGATTTCCTGCTGTATTAGAGACTCTAGAAAGCAAGAGTGTGCTTCTCGCTCTAAAGCAGAGTGTGATCCATGGATGAAAACTATGCTGTGTGTTTCCCTTCAGAAAAGGTGTTAAATCCCAGGCTCTATGTCTTCCAACAAGCAAGACTTCGTTTCAGGTAAGGGCAGTCACTTTTCAGCTCAAACGAACTACATCGTTCACGAAGCTCACACGTTTCTCACCTTAACAGACAAGCATTGGATGTTAGAGACCAGTGCTTTGTATCAGTTTCAGAAGAAGCGTTGGACTAGATATGGACCGTATGTGTAGGGAACACCGTTCTTTTGCTCTCAGCACACTCACCTTTCCTGATATCTTAGGACTCTAGAAAGCAAGAGCGTGCTTCTTGCTCAAAAGCAGAGTATGATCCATGGATGAGAACTATGCTGTGTGTTTCCCTTCAGAAATGGAGTTAAATCCCAGGCTCTGAGTCTTCCTACAAGCAAGACTTCGATTCAGGTAAGGGCAGTCACTTTTCAGCTCAAACGAACTACATCGTTCACGAAGCTCACACGTTTCTCACCTTAACAGACAAGCATTGGATGTTAGAGGACCAGTGCTTTGTATCAGTTTCAGAAGCAGAGTTGGACTGTATAATGTCCGTATGTGTAGGAAACACCGTTCTTTTGTTCTCAGCACACTCACGTTTCCTGCTGTCTTAGAGAGTCTAGAAAGCAAGAGCGTGCTTCTTGTTCTAAAGCAGAGTGTGATCAATGGATGATTACACTGCTGTGTGTTTTACTTCAGAAATGGAGTTAAATCCCAGGCTCTGAGTCTTCCTCCAAGCAAGACTTCGTTTCAGGTGAGGGCAGTCACTTTTCTGCTCAAACGAACTACATCTTTCACGAAGCTCACACGTTTCTCATCTTAACTGACAAGCATTAGATGTTAGAGGACCAGTGCATTCAATCAGTTTCAGAAGAAGTTTTGGACTACATATAGTCCGTATGTGTAGGAAATCCGTTCATTTATTCTGGGCACAATCAGATTTCCTCCTGTATTAGAGACTCTATAAAGCAAGAGTGTGCTTCTCGCTCTAAAGCAGAGTGTGATCCATGGATGAGAACTATGCTGTGTGTTTTACTTCAGAAATGCAGTTAAATCCCATGCTCTGAGTCTCCCTACAAGCAAGACTTTGATTCAGGAAAGGGCAGTCACTTTTCTGCTCAAAGGAACTACATCGTTCACGAAGCACACACGTTTCTCATCTTAACTGACAAGCATTGGATGTTAGAGGAACAGTGCACTGTATCAGTTTCAAAAGAAGATTTGGACTATATATAGTCCATATGTGGAGGAAACACTATTCTTTTTTTCTGGGGACACTCAGATTTCCTGCTGTATTAGAGAATCTAGAAAGCAAGAGTATGATTCTCACTCTAAAGCAGAGTGTGATCCATGGATGAGAACTATGCTGTGTGTTTCCCTTCAGAAATGGAGTTAAATCCCAGGCTCTGTGTCTTCCTACAAGCAAGACTTCGTTTCAGGTAAGGGCAGTCACTTTTCAACTCAAACGAACTACATCCTTCACTGAGCTCACACGTTCCTAATCTTAACTGACAAGCATTGGATGTTAGAGGAACAGTGCTTTGTATCAGTTTAAGAAGCAGAATTGGACTAGATATGGTCCGTATGTGTAGGAAACACCATTCTTTTGTTCTCAGCACACTCACGTTTCCTGCTGTCTTAGAGACTCTAGAAAGCAAGAGCGTGCTTCTGGTTCTAAAGCAGAGTGTGATCCATGGATGAAAACTATGCTGTGTGTTTCACTTCAGAAAAGGAGCTAAATCCCAGGCTCTGAGTCTCCCTACAAGCAAGACTTCGTTTCAGGTGAGGGCAGTCACTTTTCTGCTCAATGAACTACATCTTTCACGAAGCTCACACGTTTCTCATCTTAACTGACAAGCATTGGATGTTAGAGGACCAGTGCATTCAATCAGTTTTAGAAGAAGTTTTGGACTACATATAGTCCGTATGTGTAGGAAACACCATTCTTTTGTTCTGGGCACACTCAGATTTCCTGCTGTCTTAGAGACTCTAGAAAGCAAGAGTGTGCTTCTTGCTCTAAAGCAGAGTGTGATCCATGGATGAGAACTACCCTGTGTGTTTCACTTCAGAAATGGAGTTAAATCCCAGGCTCTGAGCCTTCCTCCAATCAAGACTTCGTTTCAGGTAATGGCAGTCTCTTTTCTGCTCAAACGAACTACATCGTTCACGAAGCTCACACGTTTCTCATCTTAACTGACAAGCATTGAATGTTAGAGGACCAGTGCTTTGTATCAGTTTCAGAAGAAGAGTTGAACTAGATATGGTCCGTATGTGTAGGAAACTCCGTTCTTTTATTCTGGGCTCACTCAGATTTCCTGCTGTATTAGAGATTCTAGAAAGCAAGAGTGTGCTTCTCGCTCTAAAGCAGAGTGTGATCCATGGATGAAAACTATGCTGTGTGTTTCCCTTCAGAAAAGGTGTTAAATCCCAGGCTCTATGTCTTCCAACAAGCAAGACTTCGTTTCAGGTAAGGGCAGTCACTTTTCAGCACAAGCGAACTACATCTTTCACGGAGCTCACACGTTTCTCATCTTAAAAGACAAGCATTGGATGTTAGAGGACCAGTGCTTTGTATCAGTTTCAAAAGAGGATTTGGACTATATATAGTCCGTATGTGTAGGAAACACCGTTCTTTTTTTCTGGGCACACTCAGATTTCCTGCTGTGTTAGAGAATCTAGAAAGCAAGAGTATGATTCTCTCTCTAAAGCAGAGTGTGATCCATGGATGAGAACTATGCTGTGTGTTTGCCTTCAGAAATGGAGTTAAATCCCAGGATCTTTGTCTTCCTACAAGCAAGACTTCGTTTCAGGAAAGGGCAGTCACTTTTCAGCTCAAACGAACTACATCGTTCACGAAGCTCACACGTTTCTCATCTTAACTGACAAGCATTGGATATTAGAGGACCAGTGCTTTGTATCAGTTTCAGAAGAAGCGTTGGACTAGATATGGACCGTATGTGTAGGGAACACCGTTCTTTTGCTCTCAGCACACTCACCTTTCCTGATATCTTAGGACTCTAGAAAGCAAGAGCGTGCTTCTTGCTCAAAAGCAGAGTATGATCCATGGATGAGAACTATGCTGTGTGTTTCCCTTCAGAAATGGAGTTAAATCCCAGGCTCTGAGTCTTCCTACAAGCAAGACTTCGATTCAGGTAAGGGCAGTCACTTTTCAGCTCAAACGAACTACATCGTTCACGAAGCTCACACGTTTCTCACCTTAACAGACAAGCATTGGATGTTAGAGGACCAGTGCTTTGTATCAGTTTCAGAAGCAGAGTTGGACTGTATAATGTCCGTATGTGTAGGAAACACCGTTCTTTTGTTCTCAGCACACTCACGTTTCCTGCTGTCTTAGAGAGTCTAGAAAGCAAGAGCGTGCTTCTTGTTCTAAAGCAGAGTGTGATCAATGGATGATTACACTGCTGTGTGTTTTACTTCAGAAATGGAGTTAAATCCCAGGCTCTGAGTCTTCCTCCAAGCAAGACTTCGTTTCAGGTGAGGGCAGTCACTTTTCTGCTCAAACGAACTACATCTTTCACGAAGCTCACACGTTTCTCATCTTAACTGACAAGCATTAGATGTTAGAGGACCAGTGCATTCAATCAGTTTCAGAAGAAGTTTTGGACTACATATAGTCCGTATGTGTAGGAAATCCGTTCATTTATTCTGGGGACAATCAGATTTCCTGCTGTATTAGAGACTCTATAAAGCAAGAGTGTGCTTCTCGCTCTAAAGCAGAGTGTGATCCATAGATGAGACTATGCTGTGTGTTTCACTTCAGAAATGGAGTTAAATCCCATGCTCTGTGTCTCCCAACAAGCAAGACTTCGTTTCAGGTAAGTGTAGTCACTTTTCTGCTCAAACGAACTACATCGTTCACGAAGCTCACACGTTTCTCATCTTAACTGACAAGCATTGAATGTTAGAGGACCAGTGCTTTGTACCAGTTTCAGAAGAAGAGTTGGACTAGATATGGTCCGTATGTGTAGGAAACACAGTTCTTTTTTTCTGGGCACACTCAGATTTCCTGCTGTATTAGAGACTCTAGAAAGCAAGAGTGTGCTTCTCGCTCTAAAGCAGAGTTTGATCCATGGATGAAAACTATGCTGTGTGTTTCCCTTCAGAAAAGGTGTTAAATCCTAGGCTCTATGTCTTCCAACAAGCAAGACTTCGTTTCAGGTAAGGGCAGTCACTTTTCAGCTCAAACGAACTACATCTTTCACGGAGCTCACACGTTTATCATCTTAACAGACAAGCATTGGATGTTAGAGGACCAGTGCTTTGTATCAGTTTCAAAAGAAGATTTAGACTATGTATAGTCCGTATGTGTAGGAAACACCGTTCTTTGTTCTGGGCACACTCAGATTTCCTGGTGTGTTCGAGAATCTAGAAAGCAAGAGTATGATTCTCTCTCTAAAGCAGAGTGTGATCCATGGATGAGAACTATGCTGTGTTTTTGCCTTCAGAAATGGAGTTAAATCCCAGGATCTTTGTCTTCCTACAAGCAAGACTTCGTTTCAGGTAAGGACAGTCACTTTTCAGCTCAAACGAACTACATCGTTCACAAAGCTCACACGTTTCTCATCTTATCTGACAAGCATTGGATATTAGAGGACCAGTGCTTTGTATCAGTTTCAGAAGAAGCGTTGGACTAGATATGGTCCGTATGTGTAGGGAACACCGTTCTTTTGCTCTCAGCACACTCATGTTTTCTGATATCTTAGAGACTCTAGAAAGCAAGAGCGTGCTTCTTGCTCTAAAGCAGAGTGTGATCCATGGATGAGAACTATGCTGTGTGTTTGCCTTCAGAAATGAAGCTAAATCCCAGGCTCTGAATCTTCCAACAAGCAAGACTTCCTTTCAGGTAAGGGCAGTCACTTTTCAGCTCAAACGAACTACATCGTTCACGAAGCTCACACGTTTCTCACCTTAACAGACAAGCATTGGATGTTAGAGGACCAGTGCTTTGTATCAGTTTCAGAAGCAGAGTTGGACTGTATAATGTCCGTATGTGTAGGAAACACCGTTCTTTTGTTCTCAGCACACTCACGTTTCCTGCTGTCTTAGAGAGTCTAGAAAGCAAGAGCGTGCTTCTTGTTCTAAAGCAGAGTGTGATCAATGGATGATTACACTGCTGTGTGTTTTACTTCAGAAATGGAGTTAAATCCCAGGCTCTGAGTCTTCCTCCAAGCAAGACTTCGTTTCAGGTGAGGGCAGTCACTTTTCTGCTCAAACGAACTACATCTTTCACGAAGCTCACACGTTTCTCATCTTAACTGACAAGCATTAGATGTTAGAGGACCAGTGCATTCAATCAGTTTCAGAAGAAGTTTTGGACTACATATAGTCCGTCTGTGTAGGAAATCCGTTCATTTATTCTGGGCACAATCAGATTTCCTCCTGTATTAGAGACTCTATAAAGCAAGAGTGTGCTTCTCGCTCTAAAGCAGAGTGTGATCCATGGATGAGAACTATGCTGTGTGTTTTACTTCAGAAATGGAGTTAAATCCCATGCTCTGAGTCTCCCTACAAGCAAGACTTTGATTCACGTAAGGGCAGTCACTTTTCTGCTCAAAGGAACTACATCGTTCACGAAGCACACACGTTTCTCATCTTAACTGAGAAGCATTGGATGTTAGAGGAACAGTGCACTGTATCAGTTTCCAAAGAAGATTTGGACTATATATAGTCCATATGTGGAGGAAACACTATTCTTTTTTTCTGGGCACACTCAGATTTCCTGCTGTATTAGAGAATCTAGAAAGCAAGAGTATGATTCTCACTCTAAAGCAGAGTGTGATCCATGGATGAGAACTATGCTGTGTATTTCCCTTCAGAAATGGAGTTAAATCCCAGGCTCTGTGTCTTCCTACAAGCAAGATTTCGTTTCAGGTAAGGGCAGTCACTTTTCAACTCAAACGAACTACATCATTCACTGAGTTCACACGTTCCTAATCTTAACTGACAAGCATTGGATGTTAGAGGAACAGTGCTTTGTATCAGTTTCAGAAGCAGAATTGGACTAGATATGGTCCGTATGTGTAGGAAACACCATTCTTTTGTTCTCAGCACACTCACGTTTCCTGCTGTCTTAGAGACTAGGAAAGCACGAGCGTGCTTCTGGTTCTAAAGCAGAGTGTGATCCATGGATGAAAACTATGCTGTGTGTTTCACTTCAGAAAAGGAGCTAAATCCCAGGCTCTGAGTCTCCCTACAAGCAAGACTTCGTTTCAGGTGAGGGCAGTCACTTTTCTGCTCAATGAACTACATCTTTCCCGAAGCTCACACGTTTCTCATCTTAACTGACAAGCATTGGATGTTAGAGGACCAGTGCATTCAATCAGTTTTAGAAGAAGTTTTGGACTACATATAGTCCGTATGTGTAGGAAACACCATTCTTTTGTTTTGGGCACACTCAGATTTCCTGCTGTCTTAGAGACTCTAGAAAGCAAGAGTGTGCTTCTTGCTCTAAAGCAGAGTGTGATCCATGGATGAGAACTACCCTGTGTGTTTCACTTCAGAAATGGAGTTAAATCCCAGCCTCTGAGCCTTCCTCCAATCAAGACTTCGTTTCATGTAATGGCAGTCTCTTTTCTGCTCAAACGAACTACATCGTTCACGAAGCTCACACGTTTCTCATCTTAACTGACAAGCATTGAATGTTAGAGGACCAGTGCTTTGTATCAGTTTCAGAAGAAGAGTTGAACTAGATATGGTCCGTATGTGTAGGAAACACCGTTCTTTCATTCTGGGCACACTCAGATTTCCTGCTGTATTAGAGACTCTAGAAAGCAAGAGTGTGCTTCTCGCTCTAAAGCAGAGTGTGATCCATGGATGAAAACTATGCTGTGTGTTTCCCTTCAGAAAAGGTGTTAAATCCCAGGCTCTATGTCTTCCAACAAGCAAGACTTCGTTTCAGGTAAGGGCAGTCACTTTTCAGCTCAAACGAACTACATCGTTCACGAAGCTCACACGTTTCTCATCTTAACTGACAAGCATTGGATATTAGAGGACCAGTGCTTTGTATCAGTTTCAGAAGAAGCGTTGGACTAGATATGGACCGTATGTGTAGGGAACACCGTTCTTTTGCTCTCAGCACACTCACCTTTCCTGATATCTTAGGACTCTAGAAAGCAAGAGCGTGCTTCTTGCTCAAAAGCAGAGTATGATCCATGGATGAGAACTATGCTGTGTGTTTCCCTTCAGAAATGGAGTTAAACCAGGCTCTGAGTCTTCCTACAAGCAAGTCTTCGATTCAGGTAAGGGCAGTCACTTTTCAGCTCAAACGAACTACATCGTTCACGAAGCTCACACGTTTCTCACCTTAACAGACAAGCATTGGATGTAAGAGGACCAGTGCTTTGTATCAGTTTCAGAAGCAGAGTTGGACTGTATAATGTCCGTATGTGTAGGAAACACCGTTCTTTTGTTCTCAGCACACTCACGTTTCCTGCTGTCTTAGAGAGTCTAGAAAGCAAGAGCGTGCTTCTTGTTCTAAAGCAGAGTGTGATCAATGGATGATTACACTGCTGTGTGTTTTACTTCAGAAATGGAGTTAAATCCCAGGCTCTGAGTCTTCCTCCAAGCAAGACTTCGTTTCAGGTGAGGGCAGTCACTTTTCTGCTCAAACGAACTACATCTTTCACGAAGCTCACACGTTTCTCATCTTAACTGACAAGCATTAGATGTTAGAGGACCAGTGCATTCAATCAGTTTCAGAAGAAGTTTTGGACTACATATAGTCCGTATGTGTAGGAAATCCGTTCATTTATTCTGGGCACAATCAGATTTCCTCCTGTATTAGAGACTCTATAAAGCAAGAGTGTGCTTCTCGCTCTAAAGCAGAGTGTGATCCATGGATGAGAACTATGCTGTGTGTTTTACTTCAGAAATGGAGTTAAATCCCATGCTCTGAGTCTCCCTACAAGCAAGACTTTGATTCAGGTAAGGGCAGTCACTTTTCTGCTCAAAGGAACTACATCGTTCACGAAGCACAGACGTTTCTCATCTTAACTGACAAGCATTGGATGTTAGAGGAACAGTGCACTGTATCAGTTTCAAAAGAAGATTTGGACTATATATAGTCCATATGTGGAGGAAACACTATTCTTTTTTTCTGGGCACACTCAGATTTCCTGCTGTATTAGAGAATCTAGAAAGCAAGAGTATGATTCTCACTCTAAAGCAGAGTGTGATCCATGGATGAGAACTATGCTGTGTGTTTCCCTTCAGAAATGGAGTTAAATCCCAGGCTCTGTGTCTTCCTACAAGCAAGACTTCGTTTCAGGTAAGGGCAGTCACTTTTCAACTCAAACGAACTACATCCTTCACTGAGCTCACACGTTCCTAATCTTAACCGACAAGCATTGGATGTTAGAAGAACAGTGCTTTGTATCAGTTTCAGAAGCAGAATTGGACTAGATATGGTCCGTATGTGTAGGAAACACCATTCTTTTGTTCTCAGCACACTCACGTTTCCTGCTGTCTTAGAGACTCTAGAAAGCAAGAGCGTGCTTCTGGTTCTAAAGCAGAGTGTGATCCATGGATGAAAACTATGCTGTGTGTTTCACTTCAGAAAAGGAGCTAAATCCCAGGCTCTGAGTCTCCCTACAAGCAAGACTTCGTTTCAGGTGAGGGCAGTCACTTTTCTGCTCAATGAACTACATCTTTCACGAAGCTCACACGTTTCTCATCTTAACTGACAAGCATTGGATGTTAGAGGACCAGTGCATTCAATCAGTTTTAGAAGAAGTTTTGGACTACATATAGTCCGTATGTGTAGGAAACACCATTCTTTTGTTCTGGGCACACTCAGATTTCCTGCTGTCTTAGAGAATCTAGAAAGCAAGAGTGTTCTTCTTGCTCTAAAGCAGAGTGTGATCCATGGATGAAAACTACCCTGTGTGTTTCACTTCAGAAATGGAGTTAAATCCCAGGCTCTGAGCCTTCCTCCAATCAAGACTTCGTTTCAGGTAATGGCAGTCTCTTTTCTGCTCAAACGAACTACATCGTTCATGAAGCTCACACGTTTCTCATCTTAACTGACAAGCATTGAATGTTAGAGGACCAGTGCTTTGTATCAGTTTCAGAAGAAGAGTTTGACTAGATATGGTCCGTATGTGTAGGAAACACCGTTCTTTTATTCTGGGCACACTCAGATTTCCTGCTGTATTAGAGATTCTAGAAAGCAAGAGTGTGCTTCTCGCTCTAAAGCAGAGTGTGATCCATGGATGAAAACTATGCTGTGTGTTTCCCTTCAGAAAAGGTGTTAAATCCCAGGCTCTATGTCTTCCAACAAGCAAGACTTCGTTTCAGGTAAGGGCAGTCACTTTTCAGCTCAAACGAACTACATCTTTCACGGAGCTCACACGTTTCTCATCTTAAAAGACAAGCATTGGATGTTAGAGGACCAGTGCTTTGTATCAGTTTCAAAAGAGGATTTGGACTATATATAGTCCGTATGTGTAGGAAACACCGTTCTTTTGTTATGGGCACACTCAGATTTCCTGCTGTGTCAGAGAATCTAGAAAGATAGAGTATGATTCTCTCTCTAAAGCAGAGTGTGATCCATGGATGAGAACTATGCTGTGTGTTTGCCTTCAGAAATGGAATTAAATCCCAGGATCTTTGTCTTCCTACAAGCAAGACTTCGTTTCAGGTAAGGGCAGTCACTTTTCAGCTCAAACGAACTACATCGTTCACGAAGCTCACACGTTTCTCATCTTAACTGACAAGCATTGGATATTAGAGGACCAGTGCTTTGTATCAGTTTCAGAAGAAGCGTTGGACTAGATATGGACCGTATGTGTAGGGAACACCGTTCTTTTGCTCTCAGCACACTCACGTTTCCTGATATCTTAGAGACTCTAGAAAGCAAAAGCGTACTTCTTGCTCAAAAGCAGAGTATGATCCATGGATGAGAACTATGCTGTGTGTTTCCCTTCAGAAATGGAGTTAAATCCCAGGCTCTGAGTCTTCCTACAAGCAAGACTTCGATTCAGGTAAGGGCAGTCACTTTTCAGCTCAAACGAACTACATCGTTCACGAAGCTCACACGTTTCTCACCTTAACAGACAAGCATTGGATGTTAGAGGACCAGTGCTTTGTATCAGTTTCAGAAGCAGAGTTGGACTGTATAATGTCCGTATGTGTAGGAAACACCGTTCTTTTGTTCTCAGCACACTCACGTTTCCTGCTGTCTTAGAGAGTCTAGAAAGCAAGAGCGTGCTTTTGTTCTAAAGCAGAGTGTGATCAATGGATGATTACACTGCTGTGTGTTTTACTTCAGAAATGGAGTTAAATCCCAGGCTCTGAGTCTTCCTCCAAGCAAGACTTCATTTCAGGTGAGGGCAGTCACTTTTCTGCTCAAAGGAACTACATCTTTCACGAAGCTCACACGTTTCTCATCTTAACTGACAAGCATTAGATGTTAGAGGACCAGTGCATTCAATCAGTTTCAGAAGAAGTTTTGGACTACATATAGACCGTATGTGTAGGAAATCCGTTCATTTATTCTGGGCACAATCAGATTTCCTCCTGTATTAGAGACTCTATAAAGCAAGAGTGTGCTTCTCGCTCTAAAGCAGAGTGTGATCCATGGATGAGAACTATGCTGTGTGTTTTACTTCAGAAATGGAGTTAAATCCCATGCTCTGAGTCTCCCTACAAGCAAGACTTCGATTCAGGTAAGGGCAGTCACTTTTCTGCTCAAAGGAACTATATCGTTCACGAAGCACACACGTTTCTCATCTTAACTGACAAGCATTGGATGTTAGAGGACCAGTGCACTGTATCAGTTTCAAAAGAAGATTTGGACTATATATAGTCCATATGTGGAGGAAACACTATTCTTTTTTTCTGGGCACACTCAGATTTCCTGCTGTATTAGAGAATCTAGAAAGCAAGAGTATGATTCTCACTCTAAAGCAGAGTGTGATCCATGGATGAGAACTATGCTGTGTGTTTCCCTTCAGAAATGGAGTTAAATCCCAGGCTCTGTGTCTTCCTACAAGCAAGACTTCGTTTCAGGTAAGGGCAGTCACTTTTCAACTCAAAAGAACTACATCCTTCACTGAGCTCACACGTTCCTAATCTTAACTGACAAGCATTGGATGTTAGAGGAACAGTGCTTTGTATCAGTTTCAGAAGCAGAAGTGGACTAGATATGGTCCGTATGTGTAGGAAACACCATTCTTTTGTTTACAGCACACTCACGTTTCCTGCTGTCTTAGAGACTCTAGAAAGCAAGAGCGTGCTTCTGGTTCTAAAGCAGAGTGTGATCCATGGATGAAAACTATGCTGTGTGTTTCACTTCAGAAAAGGAGCTAAATCCCAGGCTCTGAGTCTCCCTACAAGCAAGACTTCGTTTCAGGTGAGGGCAGTCACTTTTCTGCTCAATGAACTACATCTTTCACGAAGCTCACACGTTTCTCATCTTAACTGACAAGCATTGGATGTTAGAGGACCAGTGCATTCAATCAGTTTTAGAAGAAGTTTTGGACTACATATAGTCCGTATGTGTAGGAAACACCATTCTTTTATTCTGGGCACACTCAGATTTCCTGCTGTCTTAGAGACTCTAGAAAGCAAGAGTGTGCTTCTTGCTCTAAAGCAGAGTGTGATCCATGGATGAGAACTACCCTGTGTGTTTCACTTCAGAAATGGAGTTAAATCCCAGGCTCTGAGCCTTCCTCCAAGCAAGACTTCGTTTCAGGTAATGGCAGTCTCTTTTCTGCTCAAACGAACTACATCGTTCACGAAGCTCACACGTTTCTCATCTTAACTGACAAGCATTGAATGTTAGAGGACCAGTGCTTTGTATAAGTTTCAGAAGAAGAGTTGGACTAGATATGGTCGGTATGTGTAGGAAACACCGTTCTTTTGTTCTGGGCACACTCAGATTTCCTGCTGTGTTAGAGAATCTAGAAAGCAAGAGTATGATTCTCGCTCTAAAGCAGATTGTGATCCATGGATGAGAACTATGCTATGTGTTTGCCTTCAGAAATGGAGTTAAATCCCAGGATCTTTGTCTTCCTACAAGCAAGACTTCGTTTCAGGTAAGGGCAGTCACTTTTCAGCTCAAACGAACTACATCGTTCATGAACCTCACACGTTTCTCATCTTAACTGACAAGCATTGAATGTTAGAGGACCAGTGCTTTTTATGAGTTTCAGAAGCAGAGTTGGACTAGATATGGTCCGTATGTGTAAATAACACCGTTCTTTTGTTCTCAGCACACTCACGCTTCCTGCTGTCTTAGAGACTCTAGAAAGCAAGAGCGTGCTTCTCGCTCTAAAGCAGAGTGTGATCCATGGATGAGAACTATGCTGTGTGTTTGCCTTCAGAAATGGAGTTAAATCCCAAGGTCTGAGTCTTCCTACAAGCAAGAATTCGTTTCAGGTAAGGACAGTCACTTTTCAGCTCAAACGAACTACATCGTTCACGAAGCTCACACGTTTCTCACCTTAACAGACAAGCATTGGATGTTAGAGGACCTGTGCTTTGTATCAGTTTCAGAAGCAGGGTTGGACTATATAATGTCCATATGTGTAGGAAACACCGTTCTTTTGTTCTCAGCAAAATCACGTTTCCTGCTGTCTTAGAGACTCGAGAATGCAAGAGCGTGCTTCTTGTTCTAAAGCTGAGTGTGATCAATGGATGATTACACTGCTGTGTGTTTTACTTCAGAAATGGAGTTAAATCCCAGGTTCTGAGTCTTCCTACAAGCAAGACTTCAATTCAGTTAAGGGCAGTCACTTTTCTGCTCAAACGAACTACATCGTTCATGAAGCTCACACGTTTCCCATCTTAACTGACAAGCATTGGATGTTAGAGGACCAGTGCTTTGTATCAGTTTCAGAAGAAGAGTTGGACTAGATATGGTCCATATGTGTAGGAAACACCGTTCTTTTGTTCTCAGCACACTCACGTTTCCTGCTGTCTTAGAGACTCTAGAAAGCAAGAGCGTGCTTCTTGTTCTAAAGCAGAGTGTGATCAATGGATGATTACACTGCTGTGTGTTTTACTTCAGAAATGGAGTTAAATCCCAGGCTCTGAGTCTTCCTACAAGCAAGACTTCATTTCAGGTGAGGGTAGTCACTTTTCGGCTCAAACAAACTACATCTTTCACGAAGCTCACACGTTTCTCATCTTAACTGACAAGCATTAGATTTTAGAGGACCAGTGCATTCAATCAGCTTCAGAAGAAGTTTTGGACTACATATAGTCCGTATGTGTAGGAAATCCGTTCTTTTATTCTGGGCACACTCAGATTTCCTGATGTATTAGAGACTCTAGAAAGCAAGAGTGTGCTTCTCTCTCTAAAGCAGAGTGTGATCCATGGATGAGAACTATGCTGTGTGTTTCCATTCAGAAATGGAGTTAAATCCCAGGCTCTGAGTCTTCCTACAAGCAAGACTTCGATTCAGGTAAGGGTAGTCACTTTTCAGCTCAAACGAACTACATCGTTCACTGAGCTCACGCTTTTCTCATCTTAACTGACAAGCATTTGAAGTTAGAGGGTCAGTGCTTTGTATCAGTTTCAGAAGCAGAGTTGGACTACATATGATCCATATGTGTAGGAAACCCCAATGTTTTGTTCTGGGCAAACTCACGTTTCCTGCTGTCTTAGAGACTCTAGAAAGCAAGAACGTGCTTCTCGCTCTAAAGCAGATTTTGATCCATAGATGAGACTATGCTGTGTGTTTCACTTCAGAAATGGAGTTAAATCCCATGCTCTGTGTCTCCCAACAAGCAAGACTTCCTTTCAGGTAAGTGTAGTCACTTTTCTGCTCAAAGGAACTACATCGTTCACGAAGCTCACACATTTCTCATCTTAACTGACAAGCATTGGATGTTAGAGGACCAGTGCTTTGTATCAGTTTAAGAAGCAGATTTGGACTAGATATGGTCTGTATGTGTAGGAAACACCGTTCTTTTGTTCTCAGCACACTCACGTTTCCTGCTGTCTTAGAGACTCTAGAAAGCAAGAGCATGCTTCTCCTTCTAAAGCAGAGTGTGATCCATGGATGAAAACTATGCTGTTTGTTTCCCTTCAGAAAAGGTGTTAAATCCCAGGCTCTGAGTCTCCCTACAAGCAAGATTTCGTTTCAGGTGAGGGCAGTCACTTTTCTGCTCAAACGAACTACATCTTTCACGAAGCTCAAACGTTTCTCATCTTAACTGAGAATCATTGGATGTTGGAGGACCAGTGCATTCAATCAGTTTCAGAAGAAGTTTTGGACTACATATAGTCCGTATGTGTAGGAAACACCGTTCTTTTGTTCTCAGCAAAATCACGTTTCCTGCTCTCTTAGAAAATCTAGAAAGCAAGAGCGTGCTTCTTGTTCTAAAGCAGAGTGTGATCAATGCATGAGACAATGCTGTGTGTTTCACTTCAGAAATGGAGTTAAATCCCATGCTCTGAGTCTCCCTACAAGCAAGAATTCGTTTCAGGTAAGGGCACTCACTTTTTTGCTCATAGGAACTACATCGTTCACGAAGCTCACACGTTTCTCATCTTAACTGACAAGCATTGGATGTTAGAGGACCAGTGCATTGTATCAGTTTCAAAAGAAGTTTGGACTACATATAGTCCGTATGTGTAGGAAACACCGTTCTTTTGTTTTGGGGACACTCAGATTTCCTGCTGTATTAGAGATTCTTGAAAGCAAGAGTATGATTCTCTTCTAAAGCAGAGTGTTATCCATGGATGAGAACTATGCTGTGTGTTTCCCTTCAGAAATGGAGTTAAATCCCAGGCTCTGAGTCTTCCTACAAGCAAGACTTCGTTTCAGGTGAGGGCAGTCACTTTTCTGCTCAAACGAACTACATCTTTCAAGAAGCTCACACGTTTCTCATTAACTGACAAGCATTAGATTATAGAGGACCAGTGCATTCACTCAGCTTCAGAAGAAGTTTTGGACTACATATAGTCCATATGTGTAGGAAATCCGTTCTTTTATTCTGGGCACACTCAGATTTCCTGCTGTATTAGAGACTCTAGAAAGCAAGAGTGTGCTTCTCGCTCTAAAGCAGAGTGTGATCCATGGATGAGAACTATGCTGTGTGTTTCCCTTCAGAAATGGAGTTAAATCCCAGGCTCTGAGTCTTCCTACAAGCAAGACTTCGATTCAGGTAAGGGCAGTCACTTTTCTGCTCAAAGGAACTACATCGTTCACGAAGTTCACATGTTTCTCATCTTAACTGACAAGCATTGGATGTTAGAGGGCCAGTGCTTTGTATCAGTTTCAGAAGCAGAGTTGGACTAGATATTGTCTGTATTTGTAGGAAACACCGTTCGTTTGTTCTCAGCACACTCACGTTTCCTGCTGTCTTAGAGACTCGAGAATGCAAGAGCGTGCTTCTTGTTCTAAAGCAGAGTGTGATCAATGGATGATTACACTGCTGTGTGTTTTACTTCAGAAAAGGAGTTAAATCCCAGGCTCTGAGTCTTTACAAGCAAGACTTCGTTTCAGGTGAGGGCAGTCACTTTTCGGCTCAAACAAATTACATCTTTCACGAAGCTCACACGTTTCTCATCTTAACTGACAATCATTAGATTTTAGAGGACCAGTGCATTCAATCAGCTTCAGAAGAAGTTTTGGACTCCATATAGTCCGTATGTGTAGGAAATCCGTTCTTTTATTCTGGGCACACTCAGATTTCCTGATGTATTAGAGACTCTAGAAAGCAAGAGTGTGCTTCTCGCTCTAAAGCAGAGTGTGATCCATGGATGAGAACTATGCTGTGTGTTTTACTTCAGAAATGGAGTTAAAACCCAGGCTCTGAGTCTTCCTACAAGCAAGACTTCGTTTCAGGTAAGGGCAGTCACTTTTCAGCTCAAACGAACTACATCGTTCACTGAGTTCACACATTTCTCATCTTAACAGACAAGCATTGGATGTTAGAGGACCAGTGCTTTGAATCAGTTTGAGAAGCAGAGTTGGACTAGATATGGTCCCTATGTGTACGAAACACCGCTCTTTTGTTCTCAGCACACTCACGTTTCCTGCTGTCTTAGAGACTTTAGAAAGCAATAGAGTGATTCTCGCTCTAAAGCAGAGTGTGATCCATGGATGAAAACTATGCTGTGTGTTTCCCTTCAGAAAAAGTGTTAAATCCCAGGCTCTATGTCTTCCAACAAGCAAGACTTCGTTTCAGGTAAGGGCAGTCACTTTTCAGCTCAAACGAACTACATCT
Organism: Onychomys leucogaster; assembly: GCA_949786385.1. Taxonomy (NCBI): domain Eukaryota; kingdom Metazoa; phylum Chordata; class Mammalia; order Rodentia; family Cricetidae; genus Onychomys; species Onychomys leucogaster. The sequence goes on along the minus strand of CATKUP010000157.1, from coordinate 978,716 downwards.
TTCACGGAGCTCACACGTTTCTCATCTTAACAGACAAGCATTGGATGTTAGAGGACCAGTGCTTTGTATCAGTTTCAGAAGCAGAGTTGGACTAGATATGGTCCGTATGTGTAGGAAACACCGTTCTTTGGTCTCAGCAAACTCACGTTTCTTGCTGTCTTAGAGACTATAGAAAGCAAGAGCGTGCTTCTTGTTCTAAAGCAGAGTGTGATCAATGGATGAGACAATGCTCTGGGTTTCACTTCAGAAATGGAGTTAAATCCCATGCTCTGAGTCTCCCTACAAGCAAGACTTCGTTTCAGGTAAGGGCAGTCACTTTTCAGCTCAAACGAACTACATCGTTCACGAAGCTCACACGTTTCTCATCTTAACTGACAAGCATTGGATGTTAGAGGACCAGTGCTTTGTATCAGTTTCAAAAGAGGATTTGGACTATATATAGTCCGTATGTGTAGGAAACACCGTTCTTTTGTTCTGGGCACACTCAGATTTCCTGCTGTGTTAGAGAATCTAGAAAGCAAGAGTATGATTCTCTCTCTAAAGCAGAGTGTGATCAATGGATGAGAACTATGCTGTGTGTTTGCCTTCAGAAATGGAGTTAAATCCCAGGATCTTTGTCTTCCTACAAGCAAGACTTCGTTTCAGGTAAGGGCAGTCACTTTTCAGCTCAAACGAACTACATCGTTCACGAAGCTCACATGTTTCTCATCTTAACTGACAAGCATTGGATATTAGAGGACCAGTGCTTTGTATCAGTTTCAGAAGAAGCGTTGGACTAGATATGGACCGTATGTGTAGGGAACACCGTTCTTTTGCTCTCAGCACACTCACGTTTCCTGATATCTTAGAGACTCTAGAAAGCAAGAGCGTGCTTCTTGCTCAAAAGCAGAGTATGATCCATGGATGAGAACTATGCTGTGTGTTTCCCTTCAGAAATGGAGTTAAATCCCAGGCTCTGAGTCTTCCTACAAGCAAGACTTCGATTCAGGTAAGGGCAGTCACTTTTCTGCTCAAAGGAACTACATCGTTCACGTAGTTCACATGTTTCTCATCTAAACTGACAAGCATTGGATGTTAGAGGGCCAGTGCTTTGTATCAGTTTCAGAAGCAGAGTTGGACTAGATATTGTCTGTATTTGTAGGAAACACCGTTCGTTTGTTCTCAGCACACTCACGTTTCCTGCTGTCTTAGAGACTCGAGAATGCAAGAGCGTGCTTCTTGTTCTAAAGCAGAGTGTGATCAATGGATGATTACACTGCTGTGTGTTTTACTTCAGAAAAGGAGTTAAATCCCAGGCTCTGAGTCTTCCTACAAGCAAGACTTCGTTTCAGGTGAGGGCAGTCACTTTTCGGCTCAAACAAATTACATCTTTCACGAAGCTCACACGTTTCTCATCTTAACTGACAAGCATTAGATGTTAGAGGACCAGTGCATTCAATCAGTTTCAGAAGAAGTTTTGGACTACATATAGTCCATATGTGTAGGAAATCCGTTCATTTATTCTGGGCACAATCAGATTTCCTCCTGTATTAGAGACTCTATAAAGCAAGAGTGTGCTTCTCGCTCTAAAGCAGAGTGTGATCCATGGATGAGAACTATGCTGTGTGTTTTACTTCAGAAATGGAGTTAAATCCCATGCTCTGAGTCTCCCTACAAGCAAGACTTTGATTCAGGTAAGGGCAGTCACTTTTCTGCTCAAAGGAACTACATCGTTCACGAAGCACAGACGTTTCTCATCTTAACTGACAAGCATTGGATGTTAGAGGAACAGTGCACTGTATCAGTTTCAAAAGAAGATTTGGACTATATATAGTCCATATGTGGAGGAAACACTATTCTTTTTTTCTGGGCACACTCAGATTTCCTGCTGTATTAGAGAATCTAGAAAGCAAGAGTATGATTCTCACTCTAAAGCAGAGTGTGATCCATGGATGAGAACTATGCTGTGTGTTTCCCTTCAGAAATGGAGTTAAATCCCAGGCTCTGTGTCTTCCTACAAGCAAGACTTCGTTTCAGGTAAGGGCAGTCACTTTTCAACTCAAACGAACTACATCCTTCACTGAGCTCACACGTTCCTAATCTTAACCGACAAGCATTGGATGTTAGAAGAACAGTGCTTTGTATCAGTTTCAGAAGCAGAATTGGACTAGATATGGTCCGTATGTGTAGGAAACACCATTCTTTTGTTCTCAGCACACTCACGTTTCCTGCTGTCTTAGAGACTCTAGAAAGCAAGAGCGTGCTTCTGGTTCTAAAGCAGAGTGTGATCCATGGATGAAAACTATGCTGTGTGTTTCACTTCAGAAAAGGAGCTAAATCCCAGGCTCTGAGTCTCCCTACAAGCAAGACTTCGTTTCAGGTGAGGGCAGTCACTTTTCTGCTCAATGAACTACATCTTTCACGAAGCTCACACGTTTCTCATCTTAACTGACAAGCATTGGATGTTAGAGGACCAGTGCATTCAATCAGTTTTAGAAGAAGTTTTGGACTACATATAGTCCGTATGTGTAGGAAACACCATTCTTTTGTTCTGGGCACACTCAGATTTCCTGCTGTCTTAGAGAATCTAGAAAGCAAGAGTGTTCTTCTTGCTCTAAAGCAGAGTGTGATCCATGGATGAAAACTACCCTGTGTGTTTCACTTCAGAAATGGAGTTAAATCCCAGGCTCTGAGCCTTCCTCCAATCAAGACTTCGTTTCAGGTAATGGCAGTCTCTTTTCTGCTCAAACGAACTACATCGTTCATGAAGCTCACACGTTTCTCATCTTAACTGACAAGCATTGAATGTTAGAGGACCAGTGCTTTGTATCAGTTTCAGAAGAAGAGTTTGACTAGATATGGTCCGTATGTGTAGGAAACACCGTTCTTTTATTCTGGGCACACTCAGATTTCCTGCTGTATTAGAGATTCTAGAAAGCAAGAGTGTGCTTCTCGCTCTAAAGCAGAGTGTGATCCATGGATGAAAACTATGCTGTGTGTTTCCCTTCAGAAAAGGTGTTAAATCCCAGGCTCTATGTCTTCCAACAAGCAAGACTTCGTTTCAGGTAAGGGCAGTCACTTTTCAGCTCAAACGAACTACATCTTTCACGGAGCTCACACGTTTCTCATCTTAAAAGACAAGCATTGGATGTTAGAGGACCAGTGCTTTGTATCAGTTTCAAAAGAGGATTTGGACTATATATAGTCCGTATGTGTAGGAAACACCGTTCTTTTGTTATGGGCACACTCAGATTTCCTGCTGTGTCAGAGAATCTAGAAAGATAGAGTATGATTCTCTCTCTAAAGCAGAGTGTGATCCATGGATGAGAACTATGCTGTGTGTTTGCCTTCAGAAATGGAATTAAATCCCAGGATCTTTGTCTTCCTACAAGCAAGACTTCGTTTCAGGTAAGGGCAGTCACTTTTCAGCTCAAACGAACTACATCGTTCACGAAGCTCACACGTTTCTCATCTTAACTGACAAGCATTGGATATTAGAGGACCAGTGCTTTGTATCAGTTTCAGAAGAAGCGTTGGACTAGATATGGACCGTATGTGTAGGGAACACCGTTCTTTTGCTCTCAGCACACTCACGTTTCCTGATATCTTAGAGACTCTAGAAAGCAAGAGCGTACTTCTTGCTCAAAAGCAGAGTATGATCCATGGATGAGAACTATGCTGTGTGTTTCCCTTCAGAAATGGAGTTAAATCCCAGGCTCTGAGTCTTCCTACAAGCAAGACTTCGATTCAGGTAAGGGCAGTCACTTTTCAGCTCAAACGAACTACATCGTTCACGAAGCTCACACGTTTCTCACCTTAACAGACAAGCATTGGATGTTAGAGGACCAGTGCTTTGTATCAGTTTCAGAAGCAGAGTTGGACTGTATAATGTCCGTATGTGTAGGAAACACCGTTCTTTTGTTCTCAGCACACTCACGTTTCCTGCTGTCTTAGAGAGTCTAGAAAGCAAGAGCGTGCTTTTGTTCTAAAGCAGAGTGTGATCAATGGATGATTACACTGCTGTGTGTTTTACTTCAGAAATGGAGTTAAATCCCAGGCTCTGAGTCTTCCTCCAAGCAAGACTTCATTTCAGGTGAGGGCAGTCACTTTTCTGCTCAAAGGAACTACATCTTTCACGAAGCTCACACGTTTCTCATCTTAACTGACAAGCATTAGATGTTAGAGGACCAGTGCATTCAATCAGTTTCAGAAGAAGTTTTGGACTACATATAGACCGTATGTGTAGGAAATCCGTTCATTTATTCTGGGCACAATCAGATTTCCTCCTGTATTAGAGACTCTATAAAGCAAGAGTGTGCTTCTCGCTCTAAAGCAGAGTGTGATCCATGGATGAGAACTATGCTGTGTGTTTTACTTCAGAAATGGAGTTAAATCCCATGCTCTGAGTCTCCCTACAAGCAAGACTTCGATTCAGGTAAGGGCAGTCACTTTTCTGCTCAAAGGAACTATATCGTTCACGAAGCACACACGTTTCTCATCTTAACTGACAAGCATTGGATGTTAGAGGACCAGTGCACTGTATCAGTTTCAAAAGAAGATTTGGACTATATATAGTCCATATGTGGAGGAAACACTATTCTTTTTTTCTGGGCACACTCAGATTTCCTGCTGTATTAGAGAATCTAGAAAGCAAGAGTATGATTCTCACTCTAAAGCAGAGTGTGATCCATGGATGAGAACTATGCTGTGTGTTTCCCTTCAGAAATGGAGTTAAATCCCAGGCTCTGTGTCTTCCTACAAGCAAGACTTCGTTTCAGGTAAGGGCAGTCACTTTTCAACTCAAAAGAACTACATCCTTCACTGAGCTCACACGTTCCTAATCTTAACTGACAAGCATTGGATGTTAGAGGAACAGTGCTTTGTATCAGTTTCAGAAGCAGAAGTGGACTAGATATGGTCCGTATGTGTAGGAAACACCATTCTTTTGTTTACAGCACACTCACGTTTCCTGCTGTCTTAGAGACTCTAGAAAGCAAGAGCGTGCTTCTGGTTCTAAAGCAGAGTGTGATCCATGGATGAAAACTATGCTGTGTGTTTCACTTCAGAAAAGGAGCTAAATCCCAGGCTCTGAGTCTCCCTACAAGCAAGACTTCGTTTCAGGTGAGGGCAGTCACTTTTCTGCTCAATGAACTACATCTTTCACGAAGCTCACACGTTTCTCATCTTAACTGACAAGCATTGGATGTTAGAGGACCAGTGCATTCAATCAGTTTTAGAAGAAGTTTTGGACTACATATAGTCCGTATGTGTAGGAAACACCATTCTTTTATTCTGGGCACACTCAGATTTCCTGCTGTCTTAGAGACTCTAGAAAGCAAGAGTGTGCTTCTTGCTCTAAAGCAGAGTGTGATCCATGGATGAGAACTACCCTGTGTGTTTCACTTCAGAAATGGAGTTAAATCCCAGGCTCTGAGCCTTCCTCCAAGCAAGACTTCGTTTCAGGTAATGGCAGTCTCTTTTCTGCTCAAACGAACTACATCGTTCACGAAGCTCACACGTTTCTCATCTTAACTGACAAGCATTGAATGTTAGAGGACCAGTGCTTTGTATAAGTTTCAGAAGAAGAGTTGGACTAGATATGGTCGGTATGTGTAGGAAACACCGTTCTTTTGTTCTGGGCACACTCAGATTTCCTGCTGTGTTAGAGAATCTAGAAAGCAAGAGTATGATTCTCGCTCCAAAGCAGATTGTGATCCATGGATGAGAACTATGCTATGTGTTTGCCTTCAGAAATGGAGTTAAATCCCAGGATCTTTGTCTTCCTACAAGCAAGACTTCGTTTCAGGTAAGGGCAGTCACTTTTCAGCTCAAACGAACTACATCGTTCATGAACCTCACACGTTTCTCATCTTAACTGACAAGCATTGAATGTTAGAGGACCAGTGCTTTTTATGAGTTTCAGAAGCAGAGTTGGACTAGATATGGTCCGTATGTGTAAATAACACCGTTCTTTTGTTCTCAGCACACTCACGCTTCCTGCTGTCTTAGAGACTCTAGAAAGCAAGAGCGTGCTTCTCGCTCTAAAGCAGAGTGTGATCCATGGATGAGAACTATGCTGTGTGTTTGCCTTCAGAAATGGAGTTAAATCCCAAGGTCTGAGTCTTCCTACAAGCAAGAATTCGTTTCAGGTAAGGACAGTCACTTTTCAGCTCAAACGAACTACATCGTTCACGAAGCTCACACGTTTCTCACCTTAACAGACAAGCATTGGATGTTAGAGGACCTGTGCTTTGTATCAGTTTCAGAAGCAGGGTTGGACTATATAATGTCCATATGTGTAGGAAACACCGTTCTTTTGTTCTCAGCAAAATCACGTTTCCTGCTGTCTTAGAGACTCGAGAATGCAAGAGCGTGCTTCTTGTTCTAAAGCTGAGTGTGATCAATGGATGATTACACTGCTGTGTGTTTTACTTCAGAAATGGAGTTAAATCCCAGGTTCTGAGTCTTCCTACAAGCAAGACTTCAATTCAGTTAAGGGCAGTCACTTTTCTGCTCAAACGAACTACATCGTTCATGAAGCTCACACGTTTCCCATCTTAACTGACAAGCATTGGATGTTAGAGGACCAGTGCTTTGTATCAGTTTCAGAAGAAGAGTTGGACTAGATATGGTCCATATGTGTAGGAAACACCGTTCTTTTGTTCTCAGCACACTCACGTTTCCTGCTGTCTTAGAGACTCTAGAAAGCAAGAGCGTGCTTCTTGTTCTAAAGCAGAGTGTGATCAATGGATGATTACACTGCTGTGTGTTTTACTTCAGAAATGGAGTTAAATCCCAGGCTCTGAGTCTTCCTACAAGCAAGACTTCATTTCAGGTGAGGGTAGTCACTTTTCGGCTCAAACAAACTACATCTTTCACGAAGCTCACACGTTTCTCATCTTAACTGACAAGCATTAGATTTTAGAGGACCAGTGCATTCAATCAGCTTCAGAAGAAGTTTTGGACTACATATAGTCCGTATGTGTAGGAAATCCGTTCTTTTATTCTGGGCACACTCAGATTTCCTGATGTATTAGAGACTCTAGAAAGCAAGAGTGTGCTTCTCTCTCTAAAGCAGAGTGTGATCCATGGATGAGAACTATGCTGTGTGTTTCCATTCAGAAATGGAGTTAAATCCCAGGCTCTGAGTCTTCCTACAAGCAAGACTTCGATTCAGGTAAGGGTAGTCACTTTTCAGCTCAAACGAACTACATCGTTCACTGAGCTCACGCTTTTCTCATCTTAACTGACAAGCATTTGAAGTTAGAGGGTCAGTGCTTTGTATCAGTTTCAGAAGCAGAGTTGGACTACATATGATCCATATGTGTAGGAAACCCCAATGTTTTGTTCTGGGCAAACTCACGTTTCCTGCTGTCTTAGAGACTCTAGAAAGCAAGAACGTGCTTCTCGCTCTAAAGCAGATTTTGATCCATAGATGAGACTATGCTGTGTGTTTCACTTCAGAAATGGAGTTAAATCCCATGCTCTGTGTCTCCCAACAAGCAAGACTTCCTTTCAGGTAAGTGTAGTCACTTTTCTGCTCAAAGGAACTACATCGTTCACGAAGCTCACACATTTCTCATCTTAACTGACAAGCATTGGATGTTAGAGGACCAGTGCTTTGTATCAGTTTAAGAAGCAGATTTGGACTAGATATGGTCTGTATGTGTAGGAAACACCGTTCTTTTGTTCTCAGCACACTCACGTTTCCTGCTGTCTTAGAGACTCTAGAAAGCAAGAGCATGCTTCTCCTTCTAAAGCAGAGTGTGATCCATGGATGAAAACTATGCTGTTTGTTTCCCTTCAGAAAAGGTGTTAAATCCCAGGCTCTGAGTCTCCCTACAAGCAAGATTTCGTTTCAGGTGAGGGCAGTCACTTTTCTGCTCAAACGAACTACATCTTTCACGAAGCTCAAACGTTTCTCATCTTAACTGAGAATCATTGGATGTTGGAGGACCAGTGCATTCAATCAGTTTCAGAAGAAGTTTTGGACTACATATAGTCCGTATGTGTAGGAAACACCGTTCTTTTGTTCTCAGCAAAATCACGTTTCCTGCTCTCTTAGAAAATCTAGAAAGCAAGAGCGTGCTTCTTGTTCTAAAGCAGAGTGTGATCAATGCATGAGACAATGCTGTGTGTTTCACTTCAGAAATGGAGTTAAATCCCATGCTCTGAGTCTCCCTACAAGCAAGAATTCGTTTCAGGTAAGGGCACTCACTTTTTTGCTCATAGGAACTACATCGTTCACGAAGCTCACACGTTTCTCATCTTAACTGACAAGCATTGGATGTTAGAGGACCAGTGCATTGTATCAGTTTCAAAAGAAGTTTGGACTACATATAGTCCGTATGTGTAGGAAACACCGTTCTTTTGTTTTGGGGACACTCAGATTTCCTGCTGTATTAGAGATTCTTGAAAGCAAGAGTATGATTCTCTTCTAAAGCAGAGTGTTATCCATGGATGAGAACTATGCTGTGTGTTTCCCTTCAGAAATGGAGTTAAATCCCAGGCTCTGAGTCTTCCTACAAGCAAGACTTCGTTTCAGGTGAGGGCAGTCACTTTTCTGCTCAAACGAACTACATCTTTCAAGAAGCTCACACGTTTCTCATTAACTGACAAGCATTAGATTATAGAGGACCAGTGCATTCACTCAGCTTCAGAAGAAGTTTTGGACTACATATAGTCCATATGTGTAGGAAATCCGTTCTTTTATTCTGGGCACACTCAGATTTCCTGCTGTATTAGAGACTCTAGAAAGCAAGAGTGTGCTTCTCGCTCTAAAGCAGAGTGTGATCCATGGATGAGAACTATGCTGTGTGTTTCCCTTCAGAAATGGAGTTAAATCCCAGGCTCTGAGTCTTCCTACAAGCAAGACTTCGATTCAGGTAAGGGCAGTCACTTTTCTGCTCAAAGGAACTACATCGTTCACGAAGTTCACATGTTTCTCATCTTAACTGACAAGCATTGGATGTTAGAGGGCCAGTGCTTTGTATCAGTTTCAGAAGCAGAGTTGGACTAGATATTGTCTGTATTTGTAGGAAACACCGTTCGTTTGTTCTCAGCACACTCACGTTTCCTGCTGTCTTAGAGACTCGAGAATGCAAGAGCGTGCTTCTTGTTCTAAAGCAGAGTGTGATCAATGGATGATTACACTGCTGTGTGTTTTACTTCAGAAAAGGAGTTAAATCCCAGGCTCTGAGTCTTTACAAGCAAGACTTCGTTTCAGGTGAGGGCAGTCACTTTTCGGCTCAAACAAATTACATCTTTCACGAAGCTCACACGTTTCTCATCTTAACTGACAATCATTAGATTTTAGAGGACCAGTGCATTCAATCAGCTTCAGAAGAAGTTTTGGACTCCATATAGTCCGTATGTGTAGGAAATCCGTTCTTTTATTCTGGGCACACTCAGATTTCCTGATGTATTAGAGACTCTAGAAAGCAAGAGTGTGCTTCTCGCTCTAAAGCAGAGTGTGATCCATGGATGAGAACTATGCTGTGTGTTTTACTTCAGAAATGGAGTTAAAACCCAGGCTCTGAGTCTTCCTACAAGCAAGACTTCGTTTCAGGTAAGGGCAGTCACTTTTCAGCTCAAACGAACTACATCGTTCACTGAGTTCACACATTTCTCATCTTAACAGACAAGCATTGGATGTTAGAGGACCAGTGCTTTGAATCAGTTTGAGAAGCAGAGTTGGACTAGATATGGTCCCTATGTGTACGAAACACCGCTCTTTTGTTCTCAGCACACTCACGTTTCCTGCTGTCTTAGAGACTTTAGAAAGCAATAGAGTGATTCTCGCTCTAAAGCAGAGTGTGATCCATGGATGAAAACTATGCTGTGTGTTTCCCTTCAGAAAAAGTGTTAAATCCCAGGCTCTATGTCTTCCAACAAGCAAGACTTCGTTTCAGGTAAGGGCAGTCACTTTTCAGCTCAAACGAACTACATCTTTCACGGAGCTCACACGTTTCTCATCTTAACAGACAAGCATTGGATGTTAGAGGACCAGTGCTTTGTATCAGTTTCAGAAGCAGAGTTGGACTAGATATGGTCCGTATGTGTAGGAAACACCGTTCTTTGGTCTCAGCAAACTCACGTTTCTTGCTGTCTTAGAGACTATAGAAAGCAAGAGCGTGCTTCTTGTTCTAAAGCAGAGTGTGATCAATGGATGAGACAATGCTCTGGGTTTCACTTCAGAAATGGAGTTAAATCCCATGCTCTGAGTCTCCCTACAAGCAAGACTTCGTTTCAGGTAAGGGCAGTCACTTTTCAGCTCAAACGAACTACATCGTTCACGAAGCTCACACGTTTCTCATCTTAACTGACAAGCATTGGATGTTAGAGGACCAGTGCTTTGTATCAGTTTCAAAAGAGGATTTGGACTATATATAGTCCGTATGTGTAGGAAACACCGTTCTTTTGTTCTGGGCACACTCAGATTTCCTGCTGTGTTAGAGAATCTAGAAAGCAAGAGTATGATTCTCTCTCTAAAGCAGAGTGTGATCAATGGATGAGAACTATGCTGTGTGTTTGCCTTCAGAAATGGAGTTAAATCCCAGGATCTTTGTCTTCCTACAAGCAAGACTTCGTTTCAGGTAAGGGCAGTCACTTTTCAGCTCAAACGAACTACATCGTTCACGAAGCTCACATGTTTCTCATCTTAACTGACAAGCATTGGATATTAGAGGACCAGTGCTTTGTATCAGTTTCAGAAGAAGCGTTGGACTAGATATGGACCGTATGTGTAGGGAACACCGTTCTTTTGCTCTCAGCACACTCACGTTTCCTGATATCTTAGAGACTCTAGAAAGCAAGAGCGTGCTTCTTGCTCAAAAGCAGAGTATGATCCATGGATGAGAACTATGCTGTGTGTTTCCCTTCAGAAATGGAGTTAAATCCCAGGCTCTGAGTCTTCCTACAAGCAAGACTTCGATTCAGGTAAGGGCAGTCACTTTTCTGCTCAAAGGAACTACATCGTTCACGTAGTTCACATGTTTCTCATCTAAACTGACAAGCATTGGATGTTAGAGGGCCAGTGCTTTGTATCAGTTTCAGAAGCAGAGTTGGACTAGATATTGTCTGTATTTGTAGGAAACACCGTTCGTTTGTTCTCAGCACACTCACGTTTCCTGCTGTCTTAGAGACTCGAGAATGCAAGAGCGTGCTTCTTGTTCTAAAGCAGAGTGTGATCAATGGATGATTACACTGCTGTGTGTTTTACTTCAGAAAAGGAGTTAAATCCCAGGCTCTGAGTCTTCCTACAAGCAAGACTTCGTTTCAGGTGAGGGCAGTCACTTTTCGGCTCAAACAAATTACATCTTTCACGAAGCTCACACGTTTCTCATCTTAACTGACAATCATTAGATTTTAGAGGTCCAGTGCATTCAATCAGCTTCAGAAGAAGTTTTGGACTCCATATAGTCCGTATGTGTAGGAAATCCGTTCTTTTATTCTGGGCACACTCAGATTTCCTGATGTATTAGAGACTCTAGAAAGCAAGAGTGTGCTTCTCGCTCTAAAGCAGAGTGTGATCCATGGATGAGAACTATGCTGTGTGTTTTACTTCAGAAATGGAGTTAAAACCCAGGCTCTGAGTCTTCCTACAAGCAAGACTTCGTTTCAGGTAAGGGAAGTCACTTTTCAGCTCAAACGAACTACATCGTTCACTGAGTTCACACATTTCTCATCTTAACAGACAAGCATTGGATGTTAGAGGACCAGTGCTTTGAATCAGTTTGAGAAGCAGAGTTGGACTAGATATGGTCCCTATGTGTACGAAACACCGCTCTTTTGTTCTCAGCACACTCAGATTTCCTGCTGTATTAGAGACTCTAGAAAGCAAGAGTGTGCTTCTCGCTCTAAAGCAGAGTGTGATCCATGGATGAGAACTATGCTGTGTGTTTCCCTTCAGAAATGGAGTTAAATCCCAGGCTCTGAGTCTTCCTACAAGCAAGACTTCGATTCAGGTAAGGGCAGTCACTTTTCTGCTCAAAGGAACTACATCGTTCACGAAGTTCACATGTTTCTCATCTTAACTGACAAGCATTGGATGTTAGAGGGCCAGTGCTTTGTATCAGTTTCAGAAGCAGAGTTGGACTAGATATTGTCTGTATTTGTAGGAAACACCGTTCGTTTGTTCTCAGCACACTCACGTTTCCTGCTGTCTTAGAGACTCGAGAATGCAAGAGCGTGCTTCTTGTTCTAAAGCAGAGTGTGATCAATGGATGATTACACTGCTGTGTGTTTTACTTCAGAAAAGGAGTTAAATCCCAGGCTCTGAGTCTTCCTACAAGCAAGACTTCGTTTCAGGTGAGGGCAGTCACTTTTCGGCTCAAACAAATTACATCTTTCACGAAGCTCACACGTTTCTCATCTTAACTGACAATCATTAGATTTTAGAGGACCAGTGCATTCAATCAGCTTCAGAAGAAGTTTTGGACTCCATATAGTCCGTATGTGTAGGAAATCCGTTCTTTTATTCTGGGCACACTCAGATTTCCTGATGTATTAGAGACTCTAGAAAGCAAGAGTGTGCTTCTCGCTCTAAAGCAGAGTGTGATCCATGGATGAGAACTATGCTGTGTGTTTTACTTCAGAAATGGAGTTAAAACCCAGGCTCTGAGTCTTCCTACAAGCAAGACTTCGTTTCAGGTAAGGGCAGTCACTTTTCAGCTCAAACGAACTACATCGTTCACTGAGTTCACACATTTCTCATCTTAACAGACAAGCATTGGATGTTAGAGGACCAGTGCTTTGAATCAGTTTGAGAAGCAGAGTTGGACTAGATATGGTCCCTATGTGTACGAAACACCGCTCTTTTGTTCTCAGCACACTCACGTTTCCTGCTGTCTTAGAGACTTTAGAAAGCAATAGAGTGATTCTCGCTCTAAAGCAGAGTGTGATCCATGGATGAAAACTATGCTGTGTGTTTCCCTTCAGAAAAAGTGTTAAATCCCAGGCTCTATGTCTTCCAACAAGCAAGACTTCGTTTCAGGTAAGGGCAGTCACTTTTCAGCTCAAACGAACTACATCTTTCACGGAGCTCACACGTTTCTCATCTTAACAGACAAGCATTGGATGTTAGAGGACCAGTGCTTTGTATCAGTTTCAGAAGCAGAGTTGGACTAGATATGGTCCGTATGTGTAGGAAACACCGTTCTTTGGTCTCAGCAAACTCACGTTTCTTGCTGTCTTAGAGACTATAGAAAGCAAGAGCGTGCTTCTTGTTCTAAAGCAGAGTGTGATCAATGGATGAGACAATGCTCTGGGTTTCACTTCAGAAATGGAGTTAAATCCCATGCTCTGAGTCTCCCTACAAGCAAGACTTCGTTTCAGGTAAGGGCAGTCACTTTTCAGCTCAAACGAACTACATCGTTCACGAAGCTCACACGTTTCTCATCTTAACTGACAAGCATTGGATGTTAGAGGACCAGTGCTTTGTATCAGTTTCAAAAGAGGATTTGGACTATATATAGTCCGTATGTGTAGGAAACACCGTTCTTTTGTTCTGGGCACACTCAGATTTCCTGCTGTGTTAGAGAATCTAGAAAGCAAGAGTATGATTCTCTCTCTAAAGCAGAGTGTGATCAATGGATGAGAACTATGCTGTGTGTTTGCCTTCAGAAATGGAGTTAAATCCCAGGATCTTTGTCTTCCTACAAGCAAGACTTCGTTTCAGGTAAGGGCAGTCACTTTTCAGCTCAAACGAACTACATCGTTCACGAAGCTCACACGTTTCTCATCTTAACTGACAAGCATTGGATATTAGAGGACCAGTGCTTTGTATCAGTTTCAGAAGAAGCGTTGGACTAGATATGGACCGTATGTGTAGGGAACACCGTTCTTTTGCTCTCAGCACACTCACGTTTCCTGATATCTTAGAGACTCTAGAAAGCAAGAGCGTGCTTCTTGCTCAAAAGCAGAGTATGATCCATGGATGAGAACTATGCTGTGTGTTTCCCTTCAGAAATGGAGTTAAATCCCAGGCTCTGAGTCTTCCTACAAGCAAGACTTCGATTCAGGTAAGGGCAGTCACTTTTCTGCTCAAAGGAACTACATCGTTCACGTAGTTCACATGTTTCTCATCTAAACTGACAAGCATTGGATGTTAGAGGGCCAGTGCTTTGTATCAGTTTCAGAAGCAGAGTTGGACTAGATATTGTCTGTATTTGTAGGAAACACCGTTCGTTTGTTCTCAGCACACTCACGTTTCCTGCTGTCTTAGAGACTCGAGAATGCAAGAGCGTGCTTCTTGTTCTAAAGCAGAGTGTGATCAATGGATGATTACACTGCTGTGTGTTTTACTTCAGAAAAGGAGTTAAATCCCAGGCTCTGAGTCTTCCTACAAGCAAGACTTCGTTTCAGGTGAGGGCAGTCACTTTTCGGCTCAAACAAATTACATCTTTCACGAAGCTCACACGTTTCTCATCTTAACTGACAATCATTAGATTTTAGAGGACCAGTGCATTCAATCAGCTTCAGAAGAAGTTTTGGACTCCATATAGTCCGTATGTGTAGGAAATCCGTTCTTTTATTCTGGGCACACTCAGATTTCCTGATGTATTAGAGACTCTAGAAAGCAAGAGTGTGCTTCTCGCTCTAAAGCAGAGTGTGATCCATGGATGAGAACTATGCTGTGTGTTTTACTTCAGAAATGGAGTTAAAACCCAGGCTCTGAGTCTTCCTACAAGCAAGACTTCGTTTCAGGTAAGGGCAGTCACTTTTCAGCTCAAACGAACTACATCGTTCACTGAGTTCACACATTTCTCATCTTAACAGACAAGCATTGGATGTTAGAGGACCAGTGCTTTGAATCAGTTTGAGAAGCAGAGTTGGACTAGATATGGTCCCTATGTGTACGAAACACCGCTCTTTTGTTCTCAGCACACTCACGTTTCCTGCTGTCTTAGAGACTTTAGAAAGCAATAGAGTGATTCTCGCTCTAAAGCAGAGTGTGATCCATGGATGAAAACTATGCTGTGTGTTTCCCTTCAGAAAAAGTGTTAAATCCCAGGCTCTATGTCTTCCAACAAGCAAGACTTCGTTTCAGGTAAGGGCAGTCACTTTTCAGCTCAAACGAACTACATCTTTCACGGAGCTCACACGTTTCTCATCTTAACAGACAAGCATTGGATGTTAGAGGACCAGTGCTTTGTATCAGTTTCAGAAGCAGAGTTGGACTAGATATGGTCCGTATGTGTAGGAAACACCGTTCTTTGGTCTCAGCAAACTCACGTTTCTTGCTGTCTTAGAGACTATAGAAAGCAAGAGCGTGCTTCTTGTTCTAAAGCAGAGTGTGATCAATGGATGAGACAATGCTCTGGGTTTCACTTCAGAAATGGAGTTAAATCCCATGCTCTGAGTCTCCCTACAAGCAAGACTTCGTTTCAGGTAAGGGCAGTCACTTTTCAGCTCAAACGAACTACATCGTTCACGAAGCTCACACGTTTCTCATCTTAACTGACAAGCATTGGATGTTAGAGGACCAGTGCTTTGTATCAGTTTCAAAAGAGGATTTGGACTATATATAGTCCGTATGTGTAGGAAACACCGTTCTTTTGTTCTGGGCACACTCAGATTTCCTGCTGTGTTAGAGAATCTAGAAAGCAAGAGTATGATTCTCTCTCTAAAACAGAGTGTGATCAATGGATGAGAACTATGCTGTGTGTTTGCCTTCAGAAATGGAGTTAAATCCCAGGATCTTTGTCTTCCTACAAGCAAGACTTCGTTTCAGGTAAGGGCAGTCACTTTTCAGCTCAAACGAACTACATCGTTCACGAAGCTCACACGTTTCTCATCTTAACTGACAAGCATTGGATATTAGAGGACCAGTGCTTTGTATCAGTTTCAGAAGAAGCGTTGGACTAGATATGGACCGTATGTGTAGGGAACACCGTTCTTTTGCTCTCAGCACACTCACGTTTCCTGATATCTTAGAGACTCTAGAAAGCAAGAGCGTGCTTCTTGCTCAAAAGCAGAGTATGATCCATGGATGAGAACTATGCTGTGTGTTTCCCTTCAGAAATGGAGTTAAATCCCAGGCTCTGAGTCTTCCTACAAGCAAGACTTCGATTCAGGTAAGGGCAGTCACTTTTCTGCTCAAAGGAACTACATCGTTCACGTAGTTCACATGTTTCTCATCTAAACTGACAAGCATTGGATGTTAGAGGGCCAGTGCTTTGTATCAGTTTCAGAAGCAGAGTTGGACTAGATATTGTCTGTATTTGTAGGAAACACCGTTCGTTTGTTCTCAGCACACTCACGTTTCCTGCTGTCTTAGAGACTCGAGAATGCAAGAGCGTGCTTCTTGTTCTAAAGCAGAGTGTGATCAATGGATGATTACACTGCTGTGTGTTTTACTTCAGAAAAGGAGTTAAATCCCAGGCTCTGAGTCTTCCTACAAGCAAGACTTCGTTTCAGGTGAGGGCAGTCACTTTTCGGCTCAAACAAATTACATCTTTCACGAAGCTCACACGTTTCTCATCTTAACTGACAATCATTAGATTTTAGAGGACCAGTGCATTCAATCAGCTTCAGAAGAAGTTTTGGACTCCATATAGTCCGTATGTGTAGGAAATCCGTTCTTTTATTCTGGGCACACTCAGATTTCCTGATGTATTAGAGACTCTAGAAAGCAAGAGTGTGCTTCTCGCTCTAAAGCAGAGTGTGATCCATGGATGAGAACTATGCTGTGTGTTTTACTTCAGAAATGGAGTTAAAACCCAGGCTCTGAGTCTTCCTACAAGCAAGACTTCGTTTCAGGTAAGGGCAGTCACTTTTCAGCTCAAACGAACTACATCGTTCACTGAGTTCACACATTTCTCATCTTAACAGACAAGCATTGGATGTTAGAGGACCAGTGCTTTGAATCAGTTTGAGAAGCAGAGTTGGACTAGATATGGTCCCTATGTGTACGAAACACCGCTCTTTTGTTCTCAGCACACTCACGTTTCCTGCTGTCTTAGAGACTTTAGAAAGCAATAGAGTGATTCTCGCTCTAAAGCAGAGTGTGATCCATGGATGAAAACTATGCTGTGTGTTTCCCTTCAGAAAAAGTGTTAAATCCCAGGCTCTATGTCTTCCAACAAGCAAGACTTCGTTTCAGGTAAGGGCAGTCACTTTTCAGCTCAAACGAACTACATCTTTCACGGAGCTCACACGTTTCTCATCTTAACAGACAAGCATTGGATGTTAGAGGACCAGTGCTTTGTATCAGTTTCAGAAGCAGAGTTGGACTAGATATGGTCCGTATGTGTAGGAAACACCGTTCTTTGGTCTCAGCAAACTCACGTTTCTTGCTGTCTTAGAGACTATAGAAAGCAAGAGCGTGCTTCTTGTTCTAAAGCAGAGTGTGATCAATGGATGAGACAATGCTCTGGGTTTCACTTCAGAAATGGAGTTAAATCCCATGCTCTGAGTCTCCCTACAAGCAAGACTTCGTTTCAGGTAAGGGCAGTCACTTTTCAGCTCAAACGAACTACATCGTTCACGAAGCTCACACGTTTCTCATCTTAACTGACAAGCATTGGATGTTAGAGGACCAGTGCTTTGTATCAGTTTCAAAAGAGGATTTGGACTATATATAGTCCGTATGTGTAGGAAACACCGTTCTTTTGTTCTGGGCACACTCAGATTTCCTGCTGTGTTAGAGAATCTAGAAAGCAAGAGTATGATTCTCTCTCTAAAGCAGAGTGTGATCAATGGATGAGAACTATGCTGTGTGTTTGCCTTCAGAAATGGAGTTAAATCCCAGGATCTTTGTCTTCCTACAAGCAAGACTTCGTTTCAGGTAAGGGCAGTCACTTTTCAGCTCAAACGAACTACATCGTTCACGAAGCTCACACGTTTCTCATCTTAACTGACAAGCATTGGATATTAGAGGACCAGTGCTTTGTATCAGTTTCAGAAGAAGCGTTGGACTAGATATGGACCGTATGTGTAGGGAACACCGTTCTTTTGCTCTCAGCACACTCACGTTTCCTGATATCTTAGAGACTCTAGAAAGCAAGAGCGTGCTTCTTGCTCAAAAGCAGAGTATGATCCATGGATGAGAACTATGCTGTGTGTTTCCCTTCAGAAATGGAGTTAAATCCCAGGCTCTGAGTCTTCCTACAAGCAAGACTTCGATTCAGGTAAGGGCAGTCACTTTTCTGCTCAAAGGAACTACATCGTTCACATAGTTCACATGTTTCTCATCTAAACTGACAAGCATTGGATGTTAGAGGGCCAGTGCTTTGTATCAGTTTCAGAAGCAGAGTTGGACTAGATATTGTCTGTATTTGTAGGAAACACCGTTCGTTTGTTCTCAGCACACTCACGTTTCCTGCTGTCTTAGAGACTCGAGAATGCAAGAGCGTGCTTCTTGTTCTAAAGCAGAGTGTGATCAATGGATGATTACACTGCTGTGTGTTTTACTTCAGAAAAGGAGTTAAATCCCAGGCTCTGAGTCTTCCTACAAGCAAGACTTCGTTTCAGGTGAGGGCAGTCACTATTCGGCTCAAACAAATTACATCTTTCACGAAGCTCACACGTTTCTCATCTTAACTGACAATCATTAGATTTTAGAGGACCAGTGCATTCAATCAGCTTCAGAAGAAGTTTTGGACTCCATATAGTCCGTATGTGTAGGAAATCCGTTCTTTTATTCTGGGCACACTCAGATTTCCTGATGTATTAGAGACTCTAGAAAGCAAGAGTGTGCTTCTCGCTCTAAAGCAGAGTGTGATCCATGGATGAGAACTATGCTGTGTGTTTTACTTCAGAAATGGAGTTAAAACCCAGGCTCTGAGTCTTCCTACAAGCAAGACTTCGTTTCAGGTAAGGGCAGTCACTTTTCAGCTCAAACGAACTACATCGTTCACTGAGTTCACACATTTCTCATCTTAACAGACAAGCATTGGATGTTAGAGGACCAGTGCTTTGAATCAGTTTGAGAAGCAGAGTTGGACTAGATATGGTCCCTATGTGTACGAAACACCGCTCTTTTGTTCTCAGCACACTCACGTTTCCTGCTGTCTTAGAGACTTTAGAAAGCAATAGAGTGATTCTCGCTCTAAAGCAGAGTGTGATCCATGGATGAAAACTATGCTGTGTGTTTCCCTTCAGAAAAAGTGTTAAATCCCAGGCTCTATGTCTTCCAACAAGCAAGACTTCGTTTCAGGTAAGGGCAGTCACTTTTCAGCTCAAACGAACTACATCGTTCACGAAGCTCACACGTTTCTCATCTTAACAGACAAGCATTGGATGTTAGAGGACCAGTGCTTTGTATCAGTTTCAGAAGCAGAGTTGGACTAGATATGGTCCGTATGTGTAGGAAACACCGTTCTTTGGTCTCAGCAAACTCACGTTTCTTGCTGTCTTAGAGACTATAGAAAGCAAGAGCGTGCTTCTTGTTCTAAAGCAGAGTGTGATCAATGCATGAGACAATGCTGTGTGTTTCACTTCAGAAATGGAGTTAAATCCCATGCTCTGAGTCTCCCTACAAGCAAGAATTCGTTTCAGGTAAGGGCACTCACTTTTTTGCTCATAGGAACTACATCGTTCACGAAGCTCACACGTTTCTCATCTTAACTGACAAGCATTGGATGTTAGAGGACCAGTGCATTGTATCAGTTTCAAAAGAAGTTTGGACTACATATAGTCCGTATGTGTAGGAAACACCGTTCTTTTGTTTTGGGCACACTCAGATTTCCTGCTGTATTAGAGATTCTTGAAAGCAAGAGTATGATTCTCTTCTAAAGCAGAGTGTTATCCATGGATGAGAACTATGCTGTGTGTTTCCCTTCAGAAATGGAGTTAAATCCCAGGCTCTGAGTCTTCCTACAAGCAAGACTTCGTTTCAGGTGAGGGCAGTCACTTTTCTGCTCAAACGAACTACATCTTTCAAGAAGCTCACACGTTTCTCATTAACTGACAAGCATTAGATTATAGAGGACCAGTGCATTCACTCAGCTTCAGAAGAAGTTTTGGACTACATATAGTCCATATGTGTAGGAAATCCGTTCTTTTATTCTGGGCACACTCAGATTTCCTGCTGTATTAGAGACTCTAGAAAGCAAGAGTGTGCTTCTCGCTCTAAAGCAGAGTGTGATCCATGGATGAGAACTATGCTGTGTGTTTCCCTTCAGAAATGGAGTTAAATCCCAGGCTCTGAGTCTTCCTACAAGCAAGACTTCGATTCAGGTAAGGGCAGTCACTTTTCTGCTCAAAGGAACTACATCGTTCACGAAGCTCACACGTTTCTCATCTTAACTGACAAGCATTGGATGTTAGAGGACCAGTGCTTTGTATCAGTTTCAAAAGAGGATTTGGACTATATATAGTCCGTATGTGTAGGAAACACCGTTCTTTTGTTCTGGGCACACTCAGATTTCCTGCTGTGTTAGAGAATCTAGAAAGCAAGAGTATGATTCTCTCTCTAAAGCAGAGTGTGATCAATGGATGAGAACTATGCTGTGTGTTTGCCTTCAGAAATGGAGTTAAATCCCAGGATCTTTGTCTTCCTACAAGCAAGACTTCGTTTCAGGTAAGGGCAGTCACTTTTCAGCTCAAACGAACTACATCGTTCACGAAGCTCACACGTTTCTCATCTTAACTGACAAGCATTGGATATTAGAGGACCAGTGCTTTGTATCAGTTTCAGAAGAAGCGTTGGACTAGATATGGACCGTATGTGTAGGGAACACCGTTCTTTTGCTCTCAGCACACTCACGTTTCCTGATATCTTAGAGACTCTAGAAAGCAAGAGCGTGCTTCTTGCTCAAAAGCAGAGTATGATCCATGGATGAGAACTATGCTGTGTGTTTCCCTTCAGAAATGGAGTTAAATCCCAGGCTCTGAGTCTTCCTACAAGCAAGACTTCGATTCAGGTAAGGGCAGTCACTTTTCTGCTCAAAGGAACTACATCGTTCACATAGTTCACATGTTTCTCATCTAAACTGACAAGCATTGGATGTTAGAGGGCCAGTGCTTTGTATCAGTTTCAGAAGCAGAGTTGGACTAGATATTGTCTGTATTTGTAGGAAACACCGTTCGTTTGTTCTCAGCACACTCACGTTTCCTGCTGTCTTAGAGACTCGAGAATGCAAGAGCGTGCTTCTTGTTCTAAAGCAGAGTGTGATCAATGGATGATTACACTGCTGTGTGTTTTACTTCAGAAAAGGAGTTAAATCCCAGGCTCTGAGTCTTCCTACAAGCAAGACTTCGTTTCAGGTGAGGGCAGTCACTATTCGGCTCAAACAAATTACATCTTTCACGAAGCTCACACGTTTCTCATCTTAACTGACAATCATTAGATTTTAGAGGACCAGTGCATTCAATCAGCTTCAGAAGAAGTTTTGGACTCCATATAGTCCGTATGTGTAGGAAATCCGTTCTTTTATTCTGGGCACACTCAGATTTCCTGATGTATTAGAGACTCTAGAAAGCAAGAGTGTGCTTCTCGCTCTAAAGCAGAGTGTGATCCATGGATGAGAACTATGCTGTGTGTTTTACTTCAGAAATGGAGTTAAAACCCAGGCTCTGAGTCTTCCTACAAGCAAGACTTCGTTTCAGGTAAGGGCAGTCACTTTTCAGCTCAAACGAACTACATCGTTCACTGAGTTCACACATTTCTCATCTTAACAGACAAGCATTGGATGTTAGAGGACCAGTGCTTTGAATCAGTTTGAGAAGCAGAGTTGGACTAGATATGGTCCCTATGTGTACGAAACACCGCTCTTTTGTTCTCAGCACACTCACGTTTCCTGCTGTCTTAGAGACTTTAGAAAGCAATAGAGTGATTCTCGCTCTAAAGCAGAGTGTGATCCATGGATGAAAACTATGCTGTGTGTTTCCCTTCAGAAAAAGTGTTAAATCCCAGGCTCTATGTCTTCCAACAAGCAAGACTTCGTTTCAGGTAAGGGCAGTCACTTTTCAGCTCAAACGAACTACATCGTTCACGAAGCTCACACGTTTCTCATCTTAACAGACAAGCATTGGATGTTAGAGGACCAGTGCTTTGTATCAGTTTCAGAAGCAGAGTTGGACTAGATATGGTCCGTATGTGTAGGAAACACCGTTCTTTGGTCTCAGCAAACTCACGTTTCTTGCTGTCTTAGAGACTATAGAAAGCAAGAGCGTGCTTCTTGTTCTAAAGCAGAGTGTGATCAATGCATGAGACAATGCTGTGTGTTTCACTTCAGAAATGGAGTTAAATCCCATGCTCTGAGTCTCCCTACAAGCAAGAATTCGTTTCAGGTAAGGGCACTCACTTTTTTGCTCATAGGAACTACATCGTTCACGAAGCTCACACGTTTCTCATCTTAACTGACAAGCATTGGATGTTAGAGGACCAGTGCATTGTATCAGTTTCAAAAGAAGTTTGGACTACATATAGTCCGTATGTGTAGGAAACACCGTTCTTTTGTTTTGGGCACACTCAGATTTCCTGCTGTATTAGAGATTCTTGAAAGCAAGAGTATGATTCTCTTCTAAAGCAGAGTGTTATCCATGGATGAGAACTATGCTGTGTGTTTCCCTTCAGAAATGGAGTTAAATCCCAGGCTCTGAGTCTTCCTACAAGCAAGACTTCGTTTCAGGTGAGGGCAGTCACTTTTCTGCTCAAACGAACTACATCTTTCAAGAAGCTCACACGTTTCTCATTAACTGACAAGCATTAGATTATAGAGGACCAGTGCATTCACTCAGCTTCAGAAGAAGTTTTGGACTACATATAGTCCATATGTGTAGGAAATCCGTTCTTTTATTCTGGGCACACTCAGATTTCCTGCTGTATTAGAGACTCTAGAAAGCAAGAGTGTGCTTCTCGCTCTAAAGCAGAGTGTGATCCATGGATGAGAACTATGCTGTGTGTTTCCCTTCAGAAATGGAGTTAAATCCCAGGCTCTGAGTCTTCCTACAAGCAAGACTTCGATTCAGGTAAGGGCAGTCACTTTTCTGCTCAAAGGAACTACATCGTTCACGAAGTTCACATGTTTCTCATCTTAACTGACAAGCATTGGATGTTAGAGGGCCAGTGCTTTGTATCAGTTTCAGAAGCAGAGTTGGACTAGATATTGTCTGTATTTGTAGGAAACACCGTTCGTTTGTTCTCAGCACACTCACGTTTCCTGCTGTCTTAGAGACTCGAGAATGCAAGAGCGTGCTTCTTGTTCTAAAGCAGAGTGTGATCAATGGATGATTACACTGCTGTGTGTTTTACTTCAGAAAAGGAGTTAAATCCCAGGCTCTGAGTCTTCCTACAAGCAAGACTTCGTTTCAGGTGAGGGAAGTCACTTTTCGGCTCAAACAAATTACATCTTTAACGAAGCTCACACGTTTCTCATCTTAACTGACAATCATTAGATTTTAGAGGACCAGTGCATTCAATCAGCTTCAGAAGAAGTTTTGGACTCCATATAGTCCGTATGTGTAGGAAATCCGTTCTTTTATTCTGGGCACACTCAGATTTCCTGATGTATTAGAGACTCTAGAAAGCAAGAGTGTGCTTCTCTCTCTAAAGCAGAGTGTGATCCATGGATGAGAACTATGCTGTGTGTTTTACTTCAGAAATGGAGTTAAAACCCAGGCTCTGAGTCTTCCTACAAGCAAGACTTCGTTTCAGGTAAGGGCAGTCACTTTTCAGCTCAAACGAACTACATCGTTCACTGAGTTCACACATTTCTCATCTTAACAGACAAGCATTGGATGTTAGAGGCCCAGTGCTTTGAATCAGTTTAAGAAGCAGAGTTGGACTAGATATGGTCCGTATGTGTACGAAACACCGTTCTTTTGTTCTCAGCACACTCACGTTTCCTGCTGTCTTAGAGACTTTAGAAAGCAATAGAGTGATTCTCGCTCTAAAGCAGAGTGTGATCCATGGAAGAAAACTGTGCTGTGTGTTTCCCTTCAGAAAAGGTGTTAAATCCCAGGCTCTATGTCTTCCAACAAGCAAGACTTCTTTTCAGGTAAGGGCAGTCACTTTTCAGCTCAAACGAACTACATCTTTCACAGAGCTCACACGTTTCTCATCTTAACAGACAAGCATTGGATGTTAGAGGACCAGTGCTTTGTATCAGTTTCAGAAGCAGATTTGGACTAGATATGGTCCGTATGTGTAGGAAACACCGTTCTTTGGTCTCAGCAAACTCACGTTTCTTGCTGTCTTAGAGACTATAGAAAGCAAGAGCGTGCTTCTTGTTCTAAAGCAGAGTGTGTTCAATGCATGAGACAATGCTCTGTGTTTCACTTCAGAAATGGAGTTAAATCCCATGCTCTGAGTCTCCCTACAAGCAAGACTTCGTTTCAGGTAAGGGCAGTCACTTTTCAGCTCAAACGAACTACATCGTTCACGAAGCTCACACGTTTCTCATCTTAACTGACAAGCATTGGATGTTAGAGGACCAGTGCTTTGTATCAGTTTCAGAAGAAGAGTTGGACTAGATATGGTCCATATGTGTAGGAAACACCGTTCTTTTGTTCTCAGCACACTCATGTTTCCTGCTGTCTTAGAGACTCTAGAAAGCAAGAGCGTGCTTCTTGTTCTAAAGCAGTTGTGATCAATGGATGATTACACTGCTGTGTGTTTTACTTCAGAAATGGAGTTAAATCCCAGGTGCTGTGTCTTCCTACAAGCAAGACTTCGTTTCAGGTGAGGGCAGTCACTTTTCTGCTCAAACGAACTACATCTTTCATGAAGCTCACACGTTTCTCATTTTAACTGACAAGCATTAGATTTTAGAGGACCAGTGCATTCAATCAGCTTCAGAAGAAGTTTTGGACTACATATAGTCCGTATGTGTAGGAAATCCGTTCTTTTATTCTGGGCACACTCAGATTTCCTGCTGTATTAGAGACTCTAGAAAGCAAGAGTGTGCTTCTCGCTCTAAAGCAGAGTGTGATCCATGGATGAGAACTATGCTGTGTGTTTCCCTTCAGAAATGGAGTTAAATCCCAGGCTCTGAGTCTTCCTACAAGCAAGACTTCGATTCAGGTAAGGGCAGTCACTTTTCTGCTCAAAGGAACTACATCGTTCACGAAGTTCACATGTTTCTCATCTTAACTGACAAGCATTGGATGTTAGAGGGCCAGTGCTTTGTATCAGTTTCAGAAGCAGAGTTGGACTAGATATTGTCTGTATTTGTAGGAAACACCGTTCGTTTGTTCTCAGCACACTCACGTTTCCTGCTGTCTTAGAGACTCGAGAATGCAAGAGCGTGCTTCTTGTTCTAAAGCAGAGTGTGATCAATGGATGATTACACTGCTGTGTGTTTTACTTCAGAAAAGGAGTTAAATCCCAGGCTCTGAGTCTTCCTACAAGCAAGACTTCGTTTCAGGTGAGGGCAGTCACTTTTCGGCTCAAACAAATTACATCTTTCACGAAGCTCACACGTTTCTCATCTTAACTGACAATCATTAGATTTTAGAGGACCAGTGCATTCAATCAGCTTCAGAAGAAGTTTTGGACTCCATATAGTCCGTATGTGTAGGAAATCCGTTCTTTTATTCTGGGCACACTCAGATTTCCTGATGTATTAGAGACTCTAGAAAGCAAGAGTGTGCTTCTCGCTCTAAAGCAGAGTGTGATCCATGGATGAGAACTATGCTGTGTGTTTTACTTCAGAAATGGAGTTAAAACCCAGGCTCTGAGTCTTCCTACAAGCAAGACTTCGTTTCAGGTAAGGGCAGTCACTTTTCAGCTCAAACGAACTACATCGTTCACTGAGTTCACACATTTCTCATCTTAACAGACAAGCATTGGATGTTAGAGGACCAGTGCTTTGAATCAGTTTGAGAAGCAGAGTTGGACTAGATATGGTCCCTATGTGTACGAAACACCGCTCTTTTGTTCTCAGCACACTCACGTTTCCTGCTGTCTTAGAGACTTTAGAAAGCAATAGAGTGATTCTCGCTCTAAAGCAGAGTGTGATCCATGGATGAAAACTATGCTGTGTGTTTCCCTTCAGAAAAAGTGTTAAATCCCAGGCTCTATGTCTTCCAACAAGCAAGACTTCGTTTCAGGTATGGGCAGTCACTTTTCAGCTCAAACGAACTACATCTTTCACGGAGCTCACACGTTTCTCATCTTAACAGACAAGCATTGGATGTTAGAGGACCAGTGCTTTGTATCAGTTTCAGAAGCAGAGTTGGACTAGATATGGTCCGTATTTGTAGGAAACACCGTTCTTTGGTCTCAGCAAACTCACGTTTCTTGCTGTCTTAGAGACTATAGAAAGCAAGAGCGTGCTTCTTGTTCTAAAGCAGAGTGTGATCAATGGATGAGACAATGCTCTGGGTTTCACTTCAGAAATGGAGTTAAATCCCATGCTCTGAGTCTCCCTACAAGCAAGACTTCGTTTCAGGTAAGGGCAGTCACTTTTCAGCTCAAACGAACTACATCGTTCACGAAGCTCACACGTTTCTCATCTTAACTGACAAGCATTGGATGTTAGAGGACCAGTGCTTTGTATCAGTTTCAAAAGAGGATTTGGACTATATATAGTCCGTATGTGTAGGAAACACCGTTCTTTTGTTCTGGGCACACTCAGATTTCCTGCTGTGTTAGAGAATCTAGAAAGCAAGAGTATGATTCTCTCTCTAAAGCAGAGTGTGATCAATGGATGAGAACTATGCTGTGTGTTTGCCTTCAGAAATGGAGTTAAATCCCAGGATCTTTGTCTTCCTACAAGCAAGACTTCGTTTCAGGTAAGGGCAGTCACTTTTCAGCTCAAACGAACTACATCGTTCACGAAGCTCACACGTTTCTCATCTTAACTGACAAGCATTGGATATTAGAGGACCAGTGCTTTGTATCAGTTTCAGAAGAAGCGTTGGACTAGATATGGACCATATGTGTAGGGAACACCGTTCTTTTGCTCTCAGCACACTCACGTTTCCTGATATCTTAGAGACTCTAGAAAGCAAGAGCGTGCTTCTTGCTCAAAAGCAGAGTATGATCCATGGATGAGAACTATGCTGTGTGTTTCCCTTCAGAAATGGAGTTAAATCCCAGGCTCTGAGTCTTCCTACAAGCAAGACTTCGATTCAGGTAAGGGCAGTCACTTTTCTGCTCAAAGGAACTACATCGTTCACGTAGTTCACATGTTTCTCATCTAAACTGACAAGCATTGGATGTTAGAGGGCCAGTGCTTTGTATCAGTTTCAGAAGCAGAGTTGGACTAGATATTGTCTGTATTTGTAGGAAACACCGTTCGTTTGTTCTCAGCACACTCACGTTTCCTGCTGTCTTAGAGAATCGAGAATGCAAGAGCGTGCTTCTTGTTCTAAAGCAGAGTGTGATCAATGGATGATTACACTGCTGTGTGTTTTACTTCAGAAAAGGAGTTAAATCCCAGGCTCTGAGTCTTCCTACAAGCAAGACTTCGTTTCAGGTGAGGGCAGTCACTTTTCGGCTCAAACAAATTACATCTTTCACGAAGCTCACACGTTTCTCATCTTAACTGACAATCATTAGATTTTAGAGGTCCAGTGCATTCAATCAGCTTCAGAAGAAGTTTTGGACTCCATGTAGTCCGTATGTGTAGGAAATCCGTTCTTTTATTCTGGGCACACTCAGATTTCCTGATGTATTAGAGCTCTAGAAAGAAAGAGTGTGCTTCTCGCTCTAAAGCAGAGTGTGATCCATGGATGAGAACTATGCTGTGTGTTTTACTTCAGAAATGGAGTTAAAACCCAGGCTCTGAGTCTTCCTACAAGCAAGACTTCGTTTCAGGTAAGGGCAGTCACTTTTCAGCTCAAACGAACTACATCGTTCACTGAGTTCACACATTTCTCATCTTAACAGACAAGCATTGGATGTTAGAGGACCAGTGCTTTGAATCAGTTTGAGAAGCAGAGTTGGACTAGATATGGTCCCTATGTGTACGAAACACCGCTCTTTTGTTCTCAGCACACTCACGTTTCCTGCTGTCTTAGAGACTTTAGAAAGCAATAGAGTGATTCTCGCTCTAAAGCAGAGTGTGATCCATGGATGAAAACTATGCTGTGTGTTTCCCTTCAGAAAAAGTGTTAAATCCCAGGCTCTATGTCTTCCAACAAGCAAGACTTCGTTTCAGGTAAGGGCAGTCACTTTTCAGCTCAAACGAACTACATCTTTCACGGAGTTCACACGTTTCTCATCTTAACAGACAAGCATTGGATGTTAGAGGACCAGTGCTTTGTATCAGTTTCAGAAGCAGAGTTGGACTAGATATGGTCCGTATGTGTAGGAAACACCGTTCTTTGGTCTCAGCAAACTCACGTTTCTTGCTGTCTTAGAGACTATAGAAAGCAAGAGCGTGCTTCTTGTTCTAAAGCAGAGTGTGATCAATGGATGAGACAATGCTCTGGGTTTCACTTCAGAAATGGAGTTAAATCCCATGCTCTGAGTCTCCCTACAAGCAAGACTTCGTTTCAGGTAAGGGCAGTCACTTTTCAGCTCAAACGAACTACATCGTTCACGAAGCTCACACGTTTCTCATCTTAACTGACAAGCATTGGATGTTAGAGGACCAGTGCTTTGTATCAGTTTCAAAAGAGGATTTGGACTATATATAGTCCGTATGTGTAGGAAACACCGTTCTTTTGTTCTGGGCACACTCAGATTTCCTGCTGTGTTAGAGAATCTAGAAAGCAAGAGTATGATTCTCTCTCTAAAGCAGAGTGTGATCAATGGATGAGAACTATGCTGTGTGTTTGCCTTCAGAAATGGAGTTAAATCCCAGGATCTTTGTCTTCCTACAAGCAAGACTTCGTTTCAGGTAAGGGCAGTCACTTTTCAGCTCAAACGAACTACATCGTTCACGAAGCTCACACGTTTCTCATCTTAACTGACAAGCATTGGATATTAGAGGACCAGTGCTTTGTATCAGTTTCAGAAGAAGCGTTGGACTAGATATGGACCGTATGTGTAGGGAACACCGTTCTTTTGCTCTCAGCACACTCACGTTTCCTGATATCTTAGAGACTCTAGAAAGCAAGAGCGTGCTTCTTGCTCAAAAGCAGAGTATGATCCATGGATGAGAACTATGCTGTGTGTTTCCCTTCAGAAATGGAGTTAAATCCCAGGCTCTGAGTCTTCCTACAAGCAAGACTTCGATTCAGGTAAGGGCAGTCACTTTTCAGCTCAAACGAACTACATCGTTCACGAAGCTCACACGTTTCTCACCTTAACAGACAAGCATTGGATGTTAGAGGACCAGTGCTTTGTATCAGTTTCAGAAGCAGAGTTGGACTGTATAATGTCCGTATGTGTAGGAAACACCGTTCTTTTGTTCTCAGCACACTCACGTTTCCTGCTGTCTTAGAGAGTCTAGAAAGCAAGAGCATGCTTTTGTTCTAAAGCAGAGTGTGATCAATGGATGATTACACTGCTGTGTGTTTTACTTCAGAAATGGAGTTAAATCCCAGGCTCTGAGTCTTCCTCCAAGCAAGACTTCGTTTCAGGTGAGGGCAGTCACTTTTCTGCTCAAACGAACTACATCTTTCACGAAGCTCACACGTTTCTCATCTTAACTGACAAGCATTAGATGTTAGAGGACCAGTGCATTCAATCAGTTTCAGAAGAAGTTTTGGACTACATATAGTCCGTATGTGTAGGAAATCCGTTCATTTATTCTGGGCACAATCAGATTTCCTCCTGTATTAGAGACTCTATAAAGCAAGAGTGTGCTTCTCGCTCTAAAGCAGAGTGTGATCCATGGATGAGAACTATGCTGTGTGTTTTACTTCAGAAATGGAGTTAAATCCCATGCTCTGAGTCTCCCTACAAGCAAGACTTCGATTCAGGTAAGGGCAGTCACTTTTCTGCTCAAAGGAACTATATCGTTCACAAAGCACACACGTTTCTCATCTTAACTGACAAGCATTGGATGTTAGAGGACCAGTGCACTGTATCAGTTTCAAAAGAAGATTTGGACTATATATAGTCCATATGTGGAGGAAACACTATTCTTTTTTTCTGGGCACACTCAGATTTCCTGCTGTATTAGAGAATCTAGAAAGCAAGAGTATGATTCTCACTCTAAAGCAGAGTGTGATCCATGGATGAGAACTATGCTGTGTGTTTCCCTTCAGAAATGGAGTTAAATCCCAGGCTCTGTGTCTTCCTACAAGCAAGACTTCGTTTCAGGTAAGGGCAGTCACTTTTCAACTCAAACGAACTACATCCTTCACTGAGCTCACACGTTCCTAATCTTAACTGACAAGCATTGGATGTTAGAGGAACAGTGCTTTGTATCAGTTTCAGAAGCAGAAGTGCACTAGATATGGTCCGTATGTGTAGGAAACACCATTCTTTTGTTTACAGCACACTCACGTTTCCTGCTGTCTTAGAGACTCTAGAAAGCAAGAGCGTGCTTCTGGTTCTAAAGCAGAGTGTGATCCATGGATGAAAACTATGCTGTTTGTTTCACTTCAGAAAAGGAGCTAAATCCCAGGCTCTGAGTCTCCCTACAAGCAAGACTTCGTTTCAGGTGAGGGCAGTCACTTTTCTGCTCAATGAACTACATCTTTCACGAAGCTCACACGTTTCTCATCTTAACTGACAAGCATTGGATGTTAGAGGACCAGTGCATTCAATCAGTTTTAGAAGAAGTTTTGGACTACATATAGTCCGTATGTGTAGGAAACACCATTCTTTTGTTCTGGGCACACTCAGATTTCCTGCTGTCTTAGAGACTCTAGAAAGCAAGATTGTGCTTCTTGCTCTAAAGCAGAGTGTGATCCATGGATGAGAACTACCCTGTGTGTTTCACTTCAGAAATGGAGTTAAATCCCAGGCTCTGAGCCTTCCTCCAAGCAAGACTTCGTTTCAGGTAATGGCAGTCTCTTTTCTGCTCAAACGAACTACATCGTTCACGTAGTTCACATGTTTCTCATCTAAACTGACAAGCATTGGATGTTAGAGGGCCAGTGCTTTGTATCAGTTTCAGAAGCAGAGTTGGACTAGATATTGTCTGTATTTGTAGGAAACACCGTTCGTTTGTTCTCAGCACACTCACGTTTCCTGCTGTCTTAGAGACTCGAGAATGCAAGAGCGTGCTTCTTGTTCTAAAGCAGAGTGTGATCAATGGATGATTACACTGCTGTGTGTTTTACTTCAGAAAAGGAGTTAAATCCCAGGCTCTGAGTCTTCCTACAAGCAAGACTTCGTTTCAGGTGAGGGCAGTCACTTTTCGGCTCAAACAAATTACATCTTTCACGAAGCTCACACGTTTCTCATCTTAACTGACAATCATTAGATTTTA
This sequence comes from Onychomys leucogaster, assembly GCA_949786385.1. Lineage (NCBI taxonomy): Eukaryota > Metazoa > Chordata > Mammalia > Rodentia > Cricetidae > Onychomys > Onychomys leucogaster. The sequence continues at coordinate 947,514 of CATKUP010000157.1, read as the reverse complement.
GAGGTCCAGTGCATTCAATCAGCTTCAGAAGAAGTTTTGGACTCCATATAGTCCGTATGTGTAGGAAATCCGTTCTTTTATTCTGGGCACACTCAGATTTCCTGATGTATTAGAGACTCTAGAAAGCAAGAGTGTGCTTCTCGCTCTAAAGCAGAGTGTGATCCATGGATGAGAACTATGCTGTGTGTTTTACTTCAGAAATGGAGTTAAAACCCAGGCTCTGAGTCTTCCTACAAGCAAGACTTCGTTTCAGGTAAGGGCAGTCACTTTTCAGCTCAAACGAACTACATCGTTCACTGAGTTCACACATTTCTCATCTTAACAGACAAGCATTGGATGTTAGAGGACCAGTGCTTTGAATCAGTTTGAGAAGCAGAGTTGGACTAGATATGGTCCCTATGTGTACGAAACACCGCTCTTTTGTTCTCAGCACACTCACGTTTCCTGCTGTCTTAGAGACTTTAGAAAGCAATAGAGTGATTCTCGCTCTAAAGCAGAGTGTGATCCATGGATGAAAACTATGCTGTGTGTTTCCCTTCAGAAAAAGTGTTAAATCCCAGGCTCTATGTCTTCCAACAAGCAAGACTTCGTTTCAGGTAAGGGCAGTCACTTTTCAGCTCAAACGAACTACATCTTTCACGGAGCTCACACGTTTCTCATCTTAACAGACAAGCATTGGTAGTTAGAGGACCAGTGCTTTGTATCAGTTTCAGAAGCAGAGTTGGACTAGATATGGTCCGTATGTGTAGGAAACACCGTTCTTTGGTCTCAGCAAACTCACGTTTCTTGCTGTCTTAGAGACTATAGAAAGCAAGAGCGTGCTTCTTGTTCTAAAGCAGAGTGTGATCAATGGATGAGACAATGCTCTGGGTTTCACTTCAGAAATGGAGTTAAATCCCATGCTCTGAGTCTCCCTACAAGCAAGACTTCGTTTCAGGTAAGGGCAGTCACTTTTCAGCTCAAACGAACTACATCATTCACGAAGCTCACACGTTTCTCATCTTAACTGACAAGCATTGGATGTTAGAGGACCAGTGCTTTGTATCAGTTTCAAAAGAGGATTTGGACTATATATAGTCCGTATGTGTAGGAAACACCGTTCTTTTGTTCTGGGCACACTCAGATTTCCTGCTGTGTTAGAGAATCTAGAAAGCAAGAGTATGATTCTCTCTCTAAAGCAGAGTGTGATCAATGGATGAGAACTATGCTGTGTGTTTGCCTTCAGAAATGGAGTTAAATCCCAGGATCTTTGTCTTCCTACAAGCAAGACTTCGTTTCAGGTAAGGGCAGTCACTTTTCAGCTCAAACGAACTACATCGTTCACGAAGCTCACACGTTTCTCATCTTAACTGACAAGCATTGGATATTAGAGGACCAGTGCTTTGTATCAGTTTCAGAAGAAGCGTTGGACTAGATATGGACCGTATGTGTAGGGAACACCGTTCTTTTGCTCTCAGCACACTCACGTTTCCTGATATCTTAGAGACTCTAGAAAGCAAGAGCGTGCTTCTTGCTCAAAAGCAGAGTATGATCCATGGATGAGAACTATGCTGTGTGTTTCCCTTCAGAAATGGAGTTAAATCCCAGGCTCTGAGTCTTCCTACAAGCAAGACTTCGATTCAGGTAAGGGCAGTCACTTTTCAGCTCAAACGAACTACATCGTTCAAGAAGCTCACACGTTTCTCACCTTAACAGACAAGCATTGGATGTTAGAGGACCAGTGCTTTGTATCAGTTTCAGAAGCAGAGTTGGACTGTATAATGTCCGTATGTGTAGGAAACACCGTTCTTTTGTTCTCAGCACACTCACGTTTCCTGCTGTCTTAGAGAGTCTAGAAAGCAAGAGCATGCTTTTGTTCTAAAGCAGAGTGTGATCAATGGATGATTACACTGCTGTGTGTTTTACTTCAGAAATGGAGTTAAATCCCAGGCTCTGAGTCTTCCTCCAAGCAAGACTTCGTTTCAGGTGAGGGCAGTCACTTTTCTGCTCAAACGAACTACATCTTTCACGAAGCTCACACGTTTCTCATCTTAACTGACAAGCATTAGATGTTAGAGGACCAGTGCATTCAATCAGTTTCAGAAGAAGTTTTGGACTACATATAGTCCGTATGTGTAGGAAATCCGTTCATTTATTCTGGGCACAATCAGATTTCCTGATGTATTAGAGACTCTAGAAAGCAAGAGTGTGCTTCTCGCTCTAAAGCAGAGTGTGATCCATGGATGAGAACTATGCTGTGTGTTTTACTGCAGAAATGGAGTTAAATCCCATGCTCTGAGTCTCCCTACAAGCAAGACTTCGATTCAGGTAAGGGCAGTCACTTTTCTGGTCAAAGGAACTATATCGTTCACAAAGCACACACGTTTCTCATCTTAACTGACAAGCATTGGATGTTAGAGGACCAGTGCACTGTATCAGTTTCAAAAGAAGATTTGGACTATATATAGTCCATATGTGGAGGAAACACTATTCTTTTTTTCTGGGCACACTCAGATTTCCTGCTGTATTAGAGAATCTAGAAAGCAAGAGTATGATTCTCACTCTAAAGCAGAGTGTGATCCATGGATGAGAACTATGCTGTGTGTTTCCCTTCAGAAATGGAGTTAAATCCCAGGCTCTGTGTCTTCCTACAAGCAAGACTTCGTTTCAGGTAAGGGCAGTCACTTTTCAACTCAAACGAACTACATCCTTCACTGAGCTCACACGTTCCTAATCTTAACTGACAAGCATTGGATGTTAGAGGAACAGTGCTTTGTATCAGTTTCAGAAGCAGAAGTGCACTAGATATGGTCCGTATGTGTAGGAAACACCATTCTTTTGTTTACAGCACACTCACGTTTCCTGCTGTCTTAGAGACTCTAGAAAGCAAGAGCGTGCTTCTGGTTCTAAAGCAGAGTGTGATCCATGGATGAAAACTATGCTGTGTGTTTCACTTCAGAAAAGGAGCTAAATCCCAGGCTCTGAGTCTCCCTACAAGCAAGACTTCGTTTCAGGTGAGGGCAGTCACTTTTCTGCTCAATGAACTACATCTTTCACGAAGCTCACACGTTTCTCATCTTAACTGACAAGCATTGGATGTTAGAGGACCAGTGCATTCAATCAGTTTTAGAAGAAGTTTTGGACTACATATAGTCCGTATGTGTAGGAAACACCATTCTTTTGTTCTGGGCACACTCAGATTTCCTGCTGTCTTAGAGACTCTAGAAAGCAAGATTGTGCTTCTTGCTCTAAAGCAGAGTGTGATCCATGGATGAGAACTACCCTGTGTGTTTCACTTCAGAAATGGAGTTAAATCCCAGGCTCTGAGCCTTCCTCCAAGCAAGACTTCGTTTCAGGTAATGGCAGTCTCTTTTCTGCTCAAACGAACTACATCGTTCACAAAGCTCACACGTTTCTCATCTTAACTGACAAGCATTGAATGTTAGAGGACCAGTGCTTTGCATAAGTTTCAGAAGAAGAGTTGGACTAGATATGGTCCGTATGTGTAGGAAACACCGTTCTTTTGTTCTGGGCACACACAGATTTCCTGCTGTGTTAGAGAATCTAGAAAGCAAGAGTATGATTCTCGCTGTAAAGCAGAGTGTGATCCATGGATGAGAACTATGCTGTGTGTTTGCCTTCAGAAATGGAGTTAAATCCCAGGATCTTTGTCTTCCTACAAGCAAGACTTCGTTTCAGGTAAGGGCAGTCACTTTTCAGCTCAAACGAACTACATCGTTCATGAACCTCACACGTTTCTCATCTTAACTGACAAGCATTGAATGTTAGAGGACCAGTGCTTTTTATGAGTTTCAGAAGCAGAGTTGGACTAGATATGGTCCGTATGTGTAAATAACACTGTTCTTTTGTTCTCAGCACACTCACGCTTCCTGCTGTCTTAGAAACTCTAGAAAGCAAGAGCGTGGTTCTCGCTCTAAAGCAGAGTGTGATCCATGGATGAGAACTATGCTGTGTGTTTGCCTTCAGAAATGGAGTTAAATCCCAAGGTCTGAGTCTTCCTACAAGCAAGAATTCGTTTCAGGTAAGGACAGTCACTTTTCAGCTCAAACGAACTACATCGTTCACGAAGCTCACACGTTTCTCACCTTAACAGACAAGCATTGGATGTTAGAGGACCAGTGCTTTGTATCAGTTTCAGAAGCAGGGTTGGACTATATAATGTCCATATGTGTAGGAAACACCGTTCTTTTGTTCTCAGCAAAATCACGTTTCCTGCTGTCTTAGAGACTCGAGAATGCAAGAGCGTGCTTCTTGTTCTAAAGCTGAGTGTGATCAATGGATGATTACACTGCTGTGTGTTTTACTTCAGAAATGGAGTTAAATCCCAGGCTCTGAGTCTTCCTACAAGCAAGACTTCAATTCAGTTAAGGGCAGTCACTTTTCTGCTCAAACGAACTACATCGTTCATGAAGCTCACACGTTTCCCATCTTAACTGACAAGCATTGGATGTTAGAGGACCAGTGCTTTGTATCAGTTTCAGAAGAAGAGTTGGACTAGATATGGTCCATATGTGTAGGAAAAACCGTTCTTTTGTTCTCAGCACACTCACGTTTCCTGCTGTCTTAGAGACTCTAGAAAGCAAGAGCGTGCTTCTTGTTCTAAAGCAGAGTGTGATCAATGGATGATTACACTGCTGTGTGTTTTACTTCAGAAATGGAGTGAAATCCCAGGCTCTGAGTCTTCCTACAAGCAAGACTTCGTTTCAGGTGAGGGCAGTCACTTTTCGGCTCAAACAAACTACATCTTTCACGAAGCTCACACGTTTCTCATCTTAACTGACAAGCATTAGATTTTAGAGGACCAGTGCATTCAATCAGCTTCAGAAGAAGTTTTGGACTACATATAGTCCGTATGTGTAGGAAATCCGTTCTTTTATTCTGGGCACACTCAGATTTCCTGATGTATTAGAGACTCTAGAAAGCAAGAGTGTGCTTCTCTCTCTAAAGCAGAGTGTGATCCATGGATGAGAACTATGCTGTGTGTTTCCATTCAGAAATGGAGTTAAATCCCAGGCTCTGAGTCTTCCTACAAGCAAGACTTCGATTCAGGTAAGGGCAGTCACTTTTCAGCTCAAACGAACTACATCGTTCACTGAGCTCACGCTTTTCTCATCTTAACTGACAAGCATTTGAAGTTAGAGGGTCAGTGCTTTGTATCAGTTTCAGAAGCAGAGTTGGACTACATATGATCCATATGTGTAGGAAACCCCAATGTTTTGTTCTGGGCAAACTCACGTTTCCTGCTGTCTTAGAGACTCTAGAAAGCAAGAACGTGCTTCTCGCTCTAAAGCAGATTTTGATCCATAGATGAGACTATGCTGTGTGTTTCACTTCAGAAATGGAGTTAAATCCCATGCTCTGTGTCTCCCAACAAGCAAGACTTCCTTTCAGGTAAGTGTAGTCACTTTTCTGCTCAAAGGAACTACATCGTTCACGAAGCTCACACATTTCTCATCTTAACTGACAAGCATTGGATGTTAGAGGACCAGTGCTTTGTATCAGTTTAAGAAGCAGATTTGGACTAGATATGGTCTGTATGTGTAGGAAACACCGTTCTTTTGTTCTCAGCACACTCACGTTTCCTGCTGTCTTAGAGACTCTAGAAAGCAAGAGCATGCTTCTCCTTCTAAAGCAGAGTGTGATCCATGGATGAAAACTATGCTGTTTGTTTCCCTTCAGAAAAGGTGTTAAATCCCAGGCTCTGAGTCTCCCTACAAGCAAGATTTCGTTTCAGGTGAGGGCAGTCACTTTTCTGCTCAAACGAACTACATCTTTCACGAAGCTCAAACGTTTCTCATCTTAACTGAGAATCATTGGATGTTGGAGGACCAGTGCATTCAATCAGTTTCAGAAGAAGTTTTGGACTACATATAGTCCGTATGTGTAGGAAACACCGTTCTTTTGTTCTCAGCAAAATCACGTTTCCTGCTCTCTTAGAAAATCTAGAAAGCAAGAGCGTGCTTCTTGTTCTAAAGCAGAGTGTGATCAATGCATGAGACAATGCTGTGTGTTTCACTTCAGAAATGGAGTTAAATCCCATGCTCTGAGTCTCCCTACAAGCAAGAATTCGTTTCAGGTAAGGGCACTCACTTTTTTGCTCATAGGAACTACATCGTTCACGAAGCTCACACGTTTCTCATCTTAACTGACAAGCATTGGATGTTAGAGGACCAGTGCATTGTATCAGTTTCAAAAGAAGTTTGGACTACATATAGTCCGTATGTGTAGGAAACACCGTTCTTTTGTTTTGGGCACACTCAGATTTCCTGCTGTATTAGAGATTCTTGAAAGCAAGAGTATGATTCTCTTCTAAAGCAGAGTGTTATCCATGGATGAGAACTATGCTGTGTGTTTCCCTTCAGAAATGGAGTTAAATCCCAGGCTCTGAGTCTTCCTACAAGCAAGACTTCGTTTCAGGTGAGGGCAGTCACTTTTCTGCTCAAACGAACTACATCTTTCAAGAAGCTCACACGTTTCTCATTAACTGACAAGCATTAGATTATAGAGGACCAGTGCATTCACTCAGCTTCAGAAGAAGTTTTGGACTACATATAGTCCATATGTGTAGGAAATCCGTTCTTTTATTCTGGGCACACTCAGATTTCCTGCTGTATTAGAGACTCTAGAAAGCAAGAGTGTGCTTCTCGCTCTAAAGCAGAGTGTGATCCATGGATGAGAACTATGCTGTGTGTTTCCCTTCAGAAATGGAGTTAAATCCCAGGCTCTGAGTCTTCCTACAAGCAAGACTTCGATTCAGGTAAGGGCAGTCACTTTTCTGTTCAAAGGAACTACATCGTTCACGAAGTTCACATGTTTCTCATCTTAACTGACAAGCATTGGATGTTAGAGGGCCAGTGCTTTGTATCAGTTTCAGAAGCAGAGTTGGACTAGATATTGTCTGTATTTGTAGGAAACACCGTTCGTTTGTTCTCAGCACACTCACGTTTCCTGCTGTCTTAGAGACTCGAGAATGCAAGAGCGTGCTTCTTGTTCTAAAGCAGAGTGTGATCAATGGATGATTACACTGCTGTGTGTTTTACTTCAGAAAAGGAGTTAAATCCCAGGCTCTGAGTCTTCCTACAAGCAAGACTTCGTTTCAGGTGAGGGAAGTCACTTTTCGGCTCAAACAAATTACATCTTTCACGAAGCTCACACGTTTCTCATCTTAACTGACAATCATTAGATTTTAGAGGACCAGTGCATTCAATCAGCTTCAGAAGAAGTTTTGGACTCCATATAGTCCGTATGTGTAGGAAATCCGTTCTTTTATTCTGGGCACACTCAGATTTCCTGATGTATTAGAGACTCTAGAAAGCAAGAGTGTGCTTCTCTCTCTAAAGCAGAGTGTGATCCATGGATGAGAACTATGCTGTGTGTTTTACTTCAGAAATGGAGTTAAAACCCAGGCTCTGAGTCTTCCTACAAGCAAGACTTCGTTTCAGGTAAGGGCAGTCACTTTTCAGCTCAAACGAACTACATCGTTCACTGAGTTCACACATTTCTCATCTTAACAGACAAGCATTGGATGTTAGAGGACCAGTGCTTTGAATCAGTTTAAGAAGCAGAGTTGGACTAGATATGGTCCGTATGTGTACGAAACACCGTTCTTTTGTTCTCAGCACACTCACGTTTCCTGCTGTCTTAGAGACTTTAGAAAGCAATAGAGTGATTCTCGCTCTAAAGCAGAGTGTGATCCATGGAAGAAAACTATGCTGTGTGTTTCCCTTCAGAAAAGGTGTTAAATCCCAGGCTCTATGTCTTCCAACAAGCAAGACTTCTTTTCAGGTAAGGGCAGTCACTTTTCAGCTCAAACGAACTACATCTTTCACAGAGCTCACACGTTTCTCATCTTAACAGACAAGCATTGGATGTTAGAGGACCAGTGCTTTGTATCAGTTTCAGAAGCAGATTTGGACTAGATATGGTCCGTATGTGTAGGAAACACCGTTCTTTGGTCTCAGCAAACTCACGTTTCTTGCTGTCTTAGAGACTATAGAAAGCAAGAGCGTGCTTCTTGTTCTAAAGCAGAGTGTGTTCAATGGATGAGACAATGCTCTGTGTTTCACTTCAGAAATGGAGTTAAATCCCATGCTCTGAGTCTCCCTACAAGCAAGACTTCGTTTCAGGTAAGGGCAGTCACTTTTCAGCTCAAACGAACTACATCGTTCACGAAGCTCACACGTTTCTCATCTTAACTGACAAGCATTGGATGTTAGAGGACCAGTGCTTTGTATCAGTTTCAGAAGAAGAGTTGGACTAGATATGGTCCATATGTGTAGGAAACACCGTTCTTTTGTTCTCAGCACACTCATGTTTCCTGCTGTCTTAGAGACTCTAGAAAGCAAGAGCGTGCTTCTTGTTCTAAAGCAGTTGTGATCAATGGATGATTACACTGCTGTGTGTTTTACTTCAGAAATGGAGTTAAATCCCAGGCTCTGTGTCTTCCTACAAGCAAGACTTCGTTTCAGGTGAGGGCAGTCACTTTTCTGCTCAAACGAACTACATCTTTCATGAAGCTCACACGTTTCTCATTTTAACTGACAAGCATTAGATTTTAGAGGACCAGTGCATTCAATCAGCTTCAGAAGAAGTTTTGGACTACATATAGTCCGTATGTGTAGGAAATCCGTTCTTTTATTCTGGGCACACTCAGATTTCCTGCTGTATTAGAGACTCTAGAAAGCAAGAGTGTGCTTCTCGCTCTAAAGCAGAGTGTGATCCATGGATGAGAACTATGCTGTGTGTTTCCCTTCAGAAATGGAGTTAAATCCCAGGCTCTGAGTCTTCCTACAAGCAAGACTTCGATTCAGGTAAGGGCAGTCACTTTTCTGCTCAAAGGAACTACATCGTTCACGAAGTTCACATGTTTCTCATCTTAACTGACAAGCATTGGATGTTAGAGGGCCAGTGCTTTGTATCAGTTTCAGAAGCAGATTTGGACTAGATATTGTCTGTATTTGTAGGAAACACCGTTCGTTTGTTCTCAGCACACTCACGTTTCCTGCTGTCTTAGAGACTCGAGAATGCAAGAGCGTGCTTCTTGTTCTAAAGCAGAGTGTGATCAATGGATGATTACACTGCTGTGTGTTTTACTTCAGAAAAGGAGTTAAATCCCAGGCTCTGAGTCTTCCTACAAGCAAGACTTCGTTTCAGGTGAGGGCAGTCACTTTTCGGCTCAAACAAATTACATCTTTCACGAAGCTCACACGTTTCTCATCTTAACTGACAATCATTAGATTTTAGAGGACCAGTGCATTCAATCAGCTTCAGAAGAAGTTTTGGACTCCATATAGTCTGTATGTGTAGGAAATCCGTTCTTTTATTCTGGGCACACTCAGATTTCCTGATGTATTAGAGACTCTAGAAAGCAAGAGTGTGCTTCTCGCTCTAAAGCAGAGTGTGATCCATGGATGAGAACTATGCTGTGTGTTTTACTTCAGAAATGGAGTTAAAACCCAAGCTCTGAGTCTTCCTACAAGCAAGACTTCGTTTCAGGTAAGGGCAGTCACTTTTCAGCTCAAACGAACTACATCGTTCACTGAGTTCACACATTTCTCATCTTAACAGACAAGCATTGGATGTTAGAGGACCAGTGCTTTGAATCAGTTTGAGAAGCAGAGTTGGACTAGATATGGTCCCTATGTGTACGAAACACCGCTCTTTTGTTCTCAGCACACTCACGTTTCCTGCTGTCTTAGAGACTTTAGAAAGCAATAGAGTGATTCTCGCTCTAAAGCAGAGTGTGATCCATGGATGAAAACTATGCTGTGTGTTTCCCTTCAGAAAAAGTGTTAAATCCCAGGCTCTATGTCTTCCAACAAGCAAGACTTCGTTTCAGGTAAGGGCAGTCACTTTTCAGCTCAAACGAACTACATCTTTCACGGAGCTCACACGTTTCTCATCTTAACAGACAAGCATTGGATGTTAGAGGACCAGTGCTTTGTATCAGTTTCAGAAGCAGAGTTGGACTAGATATGGTCCGTATGTGTAGGAAACACCGTTCTTTGGTCTCAGCAAACTCACGTTTCTTGCTGTCTTAGAGACTATAGAAAGCAAGAGCGTGCTTCTTGTTCTAAAGCAGAGTGTGATCAATGGATGAGACAATGCTCTGGGTTTCACTTCAGAAATGGAGTTAAATCCCATGCTCTGAGTCTCCCTACAAGCAAGACTTCGTTTCAGGTAAGGGCAGTCACTTTTCAGCTCAAACGAACTACATCGTTCACGAAGCTCACACGTTTCTCATCTTAACTGACAAGCATTGGATGTTAGAGGACCAGTGCTTTGTATCAGTTTCAAAAGAGGATTTGGACTATATATAGTCCGTATGTGTAGGAAACACCGTTCTTTTGTTCTGGGCACACTCAGATTTCCTGCTGTGTTAGAGAATCTAGAAAGCAAGAGTATGATTCTCTCTCTAAAGCAGAGTGTGATCAATGGATGAGAACTATGCTGTGTGTTTGCCTTCAGAAATGGAGTTAAATCCCAGGATCTTTGTCTTCCTACAAGCAAGACTTCGTTTCAGGTAAGGGCAGTCACTTTTCAGCTCAAACGAACTACATCGTTCACGAAGCTCACACGTTTCTCATCTTAACTGACAAGCATTGGATATTAGAGGACCAGTGCTTTGTATCAGTTTCAGAAGAAGCGTTGGACTAGATATGGACCGTATGTGTAGGGAACACCGTTCTTTTGCTCTCAGCACACTCACGTTTCCTGATATCTTAGAGACTCTAGAAAGCAAGAGCGTGCTTCTTGCTCAAAAGCAGAGTATGATCCATGGATGAGAACTATGCTGTGTGTTTCCCTTCAGAAATGGAGTTAAATCCCAGGCTCTGAGTCTTCCTACAAGCAAGACTTCGATTCAGGTAAGGGCAGTCACTTTTCTGCTCAAAGGAACTACATCGTTCACATAGTTCACATGTTTCTCATCTAAACTGACAAGCATTGGATGTTAGAGGGCCAGTGCTTTGTATCAGTTTCAGAAGCAGAGTTGGACTAGATATTGTCTGTATTTGTAGGAAACACCGTTCGTTTGTTCTCAGCACACTCACGTTTCCTGCTGTCTTAGAGACTCGAGAATGCAAGAGCGTGCTTCTTGTTCTAAAGCAGAGTGTGATCAATGGATGATTACACTGCTGTGTGTTTTACTTCAGAAAAGGAGTTAAATCCCAGGCTCTGAGTCTTCCTACAAGCAAGACTTCGTTTCAGGTGAGGGCAGTCACTATTCGGCTCAAACAAATTACATCTTTCACGAAGCTCACACGTTTCTCATCTTAACTGACAATCATTAGATTTTAGAGGACCAGTTCATTCAATCAGCTTCAGAAGAAGTTTTGGACTCCATATAGTCCGTATGTGTAGGAAATCCGTTCTTTTATTCTGGGCACACTCAGATTTCCTGATGTATTAGAGACTCTAGAAAGCAAGAGTGTGCTTCTCGCTCTAAAGCAGAGTGTGATCCATGGATGAGAACTATGCTGTGTGTTTTACTTCAGAAATGGAGTTAAAACCCAGGCTCTGAGTCTTCCTACAAGCAAGACTTCGTTTCAGGTAAGGGCAGTCACTTTTCAGCTCAAACGAACTACATCGTTCACTGAGTTCACACATTTCTCATCTTAACAGACAAGCATTGGATGTTAGAGGACCAGTGCTTTGAATCAGTTTGAGAAGCAGAGTTGGACTAGATATGGTCCCTATGTGTACGAAACACCGCTCTTTTGTTCTCAGCACACTCACGTTTCCTGCTGTCTTAGAGACTTTAGAAAGCAATAGAGTGATTCTCGCTCTAAAGCAGAGTGTGATCCATGGATGAAAACTATGCTGTGTGTTTCCCTTCAGAAAAAGTGTTAAATCCCAGGCTCTATGTCTTCCAACAAGCAAGACTTCGTTTCAGGTAAGGGCAGTCACTTTTCAGCTCAAACGAACTACATCGTTCACGAAGCTCACACGTTTCTCATCTTAACAGACAAGCATTGGATGTTAGAGGACCAGTGCTTTGTATCAGTTTCAGAAGCAGAGTTGGACTAGATATGGTCCGTATGTGTAGGAAACACCGTTCTTTGGTCTCAGCAAACTCACGTTTCTTGCTGTCTTAGAGACTATAGAAAGCAAGAGCGTGCTTCTTGTTCTAAAGCAGAGTGTGATCAATGGATGAGACAATGCTCTGGGTTTCACTTCAGAAATGGAGTTAAATCCCATGCTCTGAGTCTCCCTACAAGCAAGACTTCGTTTCAGGTAAGGGCAGTCACTTTTCAGCTCAAACGAACTACATCGTTCACGAAGCTCACACGTTTCTCATCTTAACTGACAAGCATTGGATGTTAGAGGACCAGTGCTTTGTATCAGTTTCAAAAGAGGATTTGGACTATATATAGTCCGTATGTGTAGGAAACACCGTTCTTTTGTTCTGGGCACACTCAGATTTCCTGCTGTGTTAGAGAATCTAGAAAGCAAGAGTATGATTCTCTCTCTAAAGCAGAGTGTGATCAATGGATGAGAACTATGCTGTGTGTTTGCCTTCAGAAATGGAGTTAAATCCCAGGATCTTTGTCTTCCTACAAGCAAGACTTCGTTTCAGGTAAGGGCAGTCACTTTTCAGCTCAAACGAACTACATCATTCACGAAGCTCACACGTTTCTCATCTTAACTGACAAGCATTGGATATTAGAGGACCAGTGCTTTGTATCAGTTTCAGAAGAAGCGTTGGACTAGATATGGACCGTATGTGTAGGGAACACCGTTCTTTTGCTCTCAGCACACTCACGTTTCCTGATATCTTAGAGACTCTAGAAAGCAAGAGCGTGCTTCTTGCTCAAAAGCAGAGTATGATCCATGGATGAGAACTATGCTGTGTGTTTCCCTTCAGAAATGGAGTTAAATCCCAGGCTCTGAGTCTTCCTACAAGCAAGACTTCGATTCAGGTAAGGGCAGTCACTTTTCTGCTCAAAGGAACTACATCGTTCACATAGTTCACATGTTTCTCATCTAAACTGACAAGCATTGGATGTTAGAGGGCCAGTGCTTTGTATCAGTTTCAGAAGCAGAGTTGGACTAGATATTGTCTGTATTTGTAGGAAACACCGTTCGTTTGTTCTCAGCACACTCACGTTTCCTGCTGTCTTAGAGACTCGAGAATGCAAGAGCGTGCTTCTTGTTCTAAAGCAGAGTGTGATCAATGGATGATTACACTGCTGTGTGTTTTACTTCAGAAAAGGAGTTAAATCCCAGGCTCTGAGTCTTCCTACAAGCAAGACTTCGTTTCAGGTGAGGGCAGTCACTTTTCGGCTCAAACAAATTACATCTTTCACGAAGCTCACACGTTTCTCATCTTAACTGACAATCATTAGATTTTAGAGGACCAGTTCATTCAATCAGCTTCAGAAGAAGTTTTGGACTCCATATAGTCCGTATGTGTAGGAAATCCGTTCTTTTATTCTGGGCACACTCAGATTTCCTGATGTATTAGAGACTCTAGAAAGCAAGAGTGTGCTTCTCGCTCTAAAGCAGAGTGTGATCCATGGATGAGAACTATGCTGTGTGTTTTACTTCAGAAATGGAGTTAAAACCCAGGCTCTGAGTCTTCCTACAAGCAAGACTTCGTTTCAGGTAAGGGCAGTCACTTTTCAGCTCAAACGAACTACATCGTTCACTGAGTTCACACATTTCTCATCTTAACAGACAAGCATTGGATGTTAGAGGACCAGTGCTTTGAATCAGTTTGAGAAGCAGAGTTGGACTAGATATGGTCCCTATGTGTACGAAACACCGCTCTTTTGTTCTCAGCACACTCACGTTTCCTGCTGTCTTAGAGACTTTAGAAAGCAATAGAGTGATTCTCGCTCTAAAGCAGAGTGTGATCCATGGATGAAAACTATGCTGTGTGTTTCCCTTCAGAAAAAGTGTTAAATCCCAGGCTCTATGTCTTCCAACAAGCAAGACTTCGTTTCAGGTAAGGGCAGTCACTTTTCAGCTCAAACGAACTACATCGTTCACGAAGCTCACACGTTTCTCATCTTAACAGACAAGCATTGGATGTTAGAGGACCAGTGCTTTGTATCAGTTTCAGAAGCAGAGTTGGACTAGATATGGTCCGTATGTGTAGGAAACACCGTTCTTTGGTCTCAGCAAACTCACGTTTCTTGCTGTCTTAGAGACTATAGAAAGCAAGAGCGTGCTTCTTGTTCTAAAGCAGAGTGTGATCAATGGATGAGACAATGCTCTGGGTTTCACTTCAGAAATGGAGTTAAATCCCATGCTCTGAGTCTCCCTACAAGCAAGACTTCGTTTCAGGTAAGGGCAGTCACTTTTCAGCTCAAACGAACAACATCGTTCTCGAAGCTCACACGTTTCTCATCTTAACAGACAAGCATTGGATGTTAGAGGACCTGTGCTTTTTATGAATTTCAGAAGCAGAGTTGAACTACATATGGTCTGTATGTGTATGAAACACCGTTGTATCGTTTTCAGCACACTCATGTTTCCTGCTCTCTTAGACACTGTAGAAAGCAAGAGCGTGCTTCTTGCTCTAAAGCAGAGTGTGATCTATATATAAGAACTCTGCTGTGTGTTTCACTTCAGAAATGGAGTTAAACCCCAGGCTCTGTGTCTCCCTAAAAGGAAGACTTCGTTTCAGGTAAGAGCAGTTACTTTACAGCTAAACGAACTACATCGTTCACAAAGCTCACACGTTTCTCATCTTAACTGACAAGCATTGGATGTTAGAGGACCTGTGGTTTTTTTCAGTTCCAGAAGCAGAGTTGAACTAGATATGGTCCGTATGTGTAGGAAACACCGTTCTTTTTTTCTGAGCACACTCAAGTTTCCTGCTGTATTAGAGACTCTAGAAAGCAAGAGCGTGCTTCTTGCTCTAAAGTAGAGTGTGATCTATATATGAGAACTGTGCTGTGTGTTTCCCTTCAGAAGTGGAGTTAAATCCCAGGCTCTGTGTCTTCCTACAAGCACTACTTCCTTTCAGGTAAGGGCAGTCACTTTTCAGCTCAAACGAACTACATCCTTCACAAAGCTCACTCGTTTATCATCTTAACTGACAAGCATTGGCTGTTAGAGGACCAGTGCGTTGTATCACTTTCAGAAGCAGAGTTGGAATTGATATGGTCCATATGTGTCGGAAACACCGTTCTTTTGTTCTCAGCACACTCAGGTTTCCTGCTGTCTTAGAGACTCTAGAAAGCTAGAGCGTGCTTCTTGCTCTAAAGCAGAGTGTGATCACTGGATGAGAACTCTGCCGTGTGTTTCACTTCAGAAATGGAGTTAAATCCCAGGCTCTGAGTCTTCCTAAAATACAAGACTTCGTTTCAGGTAAGGGCCGTTACTTTACAGCTCAAACGAACTACATCATTCACGAAGCTCACACGTTTCTCATCTTAACTGACAAGCATTGGATGTTAGAGGACCTGTGGTTTGTTTCAGTTTCAGAAGCAGAGTTGAACTAGATATGGTCTGTATGTGTAGGAAACAACTTTCTTTTGTTCTGAGCACACTCATGTTTCCTGCTGTATTAGAGATTCTAGAAAGCAAGACCGTTCTTCTTGCTCTAAAGCAGAGTGTGATCCATGGATGAGAACTATGCTGTGTGTTTCCCTTCTGAAATGGAGTTAAATCCCAGGCTCTGTGTCTTCCTACAAGCACTAATTCGTTTCAGGTAAGGGCAGTCACTTTACAGCTCAAACGAACTACATCCTTCACGA
This sequence comes from Onychomys leucogaster, assembly GCA_949786385.1. Classification (NCBI taxonomy): domain Eukaryota; kingdom Metazoa; phylum Chordata; class Mammalia; order Rodentia; family Cricetidae; genus Onychomys; species Onychomys leucogaster. The sequence continues at coordinate 931,807 of CATKUP010000157.1, read as the reverse complement.
ACTCACACGTTTCTCATCTTAACTGACAAGCATCAGATGTTAGAGGACAAGTGCTTTGTATCAGTTTCAGAAGCAGAGTTGGAATAGATATGGTCCGTATGTGTAGGAAACACCGTTCTTTTGTTGTCAGCACACTCACTTTTCCTGCTGTCTTAGAGACTCTAGAAAGCTAGAGCGTGCTTCTTGCTCTAAAGCAGAGTGTGATCAATGGATGAGAACTCTGCTGTGTGTTTCACTTCAGAAATGGAGTTAAATCTCAGGCTCTGAGTCTTCCTAAAAAACAAGACTTCGTTTCATGTAAGGGCAGTCACTTTTCAGCTCAAACGAACTACATCGTTCATGAAGCTCACACGTTTCTCATCTTAAATGACAAGCATTGGATGTTAGAGGACCTGTGGTTTGATTCAGTTTCAGAAGCAGATTTGAACTAGATATGGTCTGTTTGTGTAGGAAACACCGTTCTTTTGTTCTGAGCAAACTCATGTTTCCTGCTGTATTAGAGACTCTAGAAAGGAAGAGTGTTCTTCTTGCGCTAAAGCAGAGTGTGATCCATGGATGGGAACTATGCTGTATGTTTCCCTTCTGAAATGGAGTTAAATCCCAGGCTCTGTGTCTCCCTACAAGCACTACTTCGTTTCAGGTAAGGGCAGTCACTTTTCAGCTCAAACGAACTACATCGTTCACGGAGCTCACACGTTTCTCATCTTAACTGACATGCATTGTCTGTTAGAGGACCAGTGTTTTGTATCACTTTCAGAAGCAGAGTTGGAATTGATATGGTACGTATGTGTTGGAAACACCGTTCTTTTGTTCTCAGCACACTCAGGTTTCCTGCTGATTTAGAGACTCTAGAAAGATAGACCGGGCTTCTTGCTCTAAAGCAGAGTGTGATCAATGGATGAGAACTCTGCTGTATGTTTCACTTCAGAAATGGAGTTAAATCCCAGGCTCTGAGTCTTCTTAAAAACAAGACTTCGTTTCAGGTAAGGGCAGTTTCTTTACAGCTCAAAAGAACTACATCGTTCACGAAGCTCACATGTATCTCATCTTAACAGACAAGCATTGGATGTTAGAGGACCTGTGGTTCTTTCAGTTTCAGAAGCAGAGTTGAACTAGATATGGTCCGTATGTGTAGGAAACACCGTTCTTTTGTTTTCATCACATTCACGTTTCCTGCTGTCTTAGAGACTCTGGAAAGCAAGAGCGTGCTTCTTGCTCTAATGCAGAGTGTGATCAATGGATGAGAACTCTGCTGTGTGTTTCCATGCAGAAATGGAGTTAAATCCCATTCTCTGAGTCTTTCTACAAGCAAGATTTCATTTCAAGTAAGGGCAGTCACTTTTCAGCTCAAACGAACTACATCGTTCATGAAGCTCAAACGTTTCTCATCTTAACTGACAAGCATTGGATGTTAGAGGACCTGTGGTTTGTTTCTGTTTCAGAAGCAGAGTTGAACTAGATATGGTCTGTATGTGTAGGAAACACCGTTCATTTGTTTGGAGCACACTCTAGCTTCCTGCTCTATTAGAGATTCTAGGAAGCAACAGCGTGCTTCTTGCTCTAAAGCAGAGTGTGATCTATATATGAGAACTCTGCTGTGTGTTTCACTTCAGAAATGGAATTAAACCCCAGGCTCTGTGTCTCCCTAAAAGGAAGACTTCGTTTCAGGTAAGAGCAGTTACATTTCAGCTAAACGAACTACATCGTTCACGAAGCTCACACGTTTCTCATCTTAACTGACAAGCATTGGATGTTAGAGGAACTGTGGTTTGTTTCAGTTTCAGAAGCAGAGTTGAACTGGATATGGTCCGTATGTGTAGGAAACACTGTTCTTTTTTTCTGAGAACACTCAAGTTTCCAGTTGTATTAGATGCTCTAGAAAGCAAGAGCGTGCTTCTTGCTCTAAAATAGAGTGTGATCTATATATGAGAACTGTGCTGTGTGTTTCCCTTCAGAAGTGGAGTTAAATCCCAGGCTCTGTGTCTTCCTACAAGCACTACTTCCTTTCAGGTAAGGGCAGTCACTTTTCAGCTCAAATGAACTACATCATTCTCCAAGCTCACACGTTTCTCATCTTAACAGACAAGCATTGGATGTTAGAGGACCTGTGCTTTGTATGAATTTCAGAGGCAGAGTTGAACTACATATGGTCTGTATGTGTATGAAACACCGTTGTTTTGTTTTCAGCACACTCATGTTTCCTGCTGTCTTAGACACTCTAGAAAGCAAGAGCATGCTTCTTGCTCTAAAGCAGAGTGTGATCTATATATGAGAACTCTGCTGTGTGTTTCACTTCAGAAATGGAATTAAACCCCAGGCTCTGTGTCTCCCTAAAAGGAAGAATTCGTTTCAGGTAAGAGCAGTTACTTTACAGCTAAACGAACTACATCGTTCACGAAGCTCACACGTTTCTCATCTTAACTGACAAGCACTGGATGTTAGAGGACCTGTGGTTTGATTCAGTTTCAGAAGCAGAGTTGAACTGGATATGCTCCGTATGTGTAGGAAAAACCGTTCTTTTTTTCTGAGCACACTCAAGTCTCCTGCTGTATTAGAGACTCTAGAAAGCAAGAGCGTGCTTCTTGCTCTAAAGTAGAGTGTGATCTATATATGAGAACTGTGCTGTGTGTTTAACTTCAGAAGGGGAGTTAAATCCGAGGCTCTGTGTCTTCCTACAAGCACTAATTCGTGTCAAGTAAGGGCAGTCACTTTTCAGCTCAAACGAACTACATTGTTCACGAAGCTCAAACGTTTCTCATCTTAACTGACATGCATTGGCTGTTAGAGGACCAGTGCTTTGTATCACTTTCAGAAGCAGAGTTGGAATTGATATGGTCCGTATGTGTCGGAAACTCCGTTCTTTTGTTCTCTGCACACTCAGGTTTCCTGCTGTCTTAGAGACTCTAGAAAGCTAGAGCGTGCTTCTTCCTCTAAAGCAGAGTGTGATCAATGGATAAGAAATCTGCTCTGTGTTTCACTTCAGAAATGGAGTTAAATTCCTGGCTCTGGGTCTCCCTACAAGCCCTACTTCGTTTCAGGTAAGGGCAGTCACTCTTCAGCTCAAACGAACTACATCGTTCATGAAGCTCAAACGTTTCTCATCTTAACTGACAAGCATTGGATGTTAGAGGACCTGTGGTTTGTTTCTGTTTCAGAAGCAGAGTTGAACTAGATATGGTCTATATGTGTAGGAAACACCGTTCATTTGTTCTGAGCACACTCAAGTTTCCTGCTGTATTAGAGACTCTAGAACGCTAGCCCGGGCTCCTTTCTCTAAAGCAGAGTGTTATCAATGGATGAGAACTCTGCTGTGTGTTTCACTCAGAAATGGAGTTAAATCCCAGGCTCTGAGTCTTCCTACAAACAAGACTTCGTTTCAGGTAAGTGCAGTTTCTTTAAAGCTCAAATGAACTACATCGTTCAAGAAGCTCCCACGTTTCTCATCTTAACAGACAAGCATTGGATGTTAGAGGAGCTGTGGTTTGTTTCAGTTTCAGAAGCAGAGTTGAACTAGATATGGTCTGTATGTGTAGGAAACACCGTTCATTTGTTCGGAGCACACTCAAGCTTCCTGCTCTATTAGAGATTCTAGAAAGCAAGAGCGTTCTTCTTGCTCTAAAGCAGAGTGTGATCAATGGATGAGAACTATGCTGTGTGTTTCCTTTCAGAAATGGAGTTAAATCCCAGGCTCTGTGTCTTCCTACAAGCACTACTTCGTTTCAGGTAAGGGCAGTCACTTTTCAGCTCAAACGAACAACATCGTTCTCGAAGCTCACACGTTTCTCATCTTAACAGACAAGCATTGGATGTTAGAGGACCTGTGCTTTTTATGAATTTCAGAAGCAGAGTTGAACTACATATGGTCTGTATGTGTATGAAACACCGTTGTATCGTTTTCAGCACACTCATGTTTCCTGCTGTCTTAGACACTCTAGAAAGCAAGAGCGTGCTTCTTGCTCTAAAGCAGAGTGTGATCTATATATAAGAACTCTGCTGTGTGTTTCACTTCAGAAATGGAGTTAAACCCCAGGCTCTGTGTCTCCCTAAAAGGAAGACTTCGTTTCAGGTAAGAGCAGTTACTTTACAGCTAAACGAACTACATCGTTCACGAAGCTCACACGTTTCTCATCTTAACTGACAAGCATTGGATGTTAGAGGACCTGTGGTTTGTTTCAGTTCCAGAAGCAGAGTTGAACTAGATACGGTCCGTATGTGTAGGAAACACCGTTCTTTTTTTCTGAGCACACTCAAGTTTCCTGCAGTATTAGAGACTCTAGAAAGCAAGAGCGTGCTTCTTGCTCTAAAGTAGAGTGTGATCTATATATGAGAACTGTGCTGTGTGTTTCCCTTCAGAAGTGGAGTTAAATCCCAGGCTCTGTGTCTTCCTACAAGCACTACTTCGTTTCAGGTAAGGGCAGTCACTTTTCAGCTCAAACGAACTACATGCTTCACAAAGCTCACTCGTTTCTCATCTTAACTGACATGCATTGGCTGTTAGAGGACCAGTGCGTTGTATCACTTTCAGAAGCAGAGTTGGAATTGATATGGTCCATATGTGTCGGAAACACCGTTCTTTTGTTCTCAGCACACTCAGGTTTCCTGCTGTCTTAGAGACTCTAGAAAGCTAGAGCGTGCTTCTTGCTCTAAAGCAGAGTGTGATCACTGGATGAGAACTCTGCCGTGTGTTTCACTTCAGAAATGGAGTTAAATCCCAGGCTCTGAGTCTTCCTAAAATACAAGACTTCGTTTCAGGTAAGGGCCGTTACTTTACAGCTCAAACGAACTACATCATTCACGAAGCTCACACGTTTCTCATCTTAACTGACAAGCATTGGATGTCAGAGGACCTGTGGTTTGTTTCAGTTTCAGAAGCAGAGTTGAACTAGATATGGTCTGTATGTGTAGGAAACACCTTTCTTTTGTTCTGAGCACACTCATGTTTCCTGCTGTATTACAGATTCTAGAAAGCAAGACCGTTCTTCTTGCTCTAAAGCAGAGTGTGATCCATGGATGAGAACTATGCTGTGTGTTTCCCTTCTGAAATGGAGTTAAATCCCAGGCTCTGTGTCTTCTTACAAGCACTACTTCGTTTCAGGTAAGGGCAGTCACTTTACAGCTCAAACGAACTACATCCTTCATGAACTCACACGTTTCTCATCTTAAATGACAAGCATCAGATGTTAGAGGACAAGTGCTTTGTATCAGTTTCAGAAGCAGAGTTGGAATAGATATGGTCCGTATGTGTAGGAAACACCGTTCTTTTGTTCTCAGCACACTCAGTTTTCCTGCTGTCTTAGAGACTCTAGAAACCTAGAGCGTGCTTCTTGCTCTAAAGCAGAGTGTGATCAATGGATGAGAACTCTGCTGTGTGTTTCACTTCAGAAATGGAGTTAAATCTCAGGCTCTGAGTCTTCCTAAAAAACAAGACTTCGTTTCATGTAACGGCAGACACTTTACAGCTCAAACGAACTACATCGTTCACGAAGCACACACGTTTCTCATCTTAAATGACAAGCATTGGATGTTAGAGGACCTGTGGTTTGATTCAGTTTCAGAAGCAGATTTGAACTAGATATGGTCTGTTTGTGTAGGAAACACCGTTCTTTTGTTCTGAGCACACTCATGTTTCCTGCTGTATTAGAGACTCTAGAAAGGAAGAGTGTTCTTCTTGCGCTAAAGCAGAGTGTGATCCATGGATGGGAACTATGCTGTGTGTTTCCCTTCTGAAATGGAGTTAAATCCCAGGCTCTGTGTCTCCCTACAAGCACTACTTCATTTCAGGTAGGGGCAGTCACTTTTCAGCTCAAACGAACTACATCGTTCACGAAGCTCACACGTTTCTCATCTTAACTGACATGCATTGTCTGTTAGAGGACCAGTGTTTTGTATCACTTTCAGAAGCAGAGTTGGAATTGATATGGTACGTATGTGTTGGAAACACCGTTCTTTTGTTCTCAGCACACTCAGGTTTCCTGCTGTCTTAGAGACTCTAGAAAGATAGACCGGGCTTCTTGCTCTAAAGCAGAGTGTGATCAATGGATGAGAACTCTGCTGTATGTTTCACTTCAGAAATGGAGTTAAATCCCAGGCTCTGAGTCTTCTTAAAAAGAAGACTTCGTTTCAGGTAAGGGCAGTTTCTTTACCGCTCAAATGAACTACATAGTTCAAGAAGCTCACATGTATCTCATCTTAACAGACAAGCATTGGATGTTAGAGGACCTGTGGTTCTTTCAGTTTCAGAAGCAGAGTTGAACTAGATATGGTCCGTATGTGTAGGAAACACCGTTCTTTTCTTCTCATCACACTCACGTTTCCTGCTGTCTTAGAGACTCCTGAAAGCAAGAGCGTGCTTCTTGCTCTAATGCAGAGTGTGATCAATGGATGAGAACTCTGCTGTGTGTTTCCATGCAGAAATGGAGTTAAATCCCATTCTCTGAGTCTTTCTACAAGCAAGATTTCATTTCAAGTAAGGGCAGTCACTTTTCAGCTCAAACGAACTACATCGTTCATGAAGCTCAAACGTTTCTCATCTTAACTGACAAGCATTGGATGTTAGAGGACCTGTGGTTTGTTTCTGTTTCAGAAGCAGAGTTGAACTAGATATGGTCTGTATGTGTAGGAAACACCGTTCATTTGTTTGGAGCACACTCTAGCTTCCTGCTCTATTAGAGATTCTAAGAAGCAACAGCGTGCTTCTTGCTCTAAAGCAGAGTGTGATCTATATATGAGAACTCTGCTGTGTGTTTCACTTCAGAAATGGAATTAAACCCCAGGCTCTGTGTCTCCCTAAAAGGAAGACTTCGTTTCAGGTAAGAGCAGTTACATTTCAGCTAAACGAACTACATCGTTCACGAAGCTCACACGTTTCTCATCTTAACTGACAAGCATTGGATGTTAGAGGACCTGTGGTTTGTTTCAGTTTCAGAAGCAGAGTTGAACTGGATATGGTCCGTATGTGTAGGAAACACTGTTCTTTTTTTCTGAGAAAATTCAAGTTTCCTGCTGTATTAGAGACTCTAGAAAGCAAGAGCGTGCTTCTTGCTCTAAAATAGAGTGTGATCTATATATGAGAACTGTGTGTGTGTTTCCCTTCAGAAGGGGAGTTAAATCCGATGCTCTGTGTCTTCCTACAAGCACTACTTCGTTTCAGGTAAGGGCAGTCACTTTTCAGCTCAAACGAACTACATCGTTCACGAAGCTCACACGTTTCTCATCTTAACTGCCAAGCATTGGATGTTAGAGGACCTGTGGTTTGTTTCAGTTTCCGAAGCAGAGTTGAACTAGATATGGTCTGTATGTGTAGGACACACCGTTCATTTGTTCGGAGCACACTCTAGCTTCCTGCTCTATTAGAGATTCTAGAAAGCAAGAGCATTCTTCTTGCTCTAAAGCAGAGTGTGATCAATGGATGAGAACTATGCTGTGTGTTTCCTTTCAGAAATGGAGTTAAATCCCAGGCTCTGTGTCTTCCTACAAGCACTACTTCTTTTCAGGTAGGGCAGTCACTTTTCAGCTCAAATGAACTACATCATTCTCCAAGCTCACACGTTTCTCATCTTAACAGACAAGCATTGGATGTTAGAGGACCTGTGCTTTGTATGAATTTCAGAGGCAGAGTTGAACTACATATGGTCTGTATGTGTATGAAACACCGTTGTTTTGTTTTCAGCACACTCATGTTTCCTGCTGTCTTAGACACTCTAGAAAGCAAGAGCGTGCTTCTTGCTCTAAAGCAGAGTGTGATCTATATATAAGAACTCTGCTGTGTGTTTCACTTCAGAAATGGAGTTAAACCCCAGGCTCTGTGTCTCCCTAAAAGGAAGACTTCGTTTCAGGTAAGAGCAGTTACTTTACAGCTAAACGAACTACATCGTTCACGAAGCTCACACGTTTCTCATCTTAACTGACAAGCATTGGATGTTAGAGGACCTGTGGTTTGTTTCAGTTCCAGAAGCAGAGTTGAACTAGATACGGTCCGTATGTGTAGGAAACACCGTTCTTTTTTTCTGAGCACACTCAAGTTTCCTGCTGTATTAGAGACTCTAGAAAGCAAGAGCGTGCTTCTTGCTCTAAAGTAGAGTGTGATCTATATATGAGAACTGTGCTGTGTGTTTCCCTTCAGAAGTGGAGTTAAATCCCAGGCTCTGTGTCTTCCTACAAGCACTACTTCGTTTCAGGTAAGGGCAGTCACTTTTCAGCTCAAACGAACTACATGCTTCACAAAGCTCACTCGTTTCTCATCTTAACTGACATGCATTGGCTGTTAGAGGACCAGTGCGTTGTATCACTTTCAGAAGCAGAGTTGGAATTGATATGGTCCATATGTGTCGGAAACACCGTTCTTTTGTTCTCAGCACACTCAGGTTTCCTGCTGTCTTAGAGACTCTAGAAAGCTAGAGCGTGCTTCTTGCTCTAAAGCAGAGTGTGATCACTGGATGAGAACTCTGCCGTGTGTTTCACTTCAGAAATGGAGTTAAATCCCAGGCTCTGAGTCTTCCTAAAATACAAGACTTCGTTTCAGGTAAGGGCCGTTACTTTACAGCTCAAACGAACTACATCATTCACGAAGCTCACACGTTTCTCATCTTAACTGACAAGCATTGGATGTCAGAGGACCTGTGGTTTGTATGAATTTCAGAGGCAGAGTTGAACTACATATGGTCTGTATGTGTATGAAACACCGTTGTTTTGTTTTCAGCACACTCATGTTTCCTGCTGTCTTAGACACTCTAGAAAGCAAGAGCGTGCTTCTTGCTCTAAAGCAGAGTGTGATCTATATATAAGAACTCTGCTGTGTGTTTCACTTCAGAAATGGAGTTAAACCCCAGGCTCTGTGTCTCCCTAAAAGGAAGACTTCGTTTCAGGTAAGAGCAGTTACTTTACAGCTAAACGAACTACATCGTTCACGAAGCTCACACGTTTCTCATCTTAACTGACAAGCATTGGATGTTAGAGGACCTGTGGTTTGTTTCAGTTCCAGAAGCAGAGTTGAACTAGATACGGTCCGTATGTGTAGGAAACACCGTTCTTTTTTTCTGAGCACACTCAAGTTTCCTGCTGTATTAGAGACTCTAGAAAGCAAGAGCGTGCTTCTTGCTCTAAAGTAGAGTGTGATCTATATATGAGAACTGTGCTGTGTGTTTAACTTCAGAAGGGGAGTTAAATCCGAGGCTCTGTGTCTTCCTACAAGCACTACTTCGTGTCAAGTAAGGGCAGTCACTTTTCAGCTCAAACGAACTACATTGTTCACGAAGCTCAAACGTTTCTCATCTTAACTGACATGCATTGGCTGTTAGAGGACCAGTGCTTTGTATCACTTTCAGAAGCAGAGTTGGAATTGATATGGTCCGTATGTGTCGGAAACTCCGTTCTTTTGTTCTCTGCACACTCAGGTTTCCTGCTGTCTTAGAGACTCTAGAAAGCTAGAGCGTGCTTCTTCCTCTAAAGCAGAGTGTGATCAATGGATAAGAAATCTGCTCTGTGTTTCACTTCAGAAATGGAGTTAAATTCCTGGCTCTGGGTCTCCCTACAAGCCCTACTTCGTTTCAGGTAAGGGCAGTCACTCTTCAGCTCAAACGAACTACATCGTTCATGAAGCTCAAACGTTTCTCATCTTAACTGACAAGCATTGGATGTTAGAGGACCTGTGGTTTGTTTCTGTTTCAGAAGCAGAGTTGAACTAGATATGGTCTATATGTGTAGGAAACACCGTTCATTTGTTCTGAGCACACTCAAGTTTCCTGCTGTATTAGAGACTCTAGAACGCTAGCCCGGGCTCCTTTCTCTAAAGCAGAGTGTTATCAATGGATGAGAACTCTGCTGTGTGTTTCACTCAGAAATGGAGTTAAATCCCAGGCTCTGAGTCTTCCTACAAACAAGACTTCGTTTCAGGTAAGTGCAGTTTCTTTAAAGCTCAAATGAACTACATCGTTCAAGAAGCTCCCACGTTTCTCATCTTAACAGACAAGCATTGGATGTTAGAGGACCTGTGGTTTGTTTCAGTTTCAGAAGCAGAGTTGAACTAGATATGGTCTGTATGTGTAGGAAACACCGTTCATTTGTTCGGAGCACACTCAAGCTTCCTGCTCTATTAGAGATTCTAGAAAGCAAGAGCGTTCTTCTTGCTCTAAAGCAGAGTGTGATCAATGGATGAGAACTATGCTGTGTGTTTCCTTTCAGAAATGGAGTTAAATCCCAGGCTCTGTGTCTTCCTACAAGCACTACTTCGTTTCAGGTAAGGGCAGTCACTTTTCAGCTCAAACGAACAACATCGTTCTCGAAGCTCACACGTTTCTCATCTTAACAGACAAGCATTGGATGTTAGAGGACCTGTGCTTTTTATGAATTTCAGAAGCAGAGTTGAACTACATATGGTCTGTATGTGTATGAAACACCGTTGTATCGTTTTCAGCACACTCATGTTTCCTGCTGTCTTAGACACTCTAGAAAGCAAGAGCGTGCTTCTTGCTCTAAAGCAGAGTGTGATCTATATATAAGAACTCTGCTGTGTGTTTCACTTCAGAAATGGAGTTAAACCCCAGGCTCTGTGTCTCCCTAAAAGGAAGACTTCGTTTCAGGTAAGAGCAGTTACTTTACAGCTAAACGAACTACATCGTTCACGAAGCTCACACGTTTCTCATCTTAACTGACAAGCATTGGATGTTAGAGGACCTGTGGTTTGTTTCAGTTCCAGAAGCAGAGTTGAACTAGATACGGTCCGTATGTGTAGGAAACACCGTTCTTTTTTTCTGAGCACACTCAAGTTTCCTGCTGTATTAGAGACTCTAGAAAGCAAGAGCGTGCTTCTTGCTCTAAAGTAGAGTGTGATCTATATATGAGAACTGTGCTGTGTGTTTCCCTTCAGAAGTGGAGTTAAATCCCAGGCTCTGTGTCTTCCTACAAGCACTACTTCGTTTCAGGTAAGGGCAGTCACTTTTCAGCTCAAACGAACTACATGCTTCACAAAGCTCACTCGTTTCTCATCTTAACTGACATGCATTGGCTGTTAGAGGACCAGTGCGTTGTATCACTTTCAGAAGCAGAGTTGGAATTGATATGGTCCATATGTGTCGGAAACACCGTTCTTTTGTTCTCAGCACACTCAGGTTTCCTGCTGTCTTAGAGACTCTAGAAAGCTAGAGCGTGCTTCTTGCTCTAAAGCAGAGTGTGATCACTGGATGAGAACTCTGCCGTGTGTTTCACTTCAGAAATGGAGTTAAATCCCAGGCTCTGAGTCTTCCTAAAATACAAGACTTCGTTTCAGGTAAGGGCCGTTACTTTACAGCTCAAACGAACTACATCATTCACGAAGCTCACACGTTTCTCATCTTAACTGACAAGCATTGGATGTCAGAGGACCTGTGGTTTGTTTCAGTTTCAGAAGCAGAGTTGAACTAGATATGGTCTGTATGTGTAGGAAACACCTTTCTTTTGTTCTGAGCACACTCATGTTTCCTGCTGTATTACAGATTCTAGAAAGCAAGACCGTTCTTCTTGCTCTAAAGCAGAGTGTGATCCATGGATGAGAACTATGCTGTGTGTTTCCCTTCTGAAATGGAGTTAAATCCCAGGCTCTGTGTCTTCTTACAAGCACTACTTCGTTTCAGGTAAGGGCAGTCACTTTACAGCTCAAACGAACTACATCCTTCATGAACTCACACGTTTCTCATCTTAAATGACAAGCATCAGATGTTAGAGGACAAGTGCTTTGTATCAGTTTCAGAAGCAGAGTTGGAATAGATATGGTCCGTATGTGTAGGAAACACCGTTCTTTTGTTCTCAGCACACTCAGTTTTCCTGCTGTCTTAGAGACTCTAGAAAGCTAGAGCGTGCTTCTTGCTCTAAAGCAGAGTGTGATCAATGGATGAGAACTCTGCTGTGTGTTTCACTTCAGAAATGGAGTTAAATCTCAGGCTCTGAGTCTTCCTAAAAAACAAGACTTCGTTTCATGTAACGGCAGACACTTTACAGCTCAAACGAACTACATCGTTCACGAAGCACACACGTTTCTCATCTTAAATGACAAGCATTGGATGTTAGAGGACCTGTGGTTTGATTCAGTTTCAGAAGCAGATTTGAACTAGATATGGTCTGTTTGTGTAGGAAACACCGTTCTTTTGTTCTGAGCACACTCATGTTTCCTGCTGTATTAGAGACTCTAGAAAGGAAGAGTGTTCTTCTTGCGCTAAAGCAGAGTGTGATCCATGGATGGGAACTATGCTGTGTGTTTCCCTTCTGAAATGGAGTTAAATCCCAGGCTCTGTGTCTCCCTACAAGCACTACTTCGTTTCAGGTAGGGGCAGTCACTTTTCAGCTCAAACGAACTACATCGTTCACGAAGCTCACACGTTTCTCATCTTAACTGACATGCATTGTCTGTTAGAGGACCAGTGTTTTGTATCACTTTCAGAAGCAGAGTTGGAATTGATATGGTACGTATGTGTTGGAAACACCGTTCTTTTGTTCTCAGCACACTCAGGTTTCCTGCTGTCTTAGAGACTCTAGAAAGATAGACCGGGCTTCTTGCTCTAAAGCAGAGTGTGATCAATGGATGAGAACTCTGCTGTATGTTTCACTTCAGAAATGGAGTTAAATCCCAGGCTCTGAGTCTTCTTAAAAACAAGACTTCGTTTCAGGTAAGGGCAGTTTCTTTACCGCTCAAATGAACTACATAGTTCAAGAAGCTCACATGTATCTCATCTTAACAGACAAGCATTGGATGTTAGAGGACCTGTGGTTCTTTCAGTTTCAGAAGCAGAGTTGAACTAGATATGGTCCGTATGTGTAGGAAACACCGTTCTTTTCTTCTCATCACACTCACGTTTCCTGCTGTCTTAGAGACTCTGGAAAGCAAGAGCGTGCTTCTTGCTCTAATGCAGAGTGTGATCAATGGATGAGAACTCTGCTGTGTGTTTCCATGCAGAAATGGAGTTAAATCCCATTCTCTGAGTCTTTCTACAAGCAAGATTTCATTTCAAGTAAGGGCAGTCACTTTTCAGCTCAAACGAACTACATCGTTCATGAAGCTCAAACGTTTCTCATCTTAACTGACAAGCATTGGATGTTAGAGGACCTGTGGTTTGTTTCTGTTTCAGAAGCAGAGTTGAACTAGATATGGTCTGTATGTGTAGGAAACACCGTTCATTTGTTTGGAGCACACTCTAGCTTCCTGCTCTATTAGAGATTCTAAGAAGCAACAGCGTGCTTCTTGCTCTAAAGCAGAGTGTGATCTATATATGAGAACTCTGCTGTGTGTTTCACTTCAGAAATGGAATTAAACCCCAGGCTCTGTGTCTCCCTAAAAGGAAGACTTCGTTTCAGGTAAGAGCAGTTACATTTCAGCTAAACTAACTACATCGTTCACGAAGCTCACACGTTTCTCATCTTAACTGACAAGCATTGGATGTTAGAGGACCTGTGGTTTGTTTCAGTTTCAGAAGCAGAGTTGAACTGGATATGGTCCGTATGTGTAGGAAACACTGTTCTTTTTTTCTGAGAAAATTCAAGTTTCCTGCTGTATTAGAGACTCTAGAAAGCAAGAGCGTGCTTCTTGCTCTAAAATAGAGTGTGATCTATATATGAGAACTGTGTGTGTGTTTCCCTTCAGAAGGGGAGTTAAATCCGATGCTCTGTGTCTTCCTACAAGCACTACTTCGTTTCAGGTAAGGGCAGTCACTTTTCAGCTCAAACGAACTACATCGTTCACGAAGTTCACACGTTTCTCATCTTAACTGCCAAGCATTGGATGTTAGAGGACCTGTGGTTTGTTTCAGTTTCCGAAGCAGAGTTGAACTAGATATGGTCTGTATGTGTAGGACACACCGTTCATTTGTTCGGAGCACACTCTAGCTTCCTGCTCTATTAGAGATTCTAGAAAGCAAGAGCATTCTTCTTGCTCTAAAGCAGAGTGTGATCAATGGATGAGAACTATGCTGTGTGTTTCCTTTCAGAAATGGAGTTAAATCCCAGGCTCTGTGTCTTCCTACAAGCACTACTCTTTTCAGGTAGGGCAGTCACTTTTCAGCTCAAATGAACTACATCATTCTCCAAGCTCACACGTTTCTCATCTTAAGAGACAAGCATTGGATGTTAGAGGACCTGTGCTTTGTATGAATTTCAGAGGCAGAGTTGAACTACATATGGTCTGTATGTGTATGGAACACCGTTGTTTTGTTTTCAGCACACTCATGTTTCCTGCTGTCTTAGACACTCTAGAAAGCAAGAGCGTGCTTCTTGCTCTAAAGCAGAGTGTGATCTATATATAAGAACTCTGCTGTGTGTTTCACTTCAGAAATGGAGTTAAACCCCAGGCTCTGTGTCTCCCTAAAAGGAAGACTTCGTTTCAGGTAAGAGCAGTTACTTTACAGCTAAACGAACTACATCGTTCACGAAGCTCACACGTTTCTCATCTTAACTGACAAGCATTGGATGTTAGAGGACCTGTGGTTTGTTTCAGTTCCAGAAGCAGAGTTGAACTAGATACGGTCCGTATGTGTAGGAAACACCGTTCTTTTTTTCTGAGCACACTCAAGTTTCCTGCTGTATTAGAGACTCTAGAAAGCAAGAGCGTGCTTCTTGCTCTAAAGTAGAGTGTGATCTATATATGAGAACTGTGCTGTGTGTTTCCCTTCAGAAGTGGAGTTAAATCCCAGGCTCTGTGTCTTCCTACAAGCACTACTTCGTTTCAGGTAAGGGCAGTCACTTTTCAGCTCAAACGAACTACATGCTTCACAAAGCTCACTCGTTTCTCATCTTAACTGACATGCATTGGCTGTTAGAGGACCAGTGCGTTGTATCACTTTCAGAAGCAGAGTTGGAATTGATATGGTCCATATGTGTCGGAAACACCGTTCTTTTGTTCTCAGCACACTCAGGTTTCCTGCTGTCTTAGAGACTCTAGAAAGCTAGAGCGTGCTTCTTGCTCTAAAGCAGAGTGTGATCACTGGATGAGAACTCTGCCGTGTGTTTCACTTCAGAAATGGAGTTAAATCCCAGGCTCTGAGTCTTCCTAAAATACAAGACTTCGTTTCAGGTAAGGGCCGTTACTTTACAGCTCAAACGAACTACATCATTCACGAAGCTCACACGTTTCTCATCTTAACTGACAAGCATTGGATGTCAGAGGACCTGTGGTTTGTTTCAGTTTCAGAAGCAGAGTTGAACTAGATATGGTCTGTATGTGTAGGAAACACCTTTCTTTTGTTCTGAGCACACTCATGTTTCCTGCTGTATTACAGATTCTAGAAAGCAAGACCGTTCTTCTTGCTCTAAAGCAGAGTGTGATCCATGGATGAGAACTATGCTGTGTGTTTCCCTTCTGAAATGGAGTTAAATCCCAGGCTCTGTGTCTTCTTACAAGCACTACTTCGTTTCAGGTAAGGGCAGTCACTTTACAGCTCAAACGAACTACATCCTTCATGAACTCACACGTTTCTCATCTTAAATGACAAGCATCAGATGTTAGAGGACAAGTGCTTTGTATCAGTTTCAGAAGCAGAGTTGGAATAGATATGGTCCGTATGTGTAGGAAACACCGTTCTTTTGTTCTCAGCACACTCAGTTTTCCTGCTGTCTTAGAGACTCTAGAAAGCTAGAGCGTGCTTCTTGCTCTAAAGCAGAGTGTGATCAATGGATGAGAACTCTGCTGTGTGTTTCACTTCAGAAATGGAGTTAAATCTCAGGCTCTGAGTCTTCCTAAAAAACAAGACTTCATTTCATGTAACGGCAGACACTTTACAGCTCAAACGAACTACATCGTTCACGAAGCACACACGTTTCTCATCTTAAATGACAAGCATTGGATGTTAGAGGACCTGTGGTTTGATTCAGTTTCAGAAGCAGATTTGAACTAGATATGGTCTGTTTGTGTAGGAAACACCGTTCTTTTGTTCTGAGCACACTCATGTTTCCTGCTGTATTAGAGACTCTAGAAAGGAAGAGTGTTCTTCTTGCGCTAAAGCAGAGTGTGATCCATGGATGGGAACTATGCTGTGTGTTTCCCTTCTGAAATGGAGTTAAATCCCAGGCTCTGTGTCTCCCTACAAGCACTACTTCGTTTCAGGTAGGGGCAGTCACTTTTCAGCTCAAACGAACTACATCGTTCACGAAGCTCACACGTTTCTCATCTTAACTGACATGCATTGTCTGTTAGAGGACCAGTGTTTTGTATCACTTTCAGAAGCAGAGTTGGAATTGATATGGTACGTATGTGTTGGAAACACCGTTCTTTTGTTCTCAGCACACTCAGGTTTCCTGCTGTCTTAGAGACTCTAGAAAGATAGACCGGGCTTCTTGCTCTAAAGCAGAGTGTGATCAATGGATGAGAACTCTGCTGTATGTTTCACTTCAGAAATGGAGTTAAATCCCAGGCTCTGAGTCTTCTTAAAAACAAGACTTCGTTTCAGGTAAGGGCAGTTTCTTTACCGCTCAAATGAACTACATAGTTCAAGAAGCTCACATGTATCTCATCTTAACAGACAAGCATTGGATGTTAGAGGACCTGTGGTTCTTTCAGTTTCAGAAGCAGAGTTGAACTAGATATGGTCCGTATGTGTAGGAAACACCGTTCTTTTCTTCTCATCACACTCACGTTTCCTGCTGTCTTAGAGACTCTGGAAAGCAAGAGCGTGCTTCTTGCTCTAATGCAGAGTGTGATCAATGGATGAGAACTCTGCTGTGTGTTTCCATGCAGAAATGGAGTTAAATCCCATTCTCTGAGTCTTTCTACAAGCAAGATTTCATTTCAAGTAAGGGCAGTCACTTTTCAGCTCAAACGAACTACATCGTTCATGAAGCTCAAACGTTTCTCATCTTAACTGACAAGCATTGGATGTTAGAGGACCTGTGGTTTGTTTCTGTTTCAGAAGCAGAGTTGAACTAGATATGGTCTGTATGTGTAGGAAACACCGTTCATTTGTTTGGAGCACACTCTAGCTTCCTGCTCTATTAGAGATTCTAGGAAGCAACAGCGTGCTTCTTGCTCTAAAGCAGAGTGTGATCTATATATGAGAACTCTGCTGTGTGTTTCACTTCAGAAATGGAATTAAACCCCAGGCTCTGTGTCTCCCTAAAAGGAAGATTTCGTTTCAGGTAAGAGCAGTTACATTTCAGCTAAACGAACTACATCGTTCACGAAGCTCACACGTTTCTCATCTTAACTGACAAGCATTGGATGTTAGAGGACCTGTGGTTTGTTTCAGTTTCAGAAGCAGAGTTGAACTGGATATGGTCCGTATGTGTAGGAAACACTGTTCTTTTTTTCTGAGAACACTCAAGTTTCCTGCTGTATTAGAGACTCTAGAAAGCAAGAGCGTGCTTCTTGCTCTAAAATAGAGTGTGATCTATATATGAGAACTGTGTGTGTGTTTCCCTTCAGAAGGGGAGTTAAATCCGATGCTCTGTGTCTTCCTACAAGCACTACTTCGTTTCAGGTAAGGGCAGTCGCTTTTCAGCTCAAACGAACTACATCGTTCACGAAGCTCACACGTTTCTCATCTTAACTGCCAAGCATTGGATGTTAGAGGACCTGTGGTTTGTTTCAGTTACCGAAGCAGAGTTGAACTAGATATGGTCTGTATGTGTAGGACACACCGTTCATTTGTTCGGAGCACACTCTAGCTTCCTGCTCTATTAGAGATTCTAGAAAGCAAGAGCATTCTTCTTGCTCTAAAGCAGAGTGTGATCAATGGATGAGAACTATGCTGTGTGTTTCCTTTCAGAAATGGAGTTAAATCCCAGGCTCTGTGTCTTCCTACAAGCACTACTTCTTTTCAGGTAAGGGCAGTCACTTTTCAGCTCAAATGAACTACATCATTCTCCAAGCTCACACGTTTCTCATCTTAACAGACAAGCATTGGATGTTAGAGGACCTGTGCTTTGTATGAATTTCAGAGGCAGAGTTGAACTACATATGGTCTGTATGTGTATGAAACACCGTTGTTTTGTTTTCAGCACACTCATGTTTCCTGCTGTCTTAGACACTCTAGAAAGCAAGAGCGTGCTTCTTGCTCTAAAGCAGAGTGTGATCTATATATGAGAACTCTGCTGTGTGTTTCACTTCAGAAATGGAATTAAACCCCAGGCTCTGTGTCTCCCTAAAAGGAAGACTTCGTTTCAGGTAAGAGCAGTTACTTTACAGCTAAACGAACTACATCGTTCACGAAGCTCACACGTTTCTCATCTTAACTGACAAGCATTGGATGTTAGAGGACCTGTGGTTTGTTTCAGTTCCAGAAGCAGAGTTGAACTAGATACGGTCCGCATGTGTAGGAAACACCGTTCTTTTTTTCTGAGCACACTCAGGTTTCCTGCTGTATTAGAGACTCTAGAAAGCAAGAGCGTGCTTCTTGCTCTAAAGTAGAGTGTGATCTATATATGAGAACTGTGCTGTGTATTTCCCTTCAGAAGTGGAGTTAAATCCCAGGCTCTGTGTCTTCCTATAAGCACTACTTCGTTTCAGGTAAGGGCAGTCACTTTTCAGCTCAAACGAACTACATGCTTCACAAAGCTCACTCGTTTCACATCTTAACTGACATGCATTGGCTGTTAGAGGACCAGTGCGTTGTATCACTTTCAGAAGCAGAGTTGGAATTGATATGGTCCATATGTGTCGGAAACACCGTTCTTTTGTTCTCAGCACACTCAGGTTTCCTGCTGTCTTAGAGACTCTAGAAAGCTAGAGCGTGCTTCTTGCTCTAAAGCAGAGTGTGATCACTGGATGAGAACTCTGCCGTGTGTTTCACTTCAGAAATGGAGTTAAATCCCAGGCTCTGAGTCTTCCTAAAATACAAGACTTCGTTTCAGGTAAGGGCCGTTACTTTACAGCTCAAACGAACTACATCATTCACGAAGCTCACACGTTTCTCATCTTAACTGACAAGCATTGGATGTCAGAGGACCTGTGGTTTGTTTCAGTTTCAGAAGCAGAGTTGAACTAGATATGGTCTGTATGTGTAGGAAACACCTTTCTTTTGTTCTGAGCACACTCATGTTTCCTGCTGTATTACAGATTCTAGAAAGCAAGACCGTTCTTCTTGCTCTAAAGCAGAGTGTGATCCATGGATGAGAACTATGCTGTGTGTTTCCCTTCTGAAATGGAGTTAAATCCCAGGCTCTGTGTCTTCTTACAAGCACTACTTCGTTTCAGGTAAGGGCAGTCACTTTACAGCTCAAACGAACTACATCCTTCATGAACTCACACGTTTCTCATCTTAAATGACAAGCATCAGATGTTAGAGGACAAGTGCTTTGTATCAGTTTCAGAAGCAGAGTTGGAATAGATATGGTCCGTATGTGTAGGAAACACCGTTCTTTTGTTCTCAGCACACTCAGTTTTCCTGCTGTCTTAGAGACTCTAGAAAGCTAGAGCGTGCTTCTTGCTCTAAAGCAGAGTGTGATCAATGGATGAGAACTCTGCTGTGTGTTTCACTTCAGAAATGGAGTTAAATCTCAGGCTCTGAGTCTTCCTAAAAAACAAGACTTCGTTTCATGTAACGGCAGACACTTTACAGCTCAAACGAACTACATCGTTCACGAAGCACACACGTTTCTCATCTTAAATGACAAGCATTGGATGTTAGAGGACCTGTGGTTTGATTCAGTTTCAGAAGCAGATTTGAACTAGATATGGTCTGTTTGTGTAGGAAACACCGTTCTTTTGTTCTGAGCACACTCATGTTTCCTGCTGTATTAGAGACTCTAGAAAGGAAGAGTGTTCTTCTTGCGCTAAAGCAGAGTGTGATCCATGGATGGGAACTATGCTGTGTGTTTCCCTTGTGAAATGGAGTTAAATCCCAGGCTCTGTGTCTCCCTACAAGCACTACTTCGTTTCAGGTAGGGGCAGTCACTTTTCAGCTCAAACGAACTACATCGTTCACGAAGCTCACACGTTTCTCATCTTAACTGACATGCATTGTCTGTTAGAGGACCAGTGTTTTGTATCACTTTCAGAAGCAGAGTTGGAATTGATATGGTACGTATGTGTTGGAAACACCGTTCTTTTGTTCTCAGCACACTCAGGTTTCCTGCTGTCTTAGAGACTCTAGAAAGATAGACCGGGCTTCTTGCTCTAAAGCAGAGTGTGATCAATGGATGAGAACTCTGCTGTATGTTTCACTTCAGAAATGGAGTTAAATCCCAGGCTCTGAGTCTTCTTAAAAACAAGACTTCGTTTCAGGTAAGGGCAGTTTCTTTACCGCTCAAATGAACTACATAGTTCAAGAAGCTCACATGTTTCTCATCTTAACAGACAAGCATTGGATGTTAGAGGACCTGTGGTTCTTTCAGTTTCAGAAGCAGAGTTGAACTAGATATGGTCCGTATGTGTAGGAAACACCGTTCTTTTCTTCTCATCACACTCACGTTTCCTGCTGTCTTAGAGACTCTGGAAAGCAAGAGCGTGCTTCTTGCTCTAATGCAGAGTGTGATCAATGGATGAGAACTCTGCTGTGTGTTTCCATGCAGAAATGGAGTTAAATCCCATTCTCTGAGTCTTTCTACAAGCAAGATTTCATTTCAAGTAAGGGCAGTCACTTTTCAGCTCAAACGAACTACATCGTTCATGAAGCTCAAACGTTTCTCATCTTAACTGACAAGCATTGGATGTTAGAGGACCTGTGGTTTGTTTCTGTTTCAGAAGCAGAGTTGAACTAGATATGGTCTGTATGTGTAGGAAACACCGTTCATTTGTTTGGAGCACACTCTAGCTTCCTGCTCTATTAGAGATTCTAGGAAGCAACAGCGTGCTTCTTGCTCTAAAGCAGAGTGTGATCTATATATGAGAACTCTGCTGTGTGTTTCACTTCAGAAATGGAATTAAACCCCAGGCTCTGTGTCTCCCTAAAAGGAAGACTTCGTTTCAGGTAAGAGCAGTTACATTTCAGCTAAACGAAGTACATCGTTCACGAAGCTCACACGTTTCTCATCTTAACTGACAAGCATTGGATGTTAGAGGACCTGTGGTTTGTTTCAGTTTCAGAAGCAGAGTTGAACTGGATATGGTCCGTATGTGTAGGAAACACTGTTCTTTTTTTCTGAGAACACTCAAGTTTCCTGCTGTATTAGAGACTCTAGAAAGCAAGAGCGTGCTTCTTGCTCTAAAATAGAGTGTGATCTATATATGAGAACTGTGTGTGTGTTTCCCTTCAGAAGGGGAGTTAAATCCGATGCTCTGTGTCTTCCTACAAGCACTACTTCGTTTCAGGTAAGGGCAGTCACTTTTCAGCTCAAACGAACTACATCGTTCACGAAGCTCACACGTTTCTCATCTTAACTGCCAAGCATTGGATGTTAGAGGACCTGTGGTTTGTTTCAGTTTCCGAAGCAGAGTTGAACTAGATATGGTCTGTATGTGTAGGACACACCGTTCATTTGTTCGGAGCACACTCTAGCTTCCTGCTCTATTAGAGATTCTAGAAAGCAAGAGCATTCTTCTTGCTCTAAAGCAGAGTGTGATCAATGGATGAGAACTATGCTGTGTGTTTCCTTTCAGAAATGGAGTTAAATCCCAGGCTCTGTGTCTTCCTATAAGCACTACTTCTTTTCAGGTAAGGGCAGTCACTTTTCAGCTCAAATGAACTACATCATTCTCCAAGCTCACACGTTTCTCATCTTAACAGACAAGCATTGGATGTTAGAGGACCTGTGCTTTGTATGAATTTCAGAGGCAGAGTTGAACTACATATGGTCTGTATGTGTATGAAACACCGTTGTTTTGTTTTCAGCCCACTCATGTTTCCTGCTGTCTTAGACACTCTAGAAAGCAAGAGCGTGCTTCTTGCTCTAAAGCAGAGTGTGATCTATATATGAGAACTCTGCTGTGTGTTTCACTTCAGAAATGGAATTAAACCCCAGGCTCTGTGTCTCCCTAAAAGGAAGAATTCGTTTCAGGTAAGAGCAGTTACTTTACAGCTAAACGAACTACATCGTTCACGAAGCTCACACGTTTCTCATCTTAACTGACAAGCACTGGATGTTAGAGGACCTGTGGTTTGATTCAGTTTCAGAAGCAGAGTTGAACTGGATATGCTCCGTATGTGTAGGAAAAACCGTTCTTTTTTTCTGAGAACACTCAAGTTTCCTGCTGTATTAGAGACTCTAGAAAGCAAGAGCGTGCTTCTTGCTCTAAAGTAGAGTGTGATCTATATATGAGAACTGTGCTGTGTGTTTAACTTCAGAAGGGGAGTTAAATCCGAGGCTCTGTGTCTTCCTACAAGCACTACTTCGTTTCAAGTAAGGGCAGTCACTTTTCAGCTCAAACTAACTACATCCTTCACAAAGCTCACTCGTTTCTCATCTTAACTGACATGCATTGGCTGTTAGAGGACCAGTGCGTTGTATCACTTTCAGAAGGAGAGTTGGAATTGATATTGTCCATATGTGTGGGAAACACCGTTCTTTTGTTCTCAGCACACTCAGGTTTCCTGCTGTCTTAGAGACTCTAGAAAGCTAGAGCGTGCTTCTTGCTCTAAAGCAGAGTGTGATCACTGGATGAGAACTCTGCTGTGTGTTTCTCTTCAGAAATGGAGTTAAATCCCAGGCTCTGAGTCTTCCTAAAATACAAGACTTCATTTCAGGTAAGGGCCGTTACTTTACAGCTCAAACGAACTACATCATTCACGAAGCTCACACGTTTCTCATCTTAACTGACAAGCATTGGATGTCAGAGGACCTGTGGTTTGTTTCAGTTTCAGAAGCAGAGTTGAACTAGATATGGTCTGTATGTGTAGGAAACACCTTTCTTTTGTTCTGAGCACACTCATGTTTCCAGCTGTATTAGAGATTCTAGAAAGCAAGACCGTTCTTCTTGCTCTAAAGCAGAGTGTGATCCATGGATGAGAACTATGCTGTGTGTTTCCCTTCTGAAATGGAGTTAAATCCCAGGTTCTGTGTCTTCTTACAAGCACTACTTCGTTTCAGGTAAGGGCAGTCACTTTACAGCTCAAACGAACTACATCCTTCACGAACTCACACGTTTCTCATCTTAAATGACAAGCATCAGATGTTAGAGGACAAGTGCTTTGTATCAGTTTCAGAAGCAGAGTTGGAATAGATATGGTCCGTATGTGTAGGAAACACCGTTCTTTTGTTCTCAGCACACTCAGTTTTCCTGCTGTCTTAGAGACTCTAGAAAGCTAGAGCGTGCTTCTTGCTCTAAAGCAGAGTGTGATCAATGGATGAGAACTCTGCTGTGTGTTTCACTTCAGAAATGGAGTTAAATCTCAGGCTCTGAGTCTTCCTAAAAAACAAGACTTCGTTTCATGTAAGGGCAGTCACTTTACAGCTCAAACGAACTACATCGTTCACGAAGCTCACACGTTTGTCATCTTAAATGACAAGCATTGGATGTTAGAGGACATGTGGTTTGATTCAGTTTCAGAAGCAGATTTGAACTAGATATGGTCTGTTTGTGTAGGAAACACCGTTCTTTTGTTCTGAGCACACTCATGTTTCCTGCTGTATTAGAGACTCTAGAAAGGAAGTGTGTTCTTCTTGCGCTAAAGCAGAGTATGATCCATGGATGGGAACTATGCTGTGTGTTTCCCTTCTGAAATGGAGTTAAATCCCAGGCTCTGTGTCTTCCTACAAGCACTACTTCGTTTCAGGTAAGGGCAGTCACTTTACAGCTCAAACGAACTACATCGTTCACGAAGCTCACATGTTTCTCATCTTAACTGACAAGCATTGGATGTTAGAGGAACTGTGCTTTGTATCAATTTCAGAGGCAGAGTTGGACTAGATATGGTCCGTATGTGTAGGAAACACCGTTCATTTGTTCTTAGCACACTCACGTTTCCTGCTGTATTAGAGAATCTAGAAATCAAGAGCGTGTTTCTTGCTCTAAAGCAGAGTGTGATCCATGGATTAGAACTATTCTGTGTGTTTCCCTTCAGAAATGGAGTTAAAACCCAGTCTCTGTGTCTTCCTACAATCAATAATTCGTTTTAGGTAAGGGCAGTCACTTTTCAGCTCAAACGAACAACATCGTTCACAAAGCTCATACGTTTCTCATCTGAAATGACAACCATTGGGTGTTAGAGGACCTGTGCCTTGTATCAGTTTAAGAGGCAGAGTTGGACTAGATATGGTCCGTATGTGTAGGAAACACCGTTCTTTTGTTCTCAGCACACTCATGTTTCCTGCTGTCTTAGAGACTCTAGAAAGCAAGAGCGTGCTTCTTGTTCTAAAGCAGAGTGTGATCCATGGATGAGAACTATGCTGTGTGTTTCCCTTCTGAAATGGAGTTAAATCCCAGGCTCGGTGTCTTCCTACAAGCACTACTTCGTTACAGGTAAGGGCAGGCACTCTTCAGCTCAAACGAACTACATCATTCTCAAAGATCACACGTTTCTCATCTTAAATGACAAGCATTGGATGTTAGAGGACCTGTGCTTTGTATCAGTTTAAGAGGCAGAGTTGGACTAGATATGGTCCGTATGTGTAGGAAACACCGTTCTTTTGTTCTCAGCACCCTCACTTTTCCTGCTGTCTTAGAAACTGTAGAAAGCTAGAGCGTGCTTCTTGCTCTAAAGCAGAGTGTGATCCATGGATGAGAACTATGCTGTGTGTTTCCCTTCAGAAGTGGAGTTAAAACCCAGGCTCTGTGTCTTCCTACAAGCAAGACTTTGTTTCAAGTAAGGGCAGTCACTTTTCAGCCCAAACGAACTACATCGTTCACGAAGCTCACATGTTTCTCATCTTAACTGACAAGCTTGGATGTTAGAGGACCAGTGCTTTGTATCAATTTCAGAAACTGAGTTGCAATAGATATGGTCCATATGTGTACGAAACACCGTTCTTTTGTTCTCAGCACACTCATGTTTCCTGCTGTCTTAGAGACTCTAGAAAGTTAGAGCGTGCTTCTTGCTCTAAAGCAGAGTGTGATCAATGGATGAGAACTCTGCTGTGTGTTTCACTTCAGAAATGGAGTTAAATCTCAGGCTCTGAGTCTTCCTAAAAAACAAGACTTCGTTTCAGGTAAGGGCCGTTACTTTACAGCTCAAACGAACTACATCATTCACGAAGCTCACACGTTTCTCATCTTAACTGACAAGCATTGGATGTTAGAGGACCTGTGGTTTGTTTCAGTTTCAGAAGCAGAGTTGAACTAGATATGGTCTGTATGTGTAGGAAACACCGTTCTTTTGTTCTGAGCACACTCAACTTTCCTGCTGTATTAGAGATTCTAGAAAGCGAGAGCGTTCTTCTTTCTCTAAAGCAGAGTGTGATCCATGGATGAGAACTATGCTGTGTGTTTCCCTTCTGAAAAGGAGTTAAATCCCAGGCTCTGTGTCTTCCTACAAGCACTACTTTGTTTCAGGTAAGGGCAGTCACTTTTCTGCTCAAACGAACTACATCGTTCACAAAGCTCACACGTTTCTCATCTTAACTGATAAGCATTGGATGTTAGAGGACCAGTGCTTTGTATCAGTTTCAGAAGCAGAGTTGGAATAGATATGGTCCCTATGTGTAGGAAACACCGTTCTTTTGTTCTCATCACACTCACGTTTCCTGCTGTCTTAGTGACTCTGGAAAGCAAGAGCGTGCTTCTTGCTCTAAAGCAGAGTGTGATCTATATATGAGAACTCTGCTGTGTGTTTCTCTTCAGAAATGGAGTTGAATCCCAGGCTCTGAGTCTTCCTACAAGCAAGATTTGGTTCAGGTAAGGGCAGTTACTTTATAGCTCAAAGGAACTACATCGTTCACGATATCACACGTTTCTCATCTTAACTGACAAGCATCGAATGTTAGAGGACCAGTGCTTTGTATCAGTTTAAGAAGCAGAATTGGAATACATATGGTCCATAAGTGTAGGAAACACCGTTCGTTTGTTCTCAGCACACTCATGTTTCCTGCTGTCTT
Organism: Onychomys leucogaster; assembly: GCA_949786385.1. Taxonomy (NCBI): domain Eukaryota; kingdom Metazoa; phylum Chordata; class Mammalia; order Rodentia; family Cricetidae; genus Onychomys; species Onychomys leucogaster. The sequence continues at coordinate 905,950 of CATKUP010000157.1, read as the reverse complement.
AGAGACTCTAGAACGCTAGAGCGTGCTTCTTGCTCTAAAGCAGAGTGTAATCAATGGATGAGAACTCTGCTGTGAGTTTCTTCAGAAATGGAGTTAAATTCCAGGCTCTGTGTCTTCATACAAGAAAGACTTCCTTTCAATTAAGGGCAGTCACTTTTCAGCTTAAACGAACTACATCGATCACGAAGCTCACACGTTTCTCATCTTCACTGACAAGCATTGGATGTTAGAGGACCAGTGCTTTGTATCAGTTTCAGCAGCAGAGTTGGACTAGATATGGTCCGTATGTGTAGGAAACACCGTTCATTTGTTCTTAGCACACTCATGTTTCCTGCTGAATTAGAGAATCTAGAAAGCAAGAGCGTGCTTCTGGCTCTAAAGCAGAGTGTGATCCATGGATGAGAACTATGCTGTGTGTTTCCTTTCAGAAATGGAGTTAAATCCCAGTCTCTGTGTCTTCCTACAATCAAGATTTCGTTTCAGGTAAGGGTTGTCACTTTTCAGCTCAAATGAACTACATCGTTCACGAAGCTCACACGTTTCTCATCTTAAATGACAACCATTGGATGTTAGAGGACCTGTGCTTTGTATCAATTTAAGAGGCAGAGTTGGACTAGATATGGTCTGTATGTGTAGGAAACACCGTTCTTTTGTTCTCAGTACACTCATGTTTCCTGCTGTCTTAGAGACTCTAGAAAGCAAGAGGGTGCTTCTTGCTCTAAAGCAGAGTGTTATCCATGGATGAGAACTATGCTGTGTGTTTCCCTTCTGAAATGGAGTTAAATCCCGGCTCTGTGTCTTCCTACACACAAGACTTCGTTTCAAGTAAGGGCAGTTACATTACAGTTCAAACGAACTACATCGTTCACGAAGCTCACACCTTTCTCATCTTAACTGACAAGCATTGGATGTTAGAGGACCTGTGGTTTGTTTCAGTTTCAGAAGCAGAGTTGAACTAGATATGGTCTGTATGTGTAGAAACACCGTTCTTTTGTTCTGAGCACAATCAACTTTCCTGCTGTATTAGAGATTCTAGAAAGCAAGAGCTTTCTTCTTGCTCTAAAGCAGAGTGTGATCCATGGATCAGAACTATGCTGTGTGTTTCCCTTCTGAAATGGAGTTAAATCCCAGGCTCTGTGTCTTCCTACAAGCACTACTTCGTTTCAGGTAAGGGCAGTCACTTTTCAGCTCAAACGAACAACATCGTTCACAAAGCTCTCATGTTTCTCATCTTAACTGACAAGCTTGGATGTTAGAGCACCTGTGCTTTGTATCAATTTCAGAAACAGAGTTGCAATAGATATGGTCCATATGTGTAGGAAACACCGTTCTTTTGTTCTCAGCACACTCACGTGCCTGCTGTCTTAGAGACTCTAGAAAGCTGGAGCGTGCTTCTTGCTCTAAAGCAGAGTGTGATCAATGGATGAGAACTCTGCTGTGTGTTTCACTTCAGAAATGGAGTTAAATCTCAGGCTCTGAGTCTTCCTAAAAAACAAGACTTTGTTTCAGGTAAGGGCCGTTACTTTACAGCTCAAACGAACTACATCGTTCACGAAGCTCACACGTTTCTCATCTTAAATGACAACCATTGGATGTTAGAGGACCTGTGCTTTGTATCAGTTTAAGAGGCAGAGTTGGACTAGATATGGTCTGTATGTGTAGGAAACACCTTTCTTTTGTTCTGAGCACACTTATGTTTCCTGCTGTATTAGAGATTCTAGAAAGCAAGACCGTTCTTCTTGCTCTAAAGCAGAGTGTGATCCATGGATGAGAACTATGCTGTGTGTTTCCCTTCTGAAATGGAGTTAAATCCCAGGCTCTGTGTCTTCTTACAAGCACTACTTCGTTTCAGGTAAGGGCAGTCACTTTACAGCTCAAACGAACTACATCCTTCACGAACTCACACGTTTCTCATCTTAAATGACAAGCATCAGATGTTAGAGGACAAGTGCTTTGTATCAGTTTCAGAAGCAGAGTTGGAATAGATATGGTCCGTATGTGTAGGAAACACCGTTCTTTTTTTCTCAGCACACTCAGTTTTCCTGCTGTCTTAGAGACTCTAGAAAGCTAGAGCGTGCTTCTTGCTCTAAAGCAGAGTGTGATCAATGGATGAGAACTCTGCTGTGTGTTTTACTTCAGAAATGGAGTTAAATCTCAGGCTCTGAGTCTTCCTAAAAAACAAGACTTCGTTTCATGTAAGGGCAGTCACTTTACAGCTCAAACGAACTACATCGTTCACGAAGCTCACACGTTTCTCATCTTAAATGACAAGCATTGGATGTTAGAGGACCTGTGGTTTGATTCAGTTTCAGAAGCAGATTTGAACTAGATATGGTCTGTTTGTGTAGGAAACACCGTTCTTTTGTTCTGAGCACACTCATGTTTCCTGCTGTATTAGAGACTCTAGAAAGGAAGTGTGTTCTTCTTGCGCTAAAGCAGAGTGTGATCCATGGATGGGAACTATGCTGTGTGTTTCCCTTCTGAAATGGAGTTAAATCCCAGGCTCTGTGTCTTCCTACAAGCACTACTTCGTTTCAGGTAAGGGCAGTCACTTTACAGCTCAAACGAACTACATCATTCACGAAGCTCACATGTTTCTCATCTTAACTGACAAGCATTGGATGTTAGAGGAACTGTGCTTTGTATCAATTTCACAGGCAGAGTTGGACTAGATATGGTCCGTATGTGTAGGAAACACCGTTCATTTGTTCTTAGCACACTCATGTTTCCTGCTGTATTAGAGAATCTAGAAAGCAAGAGCGTACTTCTTGCTCTAAAGCAGAGTGTGATCCATGGATGAGAACTATGCTGTGTGTTTCCTTTCAGAAATGGAGTTAAATCCCAGTCTCTGTGTCTTCCTACAATCAAGATTTCGTTTCAGGTAAGGGCTGTCACTTTTCAGCTCAAATGAACTACATTGTTCACTAAGCTCACACATTTCTCATCTTAAATGACAACCATTGGATGTTAGAGGACCTGTGCTTTGTATTAATTTAAGAGGCAGAGTTGGACTAGATATGGTCCGTATGTGTAGGAAACACCGTACTTTTGTTCTCAGAACACTCATGTTTCCTGCTGTCTTAGAGACTCTAGAAAGCAAGAGCATGCTTCTTGCTCGAAAGCAGAGTGTGATCCATTTATTAGAACTATGCTGTGTGTTTCCTTTCAGAAAAGGAGTTAAATTCCATACTCTGTGTCTTCCTACAAGCAAGACTTCGTTTCAAGTAAGGGCAGTCACTTTTCAGCTCAAACTAACTACATCGTTCACGAAGCTCACATGTTTCTCATCTTAAATGACAAGCATTGGATGTTAGAGGACCTGTGCTTTGTATCAATTTAAGAGGCAGAGTTGGACTAGATATGGTCCGTATGTGTAGGAAACACCGTTCTTTTGTTCTCAGCACACTCATGTCTCCTGCTGTCTTAGAGACTCTAGAAAGCAAGAGGGTGCTTCTTGCTCTAAAGCAGTGTGTGATCCATGGGTGAGAACTATGCTGTGTGTTTCTTTTCAGAAATGGAGTTACATTCTAGGCTCTGTGTCTTCCTACAAGCAAGAATTCGTTTCAAGTATGGGCAGTCACTTTTCAGCTCAAACTAACTACATCGTTCACTAAGCTCACATGTTTCTCATCTTAACTGAGAAGCATTGGATGTTAGAGGACCTGTGGTTTGTTTCAGTTTCAGAAGCAGAGTTGAACTAGATATGGTCTGAATGTGTAGAAACACCGTTCTTTTGTTCTGAGCACACTCAACTTTCCTGCTGTATTAGAGATTCTAGAAAGCAAGAGCGTTCTTCTTGCTCTAAAGCAGAGTGTGATCCATGGATCAGAACTATGCTGTGTGTTTCCCTTCTGAAATGGAGTTAAAACCCAGGCTCTGTGTCTTCCTACAAGCAAGATTTTGTTTCAAGTAAGGGCAGTCACTTTTCAGCTCAAACTATCTACATCGTTCACGAAGCTCACATGTTTCTCATCTTAACTGACAAGCTTGGATGTTAGAGGACCTGTGCTTTGTATCAATTTCAGAAACAGAGTTGCAATAGATATGGTCCATATGTGTAGGAAACACCGTTCTTTTGTTCTCAGCACACTCACGTGCCTGCTGTCTTAGAGACTATAGAAAGCTAGAGCGTGCTTCTTGCTCTAAAGCAGAGTGTGATCAATGGATGAGAACTCTGCTGTGTGTTTCACTTCAGAAATGGAGTTAAATCTCAGGCTCTGAGTCTTCCTAAAAAACAAGACTTTGTTTCAGGTAAGGACCGTTACTTTACAGCTCAAACGAAATACATCGTTCACGAAGCTCACACGTTTCTCATCTTAAATGACAACCATTGGATGTTAGAGGACCTGTGCTTTGTATCAATTTAAGAGGCAGAGTTGGACTAGATATGGTGGGTATGTGTAGGAAACACCGTTCTTTTGTTCTCAGCACACTCACGTTTCCTGCTGTATTAGAGAATCTAGAAAACAAGAGCGTGCTTCTTGCTCTAAAGCAGAGTGTGATCCATCCATGAGAACTATTCTGTGTGTTTCCCTTTAGAAATGGAGTTAAAACCCAGTCTGTGTGTCTTCCTACAATCAAGAATTCGTTCAATGTAAAGGCAGTCACTTTTCAGCTGAAACGAACTACATCGTTCACGAAGCTCACACGTTTCTCATCTTAAATGACAACCATTGGATGTTAGAGGACCTGTGCTTTGTATCAGTTTAAGAGGCAGAGTTGGACTAGATATGGTCCGTATGTGTAGGAAACACCGTTCTTTTGTTCTCAGCACACTCATGTTTCCTGCTGTCTTAGAGACGCTAGAAAGCAAGAGCGTGCTTCTCGCTCTAAAGCAGAGTGTGATCTGTATATGAGAACTCTGCTGTGTGTTTCTCTTAAGAAATGGAGTTAAATCCCAGGCTCTGAGTCTTCCTACAAGCAAGACTTCGAATCAGGTAAGGGCAGTTACTTTACAGCTCAAACGAACTACATTGTTCACGAACTCACACGCTTCTCATCTTAAATGACAAGCATCGGATGTTAGAGGAAAAGTGCTTTGTATCAGTTTCAGAAGCAGAATTGGAATAGATATGGTCCGTATGTGTAGGAAACACCGTTCTTTTGTTCTCAGCACACTCACTTTTCCTGCTGTCTTAGAGACTCTAGAAAGCTAGAGCGTGCTTCTTGCTCTAAAGCAGAGTGTGATCAATGAATGAGAACTCTGCTGTGTGTTTCTCTTCAGAAATGGAGTTAAATCCCAGGCTCTGAGTCTTCCTAAAAAACAAGACTTCGTTTCAGGTAAGGGCTGTTACTTTACAGCTCAAACGAACTACATCGTTCACGAAGCTCACACGTTTCTCATCTTAAATGAGAAGCATTTGATATTAGAGGAACTGGTGTTTGTTTCAGTTTCAGAATCAGAGTTGAACAAGATATGGTCTGTATGTGTAGGAAACACTGTTCTTTTGTTCTGAGCACACTCAATTTACTGCTGTATTAGAGATTCTAGAAAGCAAGGGTGTGCTTCTTGCTCTAAAGCAGAGTGTGATCCATGGATGGGAACTCTGCTGTGTGTTTCCCTTCTGAAAAGGAGTTAAATCCCAGGCTCTGTGTCTTCCTACAAGCACTACTTTGTTTCAGGTAAGGGCAGTCACTTTTCTGCTCAAACGAACTACATCGTTCTCAAAGCTCACACGATTCTCATCTTAACTGACAAGCATTGGATGTTAGAGGACCAGTGCTTTGTATCAGTTTCAGAAGCAGAGTTGGAATAGATATGGTCCCTATGTGTAGGAAACACCGTTCTTTTGTTCTCATCACACTCACGTTTCCTGCTGTCTTAGTGACTCTGGAAAGCAAGAGCGTGCTTCTTGCTCTAAAGCAGAGTGTGATCTATATATGAGAACTCTGCTGTGTGTTTCTCTTCAGAAATGGAGTTAAATCCCAGGCTCTGAGTCTTCCTACAACCAAGATTTGGTTCAGGAAAGGGCAGTTACTTCACAGCTCAAAGGAACTACATCGTTCACGAAGCTCACATGTTTATCATCTTAACTGACAAGCATCGGATGTTAGAGGACCAGTGCTTTGTATCAGTTTAAGAAGCAGAATTGGAATACATATGGTCTGTATGTGTAGGAAACACTGTTCCTTTGTTCTCAGCACACTCATGTTTCCTGCTGTCTTATAGACTCTAGAACGCTAGAGCGTGCTTCTTGCTCTAAAGCAGAGTGTAATCAATGGATGAGAACTCTGCTGTGAGTTTCTTCAGAAATGGAGTTAAAACCCAGTCTCTGTGTCTTCCTACAATCAAGAATTCGTTTTAGGTAAGGGCAGTCACTTTTCAGCTCAAACGAACAACATCGTTCACGAAGCTCATACGTTTCTCATCTGAAATGACAACCATTGGGTGTTAGAGGACCTGTGCTTTGTATCAGTTTAAGAGGCAGAGTTGGACTAGATATGGTGGGTATGTGTAGGAAACACCGTTCTTTTGTTCTCAGCACACTCATGTTTCCTGCTGTCTTAGAGACTCTAGAAAGCAAGAGCGTGCTTCTTGTTCTAAAGCAGAGTGTGATCCATGGATGAGAACTATGCTGTGTGTTTCCCTTCTGAAATGGAGTTAAATCCCAGGCTCTGTGTCTTCCTACAAGCACTGCTTCGTTACAGGTAAGGGCAGTCACTCTTCAGCTCAAACAAACTACATCATTCACAAAGATCACACGTTTCTCATCTTAAATGACAAGCATTGGATGTTAGAGGACCTGTGCTTTGTAACAGTTTAAGAGGCAGAGTTGGACTAGATATGGTCCGTATGTGTAGGAAACACCGTTCTTTTGTTCTCAGCACCCTCACTTTTCCTGCTGTCTTAGAGACTATAGAAAGCTAGAGCGTGCTTCTTGCTCTAAAGCAGAGTGTGATCCATGGATGAGAACTATGCTGTGTGTTTCCCTTCAGAAGTGGAGTTAAAACCCAGGCACTGTGTCTTCCTACAAGCAAGACTTTGTTTCAAGTAAGGGCAGTCACTTTTCAGCTCAAACTAACTACATCGTTCACGAAGCTCACATGTTTCTCATCTTAACTGACAAGATTGGATGTTAGAGGACCAGTGCTTTGTATCAATTTCAGAAACTGAGTTGCAATAGATATGGTCCATATGTGTACGAAACACCGTTCTTTTGTTCTCAGCACACTCATGTTTCCTGCTGTCTTAGAGACTCTAGAAAGTTAGAGCGTGCTTCTTGCTCTAAAGCAGAGTGTGATCAATGGATGAGAACTCTGCTGTGTGTTTCACTTCAGAAATGGAGTTAAATCTCAGGCTCTGAGTCTTCCTAAAAAACAAGATTTCGTTTCAGGTAAGGGCCGTTACTTTATAGCTCAAACGAACTACATCTCTTCACGAAGCTCACACGTTTCTCATCTTAACTGACAAGCATTGGATGTTAGAGGACCTGTGGTTTGTTTCAGTTTCAGAAGCAGAGTTGAACTAGATATGGTCTGTATGTGTAGGAAACACCGTTCTTTTGTTCTGAGCACACTCAACTTTCCTGCTGTATTAGTGATTCTAGAAAGCGAGAGCGTTCTTCTTTCTCTAAAGCAGAGTGTGATCCATGGATGAGAACTATGCTGTGTGTTTCACTTCTGAAAAGGAGTTAAATCCCAGGCTCTGTGTCTTCCTACAAGCACTACTTTGTTTCAGGTAAGGGCAGTCACTTTTCTACTCAAACGAACTACATCGTTCACAAAGCTCACACGTTTCTCATCTTAACTGACAAGCATTGGATGTTAGAGGACCAGTGCTTTGTATCAGTTTCAGAAGCAGAGTTGGAATAGATATGGTCCCTATGTGTAGGAAACACCGTTCTTTTGTTCTCATCACACTCACGTTTCCTGCTGTCTTAGTGACTCTGGAAAGCAAGAGCGTGCTTCTTGCTCTAAAGCAGAGTGTGATCTATATATTAGAACTCTGCTGTGTGTTTCTCTTCAGAAATGGAGTTGAATCCCAGGCTCTGAGTCTTCCTACAAGCAAGATTTGGTTCAGGTAAGGGCAGTTACTTTATAGCTCAAAGGAACTACATCGTTCACGATATCACACGTTTCTCATCTTAACTGACAAGCATCGGATGTTAGAGGACCAGTGCTTTGTATCAGTTTAAGAAGCAGAATTGGAATACATATGGTCCATATGTGTAGGAAACACCGTTCCTTTGTTCTCAGCACACTCATGTTTCCTGCTGTCTTAGAGACTCTAGAACGCTAGAGCGTGCTTCTTGCTCTAAAGCAGAGTGTAATCAATGGATGAGAACTCTGCTGTGAGTTTCTTCAGAAATGGAGTTAAATTCCAGGCTCTGTGTCTTCATACAAGAAAGACTTCCTTTCAATTAAGGGCAGTCACTTTTCAGCTTAAACGAACTACATCGATCACGAAGCTCACACGTTTCTCATCTTAAATGACAACCATTGGATGTTAGAGGACCTGTGCTTTGTATCAATTTAAGAGGCAGAGTTGGACTAGATATGGTCCGTATGTGTAGGAAACACCGTACTTTTGTTCTCAGAACACTCATGTTTCCTGCTGTCTTAGAGACTCTAGAAAGCAAGAGCATGCTTCTTGCTCTAAAGCAGAGTGTGATCCATTGATGAGAACTATGGTGTGTGTTTCCTTTCAGAAATGGAGTTAAATTCCATACTCTGTGTCTTCCTACAAGCAAGAATTCGTTTCAAGTAAGGGCAGTCACTTTTCAGCTCAAACTAACTACATCGTTCACGAAGCTCACATGTTTCTCATCTTAAATGACAACCATTGGATGTTAGAGGACCTGTGCTTTGTATCAATTTAAGAGGCAGAGTTGGACTAGATATGTTCCGTATATGTGTAGGAAACACCGTTCTTTTGTTCTGAGCACAATCAAGTTTCCTGCTGTATTAGAGATTCTAGAAGGCAAGAACGTTCTTCTTACTCTAAAGCAGAGTGTGAACCATGGATGAGAACTATGCTGTGTGTTTCCCTTCTGAAATGGAGTTAAATCCCGGCTCTGTGTCTTCCTACACAAAAGACTTCGTTTCAAGTAAGGGCAGTTACATTACAGCTCAAACGAACTACATCGTTCACGAAGCTCACACGTTTCTCATCTTAACTGACAAGCATTGGATGTCAGAGGACCTGTGGTTTGTTTCAGTTTCAGAAGCAGAGTTGAACTAGATATGGTCTGAATGTGTAGAAACACCGTTCTTTTGTTCTGAGCACACTCACGTGCCTGCTGTCTTAGAGACTCTAGAAAGCTAGAGCGTGCTTCTTGCTCTAAAGCAGAGTGTGATCAATGGATGAGAACTCTGCTGTGTGTTTCACTTCAGAAATGGAGTTAAATCTCAGGCTCTGAGTCTTCCTAAAAAACAAGACTTCGTTTCAGGTAAGGGCCGTTACTTTACAGCTCAAACGAACTACATCGTTCACGAAGCTCACACGTTTCTCATCTTAAATGACAACCATTGGATGTTAGAGGACCTGTGCTTTGTATCAATTTAAGAGGCAGAGTTGGACTAGATATGGTGGGTATGTGTAGGAAACACCGTTCTTTTGTTCTCAGCACACTCACGTTTCCTGCTGTATTAGAGAATCTAGAAAACAAGAGCTTGCTTCTTGCTCTAAAGCAGAGAGTGATCCATCCATGAGAACTATTCTGTGTGTTTCCCTTCAGAAATGGAGTTAAAACCCAGTCTGTGTGTCTTCCTACAATCAAGAATTCGTTTCAGGTAAAGGCAGTCACTTTTCAGCCCAAAAGAACTACATCGTTCACGAAGCTCACACGTTTCTCATCTGAAATGACAACCATTGGGTGTTAGAGGACCTGTGCTTTGTATCAGTTTAAGAGGCAGAGTTGGACTAGATATGGTCCGTATGTGTAGGAAACACCGTTCTTTTGTTCTCAGCACACTCATGTTTCCTGCTGTCTTAGAGACTCTAGAAAGCAAGAGCGTGCTTCTTGTTCTAAAGCAGAGTGTGATCCATGGATGAGAACTATGCTGTGTGTTTCCCTTCTGAAATGGAGTTAAATCCCAGGCTCTGTGTCTTCCTACAAGCACTACTTCGTTACAGGTAAGGGCAGTCACTCTTCAGCTCAAACAAACTACATCATTCACAAGATCACACGTTTCTCATCTTAAATGACAAGCATTGGATGTTAGAGGACCTGTGCTTTGTATCAGTTTAAGAGGCAGAGTTGGACTAGATATGGTCCGTATGTGTAGGAAACACCGTTCTTTTGTTCTCAGCACCCTCACTTTTCCTGCTGTCTTAGAGACTGTAGAAAGCTAGAGCGTGCTTCTTGCTCTAAAGCAGAGTGTGATCCATGGATGAGAACTATGCTGTGTGTTTCCCTTCAGAAGTGGAGTTAAAACCCAGGCACTGTGTCTTCCTACAAGCAAGACTTTGTTTCAAGTAAGGGCAGTCACTTTTAAGCTCAAACTAACTACATCGTTCACGAAGCTCACATGTTTCTCATCTTAACTGACAAGCTTGGATGTTAGAGGACCAGTGCTTTGTATCAATTTCAGAAACTGAGTTGCAATAGATATGGTCCATATGTATACGAAACACCGTTCTTTTGTTCTCAGCACACTCATGTTTCCTGCTGTCTTAGAGACTCTAGAAAGTTAGAGCGTGCTTCTTGCTCTAAAGCAGAGTGTGATCCATGGATGAGAACTATGCTGTGTGTTTCCCTTCTGAAAAGGAGTTAAATCCCAGGCTCTGAGTCTTCCTACAAGCAAGACTTCGCATCAGGTAAGGGCAGTTACTTTACAGCTCAAACGAACTACATTGTTCACGAACTCACACGCTTCTCATCTTAAATGACAAGCATCGGATATTAGAGGAAAAGTGCTTTGTATCAGTTTCAGAAGCAGAGTTGGAATAGATATGGTCCGTATGTGTAGGAAACACCGTTCTTTTGTTCTCAGCACACTCACTTTTCTTGCTGTCTTAGAGACTCTAGAAAGCTAGAGCGTGCTTCTTGCTCTAAAGCAGAGTGTGATCAATGAATGAGAACTCTGCTGTGTGTTTCTCTTCAGAAATGGAGTTAAATCCCAGGCTCTGAGTCTTCCTAAAAAACAAGACTTCGTTTCAGGTAAGGGCTGTTACTTTACAGCTCAAACGAACTACATCGTTCACGAAGCTCACACGTTTCTCATCTTAAATGAGAAGCATTTGATATTAGAGGAACTGGTGTTTGTTTCAGTTTCAGAATCAGAGTTGAACAAGATATGGTCTGTATGTGTAGGAAACACTGTTCTTTTGTTCTGAGCACACTCAAGTTACTGCTGTATTAGAGATTCTAGAAAGCAAGGGCGTGCTTCTTGCTCGAAAGCAGAGTGTGATCCATGGATGAGAACTATGCTGTGTGTTTCCCTTCTGAAAAGGAGTTAAATCCCAGGCTCTGAGTCTTCCTACAAGCACTACTTTGTTTCAGGTAAGGGCAGTCACTTTTCTGATCAAACGAACTACATCGTTCACAAAGCTCACACGATTCTCATCTTAACTGACAAGCATTGGATCTTAGACGACCAGTGCTTTGTATCAGTTTCAGAAGCAGAGTTGGAATAGATATGGTTCCTATGTGTAGGAAACACCGTTCTTTTGTTCTCATCACACTCCCGTTTCTTGCTGTGTTAGTGACTCTGGAAAGCAAGAGCGTGCTTCTTGCTCTAAAGCAGAGTGTGATCTATATATGAGAACTCTGCTGTGTGTTTCTCTTCAGAAATGGAGTTAAATCCCAGGCTCTGAGTCTTCCTACAAGCAAGATTTGGTTCAGGTAAGGGCAGTTACTTCACAGCTCAAAGGAACTACATCGTTCACGAAGCTCACACGTTTCTCATCTTAACTGACAAGCATTGGATGTTAGAGGACCTGTGGTTTGTTTCAGTTTCAGAAGCAGAGTTGAACTAGATATGGTCTGTATGTGTAGAAACACCGTTCTTTTGTTCTGAGCACAATCAACTTTCCTGCTGTATTAGAGATTCTAGAGAGCAAGAGCGTTCTTCTTGCTCTAAAGCAGAGTGTGATCCATGGATCAGAACTATGCTGTGTGTTTCCCTTCTGAAATGGAGTTAAATCCCAGGCTCTGTGTCTTCCTACAAGCACTACTTCGTTTCAGGTAAGGGCAGTCACTTTTCAGCTCAAACGAACAACATCGTTCACAAAGCTCACATGTTTCTCATCTTAAATGACAAGCATTGGATGTTAGAGGACAAGTGCTTTGTATCAGTTTCAGAAGCAGAGTTGGAATGGATATGGTCCGTATGTGTAGGAAACACCGTTCTTTTGTTCTCAGCACACTCAAGTTACTGCTGTATTAGAGATTCTAGAAAGCTAGAGCGTGCTTCTTGCTCTAAAGCAGAGTGTGATCAATGGATGAGAACGCTGCTGTGTGTTTCACTTCAGAAATGGAGTTAAATCTCAGGCTCTGAGTCTTCCTAAAAAACAAGACTTTGTTTCAGGTAAGGGCCGTTACTTTACAGCTCAAACGAACTACATCGTTCACGAAGCTCACACGTTTCTCATCTTAAATGACAACCATTGGATGTTAGAGGACCTGTGCTTTGTATCAGTTTAAGAGGCAGAGTTGGACTAGATATGGTACGAATGTTTAGGAAACACCGTTCTTTTGTTCTCAGCACACTCATGTTTCCTGCTGTCTTAGAGACGCTAGAAAGCAAGAGCGTGCTTCTCGCTCTAAAGCAGAGTGTGATCTATGTATGAGAACTCTGCTGTGTGTTTCTCTTCAGAAATGGAGTTAAATCCCAGGCTCTGAGTCTTCCTACAAGCAAGACTTCGAATCAGGTAAGGGCTGTTACTTTACAGCTCAAACGAACTACATCGTTCACAAAGCTCACACGTTTCTCATCTTAAATGAGAAGCATTTGATATTAGAGGAACTGGGGTTTGTTTCAGTTTCAGAATCAGAGTTGAACAAGATATGGTCTGTATGTGTAGGAAACACTGTTCTTTTGTTCTGAGCACACTCAAGTTACTGCTGTATTAGAGATTCTAGAAAGCAAGGGCGTGCTTCTTGCTCTAAAGCAGAGTGTGATCTGTATATGAGAACTCTGCTGTGTGTTTCTCTTAAGAAATGGAGTTAAATCCCAGGCTCTGAGTCTTCCTACAAGCAAGACTTCGAATCAGGTAAGGGCAGTTACTTTACAGCTCAAACGAACTACATTGTTCACGAACTCACACGCTTCTCATCTTAAATGACAAGCATCGGATGTTAGAGGAAAAGTGCTTTGTATCAGTTTCAGAAGCAGAATTGGAATAGATATGGTCCGTATGTGTAGGAAACACCGTTCTTTTGTTCTCAGCACACTCACTTTTCCTGCTGTCTTAGAGACTCTAGAAAGCTAGAGCGTGCTTCTTGCTCTAAAGCAGAGTGTGATCAATGAATGAGAACTCTGCTGTGTGTTTCTCTTCAGAAATGGAGTTAAATCCCAGGCTCTGAGTCTTCCTAAAAAACAAGACTTCGTTTCAGGTAAGGGCTGTTACTTTACAGCTCAAACGAACTACATCGTTCACGAAGCTCACACGTTTCTCATCTTAAATGAGAAGCATTTGATATTAGAGGAACTGGTGTTTGTTTCAGTTTCAGAATCAGAGTTGAACAAGATATGGTCTGTATGTGTAGGAAACACTGTTCTTTTGTTCTGAGCACACTCAATTTACTGCTGTATTAGAGATTCTAGAAAGCAAGGGTGTGCTTCTTGCTCTAAAGCAGAGTGTGATCCATGGATGAGAACTCTGCTGTGTGTTTCCCTTCTGAAAAGGAGTTAAATCCCAGGCTCTGTGTCTTCCTACAAGCACTACTTTGTTTCAGGTAAGGGCAGTCACTTTTCTGCTCAAACGAACTACATCGTTCTCAAAGCTCACACGATTCTCATCTTAACTGACAAGCATTGGATGTTAGAGGACCAGTGCTTTGTATCAGTTTCAGAAGCAGAGTTGGAATAGATATGGTCCCTATGTGTAGGAAACACCGTTCTTTTGTTCTCATCACACTCACGTTTCCTGCTGTCTTAGTGACTCTGGAAATCAAGAGCGTGCTTCTTGCTCTAAAGCAGAGTGTGATCTATATATGAGAACTCTGCTGTGAGTTTCTTCAGAAATGGAGTTAAATCCCAGGCTCTGAGTCTTCCTACAACCAAGATTTGGTTCAGGAAAGGGCAGTTACTTCACAGCTCAAAGGAACTACATCGTTCACGAAGCTCACATGTTTATCATCTTAACTGACAAGCATCGGATGTCAGAGGACCAGTGCTTTGTATCAGTTTAAGAAGCAGAATTGGAATACATATGGTCTGTATGTGTAGGAAACACTGTTCCTTTGTTCTCAGCACACTCATGTTTCCTGCTGTCTTAGAGACTCTAGAACGCTAGAGCGTGCTTCTTGCTCTAAAGCAGAGTGTAATCAATGGATGAGAACTCTGCTGTGAGTTTCTTCAGAAATGGAGTTAAAACCCAGTCTCTGTGTCTTCCTACAATCAAGAATTCGTTTTAGGTAAGGGCAGTCACTTTTCAGCTCAAACGAACAACATCGTTCACGAAGCTCATACGTTTCTCATCTGAAATGACAACCATTGGGTGTTAGAGGACCTGTGCTTTGTATCAGTTTAAGAGGCAGAGTTGGACTAGATATGGTGGGTATGTGTAGGAAACACCGTTTTTTTGTTCTCAGCACACTCATGTTTCCTGCTGTCTTAGAGACTCTAGAAAGCAAGAGCGTGCTTCTTGTTCTAAAGTAGAGTGTGATCCATGGATGAGAACTATGCTGTGTGTTTCCCTTCTGAAATGGAGTTAAATCCCAGGCTCTGTGTCTTCCTACAAGCACTACTTCGTTACAGGTAAGGGCAGTCACTCTTCAGCTCAAACAAACTACATCATTCACAAAGATCACACGTTTCTCATCTTAAATGACAAGCATTGGATGTTAGAGGACCTGTGCTTTGTAACAGTTTAAGAGGCAGAGTTGGACTAGATATGGTCCGTATGTGTAGGAAACACCGTTCTTTTGTTCTCAGCACCCTCACTTTTCCTGCTGTCTTAAAGACTATAGAAAGCTAGAGCGTGCTTCTTGCTCTAAAGCAGAGTGTGATCCATGGATGAGAACTATGCTGTGTGTTTCCCTTCAGAAGTGGAGTTAAAACCCAGGCACTGTGTCTTCCTACAAGCAAGACTTTGTTTCAAGTAAGGGCAGTCACTTTTCAGCTCAAACTAACTACATCGTTCACGAAGCTCACATGTTTCTCATCTTAACTGACAAGATTGGATGTTAGAGGACCAGTGCTTTGTATCAATTTCAGAAACTGAGTTGCAATAGATATGGTCCATATGTGTACGAAACACCGTTCTTTTGTTCTCAGCACACTCATGTTTCCTGCTGTCTTAGAGACTCTAGAAAGTTAGAGCGTGCTTCTTGCTCTAAAGCAGAGTGTGATCAATGGATGAGAACTCTGCTGTGTGTTTCACTTCAGAAATGGAGTTAAATCTCAGGCTCTGAGTCTTCCTAAAAAACAAGATTTCGTTTCAGGTAAGGGCCGTTACTTTATAGCTCAAACGAACTACATCTCTTCACGAAGCTCACACGTTTCTCATCTTAACTGACAAGCATTGGATGTTAGAGGACCTGTGGTTTGTTTCAGTTTCAGAAGCAGAGATGAACTAGATATGGTCTGTATGTGTAGGAAACACCGTTCTTTTGTTCTGAGCACACTCAACTTTCCTGCTGTATTAGTGATTCTAGAAAGCGAGAGCGTTCTTCTTTCTCTAAAGCAGAGTGTGATCCATGGATGAGAACTATGCTGTGTGTTTCACTTCTGAAAAGGAGTTAAATCCCAGGCTCTGTGTCTTCCTACAAGCACTACTTTGTTTCAGGTAAGGGCAGTCACTTTTCTACTCAAACGAACTACATCGTTCACAAAGCTCACACGTTTCTCATCTTAACTGACAAGCATTGGATGTTAGAGGACCAGTGCTTTGTATCAGTTTCAGAAGCAGAGTTGGAATAGATATGGTCCCTATGTGTAGGAAACACCGTTCTTTTGTTCTCATCACACTCACGTTTCCTGCTGTCTTAGTGACTCTGGAAAGCAAGAGCGTGCTTCTTGCTCTAAAGCAGAGTGTGATCTATATATTAGAACTCTGCTGTGTGTTTCTCTTCAGAAATGGAGTTGAATCCCAGGCTCTGAGTCTTCCTACAAGCAAGATTTGGTTCAGGTAAGGGCAGTTACTTTATAGCTCAAAGGAACTACATCGTTCACGATATCACACGTTTCTCATCTTAACTGACAAGCATCGGATGTTAGAGGACCAGTGCTTTGTATCAGTTTAAGAAGCAGAATTGGAATACATATGGTCCATATGTGTAGGAAACACCGTTCCTTTGTTCTCAGCACACTCATGTTTCCTGCTGTCTTAGAGACTCTAGAACGCTAGAGCGTGCTTCTTGCTCTAAAGCAGAGTGTAATCAATGGATGAGAACTCTGCTGTGAGTTTCTTCAGAAATGGAGTTAAATTCCAGGCTCTGTGTCTTCATACAAGAAAGACTTCCTTTCAATTAAGGGCAGTCACTTTTCAGCTTAAACGAACTACATCGATCACGAAGCTCACACGTTTCTCATCTTAAATGACAACCATTGGATGTTAGAGGACCTGTGCTTTGTATCAATTTAAGAGGCAGAGTTGGACTAGATATGGTCCGTATGTGTAGGAAACACCGTACTTTTGTTCTCAGAACACTCATGTTTCCTGCTGTCTTAGAGACTCTAGAAAGCAAGAGCATGCTTCTTGCTCTAAAGCAGAGTGTGATCCATTGATGAGAACTATGGTGTGTGTTTCCTTTCAGAAATGGAGTTAAATTCCATACTCTGTGTCTTCCTACAAGCAAGACTTCGTTTCAAGTAAGGGCAGTCACTTTTCAGCTCAAACTAACTACATCGTTCACGAAGCTCACATGTTTCTCATCTTAAATGACAACCATTGGATGTTAGAGGACCTGTGCTTTGTATCAATTTAAGAGGCAGAGTTGGACTAGATATGTTCCGTATATGTGTAGGAAACACCGTTCTTTTGTTCTGAGCACAATCAAGTTTCCTGCTGTATTAGAGATTCTAGAAGGCAAGAACGTTCTTCTTACTCTAAAGCAGAGTGTGAACCATGGATGAGAACTATGCTGTGTGTTTCCCTTCTGAAATGGAGTTAAATCCCGGCTCTGTGTCTTCCTACACAAAAGACTTCGTTTCAAGTAAGGGCAGTTACATTACAGCTCAAACGAACTACATCGTTCACGAAGCTCACACGTTTCTCATCTTAACTGACAAGCATTGGATGTCAGAGGACCTGTGGTTTGTTTCAGTTTCAGAAGCAGAGTTGAACTAGATATGGTCTGAATGTGTAGAAACACCGTTCTTTTGTTCTGAGCACACTCACGTGCCTGCTGTCTTAGAGACTCTAGAAAGCTAGAGCGTGCTTCTTGCTCTAAAGCAGAGTGTGATCAATGGATGAGAACTCTGCTGTGTGTTTCACTTCAGAAATGGAGTTAAATCTCAGGCTCTGAGTCTTCCTAAAAAACAAGACTTCGTTTCAGGTAAGGGCCGTTACTTTACAGCTCAAACGAACTACATCGTTCACGAAGCTCACACGTTTCTCATCTTAAATGACAACCATTGGATGTTAGAGGACCTGTGCTTTGTATCAATTTAAGAGGCAGAGTTGGACTAGATATGGTGGGTATGTGTAGGAAACACCGTTCTTTTGTTCTCAGCACACTCACGTTTCCTGCTGTATTAGAGAATCTAGAAAACAAGAGCTTGCTTCTTGCTCTAAAGCAGAGAGTGATCCATCCATGAGAACTATTCTGTGTGTTTCCCTTCAGAAATGGAGTTAAAACCCAGTCTGTGTGTCTTCCTACAATCAAGAATTCGTTTCAGGTAAAGGCAGTCACTTTTCAGCTCAAACGAACTACATCGTTCACGAAGCTCACACGTTTCTCATCTGAAATGACAACCATTGGGTGTTAGAGGACCTGTGCTTTGTATCAGTTTAAGAGGCAGAGTTGGACTAGATATGGTCCGTATGTGTAGGAAACACCGTTCTTTTGTTCTCAGCACACTCATGTTTCCTGCTGTCTTAGAGACTCTAGAAAGCAAGAGCGTGCTTCTTGTTCTAAAGCAGAGTGTGATCCATGGATGAGAACTATGCTGTGTGTTTCCCTTCTGAAATGGAGTTAAATCCCAGGCTCTGTGTCTTCCTACAAGCACTACTTCGTTACAGGTAAGGGCAGTCACTCTTCAGCTCAAACAAACTACATCATTCACAAGATCACACGTTTCTCATCTTAAATGACAAGCATTGGATGTTAGAGGACCTGTGCTTTGTATCAGTTTAAGAGGCAGATTTGGACTAGATATGGTCCGTATGTGTAGGAAACACCGTTCTTTTGTTCTCAGCACCCTCACTTTTCCTGCTGTCTTAGAGACTGTAGAAAGCTAGAGCGTGCTTCTTGCTCTAAAGCAGAGTGTGATCCATGGATGAGAACTATGCTGTGTGTTTCCCTTCAGAAGTGGAGTTAAAACCCAGGCACTGTGTCTTCCTACAAGCAAGACTTTGTTTCAAGTAAGGGCAGTCACTTTTAAGCTCAAACTAACTACATCGTTCACGAAGCTCACATGTTTCTCATCTTAACTGACAAGCTTGGATGTTAGAGGACCAGTGCTTTGTATCAATTTCAGAAACTGAGTTGCAATAGATATGGTCCATATGTGTACGAAACACCGTTCTTTTGTTCTCAGCACACTCATGTTTCCTGCTGTCTTAGAGACTCTAGAAAGTTAGAGCGTGCTTCTTGCTCTAAAGCAGAGTGTGATCCATGGATGAGAACTATGCTGTGTGTTTCCCTTCTGAAAAGGAGTTAAATCCCAGGCTCTGAGTCTTCCTACAAGCAAGACTTCGCATCAGGTAAGGGCAGTTACTTTACAGCTCAAACGAACTACATTGTTCACGAACTCACACGCTTCTCATCTTAAATGACAAGCATCGGATGTTAGAGGAAAAGTGCTTTGTATCAGTTTCAGAAGCAGAGTTGGAATAGATATGGTCCGTATGTGTAGGAAACACCGTTCTTTTGTTCTCAGCACACTCACTTTTCCTGCTGTCTTAGAGACTCTAGAAAGCTAGAGCGTGCTTCTTGCTCTAAAGCAGAGTGTGATCAATGAATGAGAACTCTGCTGTGTGTTTCTCTTCAGAAATGGAGTTAAATCCCAGGCTCTGAGTCTTCCTAAAAAACAAGACTTCGTTTCAGGTAAGGGCTGTTACTTTACAGCTCAAACGAACTACATCGTTCACGAAGCTCACACGTTTCTCATCTTAAATGAGAAGCATTTGATATTAGAGGAACTGGTGTTTGTTTCAGTTTCAGAATCAGAGTTGAACAAGATATGGTCTGTATGTGTAGGAAACACTGTTCTTTTGTTCTGAGCACACTCAAGTTACTGCTGTATTAGAGATTCTAGAAAGCAAGGGCGTGCTTCTTGCTCGAAAGCAGAGTGTGATCCATGGATGAGAACTATGCTGTGTGTTTCCCTTCTGAAAAGGAGTTAAATCCCAGGCTCTGAGTCTTCCTACAAGCACTACTTTGTTTCAGGTAAGGGCAGTCACTTTTCTGATCAAACGAACTACATCGTTCACAAAGCTCACACGATTCTCATCTTAACTGACAAGCATTGGATGTTAGACGACCAGTGCTTTGTATCAGTTTCAGAAGCAGAGTTGGAATAGATATGGTTCCTATGTGTAGGAAACACCGTTCTTTTGTTCTCATCACACTCCCGTTTCCTGATGTTTTAGTGACTCTGGAAAGCAAGAGCGTGCTTCTTGCTCTAAAGCAGAGTGTGATCTATATATGAGAACTCTGCTGTGTGTTTCTCTTCAGAAATGGAGTTAAATCCCAGGCTCTGAGTCTTCCTACAAGCAAGATTTGGTTCAGGTAAGGGCAGTTACTTCACAGCTCAAAGGAACTACATCGTTCACGAAGCTCACACCTTTCTCATCTTAACTGACAAGCATTGGATGTTAGAGGACCTGTGGTTTGTTTCAGTTTCAGAAGCAGAGTTGAACTAGATATGGTCTGTATGTGTAGAAACACCGTTCTTTTGTTCTGAGCACAATCAACTTTCCTGCTGTATTAGAGATTCTAGAGAGCAAGAGCGTTCTTCTTGCTCTAAAGCAGAGTGTGATCCATGGATCAGAACTATGCTGTGTGTTTCCCTTCTGAAATGGAGTTAAATCCCAGGCTCTGTGTCTTCCTACAAGCACTACTTCGTTTCAGGTAAGGGCAGTCACTTTTCAGCTCAAACGAACAACATCGTTCACAAAGCTCACATGTTTCTCATCTTAAATGACAAGCATTGGATGTTAGAGGACAAGTGCTTTGTATCAGTTTCAGAAGCAGAGTTGGAATGGATAAGGTCCGTATGTGTAGGAAACACCGTTCTTTTGTTCTCAGCACACTCAAGTTACTGCTGTATTAGAGATTCTAGAAAGCTAGAGCGTGCTTCTTGCTCTAAAGCAGAGTGTGATCAATGGATGAGAACGCTGCTGTGTGTTTCACTTCAGAAATGGAGTTAAATCTCAGGCTCTGAGTCTTCCTAAAAAACAAGACTTTGTTTCAGGTAAGGGCCGTTACTTTACAGCTCAAACGAACTACATCGTTCACGAAGCTCACACGTTTCTCATCTTAAATGACAACCATTGGATGTTAGAGGACCTGTGCTTTGTATCAGTTTAAGAGGCAGAGTTGGACTAGATATGGTCCGAATGTTTAGGAAACACCGTTCTTTTGTTCTCAGCACACTCATGTTTCCTGCTGTCTTAGAGACGCTAGAAAGCAAGAGCGTGCTTCTCGCTCTAAAGCAGAGTGTGATCTATGTATGAGAACTCTGCTGTGTGTTTCTCTTCAGAAATGGAGTTAAATCCCAGGCTCTGAGTCTTCCTACAAGCAAGACTTCGAATCAGGTAAGGGCTGTTACTTTACAGCTCAAACGAACTACATCGTTCACAAAGCTCACACGTTTCTCATCTTAAATGAGAAGCATTTGATATTAGAGGAACTGGGGTTTGTTTCAGTTTCAGAATCAGAGTTGAACAAGATATGGTCTGTATGTGTAGGAAACACTGTTCTTTTGTTCTGAGCACACTCAAGTTACTGCTGTATTAGAGATTCTAGAAAGCAAGGGCGTGCTTCTTGCTCTAAAGCAGAGTGTGATCCATGGATGAGAACTATGCTGTGTGTTTCCCTTCTGAAAAGGAGTTAAATCCCAGGCTCTGTGTCTTCCTCCAAGCACTACTTTGTTTCAGGTAAGGGCAGTCACTTTTCTGCTCAAAAGAACTACATCGTTCACAAAGCTCACACAATTCTCATCTTAACTGACAAGTATTGGATGTTAGAGTACCAGTGCTTTGTATCAGTTTCAGAAGCAGAGTTGGAATAGATATCGTCCCTATGTGTAGGAAACACCGTTCTTTTGTTCTCATCACACTCACGTTTCCTGCTGTCTTAGTGACTCTGGAAAGCGAGAGCGTGCTTCTTGCTCTAAAGCAGAGTGTGATCTATATATGAGAACTCTGCTGTGTGTTTCTCTTCAGAAATGGAGTTGAATCCCAGGCTCTGAGTCTTCCTACAAGCAAGATTTGGTTCAGGTAAGGGCAGTTACTTTATAGCTCAAAGGAACTACATCGTTCACGAAATCACATGTTTCTCATCTTAACTTACAAGCATCGGATGTTAGAGGACCAGTGCTTTGTATCAGTTTAAGAAGCAGAATTGGAATACATATGGTCCACATGTGTAGGAAGCACCGTTCCTTTGTTCTCAGCACACTCATGTTTCCTGCTGTCTTAGAGACTCTAGAACGCTAGAGCGTGCTTCTTGCTCTAAAGCAGAGTGTAATCAATGGATGAGAACTCTGCTGTGAGTTTCTTCAGAAATGGAGTTAAATTCCAGGCTCTGTGTCTTCATACAAGAAAGACTTCCTTTCAATTAAGGGCAGTCACTTTTCAGCTTAAACGAACTACATCGATCACGAAGCTCACACGTTTCTCATCTTCACTGACAAGCATTGGATGTTAGAGGACCAGTGCTTTGTATCAGTTTCAGCAGCAGAGTTGGACTAGATATGGTCCGTATGTGTAGGAAACACCGTTCATTTGTTCTTAGCACACTCATGTTTCCTGCTGTATTAGAGAATCTAGAAAGCAAGAGCATGCTTCTTGCTCTAAAGCAGAGTGTGATCCATGGATGAGAACTATGCTGTGTGTTTCCTTTCAGAAATGGAGTTAAATCCCAGTCTCTGTGTCTTCCTACAATCAAGATTTCGTTTCAGGTAAGGGCTGTTACTTTTCAGCTCAAATGAACTACATCGTTCACGAAGCTCACACGTTTCTCATCTTAAATGACAACCATTGGATGTTAGAGGACCTGTGCTTTGTATCAATTTAAGAGGCAGAGTTGGACTAGATATGGTCCGTATGTGTAGGAAACACCGTACTTTGTTCTCAGAACACTCATGTTTCCTGCTGTCTTAGAAACTCTAGAAAGCAAGAGCATGCTTCTTGCTCGAAAGCAGAGTGTGATCCATTTATGAGAACTATGCTGTCTGTTTCCTTTCAGAAAAGGAGTTAAATTCCATACTCTGTGTCTTCCTACAAGCAAGACTTCGTTTCAAGTAAGGGCAGTCACTTTTCAGCTCAAACTAACTACATCGTTCACGAAGCTCACATGTTTCTCATCTTAAATGACAAGCATTGGATGTTAGAGCACCTGTGCTTTGTATCAATTTAAGAGGCAGAGTTGGACTAGATATGGTCCGTATGTGTAGGAAACACCGTTCTTTTGTTCTCAGCACACTCATGTTTCCTGCTGTCTTAGAGACTCTAGAAAGCAAGAGGGTGCTTCTTGCTCTAAAGCAGAGTGTGATCCATGGGTGAGAACTATGCTGTGTGTTTCTTTTCAGAAATGGAGTTACATTCTAGGCTCTGTGTCTTCCTACAAGCAAGAATTCGTTTCAAGTAAGGGCATTCACTTTTCAGCTCAAACTAACTACATCGTTCACTAAGCTCACATGTTTCTCATCTTAACTGACAAGCATTGGATGTTAGAGGACCTGTGCTTTGTATCAATTTCAGAAGCAGAGTTGGACTAGATATGTTCCGTATATGTGTAGAAAACACCGTTATTTTGTTCTGAGCACAATCAAGTTTCCTGCTGTATTAGAGATTCTAGAAGGCAAGAACGTTCTTCTTACTCTA
Organism: Onychomys leucogaster; assembly: GCA_949786385.1. NCBI lineage: Eukaryota > Metazoa > Chordata > Mammalia > Rodentia > Cricetidae > Onychomys > Onychomys leucogaster. The sequence goes on along the minus strand of CATKUP010000157.1, from coordinate 882,627 downwards.
AAGCAGAGTGTGAACCATGGATGAGAACTATGCTGTGTGTTTCCCTTCTGAAATGGAGTTAAATCCCGGCTCTGTGTCTTCCTACACACAAGACTTCGTTTCAAGTAAGGGCAGTTACATTACAGCTCAAACGAACTACATCGTTCACGAAGCTCACACGTTTCTCATCTTAACTGACAAGCATTGGATGTTAGAGGACCTGTGGTTTGTTTCAGTTTCAGAAGCAGAGTTGAACTAGATATGGTCTGAATGTGTAGAAACACCGTTCTTTTGTTCTGAGCACACTCAAATTTCCTGCTGTATTAGAGATTCTAGAAAGCAAGAGCGTTCTTCTTGCTCTAAAGCAGAGTGTGATCCATGGATCAGAACTATGCTGTGTGTTTCCCTTCTGAAATGGAGTTAAAACCCAGGCTCTGTGTCTTCCTACAAGCAAGATTTTGTTTCAAGTAAGGGCAGTCACTTTTCAGCTCAAACTATCTACATCGTTCACGAAGCTCACATGTTTCTCATCTTAACTGACAAGCTTGGATGTTAGAGGACCTGTGCTTTGTATCAATTTCAGAAACAGAGTTGCAATAGATATGGTCCATATGTGTAGGAAACACCGTTCTTTTGTTCTCAGCACACTCACGTGCCTGCTGTCTTAGAGACTCTAGAAAGCTAGAGCGTGCTTCTTGCTCTAAAGCAGAGTGTGATCAATGGATGAGAACTCTGCTGTGTGTTTCACTTCAGAAATGGAGTTAAATCTCAGGCTCTGAGTCTTCCTAAAAAACAAGACTTTGTTTCAGGTAAGGGCCGTTACTTTACAGCTCAAACGAACTACATCGTTCACGAAGCTCATACGTTTCTCATCTTAAATGACAACCATTGGATTTTAGAGGACCTGTGCTTTGTATCAATTTAAGAGGCAGAGTTGGACTAGGTATGGTGGGTATGTGTAGGAAACACCGTTCTTTTGTTCTCAGCACACTCACGTTTCCTGCTGTATTAGAGAATCTAGAAAACAAGAGCGTGCTTCTTGCTCTAAGGCAGAGTGTGATCCATCGATGAGAACTATGCTGTGTGTTTCCCTTCAGAAATGGAGTTAAAACCCAGTATGTGTGTCTTCCTACAATCAAGAATTCGTTTCAGGTAAAGGCAGTCACTTTTCAGCTCAAACAAACTACATCGTTCACGAAGCTCACACGTTTCTCATCTTAAATGACAACCTTTGGATGTTAGAGGACCTGTGCTTTGTATCAGTTTAAGAGGCAGAGTTGGACTAGATATGGTCCGTATGTGTAGGAAACACCGTTCTTTTGTTCTCAGCACACTCATGTTTCCTGCTGTCTTAGAGACTCTAGAAAGCAAGAGGGTGCTTCTTGCTCTAAAGCAGAGTGTGATCCATGGGTGAGAACTATGCTGTGTGTTTCTTTTCAGAAATGGAGTTACATTCTAGGCTCTGTGTCTTCCTACAAGCAAGAATTCGTTTCAAGTAAGGGCATTCACTTTTCAGCTCAAACTAACTACATCGTTCACTAAGCTCACATGTTTCTCATCTTAACTGACAAGCATTGGATGTTAGAGGACCTGTGCTTTGTATCAATTTCAGAAGCAGAGTTGGACTAGATATGTTCCGTATATGTGTAGAAAACACCGTTATTTTGTTCTGAGCACAATCAAGTTTCCTGCTGTATTAGAGATTCTAGAAGGCAAGAACGTTCTTCTTACTCTAAAGCAGAGTGTGAACCATGGATGAGAACTATGCTGTGTGTTTCCCTTCTGAAATGGAGTTAAATCCCGGCTCTGTGTCTTCCTACACACAAGACTTCGTTTCAAGTAAGGGCAGTTACATTACAGCTCAAACGAACTACATCGTTCACGAAGCTCACACGTTTCTCATCTTAACTGACAAGCATTGGATGTTAGAGGACCTGTGGTTTGTTTCAGTTTCAGAAGCAGAGTTGAACTAGATATGGTCTGAATGTGTAGAAACACCGTTCTTTTGTTCTGAGCACACTCAAATTTCCTGCTGTATTAGAGATTCTAGAAAGCAAGAGCGTTCTTCTTGCTCTAAAGCAGAGTGTGATCCATGGATCAGAACTATGCTGTGTGTTTCCCTTCTGAAATGGAGTTAAAACCCAGGCTCTGTGTCTTCCTACAAGCAAGATTTTGTTTCAAGTAAGGGCAGTCACTTTTCAGCTCAAACTATCTACATCGTTCACGAAGCTCACATGTTTCTCATCTTAACTGACAAGCTTGGATGTTAGAGGACCTGTGCTTTGTATCAATTTCAGAAACAGAGTTGCAATAGATATGGTCCATATGTGTAGGAAACACCGTTCTTTTGTTCTCAGCACACTCACGTGCCTGCTGTCTTAGAGACTCTAGAAAGCTAGAGCGTGCTTCTTGCTCTAAAGCAGAGTGTGATCAATGGATGAGAACTCTGCTGTGTGTTTCACTTCAGAAATGGAGTTAAATCTCAGGCTCTGAGTCTTCCTAAAAAACAAGACTTTGTTTCAGGTAAGGGCCGTTACTTTACAGCTCAAACGAACTACATCGTTCACGAAGCTCATACGTTTCTCATCTTAAATGACAACCATTGGATTTTAGAGGACCTGTGCTTTGTATCAATTTAAGAGGCAGAGTTGGACTAGGTATGGTGGGTATGTGTAGGAAACACCGTTCTTTTGTTCTCAGCACACTCACGTTTCCTGCTGTATTAGAGAATCTAGAAAACAAGAGCGTGCTTCTTGCTCTAAGGCAGAGTGTGATCCATCGATGAGAACTATGCTGTGTGTTTCCCTTCAGAAATGGAGTTAAAACCCAGTATGTGTGTCTTCCTACAATCAAGAATTCGTTTCAGGTAAAGGCAGTCACTTTTCAGCTCAAACAAACTACATCGTTCACGAAGCTCACACGTTTCTCATCTTAAATGACAACCTTTGGATGTTAGAGGACCTGTGCTTTGTATCAGTTTAAGAGGCAGAGTTGGACTAGATATGGTCCGTATGTGTAGGAAACACCGTTCTTTTGTTCTCAGCACACTCATGTTTCCTGCTGTCTTAGAGACGCTAGAAAGCAAGAGCGTGCTTCTCGCTCTAAAGCAGAGTGTGATCTATATATGAGAACTCTGCTGTGTGTTTCTCTTAAGAAATGGAGTTAAATCCCAGGCTCTGAGTCTTCAAACAAGCAAGACTTCGAATCATGTAAGGGCAGTTACTTTACAGCTCAAACGAACTACATTGTTCACGAACTCACACGCTTCTCATCTTAAATGACAAGCATCGGATGTTAGAGGAAAAGTGCTTTGTATCAGTTTCAGAGGCAGAGTTGGAATAGATATGGTCCGTATGTGTAGGAAACACCGTTCTTTTGTTCTCAGCACACTCACTTTTCCTGCTGTCTTAGAGACTCTAGAAAGCTAGAGCGTGCTTCTTGCTCTAAAGCAGAGTGTGATCAATGAATGAGAACTCTGCTGTGTGTTTCTCTTCAGAAATGGTGTTAAATCCCAGGCTCTGAGTCTTCCTAAAAAACAAGACTTCGTGTCAGGTAAGGGCTGTTACTTTACAGCTCAAACGAACTACATCGTTCACAAAGCTCACACGTTTCTCATCTTAAATGAGAAGCATTTGATATTAGAGGAACTGGTGTTTATTTCAGTTTCAGAATCAGAGTTGAACAAGATATGGTCTGTATGTGTAGGAAACACTGTTCTTTTGTTCTGAGCACACTCAAGTTACTGCTGTATTAGAGATTCTAGAAAGCAAGGGCGTGCTTCTTGCTCTAAAGCAGAGTGTGATCCATGGATGAGAACTATGCTGTGTGTTTCCCTTCTGAAAAGGAGTTAAATCCCAGGCTCTGTGTCTTCCTACAAGCACTACTTTGTTTCAGGTAAGGGCAGTCACTTTTCTGCTCAAACGAACTACATGGTTCACAAAGCTCACACGATTCTCATCTTAACTGACAAGCATTGGATGTTAGAGGACCAGTGCTTTGTATCAGTTTCAGAAGCAGAGTTGGAATAGATATGGTCCCTATGTGTAGGAAACACCGTTCTTTTGTTCTCATCACACTCACGTTTCCTGCTGTCTTAGTGACTCTGGAAAGCAATAGCGTGCTTCTTGCTCTAAAGCAGAGTGTGATCTATATATGAGAACTCTGCTGTGTGTTTCTCTTCAGAAATGGAGTTAAATCCCAGGCTCTGAGTCTTCCTACAAGCAAGATTTGGTTCAGGTAAGGGCAGTTACTTCACAGCTCAAAGGAACTACATCGTTCACGAAGCTCACATGTTTCTCATCTTAAGTGACAAGCATCGGATGTTAGAGGACCAGTGCTTTGTATCAGTTTAAGAAGCAGAATTGGAATACATATGGTCCACATGTGTAGGAAGCACCGTTCCTTTGTTCTCAGCACACTCATGTTTCCTGCTGTCTTAGAGACTCTAGAACGCTAGAGCGTGCTTCTTGCTCTAAAGCAGAGTGTAATCAATGGATGAGAACTCTGCTGTGAGTTTCTTCAGAAATGGAGTTAAATTCCAGGCTCTGTGTCTTCATACAAGAAAGACTTCCTTTCAATTAAGGGCAGTCACTTTTCAGCTTAAACGAACTACATCGATGACGAAGCTCACACGTTTCTCATCTTCACTGACAAGCATTGGATGTTAGAGGACCAGTGCTTTGTATCAGTTTCAGCAGCAGAGTTGGACTAGATATGGTCCGTATGTGTAGGAAACACCGTTCATTTGTTCTTAGCACACTCATGTTTCCTGCTGTATTAGAGAATCTAGAAAGCAAGAGCGTGGTTCTTGCTCTAAAGCAGGGTGTGATCCATGGATGAGAACTATGCTGTGTGTTTCCTTTCAGAAATGGAGTTAAATCCCAGTCTCTGTGTCTTCCTACAATCAAGATTTCGTTTCAGGTAAGGGCTGTCACTTTTCAGCTCAAATGAACTACATCGTTCATGAAGCTCACACGTTTCTCATCTTAAATGACAACCATTGGATGTTAGAGGACCTGTGCTTTGTATCAATTTAAGAGGCAGAGTTGGACTAGATATGGTCCGTATGTGTAGGAAACACCGTACTTTGTTCTCAGAACACTCATGTTTCCTGCTGTCTTAGAGACTCTAGAAAGCAAGAGCATGCTTCTTGCTCGAAAGCAGAGTGTGATCCATTTATGAGAACTATGCTGTGTGTTTCCTTTCAGAAAAGGAGTTAAATTCCATACTCTGTGTCTTCCTACAATCAAGACTTCGTTTCAAGTAAGGGCAGTCACTTTTCAGCTCAAACTAACTACATCGTTCACGAAGCTCACATGTTTCTCATCTTAAATGACAAGCATTGGATGTTAGAGCACCTGTGCTTTGTATCAATTTAAGAGGCAGAGTTGGACTAGATATGGTCCGTATGTGTAGGAAACACCGTTCTTTTGTTCTGAGCACACTCAACTTTCCTGCTGTATTAGAGATTCTAGAAAGCGAGAGCGTTCTTCTTTCTCTAAAGCAGAGTGTGATCCATGGATGAGAACTATGTTGTGTGTTTCCCTTCTGAAAAGGAGTTAAATCCCAGGCTCTGTGTCTTCCTACAAGCACTACCTTGTTTCAGGTAAGAGCAGTCACTTTTCTGCTCAAACGAACTACATCGTTCACAAAGCTCACACGTTTCTCATCTTAACTGACAAGCATTGGATGTTAGAGGACCAGTGCTTTGTATCAGTTTCAGAAGCAGAGTTGGAATAGATATGGTCCCTATGAGTAGGAAACACCGTTCTATTGTTCTCATCACACTCATGTTTCCTGCTGTCTTAGTGACTCTGGAAAGCAAGAGCATGCTTCTTGCTCTAAAGCAGAGTGTGATCTATATATGAGAACTCTGCTGTGTGTTTCTCTTCAGAAATGGAGTTGAATCCCAGGCTCTGAGTCTTCCTACAAGCAAGATTTGGTTCAGGTAAGGGCAGTTACTTTATAGCTCAAAGGAACTACATCGTTCACGATATCACACGTTTCTCATCTTAACAGACAAGCATCGGATGTTAGAGGACCAGTGCTTTGTATCAGTTTAAGAAGCAGAATTGGAATACATATGGTCCATATGTGTAGGAAACACCGTTCCTTTGTTCTCAGCACACTCATGTTTCCTGCTGTCTTAGAGACTCTAGAACGCTAGAGCGTGCTTCTTGCTCTAAAGCAGAATGTAATCAATGGATGAGAACTCTGCTGTGAGTTTCTTCAGAAATGGAGTTAAATTCCAGGCTCTGTGTCTTCATACAAGAAAGACTTCCTTTCAATTAAGGGCAGTCACTTTTCAGCTTAAACGAACTACATCGATCACGAAGCTCACACGTTTCTCATCTTCACTGACAAGCATTGGATGTTAGAGGACCAGTGCTTTGTATCAGTTTCAGCAGCAGAGTTGGACTAGATATGGACCGTATGTGTAGGAAACACCGTTCATTTGTTCTTAGCACACTCATGTTTCCTGCTGTATTAGAGAATCTAGAAAGCAAGAGCGTGCTTCTGGCTCTAAAGCAGAGTGTGATCCATGGATGAGAACTATGCTGTGTGTTTCCTTTCAGAAATGGAGTTAAATCCCAGTCTCTGTGTCTTCCTACAATCAAGATTTCGTTTCAGGTAAGGGCTGTCACTTTTCAGCTCAAATGAACTACATCGTTCACGAAGCTCACACGTTTCTCATCTTAAATGACAACCATTGGATGTTAGAGGACCTGTGCTTTGTATCAATTTAAGAGGCAGAGTTGGACTAGATATGGTCCGTATGTGTAGGAAACACCGTACTTTTGTTTTCAGAACACTCATGTTTCCTGCTGTCTTAGAGACTCTAGAAAGCAAGAGCATGCTTCTTGCTCTAAAGCAGAGTGTGATCCATTGATGAGAACTATGCTGTGTGTTTCCTTTCAGAAATGGAGTTAAATCCCGGCTCTGTGTCTTCCTACACACAAGACTTCGTTTCAAGTAAGGGCAGTTACATTACAGCTCAAACGAACTACATCGTTCACGAAGCTCACACGTTTCTCATCTTAACTGACAAGCATTGGATGTTAGAGGACCTGTGGTTTGTTTCAGTTTCAGAAGCAGAGTTGAACTAGATATGGTCTGTATGTGTAGAAACACCGTTCTTTTGTTCTGAGCACAATCAACTTTCCTGCTGTATTAGAGATTCTAGAAAGCAAGAGCGTTCTTCTTGCTCTAAAGCAGAGTGTGATCCATGGATCAGAACTATGCTGTGTGTTTCCCTTCTGAAATGGAGTTAAATCCCAGGCTCTGTGTCTTCCTACAAGCACTACTTCGTTTCAGGTAAGGGCAGTCACTTTTCAGCTCAAACGAACAACATCGTTCACAAAGCTCACATGTTTCTCATCTTAAATGACAAGCATTGGATGTTAGAGGACAAGTGCTTTGTATCAGTTTCAGAAGCAGAGTTGGAATGGATATGGTCCGTATGTGTAGGAAACACCGTTCTTTTCTTCTCAGCACACTCACTTTTCCTGCTGTCTTAGAGACTCTAGAAAGCTAGAGCGTGCTTCTTGCTCTAAAGCAGAGTGTGATCAATGAATGAGAACTCTGCTGTGTGTTTCTCTTCAGAAATGGAGTTAAATCCCAGGCTCTGAGTCTTCCTAAAAAACAAGACTTCGTGTCAGGTAAGGGCTGTTACTTTACAGCTCAAACGAACTACATCGTTCACAAAGCTCACACGTTTCTCATCTTAAATGAGAAGCATTTGATATTAGAGGAACTTGTGTTTATTTCAGTTTCAGAATCAGAGTTGAACAAGATATGGTCTGTATGTGTAGGAAACACTGTTCTTTTGTTCTGAGCACACTCAAGTTACTGCTGTATTAGAGATTCTAGAAAGCAAGGGCGTGCTTCTTGCTCTAAAGCAGAGTGTGATCCATGGATGAGAACTATGCTGTGTGTTTCCCTTCTGAAAAGGAGTTAAATCCCAGGCTCTGTGTCTTCCTACAAGCACTACTTTGTTTCAGGTAAGGGCAGTCACTTTTCTGCTCAAACGAACTACATCGTTCACAAAGCTCACACGATTCTCATCTTAACTGACAAGCATTGGATGTTAGAGGACCAGTGCTTTGTATCAGTTTCAGAAGCAGAGTTGGAATAGATATGGTCCCTATGTGTAGGAAACACCGTTCTTTTGTTCTCATCACACTCACGTTTCCTGCTGTCTTAGTGACTCTGGAAAGCAATAGCGTGCTTCTTGCTCTAAAGCAGAGTGTGATCTATATATGAGAACTCTGCTGTGTGTTTCTCTTCAGAAATGGAGTTAAATCCCAGGCTCTGAGTCTTCCTACAAGCAAGATTTGGTTCAGGTAAGGGCAGTTACTTCACAGCTCAAAGGAACTACATCGTTCACGAAGCTCACATGTTTCTCATCTTAAGTGACAAGCATCGGATGTTAGAGGACCAGTGCTTTGTATCAGTTTAAGAAGCAGAATTGGAATACATATGGTCCACATGTGTAGGAAGCACCGTTCCTTTGTTCTCAGCACACTCATGTTTCCTGCTGTCTTAGAGACTCTAGAACGCTAGAGCGTGCTTCTTGCTCTAAAGCAGAGTGTAATCAATGGATGAGAACTCTGCTGTGAGTTTCTTCAGAAATGGAGTTAAATTCCAGGCTCTGTGTCTTCATACAAGAAAGACTTCCTTTCAATTAAGGGCAGTCACTTTTCAGCTTAAACGAACTACATCGATGACGAAGCTCACACGTTTCTCATCTTCACTGACAAGCATTGGATGTTAGAGGACCAGTGCTTTGTATCAGTTTCAGCAGCAGAGTTGGACTAGATATGGTCCGTATGTGTAGGAAACACCGTTCATTTGTTCTTAGCACACTCATGTTTCTTGCTGTATTAGAGAATCTAGAAAGCAAGAGCGTGGTTCTTGCTCTAAAGCAGGGTGTGATCCATGGATGAGAACTATGCTGTGTGTTTCCTTTCAGAAATTGAGTTAAATCCCAGTCTCTGTGTCTTCCTACAATCAAGATTTCGTTTCAGGTAAGGGCTGTCACTTTTCAGCTCAAATGAACTACATCGTTCATGAAGCTCACACGTTTCTCATCTTAAATGACAACCATTGGATGTTAGAGGACCTGTGCTTTGTATCAATTTAAGAGGCAGAGTTGGACTAGATATGGTCCGTATGTGTAGGAAACACCGTACTTTGTTCTCAGAACACTCATGTTTCCTGCTGTCTTAGAGACTCTAGAAAGCAAGAGCATGCTTCTTGCTCGAAAGCAGAGTGTGATCCATTTATGAGAACTATGCTGTGTGTTTCCTTTCAGAAAAGGAGTTAAATTCCATACTCTGTGTCTTCCTACAATCAAGACTTCGTTTCAAGTAAGGGCAGTCACATTTCAGCTCAAACTAACTACATCGTTCACGAAGCTCACATGTTTCTCATCTTAAATGACAAGCATTGGATGTTAGAGCACCTGTGCTTTGTATCAATTTAAGAGGCAGAGTTGGACTAGATATGGTCCGTATGTGTAGGAAACACCGTTCTTTTGTTCTGAGCACACTCAACTTTCCTGCTGTATTAGAGATTCTAGAAAGCGAGAGCGTTCTTCTTTCTCTAAAGCAGAGTGTGATCCATGGATGAGAACTATGTTGTGTGTTTCCCTTCTGAAAAGGAGTTAAATCCCAGGCTCTGTGTCTTCCTACAAGCACTACCTTGTTTCAGGTAAGAGCAGTCACTTTTCTGCTCAAACGAACTACATCGTTCACAAAGCTCACACGTTTCTCATATTAACTGACAAGCATTGGATGTTAGAGGACCAGTGCTTTGTATCAGTTTCAGAAGCAGAGTTGGAATAGATATGGTCCCTAGGTGTAGGAAACACCGTTCTATTGTTCTCATCACACTCATGTTTCCTGCTGTCTTAGTGACTCTGGAAAGCAAGAGCATGCTTCTTGCTCTAAAGCAGAGTGTGATCTATATATGAGAACTCTGCTGTGTGTTTCTCTTCAGAAATGGAGTTGAATCCCAGGCTCTGAGTCTTCATACAAGCAAGATTTGGTTCAGGTAAGGGCAGTTACTTTATAGCTCAAAGGAACTACATCGTTCACAATATCACACGTTTCTCATCTTAACAGACAAGCATCGGATGTTAGAGGACCAGTGCTTTGTATCAGTTTAAGAAGCAGAATTGGAATACATATGGTCCATATGTGTAGGAAACACCGTTCCTTTGTTCTCAGCACACTCATGTTTCCTGCTGTCTTAGAGACTCTAGAACGCTAGAGCGTGCTTCTTGCTCTAAAGCAGAATGTAATCAATGGATGAGAACTCTGCTGTGAGTTTCTTCAGAAATGGAGTTAAATTCCAGGCTCTGTGTCTTCATACAAGAAAGACTTCCTTTCAATTAAGGGCAGTCACTTTTCAGCTTAAACGAACTACATCGATCACGAAGCTCACACGTTTCTCATCTTCACTGACAAGCATTGGATGTTAGAGGACCAGTGCTTTGTATCAGTTTCAGCAGCAGAGTTGGACTAGATATGGACCGTATGTGTAGGAAACACCGTTCATTTGTTCTTAGCACACTCATGTTCCTGCTGTATTAGAGAATCTAGAAAGCAAGAGCGTGCTTCTGGCTCTAAAGCAGAGTGTGATCCATGGATGAGAACTATGCTGTGTGTTTCCTTTCAGAAATGGAGTTAAATCCCAGTCTCTGTGTCTTCCTACAATCAAGATTTCGTTTCAGGTAAGGGCTGTCACTTTTCAGCTCAAATGAACTACATCGTTCACGAAGCTCACACGTTTCTCATCTTAAATGACAACCATTGGATGTTAGAGGACCTGTGCTTTGTATCAATTTAAGAGGCAGAGTTGGACTAGATATGGTCCGTATGTGTAGGAAACACCGTACTTTTGTTTTCAGAACACTCATGTTTCCTGCTGTCTTAGAGACTCTAGAAAGCAAGAGCATGCTTCTTGCTCTAAAGCAGAGTGTGATCCATTGATGAGAACTATGCTGTGTGTTTCCTTTCAGAAATGGAGTTAAATCCCGGCTCTGTGTCTTCCTACACACAAGACTTCGTTTCAAGTAAGGGCAGTTACATTACAGCTCAAACGAACTACATCGTTCACGAAGCTCACACCTTTCTCATCTTAACTGACATGCATTGGATGTTAGAGGACCTGTGGTTTGTTTCAGTTTCAGAAGCAGAGTTGAACTAGATATGGTCTGTATGTGTAGAAACACCGTTCTTTTGTTCTGAGCACAATCAAATTTCCTGCTGTATTAGAGATTCTAGAAAGCAAGAGCGTTCTTCTTGCTCCAAAGCAGAGTGTGATCCATGGATCAGAACTATGCTGTGTGTTTCCCTTCTGAAATGGAGTTAAATCCCAGGCTCTGTGTCTTCCTACAAGCACTACTTCGTTTCAGGTAAGGGCAGTCACTTTTCAGCTCAAACGAACAACATCGTTCACAAAGCTCACATGTTTCTCATCTTAAATGACAAGCATTGGATGTTAGAGGACAAGTGCTTTGTATCAGTTTCAGAAGCAGAGTTGGAATGGATATGGTCCGTATGTGTAGGAAACACCGTTCTTTTCTTCTCAGCACACTCACTTTTCCTGCTGTCTTAGAGACTCTAGAAAGCTAGAGCGTGCTTCTTGCTCTAAAGCAGAGTGTGGTCAATGGATGAGAACTATGCTGTGTGTTTCCCCTCAGAAATGGAGTTAAAACCCAGGCTCTGTGTCTTCCTTCAAGCAAGATTTTGTTTCAACTAAGGGCAGTCACTTTTCAGCTCAAACTAACTACATCGTTCACGAAGCTCACATGTTTCTCATCTTAACTGACAAGCTTGGATGTTAGAGCACCTGTGCTTTGTATCAATTTCAGAAACAGAGTTGCAATAGATATGGTCCATATGTGTAGGAAACACCGTTCTTTTGTTCTCAGCACACTCACGTGCCTGCTGTCTTAGAGACTCTAGAAAGCTAGAGCGTGCTTCTTGCTCTAAAGCAGAGTATGATCAATGGATGAGAACACTGCTGTGTGTTTCACTTCAGAAAAGGAGTTAAATCTCAGGCTCTGAGTCTTCCTAAAAAACAAGACTTTGTTTCAGGTAAGGGCCGTTACTTTACAGCTCAAACGAACTACATCGTTCACGAAGCTCACACGTTTCTCATCTTAAATGACAACCATTGGATGTTAGAGGACCTGTGCTTTGTATCAGTTTAAGAGGCAGAGTTGGACTAGATATGGTCCGAATGTGTAGGAAACACCGTTCTTTTGTTCTCAGCACACTCATGTTTCCTGCTGTCTTAGAGACGCTAGAAAGCAAGAGCGTGCTTCTCGCTCTAAAGCAGAGTGTGATCTATGTATGAGAACTCTGCTGTGTGTTTCTCTTCAGAAATGGAGTTAAATCCCAGGCTCTGAGTCTTCCTACAAGCAAGACTTCGAATCAGGTAAGGGCTGTTACTTTACAGCTCAAACGAACTACATCGTTCACAAAGCTCACACGTTTCTCATCTTAAATGAGAAGCATTTGATATTAGAGGAACTGGAGTTTGTTTCAGTTTCAGAATCAGAGTTGAACAAGATATGGTCTGTATGTGTAGGAAACACTGTTCTTTTGTTCTGAGCACACTCAAGTTACTGCTGTATTAGAGATTCTAGAAAGCTAGGGCGTGCTTCTTGCTCTAAAGCAGAGTGTGATCCATGGATGAGAACTATGCTGTGTGTTTCCCTTCTGAAAAGGAGTTAAATCCCAGGCTCTGTGTCTTCCTCCAAGCACTACTTTGTTTCAGGTAAGGGCAGTCACTTTTCTGCTCAAAAAAACTACATCGTTCACAAAGCTCACACGATTCTCATCTTAACTGACAAGCATTGGATGTTAGAGTACCAGTGCTTTGTATCAGTTTCAGAAGCAGAGTTGGAATAGATATCGTCCCTATGTGTAGGAAACACCGTTCTTTTGTTCTCATCACACTCACGTTTCCTGCTGTCTTAGTGACTCTGGAAAGCGAGAGCGTGCTTCTTGCTCTAAAGCAGAGTGTGATCTATATATGAGAACTCTGCTGTGTGTTTCTCTTCAGAAATGGAGTTGAATCCCAGGCTCTGAGTCTTCCTACAAGCAAGATTTGGTTCAGGTAAGGGCAGTTACTTTATAGCTCAAAGGAACTACATCGTTCACGAAATCACATGTTTCTCATCTTAACTGACAAGCATCGGATGTTAGAGGACCAGTGCTTTGTATCAGTTTAAGAAGCAGAATTGGAATACATATGGTCCACATGTGTAGGAAGCACCGTTCCTTTGTTCTCAGCACACTCATGTTTCCTGCTGTCTTAGAGACTCTAGAACGCTAGAGCGTGCTTCTTGCTCTAAAGCAGAGTGTAATCAATGGATGAGAACTCTGCTGTGAGTTTCTTCAGAAATGGAGTTAAATTCCAGGCTCTGTGTCTTCATACAAGAAAGACTTCCTTTCAATTAAGGGCAGTCACTTTTCAGCTTAAACGAACTACATCGATCACGAAGCTCACACGTTTCTCATCTTCACTGACAAGCATTGGATGTTAGAGGACCAGTGCTTTGTATCAGTTTCAGCAGCAGAGTTGGACTAGATATGGTCCGTATGTGTAGGAAACACCGTTCATTTGTTCTTAGCACACTCATGTTTCCTGCTGTATTAGAGAATCTAGAAAGCAAGAGCATGCTTCTTGCTCGAAAGCAGAGTGTGATCCATTTATGAGAACTATGCTGTGTGTTTCTTTTCAGAAAAGGAGTTAAATTCCATACTCTGTGTCTTCCTACAAGCAAGACTTCGTTTCAAGTAAGGGCAGTCACTTTTCAGCTCAAACTAACTACATCGTTCACGAAGCTCACATGTTTCTCATCTTAAATGACAAGCATTGGATGTTAGAGCACCTGTGCTTTGTATCAATTTAAGAGGCAGAGTTGGACTAGATATGGTCCGTATGTGTAGGAAACACCGTTCTTTTGTTCTCAGCACACTCATGTTTCCTGCTGTCTTAGAGACTCTAGAAAGCAAGAGGGTGCTTCTTGCTCTAAAGCAGAGTGTGATCCATGGGTGAGAACTATGCTGTGTGTTTCTTTTCAGAAATGGAGTTACATTCTAGGTTCTGTGTCTTCCTACAAGCAAGAATTCGTTTCAAGTAAGGGCATTCACTTTTCAGCTCAAACTAACTACATCTTCACTAAGCTCACATGTTTCTCATCTTAACTGACAAGCATTGGATGTTAGAGGACCTGTGCTTTGTATCAATTTCAGAAGCAGAGTTGGACTAGATATGTTCCGTATATGTGTAGAAAACACCGTTATTTTGTTCTGAGCACAATCAAGTTTCCTGCTGTATTAGAGATTCTAGAAGGCAAGAACGTTCTTCTTACTCTAAAGCAGAGTGTGAACCATGGATGAGAACTATGCTGTGTGTTTCCCTTCTGAAATGGAGTTAAATCCCGGCTCTGTGTCTTCCTACACACAAGACTTCGTTTCAAGTAAGGGCAGTTACATTACAGCTCAAACGAACTACATCGTTCACGAAGCTCACACGTTTCTCATCTTAACTGACAAGCATTGGATGTTAGAGGACCTGTGGTTTGTTTCAGTTTCAGAAGCAGAGTTGAACTAGATATGGTCTGAATGTGTAGAAACACCGTTCTTTTGTTCTGAGCACACTCAACTTTCCTGCTGTATTAGAGATTCTAGAAAGCAAGAGCGTTCTTCTTGCTCTAAAGCAGAGTGTGATCCATGGATCAGAACTATGCTGTGTGTTTCCCTTCTGAAATGGAGTTAAAACCCAGGCTCTGTGTCTTCCTACAAGCAAGATTTTGTTTCAAGTAAGGGCAGTCACTTTTCAGCTCAAACTAACTACATCGTTCACGAAGCTCACATGTTTCTCATCTTAACTGACAAGCTTGGATGTTAGAGGACCTGTGCTTTGTATCAATTTCAGAAACAGAGTTGCAATAGATATGGTCCATATGTGTAGGAAACACCGTTCTTTTGTTCTCAGCACACTCACGTGCCTGCTGTCTTAGAGACTCTAGAAAGCTAGAGCGTGCTTCTTGCTCTAAAGCAGAGTGTGATCAATGGATGAGAACTCTGCTGTGTGTTTCACTTCAGAAATGGAGTTAAATCTCAGGCTCTGAGTCTTCCTAAAAAACAAGACTTTGTTTCAGGTAAGGGCCGTTACTTTACAGCTCAAACGAACTACATCGTTCACGAAGCTCACACGTTTCTCATCTTAAATGACAACCATTGGATTTTAGAGGACCTGTGCTTTGTATCAATTCAAGAGGCAGAGTTGGACTAGGTATGGTGGGTATGTGTAGGAAACACCGTTCTTTTGTTCTCAGCACACTCACGTTTCCTGCTGTATTAGAGAATCTAGAAAACAAGAGCGTGCTTCTTGCTCTAAGGCAGAGTGTGATCCATCGATGAGAACTATGCTGTGTGTTTCCCTTCAGAAAGGGAGTTAAAACCCAGTCTGTGTGTCTTCCTACAATCAAGAATTCGTTTCAGGTAAAGGCAGTCACTTTTCAGCTCAAACAAACTACATCGTTCACGAAGCTCACACGTTTCTCATCTTAAATGACAACCTTTGGATGTTAGAGGACCTGTGCTTTGTATCAGTTTAAGAGGCAGAGTTGGACTAGATATGGTCCGTATGTGTAGGAAACACCGTTCTTTTGTTCTCAGCACACTCATGTTTCCTGCTGTCTTAGAGACGCTAGAAAGCAAGAGCGTGCTTCTCGCTCTAAAGCAGAGTGTGATCTATATATGAGAACTCTGCTGTGTGTTTCTCTTAAGAAATGGAGTTAAATCCCAGGCTCTGAGTCTTCCTACAAGCAAGACTTCGAATCATGTAAGGGCAGTTACTTTACAGCTCAAACGAACTACATTGTTCACGAACTCCCACGCTTCTCATCTTAAATGACAAGCATCGGATGTTAGAGGAAAAGTGCTTTGTATCAGTTTCAGAGGCAGAGTTGGAATAGATATGGTCCGTATGTGTAGGAAACACCGTTCTTTTGTTCTCAGCACACTCACTTTTCCTGCTGTCTTAGAGACTCTAGAAAGCTAGAGCGTGCTTCTTGCTCTAAAGCAGAGTGTGATCAATGAATGAGAACTCTGCTGTGTGTTTCTCTTCAGAAATGGAGTTAAATCCCAGGCTCTGAGTCTTCCTAAAAAACAAGACTTCGTTTCAGGTAAGGGCTGTTACTTTACAGCTCAAACGAACTACATCGTTCACAAAGCTCACACGTTTCTAATCTTAAATGAGAAGCATTTGATATTAGAGGAACTGGTGTTTGTTTCAGTTTCAGAATCAGAGTTGAACAAGATATGGTCTGTATGTATAGGAAACACTGTTCTTTTGTTCTGAGCACACTCAAGTTACTGCTGTATTAGAGATTCTAGAAAGCAAGGGCGTGCTTCTTGCTCTAAAGCAGAGTGTGATCCATGGATGAGAACTATGCTGTGTGTTTCCCTTCTGAAAAGGAGTTAAATCCCAGGCTCTGTGTCTTCCTACAAGCACTACTTTGTTTCAGGTAAGGGCAGTCACTTTTCTGCCCAAACGAACTACATCGTTCACAAAGCTCACACGATTCTCATCTTAACTGACAAGCATTGGATGTTAGAGGACCAGTGCTTTGTATCAGTTTCAGAAGCAGAGTTGGAATAGATATGGTCCCTATGTGTAGGAAACACCGTTCTTTTGTTCTCATCACACTCACGTTTCCTGCTGTCTTAGTGACACTGGAAAGCAAGAGCGTGCTTCTTGCTCTAAAGCAGAGTGTGATCTATATATGAGAACTCTGCTGTGTGTTTCTCTTCAGAAATGGAGTTAAATCCCAGGCTCTGAGTCTTCCTACAAGCAAGATTTGGTTCAGGTAAGGGCAGTTACTTCACAGCTCAAAGGAACTACATCGTTCACGAAGCTCACATGTTTCTCATCTTAAGTGACAAGCATCGGATGTTAGAGGACCAATGCTTTGAATTAGTTTAAGAAGCAGAATTGGAATACATATGGTCCACATGTGTAGGAAGCACCGTTCCTTTGTTCTCAGCACACTCATGTTTCCTGCTGTCTTAGAGACTCTAGAACGCTAGAGCGTGCTTCTTGCTCTAAAGCAGAGTGTAATCAATGGATGAGAACTCTGCTGTGAGTTTCTTCAGAAATGGAGTTAAATTCCAGGCTCTGTGTCTTCATACAAGAAAGACTTCCTTTCAATTAAGGGCAGTCACTTTTCAGCTTAAACGAACTACATCGATCACTAAGCTCACACGTTTCTCATCTTCACTGACAAGCATTGGATGTTAGAGGACCAGTGCTTTGTATCAGTTTCAGCAGCAGAGTTGGACTAGATATGGTCCGTATGTGTAGGAAACACCGTTCATTTGTTCTTAGCACACTCATGTTTCCTGCTGTATTAGAGAATCTAGAAAGCAAGAGCGTGGTTCTTGCTCTAAAGCAGGGTGTGATCCATGGATGAGAACTATGCTGTGTGTTTCCTTTCAGAAATGGAGTTAAATCCCAGTCTCTGTGTCTTCCTACAATCAAGATTTCGTTTCAGGTAAGGGCTGTCACTTTTCAGCTCAAATGAACTACATCGTTCACGAAGCTCACACGTTTCTCATCTTAAATGACAACCATTGGATGTTAGAGGACCTGTGCTTTGTATCAATTTAAGAGGCAGAGTTGGACTAGATATGGTCCGTATGTGTAGGAAACACCGTACTTTGTTCTCAGAACACTCATGTTTCCTGCTGTCTTAGAGACTCTAGAAAGCAAGAGCATGCTTCTTGCTCGAAAGCAGAGTGTGATCCTTTTATGAGAACTATGCTGTGTGTTTCCTTTCAGAAAAGGAGTTAAATTCCATACTCTGTATCTTCCTACAAGCAAGAATTCGTTTCAAGTAAGGGCAGTCACTTTTCAGCTCAAACTAACTACATCGTTCACGAAGCTCACATGTTTCTCATCTTAAATGACAAGCATTGGATGTTAGAGCACCTGTGCTTTGCATCAATTTAAGAGGCAGAGTTGGACTAGATATGGTCCGTATGTGTAGGAAACACCGTTCTTTTGTTCTCAGCACACTCATGTTTCCTGCTGTCTTAGAGACTCTAGAAAGCAAGAGGGTGCTTCTTGCTCTAAAGCAGAGTGTGATCCATGGGTGAGAACTATGCTGTGTGTTTCTTTTCAGAAATGGAGTTACATTCTAGGCTCTGTGTCTTCCTACAAGCAAGAATTCGTTTCAAGTAAGGGCAGTCACTTTTCCGCTCAAACTAACTACATCGTTCACTAAGCTCACATGTTTCTCATCTTAACTGACAAGCATTGGATGTTAGAGGACCTGTGCTTTGTATCAATTTCAGAAGCAGAGTTGGACTAGATATGTTCCGTATATGTGTAGAAAACACCGTTATTTTGTTCTGAGCACAATCAAGTTTCCTGCTGTATTAGAGATTCTAGAAGGCAAGAACGTTCTTCTTACTCTAAAGCAGAGTGTGAACCATGGATGAGAACTATGCTGTGTGTTTCCCTTCTGAAATGGAGTTAAATCCCGGCTCTGTGTCTTCCTACACACAAGACTTCGTTTCAAGTAAGGGCAGTTACATTACAGCTCAAACGAACTACATCGTTCACGAAGCTCACACGTTTCTCATCTTAAATGACGAGCATTGGATGTTAGAGGACCTGTGGTTTGTTTCAGTTTCAGAAGCAGAGTTGAACTAGATATGGTCTGAATGTGTAGAAACACCGTTCTTTTGTTCTGAGCACACTCAACTTTCCTGCTGTATTAGAGATTCTAGAAAGCAAGAGCGTTCTTCTTGCTCTAAAGCAGAGTGTGATCCATGGATCAGAACTATGCTGTGTGTTTCCCTTCTGAAATGGAGTTAAAACCCAGGCTCTGTGTCTTCCTACAAGCAAGATTTTGTTTCAAGTAAGGGCAGTCACTTTTCAGCTCAAACTAACTACATCATTCACGAAGCTCACATGTTTCTCATCTTAACTGACAAGCTTGCATGTTAGAGGACCTGTGCTTTGTATCAATTTCAGAAACAGAGTTGCAATAGATATGGTCCATATGTGTAGGAAACACCGTTCTTTTGTTCTCAGCACACTCACGTGCCTGCTGTCTTAGAGACTCTAGAAAGCTAGAGCGTGCTTCTTGCTCTAAAGCAGAGTGTGATCAATGGATGAGAACTCTGCTGTGTGTTTCACTTCAGAAATGGAGTTAAATCTCAGGCTCTGAGTCTTCCTAAAAAACAAGACTTTGTTTCAGGTAAGGGCCGTTACTTTACAGCTCAAACGAACAACATCGTTCACGAAGCTCACACGTTTCTCATCTTAAATGACAACCATTGGATTTTAGAGGACCTGTGCTTTGTATCAATTTAAGAGGCAGAGTTGGACTAGATATGGTGGGTATGTGTAGGAAACACCGTTCTTTTGTTCTCAGCACACTCACGTTTCTTGCTGTATTAGAGAATCTAGAAAACAAGAGCGTGCTTCTTGCTCTAAAGCAGAGTGTGATCCATCGATGAGAACTATGCTGTGTGTTTCCCTTCAGAAATGGAGTTAAAACCCAGTCTGTGTGTCTTCCTACAATCAAGAATTCGTTTCAGGTAAAGGCAGTCACTTTTCAGCTCAAACGAACTACATCGTTCACGAAGCTCACACGTTTCTCATCTTAAATGACAACCTTTGGATGTTAGAGGACCTGTGCTTTGTATCAGTTTAAGAGGCAGAGTTGGACTAGATATGGTGGGTATGTGTAGGAAACACCGTTCTTTTGTTCTCAGCACACTCATGTTTCCTGCTGTCTTAGAGACGCTAGAAAGCAAGAGCGTGCTTCTCGCTCTAAAGCAGAGTGTGATCTATATATGAGAACTCTGCTGTGTGTTTCTCTTAAGAAATGGAGTTAAATCCCAGGCGGGTCTTCCTACAAGCAAGACTTCGAATCAGGTAAGGGCAGTTACTTTACAGCTCAAACGAACTACATTGTTCATGAACTCCCACGCTTCTCATCTTAAATGACAAGCATCGGATGTTACAGGAAAAGTGCTTTGTATCAGTTTCAGAAGCAGAGTTGGAATAGATATGGTCCGTATGTGTAGGAAACACCGTTCTTTTGTTCTCAGCACACTCACTTTTCCTGCTGTCTTAGAGACTCTAGAAAGCTAGAGCGTGCTTCTTGCTCTAAAGCAGAGTGTGATCAATGAATGAGAACTCTGCTGTGTGTTTCTCTTCAGAAATGGAGTTAAATCCCAGGCTCTGAGTCTTCCTAAAAAACAAGACTTCGTTTTAGGTAAGGGCTGTTACTTTACAGCTCAAACGAACTACATCGTTCACAAAGCTCACACGTTTCTCATCTTAAATGAGAAGCATTTGATATTAGAGGAACTGGGAGGTTTGTTTCAGTTTCAGAATCAGAGTTGAACAAGATATGGTCTGTATGTGTAGGAAACCCTGTTCTTTTGTTCTGATCACACTCAAGTTACTGCTGTATTAGAGATTCTAGAAAGCAAGGGCGTGCTTCTTGCTCTAAAGCAGAGTGTGATCCATGGATGAGAACTAAGCTGTGTGTTTCCCTTCTGAAAAGGAGTTAAATCCCAGGCTCTGTGTCTTCCTACAAGCACTACTTTGTTTCAGGTAAGGGCAGTCACTTTTCTGCTCAAACGAACTACATCGTTCACAAAGCTCACACGATTCTCATCTTAACTGACAAGCATTGGATGTTAGAGGACCAGTGCTTTGTATCAGTTTCAGAAGCAGAGTTGGAATAGATATGGTCCCTATGTGTAGGAAACACCGTTCTTTTGTTCTCATCACACTCACGTTTCCTGCTGTCTTAGTGACTCTGGAAAGCAAGAGCGTGCTTCTTGCTCTAAAGCAGAGTGTAATCAATGGATAAGAACTCTGCTGTGAGTTTCTTCAGAAATGGAGTTAAATTCCAGGCTCTGTGTCTTCATACAAGAAAGACTTCCTTTCAGTTAAGGGCAGTCACTTTTCAGCTTAAACGAACTACATCGATCACGAAGCTCACACGTTTCTCATCTTAAATGACAAGCATTGGATGTTAGAGGACCAGTGCTTTGTATCAGTTTCAGCAGCAGAGTTGGACTAGATATGGTCCGTATGTGTAGGAAACACTGTTCATTTGTTCTTAGCACACTCATGTTTCCTGCTGTATTAGAAAATCTAGAAAGCAAGAGCATGCTTCTTGCTCTAAAGCAGAGTGTGATCCATGGATGAGAACTATGCTGTGTGTTTCCTTTCAGAAATGGAGTTAAATCCCAGTCTCTGTGTCTTCCTACAATCAAGAATTCGTTTCAGGTAAGGGCTGTCACTTTTCAGCTCAAATGAACTACATCGTTCACGAAGCTCACACGTTTCTCATCTTAAATGACAAATATTGGATGTTAGAGGACCTGTGCTTTGTATCAATTTAAGAGGCAGAGTTGGACTAGATATGGTCCGTATGTGTAGGAAACACCGTACTTTTGTTCTCAGAACACTCATGTTTCCTGCTGTCTTAGAGACTCTAGAAAGCAAGAGCATGCTTCTTTCTCGAAAGCAGAGTGTGATCCATTGATGAGAACTATGCTCTGTGTTTCCTTTCTGAAATGGAGTTAAATTCCAGGCTCTGTATCTTCCTACAAGTAAGACGTCGTTTCAAATAAGGGCAGTCACTTTTCAGCTCAAACTAACTACATCGTTCACGAAGCTCACATGTTTCTCTTCTTAACTGACAAGCATTGGATGTTAGAGAACCTGTGCTTTGTATCAATTTAAGAGGCAGAGTTGGACTAGTTATGGTCCGTATGTGTAGGAAACACCGTTCTTTTGTTCTCAGCACACTCATGTTTCCTGCTGTCTTAGAGACTCTAGAAAGCAAGAGGGTGCTTCTTGCTCTAAAGTAGAGTGTGGTCCATGGATGAGAACTATGCTGTGTGTTTCCTTTCAGAAATGGAGTTAAATTCTAGGCTCTTTGTCTTCCTACAAGCAAGAATTCGTTTCAAGTAAGGGCAGTCAATTTTCAGCTCAAACTAACTACATCGTTCACTAAGCTCACATGTTTCTCATCTTAACTGACAAGCTTGGATGTTAGAGGACCTGTGCTTTGTATCAATTTCAGAAACAGAGTTGCAATAGATATGGTCCATATGTGTAGGAAACACCGTTCTTTTGTTCTCAGCACACTCACGTGCCTGCTGTCTTAGAGACTCTAGAAAGCTAGAGCGTGCTTCTTGCTCTAAAGCAGAGTGTGATCAATGGATGAGAACTCTGCTGTGTGTTTCACTTCAGAAATGGAGTTAAATCTCAGGCTCTGAGTCTTCCTAAAAAACAAGACTTTGTTTCAGGTAAGGGCCGTTACTTTACAGCTCAAACGAACTACATCGTTCACGAAGCTCACACGTTTCTCATCTTAAATGACAACCATTGGATTTTAGAGGACCTGTGCTTTGTATCAATTTAAGAGGCAGAGTTGGACTAGATATGGTGGGTATGTGTAGGAAACACCGTTCTTTTGTTCTCAGCACACTCACGTTTCCTGCTGTATTAGAGAATCTTGAAAACAAGAGCGTGCTTCTTGCTCTAAAGCAGAGTGTGATCCATCGATGAGAACTATGCTGTGTGTTTCCCTTCAGAAATGGAGTTAAAACCCAGTCTGTGTGTCTTCCTAAAATCAAGAATTCGTTTCAGGTAAAGGCAGTCACTTTTCAGCTCAAAGGAACTACATCGTTCACGAAGCTCACACGTTTCTCATCTTAAATGACAACCTTTGGATGTTAGAGGACCTGTGCTTTGTATCAGTTTAAGAGGCAGAGTTGGACTAGATATGGTCCGTATGTGTAGGAAACACCGTTCTTTTGTTCTCAGCACACTCATGTTTCCTGCTGTCTTAGAGACGCTAGAAAGCAAGAGCGTGCTTCTCGCTCTAAAGCAGAGTGTGATCTATATATGAGAACTCTGCTGTATGTTTCTCTTAAGAAATGGAGTTAAATCCCAGGCTCTGAGTCTTCCTACAAGCAAGACTTCGAATCAGGTAAGGGCAGTTACTTTACAGCTCAAACGAACTACATTGTTCACGAACTCCCACGCTTCTCATCTTAAATGACAAGCATCGGATGTTAGAGGAAAAGTGCTTTGTATCAGTTTCAGAAGCAGAGTTGGAATAGATATGGTCCGTATGTGTAGGAAACACCGTTCTTTTGTTTTCAGCACACTCACTTTTCCTGCTGTCTTAGAGACTCTAGAAAGCTAGAGCGTGCTTCTTGCTCTAAAGCAGAGTGTGATCAATGAATGAGAACTCTGCTGTGTGTTTCTCTTCAGAAATGGAGTTAAATCCCAGGCTCTGAGTCTTCCTAAAAAACAAGACTTCGTTTCAGGTAAGGGCTGTTACTTTACAGCTCAAACGAACTACATCGTTCACAAAGCTCACACGTTTCTCATCTTAAATGAGAAGCATTTGATATTAGAGGAACTGGGGTTTGTTTCAGTTTCAGAATCAGAGTTGAACAAGATATGGTCTGTATGTGTAGGAAACACTGTTCTTTTGTTCTGAGCACACTCAAGTTACTGCTGTATTAGAGATTCTAGAAAGCAAGGGCATGCTTCTTGCTCTAAAGCAGAGTGTGATCCATGGATGAGAACTATGCTGTGTGTTTCCCTTCTGAAAAGGAGTTAAATCCCAGGCTCTGTGTCTTCCTACAAGCACTACTTTGTTTCAGGTAAGGGCAGTCACTTTTCTGCTCAAACGAACTACATCGTTCACAAAGCTCACACGATTCTCATCTTAACTGACAAGCATTGGATGTTAGAGGACCAGTGCTTTGTATCAGTTTAAGAAGCAGAATTGGAATACATATGGTCTGTATGTGTAGGAAACACCGTTCCTTTGTTCTCAGCACACTCATGTTTCCTGCTGTATTAGAGAATCTAGAAAGCAAGAGCATGCTTCTTGCTCTAAAGCAGAGTGTGATCCATGGATGAGAACTATGCTGTGTGTTTCCTTTCAGAAATGGAGTTAAATCCCAGTCTCTGTGTCTTCCTACAATCAAGAATTCATTTCAGGTTAGGGCTGTCACTTTTCAGCTCAAATGAACTACATCGTTCACGAAGCTCACACGTTTCTCATCTTAAATGACAAATATTGGATGTTAGAGGACCTGTGCTTTGTATCAATTTAAGAGGCAGAGTTGGACTAGATATGGTCCGTATGTGTAGGAAACACCGTACTTTTGTTCTCAGAACACTCATGTTTCCTGCTGTCTTAGAGACTCTAGAAAGCAAGAGCATGCTTCTTTCTCGAAAGCAGAGTGTGATCCATTGATGAGAACTATGCTCTGTGTTTCCTTTCTGAAATGGAGTTAAATTCCAGGCTCTGTATCTTCCTACAAGCAAGACGTCGTTTCAAGTAAGGGCAGTCACTTTTCAGCTCAAACTAACTACATCGTTCACGAAGCTCACATGTTTCTCATCTTAAATGACAAATATTGGATGTTAGAGGACCTGTGCTTTGTATCAATTTCAGAAACAGAGTTGCAATAGATATGGTCCATATGTGTAGGAAACACCGTTCTTTTGTTATCAGCACACTCACGTGCCTGCTGTCTTAGAGACTCTAGAAAGCTAGAGCGTGCTTCTTGCTCTAAAGCAGAGTGTGATCAATGGATGAGAACTCTGCTGTGTGTTTCACTTCAGAAATGGAGTTAAATCTCAGGCTCTGAGTCTTCCTAAAAAACAAGACTTTGTTTCAGGTAAAGGCCGTTACTTTACAGCTCAAACGAACTACATCGTTCACGAAGCTCACACGTTTCTCATCTTAAATGACAACCTTTGGATGTTAGAGGACCTGTGCTTTGTATCAGTTTAAGAGGCAGAGTTGGACTAGATATGGTGGGTATGTGTAGGAAACACCGTTCTTTTGTTCTCAGCACACTCATGTTTCCTGCTGTCTTAGAGACGCTAGAAAGCAAGAGCGTGCTTCTCGCTCTAAAGCAGAGTGTGATCTATATATGAGAACTCTGCTGTGTGTTTCTCTTAAGAAATGGAGTTAAATCCCAGGCGGGTCTTCCTACAAGCAAGACTTCGAATCAGGTAAGGGCAGTTACTTTACAGCTCAAACGAACTACATTGTTCATGAACTCCCACGCTTCTCATCTTAAATGACAAGCATCGGATGTTACAGGAAAAGTGCTTTGTATCAGTTTCAGAAGCAGAGTTGGAATAGATATGGTCCGTATGTGTAGGAAACACCGTTCTTTTGTTCTCAGCACACTCACTTTTCCTGCTGTCTTAGAGACTCTAGAAAGCTAGAGCGTGCTTCTTGCTCTAAAGCAGAGTGTGATCAATGAATGAGAACTCTGCTGTGTGTTTCTCTTCAGAAATGGAGTTAAATCCCAGGCTCTGAGTCTTCCTAAAAAACAAGACTTCGTTTTAGGTAAGGGCTGTTACTTTACAGCTCAAACGAACTACATCGTTCACAAAGCTCACACGTTTCTCATCTTAAATGAGAAGCATTTGATATTAGAGGAACTCGGAGGTTTGTTTCAGTTTCAGAATCAGAGTTGAACAAGATATGGTCTGTATGTGTAGGAAACCCTGTTCTTTTGTTCTGATCACACTCAAGTTACTGCTGTATTAGAGATTCTAGAAAGCAAGGGCGTGCTTCTTGCTCTAAAGCAGAGTGTGATCCATGGATGAGAACTAAGCTGTGTGTTTCCCTTCTGAAAAGGAGTTAAATCCCAGGCTCTGTGTCTTCCTACAAGCACTACTTTGTTTCAGGTAAGGGCAGTCACTTTTCTGCTCAAACGAACTACATCGTTCACAAAGCTCACACGATTCTCATCTTAACTGACAAGCATTGGATGTTAGAGGACCAGTGCTTTGTATCAGTTTCAGAAGCAGAGTTGGAATAGATATGGTCCCTATGTGTAGGAAACACCGTTCTTTTGTTCTCATCACACTCACGTTTCCTGCTGTCTTAGTGACTCTGGAAAGCAAGAGCGTGCTTCTTGCTCTAAAGCAGAGTGTAATCAATGGATAAGAACTCTGCTGTGAGTTTCTTCAGAAATGGAGTTAAATTCCAGGCTCTGTGTCTTCATACAAGAAAGACTTCCTTTCAGTTAAGGGCAGTCACTTTTCAGCTTAAACGAACTACATCGATCACGAAGCTCACACGTTTCTCATCTTAAATGACAAGCATTGGATGTTAGAGGACCAGTGCTTTGTATCAGTTTCAGCAGCAGAGTTGGACTAGATATGGTCCGTATGTGTAGGAAACACTGTTCATTTGTTCTTAGCACACTCATGTTTCCTGCTGTATTAGAAAATCTAGAAAGCAAGAGCATGCTTCTTGCTCTAAAGCAGAGTGTGATCCATGGATGAGAACTATGCTGTGTGTTTCCTTTCAGAAATGGAGTTAAATCCCAGTCTCTGTGTCTTCCTACAATCAAGAATTCGTTTCAGGTAAGGGCTGTCACTTTTCAGCTCAAATGAACTACATCGTTCACGAAGCTCACACGTTTCTCATCTTAAATGACAAATATTGGATGTTAGAGGACCTGTGCTTTGTATCAATTTAAGAGGCAGAGTTGGACTAGATATGGTCCGTATGTGTAGGAAACACCGTACTTTTGTTCTCAGAACACTCATGTTTCCTGCTGTCTTAGAGACTCTAGAAAGCAAGAGCATGCTTCTTTCTCGAAAGCAGAGTGTGATCCATTGATGAGAACTATGCTCTGTGTTTCCTTTCTGAAATGGAGTTAAATTCCAGGCTCTGTATCTTCCTACAAGTAAGACGTCGTTTCAAATAAGGGCAGTCACTTTTCAGCTCAAACTAACTACATCGTTCACGAAGCTCACATGTTTCTCTTCTTAACTGACAAGCATTGGATGTTAGAGGACCTGTGCTTTGTATCAATTTAAGAGGCAGAGTTGGACTAGTTATGGTCCGTATGTGTAGGAAACACCGTTCTTTTGTTCTCAGCACACTCATGTTTCCTGCTGTCTTAGAGACTCTAGAAAGCAAGAGGGTGCTTCTTGCTCTAAAGTAGAGTGTGGTCCATGGATGAGAACTATGCTGTGTGTTTCCTTTCAGAAATGGAGTTAAATTCTAGGCTCTTTGTCTTCCTACAAGCAAGAATTCGTTTCAAGTAAGGGCAGTCAATTTTCAGCTCAAACTAACTACATCGTTCACTAAGCTCACATGTTTCTCATCTTAACTGACAAGCTTGGATGTTAGAGGACCTGTGCTTTGTATCAATTTCAGAAACAGAGTTGCAATAGATATGGTCCATATGTGTAGGAAACACCGTTCTTTTGTTCTCAGCACACTCACGTGCCTGCTGTCTTAGAGACTCTAGAAAGCTAGAGCGTGCTTCTTGCTCTAAAGCAGAGTGTGATCAATGGATGAGAACTCTGCTGTGTGTTTCACTTCAGAAATGGAGTTAAATCTCAGGCTCTGAGTCTTCCTAAAAAACAAGACTTTGTTTCAGGTAAGGGCCGTTACTTTACAGCTCAAACGAACTACATCGTTCACGAAGCTCACACGTTTCTCATCTTAAATGACAACCATTGGATTTTAGAGGACCTGTGCTTTGTATCAATTTAAGAGGCAGAGTTGGACTAGATATGGTGGGTATGTGTAGGAAACACCGTTCTTTTGTTCTCAGCACACTCACGTTTCCTGCTGTATTAGAGAATCTTGAAAACAAGAGCGTGCTTCTTGCTCTAAAGCAGAGTGTGATCCATCGATGAGAACTATGCTGTGTGTTTCCCTTCAGAAATGGAGTTAAAACCCAGTCTGTGTGTCTTCCTAAAATCAAGAATTCGTTTCAGGTAAAGGCAGTCACTTTTCAGCTCAAAGGAACTACATCGTTCACGAAGCTCACACGTTTCTCATCTTAAATGACAACCTTTGGATGTTAGAGGACCTGTGCTTTGTATCAGTTTAAGAGGCAGAGTTGGACTAGATATGGTCCGTATGTGTAGGAAACACCGTTCTTTTGTTCTCAGCACACTCATGTTTCCTGCTGTCTTAGAGACGCTAGAAAGCAAGAGCGTGCTTCTCGCTCTAAAGCAGAGTGTGATCTATATATGAGAACTCTGCTGTATGTTTCTCTTAAGAAATGGAGTTAAATCCCAGGCTCTGAGTCTTCCTACAAGCAAGACTTCGAATCAGGTAAGGGCAGTTACTTTACAGCTCAAACGAACTACATTGTTCACGAACTCCCACGCTTCTCATCTTAAATGACAAGCATCGGATGTTAGAGGAAAAGTGCTTTGTATCAGTTTCAGAAGCAGAGTTGGAATAGATATGGTCCGTATGTGTAGGAAACACCGTTCTTTTGTTTTCAGCACACTCACTTTTCCTGCTGTCTTAGAGACTCTAGAAAGCTAGAGCGTGCTTCTTGCTCTAAAGCAGAGTGTGATCAATGAATGAGAACTCTGCTGTGTGTTTCTCTTCAGAAATGGAGTTAAATCCCAGGCTCTGAGTCTTCCTAAAAAACAAGACTTCGTTTCAGGTAAGGGCTGTTACTTTACAGCTCAAACGAACTACATCGTTCACAAAGCTCACACGTTTCTCATCTTAAATGAGAAGCATTTGATATTAGAGGAACTGGGGTTTGTTTCAGTTTCAGAATCAGAGTTGAACAAGATATGGTCTGTATGTGTAGGAAACACTGTTCTTTTGTTCTGAGCACACTCAAGTTACTGCTGTATTAGAGATTCTAGAAAGCAAGGGCATGCTTCTTGCTCTAAAGCAGAGTGTGATCCATGGATGAGAACTATGCTGTGTGTTTCCCTTCTGAAAAGGAGTTAAATCCCAGGCTCTGTGTCTTCCTACAAGCACTACTTTGTTTCAGGTAAGGGCAGTCACTTTTCTGCTCAAACGAACTACATCGTTCACAAAGCTCACACGATTCTCATCTTAACTGACAAGCATTGGATGTTAGAGGACCAGTGCTTTGTATCAGTTTAAGAAGCAGAATTGGAATACATATGGTCTGTATGTGTAGGAAACACCGTTCCTTTGTTCTCAGCACACTCATGTTTCCTGCTGTATTAGAGAATCTAGAAAGCAAGAGCATGCTTCTTGCTCTAAAGCAGAGTGTGATCCATGGATGAGAACTATGCTGTGTGTTTCCTTTCAGAAATGGAGTTAAATCCCAGTCTCTGTGTCTTCCTACAATCAAGAATTCATTTCAGGTTAGGGCTGTCACTTTTCAGCTCAAATGAACTACATCGTTCACGAAGCTCACACGTTTCTCATCTTAAATGACAAATATTGGATGTTAGAGGACCTGTGCTTTGTATCAATTTAAGAGGCAGAGTTGGACTAGATATGGTCCGTATGTGTAGGAAACACCGTACTTTTGTTCTCAGAACACTCATGTTTCCTGCTGTCTTAGAGACTCTAGAAAGCAAGAGCATGCTTCTTTCTCGAAAGCAGAGTGTGATCCATTGATGAGAACTATGCTCTGTGTTTCCTTTCTGAAATGGAGTTAAATTCCAGGCTCTGTATCTTCCTACAAGCAAGACGTCGTTTCAAGTAAGGGCAGTCACTTTTCAGCTCAAACTAACTACATCGTTCACGAAGCTCACATGTTTCTCATCTTAAATGACAAATATTGGATGTTAGAGGACCTGTGCTTTGTATCAATTTCAGAAACAGAGTTGCAATAGATATGGTCCATATGTGTAGGAAACACCGTTCTTTTGTTATCAGCACACTCACGTGCCTGCTGTCTTAGAGACTCTAGAAAGCTAGAGCGTGCTTCTTGCTCTAAAGCAGAGTGTGATCAATGGATGAGAACTCTGCTGTGTGTTTCACTTCAGAAATGGAGTTAAATCTCAGGCTCTGAGTCTTCCTAAAAAACAAGACTTTGTTTCAGGTAAAGGCCGTTACTTTACAGCTCAAACGAACTACATCGTTCACGAAGCTCACACGTTTCTCATCTTAAATGACAACCATTGGATGTTAGAGGACCTGTGCTTTGTATCAATTTAAGAGGCAGAGTTGGACTAGATATGGTGGGTATGTGTAGGAAACACCGTTCTTTTGTTCTCAGCACACTCACGTTTCCTGCTGTATTAGAGAATCTAGAAAACAAGAGCGTGCTTCTTGCTCTAAAGCAGAGTGTGATCCATCGATGAGAACTATGCTGTGTGTTTCCCTTCAGAAATGGAGTTAAAACCCAGTCTCTGTGTCTTCCTACAATCAAGAATTCGTTTTAGGTAAGGGCAGTCACTTTTCACCTCAAACGAACTACATCGTTCACGAACCTCATACATTTCTCATCTTAAATGACAACCATTGGATGTTAGAGGACCTGTGCTTTATATCAGTTTAAGAGGCAGAGTTGGACTAGATATGGTCCGTATGTGTAGGAAACACCGTTCTTTTGTTCTCAGCACACTCATGTTTCCTGCTGTCTTAGAGACGCTAGAAAGCAAGAGCGTGCTTCTCGCTCTAAAGCAGAGTGTGATCTATATATGAGAACTCTGCTGTGTGTTTCTCTTAAGAAATGGAGTTAAATCCCAGGCTCTGAGTCTTCCTACAAGCAAGACTTCGAATCAGGTAAGGGCAGTTACTTTACAGCTCAAACGAACTACATTGTTCACGAACTCCCACGCTTCTCATCTTAAATGACAAGCATCGGATGTTAGAGGAAAAGTGCTTTGTATCAGTTTCAGAAGCAGAGTTGGAATAGATATGGTCCGTATGTGTAGGAAACACCGTTCTTTTGTTTTCAGCACACTCACTTTTCCTGCTGTCTTAGAGACTCTAGAAAGCTAGAGCGTGCTTCTTGCTCTAAAGCAGAGTGTGATCAATGAATGAGAACTCTGCTGTGTGTTTCTCTTCAGAAATGGAGTTAAATCCCAGGCTCTGAGTCTTCCTAAAAAACAAGACTTCGTTTCAGGTAAGGGCTGTTACTTTACAGCTCAAACGAACTACATCGTTCACAAAGCTCACACGTTTCTCATCTTAAATGAGAAGCATTTGATATTAGAGGAACTGGGGTTTGTTTCAGTTTCAGAATCAGAGTTGAACAAGATATGGTCTGTATGTGTAGGAAACCCTGTTCTTTTGTTCTGATCACACTCAAGTTACTGCTGTATTAGAGATTCTAGAAAGCAAGGGCGTGCTTCTTGCTCTAAAGCAGAGTGTGATCCATGGATGAGAACTAAGCTGTGTGTTTCCCTTCTGAAAAGGAGTTAAATCCCAGGCTCTGTGTCTTCCTACAAGCACTACTTTGTTTCAGGTAAGGGCAGTCACTTTTCTGCTCAAACGAACTACATCGTTCACAAAGCTCACACGATTCTCATCTTAACTGACAAGCATTGGATGTTAGAGGACCTGTGGTTTGTTTCAGTTTCAGAAGCAGAGTTGAACTAGATATGGTCTGTATGTGTAGGAAACACCGTTCTTTTGTTCTCATCACACTCACGTTTCCTGCTGTTTTAGTGACTCTGGAAAGCAAGAGCGTGCTTCTTGCTCTAAAGCAGAGTGTAATCAATGGATAAGAACTCTGCTGTGAGTTTCTTCAGAAATGGAGTTAAATTCCAGGCTCTGTGTCTTCATACAAGAAAGACTTCCTTTCAGTTAAGGGCAGTCACTTTTCAGCTTAAACGAACTACATCGATCACGAAGCTCACACGTTTCTCATCTTAAATGACAAGCATTGGATGTTAGAGGACCAGTGCTTTGTATCAGTTTCAGCAGCAGAGTTGGACTAGATATGGTCCGTATGTGTAGGAAACACTGTTCATTTGTTCTTAGCACACTCATGTTTCCTGCTGTATTAGAAAATCTAGAAAGCAAGAGCATGCTTCTTGCTCTAAAGCAGAGTGTGATCCATGGATGAGAACTATGCTGTGTGTTTCCTTTCAGAAATGGAGTTAAATCCCAGTCTCTGTGTCTTCCTACAATCAAGAATTCGTTTCAGGTAAGGGCTGTCACTTTTCAGCTCAAATGAACTACATCGTTCACGAAGCTCACACGTTTCTCATCTTAAATGACAAATATTGGATGTTAGAGGACCTGTGCTTTGTATCAATTTAAGAGGCAGAGTTGGACTAGATATGGTCCGTATGTGTAGGAAACACCGTACTTTTGTTCTCAGAACACTCATGTTTCCTGCTGTCTTAGAGACTCTAGAAAGCAAGAGCATGCTTCTTTCTCGAAAGCAGAGTGTGATCCATTGATGAGAACTATGCTCTGTGTTTCCTTTCTGAAATGGAGTTAAATTCCAGGCTCTGTATCTTCCTACAAGTAAGACGTCGTTTCAAATAAGGGCAGTCACTTTTCAGCTCAAACTAACTACATCGTTCACGAAGCTCACATGTTTCTCTTCTTAACTGACAAGCATTGGATGTTAGAGGACCTGTGCTTTGTATCAATTTAAGAGGCAGAGTTGGACTAGTTATGGTCCGTATGTGTAGGAAACACCGTTCTTTTGTTCTCAGCACACTCATGTTTCCTGCTGTCTTAGAGACTCTAGAAAGCAAGAGGGTGCTTCTTGCTCTAAAGTAGAGTGTGGTCCATGGATGAGAACTATGCTGTGTATTTCCTTTCAGAAATGGAGTTAAATTCTAGGCTCTTTGTCTTCCTACAAGCAAGAATTCGTTTCAAGTAAGGGCAGTCAATTTTCAGCTCAAACTAACTACATCGTTCACTAAGCTCACATGTTTCTCATCTTAACTGACAAGCTTGGATGTTAGAGGACCTGTGCTTTGTATCAATTTCAGAAACAGAGTTGCAATAGATATGGTCCATATGTGTAGGAAACACCGTTCTTTTGTTCTCAGCACACTCACGTGCCTGCTGTCTTAGAGACTCTAGAAAGCTAGAGCGTGCTTCTTGCTCTAAAGCAGAGTGTGATCAATGGATGAGAACTCTGCTGTGTGTTTCACTTCAGAAATGGAGTTAAATCTCAGGCTCTGAGTCTTCCTAAAAAACATGACTTTGTTTCAGGTAAGGGCCGTTACTTTACAGCTCAAACGAACTACATCGTTCACGAAGCTCACACGTTTCTCATCTTAAATGACAACCATTGGATTTTAGAGGACCTGTGCTTTGTATCAATTTAAGAGGCAGAGTTGGACTAGATATGGTGGGTATGTGTAGGAAACACCGTTCTTTTGTTCTCAGCACACTCACGTTTCCTGCTGTATTAGAGAATCTTGAAAACAAGAGCGTGCTTCTTGCTCTAAAGCAGAGTGTGATCCATCGATGAGAACTATGCTGTGTGTTTCCCTTCAGAAATGGAGTTAAAACCCAGTCTGTGTGTCTTCCTACAATCAAGAATTCGTTTCAGGTAAAGGCAGTCACTTTTCAGCTCAAAGGAACTACATCGTTCACGAAGCTCACACGTTTCTCATCTTAAATGACAACCTTTGGATGTTAGAGGACCTGTGCTTTGTATCAGTTTAAGAGGCAGAGTTGGACTAGATATGGTCCGTATGTGTAGGAAACACCGTTCTTTTGTTCTCAGCACACTCATGTTTCCTGCTGTCTTAGAGACGCTAGAAAGCAAGAGCGTGCTTCTCGCTCTAAAGCAGAGTGTGATCTATATATGAGAACTCTGCTGTATGTTTCTCTTAAGAAATGGAGTTAAATCCCAGGCTCTGAGTCTTCCTACAAGCAAGACTTCGAATCAGGTAAGGGCAGTTACTTTACAGCTCAAACGAACTACATTGTTCACGAACTCCCACGCTTCTCATCCTAAATGACAAGCATCGGATGTTAGAGGAAAAGTGCTTTGTATCAGTTTCAGAAGCAGAGTTGGAATAGATATGGTCCGTATGTGTAGGAAACACCGTTCTTTTGTTTTCAGCACACTCACTTTTCCTGCTGTCTTAGAGACTCTAGAAAGCTAGAGCGTGCTTCTTGCTCTAAAGCAGAGTGTGATCAATGAATGAGAACTCTGCTGTGTGTTTCTCTTCAGAAATGGAGTTAAATCCCAGGCTCTGAGTCTTCCTAAAAAACAAGACTTCGTTTCAGGTAAGGGCTGTTACTTTACAGCTCAAACGAACTACATCGTTCACAAAGCTCACACGTTTCTCATCTTAAATGAGAAGCATTTGATATTAGAGGAACTGGGGTTTGTTTCAGTTTCAGAATCAGAGTTGAACAAGATATGGTCTGTATGTGTAGGAAACACTGTTCTTTTGTTCTGAGCACACTCAAGTTACTGCTGTATTAGAGATTCTAGAAAGCAAGGGCATGCTTCTTGCTCTAAAGCAGAGTGTGATCCATGGATGAGAACTATGCTGTGTGTTTCCCTTCTGAAAAGGAGTTAAATCCCAGGCTCTGTGTCTTCCTACAAGCACTACTTTGTTTCAGGTAAGGGCAGTCACTTTTCTGCTCAAACGAACTACATCGTTCACAAAGCTCACACGATTCTCATCTTAACTGACAAGCATTGGATGTTAGAGGACCAGTGCTTTGTATCAGTTTAAGAAGCAGAATTGGAATACATATGGTCTGTATGTGTAGGAAACACCGTTCCTTTGTTCTCAGCACACTCATGTTTCCTGCTGTATTAGAGAATCTAGAAAGCAAGAGCATGCTTCTTGCTCTAAAGCAGAGTGTGATCCATGGATGAGAACTATGCTGTGTGTTTCCTTTCAGAAATGGAGTTAAATCCCAGTCTCTGTGTCTTCCTACAATCAAGAATTCATTTCAGGTTAGGGCTGTCACTTTTCAGCTCAAATGAACTACATCGTTCACGAAGCTCACACGTTTCTCATCTTAAATGACAAATATTGGATGTTAGAGGACCTGTGCTTTGTATCAATTTAAGAGGCAGAGTTGGACTAGATATGGTCCGTATGTGTAGGAAACACCGTACTTTTGTTCTCAGAACACTCATGTTTCCTGCTGTCTTAGAGACTCTAGAAAGCAAGAGCATGCTTCTTTCTCGAAAGCAGAGTGTGATCCATTGATGAGAACTATGCTCTGTGTTTCCTTTCTGAAATGGAGTTAAATTCCAGGCTCTGTATCTTCCTACAAGCAAGACGTCGTTTCAAGTAAGGGCAGTCACTTTTCAGCTCAAACTAACTACATCGTTCACGAAGCTCACATGTTTCTCATCTTAAATGACAAATATTGGATGTTAGAGGACCTGTGCTTTGTATCAATTTCAGAAACAGAGTTGCAATAGATATGGTCCATATGTGTAGGAAACACCGTTCTTTTGTTATCAGCACACTCACGTGCCTGCTGTCTTAGAGACTCTAGAAAGCTAGAGCGTGCTTCTTGCTCTAAAGCAGAGTGTGATCAATGGATGAGAACTCTGCTGTGTGTTTCACATCAGAAATGGAGTTAAATCTCAGGCTCTGAGTCTTCCTAAAAAACAAGACTTTGTTTCAGGTAAAGGCCGTTACTTTACAGCTCAAACGAACTACATCGTTCACGAAGCTCACACGTTTCTCATCTTAAATGACAACCATTGGATGTTAGAGGACCTGTGCTTTGTATCAATTTAAGAGGCAGAGTTGGACTAGATATGGTGGGTATGTGTAGGAAACACCGTTCTTTTGTTCTCAGCACACTCACGTTTCCTGCTGTATTAGAGAATCTAGAAAACAAGAGCGTGCTTCTTGCTCTAAAGCAGAGTGTGATCCATCGATGAGAACTATGCTGTGTGTTTCCCTTCAGAAATGGAGTTAAAACCCAGTCTCTGTGTCTTCCTACAATCAAGAATTCGTTTTAGGTAAGGGCAGTCACTTTTCACCTCAAACGAACTACATCGTTCACGAACCTCATACATTTCTCATCTTAAATGACAACCATTGGATGTTAGAGGACCTGTGCTTTATATCAGTTTAAGAGGCAGAGTTGGACTAGATATGGTCCGTATGTGTAGGAAACACCGTTCTTTTGTTCTCAGCACACTCATGTTTCCTGCTGTCTTAGAGACGCTAGAAAGCAAGAGCGTGCTTCTCGCTCTAAAGCAGAGTGTGATCTATATATGAGAACTCTGCTGTGTGTTTCTCTTAAGAAATGGAGTTAAATCCCAGGCTCTGAGTCTTCCTACAAGCAAGACTTCGAATCAGGTAAGGGCAGTTACTTTACAGCTCAAACGAACTACATTGTTCACGAACTCCCACGCTTCTCATCTTAAATGACAAGCATCGGATGTTAGAGGAAAAGTGCTTTGTATCAGTTTCAGAAGCAGAGTTGGAATAGATATGGTCCGTATGTGTAGGAAACACCGTTCTTTTGTTTTCAGCACACTCACTTTTCCTGCTGTCTTAGAGACTCTAGAAAGCTAGAGCGTGCTTCTTGCTCTAAAGCAGAGTGTGATCAATGAATGAGAACTCTGCTGTGTGTTTCTCTTCAGAAATGGAGTTAAATCCCAGGCTCTGAGTCTTCCTAAAAAACAAGACTTCGTTTCAGGTAAGGGCTGTTACTTTACAGCTCAAACGAACTACATCGTTCACAAAGCTCACACGTTTCTCATCTTAAATGAGAAGCATTTGATATTAGAGGAACTGGGGTTTGTTTCAGTTTCAGAATCAGAGTTGAACAAGATATGGTCTGTATGTGTAGGAAACCCTGTTCTTTTGTTCTGATCACACTCAAGTTACTGCTGTATTAGAGATTCTAGAAAGCAAGGGCGTGCTTCTTGCTCTAAAGCAGAGTGTGATCCATGGATGAGAACTAAGCTGTGTGTTTCCCTTCTGAAAAGGAGTTAAATCCCAGGCTCTGTGTCTTCCTACAAGCACTACTTTGTTTCAGGTAAGGGCAGTCACTTTTCTGCTCAAACGAACTACATCGTTCACAAAGCTCACACGATTCTCATCTTAACTGACAAGCATTGGATGTTAGAGGACCTGTGGTTTGTTTCAGTTTCAGAAGCAGAGTTGAACTAGATATGGTCTGTATGTGTAGGAAACACCGTTCTTTTGTTCTCATCACACTCACGTTTCCTGCTGTTTTAGTGACTCTGGAAAGCAAGAGCGTGCTTCTTGCTCTAAAGCAGAGTGTAATCAATGGATAAGAACTCTGCTGTGAGTTTCTTCAGAAATGGAGTTAAATTCCAGGCTCTGTGTCTTCATACAAGAAAGACTTCCTTTCAGTTAAGGGCAGTCACTTTTCAGCTTAAACGAACTACATCGATCACGAAGCTCACACGTTTCTCATCTTAAATGACAAGCATTGGATGTTAGAGGACCAGTGCTTTGTATCAGTTTCAGCAGCAGAGTTGGACTAGATATGGTCCGTATGTGTAGGAAACACTGTTCATTTGTTCTTAGCACACTCATGTTTCCTGCTGTATTAGAAAATCTAGAAAGCAAGAGCATGCTTCTTGCTCTAAAGCAGAGTGTGATCCATGGATGAGAACTATGCTGTGTGTTTCCTTTCAGAAATGGAGTTAAATCCCAGTCTCTGTGTCTTCCTACAATCAAGAATTCGTTTCAGGTAAGGGCTGTCACTTTTCAGCTCAAATGAACTACATCGTTCACGAAGCTCACACGTTTCTCATCTTAAATGACAAATATTGGATGTTAGAGGACCTGTGCTTTGTATCAATTTAAGAGGCAGAGTTGGACTAGATATGGTCCGTATGTGTAGGAAACACCGTACTTTTGTTCTCAGAACACTCATGTTTCCTGCTGTCTTAGAGACTCTAGAAAGCAAGAGCATGCTTCTTTCTCGAAAGCAGAGTGTGATCCATTGATGAGAACTATGCTCTGTGTTTCCTTTCTGAAATGGAGTTAAATTCCAGGCTCTGTATCTTCCTACAAGTAAGACGTCGTTTCAAATAAGGGCAGTCACTTTTCAGCTCAAACTAACTACATCGTTCACGAAGCTCACATGTTTCTCTTCTTAACTGACAAGCATTGGATGTTAGAGGACCTGTGCTTTGTATCAATTTAAGAGGCAGAGTTGGACTAGTTATGGTCCGTATGTGTAGGAAACACCGTTCTTTTGTTCTCAGCACACTCATGTTTCCTGCTGTCTTAGAGACTCTAGAAAGCAAGAGGGTGCTTATTGCTCTAAAGTAGAGTGTGGTCCATGGATGAGAACTATGCTGTGTATTTCCTTTCAGAAATGGAGTTAAATTCTAGGCTCTTTGTCTTCCTACAAGCAAGAATTCGTTTCAAGTAAGGGCAGTCAATTTTCAGCTCAAACTAACTACATCGTTCACTAAGCTCACATGTTTCTCATCTTAACTGACAAGCTTGGATGTTAGAGGACCTGTGCTTTGTATCAATTTCAGAAACAGAGTTGCAATAGATATGGTCCATATGTGTAGGAAACACCGTTCTTTTGTTCTCAGCACACTCACGTGCCTGCTGTCTTAGAGACTCTAGAAAGCTAGAGCGTGCTTCTTGCTCTAAAGCAGAGTGTGATCAATGGATGAGAACTCTGCTGTGTGTTTCACTTCAGAAATGGAGTTAAATCTCAGGCTCTGAGTCTTCCTAAAAAACATGACTTTGTTTCAGGTAAGGGCCGTTACTTTACAGCTCAAACGAACTACATCGTTCACGAAGCTCACACGTTTCTCATCTTAAATGACAACCATTGGATTTTAGAGGACCTGTGCTTTGTATCAATTTAAGAGGCAGAGTTGGACTAGATATGGTGGGTATGTGTAGGAAACACCGTTCTTTTGTTCTCAGCACACTCACGTTTCCTGCTGTATTAGAGAATCTTGAAAACAAGAGCGTGCTTCTTGCTCTAAAGCAGAGTGTGATCCATCGATGAGAACTATGCTGTGTGTTTCCCTTCAGAAATGGAGTTAAAACCCAGTCTGTGTGTCTTCCTACAATCAAGAATTCGTTTCAGGTAAAGGCAGTCACTTTTCAGCTCAAAGGAACTACATCGTTCACGAAGCTCACACGTTTCTCATCTTAAATGACAACCTTTGGATGTTAGAGGACCTGTGCTTTGTATCAGTTTAAGAGGCAGAGTTGGACTAGATATGGTCCGTATGTGTAGGAAACACCGTTCTTTTGTTCTCAGCACACTCATGTTTCCTGCTGTCTTAGAGACGCTAGAAAGCAAGAGCGTGCTTCTCGCTCTAAAGCAGAGTGTGATCTATATATGAGAACTCTGCTGTATGTTTCTCTTAAGAAATGGAGTTAAATCCCAGGCTCTGAGTCTTCCTACAAGCAAGACTTCGAATCAGGTAAGGGCAGTTACTTTACAGCTCAAACGAACTACATTGTTCACGAACTCCCACGCTTCTCATCCTAAATGACAAGCATCGGATGTTAGAGGAAAAGTGCTTTGTATCAGTTTCAGAAGCAGAGTTGGAATAGATATGGTCCGTATGTGTAGGAAACACCGTTCTTTTGTTTTCAGCACACTCACTTTTCCTGCTGTCTTAGAGACTCTAGAAAGCTAGAGCGTGCTTCTTGCTCTAAAGCAGAGTGTGATCAATGAATGAGAACTCTGCTGTGTGTTTCTCTTCAGAAATGGAGTTAAATCCCAGGCTCTGAGTCTTCCTAAAAAACAAGACTTCGTTTCAGGTAAGGGCTGTTACTTTACAGCTCAAACGAACTACATCGTTCACAAAGCTCACACGTTTCTCATCTTAAATGAGAAGCATTTGATATTAGAGGAACTGGGGTTTGTTTCAGTTTCAGAATCAGAGTTGAACAAGATATGGTCTGTATGTGTAGGAAACACTGTTCTTTTGTTCTGAGCACACTCAAGTTACTGCTGTATTAGAGATTCTAGAAAGCAAGGGCATGCTTCTTGCTCTAAAGCAGAGTGTGATCCATGGATGAGAACTATGCTGTGTGTTTCCCTTCTGAAAAGGAGTTAAATCCCAGGCTCTGTGTCTTCCTACAAGCACTACTTTGTTTCAGGTAAGGGCAGTCACTTTTCTGCTCAAACGAACTACATCGTTCACAAAGCTCACACGATTCTCATCTTAACTGACAAGCATTGGATGTTAGAGGACCAGTGCTTTGTATCAGTTTAAGAAGCAGAATTGGAATACATATGGTCTGTATGTGTAGGAAACACCGTTCCTTTGTTCTCAGCACACTCATGTTTCCTGCTGTATTAGAGAATCTAGAAAGCAAGAGCATGCTTCTTGCTCTAAAGCAGAGTGTGATCCATGGATGAGAACTATGCTGTGTGTTTCCTTTCAGAAATGGAGTTAAATCCCAGTCTCTGTGTCTTCCTACAATCAAGAATTCATTTCAGGTTAGGGCTGTCACTTTTCAGCTCAAATGAACTACATCGTTCACGAAGCTCACACGTTTCTCATCTTAAATGACAAATATTGGATGTTAGAGGACCTGTGCTTTGTATCAATTTAAGAGGCAGAGTTGGACTAGATATGGTCCGTATGTGTAGGAAACACCGTACTTTTGTTCTCAGAACACTCATGTTTCCTGCTGTCTTAGAGACTCTAGAAAGCAAGAGCATGCTTCTTTCTCGAAAGCAGAGTGTGATCCATTGATGAGAACTATGCTCTGTGTTTCCTTTCTGAAATGGAGTTAAATTCCAGGCTCTGTATCTTCCTACAAGCAAGACGTCGTTTCAAGTAAGGGCAGTCACTTTTCAGCTCAAACTAACTACATCGTTCACGAAGCTCACATGTTTCTCATCTTAAATGACAAATATTGGATGTTAGAGGACCTGTGCTTTGTATCAATTTCAGAAACAGAGTTGCAATAGATATGGTCCATATGTGTAGGAAACACCGTTCTTTTGTTATCAGCACACTCACGTGCCTGCTGTCTTAGAGACTCTAGAAAGCTAGAGCGTGCTTCTTGCTCTAAAGCAGAGTGTGATCAATGGATGAGAACTCTGCTGTGTGTTTCACTTCAGAAATGGAGTTAAATCTCAGGCTCTGAGTCTTCCTAAAAAACAAGACTTTGTTTCAGGTAAAGGCCGTTACTTTACAGCTCAAACGAACTACATCGTTCACGAAGCTCACACGTTTCTCATCTTAAATGACAACCATTGGATGTTAGAGGACCTGTGCTTTGTATCAATTTAAGAGGCAGAGTTGGACTAGATATGGTGGGTATGTGTAGGAAACACCGTTCTTTTGTTCTCAGCACACTCACGTTTCCTGCTGTATTAGAGAATCTAGAAAACAAGAGCGTGCTTCTTGCTCTAAAGCAGAGTGTGATCCATCGATGAGAACTATGCTGTGTGTTTCCCTTCAGAAATGGAGTTAAAACCCAGTCTCTGTGTCTTCCTACAATCAAGAATTCGTTTTAGGTAAGGGCAGTCACTTTTCACCTCAAACGAACTACATCGTTCACGAACCTCATACATTTCTCATCTTAAATGACAACCATTGGATGTTAGAGGACCTGTGCTTTATATCAGTTTAAGAGGCAGAGTTGGACTAGATATGGTCCGTATGTGTAGGAAACACCGTTCTTTTGTTCTCAGCACACTCATGTTTCCTGCTGTCTTAGAGACGCTAGAAAGCAAGAGCGTGCTTCTCGCTCTAAAGCAGAGTGTGATCTATATATGAGAACTCTGCTGTGTGTTTCTCTTAAGAAATGGAGTTAAATCCCAGGCTCTGAGTCTTCCTACAAGCAAGACTTCGAATCAGGTAAGGGCAGTTACTTTACAGCTCAAACGAACTACATTGTTCACGAACTCCCACGCTTCTCATCTTAAATGACAAGCATCGGATGTTAGAGGAAAAGTGCTTTGTATCAGTTTCAGAAGCAGAGTTGGAATAGATATGGTCCGTATGTGTAGGAAACACCGTTCTTTTGTTTTCAGCACACTCACTTTTCCTGCTGTCTTAGAGACTCTAGAAAGCTAGAGCGTGCTTCTTGCTCTAAAGCAGAGTGTGATCAATGAATGAGAACTCTGCTGTGTGTTTCTCTTCAGAAATGGAGTTAAATCCCAGGCTCTGAGTCTTCCTAAAAAACAAGACTTCGTTTCAGGTAAGGGCTGTTACTTTACAGCTCAAACGAACTACATCGTTCACAAAGCTCACACGTTTCTCATCTTAAATGAGAAGCATTTGATATTAGAGGAACTGGGGTTTGTTTCAGTTTCAGAATCAGAGTTGAACAAGATATGGTCTGTATGTGTAGGAAACACTGTTCTTTTGTTCTGAGCACACTCAAGTTACTGCTGTATTAGAGATTCTAGAAAGCAAGGGCATGCTTCTTGCTCTAAAGCAGAGTGTGATCCATGGATGAGAACTATGCTGTGTGTTTCCCTTCTGAAAAGGAGTTAAATCCCAGGCTCTGTGTCTTCCTACAAGCACTACTTTGTTTCAGGTAAGGGCAGTCACTTTTCTGCTCAAACGAACTACATCGTTCACAAAGCTCACACGATTCTCATCTTAACTGACAAGCATTGGATGTTAGAGGACCAGTGCTTTGTATCAGTTTAAGAAGCAGAATTGGAATACATATGGTCTGTATGTGTAGGAAACACCGTTCCTTTGTTCTCAGCACACTCATGTTTCCTGCTGTATTAGAGAATCTAGAAAGCAAGAGCATGCTTCTTGCTCTAAAGCAGAGTGTGATCCATGGATGAGAACTATGCTGTGTGTTTCCTTTCAGAAATGGAGTTAAATCCCAGTCTCTGTGTCTTCCTACAATCAAGAATTCATTTCAGGTTAGGGCTGTCACTTTTCAGCTCAAATGAACTACATCGTTCACGAAGCTCACACGTTTCTCATCTTAAATGACAAATATTGGATGTTAGAGGACCTGTGCTTTGTATCAATTTAAGAGGCAGAGTTGGACTAGATATGGTCCGTATGTGTAGGAAACACCGTACTTTTGTTCTCAGAACACTCATGTTTCCTGCTGTCTTAGAGACTCTAGAAAGCAAGAGCATGCTTCTTTCTCGAAAGCAGAGTGTGATCCATTGATGAGAACTATGCTCTGTGTTTCCTTTCTGAAATGGAGTTAAATTCCAGGCTCTGTATCTTCCTACAAGCAAGACGTCGTTTCAAGTAAGGGCAGTCACTTTTCAGCTCAAACTAACTACATCGTTCACGAAGCTCACATGTTTCTCATCTTAAATGACAAATATTGGATGTTAGAGGACCTGTGCTTTGTATCAATTTCAGAAACAGAGTTGCAATAGATATGGTCCATATGTGTAGGAAACACCGTTCTTTTGTTATCAG
The DNA here is from genome assembly GCA_949786385.1 of Onychomys leucogaster. Classification (NCBI taxonomy): domain Eukaryota; kingdom Metazoa; phylum Chordata; class Mammalia; order Rodentia; family Cricetidae; genus Onychomys; species Onychomys leucogaster. The sequence goes on along the minus strand of CATKUP010000157.1, from coordinate 839,533 downwards.
CACACTCACGTGCCTGCTGTCTTAGAGACTCTAGAAAGCTAGAGCGTGCTTCTTGCTCTAAAGCAGAGTGTGATCAATGGATGAGAACTCTGCTGTGTGTTTCACTTCAGAAATGGAGTTAAATCTCAGGCTCTGAGTCTTCCTAAAAAACAAGACTTTGTTTCAGGTAAAGGCCGTTACTTTACAGCTCAAACGAACTACATCGTTCACGAAGCTCACACGTTTCTCATCTTAAATGACAACCATTGGATGTTAGAGGACCTGTGCTTTGTATCAATTTAAGAGGCAGAGTTGGACTAGATATGGTGGGTATGTGTAGGAAACACCGTTCTTTTGTTCTCAGCACACTCACGTTTCCTGCTGTATTAGAGAATCTAGAAAACAAGAGCGTGCTTCTTGCTCTAAAGCAGAGTGTGATCCATCGATGAGAACTATGCTGTGTGTTTCCCTTCAGAAATGGAGTTAAAACCCAGTCTCTGTGTCTTCCTACAATCAAGAATTCGTTTTAGGTAAGGGCAGTCACTTTTCACCTCAAACGAACTACATCGTTCACGAACCTCATACATTTCTCATCTTAAATGACAACCATTGGATGTTAGAGGACCTGTGCTTTATATCAGTTTAAGAGGCAGAGTTGGACTAGATATGGTCCGTATGTGTAGGAAACACCGTTCTTTTGTTCTCAGCACACTCATGTTTCCTGCTGTCTTAGAGACGCTAGAAAGCAAGAGCGTGCTTCTCGCTCTAAAGCAGAGTGTGATCTATATATGAGAACTCTGCTGTGTGTTTCTCTTAAGAAATGGAGTTAAATCCCAGGCTCTGAGTCTTCCTACAAGCAAGACTTCGAATCAGGTAAGGGCAGTTACTTTACAGCTCAAACGAACTACATTGTTCACGAACTCCCACGCTTCTCATCTTAAATGACAAGCATCGGATGTTAGAGGAAAAGTGCTTTGTATCAGTTTCAGAAGCAGAGTTGGAATAGATATGGTCCGTATGTGTAGGAAACACCGTTCTTTTGTTTTCAGCACACTCACTTTTCCTGCTGTCTTAGAGACTCTAGAAAGCTAGAGCGTGCTTCTTGCTCTAAAGCAGAGTGTGATCAATGAATGAGAACTCTGCTGTGTGTTTCTCTTCAGAAATGGAGTTAAATCCCAGGCTCTGAGTCTTCCTAAAAAACAAGACTTCGTTTCAGGTAAGGGCTGTTACATTACAGCTCAAACGAACTACATCGTTCACAAAGCTCACACGTTTCTCATCTTAAATGAGAAGCATTTGATATTAGAGGAACTGGGGTTTGTTTCAGTTTCAGAATCAGAGTTGAACAAGATATGGTCTGTATGTGTAGGAAACACTGTTCTTTTTTTCTGAGCACACTCAAGTTACTGCTGTATTAGAGATTCTAGAAAGCAAGGGCATGCTTCTTGCTCTAAAGCAGAGTGTGATCCATGGATGAGAACTATGCTGTGTGTTTCCCTTCTGAAAAGGAGTTAAATCCCAGGCTCTGTGTCTTCCTACAAGCACTACTTTGTTTCAGGTAAGGGCAGTCACTTTTCTGCTCAAACGAACTACATCGTTCACAAAGCTCACACGATTCTCATCTTAACTGACAAGCATTGGATGTTAGAGGACCAGTGCTTTGTATCAGTTTAAGAAGCAGAATTGGAATACATATGGTCTGTATGTGTAGGAAACACCGTTCCTTTGTTCTCAGCACACTCATGTTTCCTGCTGTATTAGAGAATCTAGAAAGCAAGAGCATGCTTCTTGCTCTAAAGCAGAGTGTGATCCATGGATGAGAACTATGCTGTGTGTTTCCTTTCAGAAATGGAGTTAAATCCCAGTCTCTGTGTCTTCCTACAATCAAGAATTCATTTCAGGTTAGGGCTGTCACTTTTCAGCTCAAATGAACTACATCGTTCACGAAGCTCACACGTTTCTCATCTTAAATGACAAATATTGGATGTTAGAGGACCTGTGCTTTGTATCAATTTAAGAGGCAGAGTTGGACTAGATATGGTCCGTATGTGTAGGAAACACCGTACTTTTGTTCTCAGAACACTCATGTTTCCTGCTGTCTTAGAGACTCTAGAAAGCAAGAGCATGCTTCTTTCTCGAAAGCAGAGTGTGATCCATTGATGAGAACTATGCTCTGTGTTTCCTTTCTGAAATGTTGTTAAATTCCAGGCTCTGTATCTTCCTACAAGCAAGACGTCGTTTCAAGTAAGGGCAGTCACTTTTCAGCTCAAACTAACTACATCGTTCACGAAGCTCACATGTTTCTCTTCTTAACTGACAAGCATTGGATGTTAGAGGACCTGTGCTTTGTATCAATTTAAGAGGCAGAGTTGGACTAGTTATGGTCCGTATGTGTAGGAAACACCGTTCTTTTGTTCTCAGCACACTCATGTTTCCTGCTGTCTTAGAGACTCTAGAAAGCAAGAGGGTGCTTCTTGCTCTAAAGCAGAGTGTGGTCCATGGAAGAGAACTATGCTGTGTGTTTCCTTTCAGAAATGGAGTTAAATTCTAGGCTCTGTGTCTTCCTACAAGCAAGAATTCGTTTCAAGTAAGGGCAGTCAATTTTCAGCTCAAACTAACTACATTGTTCACTAAGCTCACATGTTTCTCATCTTAACTGACAAGCTTGGATGTTAGAGGACCTGTGCTTTGTATCAATTTCAGAAACAGAGTTGCAATAGATATGGTCCATATGTGTAGGAAACACCGTTCTTTTGTTATCAGCACACTCACGTGCCTGCTGTCTTAGAGACTCTAGAAAGCTAGAGCGTGCTTCTTGCTCTAAAGCAGAGTGTGATCAATGGATGGGAACTCTGCTGTGTGTTTCACTTCAGAAATGGAGTTAATCTCAGGCTCTGAGTCTTCCTAAAAAACAAGACTTTGTTTCAGGTAAAGGCCGTTACTTTACAGCTCAAACGAACTACATCGTTCACGAAGCTCACACGTTTCTCATCTTAAATGACAACCATTGGATGTTAGAGGACCTGTGCTTTGTATCAATTTAAGAGGCAGAGTTGGACTAGATATGGTGGGTATGTGTAGGAAACACCGTTCTTTTGTTCTCAGCACACTCACGTTTCCTGCTGTATTAGAGAATCTAGAAAACAAGAGCGTGCTTCTTGCTCTAAAGCAGAGTGTGATCCATCGATGAGAACTATGCTGTGTGTTTCCCTTCAGAAATGGAGTTAAAACCCAGTCTCTGTGTCTTCCTACAATCAAGAATTCGTTTTAGGTAAGGGCAGTCACTTTTCACCTCAAACGAACTACATCGTTCACGAACCTCATACATTTCTCATCTTAAATGACAACCATTGGATGTTAGAGGACCTGTGCTTTATATCAGTTTAAGAGGCAGAGTTGGACTAGATATGGTCCGTATGTGTAGGAAACACCGTTCTTTTGTTCTCAGCACACTCATGTTTCCTGCTGTCTTAGAGACGCTAGAAAGCAAGAGCGTGCTTCTCGCTCTAAAGCAGAGTGTGATCTATATATGAGAACTCTGCTGTGTGTTTCTCTTAAGAAATGGAGTTAAATCCCAGGCTCTGAGTCTTCCTACAAGCAAGACTTCGAATCAGGTAAGGGCAGTTACTTTACAGCTCAAACGAACTACATCGTTCACGAACTCACACGCTTCTCATCTTAAACGACAAGCATCGGATGTTAGAGGAAAAGTGCTTTGTATCAGTTTCAGAAGCAGAGTTGGAATAGATATGGTCCGTATGTGTAGGAAACACCGTTCTTTTGTTCTCAGCACACTCACTTTTCCTGCTGTCTTAGAGACTCTAGAAAGCTAGAGCGTGCTTCTTGCTCTAAAGCAGAGTGTGATCAATGAATGAGAACTCTGCTGTGTGTTTCTCTTCAGAAATGGAGTTAAATCCCAGGCTCTGAGTCTTCCTAAAAAACAAGACTTCGTTTCAGGTAAGGGCTGTTACTTTACAGCTCAAACGAACTACATCGTTCACAAAGCTCACACGTTTCTCATCTTAAATGAGAAGCATTTGATATTAGAGGAACTGGGGTTTGTTTCAGTTTCAGAATCAGAGTTGAACAAGATATGGTCTGTATGTGTAGGAAACACTGTTCTTTTTTTCTGAGCACACTCAAGTTACTGCTGTATTAGAGATTCTAGAAAGCAAGGGCATGCTTCTTGCTCTAAAGCAGAGTGTGATCCATGGATGAGAACTATGCTGTGTGTTTCCCTTCTGAAAAGGAGTTAAATCCCAGGCTCTGTGTCTTCCTACAAGCACTACTTTGTTTCAGGTAAGGGCAGTCACTTTTCTGCTCAAACGAACTACATCGTTCACAAAGCTCACACGATTCTCATCTTAACTGACAAGCATCGGATGTTAGAGGAAAAGTGCTTTGTATCAGTTTCAGAAGCAGAGTTGGAATAGATATGGTCCGTATGTGTAGGAAACACCGTTCTTTTGTTCTCAGCACACTCACTTTTCCTGCTGTCTTAGAGACTCTAGAAAGCTAGAGCGTGCTTCTTGCTCTAAAGCAGAGTGTGATCAATGAATGAGAACTCTGCTGTGTGTTTCTCTTCAGAAATGGAGTTAAATCCCAGGCTCTGAGTCTTCCTAAAAAACAAGACTTCGTTTCAGGTAAGGGCTGTTACTTTACAGCTCAAACGAACTACATCGTTCACAAAGCTCACACGTTTCTCATCTTAAATGAGAAGCATTTGATATTAGAGGAACTGGGGTTTGTTTCAGTTTCAGAATCAGAGTTGAACAAGATATGGTCTGTATGTGTAGGAAACACTGTTCTTTTTTTCTGAGCACACTCAAGTTACTGCTGTATTAGAGATTCTAGAAAGCAAGGGCATGCTTCTTGCTCTAAAGCAGAGTGTGATCCATGGATGAGAACTATGCTGTGTGTTTCCCTTCTGAAAAGGAGTTAAATCCCAGGCTCTGTGTCTTCCTACAAGCACTACTTTGTTTCAGGTAAGGGCAGTCACTTTTCTGCTCAAACGAACTACATCGTTCACAAAGCTCACACGATTCTCATCTTAACTGACAAGCATTGGATGTTAGAGGACCAGTGCTTTGTATCAGTTTAAGAAGCAGAATTGGAATACATATGGTCTGTATGTGTAGGAAACACCGTTCCTTTGTTCTCAGCACACTCATGTTTCCTGCTGTATTAGAGAATCTAGAAAGCAAGAGCATGCTTCTTGCTCTAAAGCAGAGTGTGATCCATGGATGAGAACTATGCTGTGTGTTTCCTTTCAGAAATGGAGTTAAATCCCAGTCTCTGTGTCTTCCTACAATCAAGAATTCATTTCAGGTTAGGGCTGTCACTTTTCAGCTCAAATGAACTACATCGTTCACGAAGCTCACACGTTTCTCATCTTAAATGACAAATATTGGATGTTAGAGGACCTGTGCTTTGTATCAATTTAAGAGGCAGAGTTGGACTAGATATGGTCCGTATGTGTAGGAAACACCGTACTTTTGTTCTCAGAACACTCATGTTTCCTGCTGTCTTAGAGACTCTAGAAAGCAAGAGCATGCTTCTTTCTCGAAAGCAGAGTGTGATCCATTGATGAGAACTATGCTCTGTGTTTCCTTTCTGAAATGGAGTTAAATTCCAGGCTCTGTATCTTCCTACAAGCAAGACGTCGTTTCAAGTAAGGGCAGTCACTTTTCAGCTCAAACTAACTACATCGTTCACGAAGCTCACATGTTTCTCATCTTAAATGACAAATATTGGATGTTAGAGGACCTGTGCTTTGTATCAATTTCAGAAACAGAGTTGCAATAGATATGGTCCATATGTGTAGGAAACACCGTTCTTTTGTTATCAGCACACTCACGTGCCTGCTGTCTTAGAGACTCTAGAAAGCTAGAGCGTGCTTCTTGCTCTAAAGCAGAGTGTGATCAATGGATGAGAACTCTGCTGTGTGTTTCACTTCAGAAATGGAGTTAAATCTCAGGCTCTGAGTCTTCCTAAAAAACAAGACTTTGTTTCAGGTAAAGGCCGTTACTTTACAGCTCAAACGAACTACATCGTTCACGAAGCTCACACGTTTCTCATCTTAAATGACAACCATTGGATGTTAGAGGACCTGTGCTTTGTATCAATTTAAGAGGCAGAGTTGGACTAGATATGGTGGGTATGTGTAGGAAACACCGTTCTTTTGTTCTCAGCACACTCACGTTTCCTGCTGTATTAGAGAATCTAGAAAACAAGAGCGTGCTTCTTGCTCTAAAGCAGAGTGTGATCCATCGATGAGAACTATGCTGTGTGTTTCCCTTCAGAAATGGAGTTAAAACCCAGTCTCTGTGTCTTCCTACAATCAAGAATTCGTTTTAGGTAAGGGCAGTCACTTTTCACCTCAAACGAACTACATCGTTCACGAACCTCATACATTTCTCATCTTAAATGACAACCATTGGATGTTAGAGGACCTGTGCTTTATATCAGTTTAAGAGGCAGAGTTGGACTAGATATGGTCCGTATGTGTAGGAAACACCGTTCTTTTGTTCTCAGCACACTCATGTTTCCTGCTGTCTTAGAGACGCTAGAAAGCAAGAGCGTGCTTCTCGCTCTAAAGCAGAGTGTGATCTATATATGAGAACTCTGCTGTGTGTTTCTCTTAAGAAATGGAGTTAAATCCCAGGCTCTGAGTCTTCCTACAAGCAAGACTTCGAATCAGGTAAGGGCAGTTACTTTACAGCTCAAACGAACTACATTGTTCACGAACTCCCACGCTTCTCATCTTAAATGACAAGCATCGGATGTTAGAGGAAAAGTGCTTTGTATCAGTTTCAGAAGCAGAGTTGGAATAGATATGGTCCGTATGTGTAGGAAACACCGTTCTTTTGTTTTCAGCACACTCACTTTTCCTGCTGTCTTAGAGACTCTAGAAAGCTAGAGCGTGCTTCTTGCTCTAAAGCAGAGTGTGATCAATGAATGAGAACTCTGCTGTGTGTTTCTCTTCAGAAATGGAGTTAAATCCCAGGCTCTGAGTCTTCCTAAAAAACAAGACTTCGTTTCAGGTAAGGGCTGTTACTTTACAGCTCAAACGAACTACATCGTTCACAAAGCTCACACGTTTCTCATCTTAAATGAGAAGCATTTGATATTAGAGGAACTGGGGTTTGTTTCAGTTTCAGAATCAGAGTTGAACAAGATATGGTCTGTATGTGTAGGAAACACTGTTCTTTTGTTCTGAGCACACTCAAGTTACTGCTGTATTAGAGATTCTAGAAAGCAAGGGCATGCTTCTTGCTCTAAAGCAGAGTGTGATCCATGGATGAGAACTATGCTGTGTGTTTCCCTTCTGAAAAGGAGTTAAATCCCAGGCTCTGTGTCTTCCTACAAGCACTACTTTGTTTCAGGTAAGGGCAGTCACTTTTCTGCTCAAACGAACTACATCGTTCACAAAGCTCACACGATTCTCATCTTAACTGACAAGCATTGGATGTTAGAGGACCAGTGCTTTGTATCAGTTTAAGAAGCAGAATTGGAATACATATGGTCTGTATGTGTAGGAAACACCGTTCCTTTGTTCTCAGCACACTCATGTTTCCTGCTGTATTAGAGAATCTAGAAAGCAAGAGCATGCTTCTTGCTCTAAAGCAGAGTGTGATCCATGGATGAGAACTATGCTGTGTGTTTCCTTTCAGAAATGGAGTTAAATCCCAGTCTCTGTGTCTTCCTACAATCAAGAATTCATTTCAGGTTAGGGCTGTCACTTTTCAGCTCAAATGAACTACATCGTTCACGAAGCTCACACGTTTCTCATCTTAAATGACAAATATTGGATGTTAGAGGACCTGTGCTTTGTATCAATTTAAGAGGCAGAGTTGGACTAGATATGGTCCGTATGTGTAGGAAACACCGTACTTTTGTTCTCAGAACACTCATGTTTCCTGCTGTCTTAGAGACTCTAGAAAGCAAGAGCATGCTTCTTTCTCGAAAGCAGAGTGTGATCCATTGATGAGAACTATGCTCTGTGTTTCCTTTCTGAAATGGAGTTAAATTCCAGGCTCTGTATCTTCCTACAAGCAAGACGTCGTTTCAAGTAAGGGCAGTCACTTTTCAGCTCAAACTAACTACATCGTTCACGAAGCTCACATGTTTCTCTTCTTAACTGACAAGCATTGGATGTTAGAGGACCTGTGCTTTGTATCAATTTAAGAGGCAGAGTTGGACTAGTTATGGTCCGTATGTGTAGGAAACACCGTTCTTTTGTTCTCAGCACACTCATGTTTCCTGCTGTCTTAGAGACTCTAGAAAGCAAGAGGGTGCTTCTTGCTCTAAAGCAGAGTGTGGTCCATGGAAGAGAACTATGCTGTGTGTTTCCTTTCAGAAATGGAGTTAAATTCTAGGCTCTGTGTCTTCCTACAAGCAAGAATTCGTTTCAAGTAAGGGCAGTCAATTTTCAGCTCAAACTAACTACATTGTTCACTAAGCTCACATGTTTCTCATCTTAACTGACAAGCTTGGATGTTAGAGGACCTGTGCTTTGTATCAATTTCAGAAACAGAGTTGCAATAGATATGGTCCATATGTGTAGGAAACACCGTTCTTTTGTTATCAGCACACTCACGTGCCTGCTGTCTTAGAGACTCTAGAAAGCTAGAGCGTGCTTCTTGCTCTAAAGCAGAGTGTGATCAATGGATGAGAACTCTGCTGTGTGTTTCACTTCAGAAATGGAGTTAATCTCAGGCTCTGAGTCTTCCTAAAAAACAAGACTTTGTTTCAGGTAAAGGCCGTTACTTTACAGCTCAAACGAACTACATCGTTCACGAAGCTCACACGTTTCTCATCTTAAATGACAACCATTGGATGTTAGAGGACCTGTGCTTTGTATCAATTTAAGAGGCAGAGTTGGACTAGATATGGTGGGTATGTGTAGGAAACACCGTTCTTTTGTTCTCAGCACACTCACGTTTCCTGCTGTATTAGAGAATCTAGAAAACAAGAGCGTGCTTCTTGCTCTAAAGCAGAGTGTGATCCATCGATGAGAACTATGCTGTGTGTTTCCCTTCAGAAATGGAGTTAAAACCCAGTCTCTGTGTCTTCCTACAATCAAGAATTCGTTTTAGGTAAGGGCAGTCACTTTTCACCTCAAACGAACTACATCGTTCACGAACCTCATACATTTCTCATCTTAAATGACAACCATTGGATGTTAGAGGACCTGTGCTTTATATCAGTTTAAGAGGCAGAGTTGGACTAGATATGGTCCGTATGTGTAGGAAACACCGTTCTTTTGTTCTCAGCACACTCATGTTTCCTGCTGTCTTAGAGACGCTAGAAAGCAAGAGCATGCTTCTCGCTCTAAAGCAGAGTGTGATCTATATATGAGAACTCTGCTGTGTGTTTCTCTTAAGAAATGGAGTTAAATCCCAGGCTCTGAGTCTTCCTACAAGCAAGACTTCGAATCAGGTAAGGGCAGTTACTTTACAGCTCAAACGAACTACATCGTTCACGAACTCACACGCTTCTCATCTTAAACGACAAGCATCGGATGTTAGAGGAAAAGTGCTTTGTATCAGTTTCAGAAGCAGAGTTGGAATAGATATGGTCCGTATGTGTAGGAAACACCGTTCTTTTGTTCTCAGCACACTCACTTTTCCTGCTGTCTTAGAGACTCTAGAAAGCTAGAGCGTGCTTCTTGCTCTAAAGCAGAGTGTGATCAATGAATGAGAACTCTGCTGTGTGTTTCTCTTCAGAAATGGAGTTAAATCCCAGGCTCTGAGTCTTCCTAAAAAACAAGACTTCGTTTCAGGTAAGGGCTGTTACTTTACAGCTCAAACGAACTACATCGTTCACAAAGCTCACACGTTTCTCATCTTAAATGAGAAGCATTTGATATTAGAGGAACTGGGGTTTGTTTCAGTTTCAGAATCAGAGTTGAACAAGATATGGTCTGTATGTGTAGGAAACACTGTTCTTTTTTTCTGAGCACACTCAAGTTACTGCTGTATTAGAGATTCTAGAAAGCAAGGGCATGCTTCTTGCTCTAAAGCAGAGTGTGATCCATGGATGAGAACTATGCTGTGTGTTTCCCTTCTGAAAAGGAGTTAAATCCCAGGCTCTGTGTCTTCCTACAAGCACTACTTTGTTTCAGGTAAGGGCAGTCACTTTTCTGCTCAAACGAACTACATCGTTCACAAAGCTCACACGATTCTCATCTTAACTGACAAGCATCGGATGTTAGAGGAAAAGTGCTTTGTATCAGTTTCAGAAGCAGAGTTGGAATAGATATGGTCCGTATGTGTAGGAAACACCGTTCTTTTGTTCTCAGCACACTCACTTTTCCTGCTGTCTTAGAGACTCTAGAAAGCTAGAGCGTGCTTCTTGCTCTAAAGCAGAGTGTGATCAATGAATGAGAACTCTGCTGTGTGTTTCTCTTCAGAAATGGAGTTAAATCCCAGGCTCTGAGTCTTCCTAAAAAACAAGACTTCGTTTCAGGTAAGGGCTGTTACTTTACAGCTCAAACGAACTACATCGTTCACAAAGCTCACACGTTTCTCATCTTAAATGAGAAGCATTTGATATTAGAGGAACTGGGGTTTGTTTCAGTTTCAGAATCAGAGTTGAACAAGATATGGTCTGTATGTGTAGGAAACACTGTTCTTTTTTTCTGAGCACACTCAAGTTACTGCTGTATTAGAGATTCTAGAAAGCAAGGGCATGCTTCTTGCTCTAAAGCAGAGTGTGATCCATGGATGAGAACTATGCTGTGTGTTTCCCTTCTGAAAAGGAGTTAAATCCCAGGCTCTGTGTCTTCCTACAAGCACTACTTTGTTTCAGGTAAGGGCAGTCACTTTTCTGCTCAAACGAACTACATCGTTCACAAAGCTCACACGATTCTCATCTTAACTGACAAGCATCGGATGTTAGAGGAAAAGTGCTTTGTATCAGTTTCAGAAGCAGAGTTGGAATAGATATGGTCCGTATGTGTAGGAAACACCGTTCTTTTGTTCTCAGCACACTCACTTTTCCTGCTGTCTTAGAGACTCTAGAAAGCTAGAGCGTGCTTCTTGCTCTAAAGCAGAGTGTGATCAATGAATGAGAACTCTGCTGTGTGTTTCTCTTCAGAAATGGAGTTAAATCCCAGGCTCTGAGTCTTCCTAAAAAACAAGACTTCGTTTCAGGTAAGGGCTGTTACTTTACAGCTCAAACGAACTACATCGTTCACAAAGCTCACACGTTTCTCATCTTAAATGAGAAGCATTTGATATTAGAGGAACTGGGGTTTGTTTCAGTTTCAGAATCAGAGTTGAACAAGATATGGTCTGTATGTGTAGGAAACACTGTTCTTTTGTTCTGAGCACACTCAAGTTACTGCTGTATTAGAGATTCTAGAAAGCAAGGGCATGCTTCTTGCTCTAAAGCAGAGTGTGATCCATGGATGAGAACTATGCTGTGTGTTTCCCTTCTGAAAAGGAGTTAAATCCCAGGCTCTGTGTCTTCCTACAAGCACTACTTTGTTTCAGGTAAGGGCAGTCACTTTTCTGCTCAAACGAACTACATCGTTCACAAAGCTCACACGATTCTCATCTTAACTGACAAGCATTGGATGTTAGAGGACCAGTGCTTTGTATCAGTTTAAGAAGCAGAATTGGAATACATATGGTCTGTATGTGTAGGAAACACCGTTCCTTTGTTCTCAGCACACTCATGTTTCCTGCTGTATTAGAGAATCTAGAAAGCAAGAGCATGCTTCTTGCTCTAAAGCAGAGTGTGATCCATGGATGAGAACTATGCTGTGTGTTTCCTTTCAGAAATGGAGTTAAATCCCAGTCTCTGTGTCTTCCTACAATCAAGAATTCATTTCAGGTTAGGGCTGTCACTTTTCAGCTCAAATGAACTACATCGTTCACGAAGCTCACACGTTTCTCATCTTAAATGACAAATATTGGATGTTAGAGGACCTGTGCTTTGTATCAATTTAAGAGGCAGAGTTGGACTAGATATGGTCCGTATGTGTAGGAAACACCGTACTTTTGTTCTCAGAACACTCATGTTTCCTGCTGTCTTAGAGACTCTAGAAAGCAAGAGCATGCTTCTTTCTCGAAAGCAGAGTGTGATCCATTGATGAGAACTATGCTCTGTGTTTCCTTTCTGAAATGGAGTTAAATTCCAGGCTCTGTATCTTCCTACAAGCAAGACGTCGTTTCAAGTAAGGGCAGTCACTTTTCAGCTCAAACTAACTACATCGTTCACGAAGCTCACATGTTTCTCTTCTTAACTGACAAGCATTGGATGTTAGAGGACCTGTGCTTTGTATCAATTTAAGAGGCAGAGTTGGACTAGTTATGGTCCGTATGTGTAGGAAACACCGTTCTTTTGTTCTCAGCACACTCATGTTTCCTGCTGTCTTAGAGACTCTAGAAAGCAAGAGGGTGCTTCTTGCTCTAAAGCAGAGTGTGGTCCATGGAAGAGAACTATGCTGTGTGTTTCCTTTCAGAAATGGAGTTAAATTCTAGGCTCTGTGTCTTCCTACAAGCAAGAATTCGTTTCAAGTAAGGGCAGTCAATTTTCAGCTCAAACTAACTACATTGTTCACTAAGCTCACATGTTTCTCATCTTAACTGACAAGCTTGGATGTTAGAGGACCTGTGCTTTGTATCAATTTCAGAAACAGAGTTGCAATAGATATGGTCCATATGTGTAGGAAACACCGTTCTTTTGTTATCAGCACACTCACGTGCCTGCTGTCTTAGAGACTCTAGAAAGCTAGAGCGTGCTTCTTGCTCTAAAGCAGAGTGTGATCAATGGATGAGAACTCTGCTGTGTGTTTCACTTCAGAAATGGAGTTAATCTCAGGCTCTGAGTCTTCCTAAAAAACAAGACTTTGTTTCAGGTAAAGGCCGTTACTTTACAGCTCAAACGAACTACATCGTTCACGAAGCTCACACGTTTCTCATCTTAAATGACAACCATTGGATGTTAGAGGACCTGTGCTTTGTATCAATTTAAGAGGCAGAGTTGGACTAGATATGGTGGGTATGTGTAGGAAACACCGTTCTTTTGTTCTCAGCACACTCACGTTTCCTGCTGTATTAGAGAATCTAGAAAACAAGAGCGTGCTTCTTGCTCTAAAGCAGAGTGTGATCCATCGATGAGAACTATGCTGTGTGTTTCCCTTCAGAAATGGAGTTAAAACCCAGTCTCTGTGTCTTCCTACAATCAAGAATTCGTTTTAGGTAAGGGCAGTCACTTTTCAGCTCAAACGAACTACATCGTTCACGAACCTCATACATTTCTCATCTTAAATGACAACCATTGGATGTTAGAGGACCTGTGCTTTATATCAGTTTAAGAGGCAGAGTTGGACTAGATATGGTCCGTATGTGTAGGAAACACCGTTCTTTTGTTCTCAGCACACTCATGTTTCCTGCTGTCTTAGAGACGCTAGAAAGCAAGAGCGTGCTTCTCGCTCTAAAGCAGAGTGTGATCTATATATGAGAATTCTGCTGTGTGTTTCTCTTAAGAAATGGAGTTAAATCCCAGGCTCTGAGTCTTCCTACAAGCAAGACTTCGAATCACGTAAGGGCAGTTACTTTACAGCTCAAACGAACTACATCGTTCACGAACTCACACGCTTCTCATCTTAAACGACAAGCATCGGATGTTAGAGGAAAAGTGCTTTGTATCAGTTTCAGAAGCAGAGTTGGAATAGATATGGTCCGTATGTGTAGGAAACACCGTTCTTTTGTTCTCAGCACACTCACTTTTCCTGCTGTCTTAGAGACTCTAGAAAGCTAGAGCGTGCTTCTTGCTCTAAAGCAGAGTGTGATCAATGAATGAGAACTCTGCTGTGTGTTTCTCTTCAGAAATGGAGTTAAATCCCAGGCTCTGAGTCTTCCTAAAAAACAAGACTTCGTTTCAGGTAAGGGCTGTTACTTTACAGCTCAAACGAACTACATCGTTCACAAAGCTCACACGTTTCTCATCTTAAATGAGAAGCATTTGATATTAGAGGAACTGGGGTTTGTTTCAGTTTCAGAATCAGAGTTGAACAAGATATGGTCTGTATGTATAGGAAACACTGTTCTTTTTTTCTGAGCACACTCAAGTTACTGCTGTATTAGAGATTCTAGAAAGCAAGGGCATGCTTCTTGCTCTAAAGCAGAGTGTGATCCATGGATGAGAACTATGCTGTGTGTTTCCCTTCTGAAAAGGAGTTAAATCCCAGGCTCTGTGTCTTCCTACAAGCACTACTTTGTTTCAGGTAAGGGCAGTCACTTTTCTGCTCAAACGAACTACATCGTTCACAAAGCTCACACGATTCTCATCTTAACTGACAAGCATTGGATGTTAGAGGACCAGTGCTTTGTATCAGTTTCAGAAGCAGAGTTGGAATAGATATGGTCCCTATGTGTAGGAAACACCGTTCTTTTGTTCTCATCACACTCACGTTTCCTGCTGTCTTAGTGACTCTGGAAAGCAAGAGCGTGCTTCTTGCTCTAAAGCAGAGTGTGATCTATATATGAGAACTCTGCTGTGTGTTTCTCTTCAGAAATGGAGTTAAATCCCAGGCTCTGAGTCTTCCTACAAGCAAGATTTGGTTCAGGTAAGGGCAGTTACTTCACACCTCAAAGGAACTACATCATTCACGAAGCTCACATGTTTCTCATCTTAACTGACAAGCATCGGATGTTAGAGGACCAGTGCTTTGTATCAGTTTAAGAAGCAGAATTGGAATACATATGGTCTGTATGTGTAGGAAACACCGTTCCTTTGTTCTCAGCACACTCATGTTTCCTGCTGTCTTAGAGACTCTAGAACGCTAGAGCGTGCTTCTTGCTCTAAAGCAGAGTGTAATCAATGGATGAGAACTCTGCTGTGAGTTTCTTCAGAAATGGAGTTAAATTCCAGGCTCTGTGTCTTCATACAAGAAAGACTTCCTTTCAGTTAAGGGCAGTCACTTTTCAGCTTAAACGAACTACATCGATCACGAAGCTCACACGTTTCTCATCTTAAATGACAAGCATTGGATGTTAGAGGACCAGTGCTTTGTATCAGTTTCAGCAGCAGAGTTGGACTAGATATGGTCCGTATGTGTAGGAAACACTGTTCATTTGTTCTTAGCACACTCATGTTTCCTGCTGTATTAGAGAATCTAGAAAGCAAGAGCATGCTTCTTGCTCTAAAGCAGAGTGTGATCCATGGATGAGAACTATGCTGTGTGTTTCCTTTCAGAAATGGAGTTAAATCCCAGTCTCTGTGTCTTCCTACAATCAAGAATTCATTTCAGGTAAGGGCTGTCACTTTTCAGCTCAAATGAACTACATCGTTCACGAAGCTCACACGTTTCTCATCTTAAATGACAAATATTGGATGTTAGAGGACCTGTGCTTTGTATCAATTTAAGAGGCAGAGTTGGACTAGATATGGTCCGTATGTGTAGGAAACACCGTACTTTTGTTCTCAGAACACTCATGTTTCCTGCTGTCTTAGAGACTCTAGAAAGCAAGAGCATGCTTCTTTCTCGAAAGCAGAGTGTGATCCATTGATGAGAACTATGCTCTGTGTTTCCTTTCTGAAATGGAGTTAAATTCCAGGCTCTGTATCTTCCTATAAGCAAGACGTCGTTTCAAGTAAGGGCAGTCACTTTTCAGCTCAAACTAACTACATCGTTCACGAAGCTCACATGTTTCTCTTCTTAACTGACAAGCATTGGATGTTAGAGGACCTGTGCTTTGTATCAATTTAAGAGGCAGAGTTGGACTAGTTATGGTCCGTATGTGTAGGAAACACCGTTCTTTTGTTCTCAGCACACTCATGTTTCCTGCTGTCTTAGAGACTCTAGAAAGCAAGAGGGTGCTTCTTGCTCTAAAGCAGAGTGTGGTCCATGGAAGAGAACTATGCTGTGTGTTTCCTTTCAGAAATGGAGTTAAATTCTAGGATCTGTGTCTTCCTACAAGCAAGAATTCGTTTCAAGTAAGGGCAGTCAATTTTCAGCTCAAACTAACTACATTGTTCACTAAGCTCACATGTTTCTCATCTTAACTGACAAGCTTGGATGTTAGAGGACCTGTGCTTTGTATCAATTTCAGAAACAGAGTTGCAATAGATATGGTCCATATGTGTAGGAAACACCGTTCTTTTGTTATCAGCACACTCACGTGCCTGCTGTCTTAGAGACTCTAGAAAGCTAGAGCGTGCTTCTTGCTCTAAAGCAGAGTGTGATCAATGGATGAGAACTCTGCTGTGTGTTTCACTTCAGAAATGGAGTTAAATCTCAGGCTCTGAGTCTTCCTAAAAAACAAGACTTTGTTTCAGGTAAAGGCCGTTACTTTACAGCTCAAACGAACTACATCGTTCACGAAGCTCACACGTTTCTCATCTTAAATGACAAACATTGGATGTTAGAGGACCTGTGCTTTGTATCAATTTAAGAGGCAGAGTTGGACTAGATATGGTGGGTATGTGTAGGAAACACCGTTCTTTTGTTCTCAGCACACTCACGTTTCCTGCTGTATTAGAGAATCTAGAAAACAAGAGCGTGCTTCTTGCTCTAAAGCAGAGTGTGATCCATCGATGAGAACTATGCTGTGTGTTTCCCTTCAGAAATGGAGTTAAAACCCAGTGTGTGTGTCGTCCTACAATCAAGAATTCGTTTCAGGTAAAGGCAGTCACTTTTCAGCTCAAACGAACTACATCGTTCACGAAGCTCACACGTTTCTCATCTTAAATGACAACCATTGGATGTTAGAGGACCTGTGCTTTGTATCAGTTTAAGAGGCAGAGTTGGACTAGATATGGTCCGTATGTGTAGGAAACACCGTTCTTTTGTTCTCAGCACACTCATGTTTCCTGCTGTCTTAGAGACGCTAGAAAGCAAGAGCGTGCTTCTCGCTCTAAAGCAGAGTGTGATCTATATATGAGAACTCTGCTGTGTGTTTCTCTTAAGAAATGGAGTTAAATCCCAGGCTCTGAGTCTTCCTACAAGCAAGACTTCGAATCAGGTAAGGGCAGTTACTTTACAGCTCAAACGAACTACATCGTTCACGAACTCACACGCTTCTCATCTTAAACGACAAGCATCGGATGTTAGAGGAAAAGTGCTTTGTATCAGTTTCAGAAGCAGAGTTGGAATAGATATGGTCCGTATGTGTAGGAAACACCGTTCTTTTGTTCTCAGCACACTCACTTTTCCTGCTGTCTTAGAGACTCTAGAAAGCTAGAGCGTGCTTCTTGCTCTAAAGCAGAGTGTGATCAATGAATGAGAACTCTGCTGTGTGTTTCTCTTCAGAAATGGAGTTAAATCCCAGGCTCTGAGTCTTCCTAAAAAACAAGACTTCGTTTCAGGTAAGGGCTGTTACTTTATAGCTCAAACGAACTACATCGTTCACAAAGCTCACACGTTTCTCATCTTAAATGAGAAGCATTTGATATTAGAGGAACTGGGGTTTGTTACAGTTTCAGAATCAGAGTTGAACAAGATATGGTCTGTATGTGTAGGAAACACTGTTCTTTTGTTCTGAGCACACTCAAGTTACTGCTGTATTAGAGATTCTAGAAAGCAAGGGCGTGCTTCTTGCTCTAAAGCAGAGTGTGATCCATGGATGAGAACTATGCTGTGTGTTTCCCTTCACAAGTGGAGTTAAAACCCAGGCACTGTGTCTTCCTACAAGCACTACTTCGTTACAGGTAAGGGCAGGCACTCTTCAGCTCAAACAAACTACATCATTCACAAAGATCACACGTTTCTCATCTTAAATGACAAGCATTGGATGTTAGAGGACCTGTGCTTTGTATCAGTTTAAGAGGCAGAGTTGGTCTAGATATGGTCCGTATGTGTAGGAAACACCGTTCTTTTGTTCTCAGCACCCTCACTTTTCCAGCTGTCTTAGAGACTGTAGAAAGCTAGAGCGTGCTTCTTGCTCTAAAGCAGAGTGTGATCCATGGATGAGAACTATGCTGTGTGTTTCCCTTCAGAAGTGGAGTTAAAACCCAGGCACTGTGTCTTCCTACAAGCAAGACTTAGTTTCAAGTAAGGGCAGTCACTTTTCAGGTCAAACTAACTACATCGTTCACGAAGCTCACATGTTTCTCATCTTAACTGACAAGCTTGGATGTTAGAGGACCAGTGCTTTGTATCAATTTCAGAAACTCAGTTGCAATAGATATGGTCCATATGTGTACGAAACACCGTTCTTTTGTTCTCAGCACACTCATGTTTCCTGCTGTCTTAGAGACTCTAGAAAGTTAGAGCGTGCTTCTTGCTCTAAAGCAGAGTGTGATCAATGGATGAGAACTCTGCTGTGTGTTTCACTTCAGAAATGGAGTTAAATCTCAGGCTCTGAGTCTTCCTAAAAAACAAGATTTCGTTTCAGGTAAGGGCCGTTATTTTATAGCTCAAACGAACTACATCTCTTCACGAAGCTCACACGTTTCTCATCTTAACTGACAAGCATTGGATGTTAGAGGACCTGAGGTTTGTTTCAGTTTCAGAAGCAGAGTTGAACTAGATATGGTCTGTATGTGTAGGAAACACCGTTCTTTTGTTCTGAGCACACTCAACTTTCCTGCTGTATTAGAGATTCTACAAAGCGAGAGCGTTCTTCTTTCTCTAAAGCAGAGTGTGATCCATGGATGAGAACTATGCTGTGTGTTTCCCTTCTGAAAAGGAGTTAAATCCCAGGCTCTGTGTCTTCCTACAAGCACTAATTTGTTTCAGGTAAGGGCAGTCACTTTTCTGCTCAAACGAACTACATCGTTCACAAAGCTCACACGTTTCTCATCTTAACTGACAAGCATTGGATGTTAGAGGACCAGTGCTTTGTATCAGTTTCAGAAGCAGAGTTGGAATAGATATGGTCCCTATGTGTAGGAAACACCGTTCTTTTGTTCTCATCACACTCACGTTTCCTGCTGTCTTAGTGACTCTGGAAAGCAAGAGCGTGCTTCTTGCTCTAAAGCACAGTGTGATCTATATATGAGAACACTGCTGTGTGTTTCTCTTCAGAAATGGAGTTGAATCCCAGGCTCTGAGTCTTCCTACAAGCAAGATTTGGTTCAGGTAAGGGCAGTTACTTTATAGCTCAAAGGAACTACATCGTTCACGATATCACACGTTTCTCATCTTAACTGACAAGCATCGGATGCTAGAGGACCAGTGCTTTGTATCAGTTTAAGAAGCAGAATTGGAATACATATGGTCCATATGTGTAGGAAACACCGTTCCTTTGTTCTCAGCACACTCATGTTTCCTGCTGTCTTAGAGACTCTAGAACGCTAGAGCGTGCTTCTTGCTCTAAAGCAGAGTGTAATCAATGGATAAGAATTCTGCTGTGAGTTTCTTCAGAAATGGAGTTAAATTCCAGGCTCTGTGTCTTCATACAAGAAAGACATCCTTTCAATTAAGGGCAGTCACTTTTCAGCTTAAACGAACTACATCGATCACGAAGCTCACACGTTTCTCATCTTCACTGACAAGCATTGGATGTTAGAGGACCAGTGCTTTGTATCAGTTTCAGCAGCAGAGTTGGACTAGATATGGACCGTATGTGTAGGAAACACCGTTCATTTGTTCTTAGCACACTCATGTTTCCTGCTGTATTAGAGAATCTAGAAAGCAAGAGCGTGCTTCTGTCTCTAAAGCAGAGTGTGATCCATGGATGTGAACTATGCTGTGTGTTTCCTTTCAGAAATGGAGTTAAATCCCAGTCTCTGTGTCTTCCTACAATCAAGATTTCGTTTCAGGTAAGGGCTGTCACTTTTCAGCTCAAATGAACTACATCGTTCACGAAGCTCACACGTTTCTCATCTTAAATGACAAGCATTGGATGTTAGAGGACCTGTGCTTTGTATCAGTTTAAGAGGCAGAGTTGGACTAGATATGGTCCGTATGTGTAGGAAACACCGTTCTTTTGTTCTCAGCACCCTCACTTTTCCAGCTGTCTTAGAGACTGTAGAAAGCTAGAGCGTGCTTCTTGCTCTAAAGCAGAGTGTGATCCATGGATGAGAACTATGCTGTGTGTTTCCCTTCAGAAGTGGAGTTAAAACCCAGGCACTGTGTCTTCCTACAAGCAAGACTTAGTTTCAAGTAAGGGCAGTCACTTTTCAGGTCAAACTAACTACATCGTTCACGAAGCTCACATGTTTCTCATCTTAACTGACAAGCTTGGATGTTAGAGGACCAGTGCTTTGTATCAATTTCAGAAACTGAGTTGCAATAGATATGGTCCATATGTGTACGAAACACCGTTCTTTTGTTCTCAGCACACTCATGTTTCCTGCTGTCTTAGAGACTCTAGAAAGTTAGAGCGTGCTTCTTGCTCTAAAGCAGAGTGTGATCAATGGATGAGAACTCTGCTGTGTGTTTCACTTCAGAAATGGAGTTAAATCTCAGGCTCTGAGTCTTCCTAAAAAACAAGATTTCGTTTCAGGTAAGGGCCGTTATTTTATAGCTCAAACGAACTACATCTCTTCACGAAGCTCACACGTTTCTCATCTTAACTGACAAGCATTGGATGTTAGAGGACCTGTGGTTTGTTTCAGTTTCAGAAGCAGAGTTGAACTAGATATGGTCTGTATGTGTAGGAAACACCGTTCTTTTGTTCTGAGCACACTCAACTTTCCTGCTGTATTAGAGATTCTACAAAGCGAGAGCGTTCTTCTTTCTCTAAAGCAGAGTGTGATCCATGGATGAGAACTATGCTGTGTGTTTCCCTTCTGAAAAGGAGTTAAATCCCAGGCTCTGTGTCTTCCTACAAGCACTAATTTGTTTCAGGTAAGGGCAGTCACTTTTCTGCTCAAACGAACTACATCGTTCACAAAGCTCACACGTTTCTCATCTTAACTGACAAGCATTGGATGTTAGAGGACCAGTGCTTTGTATCAGTTTCAGAAGCAGAGTTGGAATAGATATGGTCCCTATGTGTAGGAAACACCGTTCTTTTGTTCTCATCACACTCACGTTTCCTGCTGTCTTAGTGACTCTGGAAAGCAAGAGCGTGCTTCTTGCTCTAAAGCACAGTGTGATCTATATATGAGAACACTGCTGTGTGTTTCTCTTCAGAAATGGAGTTGAATCCCAGGCTCTGAGTCTTCCTACAAGCAAGATTTGGTTCAGGTAAGGGCAGTTACTTTATAGCTCAAAGGAACTACATCGTTCACGATATCACACGTTTCTCATCTTAACTGACAAGCATCGGATGCTAGAGGACCAGTGCTTTGTATCAGTTTAAGAAGCAGAATTGGAATACATATGGTCCATATGTGTAGGAAACACCGTTCCTTTGTTCTCAGCACACTCATGTTTCCTGCTGTCTTAGAGACTCTAGAACGCTAGAGCGTGCTTCTTGCTCTAAAGCAGAGTGTAATCAATGGATAAGAATTCTGCTGTGAGTTTCTTCAGAAATGGAGTTAAATTCCAGGCTCTGTGTCTTCATACAAGAAAGACATCCTTTCAATTAAGGGCAGTCACTTTTCAGCTTAAACGAACTACATCGATCACGAAGCTCACACGTTTCTCATCTTCACTGACAAGCATTGGATGTTAGAGGACCAGTGCTTTGTATCAGTTTCAGCAGCAGAGTTGGACTAGATATGGACCGTATGTGTAGGAAACACCGTTCATTTGTTCTTAGCACACTCATGTTTCCTGCTGTATTAGAGAATCTAGAAAGCAAGAGCGTGCTTCTGTCTCTAAAGCAGAGTGTGATCCATGGATGTGAACTATGCTGTGTGTTTCCTTTCAGAAATGGAGTTAAATCCCAGTCTCTGTGTCTTCCTACAATCAAGATTTCGTTTCAGGTAAGGGCTGTCACTTTTCAGCTCAAATGAACTACATCGTTCACGAAGCTCACACGTTTCTCATCTTAAATGACAAGCATTGGATGTTAGAGGACCTGTGCTTTGTATCAGTTTAAGAGGCAGAGTTGGACTAGATATGGTCCGTATGTGTAGGAAACACCGTTCTTTTGTTCTCAGCACCCTCACTTTTCCAGCTGTCTTAGAGACTGTAGAAAGCTAGAGCGTGCTTCTTGCTCTAAAGCAGAGTGTGATCCATGGATGAGAACTATGCTGTGTGTTTCCCTTCAGAAGTGGAGTTAAAACCCAGGCACTGTGTCTTCCTACAAGCAAGACTTAGTTTCAAGTAAGGGCAGTCACTTTTCAGGTCAAACTAACTACATCGTTCACGAAGCTCACATGTTTCTCATCTTAACTGACAAGCTTGGATGTTAGAGGACCAGTGCTTTGTATCAATTTCAGAAACTGAGTTGCAATAGATATGGTCCATATGTGTACGAAACACCGTTCTTTTGTTCTCAGCACACTCATGTTTCCTGCTGTCTTAGAGACTCTAGAAAGTTAGAGCGTGCTTCTTGCTCTAAAGCAGAGTGTGATCAATGGATGAGAACTCTGCTGTGTGTTTCACTTCAGAAATGGAGTTAAATCTCAGGCTCTGAGTCTTCCTAAAAAACAAGATTTCGTTTCAGGTAAGGGCCGTTATTTTATAGCTCAAACGAACTACATCTCTTCACGAAGCTCACACGTTTCTCATCTTAACTGACAAGCATTGGATGTTAGAGGACCTGTGGTTTGTTTCAGTTTCAGAAGCAGAGTTGAACTAGATATGGTCTGTATGTGTAGGAAACACCGTTCTTTTGTTCTGAGCACACTCAACTTTCCTGCTGTATTAGAGATTCTACAAAGCGAGAGCGTTCTTCTTTCTCTAAAGCAGAGTGTGATCCATGGATGAGAACTATGCTGTGTGTTTCCCTTCTGAAAAGGAGTTAAATCCCAGGCTCTGTGTCTTCCTACAAGCACTAATTTGTTTCAGGTAAGGGCAGTCACTTTTCTGCTCAAACGAACTACATCGTTCACAAAGCTCACACGTTTCTCATCTTAACTGACAAGCATTGGATGTTAGAGGACCAGTGCTTTGTATCAGTTTCAGAAGCAGAGTTGGAATAGATATGGTCCCTATGTGTAGGAAACACCGTTCTTTTGTTCTCATCACACTCACGTTTCCTGCTGTCTTAGTGACTCTGGAAAGCAAGAGCGTGCTTCTTGCTCTAAAGCACAGTGTGATCTATATATGAGAACACTGCTGTGTGTTTCTCTTCAGAAATGGAGTTGAATCCCAGGCTCTGAGTCTTCCTACAAGCAAGATTTGGTTCAGGTAAGGGCAGTTACTTTATAGCTCAAAGGAACTACATCGTTCACGATATCACACGTTTCTCATCTTAACTGACAAGCATCGGATGCTAGAGGACCAGTGCTTTGTATCAGTTTAAGAAGCAGAATTGGAATACATATGGTCCATATGTGTAGGAAACACCGTTCCTTTGTTCTCAGCACACTCATGTTTCCTGCTGTCTTAGAGACTCTAGAACGCTAGAGCGTGCTTCTTGCTCTAAAGCAGAGTGTAATCAATGGATAAGAATTCTGCTGTGAGTTTCTTCAGAAATGGAGTTAAATTCCAGGCTCTGTGTCTTCATACAAGAAAGACATCCTTTCAATTAAGGGCAGTCACTTTTCAGCTTAAACGAACTACATCGATCACGAAGCTCACACGTTTCTCATCTTCACTGACAAGCATTGGATGTTAGAGGACCAGTGCTTTGTATCAGTTTCAGCAGCAGAGTTGGACTAGATATGGACCGTATGTGTAGGAAACACCGTTCATTTGTTCTTAGCACACTCATGTTTCCTGCTGTATTAGAGAATCTAGAAAGCAAGAGCGTGCTTCTGTCTCTAAAGCAGAGTGTGATCCATGGATGTGAACTATGCTGTGTGTTTCCTTTCAGAAATGGAGTTAAATCCCAGTCTCTGTGTCTTCCTACAATCAAGATTTCGTTTCAGGTAAGGGCTGTCACTTTTCAGCTCAAATGAACTACATCGTTCACGAAGCTCACACGTTTCTCATCTTAAATGACAAGCATTGGATGTTAGAGGACCTGTGCTTTGTATCAGTTTAAGAGGCAGAGTTGGACTAGATATGGTCCGTATGTGTAGGAAACACCGTTCTTTTGTTCTCAGCACCCTCACTTTTCCAGCTGTCTTAGAGACTGTAGAAAGCTAGAGCGTGCTTCTTGCTCTAAAGCAGAGTGTGATCCATGGATGAGAACTATGCTGTGTGTTTCCCTTCAGAAGTGGAGTTAAAACCCAGGCACTGTGTCTTCCTACAAGCAAGACTTAGTTTCAAGTAAGGGCAGTCACTTTTCAGGTCAAACTAACTACATCGTTCACGAAGCTCACATGTTTCTCATCTTAACTGACAAGCTTGGATGTTAGAGGACCAGTGCTTTGTATCAATTTCAGAAACTGAGTTGCAATAGATATGGTCCATATGTGTACGAAACACCGTTCTTTTGTTCTCAGCACACTCATGTTTCCTGCTGTCTTAGAGACTCTAGAAAGTTAGAGCGTGCTTCTTGCTCTAAAGCAGAGTGTGATCAATGGATGAGAACTCTGCTGTGTGTTTCACTTCAGAAATGGAGTTAAATCTCAGGCTCTGAGTCTTCCTAAAAAACAAGATTTCGTTTCAGGTAAGGGCCGTTATTTTATAGCTCAAACGAACTACATCTCTTCACGAAGCTCACACGTTTCTCATCTTAACTGACAAGCATTGGATGTTAGAGGACCTGTGGTTTGTTTCAGTTTCAGAAGCAGAGTTGAACTAGATATGGTCTGTATGTGTAGGAAACACCGTTCTTTTGTTCTGAGCACACTCAACTTTCCTGCTGTATTAGAGATTCTACAAAGCGAGAGCGTTCTTCTTTCTCTAAAGCAGAGTGTGATCCATGGATGAGAACTATGCTGTGTGTTTCCCTTCTGAAAAGGAGTTAAATCCCAGGCTCTGTGTCTTCCTACAAGCACTAATTTGTTTCAGGTAAGGGCAGTCACTTTTCTGCTCAAACGAACTACATCGTTCACAAAGCTCACACGTTTCTCATCTTAACTGACAAGCATTGGATGTTAGAGGACCAGTGCTTTGTATCAGTTTCAGAAGCAGAGTTGGAATAGATATGGTCCCTATGTGTAGGAAACACCGTTCTTTTGTTCTCATCACACTCACGTTTCCTGCTGTCTTAGTGACTCTGGAAAGCAAGAGCGTGCTTCTTGCTCTAAAGCACAGTGTGATCTATATATGAGAACACTGCTGTGTGTTTCTCTTCAGAAATGGAGTTGAATCCCAGGCTCTGAGTCTTCCTACAAGCAAGATTTGGTTCAGGTAAGGGCAGTTACTTTATAGCTCAAAGGAACTACATCGTTCACGATATCACACGTTTCTCATCTTAACTGACAAGCATCGGATGCTAGAGGACCAGTGCTTTGTATCAGTTTAAGAAGCAGAATTGGAATACATATGGTCCATATGTGTAGGAAACACCGTTCCTTTGTTCTCAGCACACTCATGTTTCCTGCTGTCTTAGAGACTCTAGAACGCTAGAGCGTGCTTCTTGCTCTAAAGCAGAGTGTAATCAATGGATAAGAATTCTGCTGTGAGTTTCTTCAGAAATGGAGTTAAATTCCAGGCTCTGTGTCTTCATACAAGAAAGACATCCTTTCAATTAAGGGCAGTCACTTTTCAGCTTAAACGAACTACATCGATCACGAAGCTCACACGTTTCTCATCTTCACTGACAAGCATTGGATGTTAGAGGACCAGTGCTTTGTATCAGTTTCAGCAGCAGAGTTGGACTAGATATGGACCGTATGTGTAGGAAACACCGTTCATTTGTTCTTAGCACACTCATGTTTCCTGCTGTATTAGAGAATCTAGAAAGCAAGAGCGTGCTTCTGTCTCTAAAGCAGAGTGTGATCCATGGATGTGAACTATGCTGTGTGTTTCCTTTCAGAAATGGAGTTAAATCCCAGTCTCTGTGTCTTCCTACAATCAAGATTTCGTTTCAGGTAAGGGCTGTCACTTTTCAGCTCAAATGAACTACATCGTTCACGAAGCTCACACGTTTCTCATCTTAAATGACAAGCATTGGATGTTAGAGGACCTGTGCTTTGTATCAGTTTAAGAGGCAGAGTTGGACTAGATATGGTCCGTATGTGTAGGAAACACCGTTCTTTTGTTCTCAGCACCCTCACTTTTCCAGCTGTCTTAGAGACTGTAGAAAGCTAGAGCGTGCTTCTTGCTCTAAAGCAGAGTGTGATCCATGGATGAGAACTATGCTGTGTGTTTCCCTTCAGAAGTGGAGTTAAAACCCAGGCACTGTGTCTTCCTACAAGCAAGACTTAGTTTCAAGTAAGGGCAGTCACTTTTCAGGTCAAACTAACTACATCGTTCACGAAGCTCACATGTTTCTCATCTTAACTGACAAGCTTGGATGTTAGAGGACCAGTGCTTTGTATCAATTTCAGAAACTGAGTTGCAATAGATATGGTCCATATGTGTACGAAACACCGTTCTTTTGTTCTCAGCACACTCATGTTTCCTGCTGTCTTAGAGACTCTAGAAAGTTAGAGCGTGCTTCTTGCTCTAAAGCAGAGTGTGATCAATGGATGAGAACTCTGCTGTGTGTTTCACTTCAGAAATGGAGTTAAATCTCAGGCTCTGAGTCTTCCTAAAAAACAAGATTTCGTTTCAGGTAAGGGCCGTTATTTTATAGCTCAAACGAACTACATCTCTTCACGAAGCTCACACGTTTCTCATCTTAACTGACAAGCATTGGATGTTAGAGGACCTGTGGTTTGTTTCAGTTTCAGAAGCAGAGTTGAACTAGATATGGTCTGTATGTGTAGGAAACACCGTTCTTTTGTTCTGAGCACACTCAACTTTCCTGCTGTATTAGAGATTCTACAAAGCGAGAGCGTTCTTCTTTCTCTAAAGCAGAGTGTGATCCATGGATGAGAACTATGCTGTGTGTTTCCCTTCTGAAAAGGAGTTAAATCCCAGGCTCTGTGTCTTCCTACAAGCACTACTTTGTTTCAGGTAAGGGCAGTCACTTTTCTGCTCAAACGAACTACATCGTTCACAAAGCTCACACGTTTCTCATCTTAACTGACAAGCATTGGATGTTAGAGGACCAGTGCTTTGTATCAGTTTCAGAAGCAGAGTTGGAATAGATATGGTCCCTATGTGTAGGAAACACCGTTCTTTTGTTCTCATCACACTCACGTTTCCTGCTGTCTTAGTGACTCTGGAAAGCAAGAGCGTGCTTCTTGCTCTAAAGCACAGTGTGATCTATATATGAGAACACTGCTGTGTGTTTCTCTTCAGAAATGGAGTTGAATCCCAGGCTCTGAGTCTTCCTACAAGCAAGATTTGGTTCAGGTAAGGGCAGTTACTTTATAGCTCAAAGGAACTACATCGTTCACGATATCACACGTTTCTCATCTTCACTGACAAGCATTGGATGTTAGAGGACCAGTGCTTTGTATCAGTTTCAGCAGCAGAGTTAGACTAGATATGGACCGTATGTGTAGGAAACACCGTTCATTTGTTCTTAGCACACTCATGTTTCCTGCTGTATTAGAGAATCTAGAAAGCAAGAGCGTGCTTCTGTCTCTAAAGCAGAGTGTGATCCATGGATGTGAACTATGCTGTGTGTTTCCTTTCAGAAATGGAGTTAAATCCCAGTCTCTGTGTCTTCCTACAATCAAGATTTCGTTTCAGGTAAGGGCTGTCACTTTTCAGCTCAAATGAAATACATCGTTCACGAAGCTCACACGTTTCTCATCTTAAATGACAACCATTGGATGTTAGAGGACCTGTGCTTTGTATCAATTTAAGAGGCAGAGTTGGACTAGATATGGTCCGTATGTGTAGGAAACACCGTACTTTTGTTCTCAGAACACTCATGTTTCCTGCTGTCTTAGAGTCTCTAGAAAGCAAGAGCATGCTTCTTGCTCTAAAGCAGAGTGTGATCCATTGATGAGAACTATGCTGTGTGTTTCCTTTCAGAAATGGAGTTAAATTCCGTACTCTGTGTCTTCCTACAAGCAAGACTTCGTTTCAAGTAAGGGCAGTCACTTTTCAACTCAAACTAACTACATCGTTCACGAAGCTCACATGTTTCTCATCTTAAATGACAAGCATTGGATGTTAGAGGACCTGTGCTTTGTATCAATTTAAGAGGCAGAGTTGGACTAGATATGTTCCGTATATGTGTAGAAAACACCGTTATTTTGTTCTGAGCACAATCAAGTTTCCTGCTGTATTAGAGATTCTAGAAGGCAAGAACGTTCTTCTTACTCTAAAGCAGAGTGTGAACCATGGATGAGAACTATGCTGTGTGTTTCCCTTCTGAAATGGAGTTAAATCCCGGCTCTGTGTCTTCCTACACACAAGACTTCGTTTCAAGTAAGGGCAGTTACATTACAGCTCAAACGAACTACATCGTTCACGAAGCTCACACGTTTCTCATCTTAACTGACAAGCATTGGATGTAAGAGGACCTGTGGTTTGTTTCAGTTTCAGAAGCAGAGTTGAACTAGATATGGTCTGAATGTGTAGAAACACCGTTCTTTTGTTCTGAGCACACTCACGTGTCTGCTGTCTTAGAGACTCTAGAAAGCTAGAGCGTGCTTCTTGCTCTAAAGCAGAGTGTGATCAATGGATGAGAACTCTGCTGTGTGTTTCACATCAGAAATGGAGTTAAATCTCAGGCTCTGAGTCTTCCTAAAAAACAAGACTTTGTTTCAGGTAAGGGCCGTTACTTTACAGCTCAAACGAACTACATCGTTCACGAAGCTCACACGTTTCTCATCTTAAATGACAACCATTGGATGTTAGAGGACCTGTGCTTTGTATCAATTTAAGAGGCAGAGTTGGACTAGATATGGTGGGTATGTGTAGGAAACACCGTTCTTTTGTTCTCAGCACACTCACATTTCCTGCTGTATTAGATAATCTAGAAAACAAGAGCGTGCTTTTTGCTCTAAAGCAGAGTGTGATCCATCCATGAGAACTATTCTGTGTGTTTCCCTTCTGAAATGGAGTTAAAACCCAGTCTGTGTGTCTTCCTACAATCAAGAATTCGTTTCAGGTAAAGGCAGTCACTTTTCAGCTCAAAAGAACTACATCGTTCACGAAGCTCACACGTTTCTCATCTTAAATGACAACCATTGGATGTTAGAGGACCTGTGCTTTGTATCAGTTTAAGAGGCAGAGTTGGACTAGATATGGTCCGTATGTGTAGGAAACACCGTTCTTTTGTTCTCAGCACACTCATGTTTCCTGCTGCCTTAGAGACGCTAGAAAGCAAGAGCGTGCTTCTCGCTCTAAAGCAGAGTGTGATCTATATATGAGAACTCTGCTGTGTGTTTCTCTTAAGAAATGGAGTTAAATCCCAGGCTCTGAGTCTTCCTACAAGCAAGACTTCGCATCAGGTAAGGGCAGTTACTTTACAGCTCAAACGAACTACATTGTTCACGAACTCACACGCTTCTCATCTTAAATGACAAGCATCGGGTGTTAGAGGAAAAGTGCTTTGTATCAGTTTCAGAGGCAGAGTTGGAATAGATATGGTCCGTATGTGTAGGAAACACCGTTCTTTTGTTCTCAGCACACTCACTTTTCCTGCTGTCTTAGAGACTCTAGAAAGCTAGAGCGTGCTTCTTGCTCTAAAGCAGAGTGTGATCAATGAATGAGAACTCTGCTGTGTGTTTCTCTTCAGAAATGGAGTTAAATCCCAGGCTCTGAGTCTTCCTAAAAAACAAGACTTCGTTTCAGGTAAGGGCTGTTACTTTACAGCTCAAACGAACTACATCGTTCACGAAGCTCACACGTTTCTCATCTTAAATGAGAAGCATTTGATATTAGAGGAACTGGTGTTTGTTTCAGTTTCAGAATCAGAGTTGAACAAGATATGGTCTGTATGTGTAGGAAACACTGTTCTTTTGTTCTGAGCACACTCAAGTTACTGCTGTATTAGAGATTCTAGAAAGCAAGGGCGTGCTTCTTGCTCTAAAGCAGAGTGTGATCCATGGATGAGAACTATGCTGTGTGTTTCCCTTCTGAAAAGGAGTTAAATCCCAGGCTCTGTGTCTTCCTACAAGCACTACTTTGTTTCAGGTAAGGGCAGTCACTTTTCTGCTCAAACGAACTACATCGTTCACAAAGCTCACACGATTCTCATCTTAACTGACAAGCATTGGATGTTAGAGGACCAGTGCTTTGTATCAGTTTCAGAAGCAGAGTTGGAATAGATATGGTCCCTATGTGTAGGAAACACCGTTCTTTTGTTCTCATCACACTCACGTTTCCTGCTGTCTTAGTGACTCTGGAAAGCAAGAGCGTGCTTCTTGCTCTAAAGCAGAGTGTGATCTATATATGAGAACTCTGCTGTGTGTTTCTCTTCAGAAATGGAGTTAAATCCCAGGCTCTGAGTCTTCCTACAAGCAAGATTTGGTTCAGGTAAGGGCAGTTACTTCACACCTCAAAGGAACTACATCATTCACGAAGCTCACATGTTTCTCATCTTAACTGACAAGCATCGGATGTTAGAGGACCAGTGCTTTGTATCAGTTTAAGAAGCAGAATTGGAATACATATGGTCTGTATGTGTAGGAAACACCGTTCCTTTGTTCTCAGCACACTCATGTTTCCTGCTGTCTTAGAGACTCTAGAACGCTAGAGCGTGCTTCTTGCTCTAAAGCAGAGTGTAATCAATGGATGAGAACTCTGCTGTGAGTTTCTTCAGAAATTGAGTTAAATTCCAGGCTCTGTGTCTTCATACAAGAAAGACTTCCTTTCAGTTAAGGGCAGTCACTTTTCAGCTTAAACGAACTACATCGATCACGAAGCTCACACGTTTCTCATCTTAAATGACAAGCATTGGATGTTAGAGGACCAGTGCTTTGTATCAGTTTCAGCAGCAGAGTTGGACTAGATATGGTCCGTATGTGTAGGAAACACTGTTCATTTGTTCTTAGCACACTCATGTTTCCTGCTGTATTAGAGAATCTAGAAAGCAAGAGCATGCTTCTTGCTCTAAAGCAGAGTGTGATCCATGGATGAGAACTATGCTGTGTGTTTCCTTTCAGAAATGGAGTTAAATCCCAGTCTCTGTGTCTTCCTACAATCAAGAATTCATTTCAGGTAAGGGCTGTCACTTTTCAGCTCAAATGAACTACATCGTTCACGAAGCTCACACGTTTCTCATCTTAAATGACAAATATTGGATGTTAGAGGACCTGTGCTTTGTATCAATTTAAGAGGCAGAGTTGGACTAGATATGGTCCGTATGTGTAGGAAACACCGTACTTTTGTTCTCAGAACACTCATGTTTCCTGCTGTCTTAGAGACTCTAGAAAGCAAGAGCATGCTTCTTTCTCGAAAGCAGAGTGTGATCCATTGATGAGAACTATGCTCTGTGTTTCCTTTCTGAAATGGAGTTAAATTCCAGGCTCTGTATCTTCCTACAAGCAAGACGTCGTTTCAAGTAAGGGCAGTCACTTTTCAGCTCAAACTAACTACATCGTTCACGAAGCTCACATGTTTCTCTTCTTAACTGACAAGCATTGGATGTTAGAGGACCTGTGCTTTGTATCAATTTCAGAAACAGAGTTGCAATAGATATGGTCCATATGTGTAGGAAACACCGTTCTTTTGTTATCAGCACACTCACGTGCCTGCTGTCTTAGAGACTCTAGAAAGCTAGAGCGTGCTTCTTGCTCTAAAGCAGAGTGTGATCAATGGATGAGAACTCTGCTGTGTGTTTCACTTCAGAAATGGAGTTAAATCTCAGGCTCTGAGTCTTCCTAAAAAACAAGACTTTGTTTCAGGTAAAGGCCGTTACTTTACAGCTCAAACGAACTACATCGTTCACGAAGCTCACACGTTTCTCATCTTAAATGACAACCATTGGATGTTAGAGGACCTGTGCTTTGTATCAATTTAAGAGGCAGAGTTGGACTAGATATGGTGGGTATGTGTAGGAAACACCGTTCTTTTGTTCTCAGCACACTCACGTTTCCTGCTGTATTAGAGAATCTAGAAAACAAGAGCGTGCTTCTTGCTCTAAAGCAGAGTGTGATCCATCGATGAGAACTATGCTGTGTGTTTCCCTTCAGAAATGGAGTTAAAACCCAGTGTGTGTGTCGTCCTACAATCAAGAATTCGTTTCAGGTAAAGGCAGTCACTTTTCAGCTCAAACGAACTACATCGTTCACGAAGCTCACACGTTTCTCATCTTAAATGACAACCATTGGATGTTAGAGGACCTGTGCTTTGTATCAGTTTAAGAGGCAGAGTTGGACTAGATATGGTCCGTATGTGTAGGAAACACCGTTCTTTTGTTCTCAGCACACTCATGTTTCCTGCTGTCTTAGAGACGCTAGAAAGCAAGAGCGTGCTTCTCGCTCTAAAGCAGAGTGTGATCTATATATGAGAACTCTGCTGTGTGTTTCTCTTAAGAAATGGAGTTAAATCCCAGGCTCTGAGTCTTCCTACAAGCAAGACTTCGAATCAGGTAAGGGCAGTTACTTTACAGCTCAAACGAACTACATCGTTCACGAACTCACACGCTTCTCATCTTAAACGACAAGCATCGGATGTTAGAGGAAAAGTGCTTTGTATCAGTTTCAGAAGCAGAGTTGGAATAGATATGGTCCGTATGTGTAGGAAACACCGTTCTTTTGTTCTCAGCACACTCACTTTTCCTGCTGTCTTAGAGACTCTAGAAAGCTAGAGCGTGCTTCTTGCTCTAAAGCAGAGTGTGATCAATGAATGAGAACTCTGCTGTGTGTTTCTCTTCAGAAATGGAGTTAAATCCCAGGCTCTGAGTCTTCCTAAAAAACAAGACTTCGTTTCAGGTAAGGGCTGTTACTTTACAGCTCAAACGAACTACATCGTTCACAAAGCTCACACGTTTCTCATCTTAAATGAGAAGCATTTGATATTAGAGGAACTGGGATTTGTTACAGTTTCAGAATCAGAGTTGAACAAGATATGGTCTGTATGTGTAGGAAACACTGTTCTTTTGTTCTGAGCACACTCAAGTTACTGCTGTATTAGAGATTCTAGAAAGCAAGGGCGTGCTTCTTGCTCTAAAGCAGAGTGTGATCCATGGATGAGAACTATGCTGTGTGTTTCCCTTCTGAAAAGGAGTTAAAACCCAGGCACTGTGTCTTCCTACAAGCACTACTTCGTTACAGGTAAGGGCAGGCACTCTTCAGCTCAAACAAACTACATCATTCACAAAGATCACACGTTTCTCATCTTAAATGACAAGCATTGGATGTTAGAGGACCTGTGCTTTGTATCAGTTTAAGAGGCAGAGTTGGACTAGATATGGTCCGTATGTGTAGGAAACACCGTTCTTTTGTTCTCAGCACCCTCACTTTTCCAGCTGTCTTAGAGACTGTAGAAAGCTAGAGCGTGCTTCTTGCTCTAAAGCAGAGTGTGACCCATGGATGAGAACTATGCTGTGTGTTTCCCTTCAGAAGTGGAGTTAAAACCCAGGCACTGTGTCTTCCTACAAGCAAGACTTTGTTTCAAGTAAGGGCAGTCACTTTTCAGGTCAAACTAACTACATCGTTCACGAAGCTCACATGTTTCTCATCTTAACTGACAAGCTTGGATGTTAGAGGACCAGTGCTTTGTATCAATTTCAGAAACTGAGTTGCAATAGATATGGTCCATATGTGTACGAAACACCGTTCTTTTGTTCTCAGCACACTCATGTTTCCTGCTGTCTTAGAGACTCTAGAAAGTTAGAGCGTGCTTCTTGCTCTAAAGCAGAGTGTGATCAATGGATGAGAACTCTGCTGTGTGTTTCACTTCAGAAATGGAGTTAAATCTCAGGCTCTGAGTCTTCCTAAAAAACAAGATTTCGTTTCAGGTAAGGGCCGTTATTTTATAGCTCAAACGAACTACATCTCTTCACGAAGCTCACACGTTTCTCATCTTAACTGACAAGCATTGGATGTTAGAGGACCTGTGGTTTGTTTCAGTTTCAGAAGCAGAGTTGAACTAGATATGGTCTGTATGTGTAGGAAACACCGTTCTTTTGTTCTGAGCACACTCAACTTTCCTGCTGTATTAGAGATTCTACAAAGCGAGAGCGTTCTTCTTTCTCTAAAGCAGAGTGTGATCCATGGATGAGAACTATGCTGTGTGTTTCCCTTCTGAAAAGGAGTTAAATCCCAGGCTCTGTGTCTTCCTACAAGCACTACTTTGTTTCAGGTAAGGGCAGTCACTTTTCTGCTCAAACGAACTACATCGTTCACAAAGCTCACACGTTTCTTATCTTAACTGACAAGCATTGGATGTTAGAGGACCAGTGCTTTGTATCAGTTTCAGAAGCAGAGTTGGAATAGATATGGTCCCTATGTGTAGGAAACACCGTTCTTTTGTTCTCATCACACTCACGTTTCCTGCTGTCTTAGTGACTCTGGAAAGCAAGAGCGTGCTTCTTGCTCTAAAGCACAGTGTGATCTATATATGAGAACACTGCTGTGTGTTTCTCTTCAGAAATGGAGTTGAATCCCAGGCTCTGAGTCTTCCTACAAGCAAGATTTGGTTCAGGTAAGGGCAGTTACTTTATAGCTCAAAGGAACTACATCGTTCACGATATCACACGTTTCTCATCTTAACTGACAAGCATCGGATGTTAGAGGACCAGTGCTTTGTATCAGTTTAAGAAGCAGAATTGGAATACATATGGTCCACATGTGTAGGAAACACCGTTCCTTTGTTCTCAGCACACTCATGTTTCCTGCTGTCTTAGAGACTCTAGAACGCTAGAGCGTGCTTCTTGCTCTAAAGCAGAGTGTAATCAATGGATGAGAACTCTGCTGTGAGTTTCTTCAGAAATGGAGTTAAATTCCAGGCTCTGTGTCTTCATACAAGAAAGACTTCCTTTCAGTTAAGGGCAGTCACTTTTCAGCTTAAACGAACTACATCGATCACGAAGCTCACACGTTTCTCATCTTAAATGACAAGCATTGGATGTTAGAGGACCAGTGCTTTGTATCAGTTTCAGCAGCAGAGTTGGACTAGATATGGTCCGTATGTGTAGGAAACACTGTTCATTTGTTCTTAGCACACTCATGTTTCCTGCTGTATTAGAGAATCTAGAAAGCAAGAGCATGCTTCTTGCTCTAAAGCAGAGTGTGATCCATGGATGAGAACTATGCTGTGTGTTTCCTTTCAGAAATGGAGTTAAATCCCAGTCTCTGTGTCTTCCTACAATCAAGAATTCATTTCAGGTAAGGGCTGTCACTTTTCAGCTCAAATGAACTACATCGTTCACGAAGCTCACACGTTTCTCATCTTAAATGACAAATATTGGATGTTAGAGGACCTGTGCTTTGTATCAATTTAAGAGGCAGAGTTGGACTAGATATGGTCCGTATGTGTAGGAAACACCATACTTTTGTTCTCAGAACACTCATGTTTCCTGCTGTCTTAGAGACTCTAGAAAGCAAGAGCATGCTCCTTTCTCGAAAGCAGAGTGTGATCCATTGATGAGAACTATGCTCTGTGTTTCCTTTCTGAAATGGAGTTAAATTCCAGGCTCTGTATCTTCCTACAAGCAAGACGTCGTTTCAAGTAAGGGCAGTCACTTTTCAGCTCAAACTAACTACATCGTTCACGAAGCTCACATGTTTCTCTTCTTAACTGACAAGCATTGGATGTTAGAGGACCTGTGCTTTGTATCAATTTCAGAAACAGAGTTGCAATAGATATGGTCCATATGTGTAGGAAACACCGTTCTTTTGTTATCAGCACACTCACGTGCCTGCTGTCTTAGAGACTCTAGAAAGCTAGAGCGTGCTTCTTGCTCTAAAGCAGAGTGTGATCAATGGATGAGAACTCTGTTGTGTGTTTCACTTCAGAAATGGAGTTAAATCTCAGGCTCTGAGTCTTCCTAAAAAACAAGACTTTGTTTCAGGTAAAGGCCGTTACTTTACAGCTCAAACGAACTACATCGTTCACGAAGCTCACACGTTTCTCATCTTAAATGACAACCATTGGATGTTAGAGGACCTGTGCTTTGTATCAATTTAAGAGGCAGAGTTGGACTAGATATGGTGGGTATGTGTAGGAAACACCGTTCTTTTGTTCTCAGCACACTCACGTTTCCTGCTGTATTAGAGAATCTAGAAAACAAGAGCGTGCTTCTTGCTCTAAAGCAGAGTGTGATCCATCGATGAGAACTATGCTGTGTGTTTCCCTTCAGAAATGGAGTTAAAACCCAGTGTGTGTGTCGTCCTACAATCAAGAATTCGTTTCAGGTAAAGGCAGTCACTTTTCAGCTCAAACGAACTACATCGTTCACGAAGCTCACACGTTTCTCATCTTAAATGACAACCATTGGATGTTAGAGGACCTGTGCTTTGTATCAGTTTAAGAGGCAGAGTTGGACTAGATATGGTCCGTATGTGTAGGAAACACCGTTCTTTTGTTCTCAGCACACTCATGTTTCCTGCTGTCTTAGAGACGCTAGAAAGCAAGAGCGTGCTTCTCGCTCTAAAGCAGAGTGTGATCTATATATGAGAACTCTGCTGTGTGTTTCTCTTAAGAAATGGAGTTAAATCCCAGGCTCTGAGTCTTCCTACAAGCAAGACTTCGAATCAGGTAAGGGCAGTTACTTTACAGCTCAAACGAACTACATCGTTCACGAACTCACACGCTTCTCATCTTAAACGACAAGCATCGGATGTTAGAGGAAAAGTGCTTTGTATCAGTTTCAGAAGCAGAGTTGGAATAGATATGGTCCGTATGTGTAGGAAACACCGTTCTTTTGTTCTCAGCACACTCACTTTTCCTGCTGTCTTAGAGACTCTAGAAAGCTAGAGCGTGCTTCTTGCTCTAAAGCAGAGTGTGATCAATGAATGAGAACTCTGCTGTGTGTTTCTCTTCAGAAATGGAGTTAAATCCCAGGCTCTGAGTCTTCCTAAAAAACAAGACTTCGTTTCAGGTAAGGGCTGTTACTTTACAGCTCAAACGAACTACATCGTTCACAAAGCTCACACGTTTCTCATCTTAAATGAGAAGCATTTGATATTAGAGGAACTGGGGTTTGTTACAGTTTCAGAATCAGAGTTGAACAAGATATGGTCTGTATGTGTAGGAAACACTGTTCTTTTGTTCTGAGCACACTCAAGTTACTGCTGTATTAGAGATTCTAGAAAGCAAGGGCGTGCTTCTTGCTCTAAAGCAGAGTGTGATCCATGGATGAGAACTATGCTGTGTGTTTCCCTTCACAAGTGGAGTTAAAACCCAGGCACTGTGTCTTCCTACAAGCACTACTTCGTTACAGGTAAGGGCAGGCACTCTTCAGCTCAAACAAATTACATCATTCACAAAGATCACACGTTTCTCATCTTAAATGACAAGCATTGGATGTTAGAGGACCTGTGCTTTGTATCAGTTTAAGAGGCAGAGTTGGACTAGATATGGTCCGTATGTGTAGGAAACACCGTTCTTTTGTTCTCAGCACCCTCACTTTTCCAGCTGTCTTAGAGACTGTAGAAAGCTAGAGCGTGCTTCTTGCTCTAAAGCAGAGTGTGATCCATGGATGAGAACTATGCTGTGTGTTTCCCTTCAGAAGTGGAGTTAAAACCCAGGCACTGTGTCTTCCTACAAGCAAGACTTTGTTTCAAGTAAGGGCAGTCACTTTTCAGGTCAAACTAACTACATCGTTCACGAAGCTCACATGTTTCTCATCTTAACTGACAAGCTTGGATGTTAGAGGACCAGTGCTTTGTATCAATTTCAGAAACTGAGTTGCAATAGATATGGTCCATATGTGTACGAAACACCGTTCTTTTGTTCTCAGCACACTCATGTTTCCTGCTGTCTTAGAGACTCTAGAAAGTTAGAGCGTGCTTCTTGCTCTAAAGCAGAGTGTGATCAATGGATGAGAACTCTGCTGTGTGTTTCACTTCAGAAATGGAGTTAAATCTCAGGCTCTGAGTCTTCCTAAAAAACAAGATTTCGTTTCAGGTAAGGACCGTTATTTTATAGCTCAAACGAACTACATCTCTTCACGAAGCTCACACGTTTCTCATCTTAACTGACAAGCATTGGATGTTAGAGGACCTGTGGTTTGTTTCAGTTTCAGAAGCAGAGTTGAACTAGATATGGTCTGTATGTGTAGGAAACACCGTTCTTTTGTTCTGAGCACACTCAACTTTCCTGCTGTATTAGAGATTCTACAAAGCGAGAGCGTTCTTCTTTCTCTAAAGCAGAGTGTGATCCATGGATGAGAACTATGCTGTGTGTTTCCCTTCTGAAAAGGAGTTAAATCCCAGGCTCTGTGTCTTCCTACAAGCACTACTTTGTTTCAGGTAAGGGCAGTCACTTTTCTGCTCAAACGAACTACATCGTTCACAAAGCTCACACGATTCTCATCTTAACTGACAAGCATTGGATGTTAGAGGACCAGTGCTTTGTATCAGTTTCAGAAGCAGAGTTGGAATAGATATGGTCCCTATGTGTAGGAAACACCGTTCTTTTGTTCTCATCACACTCACGTTTCCTGCTGTCTTAGTGACTCTGGAAAGCAAGAGCGTGCTTCTTGCTCTAAAGCACAGTGTGATCTATATATGAGAACACTGCTGTGTGTTTCTCTTCAGAAATGGAGTTGAATCCCAGGCTCTGAGTCTTCCTACAAGCAAGATTTGGTTCAGGTAAGGGCAGTTACTTTATAGCTCAAAGGAACTACATCGTTCACGATATCACACGTTTCTCATCTTAACTGACAAGCATCGGATGTTAGAGGACCAGTGCTTTGTATCAGTTTAAGAAGCAGAATTGGAATACATATGGTCCATATGTGTAGGAAACACCGTTCCTTTGTTCTCAGCACACTCATGTTTCCTGCTGTCTTAGAGACTCTAGGACACTAGAGCGTGCTTCTTGCTCTAAAGCAGAGTGTAATCAATGGATAAGAACTCTGCTGTGAGTTTCTTCAGAAATGGAGTTAAATTCCAGGCTCTGTGTCTTCATACAAGAAAGACTTCCTTTCAATTAAGGGCAGTCACTTTTCAGCTTAAACGAACTACATCGATCACGAAGCTCACACGTTTCTCATCTTCACTGACAAGCATTGGATGTTAGAGGACCAGTGCTTTGTATCAGTTTCAGCAGCAGAGTTGGACTAGATATGGACCGTATGTGTAGGAAACACCGTTCATTTGTTCTTAGCACACTCATGTTTCCTGCTGTATTAGAGAATCTAGAAAGCAAGAGCGTGCTTCTGTCTCTAAAGCAGAGTGTGATCCATGGATGTGAACTATGCTGTGTGTTTCCTTTCAGAAATGGAGTTAAATCCCAGTCTCTGTGTCTTCCTACAATCAAGATTTCGTTTCAGGTAAGGGCTGTCACTTTTCAGCTCAAATGAAATACATCGTTCACGAAGCTCACACGTTTCTCATCTTAAATGACAACCATTGGATGTTAGAGGACCTGTGCTTTGTATCAATTTAAGAGGCAGAGTTGGACTAGATATGGTCCGTATGTGTAGGAAACACCGTACTTTTGTTCTCAGAACACTCATGTTTCCTGCTGTCTTAGAGTCTCTAGAAAGCAAGAGCATGCTTCTTGCTCTAAAGCAGAGTGTGATCCAATGATGAGAACTATGCTGTGTGTTTCCTTTCAGAAATGGAGTTAAATTCCGTACTCTGTGTCTTCCTACAAGCAAGACTTCGTTTCAATTAAGGGCAGTCACTTTTCAGCTTAAACGAACTACATCGATCACGAAGCTCACACGTTTCTCATCTTAACTGACAAGCATTGGATGTTAGAGGACCTTTGGTTTGATTCAGTTTCAGAAGCAGATTTGAACTAGATATGGTCTGTTTGTGTAGGAAACACCGTTCTTTTGTTCTGAGCACACTCATGTTTCCTGCTGTATTAGAGACTCTAGAAAGGAAGAGTGTTCTTCTTGCGCTAAAGCAGAGTGTGATCCATGGATGGGAACTATGCTGTGTGTTTCCCTTCTGAAATGGAGTTAAATCCCAGGCTCTGTGTCTTCCTACAAGCACTACTTCGTTTCAGGTAAGGGCAGTCACTTTACAGCTCAAACGAACTACATCGTTCACGAAGCTCACATGTTTCTCATCTTAACTGACAAGCATTGGATGTTAGAGGAACTGTGCTTTGTATCAATTTCAGAGGCAGAGTTGGACTAGATATGGTCCGTATGTGTAGGAAACACCGTTCATTTGTTCTTAGCACACTCACGTTTCCTGCTGTATTAGAGAATCTAGAAATCAAGAGCATGTTTCTTGCTCTAAAGCAGAGTGTGATCCATCGATGAGAACTATTCTGTGTGTTTCCCTTCAGAAATGGAGTTAAAACCCAGTCTCTGTGTCTTCCTACAATCAAGAATTCGTTTTAGGTAAGGGCAGTCACTTTTCAGCTCAAACGAACAACATCGTTCACGAAGCTCATACGTTTCTCATCTGAAATCACAACCATTGGGTGTTAGAGGACCTGTGCTTTGTATCAGTTTAAGAGGCAGAGTTGGACTAGATATGGTCCGTATGTGTAGGAAACACCGTTCTTTTGTTCTCAGCACACTCATGTTTCCTGCTGTCTTAGAGACTCTAGAAAGCAAGAGCGTGCTTCTTGCTCTAAAGCAGAGTGTGATCCATGGATGAGAACTATGCTGTGTGTTTCCCTTCTGAAATGGAGTTAAATCCCAGGCTCTGTGTCTTCCTACAATCACTACTTCGTTACAGGTAAGGGGAGTCACTCTTCAGCTCAAACAAACTACATCATTCACAAGATCACACGTTTCTCATCTTAAATGACAAGCATTGGATGTTAGAGGACCTGTGCTTTGTATCAGTTTAAGAGGCAGAGTTGGACTAGATATGGTCCGTATGTGTAGGAAACACCGTTCTTTTGTTCTCAGCACCCTCACTTTTCCTGCTGTCTTAGAGACTGTAGAAAGCTAGAGCG
This sequence comes from Onychomys leucogaster, assembly GCA_949786385.1. Classification (NCBI taxonomy): domain Eukaryota; kingdom Metazoa; phylum Chordata; class Mammalia; order Rodentia; family Cricetidae; genus Onychomys; species Onychomys leucogaster. Next base: position 798,711 of record CATKUP010000157.1, on the reverse strand, counting down.
TGCTTCTTGCTCTAAAGCAGAGTGTGATCCATGGATGAGAACTATGCTGTGTGTTTCACTTCAGAAATGGAGTTAAATCTCAGGCTCTGAGTCTTCCTAAAAAACAAGATTTCGTTTCAGGTAAGGGCCGTTACTTTATAGCTCAAACGAACTACATCTCTTCACGAAGCTCACACGTTTCTCATCTTAACTGACAAGCATTGGATGTTAGAGGACCTGTGGTTTGTTTCAGTTTCAGAAGCAGAGTTGAACTAGATATGGTCTGTATGTGTAGGAAACACCGTTCTTTTGTTCTGAGCACACTCAACTTTCCTGCTGTATTAGAGATTCTAGAAAGCGAGAGCGTTCTTCTTTCTCTAAAGCAGAGTGTGATCCATGGATGAGAACTATGCTGTGTGTTTCCCTTCTGAAAAGGAGTTAAATCCCAGGCTCTGTGTCTTCCTACAAGCACTACTTTGTTTCAGGTAAGGGCAGTCACTTTTCTGCTCAAACGAACTACATCGTTCACAAAGCTCACACGTTTCTCATCTTAACTGACAAGCATTGGATGTTAGAGGACCAGTGCTTTGTATCAGTTTCAGAAGCAGAGTTGAATTAGATATGGTCCGTATGTGTAGGAAACACCGTTCTTTTGTTCTCAGCAACTCAGGTTTCCTGCTGTCTTAGAGACACTGGAAAGCAAGAGCGTGCTTCTTGCTCTAAAGCAGAGTGTGATCAATGGATGAGAACTCTGCTGTGTGTTTCACTTCTGATATGGAGTTAAATCTCAGGCTCTGAGTCTTCCTAAAAAACAAGATTTCGTTTCAGGTAAGGGCCGTTACTTTACAGCTCAAACGAACTACATCTCTTCACGAAGCTCACACGTTTCTCATCTTAAATGACAACCATTGGATGCTAGAGGACCTGTGCTTTGTATCAATTTAAGAGGCAGAGTTGGACTAGATATGGTCCGTATGTGTAGGAAACACCGTACTTTTGTTCTCAGAACACTCATGTTTCCTGCTGTCTTAGAGACTCTAGAAAGCAAGAGCATGCTTCTTGCTCAAAAGCAGAGTGTGATCCATTGATGAGAACTATGCTGTGTGTTTCCTTTCAGAATGGAGTTAAATTCCATACTCTGTGTCTTCCTACAAGCAAGACTTCGTTTCAAGTAAGGGCAGTCACTTTTCAGCTCAAACTAACTACATCGTTCACGAAGCTCACATGTTTCTCATCTTAAATGACAAGCATTGGATGTTAGAGGACCTGTGCTTTGTATCAATTTAAGAGGCAGAGTTGGACTAGACATGGTCCGTATGTGTAGGAAACACCGTTCTTTTGTTCTCAGCACACTCATGTTTCCTGCTGTCTTAGAGACTCTAGAAAGCAAGAGGGTGCTTCTTGCTCTAAAGCAGAGTGTGATCCATGGATGAGAACTATGCTGTGTGTTTCCCTTCTGAAATGGAGTTAAATCCCGGCTCTGTGTCTTCCTACACACAAGACTTCGTTTCAAGTAAGGGCAGTTACATTACAGCTCAAACGAACTACATCGTTCACGAAGCTCACACCTTTCTCATCTTAACTGACAAGCATTGGATGTTAGAGGACCTGTGGTTTGTTTCAGTTTCAGAAGCAGAGTTGAACTAGATATGGTCTGTATGTGTAGAAACACCGTTCTTTTGTTCTGAGCACAATCAACTTTCCTGCTGTATTAGAGATTCTAGAAAGCAAGAGCGTTCTTCTTGCTCTAAAGCAGAGTGTGATCCATGGATCAGAACTATGCTGTGTGTTTCCCTTCTGAAATGGAGTTAAATCCCAGGCTCTGTGTCTTCCTACAAGCACTACTTCGTTTCAGGTAAGGGCAGTCACTTTTCAGCTCAAACGAACAACATGGTTCACAAAGCTCACATGTTTCTCATCTTAAATGACAAGCATTGGATGTTAGAGGACAAGTGCTTTGTATCAGTTTCAGAAGCAGAGTTGGAATGGATATGGTCCGTATGTGTAGGAAACACCGTTCTTTTGTTCTCAGCACACTCACTTTTCCTGCTGTCTTAGAGACTCTAGAAAGCTAGAGCGTGCTTCTTGCTCTAAAGCAGAGTGTGGTCAATGGATGAGAACTATGCTGTGTGTTTCCCTTCAGAAATGGAGTTAAAACCCAGGCTCTGTGTCTTCCTACAAGCAAGATTTTGTTTCAACTAAGGGCAGTCACTTTTCAGCTCAAACTAACTGCATCGTTCACGAAGCTCACATGTTTCTCATCTTAACTGACAAGCTTGGATGTTAGAGCACCTGTGCTTTGTATCAATTTCAGAAACAGAGTTGCAATAGATATGGTCCATATGTGTAGGAAACACCGTTCTTTTGTTCTCAGCACACTCACGTGCCTGCTGTCTTAGAGACTCTAGAAAGCTAGACCGTGCTTCTTGCTCTAAAGCAGAGTGTGATCAATGGATGAGAACACTGCTGTGTGTTTCACTTCAGAAATGGAGTTAAATCTCAGGCTCTGAGTCTTCCTAAAAAACAAGACTTTGTTTCAGGTAAGGGCCGTTACTTTACAGCTCAAACGAACTACATCGTTCACGAAGCTCACACGTTTCTCATCTTAAATGACAACCATTGGATGTTACAGGACCTGTGCTTTGTATCAGTTTAAGAGGCGGAGTTGGACTAGATATGGTCCGAATGTGTAGGAAACACCGTTCTTTTGTTCTCAGCACACTCAGGTTTCCTGCTGTCTTAGAGACGCTAGAAAGCAAGAGCGTGCTTCTCGCTCTAAAGCAGAGTGTGATCTATATATGAGAACTCTGCTGTGTGTTTCTCTTAAGAAATGGAGTTAAATCCCAGGCTCTGAGTCTTCCTACAAGCAAGACTTCGAATCAGGTAAGGGCAGTTACTTTACAGCTCAAACGAACTACATTGTTCACGAACTCACACGCTTCTCATCTTAAATGACAAGCATTTGATATTAGAGGAACTGGGGTTTGTTTCAGTTTCAGAATCAGAGTTGAACAAGATATGGTCTGTATGTGTAGGAAACACTGTTCTTTTGTTCTGAGCACACTCAAGTTACTGCTGTATTAGAGATTCTAGAAAGCAAGCGCGTGCTTCTTGCTCTAAAGCAGAGTGTGATCCATGGATGAGAACTATGCTGTGTGTTTCCCTTCTGAAAAGGAGTTAAATCCCAGGCTCTGTGTCTTCCTACAAGCACTACTTTGTTTCAGGTAAGGGCAGTCACTTTTCTGCTCAAAAGAACTACATCGTTCACAAAGCTCACACGATTCTCATCTTAAATGACAAGCATTGGATGTTAGAGTACCAGTGCTTTGTATCAGTTTCAGAAGCAGAGTTGGAATAGATATGGTCCCTATGTGTAGGAAACACCGTTCTTTTGTTCTCATCACACTCACGTTTTCTGCTGTCTTAGTGACTCTGGAAAGCGAGAGCGTGCTTCTTGCTCTAAAGCAGAGTGTGATCTATATATGAGAACTCTGCTGTGTGTTTCTCTTCAGAAATGGAGTTGAATCCCAGGCTCTGAGTCTTCCTACAAGCAAGATTTGGTTCAGGTAAGGGCAGTTACTTTATAGCTCAAAGGAAATACATCGTTCACGAAATCACACGTTTCTCATCTTAACTGACAAGCATCGGATGTTAGAGGACCAGTGCTTTGTATCAGTTAAAGAAGCAGAATTGGAATACATATGGTCCACATGTGTAGGAAGCACCGTTCCTTTGTTCTCAGCACACTCATGTTTCCTGCTGTCTTAGAGACTCTAGAACGCTAGAGCGTGCTTCTTGCTCTAAAGCAGAGTGTAATCAATGGATGAGAACTCTGCTGTGAGTTTCTTCAGAAATGGAGTTAAATTCCAGGCTCTGTGTCTTCATACAAGAAAGACTTCCTTTCAATTAAGGGCAGTAACTTTTCAGCTTAAACGAACTACATCGATCACGAAGCTCACACGTTTCTCATCTTCACTGACAAGCATTGGATGTTAGAGGACCAGTGCTTTGTATCAGTTTCAGCAGCAGAGTTGGACTAGATATGGTCCGTATGTGTAGGAAACACCGTTCATTTGTTCTTAGCACACTCATGTTTCCTGCTGTATTAGAGAATCTAGAAAGCAAGAGCGTGCTTCTTGCTCTAAAGCAGAGTGTGATCCATGGATGAGAACTATGCTGTGTGTTTCCTTTCAGAAATGGAGTTAAATCCCAGTCTCTGTGTCTTCCTACAATCAAGATTTCGTTTCAGGTAAGGGCTGTCACTTTTCAGCTCAAATGAACTACATCGTTCACGAAGCTCACACGTTTCTCATCTTAAATGACAACCATTGGATGTTAGAGGACCTGTGCTTTGTATCAATTTAAGAGGCAGAGTTGGACTAGATATGGTCCGTATGTGTAGGAAACACCGTACTTTTGTTCTCAGAACACTCATGTTTCCTGCTGTCTTAGAGACTCTAGAAAGCAAGAGCATGCTTCTTGCTCGAAAGCAGAGTGTGATCCATTTATGAGAACTATGCTGTGTGTTTCCTTTCAGAAAAGGAGTTAAATTCCATACTCTGTGTCTTCCTACAAGCAAGACTTCGTTTCAAGTAAGGGCAGTCACTTTTCAGCTCAAACTAACTACATCGTTCACGAAGCTCACATGTTTCTCATCTTAAATGACAAGCATTGGATGTTAGAGGACCTGTGCTTTGTATCAATTTAAGAGGCAGAGTTGGACTAGATATGGTCCGTATGTGTAGGAAACACCGTTCTTTTGTTCTCAGCACACTCATGTTTCCTGCTGTCTTAGAGACTCTAGAAAGCAAGAGGCTGCTTCTTGCTCTAAAGCAGAGTGTGATCCATGGGTGAGAACTATGCTGTGTGTTTCTTTTCAGAAATGGAGTTACATTCTAGGCTCTGTGTCTTCCTACAAGCAAGAATTCGTTTCAAGTAAGGGCAGTCACTTTTCAGCTCAAACTAACTACATCGTTCACGAAGCTCACATGTTTCTCATCTTAAATGACAAGCATTGGATGTTAGAGGACCTGTACTTTGTATCAATTTCAGAAGCAGAGTTGGACTAGATATGTTCCGTATATGTGTAGAAAACATCGTTATTTTGTTCTGAGCACAATCAAGTTTCCTGCTGTATTAGAGATTCTAGAAGGCAAGAACGTTCTTCTTACTCTAAAGCAGAGTGTGAACCATGGATGAGAACTATGCTGTGTGTTTCCCTTCTGAAATGGAGTTAAATCCCGGCTCTGTGTCTTCCCACACACAAGACTCCGTTTCAAGTAAGGGCAGTTACATTACAGCTCAAACGAACTACATCGTTCACGAAGCTCACACATTTCTCATCTTAACTGACAAGCATTGGATGTTAGAGGACATGTGGTTTGTTTCAGTTTCATAAGCAGAGTTGAACTAGATATGGTCTGAATGTGTAGAAACACCGTTCTTTTGTTCTGAGCACACTCAACTTTCCTGCTGTATTAGAGATTCTAGAAAGCAAGAGCGTTCTTCTTGCTCTAAAGCAGAGTGTGATCCATGGATCAGAACTATGCTGTGTGTTTCCCTTCTGAAATGGAGTTAAAACCCAGGCTCTGTGTCTTCCTACAAGCAAGATTTTGTTTCAAGTAAGGGCAGTCACTTTTCAGCTCAAACTAACTACATCGTTCACGAAGCTCACATGTTTCTCATCTTAACTGACAAGCTTGGATGTTAGAGGACCTGTGCTTTGTATCAATTTCAGAAACAGAGTTGCAATAGATATGGTCCATATGTGTAGGAAACACCGTTCTTTTGTTCTCAGCACACTCACGTGCCTGCTGTCTTAGAGACTCTAGAAAGCTAGAGCGTGCTTCTTGCTCTAAAGCAGAGTGTGATCAATGGATGAGAACTCTGCTGTGTGTTTCACTTCAGAAATGGAGTTAAATCTCAGGCTCTGAGTCTTCCTAAAAAACAAGACTTTGTTTCAGGTAAGGGCCGTTACTTTACAGCTCAAACGAACTACATCTTTCACGAAGCTCACACGTTTCTCATCTTAAATGACAACCATTGGATGTTAGAGGACCTGTGCTTTGTATCAATTTAAGAGGCAGAGTTGGACTAGGTATGGTGGGTATGTGTAGGAAACACCGTTCTTTTGTTCTCAGCACACTCATGTTTCCTGCTGTATTAGAGAATCTAGAAAACAAGAGCGTGCTTCTTGCTCTAAAGCAGAGTGTGATCCATCCATGAGAACTATTCTGTGTGTTTCCCTTCAGAAATGGAGTTAAAACCCAGTCTGTGTGTCTTCCTACAATCAAGAATTCGTTTCAGGTAAAGGCAGTCACTTTTCAGCTCAAACGAACTACATCGTTCACAAAGCTCACACGTTTCTCATCTTAAATGACAACCATTGGATGTTAGAGGACCTGTGCTTTGTATCAGTTTAAGAGGCAGAGTTGGACTAGATATGGTCCGAATGTGTAGGAAACACCGTTCTTTTGTTCTCAGCACACTCATGTTTCCTGCTGTCTTAGAGACGCTAGAAAGCAAGAGCGTGCTTCTCGCTCTAAAGCAGAGTGTGATCTATATATGAGAACTCTGCTGTGTGTTTCTCTTAAGAAATGGAGTTAAATCCCAGGCTCTGAGTCTTCCTACAAGCAAGACTTCGAATCAGGTAAGGGCAGTTACTTTACAGCTCAAACGAACTACATCGTTCACAAACTCACATGCTTCTCAACTTAAATGACAAGCATCGGATGTTAGAGGAAAAGTGCTTTGTATCAGTTTCAGAAGCAGAGTTGGAATAGATATGGTCCGTATGTGTAGGAAACACCGTTCTTTTGTTCTCAGCACACTCACTTTTCCTGCTGTCTTAGAGACTCTAGAAAGCTAGAGCGTGCTTCTTGCTCTAAAGCAGAGTGTGATCAATGAATGAGAACTCTGCTGTGTGTTTCTCTTCAGAAATGGAGTTAAATCCCAGGCTCTGAGTCTTCCTAAAAAACAAGACTTCGTTTCAGGTAAGGGCTGTTACTTTACAGCTCAAACGAACTACATCGTTCACAAAGCTCACACGTTTCTCATCTAAAATGAGAAGCATTTGATATTAGAGGAACTGGGGTTTGTTTCAGTTTCAGAATCAGAGTTGAACAAGATATGGTCTGTATGTGTAGGAAACACTGTTCTTTTGTTCTGAGCACACTCAAGTTACTGCTGTATTAGAGATTCTAGAAAGCAAGGGCGTGCTTCTTGCTCTAAAGCAGAGTGTGATCCATGGATGAGAACTATGCTGTGTGTTTCCCTTCTGAAAAGGAGTTAAATCCCAGGCTCTGTGTCTTCCTACAAGCACTACTTTGTTTCAGGTAAGGGCAGTCACTTTTCTGCTCAAACGAACTACATCGTTCACAAAGCTCACACGTTTCTCATCTTAACTGACAAGCATTGGATGTTAGAGGACCAGTGCTTTGTATCAGTTTCAGAAGCAGAGTTGGAATAGATATGGTCCCTATGTGTAGGAAACACCGTTCTTTTGTTCTCATCACACTCACGTTTCCTGTTGTCTTAGTGACTCTGGAAAGCAAGAGCGTGCTTCTTGCTCTAAAGCAGAGTGTGATCTATGTATGAGAACTCTGCTGTGTGTTTCTCTTCAGAAATGGAGTTAAATCCCAGGCTCTGAGTCTTCCTACAAGCAAGATTTTGTTCAGGTAAGGGCAGTTACTTCACAGCTCAAAGGAACTACATCGTTCACGAAGCTCACATGTTTCTCATCTTAACTGACAAGCATCGGATGTTAGAGGACCAGTGCTTTGTATCAGTTTAAGAAGCAGAATTGGAATACATATGGTCTGTATGTGTAGGAAACACCGTTCCTTTGTTCTCAGCACACTCATGTTTCCTGCTGTCTTAGAGACTCTAGAACGCTAGAGCATGCTTCTTGCTCTAAAGCAGAGTGTAATCAATGGATGAGAACTCTGCTGTGAGTTTCTTCAGAAATGGAGTTAAATTCCAGGCTCTGTGTCTTCATACAAGAAAGACTTCCTTTCAATTAAGGGCAGTCACTTTTCAGCTTAAACGAACTACATCGATCACGAAGCTCACACGTTTCTCATCTTAAATGACAACCATTGGATGTTAGAGGACCAGTGCTTTGTATCAGTTTCAGCAGCAGAGTTGGACTAGATATGGTCCGTATGTGTAGGAAACACTGTTCATTTGTTCTTAGCACACTCATGTTTCCTGCTGTATTAGAGAATCTAGAAAGCAAGAGCATGCTTCTTGCTCTAAAGCAGAGTGTGATCCATGGATGAGAACTATGCTGTGTGTTTCCTTTCAGAAATGGAGTTAAATCCCAGGCTCTGAGTGTTCCTACAACAAGACTTCCTTTCAATTAAGGGCATTCACTTTTCAGCTCAAACTAACAACATCGTTCAAGAAGCTCACACGTTTCTTATCTTAACTGACAAGCATCGGATGTTAGATGACCAGTGCTTTGTATCAGTTTCAGCAGCAGAGTTGGACTAGATATGGTCTGTATGTGTAGTAAACACCATTCTTTTCTTCTCATCACACTCAGGTTTCCTGCTGTCTTAGTGAATCTGGAAAGCAAGAGCGTGCTTCTTGCTCTAAAGCAGAGTGTTATCAATGGATGAGAACTCTGCTGTGTGTTTCACTTCAGAAATGGAGTTAAAACCCAGGCTCTGCGTCTTCCTACAAGCAAGACTTCGAATCAGGTAAGGGCAGTTACTTTACAGCTCAAACGAACTACATCGTTCACGAACTCACACGTTTCTCATCTTAACAGACAAGCATCAGATGTTAGAGAACAAGTGCTTTGTATCAGTTTCAGAAGCAGAGTTGGAATAGATATGGTCCGTATGTGTAGGAAACACCGTTTTTTTGTTCTCAGCACACTCACTTTTCCTGCTGTCTTAGAGACTCTAGAAAGCTAGAGCGTGCTTCTTGCTCTAAAGCAGAGTGTGATCAATGAATGAGAACTCTGCTGTGTGTTTAACTTCAGAAATGGAGTTAAATCTCAGGCTCTGAGTCTTCCTAAAAAACAAGACTTCGTTTCAGGTAAGGGCCGTTACTTTAAAGCTCAAACGAACTACATCGTACACGAAGCTCACACGTTTCTCATCTTAACTGAGAAGCATTGGATATTAGAGGACCTGGGGTTTGTTTCAGTTTCAGAATCAGAGTTGAACAAGATATGGTCTGTATGTGTAGGAAACACTGTTCTTTTGTTCTGAGCACAATCATGTTACTGCTGTATTAGAGATTCTAGAAAGCAAGAGCATGCTTCTTGCTCTAAAGCAGAGTGTGATCCATGGATGGGAACTATGCCGTGTGTTTCCCTTCTGAAAATGTGTTAAATCCCAGGCTCTGTGTCTTCCTACAAGCAGTAATTCATTTCAGGTAAGGGCAGTCACTTTTCTGCACAAAGAAACTACATCGTTCACAAATCTCACACGTTTCTCATCTTAACTGACAAGCATTGGATGTTAGAGGACCAGTGCTTTGTATCAGTTTCAGAAGCAGAGTTGGAATAGATATGGTTCCTATGTGTAGGAAACACCGTTCTTTAGTTCTCATCACACTCACGTTTCCTGCTGTCTTAGTGACTCTGGAAAGCAAGAGCGTGCTTCTTGCTCTAAAGCAGAGTGTGATCTATATATGAGAACTCTGCTGTGTGCTTCTCTTCAGAAATGGAGTTAATTACAAGGCTCTGAGTCTTCCTACAAGCAAGATTTGGTTCAGGTAAGGGCAGTTACTTTACAGCTCAAAGGAAGTACATCTTTCACGAAGCTCACACGTTTCTCATCTTAAATGACAAGCATCGGATGTTAGAGGACCAGTTCTTTGTATCAGTTTAAGAAGCAGAGTTGGAATACATATGGTCCGTATGTGTAGGAACCACCATTCCTTTGTTCTCAGCACACTCATGTTTCCTGCTGTCTTAGAGACTCTGAACGCTAGAGCATGCTTCTTGCGCTAAAGCAGAGTGTAATCAATAAATGAGAACTCTGCTGTGAGTTTCTTCAGAAATGGAGTTAAATTCCAGGCTCTGTGTCTTCATACAAGCAAGACTTCCTTTCAATTAAGGGCAGTCACTTTTCAGCTCAAATGAACTACATCGTTCATGAAGCTCACACGTTTCTCATCTTCACTGACATGCATTGGATGTTAGAGGACCAGTGCTTTGTACCAGTTTCAGCAGCAGAGTTGGACTAGATATGGTCCGTATGTGTAGGAAACACCGTTCATTTGTTCTTAGCACACTCACGTTTCCTGCTGTATTAGAGAATCTAGAAAGCAAGAGCGTGCTTCTTGCTCTAAAGCAGAGTGTGATCCATGGATGAGAACTATGCTGTGTGTTTCCCTTCAGAAATGGAGTTAAATCCCAGTCTCTGTGTCTTCCTACAATCAAGACTTCGTTTCAGGTAAGGGCTGTCAATTTTCAGCTCAAATGAACTACATCATTCACGAAGCTCACACGTTTCTCATCTTAAATGACAACCATTGGATGTTAGAGGACCTGTGCTTTGTATCAATTTAAGAGGCAGAGTTGGACTAGATATGGTCCGTATGTGTAGGAAACACCATACTTTTGTTCTCAGAACACTCATGTTTCCTGCTGTCTTAGAGACTCTAGAAAGCAAGAGCATGCTTCTTGCTTGAAAGCAGAGTGTGATCCATTGATGAGAACTATGCTCTGTGTTTCCTTTCTGAAATGGAGTTAAATTCCAGGCTCTGTATCTTCCTACAAGCAAGACGTCGTTTCAAGTAAGGGCAGTCACTTTTCAGCTCAAACTAACTACATCGTTCACGAAGCTCACATATTTCTCTTCTTAACTGACAAGCATTGGATGTTAGAGGACCTGTGCTTTGTATCAATTTAAGAGGCAGAGTTGGACTAGTTATGGTCCGTATGTGTAGGAAACACCGTTCTTTTGTTCTCAGCACACTCATGTTTCCTGCTGTCTTAGAGACTCTAGAAAGCAAGAGGGTGCTTCTTGCTCTAAAGCAGAGTGTGGTCCATGGATGAGAACTCTGCTGTGTGTTTCACTTCAGAAATGGAGTTAAATCTCAGGCTCTGAGTCTTCCTAAAAAACAAGACTTTGTTTCAGGTAAAGGCCGTTACTTTACAGCTCAAACGAACTACATCGTTCACGAAGCTCACACGTTTCTCATCTTAAATGACAACCATTGGATGTTAGAGGACCTGTGCTTTGTATCAATTTAAGAGGCAGAGTTGGACTAGATATGGTGGGTATGTGTAGGAAACACCGTTCTTTTGTTCTCAGCACACTCACGTTTCCTGCTGTATTAGAGAATCTAGAAAACAAGAGCGTGCTTCTTGCTCTAAAGCAGAGTGTGATCCATCGATGAGAACTATGCTGTGTGTTTCCCTTCAGAAATGGAGTTAAAACCCAGTCTGTGTGTCTTCCTACAATCAAGAATTCGTTTCAGGTAAAGGCAGTCACTTTTTAGCTCAAACGAACTACATCGTTCACGAAGCTCACACGTTTCTCATCTTAAATGACAACCATTGGATTTTAGAGGACCTGTGCTTTGTATCAGTTTAAGAGGCAGAGTTGGACTAGATATGGTCCATATGTGTAGGAAACACCGTTCTTTTGTTCTCATCACACTCACGTTTCCTGTTGTCTTAGTGACTCTGGAAAGCAAGAGCGTGCTTCTTGCTCTAAAGCAGAGTGTGATCTATGTATGAGAACTCTGCTGTGTGTTTCTCTTCAGAAATGGAGTTAAATCCCAGGCTCTGAGTCTTCCTACAAGCAAGATTTTGTTCAGGTAAGGGCAGTTACTTCACAGCTCAAAGGAACTACATCGTTCACGAAGCTCACATGTTTCTCATCTTAACTGACAAGCATCGGATGTTAGAGGACCAGTGCTTTGTATCAGTTTAAGAAGCAGAATTGGAATACATATGGTCTGTATGTGTAGGAAACACCGTTCCTTTGTTCTCAGCACACTCATGTTTCCTGCTGTCTTAGAGACTCTAGAACGCTAGAGCATGCTTCTTGCTCTAAAGCAGAGTGTAATCAATGGATGAGAACTCTGCTGTGAGTTTCTTCAGAAATGGAGTTAAATTCCAGGCTCTGTGTCTTCATACAAGAAAGACTTCCTTTCAATTAAGGGCAGTCACTTTTCAGCTTAAACGAACTACATCGATCACGAAGCTCACACGTTTCTCATCTTAAATGACAACCATTGGATGTTAGAGGACCAGTGCTTTGTATCAGTTTCAGCAGCAGAGTTGGACTAGATATGGTCCGTATGTGTAGGAAACACTGTTCATTTGTTCTTAGCACACTCATGTTTCCTGCTGTATTAGAGAATCTAGAAAGCAAGAGCATGCTTCTTGCTCTAAAGCAGAGTGTGATCCATGGATGAGAACTATGCTGTGTGTTTCCTTTCAGAAATGGAGTTAAATCCCAGGCTCTGAGTGTTCCTACAACAAGACTTCCTTTCAATTAAGGGCATTCACTTTTCAGCTCAAACTAACAACATCGTTCAAGAAGCTCACACGTTTCTTATCTTAACTGACAAGCATCGGATGTTAGATGACCAGTGCTTTGTATCAGTTTCAGCAGCAGAGTTGGACTAGATATGGTCTGTATGTGTAGTAAACACCATTCTTTTCTTCTCATCACACTCAGGTTTCCTGCTGTCTTAGTGAATCTGGAAAGCAAGAGCGTGCTTCTTGCTCTAAAGCAGAGTGTTATCAATGGATGAGAACTCTGCTGTGTGTTTCACTTCAGAAATGGAGTTAAAACCCAGGCTCTGCGTCTTCCTACAAGCAAGACTTCGAATCAGGTAAGGGCAGTTACTTTACAGCTCAAACGAACTACATCGTTCACGAACTCACACGTTTCTCATCTTAACAGACAAGCATCAGATGTTAGAGAACAAGTGCTTTGTATCAGTTTCAGAAGCAGAGTTGGAATAGATATGGTCCGTATGTGTAGGAAACACCGTTTTTTTGTTCTCAGCACACTCACTTTTCCTGCTGTCTTAGAGACTCTAGAAAGCTAGAGCGTGCTTCTTGCTCTAAAGCAGAGTGTGATCAATGAATGAGAACTCTGCTGTGTGTTTAACTTCAGAAATGGAGTTAAATCTCAGGCTCTGAGTCTTCCTAAAAAACAAGACTTCGTTTCAGGTAAGGGCCGTTACTTTAAAGCTCAAACGAACTACATCGTACACGAAGCTCACACGTTTCTCATCTTAACTGAGAAGCATTGGATATTAGAGGACCTGGGGTTTGTTTCAGTTTCAGAATCAGAGTTGAACAAGATATGGTCTGTATGTGTAGGAAACACTGTTCTTTTGTTCTGAGCACAATCATGTTACTGCTGTATTAGAGATTCTAGAAAGCAAGAGCATGCTTCTTGCTCTAAAGCAGAGTGTGATCCATGGATGGGAACTATGCCGTGTGTTTCCCTTCTGAAAATGTGTTAAATCCCAGGCTCTGTGTCTTCCTACAAGCAGTAATTCATTTCAGGTAAGGGCAGTCACTTTTCTGCACAAAGAAACTACATCGTTCACAAATCTCACACGTTTCTCATCTTAACTGACAAGCATTGGATGTTAGAGGACCAGTGCTTTGTATCAGTTTCAGAAGCAGAGTTGGAATAGATATGGTTCCTATGTGTAGGAAACACCGTTCTTTAGTTCTCATCACACTCACGTTTCCTGCTGTCTTAGTGACTCTGGAAAGCAAGAGCGTGCTTCTTGCTCTAAAGCAGAGTGTGATCTATATATGAGAACTCTGCTGTGTGCTTCTCTTCAGAAATGGAGTTAATTACAAGGCTCTGAGTCTTCCTACAAGCAAGATTTGGTTCAGGTAAGGGCAGTTACTTTACAGCTCAAAGGAAGTACATCTTTCACGAAGCTCACACGTTTCTCATCTTAAATGACAAGCATCGGATGTTAGAGGACCAGTTCTTTGTATCAGTTTAAGAAGCAGAGTTGGAATACATATGGTCCGTATGTGTAGGAACCACCATTCCTTTGTTCTCAGCACACTCATGTTTCCTGCTGTCTTAGAGACTCTGAACGCTAGAGCATGCTTCTTGCGCTAAAGCAGAGTGTAATCAATAAATGAGAACTCTGCTGTGAGTTTCTTCAGAAATGGAGTTAAATTCCAGGCTCTGTGTCTTCATACAAGCAAGACTTCCTTTCAATTAAGGGCAGTCACTTTTCAGCTCAAATGAACTACATCGTTCATGAAGCTCACACGTTTCTCATCTTCACTGACATGCATTGGATGTTAGAGGACCAGTGCTTTGTACCAGTTTCAGCAGCAGAGTTGGACTAGATATGGTCCGTATGTGTAGGAAACACCGTTCATTTGTTCTTAGCACACTCACGTTTCCTGCTGTATTAGAGAATCTAGAAAGCAAGAGCGTGCTTCTTGCTCTAAAGCAGAGTGTGATCCATGGATGAGAACTATGCTGTGTGTTTCCCTTCAGAAATGGAGTTAAATCCCAGTCTCTGTGTCTTCCTACAATCAAGACTTCGTTTCAGGTAAGGGCTGTCAATTTTCAGCTCAAATGAACTACATCATTCACGAAGCTCACACGTTTCTCATCTTAAATGACAACCATTGGATGTTAGAGGACCTGTGCTTTGTATCAATTTAAGAGGCAGAGTTGGACTAGATATGGTCCGTATGTGTAGGAAACACCATACTTTTGTTCTCAGAACACTCATGTTTCCTGCTGTCTTAGAGACTCTAGAAAGCAAGAGCATGCTTCTTGCTTGAAAGCAGAGTGTGATCCATTGATGAGAACTATGCTCTGTGTTTCCTTTCTGAAATGGAGTTAAATTCCAGGCTCTGTATCTTCCTACAAGCAAGACGTCGTTTCAAGTAAGGGCAGTCACTTTTCAGCTCAAACTAACTACATCGTTCACGAAGCTCACATATTTCTCTTCTTAACTGACAAGCATTGGATGTTAGAGGACCTGTGCTTTGTATCAATTTAAGAGGCAGAGTTGGACTAGTTATGGTCCGTATGTGTAGGAAACACCGTTCTTTTGTTCTCAGCACACTCATGTTTCCTGCTGTCTTAGAGACTCTAGAAAGCAAGAGGGTGCTTCTTGCTCTAAAGCAGAGTGTGGTCCATGGATGAGAACTCTGCTGTGTGTTTCACTTCAGAAATGGAGTTAAATCTCAGGCTCTGAGTCTTCCTAAAAAACAAGACTTTGTTTCAGGTAAAGGCCGTTACTTTACAGCTCAAACGAACTACATCGTTCACGAAGCTCACACGTTTCTCATCTTAAATGACAACCATTGGATGTTAGAGGACCTGTGCTTTGTATCAATTTAAGAGGCAGAGTTGGACTAGATATGGTGGGTATGTGTAGGAAACACCGTTCTTTTGTTCTCAGCACACTCACGTTTCCTGCTGTATTAGAGAATCTAGAAAACAAGAGCGTGCTTCTTGCTCTAAAGCAGAGTGTGATCCATCGATGAGAACTATGCTGTGTGTTTCCCTTCAGAAATGGAGTTAAAACCCAGTCTGTGTGTCTTCCTACAATCAAGAATTCGTTTCAGGTAAAGGCAGTCACTTTTTAGCTCAAACGAACTACATCGTTCACGAAGCTCACACGTTTCTCATCTTAAATGACAACCATTGGATTTTAGAGGACCTGTGCTTTGTATCAGTTTAAGAGGCAGAGTTGGACTAGATATGGTCCATATATGTGTAGGAAACACCGTTATTTTGTTCTCAGCACACTCATGTTTCCTGATGTCTTAGAGACTCTAGAAAGCAAGAGGGTGCTTCTCGCTCTAAAGCACAGTGGGATCTATATATGAGAAATCTGCTGTGTGTTTCACTTCAGAAATGGAGTTAAATCCCAGGCTCTGAGTCTTCCTACAAGCAAGATTTTGTTCAGGTAAGGGCAGTTACTTCACAGCTCAAAGGAACTACATCGTTCACGAAGCTCACATGTTTCTCATCTTAACTGACAAGCATCGGATGTTAGAGGACCAGTGCTTTGTATCAGTTTAAGAAGCAGAATTGGAATACATATGGTCTGTATGTGTAGGAAACACCGTTCCTTTGTTCTCAGCACACTCATGTTTCCTGCTGTCTTAGAGACTCTAGAACGCTAGAGCGTGCTTCTTGCTCTAAAGCAGAGTGTAATCAATGGATGAGAACTCTGCTGTGAGTTTCTTCAGAAATGGAGTTAAATTCCAGGCTCTGTGTCTTCATACAAGAAAGACTTCCTTTCAATTAAGGGCAGTCACTTTTCAGCTTAAACGAACTACATCGATCACGAAGCTCACACGTTTCTCATCTTAAATGACAACCATTGGATGTTAGAGGACCAGTGCTTTGTATCAGTTTCAGCAGCAGAGTTGGACTAGATATGGTCCGTATGTGTAGGAAACACCGTTTTTTTGTTCTCAGCACACTCACTTTTCCTGCTGTCTTAGAGACTCTAGAAAGCTAGAGCGTGCTTCTTGCTCTAAAGCAGAGTGTGATCCATGGATGAGAACTCTGCTGTGTGTTTAACTTCAGAAATGGAGTTAAATCTCAGGCTCTGAGTCTTCCTAAAAAACAAGACTTCGTTTCAGGTAAGGGCCGTTACTTTAAAGCTGAAACGAACTACATCGTTCACGAAGCTCACACGTTTCTCATCTTAACTGAGAAGCATTGGATATTAGAGGACCTGGGGTTTGTTTCAGTTTCAGCAGCAGAGTTGGACTAGATATGGTCTGTATGTGTAGTAAACACCATTCTTTTCTTCTCATCACACTCAGGTTTCCTGCTGTCTTAGTGAATCTGGAAAGCAAGAGCGTGCTTCTTGCTCTAAAGCAGAGTGTTATCAATGGATGAGAACTCTGCTGTGTGTTTCACTTCAGAAATGGAGTTAAAACCCAGGCTCTGCGTCTTCCTACAAGCAAGACTTCGAATCAGGTAAGGGCAGTTACTTTACAGCTCAAACGAACTACATCGTTCACGAACTCACACGTTTCTCATCTTAACAGACAAGCATCAGATGTTAGAGAACAAGTGCTTTGTATCAGTTTCAGAAGCAGAGTTGGAATAGATATGGTCCGTATGTGTAGGAAACACCGTTTTTTTGTTCTCAGCACACTCACTTTTCCTGCTGTCTTAGAGACTCTAGAAAGCTAGAGCGTGCTTCTTGCTCTAAAGCAGAGTGTGATCAATGAATGAGAACTCTGCTGTGTGTTTAACTTCAGAAATGGAGTTAAATCTCAGGCTCTGAGTCTTCCTAAAAAACAAGACTTCGTTTCAGGTAAGGGCCGTTACTTTAAAGCTCAAACGAACTACATCGTACACGAAGCTCACACGTTTCTCATCTTAACTGAGAAGCATTGGATATTAGAGGTCCTGGGGTTTGTTTCAGTTTCAGAATCAGAGTTGAACAAGATATGGTCTGTATGTGTAGGAAACACTGTTCTTTTGTTCTGAGCACAATCATGTTACTGCTGTATTAGAGATTCTAGAAAGCAAGAGCATGCTTCTTGCTCTAAAGCAGAGTGTGATCCATGGATGGGAACTATGCCGTGTGTTTCCCTTCTGAAAATGTGTTAAATCCCAGGCTCTGTGTCTTCCTACAAGCAGTAATTCATTTCAGGTAAGGGCAGTCACTTTTCTGCACAAAGGAACTACATCGTTCACGAAGCTTTCACGTTTCTCATCTTAACTGACAAGCATTGGATGTTAGAGGACCAGTGCTTTGTATCAGTTTCAGAAGCAGAGTTGGAATAGATATGGTTCCTATGTGTAGGAAACACCGTTCTTTAGTTCTCATCACACTCACGTTTCCTGCTGTCTTAGTGACTCTGGAAAGCAAGAGCGTGCTTCTTGCTCTAAAGCAGAGTGTGATCTATATATGAGAACTCTGCTGTGTGCTTCTCTTCAGAAATGGAGTTAATTACCAGGCTCTGAGTCTTCCTACAAGCAAGATTTGGTTCAGGTAAGGGCAGTTACTTTACAGCTCAAAGGAAGTACATCTTTCACGAAGCTCACACGTTTCTCATCTTAAATGACAAGCATCGGATGTTAGAGGACCAGTTCTTTGTATCAGTTTAAGAAGCAGAGTTGGAATACATATGGTCCGTATGTGTAGGAACCACCATTCCTTTGTTCTCAGCACACTCATGTTTCCTGCTGTCTTAGAGACTCTGAACGCTAGAGCATGCTTCTTGCGCTAAAGCAGAGTGTAATCAATAAATGAGAACTCTGCTGTGAGTTTCTTCAGAAATGGAGTTAAATTCCAGGCTCTGTGTCTTCATACAAGCAAGACTTCCTTTCAATTAAGGGCAGTCACTTTTCAGCTCAAATGAACTACATCGTTCATGAAGCTCACACGTTTCTCATCTTCACTGACATGCATTGGATGTTAGAGGACCAGTGCTTTGTACCAGTTTCAGCAGCAGAGTTGGACTAGATATGGTCCGTATGTGTAGGAAACACCGTTCATTTGTTCTTAGCACACTCACGTTTCCTGCTGTATTAGAGAATCTAGAAAGCAAGAGCGTGCTTCTTGCTCTAAAGCAGAGTGTGATCCATGGATGAGAACTATGCTGTGTGTTTCCCTTCAGAAATGGAGTTAAATCCCAGTCTCTGTGTCTTCCTACAATCAAGACTTCGTTTCAGGTAAGGGCTGTCAATTTTCAGCTCAAATGAACTACATCATTCACGAAGCTCACACGTTTCTCATCTTAAATGACAACCATTGGATGTTAGAGACCTGTGCTTTGTATCAATTTAAGAGGCAGAGTTGGACTAGATATGGTCCGTATGTGTAGGAAACACCATACTTTTGTTCTCAGAACACTCATGTTTCCTGCTGTCTTAGAGACTCTAGAAAGCAAGAGCATGCTTCTTGCTCGAAAGCAGAGTGTGATCCATTGATGAGAACTATGCTCTGTGTTTCCTTTCTGAAATGGAGTTAAATTCCAGGCTCTGTATCTTCCTACAAGCAAGACGTCGTTTCAAGTAAGGGCAGTCACTTTTCAGCTCAAACTAACTACATCGTTCACGAAGCTCACATATTTCTCTTCTTAACTGACAAGCATTGGATGTTAGAGGACCTGTGCTTTGTATCAATTTAAGAGGCAGAGTTGGACTAGTTATGGTCCGTATGTGTAGGAAACACCGTTCTTTTGTTCTCAGCACACTCATGTTTCCTGCTGTCTTAGAGACTCTAGAAAGCAAGAGGGTGCTTCTTGCTCTAAAGCAGAGTGTGGTCCATGGATGAGAACTCTGCTGTGTGTTTCACTTCAGAAATGGAGTTAAATCTCAGGCTCTGAGTCTTCCTAAAAAACAAGACTTTGTTTCAGGTAAAGGCCGTTACTTTACAGCTCAAACGAACTACATCGTTCACGAAGCTCACACGTTTCTCATCTTAAATGACAACCATTGGATGTTAGAGGACCTGTGCTTTGTATCAATTTAAGAGGCAGAGTTGGACTAGATATGGTGGGTATGTGTAGGAAACACCGTTCTTTTGTTCTCAGCACACTCACGTTTCCTGCTGTATTAGAGAATCTAGAAAACAAGAGCGTGCTTCTTGCTCTAAAGCAGAGTGTGATCCATCGATGAGAACTATGCTGTGTGTTTCCCTTCAGAAATGGAGTTAAAACCCAGTCTGTGTGTCTTCCTACAATCAAGAATTCGTTTCAGGTAAAGGCAGTCACTTTTTAGCTCAAACGAACTACATCGTTCACGAAGCTCACACGTTTCTCATCTTAAATGACAACCATTGGATGTTAGAGGACCTGTGCTTTGTATCAGTTTAAGAGGCAGAGTTGGACTAGATATGGTCCATATATGTGTAGGAAACACCGTTATTTTGTTCTCAGCACACTCATGTTTCCTGATGTCTTAGAGACTCTAGAAAGCAAGAGCGTGCTTCTCGCTCTAAAGCACAGTGGGATCTATATATGAGAAAT
Organism: Onychomys leucogaster; assembly: GCA_949786385.1. Lineage (NCBI taxonomy): Eukaryota > Metazoa > Chordata > Mammalia > Rodentia > Cricetidae > Onychomys > Onychomys leucogaster. Next base: position 778,802 of record CATKUP010000157.1, on the reverse strand, counting down.
CTGCTGTGTGTTTCACTTCAGAAATGGAGTTAAATCCCAGGCTCTGAGTGTTCCTACAACAAGACTTCCTTTCAATTAAGGGCATTCACTTTTCAGCTCAAACTAACAACATCGTTCAAGAAGCTCACACGTTTCTTATCTTAACTGACAAGCATCGGATGTTAGATGACCAGTGCTTTGTATCAGTTTCAGCAGCAGAGTTGGACTAGATATGGTCTGTATGTGTAGTAAACACCATTCTTTTCTTCTCATCACACTCAGGTTTCCTGCTGTCTTAGTGAATCTGGAAAGCAAGAGCGTGCTTCTTGCTCTAAAGCAGAGTGTTATCAATGGATGAGAACTCTGCTGTGTGTTTCACTTCAGAAATGGAGTTAAAACCCAGGCTCTGCGTCTTCCTACAAGCAAGACTTCGAATCAGGTAAGGGCAGTTACTTTACAGCTCAAACGAACTACATCGTTCACGAAGCTCACACGTTTCTCATCTTAAATGACAACCATTGGATGTTAGAGGACCTGTGCTTTGTATCAATTTAAGAGGCAGAGTTGGACTAGATATGGTGGGTATGTGTAGGAAACACCGTTCTTTTGTTCTCAGCACACTCACGTTTCCTGCTGTATTAGAGAATCTAGAAAACAAGGGCGTGCTTCTTGCTCTAAAGCAGAGTGTGATCCATCGATGAGAACTATGCTGTGTGTTTCCCTTCAGAAATGGAGTTAAAACCCAGTCTGTGTGTCTTCCTACAATCAAGAATTCGTTTCAGGTAAAGGCAGTCACTTTTTAGCTCAAACGAACTACATCGTTCACGAAGCTCACACGTTTCTCATCTTAAATGACAACCATTGGATGTTAGAGGACCTGTGCTTTGTATCAGTTTAAGAGGCAGAGTTGGACTAGATATGGTCCATATATGTGTAGGAAACACCGTTATTTTGTTCTCAGCACACTCATGTTTCCTGATGTCTTAGAGACTCTAGAAAGCAAGAGCGTGCTTCTCGCTCTAAAGCACAGTGGGATCTATATATGAGAAATCTGCTGTGTGTTTCACTTCAGAAATGGAGTTAAATCCCAGGCTCTGAGTGTTCCTACAACAAGACTTCCTTTCAATTAAGGGCATTCACTTTTCAGCTCAAACTAACAACATCGTTCAAGAAGCTCACACGTTTCTTATCTTAACTGACAAGCATCGGATGTTAGATGACCAGTGCTTTGTATCAGTTTCAGCAGCAGAGTTGGACTAGATATGGTCTGTATGTGTAGTAAACACCATTCTTTTCTTCTCATCACACTCAGGTTTCCTGCTGTCTTAGTGAATCTGGAAAGCAAGAGCGTGCTTCTTGCTCTAAAGCAGAGTGTTATCAATGGATGAGAACTCTGCTGTGTGTTTCACTTCAGAAATGGAGTTAAAACCCAGGCTCTGCGTCTTCCTACAAGCAAGACTTCGAATCAGGTAAGGGCAGTTACTTTACAGCTCAAACGAACTACATCGTTCACGAACTCACACGTTTCTCATCTTAACAGACAAGCATCAGATGTTAGAGAACAAGTGCTTTGTATCAGTTTCAGAAGCAGAGTTGGAATAGATATGGTCCGTATGTGTAGGAAACACCGTTTTTTTGTTCTCAGCACACTCACTTTTCCTGCTGTCTTAGAGACTCTAGAAAGCTAGAGCGTGCTTCTTGCTCTAAAGCAGAGTGTGATCAATGAATGAGAAGTCTGCTGTGTGTTTAACTTCAGAAATGGAGTTAAATCTCAGGCTCTGAGTCTTCCTAAAAAACAAGACTTCGTTTCAGGTAAGGGCCGTTACTTTAAAGCTGAAACGAACTACATCGTACACGAAGCTCACACGTTTCTCATCTTAACTGAGAAGCATTGGATATTAGAGGACCTGGGGTTTGTTTCAGTTTCAGAATCAGAGTTGAACAAGATATGGTCTGTATGTGTAGGAAACACTGTTCTTTTGTTCTGAGCACAATCATGTTACTGCTGTATTAGAGATTCTAGAAAGCAAGAGCATGCTTCTTGCTCTAAAGCAGAGTGTGATCCATGGATGGGAACTATGCCATGTGTTTCCCTTCTGAAAATGTGTTAAATCCCAGGCTCTGTGTCTTCCTACAAGCAGTAATTCATTTCAGGTAAGGGCAGTCACTTTTCTGCACAAAGGAACTACATCGTTCACAAATCTCACACGTTTCTCATCTTAACTGACAAGCATTGGATGTTAGAGGACCAGTGCTTTGTATCAGTTTCAGAAGCAGAGTTGGAATAGATATGGTTCCTATGTGTAGGAAACACCGTTCTTTAGTTCTCATCACACTCACGTTTCCTGCTGTCTTAGTGACTCTGGAAAGCAAGAGCGTGCTTCTTGCTCTAAAGCAGAGTGTGATCTATATATGAGAACTCTGCTGTGTGCTTCTCTTCAGAAATGGAGTTAATTACCAGGCTCTGAGTCTTCCTACAAGCAAGATTTGGTTCAGGTAAGGGCAGTTACTTTACAGCTCAAAGGAAGTACATCTTTCACGAAGCTCACACGTTTCTCATCTTAAATGACAAGCATCGGATGTTAGAGGACCAGTTCTTTGTATCAGTTTAAGAAGCAGAGTTGGAATACATATGGTCCGTATGTGTAGGAACCACCATTCCTTTGTTCTCAGCACACTCATGTTTCCTGCTGTCTTAGAGACTCTGAACGCTAGAGCATGCTTCTTGCGCTAAAGCAGAGTGTAATCAATGAATGAGAACTCTGCTGTGAGTTTCTTCAGAAATGGAGTTAAATTCCAGGCTCTGTGTCTTCATACAAGCAAGACTTCCTTTCAATTAAGGGCAGTCACTTTTCAGCTCAAATGAACTACATCGTTCATGAAGCTCACACGTTTCTCATCTTCACTGACATGCATTGGATGTTAGAGGACCAGTGCTTTGTACCAGTTTCAGCAGCAGAGTTGGACTAGATATGGTCCGTATGTGTAGGAAACACCGTTCATTTGTTCTTAGCACACTCACGTTTCCTGCTGTATTAGAGAATCTAGAAAGCAAGAGCGTGCTTCTTGCTCTAAAGCAGAGTGTGATCCATGGATGAGAACTATGCTGTGTGTTTCCCTTCAGAAATGGAGTTAAATCCCAGTCTCTGTGTCTTCCTACAATCAAGACTTCGTTTCAGGTAAGGGCTGTCAATTTTCAGCTCAAATGAACTACATCATTCACGAAGCTCACACGTTTCTCATCTTAAATGACAACCATTGGATGTTAGAGGACCTGTGCTTTGTATCAATTTAAGAGGCAGAGTTGGACTAGATATGGTCCGTATGTGTAGGAAACACCATACTTTTGTTCTCAGAACACTCATGTTTCTTGCTGTCTTAGAGACTCTAGAAAGCAAGAGCATGCTTCTTGCTCGAAAGCAGAGTGTGATCCATTGATGAGAACTATGCTCTGTGTTTCCTTTCTGAAATGGAGTTAAATTCCAGGCTCTGTATCTTCCTACAAGCAAGACGTCGTTTCAAGTAAGGGCAGTCACTTTTCAGCTCAAACTAACTACATCGTTCACGAAGCTCACATATTTCTCTTCTTAACTGACAAGCATTGGATGTTAGAGGACCTGTGCTTTGTATCAATTTAAGAGGCAGAGTTGGACTAGTTATGGTCCGTATGTGTAGGAAACACCGTTCTTTTGTTCTCAGCACACTCATGTTTCCTGCTGTCTTAGAGACTCTAGAAAGCTAGAGCGTGCTTCTTGCTCTAAAGCAGAGTGTGGTCCATGGATGAGAACTCTGCTGTGTGTTTCACTTCAGAAATGGAGTTAAATCTCAGGCTCTGAGTCTTCCTAAAAAACAAGACTTTGTTTCATGTAAAGGCCGTTACTTTACAGCTCAAACGAACTACATCGTTCACGAAGCTCACACGTTTCTCATCTTAAATGACAACCATTGGATGTTAGAGGACCTGTGCTTTGTATCAATTTAAGAGGCAGAGTTGGACTAGATATGGTGGGTATGTGTAGGAAACACCGTTCTTTTGTTCTCAGCACACTCACGTTTCCTGCTGTATTAGAGAATCTAGAAAACAAGAGCGTGCTTCTTGCTCTAAAGCAGAGTGTGATCCATCGATGAGAACTATGCTGTGTGTTTCCCTTCAGAAATGGAGTTATAACCCAGTCTGTGTGTCTTCCTACAATCAAGAATTCGTTTCAGGTAAAGGCAGTCACTTTTTAGCTCAAACGAACTACATCGTTCACGAAGCTCACACGTTTCTCATCTTAAATGACAACCATTGGATGTTAGAGGACCTGTGCTTTGTATCAGTTTAAGAGGCAGAGTTGGACTAGATATGGTCCATATATGTGTAGGAAACACCGTTATTTTGTTCTCAGCACACTCATGTTTCCTGATGTCTTAGAGACTCTAGAAAGCAAGAGCGTGCTTCTCGCTCTAAAGCACAGTGGGATCTATATATGAGAAATCTGCTGTGTGTTTCACTTCAGAAATGGAGTTAAATCCCAGGCTCTGAGTGTTCCTACAACAAGACTTCCTTTCAATTAAGGGCATTCACTTTTCAGCTCAAACTAACAACATCGTTCAAGAAGCTCACACGTTTCTTATCTTAACTGACAAGCATCGGATGTTAGATGACCAGTGCTTTGTATCAGTTTCAGCAGCAGAGTTGGACTAGATATGGTCTGTATGTGTAGTAAACACCATTCTTTTCTTCTCATCACACTCAGGTTTCCTGCTGTCTTAGTGAATCTGGAAAGCAAGAGCGTGCTTCTTGCTCTAAAGCAGAGTGTTATCAATGGATGAGAACTCTGCTGTGTGTTTCACTTCAGAAATGGAGTTAAAACCCAGGCTCTGCGTCTTCCTACAAGCAAGACTTCGAATCAGGTAAGGGCAGTTACTTTACAGCTCAAACGAACTACATCGTTCACGAACTCACACGTTTCTCATCTTAACAGACAAGCATCAGATGTTAGAGAACAAGTGCTTTGTATCAGTTTCAGAAGCAGAGTTGGAATAGATATGGTCCGTATGTGTAGGAAACACCGTTTTTTTGTTCTCAGCACACTCACTTTTCCTGCTGTCTTAGAGACTCTAGAAAGCTAGAGCGTGCTTCTTGCTCTAAAGCAGAGTGTGATCAATGAATGAGAACTCTGCTGTGTGTTTAACTTCAGAAATGGAGTTAAATCTCAGGCTCTGAGTCTTCCTAAAAAACAAGACTTCGTTTCAGGTAAGGGCCGTTACTTTAAAGCTCAAACGAACTACATCGTTCACGAAGCTCACACGTTTCTCATCTTAACTGAGAAGCATTGGATATTAGAGGACCTGGGGTTTGTTTCAGTTTCAGAATCAGAGTTGAACAAGATATGGTCTGTATGTGTAGGAAACACTGTTCTTTTGTTCTGAGCACAATCAGGTTACTGCTGTATTAGAGATTCTAGAAAGCAAGAGCATGCTTCTTGCTCTAAAGCAGAGTGTGATCCATGGATGGGAACTATGCCGTGTGTTTCCCTTCTGAAAATGTGTTAAATCCCAGGCTCTGTGTCTTCCTACAAGCAGTAATTCATTTCAGGTAAGGGCAGTCACTTTTCTGCACAAAGGAACTACATCGTTCACAAATCTCACACGTTTCTCATCTTAACTGACAAGCATTGGATGTTAGAGGACCAGTGCTTTGTATCAGTTTCAGAAGCAGAGTTGGAATAGATATGGTTCCTATGTGTAGGAAACACCGTTCTTTAGTTCTCATCACACTCACGTTTCCTGCTGTCTTAGTGACTCTGGAAAGCAAGAGCGTGCTTCTTGCTCTAAAGCAGAGTGTGATCTATATATGAGAACTCTGCTGTGTGCTTCTCTTCAGAAATGGAGTTAATTACCAGGCTCTGAGTCTTCCTACAAGCAAGATTTGGTTCAGGTAAGGGCAGTTACTTTACAGCTCAAAGGAAGTACATCTTTCACGAAGCTCACACGTTTCTCATCTTAAATGACAAGCATCGGATGTTAGAGGACCAGTTCTTTGTATCAGTTTAAGAAGCAGAGTTGGAATACATATGGTCCGTATGTGTAGGAACCACCATTCCTTTGTTCTCAGCACACTCGTGTTTCCTGCTGTCTTAGAGACTCTGAACGCTAGAGCATGCTTCTTGCGCTAAAGCAGAGTGTAATCAATGAATGAGAACTCTGCTGTGAGTTTCTTCAGAAATGGAGTTAAATTCCAGGCTCTGTGTCTTCATACAAGCAAGACTTCCTTTCAATTAAGGGCAGTCACTTTTCAGCTCAAATGAACTACATCGTTCATGAAGCTCACACGTTTCTCATCTTCACGGACATGCATTGGATGTTAGAGGACCAGTGCTTTGTACCAGTTTCAGCAGCAGAGTTGGACTAGATATGGTCCGTATGTGTAGGAAACACCGTTCATTTGTTCTTAGCACACTCACGGTTCCTGCTGTATTAGAGAATCTAGAAAGCAAGAGCGTGCTTCTTGCTCTAAAGCAGAGTGTGATCCATGGATGAGAACTATGCTGTGTGTTTCCCTTCAGAAATGGAGTTAAATCCCAGTCTCTGTGTCTTCCTACAATCAAGACTTCGTTTCAGGTAAGGGCAGTCACTTTTCAGGTCAAAGGAACTACATCGTTCACGAAACTCACACGTTTCTCATCTTAAATGACAACCATTGGATGTTAGAGGACCTGTGCTTTGTATCAATTTAAGAGGCAGAGTTGGACTAGATATGGTCCGTATGTGTAGGAAACACCGTACTATTGTTCTCAGAACACTCATGTTTCCTGCTGTCTTAGAGACTCTAGAAAGCAAGAGCATGCTTCTTGCTGGAAAGCAGAGTGTGATCCATTTATGAGAACTATGCTGTGTGTTTCCTTTCAGAAAAGGAGTTAAATTCCATACTCTGTGTCTTCCTACAAGCAAGACTTCGTTTCAAGTAAGGGCAGTCACTTTTCAGCTCAAACTAACTACATCGTTCACGAAGCTCACATGTTTCTCATCTTAAATGACAAGCATTGGATGTTAGAGGACCTGTGCTTTGTATCAATTTAAGAGGCAGAGTTGGACTAGATATGGTGCGTATGTGTAGGAAACACCGTTCTTTTGTTCTCAGCACACTCATGTTTCCTGCTGTCTTAGAGACTCTAGAAAGCAAGAGGGTGCTTCTTGCTCTAATGCAGAGTGTGATCCATGGGTGAGAACTATGCTGTGTGTTTCTTTTCAGAAATGGAGTTACATTCTAGGCTCTGTGTCTTCCTACAAGCAAGAATTCGTTTCAAGTAAGGGCAGTCACTTTTCAGCTCAAACTAACTACATCGTTCACTAAGCTCACATGTTTCTCATCTTAACTGACAAGCATTGGATGTTAGAGGACCTGTGCTTTGTATCAATTTCAGAAGCAGAGTTGGACTAGATATGTTCCGTATATGTGTAGAAAACATCGTTATTTTGTTCTGAGCACAATCAAGTTTCCTGCTGTATTAGAGATTCTAGAAGGCAAGAACGTTCTTCTTACTCTAAAGCAGAGTGTGAACCATGGATGAGAACTATGCTGTGTGTTTCCCTTCTGAAATGGAGTTAAATCCCGGCTCTGTGTCTTCCCACACACAAGACTCCGTTTCAAGTAAGGGCAGTTACATTACAGCTCAAACGAACTACATCGTTCACGAAGCTCACACGTTTCTCATCTTAACTGACAAGCATTGGATGTTAGAGGACCTGTGGTTTGTTTCAGTTTCAGAAGCAGAGTTGAACTAGATATGGTCTGAATGTGTAGAAACACCGTTCTTTTGTTCTGAGCACACTCAACTTTCCTGCTGTATTAGAGATTCTAGAAAGCAAGAGCGTTGTTCTTGCTCTAAAGCAGAGTGTGATCCATGGATCAGAACTATGCTGTGTGTTTCCCTTCTGAAATGGAGTTAAAACCCAGGCTCTGTGTCTTCCTACAAGCAAGATTTTGTTTCAAGTAAGGGCAGTCACTTTTCAGCTCAAACTAACTACATCGTTCACGAAGCTCACATGTTTCTCATCTTAACTGACAAGCTTGGATGTTAGAGGACCTGTGCTTTGTATCAATTTCAGAAACAGAGTTGCAATAGATATGGTCCATATGTGTAGGAAACACAGTTCTTTTGTTCTCAGCACACTCACGTGCCTGCTGTCTTTGAGACTCTAGAAAGCTAGAGCGTGCTTCTTGCTCTAAAGCAGAGTGTGATCAATGGATGAGAACTCTGCTGTGTGTTTCACTTCAGAAATGGAGTTAAATCTCAGGCTCTGAGTCTTCCTAAAAAACAAGACTTTGTTTCAGGTAAGGGCCGTTACTTTACAGCTCAAACGAACTACATCGTTCACGAAGCTCACACGTTTCTCATCTTAAATGACAACCATTGGATGTTAGAGGACCTGTGCTTTGTATCAATTTAAGAGGCAGAGTTGGACTAGATATGGTGGGTATGTGTAGGAAACACCGTTCTTTTGTTCTCAGCACACTCATGTTTCCTGATGTCTTAGAGACTCTAGAAAGCAAGAGCGTGTTTCTCGCTCTAAAGCACAGTGGGATCTATATATGAGAAATCTGCTGTGTGTTTCACTTCAGAAATGGAGTTAAATCCCAGGCTCTGAGTCTTCCTACAACAAGACTTCCTTTCAATTAAGGGCAGTCACTTTTCAGCTCAAACTAACAACATCGTTCAAGAAGCTCACACGTTTCTTATCTTAACTGACAAGCATCGGATGTTAGATGACCAGTGCTTTGTATCAGTTTCAGCAGCAGAGTTGGACTAGATATGGTCTGTATGTGTAGTAAACACCATTCTTTTCTTCTCATCACACTCAGGTTTCCTGCTGTCTTAGTGAATCTGGAAAGCAAGAGCGTGCTTCTTGCTCTAAAGCAGAGTGTTATCAATGGATGAGAACTCTGCTGTGTGTTTCACTTCAGAAATGGAGTTAAAACCCAGGCTCTGCGTCTTCCTACAAGCAAGACTTCGAATCAGGTAAGGGCAGTTACTTTACAGCTCAAACGAACTACATCGTTCACGAACTCACACGTTTCTCATCTTAACAGACAAGCATCAGATGTTAGAGAACAAGTGCTTTGTATCAGTTTCAGAAGCAGAGTTGGAATAGATATGGTCCGTATGTGTAGGAAACACCGTTTTTTTGTTCTCAGCACACTCACTTTTCCTGCTGTCTTAGAGACTCTAGAAAGCTAGAGCGTGCTTCTTGCTCTAAAGCAGAGTGTGATCAATGAATGAGAACTCTGCTGTGTGTTTAACTTCAGAAATGGAGTTAAATCTCAGGCTCTGAGTCTTCCTAAAAAACAAGACTTCGTTTCAGGTAAGGGCCGTTACTTTAAAGCTCAAACGAACTACATCGTTCACGAAGCTCACACGTTTCTCATCTTAACTGAGAAGCACTGGATATTAGAGGACCTGGGGTTTGTTTCAGTTTCAGAATCAGAGTTGAACAAGATATGGTCTGTATGTGTAGGAAACACTGTTCTTTTGTTCTGAGCACAATCATGTTACTGCTGTATTAGAGATTCTAGAAAGCAAGAGCATGCTTCTTGCTCTAAAGCAGAGTGTGATCCATGGATGGGAACTATGCCGTGTGTTTCCCTTCTGAAAATGTGTTAAATCCCAGGCTCTGTGTCTTCCTACAAGCAGTAATTCATTTCAGGTAAGGGCAGTCACTTTTCTGCACAAAGGAACTACATCGTTCACAAATCTCACACGTTTCTCATCTTAACTGACAAGCATTGGATGTTAGAGGACCAGTGCTTTGTATCAGTTTCAGAAGCAGAGTTGGAATAGATATGGTTCCTATGTGTAGGAAACACCGTTCTTTAGTTCTCATCACACTCACGTTTCCTGCTGTCTTAGTGACTCTGGAAAGCAAGAGCGTGCTTCTTGCTCTAAAGCAGAGTGTGATCTATATATGAGAACTCTGCTGTGTGCTTCTCTTCAGAAATGGAGTTAATTACCAGGCTCTGAGTCTTCCTACAAGCAAGATTTGGTTCAGGTAAGGGCAGTTACTTTACAGCTCAAAGGAAGTACATCTTTCACGAAGCTCACACGTTTCTCATCTTAAATGACAAGCATCGGATGTTAGAGGACCAGTTCTTTGTATCAGTTTAAGAAGCAGAGTTGGAATACATATGGTCCGTATGTGTAGGAACCACCATTCCTTTGTTCTCAGCACACTCATGTTTCCTGCTGTCTTAGAGACTCTGAACGCTAGAGCATGCTTCTTGCGCTAAAGCAGAGTGTAATCAATGAATGAGAACTCTGCTGTGAGTTTCTTCAGAAATGGAGTTAAATTCCAGGCTCTGTGTCTTCATACAAGCAAGACTTCCTTTCAATTAAGGGCAGTCACTTTTCAGCTCAAATGAACTACATCGTTCATGAAGCTCACACGTTTCTCATCTTCACTGACATGCATTGGATGTTAGAGGACCAGTGCTTTGTACCAGTTTCAGCAGCAGAGTTGGACTAGATATGGTCCGTATGTGTAGGAAACACCGTTCATTTGTTCTTAGCACACTCACGTTTCCTGCTGTATTAGAGAATCTAGAAAGCAAGAGCGTGCTTCTTGCTCTAAAGCAGAGTGTGATCCATGGATGAGAACTATGCTGTGTGTTTCCCTTCAGAAATGGAGTTAAATCCCAGTCTCTGTGTCTTCCTACAATCAAGACTTCGTTTCAGGTAAGGGCAGTCACTTTTCAGGTCAAACGAACTACATCGTTCACGAAGCTCACACGTTTCTCATCTTAAATGACAACCATTGGATGTTAGAGGACCTGTGCTTTGTATCAATTTAAGAGGCAGAGTTGGACTAGATATGGTCCGTATGTGTAGGAAACACCGTTCTTTTGTTCTCAGCACATTCATGTTTCCTGCTGTCTTAGAGACGCTAGAAAGCAAGAGCGTGCTTCTTGCTCTAAAGCGGAGTGTGATCCATGGATGAGAACTGTGCTGTGTGTTTCCCTTCAGAAGTGGAGTTAAATCCCAGTCTCTGTGTCTTCCTACAAGCAAGACTTCATTTCAAGTAAGGGCAGTCACTTTTCAGCTCAAACTAACTACATCGTTCACGAAGCTCACATGTTTCTCATCTTAACTGACAAGCATTGGATGTTAGAGGACCTGTGTTTTGTATCAATTTAAGAGGCAGAGTTGGACTAGATATGGTCCGTATGTGTAGGAAACACCGTTCTTTTGTTCTCAGCACACTCATGTTTCCTGCTCTATTAGAGATTCTAGAAGGCAAGAACGTTCTTCTTACTCTAAAGCAGAGTGTGAACCATGGATGAGAACTATGCTGTGTGTTTCCCTTCTGAAATGGAGTTAAATCCCGGCTCTGTGTCTTCCCACACACAAGACTCCGTTTCAAGTAAGGGCAGTTACATTACAGCTCAAACGAACTACATCGTTCACGAAGCTCACACGTTTCTCATCTTAACTGACAAGCATTGGATGTTAGAGGACCTGTGGTTTGTTTCAGTTTCAGAAGCAGAGTTGAACTAGATATGGTCTGAATGTGTAGAAACACCGTTCTTTTGTTCTGAGCACACTCAACTTTCCTGCTGTATTAGAGATTCTAGAAAGCAAGAGCGTCCTTCTTGCTCTAAAGCAGAGTGTGATCCATGGATCAGAACTATGCTGTGTGTTTCCCTTCTGAAATGGAGTTAAAACCCAGGCTCTGTGTCTTCCTACAAGCAAGATTTTGTTTCAAGTAAGGGCAGTCACTTTTCAGCTCAAATTAACTACATCGTTCACGAAGCTCACATGTTTCTCATCTTAACTGACAAGCTTGGATGTTAGAGGACCTGTGCTTTGTATCAATTTCAGAAACAGAGTTGCAATAGATATGGTCCATATGTGTAGGAAACACCGTTCTTTTGTTCTCAGCACACTCACGTGCCTGCTGTCTTAGAGACTCTAGAAAGCTAGAGCGTGCTTCTTGCTCTAAAGCAGAGTGTGATCAATGGATGAGAACTCTGCTGTGTGTTTCACTTCAGAAATGGAGTTAAATCTCAGGCTCTGATTCTTCCTAAAAAACAAGACTTTGTTTCAGGTAAGGGCCGTTACTTTACAGCTCAAACGAACTACATCGTTCACGAAGCTCACACGTTTCTCATCTTAAATGACAACCATTGGATGTTAGAGGACCTGTGCTTTGTATCAATTTAAGAGGCAGAGTTGGACTAGATATGGTGGGTATGTGTAGGAAACACCGTTCTTTTGTTCTCAGCACACTCATGTTTCCTGATGTCTTAGAGACTCTAGAAAGCAAGAGCGTGCTTCTCGCTCTAAAGCACAGTGGGATCTATATATGAGAAATCTGCTGTGTGTTTCACTTCAGAAATGGAGTTAAATCCCAGGCTCTGAGTGTTCCTACAACAAGACTTCCTTTCAATTAAGGGCAGTCACTTTTCAGCTCAAACTAACAACATCGTTCAAGAAGCTCACACGTTTCTTATCTTAACTGACAAGCATCGGATGTTAGATGACCAGTGCTTTGTATCAGTTTCAGCAGCAGAGTTGGACTAGATATGGTCTGTATGTGTAGTAAACACCATTCTTTTCTTCTCATCACACTCAGGTTTCCTGCTGTCTTAGTGAATCTGGAAAGCAAGAGCGTGCTTCTTGCTCTAAAGCAGAGTGTTATCAATGGATGAGAACTCTGCTGTGTGTTTCACTTCAGAAATGGAGTTAAAACCCAGGCTCTGCGTCTTCCTACAAGCAAGACTTCGAATCAGGTAAGGGCAGTTACTTTACAGCTCAAACGAACTACATCGTTCACGAACTCACACGTTTCTCATCTTAACAGACAAGCATCAGATGTTAGAGAACAAGTGCTTTGTATCAGTTTCAGAAGCAGAGTTGGAATAGATATGGTCCGTATGTGTAGGAAACACCGTTTTTTTGTTCTCAGCACACTCACTTTTCCTGCTGTCTTAGAGACTCTAGAAAGCTAGAGCGTGCTTCTTGCTCTAAAGCAGAGTGTGATCAATGAATGAGAACTCTGCTGTGTGTTTAACTTCAGAAATGGAGTTAAATCTCAGGCTCTGAGTCTTCCTAAAAAACAAGACTTCGTTTCAGGTAAGGGCCGTTACTTTAAAGCTCAAACGAACTACATCGTTCACGAAGCTCACACGTTTCTCATCTTAACTGAGAAGCACTGGATATTAGAGGACCTGGGGTTTGTTTCAGTTTCAGAATCAGAGTTGAACAAGATATGGTCTGTATGTGTAGGAAACACTGTTCTTTTGTTCTGAGCACAATCATGTTACTGCTGTATTAGAGATTCTAGAAAGCAAGAGCATGCTTCTTGCTCTAAAGCAGAGTGTGATCCATGGATGGGAACTATGCCGTGTGTTTCCCTTCTGAAAATGTGTTAAATCCCAGGCTCTGTGTCTTCCTACAAGCAGTAATTCATTTCAGGTAAGGGCAGTCACTTTTCTGCACAAAGGAACTACATCGTTCACAAATCTCACACGTTTCTCATCTTAACTGACAAGCATTGGATGTTAGAGGACCAGTGCTTTGTATCAGTTTCAGAAGCAGAGTTGGAATAGATATGGTTCCTATGTGTAGGAAACACCGTTCTTTAGTTCTCATCACACTCACGTTTCCTGCTGTCTTAGTGACTCTGGAAAGCAAGAGCGTGCTTCTTGCTCTAAAGCAGAGTGTGATCTATATATGAGAACTCTGCTGTGTGCTTCTCTTCAGAAATGGAGTTAATTACCAGGCTCTGAGTCTTCCTACAAGCAAGATTTGGTTCAGGTAAGGGCAGTTACTTTACAGCTCAAAGGAAGTACATCTTTCACGAAGCTCACACGTTTCTCATCTTAAATGACAAGCATCGGATGTTAGAGGACCAGTTCTTTGTAACAGTTTAAGAAGCAGAGTTGGAATACATATGGTCCGTATGTGTAGGAACCACCATTCCTTTGTTCTCAGCACACTCATGTTTCCTGCTGTCTTAGAGACTCTGAACGCTAGAGCATGCTTCTTGCGCTAAAGCAGAGTGTAATCAATGAATGAGAACTCTGCTGTGAGTTTCTTCAGAAATGGAGTTAAATTCCAGGCTCTGTGTCTTCATACAAGCAAGACTTCCTTTCAATTAAGGGCAGTCACTTTTCAGCTCAAATGAACTACATCGTTCATGAAGCTCACACGTTTCTCATCTTCACTGACATGCATTGGATGTTAGAGGACCAGTGCTTTGTACCAGTTTCAGCAGCAGAGTTTTACTAGATATGGTCCGTATGTGTAGGAAACACCGTTCATTTGTTCTTAGCACACTCACGTTTCCTGCTGTATTAGAGAATCTAGAAAGCAAGAGCGTGCTTCTTGCTCTAAAGCAGAGTGTGATCCATGGATGAGAACTATGCTGTGTGTTTCCCTTCAGAAATGGAGTTAAATCCCAGTCTCTGTGTCTTCCTACAATCAAGACTTCGTTTCAGGTAAGGGCAGTCACTTTTCAGGTCAAACGAACTACATCGTTCACGAAGCTCACACGTTTCTCATCTTAAATGACAACCATTGGATGTTAGAGGACCTGTGCTTTGTATCAATTTAAGAGGCAGAGTTGGACTAGATATGGTCCGTATGTGTAGGAAACACCGTTCTTTTGTTCTCAGCACATTCATGTTTCCTGCTGTCTTAGAGACGCTAGAAAGCAAGAGCGTGCTTCTTGCTCTAAAGCGGAGTGTGATCCATGGATGAGAACTATGCTGTGTGTTTCCCTTCAGAAGTGGAGTTAAATCCCAGTCTCTGTGTCTTCCTACAAGCAAGACTTCATTTCAAGTAAGGGCAGTCACTTTTCAGCTCAAACTAACTACATCGTTCACGAAGCTCACATGTTTCTCATCTTAACTGACAAGCATTGGATGTTAGAGGACCTGTGTTTTGTATCAATTTAAGAGGCAGAGTTGGACTAGATATGGTCCGTATGTGTAGGAAACACCGTTCTTTTGTTCTCAGCACACTCATGTTTCCTGCTCTATTAGAGATTCTAGAAGGCAAGAACGTTCTTCTTACTCTAAAGCAGAGTGTGAACCATGGATGAGAACTATGCTGTGTGTTTCCCTTCTGAAATGGAGTTAAATCCCGGCTCTGTGTCTTCCCACACACAAGACTCCGTTTCAAGTAAGGGCAGTTACATTACAGCTCAAACGAACTACATCGTTCACGAAGCTCACACGTTTCTCATCTTAAATGACAACCATTGGATGTTAGAGGACCTGTGCTTTGTATCAATTTAAGAGGCAGAGTTGGACTAGATATGGTGGGTATGTGTAGGAAACACCGTTCTTTTGTTCTCAGCACACTCATGTTTCCTGATGTCTTAGAGACTCTAGAAAGCAAGAGCGTGCTTCTCGCTCTAAAGCACAGTGGGATCTATATATGAGAAATCTGCTGTGTGTTTCACTTCAGAAATGGAGTTAAATCCCAGGCTCTGAGTGTTCCTACAACAAGACTTCCTTTCAATTAAGGGCAGTCACTTTTCAGCTCAAACTAACAACATCGTTCAAGAAGCTCACACGTTTCTTATCTTAACTGACAAGCATCGGATGTTAGATGACCAGTGCTTTGTATCAGTTTCAGCAGCAGAGTTGGACTAGATATGGTCTGTATGTGTAGTAAACACCATTCTTTTCTTCTCATCACACTCAGGTTTCCTGCTGTCTTAGTGAATCTGGAAAGCAAGAGCGTGCTTCTTGCTCTAAAGCAGAGTGTTATCAATGGATGAGAACTCTGCTGTGTGTTTCACTTCAGAAATGGAGTTAAAACCCAGGCTCTGCGTCTTCCTACAAGCAAGACTTCGAATCAGGTAAGGGCAGTTACTTTACAGCTCAAACGAACTACATCGTTCACGAACTCACACGTTTCTCATCTTAACAGACAAGCATCAGATGTTAGAGAACAAGTGCTTTGTATCAGTTTCAGAAGCAGAGTTGGAATAGATATGGTCCGTATGTGTAGGAAACACCGTTTTTTTGTTCTCAGCACACTCACTTTTCCTGCTGTCTTAGAGACTCTAGAAAGCTAGAGCGTGCTTCTTGCTCTAAAGCAGAGTGTGATCAATGAATGAGAACTCTGCTGTGTGTTTAACTTCAGAAATGGAGTTAAATCTCAGGCTCTGAGTCTTCCTAAAAAACAAGACTTCGTTTCAGGTAAGGGCCGTTACTTTAAAGCTCAAACGAACTACATCGTTCACGAAGCTCACACGTTTCTCATCTTAACTGAGAAGCACTGGATATTAGAGGACCTGGGGTTTGTTTCAGTTTCAGAATCAGAGTTGAACAAGATATGGTCTGTATGTGTAGGAAACACTGTTCTTTTGTTCTGAGCACAATCATGTTACTGCTGTATTAGAGATTCTAGAAAGCAAGAGCATGCTTCTTGCTCTAAAGCAGAGTGTGATCCATGGATGGGAACTATGCCGTGTGTTTCCCTTCTGAAAATGTGTTAAATCCCAGGCTCTGTGTCTTCCTACAAGCAGTAATTCATTTCAGGTAAGGGCAGTCACTTTTCTGCACAAAGGAACTACATCGTTCACAAATCTCACACGTTTCTCATCTTAACTGACAAGCATTGGATGTTAGAGGACCAGTGCTTTGTATCAGTTTCAGAAGCAGAGTTGGAATAGATATGGTTCCTATGTGTAGGAAACACCGTTCTTTAGTTCTCATCACACTCACGTTTCCTGCTGTCTTAGTGACTCTGGAAAGCAAGAGCGTGCTTCTTGCTCTAAAGCAGAGTGTGATCTATATATGAGAACTCTGCTGTGTGCTTCTCTTCAGAAATGGAGTTAATTACCAGGCTCTGAGTCTTCCTACAAGCAAGATTTGGTTCAGGTAAGGGCAGTTACTTTACAGCTCAAAGGAAGTACATCTTTCACGAAGCTCACACGTTTCTCATCTTAAATGACAAGCATCGGATGTTAGAGGACCAGTTCTTTGTATCAGTTTAAGAAGCAGAGTTGGAATACATATGGTCCGTATGTGTAGGAACCACCATTCCTTTGTTCTCAGCACACTCATGTTTCCTGCTGTCTTAGAGACTCTGAACGCTAGAGCATGCTTCTTGCGCTAAAGCAGAGTGTAATCAATGAATGAGAACTCTGCTGTGAGTTTCTTCAGAAATGGAGTTAAATTCCAGGCTCTGTGTCTTCATACAAGCAAGACTTCCTTTCAATTAAGGGCAGTCACTTTTCAGCTCAAATGAACTACATCGTTCATGAAGCTCACACGTTTCTCATCTTCACTGACATGCATTGGATGTTAGAGGACCAGTGCTTTGTACCAGTTTCAGCAGCAGAGTTGGACTAGATATGGTCCGTATGTGTAGGAAACACCGTTCATTTGTTCTTAGCACACTCACGTTTCCTGCTGTATTAGAGAATCTAGAAAGCAAGAGCGTGCTTCTTGCTCTAAAGCAGAGTGTGATCCATGGATGAGAACTATGCTGTGTGTTTCCCTTCAGAAATGGAGTTAAATCCCAGTCTCTGTGTCTTCCTACAATCAAGACTTCGTTTCAGGTAAGGGCAGTCACTTTTCAGGTCAAACGAACTACATCGTTCACGAAGCTCACACGTTTCTCATCTTAAATGACAACCATTGGATGTTAGAGGACCTGTGCTTTGTATCAATTTAAGAGGCAGAGTTGGACTAGATATGGTCCGTATGTGTAGGAAACACCGTTCTTTTGTTCTCAGCACATTCATGTTTCCTGCTGTCTTAGAGACGCTAGAAAGCAAGAGCGTGCTTCTTGCTCTAAAGCGGAGTGTGATCCATGGATGAGAACTATGCTGTGTGTTTCCCTTCAGAAGTGGAGTTAAATCCCAGTCTCTGTGTCTTCCTACAAGCAAGACTTCATTTCAAGTAAGGGCAGTCACTTTTCAGCTCAAACTAACTACATCGTTCACGAAGCTCACATGTTTCTCATCTTAACTGACAAGCATTGGATGTTAGAGGACCTGTGTTTTGTATCAATTTAAGAGGCAGAGTTGGACTAGATATGGTCCGTATGTGTAGGAAACAACGTTCTTTTGTTCTCAGCACACTCATGTTTCCTACTGTCTTAGAGACTCTAGAAAGCAAGAGCGTGCTGCTTGCTCTAAAGCAGAGTGTTATCCATGGATGAGAACTATGCTGTGTGTTTCCCTTTAGAAATGGAGTTAAATTCTAGGCTCTGAGTCTTCCTACAAGCAAGACTTCGTTTCAAGTAAGGGCAGTCACTTTTCAGCTCAAACTAACTACATCGTTCACGAAGCTCACACGTTTCTCATCTTAACTGACAAGCATTGGATGTTAGAGGACCTGTGGTTTATTTCAGTTTCAGAAGCAGAGTTGAACTAGATATGGTCTGTATGTGTAGAAACACCGTTCTTTTGTTCTGAGCACACTCAACTTTCCTGCTGTATTAGAGATTCTAGAAAGCAAGAGCGTTCTTCTTGCTCTAAAGCAGAGTGTGATCCATGGATCAGAACTATGCTGTGTGTTTCCCTTCTGAAATGGAGTTAAATCCCAGGCTCTGTGTCTTCCTACAATCAAGACTTCGTTTCAGGTAAGGGCAGTCACTTTTCAGGTCAAACGAACTACATCGTTCACGAAGCTCACACGTTTCTCATCTTAAATGACAACCATTGCATGTTAGAGGACCTGTGCTTTGTATCAATTTAAGAGGCAGAGTTGGACTAGATATGGTCCGTATGTGTAGGAAACACCGTTCTTTTGTTCTCAGCACATTCATGTTTCCTGCTGTCTTAGAGACGCTAGAAAGCAAGAGCGTGCTTCTTGCTCTAAAGCGGAGTGTGATCCATGGATGAGAACTATGCTGTGTGTTTCCCTTCAGAAGTGGAGTTAAATCCCAGTCTCTGTGTCTTCCTACAAGCAAGACTTCATTTCAAGTAAGGGCAGTCACTTTTCAGCTCAAACTAACTACATCGTTCACGAAGCTCACATGTTTCTCATCTTAACTGACAAGCATTGGATGTTAGAGGACCTGTGTTTTGTATCAATTTAAGAGGCAGAGTTGGACTAGATATGGTCCGTATGTGTAAGAAACACCGTTCTTTTGTTCTCAGCACACTCATGTTTCCTGCTCTATTAGAGATTCTAGAAGGCAAGAACGTTCTTCTTACTCTAAAGCAGAGTGTGAACCATGGATGAGAACTATGCTGTGTGTTTCCCTTCTGAAATGGAGTTAAATCCCGGCTCTGTGTCTTCCCACACACAAGACTCCGTTTCAAGTAAGGGCAGTTACATTACAGCTCAAACGAACTACATCGTTCACGAAGCTCACACGTTTCTCATCTTAAATGACAACCATTGGATGTTAGAGGACCTGTGCTTTGTATCAATTTAAGAGGCAGAGTTGGACTAGATATGGTGGGTATGTGTAGGAAACACCGTTCTTTTGTTCTCAGCACACTCATGTTTCCTGATGTCTTAGAGATTCTAGAAAGCAAGAGCGTGCTTCTCGCTCTAAAGCACAGTGGGATCTATATATGAGAAATCTGCTGTGTGTTTCACTTCAGAAATGGAGTTAAATCCCAGGCTCTGAGTGTTCCTACAACAAGACTTCCTTTCAATTAAGGGCAGTCACTTTTCAGCTCAAACTAACAACATCGTTCAAGAAGCTCACACGTTTCTTATCTTAACTGACAAGCATCGGATGTTAGATGACCAGTGCTTTGTATCAGTTTCAGCAGCAGAGTTGGACTAGATATGGTCTGTATGTGTAGTAAACACCATTCTTTTCTTCTCATCACACTCAGGTTTCCTGCTGTCTTAGTGAATCTGGAAAGCAAGAGCGTGCTTCTTGCTCTAAAGCAGAGTGTTATCAATGGATGAGAACTCTGCTGTGTGTTTCACTTCAGAAATGGAGTTAAAACCCAGGCTCTGCGTCTTCCTACAAGCAAGACTTCGAATCAGGTAAGGGCAGTTACTTTACAGCTCAAACGAACTACATCGTTCACGAACTCACACGTTTCTCATCTTAACAGACAAGCATCAGATGTTAGAGAACAAGTGCTTTGTATCAGTTTCAGAAGCAGAGTTGGAATAGATATGGTCCGTATGTGTAGGAAACACCGTTTTTTTGTTCTCAGCACACTCACTTTTCCTGCTGTCTTAGAGACTCTAGAAAGCTAGAGCGTGCTTCTTGCTCTAAAGCAGAGTGTGATCAATGAATGAGAACTCTGCTGTGTGTTTAACTTCAGAAATGGAGTTAAATCTCAGGCTCTGAGTCTTCCTAAAAAACAAGACTTCGTTTCAGGTAAGGGCCGTTACTTTAAAGCTCAAACGAACTACATCGTTCACGAAGCTCACACGTTTCTCATCTTAACTGAGAAGCATTGGATATTAGAGGACCTGGGGTTTGTTTCAGTTTCAGAATCAGAGTTGAACAAGATATGGTCTGTATGTGTAGGAAACACTGTTCTTTTGTTCTGAGCACAATCATGTTACTGCTGTATTAGAGATTCTAGAAAGCAAGAGCATGCTTCTTGCTCTAAAGCAGAGTGTGATCCATGGATGGGAACTATGCCGTGTGTTTCCCTTCTGAAAATGTGTTAAATCCCAGGCTCTGTGTCTTCCTACAAGCAGTACTTCATTTCAGGTAAGGGCAGTCACTTTTCTGCACAAAGGAACTAAATCTTTCACGAAGCTCACACGTTTCTCATCTTAAATGACAAGCATCAGATGTTAGAGGACCAGTTCTTTGTATCAGTTTAAGAAGCAGAGTTGGAATACATATGGTCCGTATGTGTAGGAACCACCATTCCTTTGTTCTCAGCACACTCATGTTTCCTGCTGTCTTAGAGACTCTGAACGCTAGAGCATGCTTCTTGCGCTAAAGCAGAGTGTAATCAATGAATGAGAACTCTGCTGTGAGTTTCTTCAGAAATGGAGTTAAATTCCAGGCTCTGTGTCTTCATACAAGCAAGACTTCCTTTCAATTAAGGGCAGTCACTTTTCAGCTCAAACGAACTACATCGTTCATGAAGCTCACACGTTTCTCATCTTCACTGACATGCATTGGATGTTAGAGGACCAGTGCTTTGTACCAGTTTCAGCAGCAGAGTTGGACTAGATATGGTCCGTATGTGTAGGAAACACCGTTCATTTGTTCTTAGCACACTCACGTTTCCTGCTGTATTAGAGAATCTAGAAAGCAAGTGCGTGCTTCTTGCTCTAAAGCAGAGTGTGATCCATGGATGAGAACTATGCTGTGTGTTTCCCTTCAGAAATGGAGTTAAATCCCAGTCTCTGTGTCTTCCTACAATCAAGACTTCGTTTCAGCTAAGGGTAGTCACTTTTCAGGTCAAACGAACTACATCGTTCACGAAGCTCACACGTTTCTAATCTTAAATGACAACCATTGGATGTTAGAGGACCTGTGCTTTGTATCAGTTTAAGAGGCAGAGTTGGAATAGACATGGTCCGTATGTGTAGGAAACACCGTTCTTTTGTTCTCAGCACACTCCTGTTTCCTGCTGTCTTAGAGACGCTAGAAAGCAAGAGCGTGCTTCTTGCTCTAAAGCGGAGTGTGATCCATGGATGAGAACTATGCTGTGTGTTTCCCTTCAGAAGTGGAGTTAAATCCCAGTCTCTGTGTCTTCCTACAAGCAAGACTTCATTTCAAGTAAGGGCAGTCACTTTTCAGCTCAAACTAACTACATCGTTCACGAAGCTCACATGTTTCTCATCTTAACTGACAAGCATTGGATGTTAGAGGACCTGTGTTTTGTATCAATTTAAGAGGCAGAGTTGGACTAGATATGGTCCGTATGTGTAGGAAACACCGTTCTTTTGTTCTCAGCACACTCATGTTTCCTGCTGTCTTAGAGACTCTAGAAAGCAAGAGCGTGCTTCTTGCTCTAAAGCAGAGTGTTATCCATGGATGAGAACTATGCTGTGTGTTTCCCTTTAGAAATGGAGTTAAATTCTAGGCTCTGAGTATTCCTACAAGCAAGACTTCGTTTCAAGTAAGGGCAGTCACTTTTCAGCTCAAACTAACTACATCGTTCACGAAGCTCACACGTTTCTCATCTTAACTGACAAGCATTGGATGTTAGAGGACCTGTGGTTTATTTCAGTTTCAGAAGCAGAGTTGAACTAGATATGGTCTGTATGTGTAGAAACACCGTTCTTTTGTTCTGAGCACACTCAACTTTCCTGCTGTATTAGAGATTCTAGAAAGCAAGAGCGTTCTTCTTGCTCTAAAGCAGAGTGTGATCCATGGATCAGAACTATGCTGTGTGTTTCCCTTCTGAAATGGAGTTAAATCCCAGGCTCTGTGTCTTCCTACAAGCAAGAATTCCTTTCAATTAAGGGCAGTCACTTTTCAGCTCAAAGGAACTACATCGATCACGAAGCTCACACGTTTCTCATCTTCACTGACATGCATTGGATGTTAGAGGACCAGTGCTTTGTACCAGTTTCAGCAGCAGAGTTGGACTAGATATGGTCCGTATGTGTAGGAAACACCGTTCATTTGTTCTTAGCACACTCACGTTTCCTGCTGTATTAGAGAATCTAGAAAGCAAGAGCGTGCTTCTTGCTCTAAAGCAGAGTGTGATCCATGGATGAGAACAATGCTGTGTGTTTCCCTTCTGAAATGGAGTTAAAACCCAGGCTCTGTGTCTTCCTACAAGCAAGATTTTGTTTCAAGTAAGGGCAGTCACTTTTCAGCTCAAACTAACTACATCGTTCACGAAGCTCACATGTTTCTCATCCTAACTGACAAGCTTGGATGTTAGAGGACCTGTGCTTTGTATCAATTTCAGAAACAGAGTTGCAATAGATATGGTCCATATGTGTAGGAAACACCGTTCTTTTGTTCTCAGCACACTCACGTGCCTGCTGTCTTAGAGACTCTAGAAAGCTAGAGCGTGCTTCTTGCTCTAAAGCAGAGTGTGATCAATGGATGAGAACTCTGCTGTGTGTTTCACTTCAGAAATGGAGTTAAATCTCAGGCTCTGAGTCTTCCTAAAATACAAGACTTTGTTTCAGGTAAGGGCCGTTACTTTACAGCTCAAACGAACTACATCGTTCACGAAGCTCACACGTTTCTCATCTTAAATGACAAGCATTGGATGTTAGAGGACCTGTGGTTTATTTCAGTTTCAGAAGCAGAGTTGAACTAGATATGGTCTGTATGTGTAGAAACACCGTTCTTTTGTTCTGAGCACACTCAACTTTCCTGCTGTATTAGAGATTCTAGAAAGCAAGAGCGTTCTTCTTGCTCTAAAGCAGAGTGTGATCCATGGATCAGAACTATGCTGTGTGTTTCCCTTCTGAAATGGAGTTAAATCCCAGGCTCTGTGTCTTCCTACAAGCAAGAATTCCTTTCAATTAAGGGCAGTCACTTTTCAGCTCAAAGGAACTACATCGATCACGAAGCTCACACGTTTCTCATCTTCACTGACATGCATTGGATGTTCGAGGACCAGTGCTTTGTACCAGTTTCAGCAGCAGAGTTGGACTAGATATGGTCCGTATGTGTAGGAAACACCGTTCATTTGTTCTTAGCACACTCACGTTTCCTGCTGTATTAGAGAATCTAGAAAGCAAGAGCGTGCTTCTTGCTCTAAAGCAGAGTGTGATCCATGGATGAGAACAATGCTGTGTGTTTCCCTTCTGAAATGGAGTTAAAACCCAGGCTCTGTGTCTTCCTACAAGCAAGATTTTGTTTCAAGTAAGGGCAGTCACTTTTCAGCTCAAACTAACTACATCGTTCACGAAGCTCACATGTTTCTCATCCTAACTGACAAGCTTGGATGTTAGAGGACCTGTGCTTTGTATCAATTTCAGAAACAGAGTTGCAATAGATATGGTCCATATGTGTAGGAAACACCGTTCTTTTGTTCTCAGCACACTCACGTGCCTGCTGTCTTAGAGACTCTAGAAAGCTAGAGCGTGCTTCTTGCTCTAAAGCAGAGTGTGATCAATGGATGAGAACTCTGCTGTGTGTTTCACTTCAGAAATGGAGTTAAATCTCAGGCTCTGAGTCTTCCTAAAATACAAGACTTTGTTTCAGGTAAGGGCCGTTACTTTACAGCTCAAACGAACTACATCGTTCACGAAGCTCACACGTTTCTCATCTTAAATGACAACCATTGGATGTTAGAGGACCTGTGCTTTGTATCAATTTAAGAGGCAGAGTTGGACTAGATATGGTGGGTATGTGTAGGAAACACCGTTCTTTTGTTCTCAGCACACTCACGTTTCCTGCTGTATTAGAGAATCTAGAAAACAAGAGCGTGCTTCTTGCTCTAAAGCAGAGTGTGATCCATCCATGAGAACTATTCTGTGTGTTTCCCTTCAGAAATGGAGTTAAAACCCAGTCTGTGTGTCTTCCTACAATCAAGAATTCGTTTCAGGTAAAGGCAGTCACTTTTCAGCTCAAACGAACTACATCGTTCACGAAGCTCACACGTTTCTCATCTTAAATGACAACCATTGGATGTTAGAGGACCTGTGCTTTGTATCAGTTGAAGAGGCAGAGTTGGACTAGATATGGTCCGTATGTGTAGGAAACACCGTTCTTTTGTTCTCAGCACACTCATGTTTCCTGCTGTCTTAGAGACGCTAGAAAGCAAGAGCGTGCTTCTCGCTCTAAAGCAGAGTGTGATCTATATATGAGAACTCTGCTGTGTGTTTCTCTTAAGAAATGGAGTTAAATCCCAGGCTCTGAGTCTTCCTACAAGCAAGACTTCGAATCAGGTAAGGGCAGTTACTTTACAGCTCAAACGAACTACATCGTTCACGAACTCACACGCTTCTCATCTTAAATGACAAGCATCGGATGTTAGAGGAAAAGTGCTTTGTATCAGTTTCAGAAGCAGAGTTGGACTAGATATGGTCCGTATGTGTAGGAAACACCGTTCTTTTGTTCTCAGCACACTCACTTTTCCTGCTGTCTTAGAGACTCTAGAAAGCTAGAGCGTGCTTCTTGCTCTAAAGCAGAGTGTGATCAATGAATGAGAACTCTGCTGTGTTTTTCTCTTCAGAAATGGAGTTAAATCCCAGGCTCTGAGTCTTCCTAAAAAACAAGACTTCGTTTCAGGTAAGGGCTGTTACTTTATAGCTCAAACGAACTACATCGTTCACGAAGCTCACACGTTTCTCCTCTTAAATGAGAAGCATTTGATATTAGAGGAACTGGGGTTTGTTTCAGTTTCAGAATCAGAGTTGAACAAGATATGGTCTGTATGTGTAGGAAACACTGTTCTTTTGTTCTGAGCACACTTAAGTTACTGCTGTATTAGAGATTCTAGAAAGCAAGGGCGTGCTTCTTGCTCTAAAGCAGAGTGTGATCCATGGATGAGAACTATGCTGTGTGTTTCCCTTCTGAAAAGGAGTTAAATCCCAGGCTCTGTGTCTTCCTACAAGCACTACTTTGTTTCAGGTAAGGGCAGTCACTTTTCTGCTCAAACGAACTACATCGTTCACAAAGCTCACACGATTCTCATCTTAACTGACAAGCATTGGATGTTAGAGGACCAGTGCTTTGTATCAGTTTCAGAAGCAGAGTTGGAATAGATATGGTCCCTATGTGTAGGAAACACCGTTCTTTTGTTCTCATCACACTCACGTTTCCTGCTGTCTTAGTGACTCTGGAAAGCAAGAGCGTGCTTCTTGCTCTAAAGCAGAGTGGGATCTATATATGAGAACTCTGCTGTGTGTTTCTCTTCAGAAATGGAGTTAAATCCCAGGCTCTGAGTTTTCCTACAAGCAAGATTTGGTTCAGGTAAGGGCAGTCACTTTTCAGCTTAAACGAACTACATCGATCACAAAGCTCACACGTTTCTCATCTTAAATGACAAGCATTGGATGTTAGAGGACCAGTGCTTTGTATCAGTTTCAGCAGCAGAGTTGGACTAGATATGGTCCGTATGTGTAGGAAACACTGTTCATTTGTTCTTAGCACACTCACGTTTCCTGCTGTATTAGAGAATCTAGAAAGCAAGAGCATGCTTCTTGCTCTAAAGCAGAGTGTGATCCATGGATGAGAACTATGCTGTGTGTTTCCTTTCAGAAATGGAGTTAAATCCCAGTCTCTGTGTCTTCCTACAATCAAGAATTCGTTTCAGGTAAGGGCTGTCACTTTTCAGCTCAAATGAACTACATCGTTCACGAAGCTCACACGTTTCTCATCTTAAATGACAACCATTGGATGTTAGAGGACCTGTGCTTTGTATCAATTTAAGAGGCAGAGTTGGACTAGATATGGTCCGTATGTGTAGGAAACACCGTACTTTTGTTCTCAGCACACTCATGTTTCCTGCTGTCTTAGAGACTCTAGAAAGCAAGAGCGTGCTTCTTGCTCGAAAGCAGAGTGTGATCCATTGATGAGAACTATGCTCTGTGTTTCCTTTCTGAAATGGAGTTAAATTCCAGGCTCTGTATCTTCCTACAAGCAAGACGTCGTTTCAAGTAAGGGCAGTAACTTTTCAGCTCAAACTAACTACATCGTTCACGAAGCTCACATGTTTCTCTTCTTAACTGACAAGCATTGGATGTTAGAGGACCTGTGCTTTGTATCAATTTAAGAGGCAGAGTTGGACTAGTTATGGTCCATATGTGTAGGAAACACCGTTCTTTTGTTCTCAGCACACTCATGTTTCCTGCTGTCTTAGAGACTCTAGAAAGCAAGACGGTGCTTCTTGCTCTAAAGCAGAGTGTGGTCCATGGATGAGAACTATGCTGTGTGTTTCCTTTCAGAAATGGAGTTAAATTCTAGGCTCTGTGTCTTCCTACAAGCAAGAATTCGTTTCAAGTAAGGGCAGTCAATTTTCAGCTCAAACTAACTACATCGTTCACTAAGCTCACATGTTTCTCATCTTAACTGACAAGCTTGGATGTTAGAGGACCTGTGCTTTGTATCAATTTCAGAAACAGAGTTGCAATAGATATGGTCCATATTTGTAGGAAACACCGTTCTTTTGTTCTCAGCACACTCACGTGCCTGCTGTCTTAGAGACTCTAGAAAGCTAGAGCGTGCTTCTTGCTCTAAAGCAGAGTGTGATCAATGGATGAGAACTCTGCTGTGTGTTTCACTTCAGAAATGGAGTTAAATCTCAGGCTCTGAGTCTTCCTAAAAAACAAGACTTTGTTTCAGGTAAGGGCCGTTACTTTACAGCTCAAACGAACTACATCGTTCACGAAGCTCACACGTTTCTCATCTTAAATGACAACCATTGGATGTTAGAGGACCTGTGCTTTGTATCAATTTAAGAGGCAGAGTTGGACTAGATATGGTGGGTATGTGTAGGAAACACCGTTCTTTTGTTCTCAGCACACTCACGTTTCCTGCTGTATTAGAGAATCTAGAAATCAAGAGCGTGCTTCTTGCTGTAAAGCAGAGTGTGATCCATCGATGAGAACTATGCTGTGTGTTTCCCTTGAGAAGTGGAGTTAAAACCCAGTCTGTGTGTCTTCCTACAATCAAGAATTCGTTTCAGGTAAAGGCAGTCACTTTTCAGCTCAAACGAACTACATCGTTCACGAAGCTCACACGTTTCTCATCTTAAATGACAACCATTGGATGTTAGAGGACCTGTGCTTTGTATCAGTTTAAGAGGCAGAGTTGGACTAGATATGGTCCGTAGGTGTAGGAAACACCGTTCTTTTGTTCTCAGCACATTCATGTTTCCTGCTGTCTTAGAGACGCTAGAAAGCAAGAGCGTGCTTCTCGCTCTAAAGCAGAGTGTGATCTATATATGAGAACTCTGCTGTGTGTTTCTCTTAAGAAATGGAGTTAAATCCCAGGCTCTGAGTCTTCCTACAAGCAAGACTTCGAATCAGGTAAGAGCAGTTACTTTACAGCTCAAACGAACTACATCGTTCACGAACTCACACGCTTCTCATCTTAAATGACAAGCATCGGATGTTAGAGGAAAAGTGCTTTGTATCAGTTTCAGAAGCAGAGTTGGAATAGATATGGTCCGTATGTGTAGGAAACACCGTTCTTTTGTTCTCAGCACACTCACTTTTCCTGCTGTCTTAGAGACTCTAGAAAGCTAGAGCGTGCTTCTTGCTCTAAAGCAGAGTGTGATCAATGAATGAGAACTCTGTTGTGTGTTTCTCTTCAGAAATGGAGTTAAATCCCAGGTTCTGAGTCTTCCTAAAAAACAAGACTTCGTTTCAGGTAAGGGCTGTTACTTTACTACTCAAACGAATTACATCGTTCACGAAGCTCACACGTTTCTCATCTTAAATGAGAAGCATTTGATATTAGAGGAACTGGGGTTTGTTTCAGTTTCAGAATCAGAGTTGAACAAGATATGGTCTGTATGTGTAGGAAACACTGTTCTTTTGTTCTGAGCACACTCAAGTTACTGCTGTCTTAGAGACTCTAGAAAGCAAGAGCATGCTTCTTGCTCTAAAGCAGAGTGTGATCCATGGATGGGAACTATGCCTTGTGTTTCCCTTCTGAAAATGTGTTAAATCCCAGGCTCTGTGTCTTCCTACAAGCAGTACTTCATTTCAGGTAAGGGCAGTCACTTTTCTGCACAAAGGAACTACATCATTCACAAAGCTCACACGTTTCTCATCTTAACTGACAAGCATTGGATGTTAGAGGACCAGTGCTTTGTATCAGTTTCAGAAGCAGAGTTGGAATAGATATGGTTCCCATGTGTAGGAAACACCGTTCTTTAGTTCTCATCACACTCACGTTTCCTGCTGTCTTAGTGACTCTGGAAAGCAAGAGCGTGCTTCTTGCTCTAAAGCAGAGTGTGATCTATATATGAGAACTCTGCTGTGTGTTTCTCTTCAGAAATGGAGTTAATTACCAGGCTCTGAGTCTTCCTACAAGCAAGATTTGGTTCAGGTAAGGGCAGTTACTTTACAGCTCAAAGGAACTACATCTTTCACGAAGCTCACACGTTTCTCATCTTAAATGACAAGCATCAGATGTTAGAGGACCAGTTCTTTGTATCAGTTTAAGAAGCAGAGTTGGAATACATATGGTCCGTATGTGTAGGAACCACCATTCCTTTGTTCTCAGCACACTCATGTTTCCTGCTGTCTTAGAGACTCTGAACGCTAGAGCATGCTTGTTGCGCTAAAGCAGAGTGTAATCAATGAATGAGAACTCTGGTGTGAGTTTCTTCAGAAATGGAGTTAAATTCCAGGCTCTGTGTCTTCATACAAGCAAGACTTCCTTTCAATTAAGGGCAGTCACTTTTCAGCGCAAACTAACTACATCGTTCAAGAAGCTCACACGTTTCTCATCTTAACTGACAAGCATTGGATGTTAGAGGACCTGTGGTTTATTTCAGTTTCAGAAGCAGAGTTGAACTAGATATGGTCTGTATGTGTAGGAAACACCGTTCTTTTGTTCTGAGCACACTCAACTTTCCTGCTGTATTAGAGATTCTAGAAAGCAAGAGCGTGCTTCTTGCTCTAAAGCAGAGTGTGATCCATGGATCAGAACTATGCTGTGTGTTTCCCTTCTGAAATGGAGTTAAATCCCAGGCTCTGTGTCTTCCTACAAGCACTACTTCGTTTCATGTAAGGGCAGTCACTTTTCAGCTCAAACTAACTACATCGTTCAAGAAGCTCACACGTTTCTCATCTTAACTGACAAGCATCGGATATTAGATGACCAGTGCTTTGTATCAGTTTCAGCAGCAGAGTTGGACTAGATGTGGTCCGTATGTGTAGTAAACACCATTCTTTTCTTCTCATCACACTCAGGTTTCCTGCTGTCTTAGTGACTCTGGAAAGCAGGAGCGTGCTTCTTGCTCTAAAGCAGAGTGTCATCAATGGATGAGAACTCTGCTGTGTGTTTCACTTCAGAAATGGAGTTAAATCCCAGGCTCTGAGTCTTCCTACAAGCAAGACTTCGAATCAGGTAAGGGCAGTTACTTTACAGCTCAAACGAACTACATCATTCACGTTCTCACACGTTTCTCATCTTAACAGACAAGCATCGCATGTTAGAGGACAAGTGCTTTGTATCAGTTTCAGAAGCAGAGTTGGAATAGATATGGTCCGTATGTGTAGGAAACACCGTTCTTTTGTTCTCAGCACACTCACTTTTCCTGCTGTATTAGAGACTCTAGAAAGCTAGAGCGTGCTTCTTGCTCTAAAGCAGAGTGTGATCAATGAATGAGAACTCTGCTGTGTGTTTAACTTCATAAATGGAGATAAATCTCAGGCTCTGAGTCTTCCTAAAAAACAAGACTTCGTTTCAGGTAAGGGCCGTTACTTTACAGCTCAAAAGAACTACATCGTTCACGAAGCTCACACGTTTCTCATCTTAACTGAGAAGCATTGGATATTAGAGGACCTGGGGATTGTTTCAGTTTCAGAATCAGAGTTGAAGAAGATATGGTCTGTATGTGTAGGAAACACTGTTCTTTTGTTCTGAGCACAATCAAGTTACTGCTGTATTAGAGATTCTAGAAAGCAAGAGCGTGCTTCTTGCTCTAAAGCAGAGTGTGATCCATGGATGAGAACTATGCTGTGTGTTTCCCTTCTGAAAAGTTGTTAAATCCCAGGCTCTGTGTCTTCCTACAAGCACTACTTCATTTCAGGTAAGGGCAGTCACTTTTCTGCACAAAGGAACTACATCGTTCACGAAGCTCACACGTTTCTCATCTTAAATGACAACCATTGGATGTTAGAGGACCTGTGCTTTTTTATCAGTTTAAGAGGCAGAGTTGGAATAGATATGGTCTGTATCTGTAGGAAACACCGTTCTTTTGTTCTCAGCACACATATGTTTCCTGCTGTCTTAGAGACGCTAGAAAGCAAGAGCGTGTTTCTTGCTCTAAAGCAGAGTGTGATCCATGGATGAAAACTATGCTGTGTGTTTCCCTTCAGAAGTGGAGTTAAATCCCAGTCTCTGTGTCTTCCTACAAGCAAGACTTCATTTCCAGTAAGGGCAGTCACTTTTCAGCTCAAACTAACTACATCGTTCACGAAGCTCACATGTTTCTCATCTTAACTGACAAGCATTGGATGTTAGAGGACCTGTGTTTTGTATCAATTTAAGAGGCAGAGTTGGACTAGATATGGTCCGTATGTGTAGGAAACACTGTTCTTCTGTTCTCAGCACACTCATGTTTCCTGCTGTCTTAGAGACTCTAGAAAGCAAGAGCGTGCTTCTTGCTCTAAAGCAGAGTGTGATCCATGGATGAGAACTATGCTGTGTGTTTCCCTTTAGAAATGGAGTTAAATTCTAGGCTCTGTGTCTTCCTACAAGCAAGACTTCGTTTCAAGTAAGGACAGTCACTTTTCAGCTCAAATTAACTACATCGTTCACGAAGCTCACACGTTTCTCATCTTAACTGACAAGCATTGGATGTTAGAGGACCTGTGGTTTGTTTCAGTTTCAGAAGCAGAGTTGAACTAGATATGGTCTGTATGTGTAGGAAACACCGTTCTTTTGTTCTGAGCACACTCAACTTTCCTGCTGTATTAGAGATTCTAGAAAGCAAGAGCGTTCTTCTTGCTCTAAAGCAGAGTGTGATCCATGGATCAGAACTATGCTGTGTGTTTCCCTTCTGAAATGGAGTTAAATCCCAGGCTCTGTGTCTTCCTACAAGCACTACTTCGTTTCAGGTAAGGGCAGTCACTTTTCAGCTCAAACTAACTACATCGTTCAAGAAGCTCACACGTTTCTCATCTTAACTGACAAACATCGGATATTAGATGACCAGTGCTTTGTATCAGTTTCAGCAGCAGAGTTGGACTAGATATGGTCCGTATGTGTAGTAAACACCATTCTTTTCTTCTCATCACACTCAGGTTTCCTGCTGTCTTAGTGACTCTGGAAAGCAAGAGCGTGCTTCTTGCTCTAAAGCAGAGTGTCATCAATGGATGAGAACTCTGCTGTGTGTTTCACTTCAGAAATGGAGTTAAATCCCAGGCTCTGCGTCTTCCTACAAGCAAGACTTCGAATCAGGTAAGGGCAGTTACTTTACAGCTCAAACGAACTACATCATTCACGAACTCACACGTTTCTCATCTGAACAGACAAGCACCGGATGTTAGAGGACAAGTGCTTTGTATCAGTTTCAGAAGCAGAGTTGGAATAGATATGGTCCGTATGTGTAGGAAACACCGTTCTTTTGTTCTCAGCACACTCACTTTTCCTGCTGTATTAGAGACTCTAGAAAGCTAGAGCGTGCTTCTTGCTCTAAAGCAGAGTGTGATCAATGAATGAGAACTCTGCTGTGTGTTTCACTTCAGAAATGGAGTTAAATCTCAGGCTCTGAGTCTTCCTAAAAAACAAGACTTCGTTTCAGGTAAGGGCCGTTACTTTACAGCTCAAACGAACTACATCGTTCACGAAGCTCACACGTTTCTCATCTTAAATGAGAAGCATTGGATATTAGAGGACCTGGGGTTTGTTTCAGTTTCACAATCAGAGTTGAAGAAGATATGGTCTGTATGTGTAGGAAACACTGTTATTTTGTTCTGAGCACAATCAAGTTACTGCTGTATTAGAGATTCTAGAAAGCAAGAGCGTGCTTCTTGCTCTAAAGCAGAGTGTGATCCATGGATGAGAACTATGCTGTGTGTTTCCCTTCTGAAAAGGTGTTAAATCCCAGGCTCTGTGTCTTCCTACAAGCACTACTTCATTTCAGGTAAGGGCAGTCACTTTTCTGCACAAATGAACTACATCGTTCACAAAGCTCACACGTTTCTCATCTTAACTGACAAGCATTGGATTTTATAGGACCAGTGCTTTGTATCAGTTTCATAAGCAGAGTTGGAATAGATATGGTTCCTATGTGTAGGAAACACCGTTCTTTTGTTCTCAGCACACTCACTTTTCCTGCTGTCTTAGAGACTCTAGAAAGCTAGAGCGTGCTTCTTGCTCTAAAGCAGAGTGTGATCAATGAATGAGAACTCTGCTGTGTGTTTAACTTCAGAAATGGAGTTAAATCTCAGGCTCTGTGTCTTCCTAAAAAACAAGACTTCGTTTCAGGTAAGGGCCGTTACTTTAAAGCTCAAACGAACTACATCGTTCACGAAGCTCACACGTTTCTCATCTTAACTGAGAAGCATTGGATATTAGAGGACCTGGGGTTTGTTTCAGTTTCAGAATCAGAGTTGAACAAGATATGGTCTGTATGTGTAGGAAACACTGTTATTTTGTTCTGAGCACAATCAAGTTACTGCTGTATTAGAGATTCTAGAAAGCAAGAGCGTGCTTCTTGCTCTAAAGCAGAGTGTGATCCATGGATGAGAACTATGCTGTGTGTTTCCCTTCTGAAAAGGTGTTAAATCCCAGGCTCTGTGTCTTCCTACAAGCACTACTTCATTTCAGGTAAGGGCAGTCACTTTTCTGCACAAAGGAACTACATCGTTCACAAAGCTCACACGTTTCTCATCTTAACTGACAAGCATTGGATGTTATAGGACCAGTGCTTTGTATCAGTTTCATAAGCAGAGTTGGAATAGATATGGTTCCTATGTGTAGGAAACACCGTTCTTTTGTTCTCAGCACACTCACTTTTCCTGCTGTCTTAGAGACTCTAGAAAGCTAGAGCGTGCTTCTTGCTCTAAAGCAGAGTGTGATCAATGAATGAGAACTCTGCTGTGTGTTTAACTTCAGAAATGGAGTTAAATCTCAGGCTCTGAGTCTTCCTAAAAAACAAGACTTCGTTTCAGGTAAGGGCCGTTACTTTAAAGCTCAAACGAACTACATCGTTCACGAAGCTCACACGTTTCTCATCTTAACTGAGAAGCATTGGATATTAGAGGACCTGGGGTTTGTTTCAGTTTCAGAATCAGAGTTGAACAAGATATGGTCTGTATGTGTAGGAAACACTGTTCTTTTGTTCTGAGCACAATCAAGTTACTGCTGTATTAGAGATTCTAGAAAGCAAGAGCATGCTTCTTGCTCTAAAGCAGAGTGTGATCCATGGATGGGAACTATGCCGTGTGTTTCCCTTCTGAAAATGTGTTAAATCCCAGGCTCTGTGTCTTCCTACAAGCAGAACTTCATTTCAGGTAAGGGCAGTCACTTTTCTGCACAAAGGAACTACATCGTTCACAAAGCTCACACGTTTCTCATCTTAACTGACAAGCATTGGATGTTAGAGGACCAGTGCTTTGTATCAGTTTCAGAAGCAGAGTTGGAATAGATATGGTTCCTATGTGTAGGAAACACCGTTCTTTAGTTCTCATCACACTCACGTTTCCTGCTGTCTTAGTGACTCTGGAAAGCAAGAGCGTGCTTCTTGCTCTAAAGCAGAGTGTGATCTATATATGAGAACTCTGCTGTGTGTTTCTCTTCAGAAATGGAGTTAATTACCAGGCTCTGAGTCTTCCTACAAGCAAGATTTGGTTCAGGTAAGGGCAGTTACTTTACAGCTCAAAGGAACTACATCTTTCACGAAGCTCACACGTTTCTCATCTTAAATGACAAGCATCGGATGTTAGAGGACCAGTGCTTTGTATCAGTTTAAGAAGCAGAGTTGGAATACATATGGTCCATATGTGTAGGAACAACCATTCCTTTGTTCTCAGCACACTCATGTTTCCTGCTGTCTTAGAGACTCTGAACGCTAGAGCATGCTTCTTGCGCTAAAGCAGAGTGTAATCAATGAATGAGAACTCTGGTGTGAGTTTCTTCAGAAATGGAGTTAAATCCCAGTCTCTGTGTCTTCCTACAATCAAGACTTCGTTTCAGGTAAGGGCAGTCACTTTTCAGCTCAAACGAACTACATCGTTCACGAAGCTCACACGTTTCTAATCTTAAATGACAACCATTGGATGTTAGAGGACCTGTGCTTTGTATCAGTTTAAGAGGCAGAGTTGGACTAGATATGGTCCGTATGTGTAGGAAACACCGTTCTTTTGTTCTCAGCACACTCATGTTTCCTGCTGTCTTAGAGACGCTAGAAAGCAAGAGCGTGCTTCTTGCTCTAAAGCGGAGTGTGATCCATGGATGAGAACTATGCTGTGTGTTTCCCTTTAGAAATGGAGTTAAATTCTAGGCTCTGTGTCTTCCTGTAAGCAAGACTTCGTTTCAAGTAAGGGCAGTCACTTTTCAGCTCAAACTAATTACATCGTTCACGAAGCTCACACGTTTCTCATCTTAACTGACAAGCATTGGATGTTAGAGGACCTGTGGTTTATTTCAGTTTCAGAGGCAGAGTTGAACTAGATATGGTCTGTATGTGTAGGAAACACCGTTCTTTTGTTCTGAGCACACTCAACTTTCCTGCTGTATTAGAGATTCTAGAAAGCAAGAGCGTTATTCTTGCTCTAAAGCAGAGTGTGATCCATGGATCAGAACTATGCTGTGTGTTTCCCTTCTGAAATGGAGTTAAATCCCAGGCTCTGTGTCTTCCTACAAGCAAGAATTCCTTTCAATTAAGGGCAGTCACTTTTCAGCTCAAACGAACTACATCGTTCATGAAGCTCACACGTTTCTCATCTTAACTGACAAGCATCGGATGTTAGATGACCAGTGCTTTGTATCAGTTTTAGCAGCAGAGTTGGACTAGATATGGTCCGTATGTGTAGTAAACACCATTATTTTGTTCTAATCACACTAATTTTTCCTGCTGTCTTAGTGACTCTGGAAAGCAAGAGCGTGCTTCTTGCTCTAAAGCAGAGTGTAATCAATGGATGAGAACTCTGCTGTGTGTTTTCCTTCAGAAATGGAGTTAAATTCCAGGCTCTGTGTCTTCATACAAGCAAGACTTCCTTTCAATTAAGGGCAGTCACTTTTCAGCTCAAAGGAACTACATCGATCACGAAGCTCACACGTTTCTCATCTTCACTGAGAAGCATTGGATGTTAGAGGACCAGTGCTTTGTACCAGTTTCAGCAGCAGAGTTGGACTAGATATGGTCCGTATGTGTAGGAAACACCGTTCATTTGTTCTTAGCACACTCACGTTTCCTGCTGTATTAGAGAATCTAGAAAGCAAGAGCGTGCTTCTTGCTCTAAAGCAGAGTGTGATCCATGGATGAGAACAATGCTGTGTGTTACCCTTCAGAAATGGAGTTAAATCCCAGTCTCTGTGTCTTCCTACAATCAAGACTTCGTTTCAGGTAAGGGGAGTCACTTTTCAGCTCAAACGAACAACATCGTTCACGAACCTCACACGTTTCTCATCTTAAAGGACAACCATTGGATGTTAGAGGACCTGTGCTTTGTATCAGTTTAAGAGGCAGAGTTGGAATAGATATGGTCTGTATGTGTAGGAAACACTGTTCTTTTGTTCTGAGCACAATCAAGTTACTGCTGTATTAGAGATTCTAGAAAGCAAGAGCGTGCTTCTTGCTCTAAAGCAGAGTGTGATCCATGGATGAGAACTATGCTGTGTGTTTCCCTTCTGAAAAGGTGTTAAATCCCAGACTCTGTGTCTTCCTACAAGCACTACTTCATTTCAGGTAAGGGCAGTCTCTTTTCTGCACAAAGGAACTACATCGTTCACAAAGCTCACACGTTTCTCATCTTAACTGACAAGCATTGGATGTTATAGGACCAGTGCTTTGTATCAGTTTCAGAAGCAGAGTTGGAATAGATATGGTTACTATGTGTAGGAAACACCATTCTTTTGTTCTCATCACACTCACGTTTCCTGCTGTCTTAGTGACTCTGGAAAGCAAGAGCGTGCTTCTTGCTCTAAAGCAGAGTGTGATCTATATATGAGAACTCTGCTGTGTGTTTCTCTTCAGAAATGGAGTTAAATCCCAGGCTCTGAGTCTTCCTACAAGCAAGATTTGGTTCAGGTAAGGGCAGTTACTTTACAGCTCAAAGGAACTACATCGTTCACGAAGCTCACACGTTTCTCATCTTAACTGACAAGCATCGGATGTTAGAGGGCCAGTGCTTTGTATCAGTTTAAGTAGCAGAGTTGGAATACATATGGTCCGTATGTGTAGGAACCACCATTCCTTTGTTCTCAGCACACTCATGTTTCCTGCTGTCTTAGAGACTCTGAACTAGAGCATGCTTCTTGCTCTAAAGCAGAGTGTAATCAATGGATGAGAACTCTGCTGTGAGTTTCTTCAGAAATGGAGTTAAATTCCAGGCTCTGTGTCTTCATACAAGCAAGAATTCCTTTCAATTAAGGGCAGTTACTTTTCAGCACAAAAGAACTACATCGTTCATGAAGCTCACACGTTTCTCATCTTAACTGACAAGCAATGGATGTTAGATGACCAGTGCTTTGTATCAGTTTTAGCAGCAGAGTTGGACTAGATATGGTCCGTATGTGTAGTAAACACCATTATTTTGTTCTAATCACACTAATGTTTCCTGCTGTCTTAGTGACTCTGGAAAGCAAGAGCGTGCTTCTTGCTCAAAAGCAGAGTGTGATGTATGGATGAGAACTATGCTGTGTGTTTCCCTTCAGAAATGGAGTTAAATCCCAGTCTCTGTGTCTTCCTACAATCAAGACTTCGTTTCAGGTAAGGGCAGTCACTTTTCAGCTCAAACGAACTACATCGTTCACGAAGCTCACACGTTTCTCATCTTAACTGACAAGCATCGGATATTAGATGACCAGTGCTTTGTATCAGTTTCAGAAGCAGAGTTGGAATAGATATGGTCCGTATCTGTAGGAAACTCCGTTCTTTTGTTCTAAGCACACTCACTTTTCCTGCTGTCTTAGAGACTCTAGAAAGCTAGAGCATGCTTCTTGCTCTAAAGCAGAGTGTGATCAATGAATGAGAACTCTGCTGTGTGTTTAACTTCAGAAATGGAGTTAAATCTCAGGCTCTGAGTCTTCCTAAAAAACAACACTTCGTTTCAGGTAAGGGCCGTTACTTTACAGCTCAAACGAACTACATCGTTCACGAAGCTCACACGTTTCTCATCTTAACTGAGAAACATTGGATATTAGAGGTCCTGGGGTTTGTTTCAGTTTCAGAATCATAGTTGAAGAAGATATGGTCTGTATGTGTAGGAAACTCTATTCTTTTGTTCTGAGCACAATCAAGTTACTGCTGTATTAGAGATTCTAGAAAGCAAGAGCGTGCATCTTGCTCTAAAGCAGAGTGTGATCCATGGATGAGAACTATGCTGTGTGTTTCCCTTCTGAAAAGGTGTTAAATCCCAGGCTCTGTGTCTTCCTACAAGCACTACTTCATTTCAGGTAAGGGCAGTCACTTTTCTGCACAAAGGAACTACATCGTTCACGAAGCTCACACGTTTCTCATCTTAAATGACAACCATTGGATGTTAGAGGACCTGTGCTTTGTATCAGTTTAAGAGGCAGAGTTGGAATAGATATGGTCTGTATGTGTAGGAAACACCGTTCTTTTGTTCTCAGCACACTCATGTTTCCTGCTGTCTTAAGACGCTAGAAAGCAAGAGCGTGTTTCTTGCTCTAAAGCAGAGTGTGATCCATGGATGAGAACTATGCTGTGTGTTTCCCTTCAGAAGTGGAGTTAAATCCCAGTCTCTGTGTCTTCCTACAAGCAAGACTTCATTTCCAGTAAGGGCAGTCACTTTTCAGCTCAAACTAACTACATCGTTCACGAAGCTCACATGTTTCTCATCTTAACTGACAAGCATTGGATGTTAGAGGACCTGTGTTTTGTATCAATTTAAGAGGCAGAGTTGGACTAGATATGGTCCGTATGTGTAGGAAACACTGTTCTTCTGTTCTCAGCACACTCATGTTTCCTGCTGTCTTAGAGACTCTAGAAAGCAAGAGCGTGCTTCTTGCTCTAAAGCAGAGTGTGATCCATGGATGAGAACTATGCTGTGTGTTTCCCTTTAGAAATGGAGTTAAATTCTAGGCTCTGTGTCTTCCTACAAGCAAGACTTCGTTTCAAGTAAGGACAGTCACTTTTCAGCTCAAACTAACTACATCGTTCACGAAGCGCACACGTTTCTCATCTTAACTGACAAGCATTGGATGTTAGAGGACCTGTGGTTTGTTTCAGTTTCACAATCAGAGTTGAAGAAGATATGGTCTGTATGTGTAGGAAACACCGTTCTTTTGTTCTGAGCACACTCAACTTTCCTGCTGTATTAGAGATTCTAGAAAGCAAGAGCGTTATTCTTGCTCTAAAGCAGAGTGTGATCCATGGATCAGAACTATGCTGTGTGTTTCCCTTCTGAAATGGAGTTAAATCCCAGGCTCTGTGTCTTCCTACAAGCACTACTTCATTTCAGGTAAGGGCAGTCACTTTTCAGCTCAAACTAACTACATCGTTCAAGAAGCTCACACGTTTCTCATCTTAACTGACAAGCATCGGATATTAGATGACCAGTGCTTTGTATCAGTTTCAGCAGCAGAGTTGGACTAGATATGGTCCGTATGTGTAGTAAACACCATTCTTTTCTTCTCATCACACTCAGGTTTCCTGCTGTCTTAGTGACTCTGGAAAGCAAGAGCGTGCTTCTTGCTCTAAAGCAGAGTGTGATCCATGGATGAGAACTATGCTGTGTGTTTCCCTTCTGAAAAGGTGTTAAATCCCAGGCTCTGTGTCTTCCTACAAGCACTACTTCATTTCAGGTAAGGGCAGTCACTTTTCTGCACAAAGGAACTACATCGTTCACAAAGCTCACACGTTTCTCATCTTAACTGACAAGCATTGGATGTTATAGGACCAGTGCTTTGTATCAGTTTCAGAAGCAGAGTTGGAATAGATATGGTTCCTATGTGTCGGAAACACCGTTCTTTTGTTCTCAGCACACTCACTTTTCCTGCTGTCTTAGAGACTCTAGAAAGCTAGAGCGTGCTTCTTGCTCTAAAGCAGAGTGTGATCAATGAATGAGAACTCTGCTGTGTGTTTAACTTCAGAAATGGAGTTAAATCTCAGGCTCTGAGTCTTCCTAAAAAACAAGACTTCGTTTCAGGTAAGGGCCGTTACTTTAAAGCTCAAACGAACTACATCGTTCACGAAGCTCACACGTTTCTCATCTTAACTGAGAAGCATTGGATATTAGAGGACCTGGGGTTTGATTCAGTTTCAGAATCAGAGTTGAACAAGATATGGTCTGTATGTGTAGGAAACCCTGTTCTTTTGTTCTGAGCACAATCAAGTTACTGCTGTATTAGAGATTCTAGAAAGCAAGAGCATGCTTCTTGCTCTAAAGCAGAGTGTGATCCATTGATGGGAACTATGCTGTGTGTTTCCCTTCTGAAAATGTGTTAAATACCAGGCTCTGTGTCTTCCTACAAGCAGTACTTCATTTCAGGTAAGGGCAGTCACTTTACTGCACAAAGGAACTACATCGTTCACAAAGCTCACACGTTTCTCATCTTAACTGACAAGCATTGGATGTTAGAGGACCAGTGCTTTGTATCAGTTTAAGAAGCAGAGTTGGAATACATATGGTCCGTATGTGTAGGAACCACCATTCCTTTGTTCTCAGCACACTCATGTTTCCTGCTGTCTTAGAGACTCTGAACGCTAGAGCATGCTTCTTG
This sequence comes from Onychomys leucogaster, assembly GCA_949786385.1. NCBI lineage: Eukaryota > Metazoa > Chordata > Mammalia > Rodentia > Cricetidae > Onychomys > Onychomys leucogaster. The sequence continues at coordinate 738,426 of CATKUP010000157.1, read as the reverse complement.
CGCTAAAGCAGAGTGTAATCAATGAATGAGAACTCTGGTGTGAGTTTCTTCAGAAATGGAGTTAAATTCCAGGCTCTGTGTCTTCATACAAGCAAGACTTCTTTTCAATTAAGGGCAGTCACTTTTCAGCTCAAACGAACTACATCGTTCATGAAGCTCACATGTTTCTCATCTTCACTGATATGCATTGGATGTTAGAGGACCAGTGCTTTGTACCAGTTTCAGCAGCAGAGTTGGACTAGATATGGTCCGTATGTGTAGGAAACACCGGTCTTTTGTTCTCAGCACACTCATGTTTCCTGCTGTCTTAGAGACGCTAGAAAGCAAGAGCGTGCTTCTTGCTCTAAAGCGGAGTGTGATCCATGGATGAGAACTATGCTGTGTGTTTCCCTTCAGAAGTGGAGTTAAATCCCAGTCTCTGTGTCTTCCTACAAGCAAGACTTCATTTCAAGTAAGGGCAGTCACTTTTCAGCTCAAACTAACTACATCGTTCACGAAGCTCACATGTTTCTCATCTTAACTGACAAGCATTGGATGTTAGAGGACCTGTGTTTTGTATCAATTTCAGAGGCAGAGTTGGACTAGATATGGTCCGTATGTGTAGGAAACACCGTTCTTTTGTTCTCAGCACACTCATGTTTCCTGCTGTCTTAGAGACTCTAGAAAGCAAGAGCGTGCTTCTTGCTCTAAAGCAGAGTGTTATCCATGGATGAGAACTATGCTGTGTGTTTCCCTTTAGAAATGGAGTTAAATTCTAGGCTCTGTGTCTTCCTGTAAACAAGACTTCGTTTCAAGTAAGGGCAGTCACTTTTCAGCTCAAACTAATTACATCATTCACGAAGCTCACACGTTTCTCATCTTAACTGACAAGCATTGGATGTTAGAGGACCTGTGGTTTATTTCAGTTTCAGAGGCAGAGTTGAACTAGATATGGTCTGTATGTGTAGGAAACACCGTTCTTTTGTTCTGAGCACACTCAACTTTCCTGCTGTATTAGAGATTCTAGAAAGCAAGAGCGTTCTTCTTGCTCTAAAGCAGAGTGTGATCCATGGATCAGAACTATGCTGTGTGTTTCCCTTCTGAAATGGAGTTAAATCCCAGGCTCTGTGTCTTCCTACAAGCAAGAATTCCTTTCAATTAAGGGCAGTCACTTTTCAGCTCAAACGAACTACATCGTTCATGAAGCTCACACGTTTCTCATCTTAACTGACAAGCATCGGATGTTAGATGACCAGTGCTTTGTATCAGTTTTAGCAGCAGAGTTGGACTAGATATGGTCTGTATGTGTAGTAAACACCATTATTTTGTTCTAATCACACTAATGTTTCCTGCTGTCTTAGTGACTCTGGAAAGCAAGAGCGTGCTTCTTGCTCTAAAGCAGAGTGTAATCAATGGATGAGAACTCTGCTGTGTGTTTTCCTTCAGAAATGGAGTTAAATTCCAGGCTCTGTGTCTTCATACAAGCAAGACTTCCTTTCAATTAAGGGCAGTCAATTTTCAGCTCAAAGGAACTACATCGATCACGAAGCTCACACGTTTCTCATCTTCACTGAGAAGCATTGGATGTTAGAGGACCAGTGCTTTGTACCAGTTTCAGCAGCAGAGTTGGACTAGATATGGTCCGTATGTGTAGGAAACACCGTTCATTTGTTCTTAGCACACTCACGTTTCCCGCTGTATTAGAGAATCTAGAAAGCAAGAGCGTGCTTCTTGCTCTAAAGCAGAGTGTGATCCATGGATGAGAACAATGCTGTGTGTTACCCTTCAGAAATGGAGTTAAATCCCAGTCTCTGTGTCTTCCTACAATCAAGACTTCGTTTCAGGTAAGGGGAGTCACTTTTCAGCTCAAACGAACTACATCGTTCACGAAGCTCACACGTTTCTCATCTTAACTGACAAGCATCGGATATTAGATGACCAGTGCTTTGTATCAGTTTCAGCAGCAGAGTTGGACTAGATATGGTCGGTATGTGTAGTAAACACCATTCTTTTCTTCTCATCACACTCAGGTTTCCTGCTGTCTTAGTGACTCTGGAAAGCAAGAGCGTGCTTCTTGCTCTAAAGCAGAGTGTCATCAATGGATGAGAACTCTGCTGTGTGTTTCACTTCAGAAATGGAGTTAAATCCCAGGCTCTGAGTCTTCCTAAAAAACAAGACTTCGAATCAGGTAAGGGCAGTTACTTTACAGCTCAAACGAACTACATCATTCACGAACTCACACGTTTCTCATCTTAACAGACAAGCATCGGATGTTAGAGGACAAGTGCTTTGTATCAGTTTCAGAAGCAGAGTTGGAATAGATATGGTCCGTATGTGTAGGAAACACCGTTCTTTTGTTCTCAGCACACTCACTTTTCCTGCTGTATTAGAGACTCTAGAAAGCTAGAGCGTGCTTCTTGCTCTAAAGCAGAGTGTGATCAATGAATGAGAACTCTGCTGTGTGTTTAACTTCAGAAATGGAGTTAAATCTCAGGCTCTGAGTCTTCCTAAAAAACAAGACTTCGTTTCAGGTAAGGGCCGTTACTTTACAGCTCAAACGAACTACATCGTTCACGAAGCTCACACGTTTCTCATCTTAACTGAGAAGCATTGGATATTAGAGGACCTGGGGTTTGTTTCAGTTTCACAATCAGAGTTGAAGAAGATATGGTCTGTATGTGTAGGAAACACTATTCTTTTGTTCTGAGCACAATCAAGTTACTGCTGTATTAGAGATTCTAGAAAGCAAGAGCGTGCTTCTTGCTCTAAAGCAGAGTGTGATCCATGGATGAGAACTATGCTGTGTGTTTCCCTTCTGAAAAGGTGTTAAATCCCAGGCTCTGTGTCTTCCTACAAGCACTACTTCATTTCAGGTAAGGGCAGTCACTTTTCTGCACAAAGGAACTACATCGTTCACAAAGCTCACACGTTTCTCATCTTAACTGACAAGCATTGGATGTTATAGGACCAGTGCTTTGTATCAGTTTCAGAAGCAGAGTTGGAATAGATATGGTTCCTATGTGTAGGAAACACCGTTCTTTTGTTCTCAGCACACTCACTTTTCCTGCTGTCTTAGAGACTCTAGAAAGCTAGAGCGTGCTTCTTGCTCTAAAGCAGAGTGTGATCAATGAATGAGAACTCTGCTGTGTGTTTAACTTCAGAAATGGAGTTAAATCTCAGGCTCTGAGTCTTCCTAAAAAACAAGACTTTGTTTCAGGTAAGGGCCGTTACTTTAAAGCTCAAACGAACTACATCGTTCACGAAGCTCACACGTTTCTCATCTTAACTGAGAAGCATTGGATATTAGAGGACCTGGGGTTTGTTTCAGTTTCAGAATCAGAGTTGAACAAGATATGGTCTGTATGTGTAGGAAACACCGTTCTTTTGTTCTGAGCACAATCAAGTTACTGCTGTATTAGAGATTCTAGAAAGCAAGAGCGTGCTTCTTGCTCTAAAGCAGAGTGTTATCCATGGATGAGAACTATGCTGTGTGTTTCCCTTTAGAAATGGAGTTAAATTCTAGGCTCTGTGTCTTCCTGTAAGCAAGACTTCGTTTCAAGTAAGGGCAGTCACTTTTCAGCTCAAACTAATTACATCATTCACGAAGCTCACACGTTTCTCATCTTAACTGACAAGCATTGGATGTTAGAGGACCTGTGGTTTATTTCAGTTTCAGAGGCAGAGTTGAACTAGATATGGTCTGTATGTGTAGGAAACACCGTTCTTTTGTTCTGAGCACACTCAACTTTCCTGCTGTATTAGAGATTCTAGAAAGCAAGAGCGTTCTTCTTGCTCTAAAGCAGAGTGTGATCCATGGATCAGAACTATGCTGTGTGTTTCCCTTCTGAAATGGAGTTAAATCCCAGGCTCTGTGTCTTCCTACAAGCAAGAATTCCTTTCAATTAAGGGCAGTCACTTTTCAGCTCAAACGAACTACATCGTTCATGAAGCTCACACGTTTCTCATCTTAACTGACAAGCATCGGATGTTAGATGACCAGTGCTTTGTATCAGTTTTAGCAGCAGAGTTGGACTAGATATGGTCCGTATGTGTAGTAAACACCATTATTTTGTTCTAATCACACTAATGTTTCCTGCTGTCTTAGTGACTCTGGAAAGCAAGAGCGTGCTTCTTGCTCTAAAGCAGAGTGTAATCAATGGATGAGAACTCTGCTGTGTGTTTTCCTTCAGAAATGGAGTTAAATTCCAGGCTCTGTGTCTTCATACAAGCAAGACTTCCTTTCAATTAAGGGCAGTCAATTTTCAGCTCAAAGGAACTACATCGATCACGAAGCTCACACGTTTCTCATCTTCACTGAGAAGCATTGGATGTTAGAGGACCAGTGCTTTGTACCAGTTTCAGCAGCAGAGTTGGACTAGATATGGTCCGTATGTGTAGGAAACACCGTTCATTTGTTCTTAGCACACTCACGTTTCCCGCTGTATTAGAGAATCTAGAAAGCAAGAGCGTGCTTCTTGCTCTAAAGCAGAGTGTGATCCATGGATGAGAACAATGCTGTGTGTTACCCTTCAGAAATGGAGTTAAATCCCAGTCTCTGTGTCTTCCTACAATCAAGACTTCGTTTCAGGTAAGGGGAGTCACTTTTCAGCTCAAACGAACTACATCGTTCACGAAGCTCACACGTTTCTCATCTTAACTGACAAGCATTGGATATTAGATGACCAGTGCTTTGTATCAGTTTCAGCAGCAGAGTTGGACTAGATATGGTCCGTATGTGTAGTAAACACCATTCTTTTCTTCTCATCACACTCAGGTTTCCTGCTGTCTTAGTGACTCTGGAAAGCAAGAGCGTGCTTCTTGCTCTAAAGCAGAGTGTCATCAATGGATGAGAACTCTGCTGTGTGTTTCACTTCAGAAATGGAGTTAAATCCCAGGCTCTGAGTCTTCCTAAAAAACAAGACTTCGAATCAGGTAAGGGCAGTTACTTTACAGCTCAAACGAACTACATCATTCACGAACTCACACGTTTCTCATCTTAACTGAGAAGCATTGCATATTAGAGGACCTGGGGTTTGATTCAGTTTCAGAATCAGAGTTGAACACGATATGGTCTGTATGTGTAGGAAACCCTGTTCTTTTGTTCTGAGCACAATCAAGTTACTGCTGTATTAGAGATTCTAGAAAGCAAGAGCATGCTTCTTGCTCTAAAGCAGAGTGTGATCCATTGATGGGAACTATGCTGTGTGTTTCCCTTCTGAAAATGTGTTAAATCCCAGGCTCTGTGTCTTCCTACAAGCAGTACTTCATTTCAGGTAAGGGCAGTCACTTTACTGCACAAAGGAACTACATCGTTCACAAAGCTCACACGTTTCTCATCTTAACTGACAAGCATTGGATGTTAGAGGACCAGTGCTTTGTATCAGTTTCAGAAGCAGAGTTGGAATAGATATGGTTCCTATGTGTAGGAAACACCGTTCTTTAGTTCTCATCACACTCACGTTTCCTGCTGTCTTAGTGACTCTGGAAAGCAAGAGCGTGCTTCTTGCTCTAAAGCAGAGTGTGATCTATATATGAGAACTCTGCTGTGTGTTTCTCTTCAGAAATGGAGTTAATTACCAGGCTCTGAGTCTTCCTACAAGCAAGATTTGGTTCAGGTAAGGGCAGTTACTTTACAGCTCAAAGGAACTACATCTTTCACGAAGCTCACACGTTTCTCATCTTAAATGACAAGCATCGGATGTTAGAGGACCAGTGCTTTGTATCAGTTTAAGAAGCAGAGTTGGAATACATATGGTCCGTATGTGTAGGAACCACCATTCCTTTGTTCTCAGCACACTCATGTTTCCTGCTGTCTTAGAGACTCTGAACGCTAGAGCATGCTTCTTGCGCTAAAGCAGAGTGTAATCAATGAATGAGAACTCTGGTGTGAGTTTCTTCAGAAATGGAGTTAAATTCCAGGCTCTGTGTCTTCATACAAGCAAGACTTCCTTTCAATTAAGGGCAGTCACTTTTCAGCTCAAACGAACTACATCGTTCATGAAGCTCACATGTTTCTCATCTTCACTGATATGCATTGGATGTTAGAGGACCAGTGCTTTGTACCAGTTTCAGCAGCAGAGTTGGACTAGATATGGTCCGTATGTGTAGGAAACACCGGTCTTTTGTTCTCAGCACACTCATGTTTCCTGCTGTCTTAGAGACGCTAGAAAGCAAGAGCGTGCTTCTTGCTCTAAAGCGGAGTGTGATCCATGGATGAGAACTATGCTGTGTGTTTCCCTTCAGAAGTGGAGTTAAATCCCAGTCTCTGTGTCTTCCTACAAGCAAGACTTCATTTCAAGTAAGGGCAGTCACTTTTCAGCTCAAACTAACTACATCGTTCACGAAGCTCACATGTTTCTCATCTTAACTGACAAGCATTGGATGTTAGAGGACCTGTGTTTTGTATCAATTTCAGAGGCAGAGTTGGACTAGATATGGTCCGTATGTGTAGGAAACACCGTTCTTTTGTTCTCAGCACACTCATGTTTCCTGCTGTCTTAGAGACTCTAGAAAGCAAGAGCGTGCTTCTTGCTCTAAAGCAGAGTGTTATCCATGGATGAGAACTATGCTGTGTGTTTCCCTTTAGAAATGGAGTTAAATTCTAGGCTCTGTGTCTTCCTGTAAGCAAGACTTCGTTTCAAGTAAGGGCAGTCACTTTTCAGCTCAAACTAATTACATCATTCACGAAGCTCACACGTTTCTCATCTTAACTGACAAGCATTGGATTTTAGAGGACCTGTGGTTTATTTCAGTTTCAGAGGCAGAGTTGAACTAGATATGGTCTGTATGTGTAGGAAACACCGTTCTTTTGTTCTGAGCACACTCAACTTTCCTGCTGTATTAGAGATTCTAGAAAGCAAGAGCGTTCTTCTTGCTCTAAAGCAGAGTGTGATCCATGGATCAGAACTATGCTGTGTGTTTCCCTTCTGAAATGGAGTTAAATCCCTGGCTCTGTGTCTTCCTACAAGCAAGAATTCCTTTCAATTAAGGGCAGTCACTTTTCAGCTCAAACGAACTACATCGTTCATGAAGCTCACACGTTTCTCATCTTAACTGACAAGCATCGGATGTTAGATGACCAGTGCTTTGTATCAGTTTTAGCAGCAGAGTTGGACTAGATATGGTCTGTATGTGTAGTAAACACCATTATTTTGTTCTAATCACACTAATGTTTCCTGCTGTCTTAGTGACTCTGGAAAGCAAGAGCGTGCTTCTTGCTCTAAAGCAGAGTGTCATCAATGGATGAGAACTCTGCTGTGTGTTTCACTTCAGAAATGGAGTTAAATCCCAGGCTCTGCGTCTTCCTACAAGCAAGACTTCGAATCAGGTAAGGGCAGTTACTTTACAGCTCAAACGAACTACATCATTCACGAACTCACACGTTTCTCATCTGAACAGACAAGCACCGGATGTTAGAGGACAAGTGCTTTGTATCAGTTTCAGAAGCAGAGTTGGAATAGATATGGTCCGTATGTGTAGGAAACACCGTTCTTTTGTTCTCAGCACACTCACTTTTCCTGCTGTATTAGAGACTCTAGAAAGCTAGAGCGTGCTTCTTGCTCTAAAGCAGAGTGTGATCAATGAATGAGAACTCTGCTGTGTGTTTCACTTCAGAAATGGAGTTAAATCTCAGGCTCTGAGTCTTCCTAAAAAACAAGACTTCGTTTCAGGTAAGGGCCGTTACTTTACAGCTCAAACGAACTACATCGTTCACGAAGCTCACACGTTTCTCATCTTAACTGAGAAGCATTGGATATTAGAGGACCTGGGGTTTGTTTCAGTTTCACAATCAGAGTTGAAGAAGATATGGTCTGTATGTGTAGGAAACACTGTTATTTTGTTCTGAGCACAATCAAGTTACTGCTGTATTAGAGATTCTAGAAAGCAAGAGCGTGCTTCTTGCTCTAAAGCAGAGTGTGATCCATGGATGAGAACTATGCTGTGTGTTTCCCTTCTGAAAAGGTGTTAAATCCCAGGCTCTGTGTCTTCCTACAAGCACTACTTCATTTCAGGTAAGGGCAGTCACTTTTCTGCACAAATGAACTACATCGTTCACAAAGCTCACACGTTTCTCATCTTAACTGACAAGCATTGGATGTTATAGGACCAGTGCTTTGTATCAGTTTCATAAGCAGAGTTGGAATAGATATGGTTCCTATGTGTAGGAAACACCGTTCTTTTGTTCTCAGCACACTCACTTTTCCTGCTGTCTTAGAGACTCTAGAAAGCTAGAGCGTGCTTCTTGCTCTAAAGCAGAGTATGATCAATGAATGAGAACTCTGCTGTGTGTTTAACTTCAGAAATGGAGTTAAATCTCAGGCTCTGTGTCTTCCTAAAAAACAAGACTTCGTTTCAGGTAAGGGCCGTTACTTTAAAGCTCAAACGAACTACATCGTTCACGAAGCTCACACGTTTCTCATCTTAACTGAGAAGCATTGGATATTAGAGGACCTGGGGTTTGTTTCAGTTTCAGAATCAGAGTTGAACAAGATATGGTCTGTATGTGTAGGAAACACTGTTATTTTGTTCTGAGCACAATCAAGTTACTGCTGTATTAGAGATTCTAGAAAGCAAGAGCGTGCTTCTTGCTCTAAAGCAGAGTGTGATCCATGGATGAGAACTATGCTGTGTGTTTCCCTTCTGAAAAGGTGTTAAATCCCAGGCTCTGTGTCTTCCTACAAGCACTACTTCATTTCAGGTAAGGGCAGTCACTTTTCTGCACAAAGGAACTACATCGTTCACAAAGCTCACACGTTTCTCATCTTAACTGACAAGCATTGGATGTTATAGGACCAGTGCTTTGTATCAGTTTCATAAGCAGAGTTGGAATAGATATGGTTCCTATGTGTAGGAAACACCGTTCTTTTGTTCTCAGCACACTCACTTTTCCTGCTGTCTTAGAGACTCTAGAAAGCTAGAGCGTGCTTCTTGCTCTAAAGCAGAGTGTGATCAATGAATGAGAACTCTGCTGTGTGTTTAACTTCAGAAATGGAGTTAAATCTCAGGCTCTGAGTCTTCCTAAAAAACAAGACTTCGTTTCAGGTAAGGGCCGTTACTTTAAAGCTCAAACGAACTACATCGTTCACGAAGCTCACACGTTTCTCATCTTAACTGAGAAGCATTGGATATTAGAGGACCTGGGGTTTGTTTCAGTTTCAGAATCAGAGTTGAACAAGATATGGTCTGTATGTGTAGGAAACACTGTTCTTTTGTTCTGAGCACAATCAAGTTACTGCTGTATTAGAGATTCTAGAAAGCAAGAGCATGCTTCTTGCTCTAAAGCAGAGTGTGATCCATGGATGGGAACTATGCCGTGTGTTTCCCTTCTGAAAATGTGTTAAATCCCAGGCTCTGTGTCTTCCTACAAGCAGAACTTCATTTCAGGTAAGGGCAGTCACTTTTCTGCACAAAGGAACTACATCGTTCACAAAGCTCACACGTTTCTCATCTTAACTGACAAGCATTGGATGTTAGAGGACCAGTGCTTTGTATCAGTTTCAGAAGCAGAGTTGGAATAGATATGGTTCCTATGTGTAGGAAACACCGTTCTTTAGTTCTCATCACACTCACGTTTCCTGCTGTCTTAGTGACTCTGGAAAGCAAGAGCGTGCTTCTTGCTCTAAAGCAGAGTGTGATCTATATATGAGAACTCTGCTGTGTGTTTCTCTTCAGAAATGGAGTTAATTACCAGGCTCTGAGTCTTCCTACAAGCAAGATTTGGTTCAGGTAAGGGCAGTTACTTTACAGCTCAAAGGAACTACATCTTTCACGAAGCTCACACGTTTCTCATCTTAAATGACAAGCATCGGATGTTAGAGGACCAGTGCTTTGTATCAGTTTAAGAAGCAGAGTTGGAATACATATGGTCCATATGTGTAGGAACAACCATTCCTTTGTTCTCAGCACACTCATGTTTCCTGCTGTCTTAGAGACTCTGAACGCTAGAGCATGCTTCTTGCGCTAAAGCAGAGTGTAATCAATGAATGAGAACTCTGGTGTGAGTTTCTTCAGAAATGGAGTTAAATCCCAGTCTCTGTGTCTTCCTACAATCAAGACTTCGTTTCAGGTAAGGGCAGTCACTTTTCAGCTCAAACGAACTACATCGTTCACGAAGCTCACACGTTTCTAATCTTAAATGACAACCATTGGATGTTAGAGGACCTGTGCTTTGTATCAGTTTAAGAGGCAGAGTTGGACTAGATATGGTCCGTATGTGTAGGAAACACCGTTCTTTTGTTCTCAGCACACTCATGTTTCCTGCTGTCTTAGAGACGCTAGAAAGCAAGAGCGTGCTTCTTGCTCTAAAGCGGAGTGTGATCCATGGATGAGAACTATGCTGTGTGTTTCCCTTTAGAAATGGAGTTAAATTCTAGGCTCTGTGTCTTCCTGTAAGCAAGACTTCGTTTCAAGTAAGGGCAGTCACTTTTCAGCTCAAACTAATTACATCGTTCACGAAGCTCACACGTTTCTCATCTTAACTGACAAGCATTGGATGTTAGAGGACCTGTGGTTTATTTCAGTTTCAGAGGCAGAGTTGAACTAGATATGGTCTGTATGTGTAGGAAACACCGTTCTTTTGTTCTGAGCACACTCAACTTTCCTGCTGTATTAGAGATTCTAGAAAGCAAGAGCGTTATTCTTGCTCTAAAGCAGAGTGTGATCCATGGATCAGAACTATGCTGTGTGTTTCCCTTCTGAAATGGAGTTAAATCCCAGGCTCTGTGTCTTCCTACAAGCAAGAATTCCTTTCAATTAAGGGCAGTCACTTTTCAGCTCAAACGAACTACATCGTTCATGAAGCTCACACGTTTCTCATCTTAACTGACAAGCATCGGATGTTAGATGACCAGTGCTTTGTATCAGTTTTAGCAGCAGAGTTGGACTAGATATGGTCCGTATGTGTAGTAAACACCATTATTTTGTTCTAATCACACTAATGTTTCCTGCTGTCTTAGTGACTCTGGAAAGCAAGAGCGTGCTTCTTGCTCTAAAGCAGAGTGTAATCAATGGATGAGAACTCTGCTGTGTGTTTTCCTTCAGAAATGGAGTTAAATTCCAGGCTCTGTGTCTTCATACAAGCAAGACTTCCTTTCAATTAAGGGCAGTCACTTTTCAGCTCAAAGGAACTACATCGATCACGAAGCTCACACGTTTCTCATCTTCACTGAGAAGCATTGGATGTTAGAGGACCAGTGCTTTGTACCAGTTTCAGCAGCAGAGTTGGACTAGATATGGTCCGTATGTGTAGGAAACACCGTTCATTTGTTCTTAGCACACTCACGTTTCCTGCTGTATTAGAGAATCTAGAAAGCAAGAGCGTGCTTCTTGCTCTAAAGCAGAGTGTGATCCATGGATGAGAACAATGCTGTGTGTTACCCTTCAGAAATGGAGTTAAATCCCAGTCTCTGTGTCTTCCTACAATCAAGACTTCGTTTCAGGTAAGGGGAGTCACTTTTCAGCTCAAACGAACAACATCGTTCACGAACCTCACACGTTTCTCATCTTAAAGGACAACCATTGGATGTTAGAGGACCTGTGCTTTGTATCAGTTTAAGAGGCAGAGTTGGAATAGATATGGTCTGTATGTGTAGGAAACACTGTTCTTTTGTTCTGAGCACAATCAAGTTACTGCTGTATTAGAGATTCTAGAAAGCAAGAGCGTGCTTCTTGCTCTAAAGCAGAGTGTGATCCATGGATGAGAACTATGCTGTGTGTTTCCCTTCTGAAAAGGTGTTAAATCCCAGACTCTGTGTCTTCCTACAAGCACTACTTCATTTCAGGTAAGGGCAGTCTCTTTTCTGCACAAAGGAACTACATCGTTCACAAAGCTCACACGTTTCTCATCTTAACTGACAAGCATTGGATGTTATAGGACCAGTGCTTTGTATCAGTTTCAGAAGCAGAGTTGGAATAGATATGGTTACTATGTGTAGGAAACACCATTCTTTTGTTCTCATCACACTCACGTTTCCTGCTGTCTTAGTGACTCTGGAAAGCAAGAGCGTGCTTCTTGCTCTAAAGCAGAGTGTGATCTATATATGAGAACTCTGCTGTGTGTTTCTCTTCAGAAATGGAGTTAAATCCCAGGCTCTGAGTCTTCCTACAAGCAAGATTTGGTTCAGGTAAGGGCAGTTACTTTACAGCTCAAAGGAACTACATCGTTCACGAAGCTCACACGTTTCTCATCTTAACTGACAAGCATCGGATGTTAGAGGGCCAGTGCTTTGTATCAGTTTAAGTAGCAGAGTTGGAATACATATGGTCCGTATGTGTAGGAACCACCATTCCTTTGTTCTCAGCACACTCATGTTTCCTGCTGTCTTAGAGACTCTGAACTAGAGCATGCTTCTTGCTCTAAAGCAGAGTGTAATCAATGGATGAGAACTCTGCTGTGAGTTTCTTCAGAAATGGAGTTAAATTCCAGGCTCTGTGTCTTCATACAAGCAAGAATTCCTTTCAATTAAGGGCAGTTACTTTTCAGCACAAAAGAACTACATCGTTCATGAAGCTCACACGTTTCTCATCTTAACTGACAAGCAATGGATGTTAGATGACCAGTGCTTTGTATCAGTTTTAGCAGCAGAGTTGGACTAGATATGGTCCGTATGTGTAGTAAACACCATTATTTTGTTCTAATCACACTAATGTTTCCTGCTGTCTTAGTGACTCTGGAAAGCAAGAGCGTGCTTCTTGCTCAAAAGCAGAGTGTGATGTATGGATGAGAACTATGCTGTGTGTTTCCCTTCAGAAATGGAGTTAAATCCCAGTCTCTGTGTCTTCCTACAATCAAGACTTCGTTTCAGGTAAGGGCAGTCACTTTTCAGCTCAAACGAACTACATCGTTCACGAAGCTCACACGTTTCTCATCTTAACTGACAAGCATCGGATATTAGATGACCAGTGCTTTGTATCAGTTTCAGAAGCAGAGTTGGAATAGATATGGTCCGTATCTGTAGGAAACTCCGTTCTTTTGTTCTAAGCACACTCACTTTTCCTGCTGTCTTAGAGACTCTAGAAAGCTAGAGCATGCTTCTTGCTCTAAAGCAGAGTGTGATCAATGAATGAGAACTCTGCTGTGTGTTTAACTTCAGAAATGGAGTTAAATCTCAGGCTCTGAGTCTTCCTAAAAAACAAGACTTCGTTTCAGGTAAGGGCCGTTACTTTACAGCTCAAACGAACTACATCGTTCACGAAGCTCACACGTTTCTCATCTTAACTGAGAAACATTGGATATTAGAGGTCCTGGGGTTTGTTTCAGTTTCAGAATCATAGTTGAAGAAGATATGGTCTGTATGTGTAGGAAACTCTATTCTTTTGTTCTGAGCACAATCAAGTTACTGCTGTATTAGAGATTCTAGAAAGCAAGAGCGTGCATCTTGCTCTAAAGCAGAGTGTGATCCATGGATGAGAACTATGCTGTGTGTTTCCCTTCTGAAAAGGTGTTAAATCCCAGGCTCTGTGTCTTCCTACAAGCACTACTTCATTTCAGGTAAGGGCAGTCACTTTTCTGCACAAAGGAACTACATCGTTCACGAAGCTCACACGTTTCTCATCTTAAATGACAACCATTGGATGTTAGAGGACCTGTGCTTTGTATCAGTTTAAGAGGCAGAGTTGGAATAGATATGGTCTGTATGTGTAGGAAACACCGTTCTTTTGTTCTCAGCACACTCATGTTTCCTGCTGTCTTAAGACGCTAGAAAGCAAGAGCGTGTTTCTTGCTCTAAAGCAGAGTGTGATCCATGGATGAGAACTATGCTGTGTGTTTCCCTTCAGAAGTGGAGTTAAATCCCAGTCTCTGTGTCTTCCTACAAGCAAGACTTCATTTCCAGTAAGGGCAGTCACTTTTCAGCTCAAACTAACTACATCGTTCACGAAGCTCACATGTTTCTCATCTTAACTGACAAGCATTGGATGTTAGAGGACCTGTGTTTTGTATCAATTTAAGAGGCAGAGTTGGACTAGATATGGTCCGTATGTGTAGGAAACACTGTTCTTCTGTTCTCAGCACACTCATGTTTCCTGCTGTCTTAGAGACTCTAGAAAGCAAGAGCGTGCTTCTTGCTCTAAAGCAGAGTGTGATCCATGGATGAGAACTATGCTGTGTGTTTCCCTTTAGAAATGGAGTTAAATTCTAGGCTCTGTGTCTTCCTACAAGCAAGACTTCGTTTCAAGTAAGGACAGTCACTTTTCAGCTCAAACTAACTACATCGTTCACGAAGCTCACACGTTTCTCATCTTAACTGACAAGCATTGGATGTTAGAGGACCTGTGGTTTGTTTCAGTTTCACAATCAGAGTTGAAGAAGATATGGTCTGTATGTGTAGGAAACACCGTTCTTTTGTTCTGAGCACACTCAACTTTCCTGCTGTATTAGAGATTCTAGAAAGCAAGAGCGTTATTCTTGCTCTAAAGCAGAGTGTGATCCATGGATCAGAACTATGCTGTGTGTTTCCCTTCTGAAATGGAGTTAAATCCCAGGCTCTGTGTCTTCCTACAAGCACTACTTCATTTCAGGTAAGGGCAGTCACTTTTCAGCTCAAACTAACTACATCGTTCAAGAAGCTCACACGTTTCTCATCTTAACTGACAAGCATCGGATATTAGATGACCAGTGCTTTGTATCAGTTTCAGCAGCAGAGTTGGACTAGATATGGTCCGTATGTGTAGTAAACACCATTCTTTTCTTCTCATCACACTCAGGTTTCCTGCTGTCTTAGTGACTCTGGAAAGCAAGAGCGTGCTTCTTGCTCTAAAGCAGAGTGTGATCCATGGATGAGAACTATGCTGTGTGTTTCCCTTCTGAAAAGGTGTTAAATCCCAGGCTCTGTGTCTTCCTACAAGCACTACTTCATTTCAGGTAAGGGCAGTCACTTTTCTGCACAAAGGAACTACATCGTTCACAAAGCTCACACGTTTCTCATCTTAACTGACAAGCATTGGATGTTATAGGACCAGTGCTTTGTATCAGTTTCAGAAGCAGAGTTGGAATAGATATGGTTCCTATGTGTCGGAAACACCGTTCTTTTGTTCTCAGCACACTCACTTTTCCTGCTGTCTTAGAGACTCTAGAAAGCTAGAGCGTGCTTCTTGCTCTAAAGCAGAGTGTGATCAATGAATGAGAACTCTGCTGTGTGTTTAACTTCAGAAATGGAGTTAAATCTCAGGCTCTGAGTCTTCCTAAAAAACAAGACTTCGTTTCAGGTAAGGGCCGTTACTTTAAAGCTCAAACGAACTACATCGTTCACGAAGCTCACACGTTTCTCATCTTAACTGAGAAGCATTGGATATTAGAGGACCTGGGGTTTGATTCAGTTTCAGAATCAGAGTTGAACAAGATATGGTCTGTATGTGTAGGAAACCCTGTTCTTTTGTTCTGAGCACAATCAAGTTACTGCTGTATTAGAGATTCTAGAAAGCAAGAGCATGCTTCTTGCTCTAAAGCAGAGTGTGATCCATTGATGGGAACTATGCTGTGTGTTTCCCTTCTGAAAATGTGTTAAATACCAGGCTCTGTGTCTTCCTACAAGCAGTACTTCATTTCAGGTAAGGGCAGTCACTTTACTGCACAAAGGAACTACATCGTTCACAAAGCTCACACGTTTCTCATCTTAACTGACAAGCATTGGATGTTAGAGGACCAGTGCTTTGTATCAGTTTAAGAAGCAGAGTTGGAATACATATGGTCCGTATGTGTAGGAACCACCATTCCTTTGTTCTCAGCACACTCATGTTTCCTGCTGTCTTAGAGACTCTGAACGCTAGAGCATGCTTCTTGCGCTAAAGCAGAGTGTAATCAATGAATGAGAACTCTGGTGTGAGTTTCTTCAGAAATGGAGTTAAATTCCAGGCTCTGTGTCTTCATACAAGCAAGACTTCCTTTCAATTAAGGGCAGTCACTTTTCAGCTCAAACGAACTACATCGTTCATGAAGCTCACATGTTTCTCATCTTCACTGATATGCATTGGATGTTAGAGGACCAGTGCTTTGTACCAGTTTCAGCAGCAGAGTTGGACTAGATATGGTCCGTATGTGTAGGAAACACCGGTCTTTTGTTCTCAGCACACTCATGTTTCCTGCTGTCTTAGAGACGCTAGAAAGCAAGAGCGTGCTTCTTGCTCTAAAGCGGAGTGTGATCCATGGATGAGAACTATGCTGTGTGTTTCCCTTCAGAAGTGGAGTTAAATCCCAGTCTCTGTGTCTTCCTACAAGCAAGACTTCATTTCAAGTAAGGGCAGTCACTTTTCAGCTCAAACTAACTACATCGTTCACGAAGCTCACATGTTTCTCATCTTAACTGACAAGCATTGGATGTTAGAGGACCTGTGTTTTGTATCAATTTCAGAGGCAGAGTTGGACTAGATATGGTCCGTATGTGTAGGAAACACCGTTCTTTTGTTCTCAGCACACTCATGTTTCCTGCTGTCTTAGAGACTCTAGAAAGCAAGAGCGTGCTTCTTGCTCTAAAGCAGAGTGTTATCCATGGATGAGAACTATGCTGTGTGTTTCCCTTTAGAAATGGAGTTAAATTCTAGGCTCTGTGTCTTCCTGTAAACAAGACTTCGTTTCAAGTAAGGGCAGTCACTTTTCAGCTCAAACTAATTACATCATTCACGAAGCTCACACGTTTCTCATCTTAACTGACAAGCATTGGATGTTAGAGGACCTGTGGTTTATTTCAGTTTCAGAGGCAGAGTTGAACTAGATATGGTCTGTATGTGTAGGAAACACCGTTCTTTTGTTCTGAGCACACTCAACTTTCCTGCTGTATTAGAGATTCTAGAAAGCAAGAGCGTTCTTCTTGCTCTAAAGCAGAGTGTGATCCATGGATCAGAACTATGCTGTGTGTTTCCCTTCTGAAATGGAGTTAAATCCCAGGCTCTGTGTCTTCCTACAAGCAAGAATTCCTTTCAATTAAGGGCAGTCACTTTTCAGCTCAAACGAACTACATCGTTCATGAAGCTCACACGTTTCTCATCTTAACTGACAAGCATCGGATGTTAGATGACCAGTGCTTTGTATCAGTTTTAGCAGCAGAGTTGGACTAGATATGGTCTGTATGTGTAGTAAACACCATTATTTTGTTCTAATCACACTAATGTTTCCTGCTGTCTTAGTGACTCTGGAAAGCAAGAGCGTGCTTCTTGCTCTAAAGCAGAGTGTAATCAATGGATGAGAACTCTGCTGTGTGTTTTCCTTCAGAAATGGAGTTAAATTCCAGGCTCTGTGTCTTCATACAAGCAAGACTTCCTTTCAATTAAGGGCAGTCAATTTTCAGCTCAAAGGAACTACATCGATCACGAAGCTCACACGTTTCTCATCTTCACTGAGAAGCATTGGATGTTAGAGGACCAGTGCTTTGTACCAGTTTCAGCAGCAGAGTTGGACTAGATATGGTCCGTATGTGTAGGAAACACCGTTCATTTGTTCTTAGCACACTCACGTTTCCCGCTGTATTAGAGAATCTAGAAAGCAAGAGCGTGCTTCTTGCTCTAAAGCAGAGTGTGATCCATGGATGAGAACAATGCTGTGTGTTACCCTTCAGAAATGGAGTTAAATCCCAGTCTCTGTGTCTTCCTACAATCAAGACTTCGTTTCAGGTAAGGGGAGTCACTTTTCAGCTCAAACGAACTACATCGTTCACGAAGCTCACACGTTTCTCATCTTAACTGACAAGCATCGGATATTAGATGACCAGTGCTTTGTATCAGTTTCAGCAGCAGAGTTGGACTAGATATGGTCGGTATGTGTAGTAAACACCATTCTTTTCTTCTCATCACACTCAGGTTTCCTGCTGTCTTAGTGACTCTGGAAAGCAAGAGCGTGCTTCTTGCTCTAAAGCAGAGTGTCATCAATGGATGAGAACTCTGCTGTGTGTTTCACTTCAGAAATGGAGTTAAATCCCAGGCTCTGAGTCTTCCTAAAAAACAAGACTTCGAATCAGGTAAGGGCAGTTACTTTACAGCTCAAACGAACTACATCATTCACGAACTCACACGTTTCTCATCTTAACAGACAAGCATCGGATGTTAGAGGACAAGTGCTTTGTATCAGTTTCAGAAGCAGAGTTGGAATAGATATGGTCCGTATGTGTAGGAAACACCGTTCTTTTGTTCTCAGCACACTCACTTTTCCTGCTGTATTAGAGACTCTAGAAAGCTAGAGCGTGCTTCTTGCTCTAAAGCAGAGTGTGATCAATGAATGAGAACTCTGCTGTGTGTTTAACTTCAGAAATGGAGTTAAATCTCAGGCTCTGAGTCTTCCTAAAAAACAAGACTTCGTTTCAGGTAAGGGCCGTTACTTTACAGCTCAAACGAACTACATCGTTCACGAAGCTCACACGTTTCTCATCTTAACTGAGAAGCATTGGATATTAGAGGACCTGGGGTTTGTTTCAGTTTCACAATCAGAGTTGAAGAAGATATGGTCTGTATGTGTAGGAAACACTATTCTTTTGTTCTGAGCACAATCAAGTTACTGCTGTATTAGAGATTCTAGAAAGCAAGAGCGTGCTTCTTGCTCTAAAGCAGAGTGTGATCCATGGATGAGAACTATGCTGTGTGTTTCCCTTCTGAAAAGGTGTTAAATCCCAGGCTCTGTGTCTTCCTACAAGCACTACTTCATTTCAGGTAAGGGCAGTCACTTTTCTGCACAAAGGAACTACATCGTTCACAAAGCTCACACGTTTCTCATCTTAACTGACAAGCATTGGATGTTATAGGACCAGTGCTTTGTATCAGTTTCAGAAGCAGAGTTGGAATAGATATGGTTCCTATGTGTAGGAAACACCGTTCTTTTGTTCTCAGCACACTCACTTTTCCTGCTGTCTTAGAGACTCTAGAAAGCTAGAGCGTGCTTCTTGCTCTAAAGCAGAGTGTGATCAATGAATGAGAACTCTGCTGTGTGTTTAACTTCAGAAATGGAGTTAAATCTCAGGCTCTGAGTCTTCCTAAAAAACAAGACTTTGTTTCAGGTAAGGGCCGTTACTTTAAAGCTCAAACGAACTACATCGTTCACGAAGCTCACACGTTTCTCATCTTAACTGAGAAGCATTGGATATTAGAGGACCTGGGGTTTGTTTCAGTTTCAGAATCAGAGTTGAACAAGATATGGTCTGTATGTGTAGGAAACACCGTTCTTTTGTTCTGAGCACAATCAAGTTACTGCTGTATTAGAGATTCTAGAAAGCAAGAGCGTGCTTCTTGCTCTAAAGCAGAGTGTTATCCATGGATGAGAACTATGCTGTGTGTTTCCCTTTAGAAATGGAGTTAAATTCTAGGCTCTGTGTCTTCCTGTAAGCAAGACTTCGTTTCAAGTAAGGGCAGTCACTTTTCAGCTCAAACTAATTACATCATTCACGAAGCTCACACGTTTCTCATCTTAACTGACAAGCATTGGATGTTAGAGGACCTGTGGTTTATTTCAGTTTCAGAGGCAGAGTTGAACTAGATATGGTCTGTATGTGTAGGAAACACCGTTCTTTTGTTCTGAGCACACTCAACTTTCCTGCTGTATTAGAGATTCTAGAAAGCAAGAGCGTTCTTCTTGCTCTAAAGCAGAGTGTGATCCATGGATCAGAACTATGCTGTGTGTTTCCCTTCTGAAATGGAGTTAAATCCCAGGCTCTGTGTCTTCCTACAAGCAAGAATTCCTTTCAATTAAGGGCAGTCACTTTTCAGCTCAAACGAACTACATCGTTCATGAAGCTCACACGTTTCTCATCTTAACTGACAAGCATCGGATGTTAGATGACCAGTGCTTTGTATCAGTTTTAGCAGCAGAGTTGGACTAGATATGGTCCGTATGTGTAGTAAACACCATTATTTTGTTCTAATCACACTAATGTTTCCTGCTGTCTTAGTGACTCTGGAAAGCAAGAGCGTGCTTCTTGCTCTAAAGCAGAGTGTAATCAATGGATGAGAACTCTGCTGTGTGTTTTCCTTCAGAAATGGAGTTAAATTCCAGGCTCTGTGTCTTCATACAAGCAAGACTTCCTTTCAATTAAGGGCAGTCAATTTTCAGCTCAAAGGAACTACATCGATCACGAAGCTCACACGTTTCTCATCTTCACTGAGAAGCATTGGATGTTAGAGGACCAGTGCTTTGTACCAGTTTCAGCAGCAGAGTTGGACTAGATATGGTCCGTATGTGTAGGAAACACCGTTCATTTGTTCTTAGCACACTCACGTTTCCTGCTGTATTAGAGAATCTAGAAAGCAAGAGCGTGCTTCTTGCTCTAAAGCAGAGTGTGATCCATGGATGAGAACAATGCTGTGTGTTACCCTTCAGAAATGGAGTTAAATCCCAGTCTCTGTGTCTTCCTACAATCAAGACTTCGTTTCAGGTAAGGGGAGTCACTTTTCAGCTCAAACGAACTACATCGTTCACGAAGCTCACACGTTTCTCATCTTAACTGACAAGCATCGGATATTAGATGACCAGTGCTTTGTATCAGTTTCAGCAGCAGAGTTGGACTAGATATGGTCCGTATGTGTAGTAAACACCATTCTTTTCTTCTCATCACACTCAGGTTTCCTGCTGTCTTAGTGACTCTGGAAAGCAAGAGCGTGCTTCTTGCTCTAAAGCAGAGTGTCATCAATGGATGAGAACTCTGCTGTGTGTTTCACTTCAGAAATGGAGTTAAATCCCAGGCTCTGAGTCTTCCTAAAAAACAAGACTTCGAATCAGGTAAGGGCAGTTACTTTACAGCTCAAACGAACTACATCATTCACGAACTCACACGTTTCTCATCTTAACTGAGAAGCATTGGATATTAGAGGACCTGGGGTTTGATTCAGTTTCAGAATCAGAGTTGAACAAGATATGGTCTGTATGTGTAGGAAACCCTGTTCTTTTGTTCTGAGCACAATCAAGTTACTGCTGTATTAGAGATTCTAGAAAGCAAGAGCATGCTTCTTGCTCTAAAGCAGAGTGTGATCCATTGATGGGAACTATGCTGTGTGTTTCCCTTCTGAAAATGTGTTAAATCCCAGGCTCTGTGTCTTCCTACAAGCAGTACTTCATTTCAGGTAAGGGCAGTCACTTTACTGCACAAAGGAACTACATCGTTCACAAAGCTCACACGTTTCTCATCTTAACTGACAAGCATTGGATGTTAGAGGACCAGTGCTTTGTATCAGTTTCAGAAGCAGAGTTGGAATAGATATGGTTCCTATGTGTAGGAAACACCGTTCTTTAGTTCTCATCACACTCACGTTTCCTGCTGTCTTAGTGACTCTGGAAAGCAAGAGCGTGCTTCTTGCTCTAAAGCAGAGTGTGATCTATATATGAGAACTCTGCTGTGTGTTTTTCTTCAGAAATGGAGTTAATTACCAGGCTCTGAGTCTTCCTACAAGCAAGATTTGGTTCAGGTAAGGGCAGTTACTTTACAGCTCAAAGGAACTACATCTTTCACGAAGCTCACACGTTTCTCATCTTAAATGACAAGCATCGGATGTTAGAGGACCAGTGCTTTGTATCAGTTTAAGAAGCAGAGTTGGAATACATATGGTCCGTATGTGTAGGAACCACCATTCCTTTGTTCTCAGCACACTCATGTTTCCTGCTGTCTTAGAGACTCTGAACGCTAGAGCATGCTTCTTGCGCTAAAGCAGAGTGTAATCAATGAATGAGAACTCTGGTGTGAGTTTCTTCAGAAATGGAGTTAAATTCCAGGCTCTGTGTCTTCATACAAGCAAGACTTCCTTTCAATTAAGGGCAGTCACTTTTCAGCTCAAACGAACTACATCGTTCATGAAGCTCACATGTTTCTCATCTTCACTGATATGCATTGGATGTTAGAGGACCAGTGCTTTGTACCAGTTTCAGCAGCAGAGTTGGACTAGATATGGTCCGTATGTGTAGGAAACACCGGTCTTTTGTTCTCAGCACACTCATGTTTCCTGCTGTCTTAGAGACGCTAGAAAGCAAGAGCGTGCTTCTTGCTCTAAAGCGGAGTGTGATCCATGGATGAGAACTATGCTGTGTGTTTCCCTTCAGAAGTGGAGTTAAATCCCAGTCTCTGTGTCTTCCTACAAGCAAGACTTCATTTCAAGTAAGGGCAGTCACTTTTTAGCTCAAACTAACTACATCGTTCACGAAGCTCACATGTTTCTCATCTTAACTGACAAGCATTGGATGTTAGAGGACCTGTGTTTTGTATCAATTTCAGAGGCAGAGTTGGACTAGATATGGTCCGTATGTGTAGGAAACACCCTTCTTTTGTTCTCAGCACACTCATGTTTCCTGCTGTCTTAGAGACTCTAGAAAGCAAGAGCGTGCTTCTTGCTCTAAAGCAGAGTGTTATCCATGGATGAGAACTATGCTGTGTGTTTCCCTTTAGAAATGGAGTTAAATTCTAGGCTCTGTGTCTTCCTGTAAGCAAGACTTCGTTTCAAGTAAGGGCAGTCACTTTTCAGCTCAAACTAATTACATCATTCACGAAGCTCACACGTTTCTCATCTTAACTGACAAGCATTGGATGTTAGAGGACCTGTGGTTTATTTCAGTTTCAGAGGCAGAGTTGAACTAGATATGGTCTGTATGTGTAGGAAACACCGTTCTTTTGTTCTGAGCACACTCAACTTTCCTGCTGTATTAGAGATTCTAGAAAGCAAGAGCGTTCTTCTTGCTCTAAAGCAGAGTGTGATCCATGGATCAGAACTATGCTGTGTGTTTCCCTTCTGAAATGGAGTTAAATCCCAGGCTCTGTGTCTTCCTACAAGCAAGAATTCCTTTCAATTAAGGGCAGTCACTTTTCAGCTCAAACGAACTACATCGTTCATGAAGCTCACACGTTTCTCATCTTAACTGACAAGCATCGGATGTTAGATGACCAGTGCTTTGTATCAGTTTTAGCAGCAGAGTTGGACTAGATATGGTCTGTATGTGTAGTAAACACCATTATTTTGTTCTAATCACACTAATGTTTCCTGCTGTCTTAGTGACTCTGGAAAGCAAGAGCGTGCTTCTTGCTCTAAAGCAGAGTGTAATCAATGGATGAGAACTCTGCTGTGTGTTTTCCTTCAGAAATGGAGTTAAATTCCAGGCTCTGTGTCTTCATACAAGCAAGACTTCCTTTCAATTAAGGGCAGTCAATTTTCAGCTCAAAGGAACTACATCGATCACGAAGCTCACACGTTTCTCATCTTCACTGAGAAGCATTGGATGTTAGAGGACCAGTGCTTTGTACCAGTTTCAGCAGCAGAGTTGGACTAGATATGGTCCGTATGTGTAGGAAACACCGTTCATTTGTTCTTAGCACACTCACGTTTCCCGCTGTATTAGAGAATCTAGAAAGCAAGAGCGTGCTTCTTGCTCTAAAGCAGAGTGTGATCCATGGATGAGAACAATGCTGTGTGTTACCCTTCAGAAATGGAGTTAAATCCCAGTCTCTGTGTCTTCCTACAATCAAGACTTCGTTTCAGGTAAGGGGAGTCACTTTTCAGCTCAAACGAACTACATCGTTCACGAAGCTCACACGTTTCTCATCTTAACTGACAAGCATCGGATATTAGATGACCAGTGATTTGTATCAGTTTCAGCAGCAGAGTTGGACTAGATATGGTCGGTATGTGTAGTAAACACCATTCTTTTCTTCTCATCACACTCAGGTTTCCTGCTGTCTTAGTGACTCTGGAAAGCAAGAGCGTGCTTCTTGCTCTAAAGCAGAGTGTCATCAATGGATGAGAACTCTGCTGTGTGTTTCACTTCAGAAATGGAGTTAAATCCCAGGCTCTGAGTCTTCCTAAAAAACAAGACTTCGAATCAGGTAAGGGCAGTTACTTTACAGCTCAAACGAACTACATCATTCACGAACTCACAAGTTTCTCATCTTAACAGACAAGCATCGGATGTTAGAGGACAAGTGCTTTGTATCAGTTTCAGAAGCAGAGTTGGAATAGATATGGTCCGTATGTGTAGGAAACACCGTTCTTTTGTTCTCAGCACACTCACTTTTCCTGCTGTATTAGAGACTCTAGAAAGCTAGAGCGTGCTTCTTGCTCTAAAGCAGAGTGTGATCAATGAATGAGAACTCTGCTGTGTGTTTAACTTCAGAAATGGAGTTAAATCTCAGGCTCTGAGTCTTCCTAAAAAACAAGACTTCGTTTCAGGTAAGGGCCGTTACTTTACAGCTCAAACGAACTACATCGTTCACGAAGCTCACACGTTTCTCATCTTAACTGAGAAGAATTGGATATTAGAGGACCTGGGGTTTGTTTCAGTTTCACAATCAGAGTTGAAGAAGATATGGTCTGTATGTGTAGGAAACACTATTCTTTTGTTCTGAGCACAATCAAGTTACTGCTGTATTAGAGATTCTAGAAAGCAAGAGCGTGCTTCTTGCTCTAAAGCAGAGTGTGATCCATGGATGAGAACTATGCTGTGTGTTTCCCTTCTGAAAAGGTGTTAAATCCCAGGCTCTGTGTCTTCCTACAAGCACTACTTCATTTCAGGTAAGGGCAGTCACTTTTCTGCACAAAGGAACTACATCGTTCACAAAGCTCACACGTTTCTCATCTTAACTGACAAGCATTGGATGTTATAGGACCAGTGCTTTGTATCAGTTTCAGAAGCAGAGTTGGAATAGATATGGTTCCTATGTGTAGGAAACACCGTTCTTTTGTTCTCAGCACACTCACTTTTCCTGCTGTCTTAGAGACTCTAGAAAGCTAGAGCGTGCTTCTTGCTCTAAAGCAGAGTGTGATCAATGAATGAGAACTCTGCTGTGTGTTTAACTTCAGAAATGGAGTTAAATCTCAGGCTCTGAGTCTTCCTAAAAAACAAGACTTTGTTTCAGGTAAGGGCCGTTACTTTAAAGCTCAAACGAACTACATCGTTCACGAAGCTCACACGTTTCTCATCTTAACTGAGAAGCATTGGATATTAGAGGACCTGGGGTTTGTTTCAGTTTCAGAATCAGAGTTGAACAAGATATGGTCTGTATGTGTAGGAAACACCGTTCTTTTGTTCTGAGCACAATCAAGTTACTGCTGTATTAGAGATTCTAGAAAGCAAGAGCGTGCTTCTTGCTCTAAAGCAGAGTGTTATCCATGGATGAGAACTATGCTGTGTGTTTCCCTTTAGAAATGGAGTTAAATTCTAGGCTCTGTGTCTTCCTGTAAGCAAGACTTCGTTTCAAGTAAGGGCAGTCACTTTTCAGCTCAAACTAATTACATCATTCACGAAGCTCACACGTTTCTCATCTTAACTGACAAGCATTGGATGTTAGAGGACCTGTGGTTTATTTCAGTTTCAGAGGCAGAGTTGAACTAGATATGGTCTGTATGTGTAGGAAACACCGTTCTTTTGTTCTGAGCACACTCAACTTTCCTGCTGTATTAGAGATTCTAGAAAGCAAGAGCGTTCTTCTTGCTCTAAAGCAGAGTGTGATCCATGGATCAGAACTATGCTGTGTGTTTCCCTTCTGAAATGGAGTTAAATCCCAGGCTCTGTGTCTTCCTACAAGCAAGAATTCCTTTCAATTAAGGGCAGTCACTTTTCAGCTCAAACGAACTACATCGTTCATGAAGCTCACACGTTTCTCATCTTAACTGACAAGCATCGGATGTTAGATGACCAGTGCTTTGTATCAGTTTTAGCAGCAGAGTTGGACTAGATATGGTCCGTATGTGTAGTAAACACCATTATTTTGTTCTAATCACACTAATGTTTCCTGCTGTCTTAGTGACTCTGGAAAGCAAGAGCGTGCTTCTTGCTCTAAAGCAGAGTGTAATCAATGGATGAGAACTCTGCTGTGTGTTTTCCTTCAGAAATGGAGTTAAATTCCAGGCTCTGTGTCTTCATACAAGCAAGACTTCCTTTCAATTAAGGGCAGTCAATTTTCAGCTCAAAGGAACTACATCGATCACGAAGCTCACACGTTTCTCATCTTCACTGAGAAGCATTGGATGTTAGAGGACCAGTGCTTTGTACCAGTTTCAGCAGCAGAGTTGGACTAGATATGGTCCGTATGTGTAGGAAACACCGTTCATTTGTTCTTAGCACACTCACGTTTCCCGCTGTATTAGAGAATCTAGAAAGCAAGAGCGTGCTTCTTGCTCTAAAGCAGAGTGTGATCCATGGATGAGAACAATGCTGTGTGTTACCCTTCAGAAATGGAGTTAAATCCCAGTCTCTGTGTCTTCCTACAATCAAGACTTCGTTTCAGGTAAGGGGAGTCACTTTTCAGCTCAAACGAACTACATCGTTCACGAAGCTCACACGTTTCTCATCTTAACTGACAAGCATCGGATATTAGATGACCAGTGCTTTGTATCAGTTTCAGCAGCAGAGTTGGACTAGATATGGTCCGTATGTGTAGTAAACACCATTCTTTTCTTCTCATCACACTCAGGTTTCCTGCTGTCTTAGTGACTCTGGAAAGCAAGAGCGTGCTTCTTGCTCTAAAGCAGAGTGTCATCAATGGATGAGAACTCTGCTGTGTGTTTCACTTCAGAAATGGAGTTAAATCCCAGGCTCTGAGTCTTCCTAAAAAACAAGACTTCGAATCAGGTAAGGGCAGTTACTTTACAGCTCAAACGAACTACATCATTCACGAACTCACACGTTTCTCATCTTAACTGAGAAGCATTGGATATTAGAGGACCTGGGGTTTGATTCAGTTTCAGAATCAGAGTTGAACAAGATATGGTCTGTATGTGTAGGAAACCCTGTTCTTTTGTTCTGAGCACAATCAAGTTACTGCTGTATTAGAGATTCTAGAAAGCAAGAGCATGCTTCTTGCTCTAAAGCAGAGTGTGATCCATTGATGGGAACTATGCTGTGTGTTTCCCTTCTGAAATGGAGTTAAATCCCAGGCTCTGTGTCTTCCTACAAGCAAGAATTCCTTTCAATTAAGGGCAGTCACTTTTCAGCTCAAACGAACTACATCGTTCATGAAGCTCACACGTTTCTCATCTTAACTGACAAGCATCGGATGTTAGATGACCAGTGCTTTGTATCAGTTTTAGCAGCAGAGTTGGACTAGATATGGTCCGTATGTGTAGTAAACACCATTATTTTGTTCTAATCACACTAATGTTTCCTGCTGTCTTAGTGACTCTGGAAAGCAAGAGCGTGCTTCTTGCTCTAAAGCAGAGTGTAATCAATGGATGAGAACTCTGCTGTGTGTTTTCCTTCAGAAATGGAGTTAAATTCCAGGCTCTGTGTCTTCATACAAGCAAGAATTCCTTTCAATTAAGGGCAGTCACTTTTCAGCTCAAACGAACTACATCGTTCATGAAGCTCACACGTTTCTCATCTTAACTGACAAGCATCGGATGTTAGATGACCAGTGCTTTGTATCAGTTTTAGCAGCAGAGTTGGACTAGATATGGTCTGTATGTGTAGTAAACACCATTATTTTGTTCTAATCACACTAATGTTTCCTGCTGTCTTAGTGACTCTGGAAAGCAAGAGCGTGCTTCTTGCTCTAAAGCAGAGTGTAATCAATGGATGAGAACTCTGCTGTGTGTTTTCCTTCAGAAATGGAGTTAAATTCCAGGCTCTGTGTCTTCATACAAGCAAGACTTCCTTTCAATTAAGGGCAGTCAATTTTCAGCTCAAAGGAACTACATCGATCACGAAGCTCACACGTTTCTCATCTTCACTGAGAAGCATTGGATGTTAGAGGACCAGTGCTTTGTACCAGTTTCAGCAGCAGAGTTGGACTAGATATGGTCCGTATGTGTAGGAAACACCGTTCATTTGTTCTTAGCACACTCACGTTTCCCGCTGTATTAGAGAATCTAGAAAGCAAGAGCGTGCTTCTTGCTCTAAAGCAGAGTGTGATCCATGGATGAGAACAATGCTGTGTGTTACCCTTCAGAAATGGAGTTAAATCCCAGTCTCTGTGTCTTCCTACAATCAAGACTTCGTTTCAGGTAAGGGGAGTCACTTTTCAGCTCAAACGAACTACATCGTTCACGAAGCTCACACGTTTCTCATCTTAACTGACAAGCATCGGATATTAGATGACCAGTGCTTTGTATCAGTTTCAGCAGCAGAGTTGGACTAGATATGGTCGGTATGTGTAGTAAACACCATTCTTTTCTTCTCATCACACTCAGGTTTCCTGCTGTCTTAGTGACTCTGGAAAGCAAGAGCGTGCTTCTTGCTCTAAAGCAGAGTGTCATCAATGGATGAGAACTCTGCTGTGTGTTTCACTTCAGAAATGGAGTTAAATCCCAGGCTCTGAGTCTTCCTAAAAAACAAGACTTCGAATCAGGTAAGGGCAGTTACTTTACAGCTCAAACGAACTACATCATTCACGAACTCACACGTTTCTCATCTTAACAGACAAGCATCGGATGTTAGAGGACAAGTGCTTTGTATCAGTTTCAGAAGCAGAGTTGGAATAGATATGGTCCGTATGTGTAGGAAACACCGTTCTTTTGTTCTCAGCACACTCACTTTTCCTGCTGTATTAGAGACTCTAGAAAGCTAGAGCGTGCTTCTTGCTCTAAAGCAGAGTGTGATCAATGAATGAGAACTCTGCTGTGTGTTTAACTTCATAAATGGAGTTAAATCTCAGGCTCTGAGTCTTCCTAAAAAACAACACTTCGTTTCAGGTAAGGGCCGTTACTTTACAGCTCAAACGAACTACATCGTTCACGAAGCTCACACGTTTCTCATCTTAACTGACAAGCATTGGATATTAGAGGACCTGGGGTTTGTTTCAGTTTCACAATCAGAGTTGAAGAAGATATGGTCTGTATGTGTAGGAAACACTATTCTTTTGTTCTGAGCACAATCAAGTTACTGCTGTATTAGAGATTCTAGAAAGCAAGAGCGTGCTTCTTGCTCTAAAGCAGAGTGTGATCCATGGATGAGAACTATGCTGTGTGTTTCCCTTCTGAAAAGGTGTTAAATCCCAGGCTCTGTGTCTTCCTACAAGCACTACTTCATTTCAGGTAAGGGCAGTCACTTTTCTGCACA
This sequence comes from Onychomys leucogaster, assembly GCA_949786385.1. Classification (NCBI taxonomy): domain Eukaryota; kingdom Metazoa; phylum Chordata; class Mammalia; order Rodentia; family Cricetidae; genus Onychomys; species Onychomys leucogaster. The sequence continues at coordinate 709,508 of CATKUP010000157.1, read as the reverse complement.
AAGGAACTACATCGTTCACAAAGCTCACACGTTTCTCATCTTAACTGACAAGCATTGGATGTTATAGGACCAGTGCTTTGTATCAGTTTCAGAAGCAGAGTTGGAATAGATATGGTTCCTATGTGTAGGAAACACCGTTCTTTTGTTCTCAGCACACTCACTTTTCCTGCTGTCTTAGAGACTCTAGAAAGCTAGAGCGTGCTTCTTGCTCTAAAGCAGAGTGTGATCAATGAATGAGAACTCTGCTGTGTGTTTAACTTCAGAAATGGAGTTAAATCTCAGGCTCTGAGTCTTCCTAAAAAACAAGACTTTGTTTCAGGTAAGGGCCGTTACTTTAAAGCTCAAACGAACTACATCGTTCACGAAGCTCACACGTTTCTCATCTTAACTGAGAAGCATTGGATATTAGAGGACCTGGGGTTTGTTTCAGTTTCAGAATCAGAGTTGAACAAGATATGGTCTGTATGTGTAGGAAACACTGTTCTTTTGTTCTGAGCACAATCAAGTTACTGCTGTATTAGAGATTCTAGAAAGCAAGAGCGTGCTTCTTGCTCTAAAGCAGAGTGTTATCCATGGATGAGAACTATGCTGTGTGTTTCCCTTTAGAAATGGAGTTAAATTCTAGGCTCTGTGTCTTCCTGTAAGCAAGACTTCGTTTCAAGTAAGGGCAGTCACTTTTCAGCTCAAACTAATTACATCATTCACGAAGCTCACACGTTTCTCATCTTAACTGACAAGCATTGGATGTTAGAGGACCTGTGGTTTATTTCAGTTTCAGAGGCAGAGTTGAACTAGATATGGTCTGTATGTGTAGGAAACACCGTTCTTTTGTTCTGAGCACACTCAACTTTCCTGCTGTATTAGAGATTCTAGAAAGCAAGAGCGTTCTTCTTGCTCTAAAGCAGAGTGTGATCCATGGATCAGAACTATGCTGTGTGTTTCCCTTCTGAAATGGAGTTAAATCCCAGGCTCTGTGTCTTCCTACAAGCAAGAATTCCTTTCAATTAAGGGCAGTCACTTTTCAGCTCAAACGAACTACATCGTTCATGAAGCTCACACGTTTCTCATCTTAACTGACAAGCATCGGATGTTAGATGACCAGTGCTTTGTATCAGTTTTAGCAGCAGAGTTGGACTAGATATGGTCCGTATGTGTAGTAAACACCATTCTTTTGTTCTAATCACACTAATGTTTCCTGCTGTCTTAGTGACTCTGGAAAGCAAGAGCGTGCTTCTTGCTCTAAAGCAGAGTGTAATCAATGGATGAGAACTCTGCTGTGTGTTTTCCTTCAGAAATGGAGTGAAATTCCAGGCTCTGTGTCTTCATACAAGCAAGACTTCCTTTCAATTAAGGGCAGTCAATTTTCAGCTCAAAGGAACTACATCGATCACGAAGCTCACACGTTTCTCATCTTCACTGAGAAGCATTGGATGTTAGAGGACCAGTGCTTTGTACCAGTTTCAGCAGCAGAGTTGGACTAGATATGGTCCGTATGTGTAGGAAACACCGTTCATTTGTTCTTAGCACACTCACGTTTCCCGCTGTATTAGAGAATCTAGAAAGCAAGAGCGTGCTTCTTGCTCTAAAGCAGAGTGTGATCCATGGATGAGAACAATGCTGTGTGTTACCCTTCAGAAATGGAGTTAAATCCCAGTCTCTGTGTCTTCCTACAATCAAGACTTCGTTTCAGGTAAGGGGAGTCACTTTTCAGCTCAAACGAACTACATCGTTCACGAAGCTCACACGTTTCTCATCTTAACTGACAAGCATCGGATATTAGATGACCAGTGATTTGTATCAGTTTCAGCAGCAGAGTTGGACTAGATATGGTCGGTATGTGTAGTAAACACCATTCTTTTCTTCTCATCACACTCAGGTTTCCTGCTGTCTTAGTGACTCTGGAAAGCAAGAGCGTGCTTCTTGCTCTAAAGCAGAGTGTCATCAATGGATGAGAACTCTGCTGTGTGTTTCACTTCAGAAATGGAGTTAAATCCCAGGCTCTGAGTCTTCCTAAAAAACAAGACTTCGAATCAGGTAAGGGCAGTTACTTTACAGCTCAAACGAACTACATCATTCACGAACTCACACGTTTCTCATCTTAACAGACAAGCATCGGATGTTAGAGGACAAGTGCTTTGTATCAGTTTCAGAAGCAGAGTTGGAATAGATATGGTCCGTATGTGTAGGAAACACCGTTCTTTTGTTCTCAGCACACTCACTTTTCCTGCTGTATTAGAGACTCTAGAAAGCTAGAGCGTGCTTCTTGCTCTAAAGCAGAGTGTGATCAATGAATGAGAACTCTGCTGTGTGTTTAACTTCATAAATGGAGTTAAATCTCAGGCTCTGAGTCTTCCTAAAAAACAACACTTCGTTTCAGGTAAGGGCCGTTACTTTACAGCTCAAACGAACTACATCGTTCACGAAGCTCACACGTTTCTCATCTTAACTGACAAGCATTGGATATTAGAGGACCTGGGGTTTGTTTCAGTTTCACAATCAGAGTTGAAGAAGATATGGTCTGTATGTGTAGGAAACACTATTCTTTTGTTCTGAGCACAATCAAGTTACTGCTGTATTAGAGATTCTAGAAAGCAAGAGCGTGCTTCTTGCTCTAAAGCAGAGTGTGATCCATGGATGAGAACTATGCTGTGTGTTTCCCTTCTGAAAAGGTGTTAAATCCCAGGCTCTGTGTCTTCCTACAAGCACTACTTCATTTCAGGTAAGGGCAGTCACTTTTCTGCACAAAGGAACTACATCGTTCACAAAGCTCACACGTTTCTCATCTTAACTGACAAGCATTGGATGTTATAGGACCAGTGCTTTGTATCAGTTTCAGAAGCAGAGTTGGAATAGATATGGTTCCTATGTGTAGGAAACACCGTTCTTTTGTTCTCAGCACACTCACTTTTCCTGCTGTCTTAGAGACTCTAGAAAGCTAGAGCGTGCTTCTTGCTCTAAAGCAGAGTGTGATCAATGAATGAGAACTCTGCTGTGTGTTTAACTTCAGAAATGGAGTTAAATCTCAGGCTCTGAGTCTTCCTAAAAAACAAGACTTTGTTTCAGGTAAGGGCCGTTACTTTAAAGCTCAAACGAACTACATCGTTCACGAAGCTCACACGTTTCTCATCTTAACTGAGAAGCATTGGATATTAGAGGACCTGGGGTTTGTTTCAGTTTCAGAATCAGAGTTGAACAAGATATGGTCTGTATGTGTAGGAAACACCGTTCTTTTGTTCTGAGCACAATCAAGTTACTGCTGTATTAGAGATTCTAGAAAGCAAGAGCGTGCTTCTTGCTCTAAAGCAGAGTGTTATCCATGGATGAGAACTATGCTGTGTGTTTCCCTTTAGAAATGGAGTTAAATTCTAGGCTCTGTGTCTTCCTGTAAGCAAGACTTCGTTTCAAGTAAGGGCAGTCACTTTTCAGCTCAAACTAATTACATCATTCACGAAGCTCACACGTTTCTCATCTTAACTGACAAGCATTGGATGTTAGAGGACCTGTGGTTTATTTCAGTTTCAGAGGCAGAGTTGAACTAGATATGGTCTGTATGTGTAGGAAACACCGTTCTTTTGTTCTGAGCACACTCAACTTTCCTGCTGTATTAGAGATTCTAGAAAGCAAGAGCGTTCTTCTTGCTCTAAAGCAGAGTGTGATCCATGGATCAGAACTATGCTGTGTGTTTCCCTTCTGAAATGGAGTTAAATCCCAGGCTCTGTGTCTTCCTACAAGCAAGAATTCCTTTCAATTAAGGGCAGTCACTTTTCAGCTCAAACGAACTACATCGTTCATGAAGCTCACACGTTTCTCATCTTAACTGACAAGCATCGGATGTTAGATGACCAGTGCTTTGTATCAGTTTTAGCAGCAGAGTTGGACTAGATATGGTCCGTATGTGTAGTAAACACCATTATTTTGTTCTAATCACACTAATGTTTCCTGCTGTCTTAGTGACTCTGGAAAGCAAGAGCGTGCTTCTTGCTCTAAAGCAGAGTGTAATCAATGGATGAGAACTCTGCTGTGTGTTTTCCTTCAGAAATGGAGTTAAATTCCAGGCTCTGTGTCTTCATACAAGCAAGACTTCCTTTCAATTAAGGGCAGTCAATTTTCAGCTCAAAGGAACTACATCGATCACGAAGCTCACACGTTTCTCATCTTCACTGAGAAGCATTGGATGTTAGAGGACCAGTGCTTTGTACCAGTTTCAGCAGCAGAGTTGGACTAGATATGGTCCGTATGTGTAGGAAACACCGTTCATTTGTTCTTAGCACACTCACGTTTCCCGCTGTATTAGAGAATCTAGAAAGCAAGAGCGTGCTTCTTGCTCTAAAGCAGAGTGTGATCCATGGATGAGAACAATGCTGTGTGTTACCCTTCAGAAATGGAGTTAAATCCCAGTCTCTGTGTCTTCCTACAATCAAGACTTCGTTTCAGGTAAGGGGAGTCACTTTTCAGCTCAAACGAACTACATCGTTCACGAAGCTCACACGTTTCTCATCTTAACTGACAAGCATCGGATATTAGATGACCAGTGCTTTGTATCAGTTTCAGCAGCAGAGTTGGACTAGATATGGTCGGTATGTGTAGTAAACACCATTCTTTTCTTCTCATCACACTCAGGTTTCCTGCTGTCTTAGTGACTCTGGAAAGCAAGAGCGTGCTTCTTGCTCTAAAGCAGAGTGTCATCAATGGATGAGAACTCTGCTGTGTGTTTCACTTCAGAAATGGAGTTAAATCCCAGGCTCTGAGTCTTCCTAAAAAACAAGACTTCGAATCAGGTAAGGGCAGTTACTTTACAGCTCAAACGAACTACATCATTCACGAACTCACACGTTTCTCATCTTAACAGACAAGCATCGGATGTTAGAGGACAAGTGCTTTGTATCAGTTTCAGAAGCAGAGTTGGAATAGATATGGTCCGTATGTGTAGGAAACACCGTTCTTTTGTTCTCAGCACACTCACTTTTCCTGCTGTATTAGAGACTCTAGAAAGCTAGAGCGTGCTTCTTGCTCTAAAGCAGAGTGTGATCAATGAATGAGAACTCTGCTGTGTGTTTAACTTCATAAATGGAGTTAAATCTCAGGCTCTGAGTCTTCCTAAAAAACAACACTTCGTTTCAGGTAAGGGCCGTTACTTTACAGCTCAAACGAACTACATCGTTCACGAAGCTCACACGTTTCTCATCTTAACTGACAAGCATTGGATATTAGAGGACCTGGGGTTTGTTTCAGTTTCACAATCAGAGTTGAAGAAGATATGGTCTGTATGTGTAGGAAACACTATTCTTTTGTTCTGAGCACAATCAAGTTACTGCTGTATTAGAGATTCTAGAAAGCAAGAGCGTGCTTCTTGCTCTAAAGCAGAGTGTGATCCATGGATGAGAACTATGCTGTGTGTTTCCCTTCTGAAAAGGTGTTAAATCCCAGGCTCTGTGTCTTCCTACAAGCACTACTTCATTTCAGGTAAGGGCAGTCACTTTTCTGCACAAAGGAACTACATCGTTCACAAAGCTCACACGTTTCTCATCTTAACTGACAAGCATTGGATGTTATAGGACCAGTGCTTTGTATCAGTTTCAGAAGCAGAGTTGGAATAGATATGGTTCCTATGTGTAGGAAACACCGTTCTTTTGTTCTCAGCACACTCACTTTTCCTGCTGTCTTAGAGACTCTAGAAAGCTAGAGCGTGCTTCTTGCTCTAAAGCAGAGTGTGATCAATGAATGAGAACTCTGCTGTGTGTTTAACTTCAGAAATGGAGTTAAATCTCAGGCTCTGAGTCTTCCTAAAAAACAAGACTTTGTTTCAGGTAAGGGCCGTTACTTTAAAGCTCAAACGAACTACATCGTTCACGAAGCTCACACGTTTCTCATCTTAACTGAGAAGCATTGGATATTAGAGGACCTGGGGTTTGTTTCAGTTTCAGAATCAGAGTTGAACAAGATATGGTCTGTATGTGTAGGAAACACTGTTCTTTTGTTCTGAGCACAATCAAGTTACTGCTGTATTAGAGATTCTAGAAAGCAAGAGCGTGCTTCTTGCTCTAAAGCAGAGTGTTATCCATGGATGAGAACTATGCTGTGTGTTTCCCTTTAGAAATGGAGTTAAATTCTAGGCTCTGTGTCTTCCTGTAAGCAAGACTTCGTTTCAAGTAAGGGCAGTCACTTTTCAGCTCAAACTAATTACATCATTCACGAAGCTCACACGTTTCTCATCTTAACTGACAAGCATTGGATGTTAGAGGACCTGTGGTTTATTTCAGTTTCAGAGGCAGAGTTGAACTAGATATGGTCTGTATGTGTAGGAAACACTGTTCTTTTGTTCTGAGCACAATCAAGTTACTGCTGTATTAGAGATTCTAGAAAGCAAGAGCGTGCTTCTTGCTCTAAAGCAGAGTGTGATCCATGGATGAGAACTATGCTGTGTGTTTCCCTTCTGAAAAGGTGTTAAATCCCAGACTCTGTGTCTTCCTACAAGCACTACTTCATTTCAGGTAAGGGCAGTCACTTTTCGGCACAAAGGAACAACATTGTTCACAAAGCTCACACGTTTCTCATCTTAACTGACAAGCATTGGATGTTATAGGACCAGTGCTTTGTATCAGTTTCAGAAGCAGAGTTGGAATAGATATGGTTCCTATGTGTAGGAAACACCGTTCTTTTGTTCTCATCACACTCACATTTCCTGCTGTCTTAGTGACTCTGGAAAGCAAGAGCGTGCTTCTTGCTCTAAAGCAGAGTGTGATCTATATATGAGAACTCTGCTGTGTGTTTCTCTTCAGAAATGGAGTTAAATCCCAGGCTCTGAGTCTTCCTACAAGCAAGATTTGGTTCAGGTAAGGGCAGTTACTTTACAGCTCAAAGGAACTACATCGTTCACGAAGCTCACACGTTTCTCATCTTAACTGACAAGCATCGGATGTTAGAGGACCAGTGCTTGTATCAGTTTAAGTAGCAGAGTTGGAATACATATGGTACGTATGTGTAGGAACCACCATTCCTTTGTTCTCAGCACACTCATGTTTCCTGCTGTCTTAGAGACTCTGAAGGCTAGAGCATGCTTCTTGCTCTAAAGCAGAGTGTGATCCATGGATCAGAACTATGCTGTGTGTTTCCCTTCTGAAATGGAGTTAAATCCCAGGCTCTGTGTCTTCCTACAAGCAAGAATTCCTTTCAATTAAGGGCAGTCACTTTTCAGCTCAAACGAACTACATCGTTCATGAAGCTCACACGTTTCTCATCTTAACTGACAAGCATCGGATGTTAGATGACCAGTGCTTTGTATCAGTTTTAGCAGCAGAGTTGGACTAGATAAGGTCCGTATGTGTAGTAAACACCATTATTTTGTTCTAATCACACTAATGTTTCCTGCTGTCTTAGTGACTCTGGAAAGCAAGAGCGTGCTTCTTGCTCTAAAGCAGAGTGTAATCAATGGATGAGAACTCTGCTGTGTGTTTTCCTTCAGAAATGGAGTTAAATTCCAGGCTCTGTGTCTTCATACAAGCAAGACTTCCTTTCAATTAAGGGCAGTCAATTTTCAGCTCAAAGGAACTACATCGATCACGAAGCTCACACGTTTCTCATCTTCACTGAGAAGCATTGGATGTTAGAGGACCAGTGCTTTGTACCAGTTTCAGCAGCAGAGTTGGACTAGATATGGTCCGTATGTGTAGGAAACACCGTTCATTTGTTCTTAGCACACTCACGTTTCCTGCTGTATTAGAGAATCTAGAAAGCAAGAGCGTGCTTCTTGCTCTAAAGCAGAGTGTGATCCATAGATTGGAACAATGCTGTGTGTTACCCTTCAGAAATGGAGTTAAATCCCAGTCTCTGTGTCTTCCTACAATCAAGACTTCGTTTCAGGTAAGGGGAGTCACTTTTCAGCTCAAACGAACTACATCGTTCACGAAGCTCAAACGTTTCTCATCTTAAATGACAACCATTGGATGTTAGAGGACCTGTGCTTTGTATCAGTTTAAGAGGCAGAGTTGGAATAGATATGGTCTGTATGTGTAGGAAACACTGTTCTTTTGTTCTGAGCACAATCAAGTTACTGCTGTATTAGAGATTCTAGAAAGCAAGAGCGTGCTTCTTGCTCTAAAGCAGAGTGTGATCCATGGATGAGAACTATGCTGTGTGTTTCCCTTCTGAAAAGGTGTTAAATCCCAGACTCTGTGTCTTCCTACAAGCACTACTTCATTTCAGGTAAGGGCAGTCACTTTTCTGCACAAAGGAACTACATTGTTCACAAAGCTCACACGTTTCTCATCTTAACTGACAAGCATTGGATGTTATAGGACCAGTGCTTTGTATCAGTTTCAGAAGCAGAGTTGGAATAGATATGGTTCCTATGTGTAGAAAACACCGTTCTTTTGTTCTCATCACACTCACATTTCCTGCTGTCTTAGTGACTCTGGAAAGCAAGAGCGTGCTTCTTGCTCTAAAGCAGAGTGTGATCTATATATGAGAACTCTGCTGTGTGTTTCTCTTCAGAAATGGAGTTAAATCCCAGGCTCTGAGTCTTCCTACAAGCAAGATTTGGTTCAGGTAAGGACAGTTACTTTACAGCTCAAAGGAACTACATCGTTCACGAAGCTCACACGTTTCTCATCTTAACTGACAAGCATCGGATGTTAGAGGACCAGTGCTTGTATCAGTTTAAGTAGCAGAGTTGGAATACATATGGTACGTATGTGTAGGAACCACCATTCCTTTGTTCTCAGCACACTCATGTTTCCTGCTGTCTTAGAGACTCTGAAGGCTAGAGCATGCTTCTTGCTCTAAAGCAGAGTGTAATCAATGGATGAGAACTCTGCTGTGAGTTTCTTCAGAAATGCAGTTAAATTCCAGGCTCTGTGTCTTCATACAAGCAAGAATTCCTTTCAATTAAGGGCAGTCACTTTTCAGCTCAAACGAACTACATCGTTCATGAAGCTCACACGTTTCTCATCTTAACTGACAAGCAATGGATGTTAGATGACCAGTGCTTTGTATCAGTTTTAGCAGCAGAGTTGGACTAGATATGGTCCGTATGTGTAGTAAACACCATTATTTTGTTCTAATCACACTAATGTTTCCTGCTGTCTTAGTGACTCTGGAAAGCAAGAGCGTGCTTCTTGCTCAAAAGCAGAGTGTGATGTATGGATGAGAACTATGCTGTGTGTTTCCCTTCAGAAATGGAGTTAAATCCCAGTCTCTGTGTCTTCCTACAATCAAGACTTCGTTTCAGGTAAGGGCAGTCACTTTTCAGCTCAAACGAACTACATCGTTCACGAAGCTCACACGTTTCTCATCTTAACTGACAAGCATCGGATATTAGATGACCAGTGCTTTGTATCAGTTTCAGAAGCAGTGTTGGAAGAGATATTGTCCGTATATGTGTAGGAAACACCATTATTTTGTTCTCAGCACACTCATGTTTCCTGCTGTCTTAGAGACTCTAGAAAGCAAGAGCGTGATTCTTGCTCTAAAGCAGAGTGTGATCTATATATGAGAACTCTGCTGTGTGTTTCACTTCAGAAATGGAATTAAATCCCAGGCTCTGAGTCTTCCTAAAATACAAGACTTCGTTTAAGGTAAGGGCCATTACTTTACAGCTCAAACAAACTACATCGTTCACGAAGCTCTCACGTTTCTCATTTTAACTGACAAGCATTGGATGTTATTTGACCGGTGGTTTGTTTCAATTTCACAAGCAGAGTTGGACTAGATATGGTCCGTATGTGTAGGAAACACCGTTCTTTTGTTCTCATCACACTCAGGTTTCCTGCTGTCTTAGTGAATCTGGAAAGCAAGAGCGTTCTTCTTGCTCTGAAGCAGAGTGTCATCAATGGATGAGAACTCTGCTGTGTGTTTCAATTCAGAAATGGAGTTAAATCCCAGGCTCTGAGTCTTCCTACAAACAAGACTTCGTTTCAGGTAAGGGCAGTTACTTTACAACTCAAACGAATTACATCGTTCACGAAGCTCACTCGTTTCTCATTTTAAATGACAAGCATTGGATGTTAGAGGGCCTGTGGTTTGTATCAGTTTCAGAGGCAGAGTTGGACTAGATATGATCCATATGTGTAGGAAATACCGTTCTTTTGTTCTCAGCACACTCACGTTTCCTCCTGTCTTAGAGACTATAGAAAGGTAGAGCGTGCTTCTTGCTCTAAAGCAGAGTATGATCTATATATGACAACTCTGCTGTGTGTTTCACTTCAGAAATAGTGTTAAACCCCAGGCTCTGAGTCTTCCTACAAGCAAGAATTCCTTTCAAGTAAGGGCCGTCACTTTTCAGCTCAAACGAACTACATCCTTCACAAAGCTCACACGTTTCTCATCTTAAATGACAAGCATTGGATGCTGGAGGACCTGTGCTTTGTATCAATTTCAGAAGCAGAGTTGGAATAGATATGTTCCGTATATGTGTAGAAAACACCGTTATTTTGTTCTGAGCACACTCAAGTTTCCTGCTGTATTAGAGATTCTAGAAAGCAAGAACGTTGTTCTTGCTCTAAACCAGAGAGTGAACCATGGATGAGAACTATGCTGTGTGTTTCCCTTCTGAAATGGAGGTAAATCCTAGGCTCTGTGTCTTCCTACAAGCACTACTTCGTTTCAAGTAAGGGCATTCACTTTTTAGCTCAAACGAACTACATCGTTCACAAAGCTCACACGTTTCTCATCTTAAATGACAAGCATTGGATGTTAGAAGAACTGTGCTTTGTATCAATTTCAGAGGCAGAGTTGGACTAGATATTGTCCATATATGTGTCGGAAACACCGTTATTTTGTTCTCAGCACACTCATGTTTCCTGCTGTCTTAGAGACTCTAGAAAGCAAGAGTGTGATTCTTGCTCTAAAGCAGAGTGTGATGTATATATGAGAACTCTGTTGTGTGTTTCTCTTAGGAAATGGAGTTAAATCCCAGGCTCTGAGTCTTCCTAAACACAAGGCTTCGTTTCAAGTAAGGGCCGTTACTTTACAGCTCAAACGAACTACATCGTTCACGAAGCTCACACGTTTCTCATCTTAACTGAGAAGCATTGGATGTTAGAGGACCTGTGGTTTGTTTCAGTTTCAGAAGCAAAGTTGAACTAGATATGGTTTGTATGTGTAGGAAACACCGTTCTTTTGTTCTGAGCACACTCAACTTTCCTGCTGTATTAGAGATTCTAGAAAGCAAGAGCGTTCTTCTTGCTCTAAAGCAGAATGTGATCCATGGATCAGAACAATGCTGTGTGTTTCCCTTCTGAAATGGAGTTAAATCCCAGGCTCTGTGTCTTCCTACAAGCACTACTTCGTTTCAGGTAAGGGCAGTCACTTTTCAGCTCAAATGAACTACATTGTTCACAAAGCTCACACGTTTCTCATCTTAAATGACAAGCATTGGATGTTAGAGGACAAGTGCTTTGTATCAGTTTCAGAAGCAGTGTTGGAAGAGATATTGTCCGTATATGTGTAGGAAACACCATTATTTTGTTCTCAGCACACTCATGTTTCCTGCTGTCTTAGAGACTCTAGAAAGCAAGAGCGTGATTCTTGCTCTAAAGCAGAGTGTGATCTATATATGAGAACTCTGCTGTGTGTTTCACTTCAGAAATGGAGTTAAATCCCAGGCTCTGAGTCATCCTAAAATACAAGACTTCATTTAAGGTAAGGGCCATTACTTTACAGCTCAAACGAACTACATCGTTCACGAACCTCTCACGTTTCTCATCTTAACTGACAAGCATTGGATGTTAGTTGACCTGTGGTTTGTTTCAATTTCACAAGCAGAGTTGGACTAGATATGGTCCGTATGTGTAGGAAACACAGTTCTTTTGTTCTGAGCACAACCACGTTTCCTGCTTTATTAGAGAATCTAGAAAGCAAGAGCGTGCTTCTTGCTCTGAAGCAGAGTGTGATCCATGGATGAGACCTATGCTGTGTGTTTCCCTTCAGAAATGGAGTTAAATCCCAGGCTCTGTGTCTTCCAACATGCAAGACTTCATTTCAGGTAAGGGCAGTCACATTACAGCTCAAACGAATTACATCGTTCAGGAAGCTTACACGTTTCTCATCTTAACTGACAAGCATTGGATGTTAGAGGACCAGTGCTTTGTATCAGTTTCAGAAGCAGATTTGGAATAGATAAGGTCCGTATGTGTAGGAAACACCATTCTTTTGTACTCATCACACTCACGTTTCCTGCTGTCTTAGTGAATCTGGAAAGCAAGAGCGTTCTTCTTGCTCTAAAGCAGAGTGTCATCAATGGATGAGAACTCTGCTGTGTGTTTCAATTCAGAAATGGAGTTAAATCCCAGGCTCTGAGTCTTCCTACAAACAAGACTTCGTTTCAGGTAAGGGCAGTTACTTTACAACTCAAACGAATTACATCGTTCACGAAGCTCACTCGTTTCTCATTTTAAATGACAAGCATTGGATGTTAGAGGGCCTGTGGTTTGTATCAGTTTCAGAGGCAGAGTTGGACTAGATATGGTCCATATGTGTAGGAAATACCATTCTTTTGTTCTCAGCACACTCACGTTTCCTCCTGTCTTAGAGACTATAGAAAGGTAGAGCGTGCTTCTTGCTCTAAAGCAGAGTATGATCTATATATGACAACTCTGCTGTGTGTTTCACTTCAGAAATAGTGTTAAACCACAGGCTGTGAGTCTTCCTACAAGCAAGAATTCCTTTCAAGTAAGGGCCGTCACTTTTCAGCTCAAACGAACTACATCCTTCACAAAGCTCACACGTTTCTCATCTTAAATGACAAGCATTGGATGCTGGAGGACCTGTGCTTTGTATCAATTTCAGAGGCAGAGTTGGACTCGATATGGCCCAATGTGTGAGAAACACTGTTCTTTTGTTCTTAGCATACTCATATTTCCTGCTGTCATAGAGACTCTAGAAAGCAAGAGCGTGCTTCTTGCTCTAAAGCAGAGTGTAATCAATGGATGAGAACTCTGCTGTGAGTTTCTTCAGAAATGGAGTTAAATTCCAGGCTCTGTGTCTTCATACAAGCAAGACTTCCTTTCAATTAAGGGCAGTCACTTTTCAGCTCAAACGAACTACATCGTTCATGAAGCTCACACGTTTCTCATCTTAACTGACAAGCACCGGATGTTAGATGACCAGTGCTTTGTATCAGTTTTAGCAGCAGAGTTGGAATAGATATGGTCCGTATGTGTAGGAAACACCGTTCTTTTGTTCTGAGCACACTCAAGTTTCCTGCTGTATTAGAGATTCTAGAAAGCAAGAACGTTCTTCTTGCTCTAAAGCAGAGTGTGAACCATGGATGAGAACTATGCTGTGTGTTTCCCTTCTGAAATGGAGTTAAATCCCAGGCTCTGTGTCTTCCTACAAGCACTACTTCGTTTCAGGTAAGGGCAGTCACTTTTCAGCTCAAACGAACTACATCGTTCACAAAGCTCACACGTTTCTCATCTTAAATGACAAGCATTGGATGTTAGAGGACAAGTGCTTTGTATCAGTTTCAGAAGCAGTGTTGGAAGAGATATTGTCCGTATATGTGTAGGAAACACCATTATTTTGTTCTCAGCACACTCATGTTTCCTGCTGTCTTAGAGACTCTAGAAAGCAAGAGCGTGATTCTTGCTCTAAAGCAGAGTGTGATCTATATATGAGAACTCTGCTGTGTGTTTCACTTCAGAAATGGAGTTAAATCCCAGGCTCTGAGTCTTCCTAAAATACAAGACTTCGTTTAAGGTAAGGGCCATTACTTTACAGCTCAAACGAACTACATCGTTCACGAACCTCTCACGTTTCTCATCTTAACTGACAAGCATTGGATGTTAGTTGACCTGTGGTTTGTTTCAATTTCACAAGCAGAGTGGGACTAGATATGGTCCGTATGTGTAGGAAACACAGTTCTTTTGTTCTGAGCACAACCACGTTTCCTGCTTTATTAGAGAATCTAGAAAGCAAGAGCGTGCTTCTTGCTCTGAAGCAGAGTGTGATCCATGGATGAGACCTATGCTGTGTGTTTCCCTTCAGAAATGGAGTTAAATCCCAGGCTCTGTGTCTTCCTACAATCAAGACTTCGTTTCAGGTAAGGGCAGTCACTTTTCAGCTCAAACGAACTACATCGTTCACGAAGCTCACACGTTTCTCATTTTAACTGACAAGCATTGGATGTTATTTGACCGGTGGTTTGTTTCAATTTCACAAGCAGAGTTGGACTAGATATGGTCCGTATGTGTAGGAAACACCGTTCTTTTGTTCTCATCACACTCAGGTTTCCTGCTGTCTTAGTGAATCTGGAAAGCAAGAGCGTTCTTCTTGCTCTGAAGCAGAGTGTCATCAATGGATGAGAACTCTGCTGTGTGTTTCAATTCAGAAATGGAGTTAAATCCCAGGCTCTGAGTCTTCCTACAAACAAGACTTCGTTTCAGGTAAGGGCAGTTACTTTACAACTCAAACGAATTACATCGTTCACGAAGCTCACTCGTTTCTCATTTTAAATGACAAGCATTGGATGTTAGAGGGCCTGTGGTTTGTATCAGTTTCAGAGGCAGAGTTGGACTAGATATGATCCATATGTGTAGGAAATACCGTTCTTTTGTTCTCAGCACACTCACGTTTCCTCCTGTCTTAGAGACTATAGAAAGGTAGAGCGTGCTTCTTGCTCTAAAGCAGAGTATGATCTATATATGACAACTCTGCTGTGTGTTTCACTTCAGAAATAGTGTTAAACCCCAGGCTCTGAGTCTTCCTACAAGCAAGAATTCCTTTCAAGTAAGGGCCGTCACTTTTCAGCTCAAACGAACTACATCCTTCACAAAGCTCACACGTTTCTCATCTTAAATGACAAGCATTGGATGCTGGAGGACCTGTGCTTTGTATCAATTTCAGAAGCAGAGTTGGAATAGATATGTTCCGTATATGTGTAGAAAACACCGTTATTTTGTTCTGAGCACACTCAAGTTTCCTGCTGTATTAGAGATTCTAGAAAGCAAGAACGTTGTTCTTGCTCTAAACCAGAGAGTGAACCATGGATGAGAACTATGCTGTGTGTTTCCCTTCTGAAATGGAGGTAAATCCTAGGCTCTGTGTCTTCCTACAAGCACTACTTCGTTTCAAGTAAGGGCATTCACTTTTTAGCTCAAACGAACTACATCGTTCACAAAGCTCACACGTTTCTCATCTTAAATGACAAGCATTGGATGTTAGAAGAACTGTGCTTTGTATCAATTTCAGAGGCAGAGTTGGACTAGATATTGTCCATATATGTGTCGGAAACACCGTTATTTTGTTCTCAGCACACTCATGTTTCCTGCTGTCTTAGAGACTCTAGAAAGCAAGAGTGTGATTCTTGCTCTAAAGCAGAGTGTGATGTATATATGAGAACTCTGTTGTGTGTTTCTCTTAGGAAATGGAGTTAAATCCCAGGCTCTGAGTCTTCCTAAACACAAGGCTTCGTTTCAAGTAAGGGCCGTTACTTTACAGCTCAAACGAACTACATCGTTCACGAAGCTCACACGTTTCTCATCTTAACTGAGAAGCATTGGATGTTAGAGGACCTGTGGTTTGTTTCAGTTTCAGAAGCAAAGTTGAACTAGATATGGTTTGTATGTGTAGGAAACACCGTTCTTTTGTTCTGAGCACACTCAACTTTCCTGCTTTATTAGAGATTCTAGAAAGCAAGAGCGTTCTTCTTGCTCTAAAGCAGAATGTGATCCATGGATCAGAACAATGCTGTGTGTTTCCCTTCTGAAATGGAGTTAAATCCCAGGCTCTGTGTCTTCCTACAAGCACTACTTCGTTTCAGGTAAGGGCAGTCACTTTTCAGCTCAAATGAACTACATTGTTCACAAAGCTCACACGTTTCTCATCTTAAATGACAAGCATTGGATGTTAGAGGACAAGTGCTTTGTATCAGTTTCAGAAGCAGTGTTGGAAGAGATATTGTCCGTATATGTGTAGGAAACACCATTATTTTGTTCTCAGCACACTCATGTTTCCTGCTGTCTTAGAGACTCTAGAAAGCAAGAGCGTGATTCTTGCTCTAAAGCAGAGTGTGATCTATATATGAGAACTCTGCTGTGTGTTTCACTTCAGAAATGGAGTTAAATCCCAGGCTCTGAGTCATCCTAAAATACAAGACTTCATTTAAGGTAAGGGCCATTACTTTACAGCTCAAACGAACTACATCGTTCACGAACCTCTCACGTTTCTCATCTTAACTGACAAGCATTGGATGTTAGTTGACCTGTGGTTTGTTTCAATTTCACAAGCAGAGTTGGACTAGATATGGTCCGTATGTGTAGGAAACACAGTTCTTTTGTTCTGAGCACAACCACGTTTCCTGCTTTATTAGAGAATCTAGAAAGCAAGAGCGTGCTTCTTGCTCTGAAGCAGAGTGTGATCCATGGATGAGAACTATGCTGTGTGTTTCCCTTCAGAAATGGAGTTAAATCCCAGGCTCTGTGTCTTCCAACATGCAAGACTTCATTTCAGGTAAGGGCAGTCACATTACAGCTCAAACGAATTACATCGTTCAGGAAGCTTACACGTTTCTCATCTTAACTGACAAGCATTGGATGTTAGAGGACCAGTGCTTTGTATCAGTTTCAGAAGCAGATTTGGAATAGATAAGTTCCGTATGTGTAGGAAACACCATTCTTTTGTACTCATCACACTCACGTTTCCTGCTGTCTTAGTGAATCTGGAAAACAAGAGCGTTCTTCTTGCTCTAAAGCAGAGTGTCATCAATGGATGAGAACTCTGCTGTGTGTTTCAATTCAGAAATGGAGTTAAATCCCAGGCTCTGAGTCTTCCTACAAACAAGACTTCGTTTCAGGTAAGGGCAGTTACTTTACAACTCAAACGAATTACATCGTTCACGAAGCTCACTCGTTTCTCATTTTAAATGACAAGCATTGGATGTTAGAGGGCCTGTGGTTTGTATCAGTTTCAGAGGCAGAGTTGGACTAGATATGGTCCATATGTGTAGGAAATACCATTCTTTTGTTCTCAGCACACTCACGTTTCCTCCTGTCTTAGAGACTATAGAAAGGTAGAGCGTGCTTCTTGCTCTAAAGCAGAGTATGATCTATATATGACAACTCTGCTGTGTGTTTCACTTCAGAAATAGTGTTAAACCACAGGCTGTGAGTCTTCCTACAAGCAAGAATTCCTTTCAAGTAAGGGCCGTCACTTTTCAGCTCAAACGAACTACATCCTTCACAAAGCTCACACGTTTCTCATCTTAAATGACAAGCATTGGATGCTGGAGGACCTGTGCTTTGTATCAATTTCAGAGGCAGAGTTGGACTCGATATGGCCCAATGTGTGAGAAACACTGTTCTTTTGTTCTTAGCATACTCATATTTCCTGCTGTCATAGAGACTCTAGAAAGCAAGAGCGTGCTTCTTGCTCTAAAGCAGAGTGTAATCAATGGATGAGAACTCTGCTGTGAGTTTCTTCAGAAATGGAGTTAAATTCCAGGCTCTGTGTCTTCATACAAGCAAGACTTCCTTTCAATTAAGGGCAGTCACTTTTCAGCTCAAACGAACTACATCGTTCATGAAGCTCACACGTTTCTCATCTTAACTGACAAGCACCGGATGTTAGATGACCAGTGCTTTGTATCAGTTTTAGCAGCAGAGTTGGAATAGATATGGTCCGTATGTGTAGGAAACACCGTTCTTTTGTTCTGAGCACACTCAAGTTTCCTGCTGTATTAGAGATTCTAGAAAGCAAGAACGTTCTTCTTGCTCTAAAGCAGAGTGTGAACCATGGATGAGAACTATGCTGTGTGTTTCCCTTCTGAAATGGAGTTAAATCCCAGGCTCTGTGTCTTCCTACAAGCACTACTTCGTTTCAGGTAAGGGCAGTCACTTTTCAGCTCAAACGAACTACATCGTTCACAAAGCTCACACGTTTCTCATCTTAAATGACAAGCATTGGATGTTAGAGGACAAGTGCTTTGTATCAGTTTCAGAAGCAGTGTTGGAAGAGATATTGTCCGTATATGTGTAGGAAACACCATTATTTTGTTCTCAGCACACTCATGTTTCCTGCTGTCTTAGAGACTCTAGAAAGCAAGAGCGTGATTCTTGCTCTAAAGCAGAGTGTGATCTATATATGAGAACTCTGCTGTGTGTTTCACTTCAGAAATGGAGTTAAATCCCAGGCTCTGAGTCTTCCTAAAATACAAGACTTCGTTTAAGGTAAGGGCCATTACTTTACAGCTCAAACGAACTACATCGTTCACGAACCTCTCACGTTTCTCATCTTAACTGACAAGCATTGGATGTTAGTTGACCTGTGGTTTGTTTCAATTTCACAAGCAGAGTGGGACTAGATATGGTCCGTATGTGTAGGAAACACAGTTCTTTTGTTCTGAGCACAACCAGGTTTCCTGCTTTATTAGAGAATCTAGAAAGCAAGAGCGTGCTTCTTGCTCTGAAGCAGAGTGTGATCCATGGATGAGACCTATGCTGTGTGTTTCCCTTCAGAAATGGAGTTAAATCCCAGGCTCTGTGTCTTCCAACATGCAAGACTTCATTTCAGGTAAGGGCAGTCACATTACAGCTCAAACGAATTACATCGTTCAGGAAGCTTACACGTTTCTCATCTTAACTGACAAGCATTGGATGTTAGAGGACCAGTGCTTTGTATCAGTTTCAGAAGCAGATTTGGAATAGATAAGGTCCGTATGTGTAGGAAACACCGTTCTTTTGTACTCATCACACTCACGTTTCCTGCTGTCTTAGTGAATCTGGAAAGCAAGAGCGTTCTTCTTGCTCTAAAGCAGAGTGTCATCAATGGATGAGAACTCTGCTGTGTGTTTCAATTCAGAAATGGAGTTAAATCCCAGGCTCTGAGTCTTCCTACAAACAAGACTTCGTTTCAGGTAAGGGCAGTTACTTTACAACTCAAACGAATTACATCGTTCACGAAGCTCACTCGTTTCTCATTTTAAATGACAAGCATTGGATGTTAGAGGGCCTGTGGTTTGTATCAGTTTCAGAGGCAGAGTTGGACTAGATATGGTCCATATGTGTAGGAAATACCACTCTTTTGTTCTCAGCAAACTCACGTTTCCTCCTGTCTTAGAGACTATAGAAAGGTAGAGCGTGCTTCTTGCTCTAAAGCAGAGTATGATCTATATATGACAACTCTGCTGTGTGTTTCACTTCAGAAATAGTGTTAAACCACAGGCTGTGAGTCTTCCTACAAGCAAGAATTCCTTTCAAGTAAGGGCCGTCACTTTTCAGCTCAAACGAACTACATCCTTCACAAAGCTCACACGTTTCTCATCTTAAATGACAAGCATTGGATGCTGGAGGACCTGTGCTTTGTATCAATTTCAGAGGCAGAGTTGGACTCGATATGGCCCAATGTGTGAGAAACACTGTTCTTTTGTTCTTAGCATACTCATATTTCCTGCTGTCATAGAGACTCTAGAAAGCAAGAGCGTGCTTCTTGCTCTAAAGCAGAGTGTAATCAATGGATGAGAACTCTGCTGTGAGTTTCTTCAGAAATGGAGTTAAATTCCAGGCTCTGTGTCTTCATACAAGCAAGACTTCCTTTCAATTAAGGGCAGTCACTTTTCAGCTCAAACGAACTACATCGTTCATGAAGCTCACACGTTTCTCATCTTAACTGACAAGCACCGGATGTTAGATGACCAGTGCTTTGTATCAGTTTTAGCAGCAGAGTTGGAATAGATATGGTCCGTATGTGTAGGAAACACCGTTCTTTTGTTCTGAGCACACTCAAGTTTCCTGCTGTATTAGAGATTCTAGAAAGCAAGAACGTTCTTCTTGCTCTAAAGCAGAGTGTGAACCATGGATGAGAACTATGCTGTGTGTTTCCCTTCTGAAATGGAGTTAAATCCCAGGCTCTGTGTCTTCCTACAAGCACTACTTCGTTTCAGGTAAGGACAGTCACTTTTCAGCTCAAACGAACTACATCGTTCACAAAGCTCACACGTTTCTCATTTTAAATGACAAGCATTGGATGTTAGAGGACAAGTGCTTTGTATCAGTTTAAGAGGCAGAGTTGGACTAGATATGGTCCGTATGTGTAGGAAACACCGTTCTTTTGTTCTCAGCACACTCATGTTTCCTGGTGTCTTAGAGACTCTAGAAAGCAAGAGCGTGCTTCTTGCTCTAAAGCAGAGTGTGATCCATGGATGAGAACTATGCTGTGTGTTTCCCTTCAGAAGTGTAATTAAATGCCAGTCTCTCTGTCTTCCTACAATGAAGAATTCGTTTCAGGTAAGGGCTGTCACTTTTCAGCTCAAATGAATTACATCGTTCACGAAGCTCACAAGTTTCTCATCTTAACTGACAAGCGTTGGATGTTAGAGGACCTGTGCTTTGTATCAATTTCAGAAGCAGAGTTGGAAACGATATGTTCCGTATATGTGTAGAAAACACCGTTATTTTGTTCTGAGCACACTCAAGTTTCCTGCTGTATTAGAGATTCTAGAAAGCAAGAACGTTCTTCTTGCTCTAAAGCAGAGTATGAACCATGGATGAGAACTCTGCTGTGTGTTTCACTTCAGAAATGGAGTTAAATCCCAGGCTCTGAGTCTTCCAAAAATACAAGACTTCGTTTAAGGTAAGGGCCATTACTTTACAGCTCAAACGACTACATCGTTCACGAAGCTCTCACGTTTCTCATCTTAACTGACAAACATTGGATGTTAGTTGACCTGTGGTTTGTGTCAATTTCACAAGCAGAGTTGAACTAGATATGGTTTGTATGTGTAGGAAACACCGTTCTTTTGTTCTGAGCACACTCAACTTTCCTGCTGTATTAGAGATTCTAGAAAGCAAGAGCGTTCTTCTTGCTCTAAAGCAGAATGTGATCCATGGATCAGAACAATGCTGTGTGTTTACCTTCTGAAATGGAGTTAAATCCCAGGCTCTGTGTCTTCCTACAAGCACTACTTCGTTTCAGGTAAGGGCAGTCACTTTTCAGCTCAAATGAACTACATCGTTCACAAAGCTCACACGTTTCTCATCTTAAATGACAAGCATTGGATGTTAGAGGACAAGTGCTTTGTATCAGTTTCAGAAGCTGTGTTGGAATAGATATTGTCCGTATATGTGTAGGAAACACCATTATTTTGTTCTCAGCACACTCATGTTTCCTGCTGTCTTAGAGACTCTAGAAAGCAAGAGCGTGATTCTTGCTCTAAAGCAGAGTGTGATCTATATATGAGAACTCTGCTGTGTGTTTCACTTCAGAAATGGAGTTAAATCCCAGGCTCTGAGTCTTCCAAAAATACAAGACTTCGTTTAAGGTAAGGGCCATTACTTTACAGCTCAAACGAACTACATCGTTCACGAAGCTCTCACGTTTCTCATCTTAACTGACAAACATTGGATGTTAGTTGACCTGTGGTTTGTTTCAATTTCACAAGCAGAGTTGGACTAGATATGGTCCGTATGTGTAGGAAACACAGTTCTTTTGTTCTGAGCACAACCACGTTTCCTGCTTTATTAGAGAATCTAGAAAGCAAGAGCGTGCTTCTTGCTCTGAAGCAGAGTGTGATCCATGGATGAGAACTATGCTGTGTGTTTCCCTTCATAAATGGAGTTAAATCCCAGGCTCTGTGTCTTCCAACATGCAAGACTTCGTTTCAGGTAAGGGCAGTCACATTACAGCTCAAACGAATTACATCGTTCAGGAAGCTAACACGTTTCTCATCTTAACTGACAAGCATTGGATGTTAGAGGACCAGTGCCTTGTGTCAGTTTCAGAAGCAGATTTGGAATAGATGAGGTCCGTATGTGTAGGAGACACCGTTCTTTTGTTCTCATCACACTCAGGTTTCCTGCTGTCTTAGAGAATCTGGAAAGCAAGAGCGTTCTTCTTGCTCTAAAGCAGAGTTTCATCAATGGATGAGAACTCTGCTGTGTGTTTCAATTCAGAAATGGGGTTAAATCCCAGGCTCTGAGTCTTCCTACAAACAAGACTTCGTTTCATGTAAGGGCAGTCACATTACAGCTCAAACGAATTACATCGTTCAGGAAGCTAACACGTTTCTCATCTTAACTGACAAGCATTGGATGTTAGAGGACCAGTGCTTTGTATCAGTTTCAGAAGCAGATTTGGAATAGATAAGGTCCGTATGTGTAGGAAACACCGTTCTTTTGTTCTCATCACACTCAGGTTTCCTGCTGTCTTAGTGAATCTGGAAAGCAAGAGCGTTCTTCTTGCTCTAAAGCAGAGTGTCATCAATGGATGAGAACTCTGCTGTGTGTTTCATTTCAGAAATGGAGTTAAATCCCAGGTTCTGAGTCTTCCTACAAACAAGACTTCGTTTCAGGTAAGGGCAGTTACTTTACAACTCAAACGAATTACATCGTTCACGAAGCTCACTCGTTTCTCATTTTAAATGACAAGCATTGGATGTTAGAGGGCCTGTGGTTTGTATCAGTTTCAGAGGCAGAGTTGGACTAGATATGGTCCATATGTGTAGGAAATACCGTTCTTTTGTTCTCAGCACACTCACGTTTCCTCCTGTCTTAGAGACTATAGAAAGGTAGAGCGTGCTTCTTGCTCTAAAGCAGAGTGTGTTCAATGGATGAGAACTATGCAGTGTGTTTCACTTCAGAAATGGAGTTAAATCCCAGGCTCTGAGTCTTCCTACAAACAAGAATTCGTTTCAGATAAGGAAGTTACTTTACAGCTCAAACGAACTACATCATTCACGAAGCTCACACGTTTCTCATCTTAAATGACAAGCATTGGATGCTGGAGGAACTGTGCTTTGTATCAATTTCAGAGGCAGAGTTGGACTCGATATGGCCCAAATGTGTGAGAAACACCGTTCTTTTGTTCTCAGCATACTCATATTTCCTGCTGTCCTAGAGACTCTAGAAAGCAAGAGCGTGCTTCTTGCTCTAAAGCAGAGTGTGATCAATGGATGAGAACTCTGCTGTGTGTTTCACTTCAGAAATAGTGTTAAACCCCAGGCTCTGAGTCTTCCTACAAGCAACACTTCGTTTCAGGTAAGGGCAGTTACTTTACAGCTCAAACGAACTACATCGTTCAGGAAGCTCACACGTTTCTCATCTTAACTGACAAGCATTGGATGTTAGAGGACCAGTGCTTTGTATCAGTTTCAGAAGCAGAGTTGGACTAGATATGGTCCGTATGTGTAGGAAACTCCGTTCTTTTGTTCTCAGCACACTCACGTTTCCTGCTGTCTTAGAGATTCTAGAAAGCTAGAGCATGCTTCCTGCTCTAAAGCAGAGTGTGATCAATGGATGAGAACTCTGCTGTGTGTTTCACTTCAGAAATGGAGTTAAATCCCAGGCTCTTAGTCTTCCTACAAACAAGACTTCGTTTCAGCTAAGGGCAGTTACTTTACAGCTCAAACGAACTACATCGTTCACAAAGCTCACACGATTCTCATCTTAAATGACAAGCATTGGATGCTGGAGGACCTGTGCTTTGTATCAATTTCAGAGGCAGAGTTGGACTCGATATGGCCCGAATGTGTAAGAAACATCGTTCTTTTGTTCTCAGCACACTCATGTTTCTTGCTGTCCTAGAGACTCTAGAAAGCAAGGGCGTGCTTCTTGCTCTAAAGCAGAGTATGATCTATATATGACAACTCTGCTGTGTGTTTCACTTCAGAAATAGTGTTAAACCCCAGGCTCTGAGTCTTCCTACAAGCCAGAATTCCTTTCAAGTAAGGGCCGTCACTTTTCAGCTCAAACGAACTACATCCTTCACAAAGCTCACACGTTTCTCATCTTAAATGACAAGCATTGGATGCTGGGGGACCTGTGCTTTGTATCAATTTCAGAGGCAGAGTTGGACTCGATATGGCCCAAATGTGTGAGAAACACCATTCTTTTGTTCTCAGCATACTCATATTTCCTGCTGTCCTAGAGATTCTAGAAAGCAAGAGCGTGCTTCTTGCTCTAAAGCAGAGTGTAATCAATGGATGAGAACTCTGCTGTGAGTTTCTTCAGAAATGGAGTTAAATTCCAGGCTCTGTGTCTTCATACAAGCAAGACTTCCTTTCAATTAAGGGCAGTCACTTTTCAGCTCAAATGAACTACATCGTTCATGAAGCTCACACGTTTCTCATCTTAACTGACAAGCATCGGATGTTAGATGACCAGTGCTTTGTATCAGTTTTAGCAGCAGAGTTGGACTAGATATGGTCCGTATGTGTAGTAAACACCATTCTTTTGTTCTAATCACACTAATGTTTCCTGCTGTCTTAGTGACTCTGGAAAGCAAGAGCGTGCTTCTTGCTCTAAAGCAGAGTGTAATCAATGGATGAGAACTCTGCTGTGTGTTTTCCTTCAGAAATGGAGTTAAATTCCAGGCTCTGTGTCTTCATACAAGCAAGACTTCCTTTCAATTAAGGGCAGTCAATTTTCAGCTCAAACGAACTACATCAATCACGAAGCTCACACGTTTCTCATCTTCACTGACATGCATTGGATGTTAGAGGACCAGTACTTTGTACCAGTTTCAGCAGCAGAGTTGGACTAGATATGGTCGGTATGTGTAGGAAACACCGTTATTTTGTTCTCAGCACACTCATGTTTCCTGTTGTCTTAGAGACTCTAGAAAGCACGAGCGTGATTCTTGCTCTAAAGCAGAGTGTGATCTATATATGAGATCTCTACTGTGTGTTTCACTTCAGAAATGGAGTTAAATCCCAGGCTCTGAGTCTTTCTAAAATAAAAGACTTCGTTTAAGGTAAGGGACAATACTTTACAGCTCAAACGAACTACATCGTTCACGAAGCTCTCACGTTTCTCATCTTAACTGACAAGCATTGGATGTTAGTTGACCTGTGGTTTGTTTCAGTTTCACAAGCAGAGTTGGACTAGATATGGTCCGTATGTGTAGGAAACACTATTATTTTGTTCTGAGCACAACCACGTTTCCTGCTTTATTAGAGAATCTAGAAAGCAAGAGCGTGCTTCTTGCTCTAAAGCAGAGTGTGATCCATGGATGAGAACTATGCTGTGTGTTTCCCTTTAGAAATGGAGTTAAATCCCAGGCTCTGTGTCTTCCTACAAGCAAGACTTCGTTTCAAGTAAGGGCAGTCACTTTTCAGCTCAAAATAACTACATCGTTCACAAAGCTCACACGTTTCTCATCTTAAAAGACAATCATTGGATGCTGGGGTACCTGTGCTTTGGATCAATTTCAGAGGCAGAGTTGGACTCGATATGGCCCAAATGCGTGAGAAACACCGTTCCTTTGTTCTCAGCATACTCATATTTCCTGCTGTCCTAGAGAATCTAGAAAGCAAGAGCATGCTTCTTGCTCTAAAGCAGAGTATGATCCATGGATGAGAACTATGCTGGGTGTTTCCCTTCAGAAATGGAGTTAAATTCTAGGCTCTGTGTCTTCCTACAAGCAAGACTTCGTTTCAAGTAAGGGCAGTCACTTTTCAGCTCAAACTAACTACATCGTTCACGAAGCTCACACGTTTCTCATCTTAACTGAGAAGCATTGGATGTTAGAGGACCTGTGGTTTGTTTCAGTTTCAGAAGCAAAGTTGAACTAGATATGGTTTGTATGTGTAGGAAACACCGTTCTTTTGTTCTGAGCACACTCAACTTTCCTGCTGTATTAGAGATTCTAGAAAGCAAGAGCGTTCTTCTTGCTCTAAAGCAGAATGTGATCCATGGATCAGAACAATGCTGTGTGTTTACCTTCTGAAATGGAGTTAAATCCCAGGCTCTGTGTCTTCCTACAAGCACTACTTCGTTTCAGGTAAGGGCAGTCACTTTTCAGCTCAAATGAACTACATCGTTCACAAAGCTCACACGTTTCTCATCTTAAATGACAAGCATTGGATGTTAGAGGACAAGTGCTTTGTATCAGTTTCAGAAGCAGTCTTGGAAGAGATATTGTCCGTATATGTGTAGGAAACACCATTATTTTGTTCTCAGCACACTCATGTTTCCTGCTGTCTTAGAGACTCTAGAAAGCAAGAGCGTGATTCTTGCTCTAAAGCAGAGTGTGATCTATATATGAGAACTCTGCTGTGTGTTTCACTTCAGAAATGGAGTTAAATCCCAGGCTCTGAGTCTTCCAAAAATACAAGACTTCGTTTAAGGTAAGGGCCATTACTTTACAGCTCAAACGACTACATCGTTCACGAAGCTCTCACGTTTCTCATCTTAACTGACAAACATTGGATGTTAGTTGACCTGTGGTTTGTGTCAATTTCACAAGCAGAGTTGAACTAGATATGGTTTGTATGTGTAGGAAACACCGTTCTTTTGTTCTGAGCACACTCAACTTTCCTGCTGTATTAGAGATTCTAGAAAGCAAGAGCGTTCTTCTTGCTCTAAAGCAGAATGTGATCCATGGATCAGAACAATGCTGTGTGTTTACCTTCTGAAATGGAGTTAAATCCCAGGCTCTGTGTCTTCCTACAAGCACTACTTCGTTTCAGGTAAGGGCAGTCACTTTTCAGCTCAAATGAACTACATCGTTCACAAAGCTCACACGTTTCTCATCTTAAATGACAAGCATTGGATGTTAGAGGACAAGTGCTTTGTATCAGTTTCAGAAGCTGTGTTGGAATAGATATTGTCCGTATATGTGTAGGAAACACCATTATTTTGTTCTCAGCACACTCATGTTTCCTGCTGTCTTAGAGACTCTAGAAAGCAAGAGCGTGATTCTTGCTCTAAAGCAGAGTGTGATCTATATATGAGAACTCTGCTGTGTGTTTCACTTCAGAAATGGAGTTAAATCCCAGGCTCTGAGTCTTCCTAAAATACAAGACTTCGTTTAAGGTAAGGGCCATTACTTTACAGCTCAAACGAACTACATCGTTCACGAAGCTCTCACGTTTCTCATCTTAACTGACAAACATTGGATGTTAGTTGACCTGTGGTTTGTTTCAATTTCACAAGCAGAGTTGGACTAGATATGGTCCGTATGTGTAGGAAACACAATTCTTTTGTTCTGAGCACAACCACGTTTCCTGCTTTATTAGAGAATCTAGAAAGCAAGAGCGTGCTTCTTGCTCTGAAGCAGAGTGTGATCCATGGATGAGAACTATGCTGTGTGTTTCCCTTCAGAAATGGAGTTAAATCCCAGGCTCTGTGTCTTCCAACATGCAAGACTTCGTTTCAGGTAAGGGCAGTCACATTACAGCTCAAACGAATTACATCGTTCAGGAAGCTAACACGTTTCTCATCTTAACTGACAAGCATTGGATGTTAGAGGACCAGTGCCTTGTGTCAGTTTCAGAAGCAGATTTGGAATAGATGAGGTCCGTATGTGTAGGAGACACCGTTCTTTTGTTCTCATCACACTCAGGTTTCCTGCTGTCTTAGAGAATCTGGAAAGCAAGAGCGTTCTTCTTGCTCTAAAGCAGAGTTTCATCAATGGATGAGAACTCTGCTGTGTGTTTCAATTCAGAAATGGGGTTAAATCCCAGGCTCTGAGTCTTCCTACAAACAAGACTTCGTTTCATGTAAGGGCAGTCACATTACAGCTCAAACGAATTACATCGTTCAGGAAGCTAACACGTTTCTCATCTTAACTGACAAGCATTGGATGTTAGAGGACCAGTGCTTTGTATCAGTTTCAGAAGCAGATTTGGAATAGATAAGGTCCGTATGTGTAGGAAACACCGTTCTTTTGTTCTCATCACACTCAGGTTTCCTGCTGTCTTAGTGAATCTGGAAAGCAAGAGCGTTCTTCTTGCTCTAAAGCAGAGTGTCATCAATGGATGAGAACTCTGCTGTGTGTTTCAATTCAGAAATGGAGTTAAATCCCAGGTTCTGAGTCTTCCTACAAACAAGACTTCGTTTCAGGTAAGGGCAGTTACTTTACAACTCAAACGAATTACATCGTTCACGAAGCTCACTCGTTTCTCATTTTAAATGACAAGCATTGGATGTTAGAGGGCCTGTGGTTTGTATCAGTTTCAGAGGCAGAGTTGGACTAGATATGGTCCATATGTGTAGGAAATACCGTTCTTTTGTTCTCAGCACACTCACGTTTCCTCCTGTCTTAGAGACTATAGAAAGGTAGAGCGTGCTTCTTGCTCTAAAGCAGAGTGTGTTCAATGGATGAGAACTATGCAGTGTGTTTCACTTCAGAAATGGAGTTAAATCCCAGGCTCTGAGTCTTCCTACAAACAAGAATTCGTTTCAGATAAGGAAGTTACTTTACAGCTCAAACGAACTACATCATTCACGAAGCTCACACGTTTCTCATCTTAAATGACAAGCATTGGATGCTGGAGGAACTGTGCTTTGTATCAATTTCAGAGGCAGAGTTGGACTCGATATGGCCCAAATGTGTGAGAAACACCGTTCTTTTGTTCTCAGCATACTCATATTTCCTGCTGTCCTAGAGACTCTAGAAAGCAAGAGCGTGCTTCTTGCTCTAAAGCAGAGTGTGATCAATGGATGAGAACTCTGCTGTGTGTTTCACTTCAGAAATAGTGTTAAACCCCAGGCTCTGAGTCTTCCTACAAGCAACACTTCGTTTCAGGTAAGGGCAGTTACTTTACAGCTCAAACGAACTACATCGTTCAGGAAGCTCACACGTTTCTCATCTTAACTGACAAGCATTGGATGTTAGAGGACCAGTGCTTTGTATCAGTTTCAGAAGCAGAGTTGGACTAGATATGGTCCGTATGTGTAGGAAACTCCGTTCTTTTGTTCTCAGCACACTCACGTTTCCTGCTGTCTTAGAGATTCTAGAAAGCTAGAGCGTGCTTCCTGCTCTAAAGCAGAGTGTGATCAATGGATGAGAACTCTGCTGTGTGTTTCACTTCAGAAATGGAGTTAAATCCCAGGCTCTTAGTCTTCCTACAAACAAGACTTCGTTTCAGCTAAGGGCAGTTACTTTACAGCTCAAACGAACTACATCGTTCACAAAGCTCACACGATTCTCATCTTAAATGACAAGCATTGGATGCTGGGGGACCTGTGCTTTGTATCAATTTCAGAGGCAGAGTTGGACTCGATATGGCCCAAATGTGTGAGAAACACCATTCTTTTGTTCTCAGCATACTCATATTTCCTGCTGTCCTAGAGACTCTAGAAAGCAAGGGCGTGCTTCTTGCTCTAAAGCAGAGTATGATCTACATATGACAACTCTGCTGTGTGTTTCACTTCAGAAATAGTGTTAAACCCCAGGCTCTGAGTCTTCCTACAAGCCAGAATTCCTTTCAAGTAAGGGCCGTCACTTTTCAGCTCAAACGAACTACATCCTTCACAAAGCTCACACGTTTCTCATCTTAAATGACAAGCATTGGATGCTGGGGGACCTGTGCTTTGTATCAATTTCAGAGGCAGAGTTGGACTCGATATGGCCCAAATGTGTGAGAAACACCATTCTTTTGTTCTCAGCATACTCATATTTCCTGCTGTCCTAGAGACTCTAGAAAGCAAGAGCGTGCTTCTTGCTCTAAAGCAGAGTGTAATCAATGGATGAGAACTCTGCTGTGAGTTTCTTCAGAAATGGAGTTAAATTCCAGGCTCTGTGTCTTCATACAAGCAAGACTTCCTTTCAATTAAGGGCAGTCACTTTTCAGCTCAAATGAACTACATCGTTCATGAAGCTCACACGTTTCTCATCTTAACTGACAAGCATCGGGTGTTAGATGACCAGTGCTTTGTATCAGTTTTAGCAGCAGAGTTGGACTAGATATGGTCCGTATGTGTAGTAAACACCATTCTTTTGTTCTAATCACACTAATGTTTCCTGCTGTCTTAGTGACTCTGGAAAGCAAGAGCGTGCTTCTTGCTCTAAAGCAGAGTGTAATCAATGGATGAGAACTCTGCTGTGTGTTTTCCTTCAGAAATGGAGTTAAATTCCAGGCTCTGTGTCTTCATACAAGCAAGACTTCCTTTCAATTAAGGGCAGTCAATTTTTAGCTCAAACGAACTACATCAATCACGAAGCTCACACGTTTCTCATCTTCACTGACATGCATTGGATGTTAGAGGACCAGTGCTTTGTACCAGTTTCAGCAGCAGAGTTGGACTAGATAGGGTCCGTATGTGTAGGAAACACCGTTATTTTGTTCTCAGCACACTCATGTTTCCTGTTGTCTTAGAGACTCTAGAAAGCACGAGCGTGATTCTTGCTCTAAAGCAGAGTGTGATCTATATATGAGATCTCTACTGTGTGTTTCACTTCAGAAATGGAGTTAAATCCCAGGCTCTGAGTCTTTCTAAAATAAAAGACTTCGTTTAAGGTAAGGGACAATACTTTACAGCTCAAACGAACTACATTGTTCACGAAGCTCTCACGTTTCTCATCTTAACTGACAAGCATTGGATGTTAGTTGACCTGTGGTTTGTTTCAGTTTCACAAGCAGAGTTGGACTAGATATGGTCCGTATGTGTAGGAAACACTATTATTTTGTTCTGAGCACAACCACGTTTCCTGCTTTATTAGAGAATCTAGAAAGCAAGAGCGTGCTTCTTGCTCTAAAGCAGAGTGTGATCCATGGATGAGAACTATGCTGTGTGTTTCCCTTCAGAAGTGGAGTTAAATCACAGTCTCTGTGTCTTCCTACAAGCAAGACTTCATTTCAAGTAAGGGCAGTCACTTTTCAGCTCAAAATAACTACATCGTTCACGAAGCTCACATGTTTCTCATCTTAACTGACAAGCATTGGATGTTAGAGGACCTGTTTTGTATCAATTTAAGAGGCAGAGTTGGACTAGATATGGTCCGTATGTGTAGGAAACACCGTTCTATTGTTCTCAGCACACTCATGTTTCCTGCTGTCTTAGAGACTCTAGAAAGCAAGAGCATGCTTCTTGCTCTAAAGCAGAGTATGATCCATGGATGAGAACTATGCTCTGTGTTTCCCTTCAGAAATGGAGTTAAATTCTAGGCTCTGTGTCTTCCTACAAGCAAGACTTCGTTTCAAGTAAGGGCAGTCACTTTTCAGCTCAAACTAACTACATCGTTCACGAAGCTCACACGTTTCTCATCTTAACTGACAAGCATTGGATGTTAGAGGACCTGTGGTTTGTTTCAGTTTCAGAAGCAGATTTGAACTAGATATGGTCTGTATGTGTAGGAAACACCGTCCTTTGGTTCTGAGCACACTCAACTTTCCTGCTGTATTAGAGATTCTAGAAAGCAAGAGCATTCTTCTTGCTCTAAAGCAGAGTGTGATCCATGGATCAGAACTATGCTGTGTGTTTCCCTTCTGAAATGGAGTTAAATCCCAGGCTCTGTGTCTTCCTACAAGCACTACTTCGTTTCAGGTAAGGGCAGTCACTTTTCAGCTCAAACTAACTACATCGTTCACAAAGCTCACACGTTTCTCATCTTAAATGACAAGCATTGGATGTTAGAAGACAAGTGCTTTGTATCAGTTTAAGAGGCAGAGTTGGACTAGATATGGTCCGTATGTGTAGGAAACACCGTTCTTTTGTTCTCAGCACACTCATGTTTCCTGCTGTATTAGAGACTCTAGAAAGCAAGAGCGTGCTTCTTGCTCTAAAGCAGAGTGTGATACATGGATGAGAACTATGCTGTGTGTTTCCCTTCAGAAGTGGAGTTAAATGCCAGTCTCTGTGTCTTCCTACAATCAAGAATTCGTTTCAGGTAAGGGTTGTTACTTTTCAGCTCAAATGAATTACATCGTTCACGGAGCTCAAATGTTTCTCATCTTAACTGACAAGCATTGGATGTTAGAGGACCTGTGCTTTGTAACAATTTAAGAGGCAGAGTTGGACTAGATATGGTCCGTATGTGTAGGAAACACCGTTCTTTTGTTCTCAGCATACTCATATTTCCTGCTGTCCTAGAGACTCTAGAAAGCAAGAGCGTGCTTCTGCTCTAAAGCAGAGTGTAATCAATGGATGAGAACTCTGCTGTGAGTTTCTTCAGAAATGGAGTTAAATTCCAGGCTCTGTGTCTTCATACAAGCAAGAATTCCTTTCAATTAAGGGCAGTCACTTTTCAGCTCAAATGAACTACATCGTTCATGAAGCTCACACGTTTCTCATCTTAACTGACAAGCATCGGATGTTAGAAGACCAGTGCTTTGTATCAGTTTTAGCAGCAGAGTTGGACTAGATATGGTCCGTATGTGTAGTAAACACCATTCTTTTCTTCTAATCACACTAATGTTTCCTGCTGTCTTAGTGACTCTGGAAAGCAAGAGCGTGCTTCATGCTCTAAAGCAGAGTGTAATCAATGGATGTGAACTCTGCTGTGTGTTTTCCTTCAGAAATGGAGTTAAATTCCAGGCTCTGTGTCTTCATACAAGCAAGACTTCCTTTCAATTAAGGGCAGTCAATTTTCAGCTCAAACGAACTACATCGATCACGAAGCTCACACGTTTCTCATCTTCACTGACATGCATTGGATGTTAGAGGACCAGTGCTTTGTACCAGTTTCAGCAGCAGAGTTGGACTAGATAGGTCCGTATGTGTAGGAAACACCGTTCTTTTGTTCTCAGCACACTCATGTTTCCTGCTGTCTTAGAGATTCTAGAAAGCAAGAGCGTCCTTCTTGCTTTAAAGCAGAGTGTGATGTATATATGAGAATCCTGTTGTGTGTTTCACTTCAGAAATGGAGTTAAACCCCAGGCTCTGAGACTTCCCACAAGAAAAACTTCGTTTCAGGTAAGGGCAGTTACTTTACAGCTCAAACGAACTACATCGTTCATGAAGCTCTCACGTTTCTCATCTTAACTGACAAGCATTGGAGGTTAGAGGACCAGTGCTTTGTATCAGTTTCAGAAGCAGAGTTGAACTAGATATGGTCTGTATGTGTAGGAAACACCGTCCTTTGGTTCTGAGCACACTCAACTTTCCTGCTGTATTAGAGATTCTAGAAAGCAAGAGCATTCTTCTTGCTCTAAAGCAGAGTGTGATCCATGGATCAGAACTATGCTGTGTGTTTCCCTTCTGAAATGGAGTTAAATCCCAGGCTCTGTGTCTTCCTACAAGCACTACTTCGTTTCAGGTAAGGGCAGTCACTTTTCAGCTCAAACTAACTACATCGTTCACAAAGCTCACACGTTTCTCATCTTAAATGACAAGCATTGGATGTTAGAAGACAAGTGCTTTGTATCAGTTTAAGAGGCAGAGTTGGACTAGATATGGTCCGTATGTGTAGGAAACACCGTTCTTTTGTTCTCAGCACACTCATGTTTCCTGCTGTATTAGAGACTCTAGAAAGCAAGAGCGTGCTTCTTGCTCTAAAGCAGAGTGTGATACATGGATGAGAACTATGCTGTGTGTTTCCCTTCAGAAGTGGAGTTAAATGCCAGTCTCTGTGTCTTCCTACAATCAAGAATTCGTTTCAGGTAAGGGTTGTTACTTTTCAGCTCAAATGAATTACATCGTTCACGGAGCTCACATGTTTCTCATCTTAACTGACAAGCATTGGATGTTAGAGGACCTGTGCTTTGTAACAATTTAAGAGGCAGAGTTGGACTAGATATGGTCCGTATGTGTAGGAAACACCGTTCTTTTGTTCTCAGCATACTCATATTTCCTGCTGTCCTAGAGACTCTAGAAAGCAAGAGCGTGCTTCTGCTCTAAAGCAGAGTGTAATCAATGGATGAGAACTCTGCTGTGAGTTTCTTCAGAAATGGAGTTAAATTCCAGGCTCTGTGTCTTCATACAAGCAAGAATTCCTTTCAATTAAGGGCAGTCACTTTTCAGCTCAAATGAACTACATCGTTCATGAAGCTCACACGTTTCTCATCTTAACTGACAAGCATCGGATGTTAGAAGACCAGTGCTTTGTATCAGTTTTAGCAGCAGAGTTGGACTAGATATGGTCCGTATGTGTAGTAAACACCATTCTTTTCTTCTAATCACACTAATGTTTCCTGCTGTCTTAGTGACTCTGGAAAGCAAGAGCGTGCTTCATGCTCTAAAGCAGAGTGTAATCAATGGATGAGAACTCTGCTGTGTGTTTTCCTTCAGAAATGGAGTTAAATTCCAGGCTCTGTGTCTTCATACAAGCAAGACTTCCTTTCAATTAAGGGCAGTCAATTTTCAGCTCAAACGAACTACATCGATCACGAAGCTCACACGTTTCTCATCTTCACTGACATGCATTGGATGTTAGAGGACCAGTGCTTTGTACCAGTTTCAGCATCAGAGTTGGACTAGATATGGTCCGTATGTGTAGGAAACACCGTTCTTTTGTTCTCAGCACACTCATGTTTCCTGCTGTCTTAGAGATTCTAGAAAGCAAGAGCGTCCTTCTTGCTTTAAAGCAGAGTGTGATGTATATATGAGAATCCTGTTGTGTGTTTCACTTCAGAAATGGAGTTAAACCCCAGGCTCTGAGACTTCCCACAAGAAAAACTTCGTTTCAGGTAAGGCCATTTACTTTACAGCTCAAACGAACTACATCGTTCATGAAGCTCTCACGTTTCTCATCTTAACTGACAAGCATTGGAGGTTAGAGGACCAGTGCTTTGTATCAGTTTCAGAAGCAGAGTTGGACTAGATATGGTCCGTATGTGTAGGAAACACCGTTCTTTTGTTCACAGCACACTCACGTTTCCTGCTGTCTTAGAGACTCTAGAAAGCTAGAGCGTGTTTCTTGCACTAAAGCAGAGTGTGATCAATGGATGAGAACTATGCTGTGTGTTTCACTTCAGAAATGGAGTTAAATCCCAGACTCTGAGTCTTCCTACAAACAAGACTTTGTTTCAGGTAAGGGCAGTTACTTTACAGCTCAAACGAACTACATCATTCACGAAGCTCACACGTTTATCATCTTAACTGACAAGCATTGGATGTTAGTGGACCTGAGGTTTGTTTCAGTTTCACAAGCAGATTTGGACTAGATAAGGTCCGTATGTGGAGGAAACACCGTTCTGTTGTTATCACACTCAGGTTTCCTGCTGCCTTAGTGACTCTGGAAGGCAAGAGCGTGCTTCTTGCTCTAAAGCAGAGTGTCATCAATGGATGAGAACTCTGCTGTGTGTTTCACTTCAGAAATGGAGTTAAAACCCAGGCTCTGAGTCTTCCTACAAGCAAGACTTCATTTCAGGTAAGGGCAGTTACTTTACAGCTCAAATGAACTACATCATTCACGAAGCTCACACGTTTCTCATCTTAAATGAGAAGCATTGGATATTAGAGGACCTGTGGTTCTTTCAGTTTCAGAAGCAGAGTTGGACTAGATATGGTCCGTATGTGTAGGAAACACCGTTCTTTTTTTCTCAGCACACTCATGATTCCTGCTGTCTTAGAGAGTCTAGAAAGCAAGAGTGTGCTTCTTGCTCTAAAGCAGAGTGTGATCTATATATCAGAAATCTGTTGTGTGTTTCCATGCAGAAATGGAGTTAAATTCCAGGCTCTGTGACTTCCTACAAGCAAGAATTCCTTTCAAGTCAGGGCAGACACTCTTCATCTCAAACAAACTACATCATTCATGAAACTCACACGTTTCTCATCAAAACTGACAAGCATTGAATGTTAGAGGACCAGTGCTTTGTATCAGTTCCAGAAGCAGAGTTGGACTAGATATGTTCCGTATGTGTAGGAAACACTGTTCATTTGTTCTTAGCACACTCACGTTTCCTGCTGTATTAGAGAATCTAGAAAGCAAGAGCGTGCTTCTTGCTCTAAAGCAGAGTGTGATCCATGGAAGAGAACTATGCTTTGTGTTTCCCTTCAGAAATGGAGTTAAATCCCAGGCTCTGTGTCTTCCTACAATAAAGAATTCGTTTCAGGTAAGGGCAGTCACTTTTCAGCTAAAATGAAGTACATCCTTCACGAAGGTCACACGTTTCTCATCTTAACTGACAAGCATTGGATGTTAGAGGGCCTGAGCTTTGTATCAATTTCAGAGGCAGAGTTGGTCTAGATATGGTCCAAATGTGTAAGAAACACCGTTCTGTTGTTCTCAGCCCACTCATGTTTCCTATTGTCTTAGAGATTCTATAAAGCAAGAGCGTCCTTCTTGCTTTTAAGCAGAGTGTGATGTATATATGAGAACCCTGTTGTGTGTTTCACTTCAGAAATGGAGTTAAACCCCAGGCTCTGAGGCTTCCCACAAGAAAAACTTCGTTTCAAATAAGGGCAGTTACTTTACAGCTCAAACGAACTACATCGTTCATGAAGCTCTCACGTTTCTCATCTTAACTGACAAGCATCGGATGTTATAGGACCAGTGATTTGTATGAGTTTCAGAAGCAGAGTTGGAATAGATATGGTCCTATGTGTAGGAAACACCATTCCTTTGTTCACAGCACACTCACGTTTCCTGCGGTCTTAGAGACTCTAGAAAGCAAGAGCGTGCTTCTTGCTCTAAAGCAGAGTGTGATCAATGGATGAGAACTCTGCTGTGTGTTTCCCTTCAGAAATGGAGTTAAATCGCAGGCTCTGAGGCTTCCTACAAACAAGACTTCGTTTCAGGTAAGGGCAGTTACTTTACAGCTCAAACGAACTACATCTTTCACGAAGCTCACACGTTTCTCCTCTTAACTGACAAGCATTGGATGTTAGGGGACCTGTGGTTTGTTTCAGTTTCACAAGCAGAGTTGGACTAGATATGGTCCGCATGTGTAGGAAACACCGTTCTTTTGTTCTCATCACACTCTGGTTTCCGGCTGCCTTAGTGACTCTGGAAAGCAAGAGCGTGCTTCTTGCTCTAAAGCAGAGGGTCATCAATGGATGAGAACTCTGCTGTGTGTTTCACTTCAGAAATGGAGTTAAATCCCAGGCTCTGAGTCTTCCTACAAGCAAGACTTCATTTCAAGTAAGGGCAGTTACATTACAGCTCAAATGAACTACATCGTTCACTAAGCTCACACGTTTCTCATCTTAAATGACAAGCATTGCATGTTAGAGGACCTGTGCTTCGTATCAATTTCAGTGGCAGAGTTGGACTAGATATAGTCCGTATGTTCAGGAAACACCGTTCATTTGTTCTTAGCACACTCACGTTTCCTGCTGTCCTAGAGATTCTAGAAAGCAAGAGCGTGCTTCTTGCTCTAAAGCAGAGTATGTTCTATATATGACAACTCTACTGTGTGTTTCACTTCAGAAATGGAGTTAAACCCCAGGCTCTGAGACTTCCTACAAGCAACACTTCGTTTCAGGTAAGGGCAGTTACTTTACAGCTCAAACGAACTACATCGTTCACGAAGCTCACACGTTTCTAATCTTAACTGACAAGCATCGGATGTTATAGGACCAGTGCTTTGTATCAGTTTCAGAAGCAGAGTTGGAATACATATGGTCCGTATGTGTAAGCAACACCGTTCTTTTGTTCTCAGCACACTCACTTTTCCTGCTGTCCTAGAGACTCTAGAAAGCAAGAGCGTGCTTCTTGCTCTAAAGCAGAGTGTGATCAATCGATGAGAACTATGCTGTGTGTTTCACTTCAGAAATGGAGTTAAATCCCAGACTCTGAGTCTTCCTACAAACAAGAATTCTTTCAGGTAAGGGCAGTTACTTTACAGCTCAAACGAACTACATCGTTCACGAAGCTCACACGTTTATCATCTTAACTGACAAGCATTGGATGTTATAGGACCAGTGCTTTGTATCAGTTTCAGAAGCAGAGTTGGAATAGATATGGTCTGTATGTGTAAGCAACACCGTTCTTTTGTTCTCAGCACACTCACGTTTCCTGCTGTCCTAGAGACTCTAGAAAGCTAGAGCGTGCTTCTTGCTCTAAAGCAGAGTGTGTTCAATTGATGTGAACTATGCTGTGTGTTTAACTTCAGAAATGGAGTTAAATCCCAGACTCTGAGTCTTCCTACAAACAAGACTTCGTTTCAGGTAAGGGCAGTTACTTTACAGCTCAAACGAACTACATCATTCACGAAGCTCACACGTTTATCATCTTAACTGACAAGCATTGGATGTGAGTGGACCTGTGGTTTGTTTCAGTTTCACAAGCAGAGAGGGAATAGATATGGTCCGTATGTGGAGGAAACACCATTCTTTTGTTCTCATCACACTCAGTTTTCCCTGCTGCCTTAATGACTCTGGAAGGCAAGATGTGCTTTTGCTCTAAAGCAGAGTGTCATCAATGGATGAGAACTCTGCTGTGTGTTTCACTTCAGAAATGGAGTTAAAACCCAGGCTCTGAGTCTTACTACAAGCAAGACTTCATTTCAGGTAAGTGCAGTTACTTTAGAGCTCAAATGAACTACATCGTTCACGAAGCTCACACGTTTCTCATCTTAAATGACAAGCATTGGATGTTAGAGGACCTGTGCTTTGTATCAATTTCAGAGGCAGAGTTGGACTAGATATGGTCCGTTTGTGTAGGAAACACCGTTCTTTTGTTCTCAGCACACTCATGATTCCTGCTGTCTTAGAGAGTCTAGAAAGCAAGAGTGTGCTTCTTGCTCTAAAGCAGAGTGTGATCTATATATCAGAAATCTGTTGTGTGTTTCCATGCAGAAATGGAGTTAAAATCCAGGCTCTGTGACTTCCTACAAACAAGAATTCCGTTCAAGCAAGGGCAGTCACTCTTCATCTCAAAGGAACTACATCATTCATGAAGCTCACACGTTTCTCATCTTGACTGACAAGCAATGGATGTTAGAGGACCAGTGCTTTGTATCAGTTTCAGAAGCAGAGTTGGACTAGATATGTTCCATATGTGTAGGAAACACTGTTCATTTGTTCTTAGCACACTCACGTTTCCTGCTCTATTAGAGAATCTAGAAAGCAAGAGCGTGCTTCTTGCTCTAAAGCAGAGTGTGATCCATGGAAGAGAACTATGCTTTGTGTTTCCCTTCAGAAATGGAGTTAAATCCCAGGCTCTGTGTCTTCCTACAATAAAGACTACGTTTCAGGTAAGGGCAGTCACTTTTCAGCTAAAATGAAGTACATCCTTCACGAAGGTCACACGTTTCTCATCTTAACTGACAAGCATTGGATGTTAGAGGGCCTGAGCTTTGTATCAATTTCAGAGGCAGAGTTGGTCTAGATATGGTCCAAATGTGTAAGAAACACCGTTCTTTTGTTCTCAGCCCACTCATGTTTCCTGCTGTCTTAGAGATTCTAGAAAGCAAGAGCGTCCTTCTTGCTTTAAAGCAGAGTGTGATGTATATATGAGAACCCTGTTGTGTGTTTCACTTCAGAAATGGAGTTAAACCCCAGGCTCTGAGTCTTCCCACAAGAAAAACTTCGTTTCAAGTAAGGGCAGTTACTTTACAGCTCAAACGAACTACATCGTTCATGAAGCTCTCACGTTTCTCATCTTAACTGACAAACATCGGATGTTATAGGACCAGTGCTTTGTATGAGTTTCAGAAGCAGAGTTGGAATAGATATGGTCCTATGTGTAGGAAACACCGTTCTTTTGTTCACAGCACACTCACGTTTCCTGCTGTCTTAGAGACTCTAGAAAGCAAGAGCGTGCTTCTTGCTCTAAAGCAGAGTGTGATCAATGGATGAGAACTCTGCTGTGTGTTTCCCTTCAGAAATGGAGGTAAATCGCAGGCTCTGAGGCTTCCTACAAACAAGACTTCGTTTCAGGTAAGGG
The DNA here is from genome assembly GCA_949786385.1 of Onychomys leucogaster. Classification (NCBI taxonomy): domain Eukaryota; kingdom Metazoa; phylum Chordata; class Mammalia; order Rodentia; family Cricetidae; genus Onychomys; species Onychomys leucogaster. The sequence goes on along the minus strand of CATKUP010000157.1, from coordinate 670,088 downwards.
CAGTTACTTTACAGCTCAAACGAACTACATCTTTCACGAAGCTCACACGTTTCTCCTCTTAACTGACAAGCATTGGATGTTAGGGGACCTGTGGTTTGTTTCAGTTTCACAAGCAGAGTTGGACTAGATATGGTCCGCATGTGTAGGAAACACCGTTCTTTTGTTCTCATCACACTCTGGTTTCCGGCTGCCTTAGTGACTCTGGAAAGCAAGAGCGTGCTTCTTGCTCTAAAGCAGAGGGTCATCAATGGATGAGAACTCTGCTGTGTGTTTCACTTCAGAAATGGAGTTAAATCCCAGGCTCTGAGTCTTCCTACAAGCAAGACTTCATTTCAAGTAAGGGCAGTTACATTACAGCTCAAATGAACTACATCGTTCACAAAGCTCACACGTTTCTCATCTTAAATGACAAGCATTGCATGTTAGAGGACCTGTGCTTCGTATCAATTTCAGTGGCAGAGTTGGAATAGATATGGTCCGTATGTTCAGGAAACACCGTTCATTTGTTCTTAGCACACTTACGTTTCCTGCTGTCCTAGAGACTCTAGAAAGCAAGAGCGTGCTTCTTGCTCTAAAGCAGAGTATGATCTATATATGACAACTCTACTGTGTGTTTCACTTCAGAAATGGAGTTAAACCCCAGGCTCTGAGTCTTCCTACAAGCAACACTTCGTTTCAGGTAAGGGCAGTTACTTTACAGCTCAAACGAACTACATCGTTCACGAAGCTCACACGTTTCTAATCTTAACTGACAAGCATCGGATGTTATAGGACCAGTGCTTTGTATCAGTTTCAGAAGCAGAGTTGGAATAGATATGGTCCTTATGTGTAAGCAACACCGTTCTTTTGTTCTCAGCACACTCATGTTTCCTGCTGTCCTAGAGACTCTAGAAAGCAAGAGCGTGCTTCTTGCTCTAAAGCAGAGTGTGATCAATGGATGAGAACTATGCTGTGTGTTTCACTTCAGAAATGGAGTTAAATCCCAGACTCTGAGTCTTCCTACAAACAAGAATTCGTTTCAGGTAAGGGCAGTTACTTTACAGCTCAAACGAACTACATCGTTCACGAAGCTCACACGTTTATCATCTTAACTGACAAGCATTGGATGTTATAGGACCAGTGCTTTGTATCAGTTTCAGAAGCAGAGTTGGAATAGATATGGTCTGTATGTGTAAGCAACACCTTTCTTTTGTTCTCAGCACACTCACGTTTCCTGCTGTGCTAGAGACTCTAGAAAGCTAGAGCGTGCTTCTTGCTCTAAAGCAGAGTGTGTTCAATTGATGTGAACTATGCTGTGGGTTTCCCTTCAGAAATGGAGTTAAATCCCAGACTCTGAGTCTTCCTACAAACAAGACTTCGTTTCAGGTAAGGGCAGTTACTTTACAGCTCAAACGAACTACATCATTCACGAAGCTCACACGTTTCTCATCTTGACTGACAAGCATTGGATGTTAGAGGACCAGTGCTTTGTATCAGTTTCAGAAGCAGAGTTGGACTAGATATGTTCCGTATGTGTAGGAAACACCGTTCATTTGTTCTTAGCACACTCACGTTTCCTGCTGTATTAGAGAATCTAGAAAGCAAGAGCGTGCTTCTTGCTCTAAAGCAGAGTGTGATCCATGGAAGAGAACTATGCTTTGTGTTTCCCTTCAGAAATGGAGTTAAATCTCAGGCTCTGTGTCTTCCTACAATAAAGACTTCGTTTCAGGTAAGGGCAGTCACTTTTCAGCTAAAATGAAGTACATCCTTCACGAAGGTCACACGTTTCTCATCTTAACTGACAAGCATTGGATGTTAGAGGGCCTGAGCTTTGTATCAATTTCAGAGACAGAGTTGGTCTAGATATGGTCCAAATGTGTAAGAAACACCGTTCTTTGTTCTCAGCACACTCATGTTTCCTGCTGTCTTAGAGATTCTAGAAAGCAAGAGCGTCCTTCTTGCTTTAAAGAAGAGTGTGATGTATATATGAGAATCCTGTTGTGTGTTTCACTTCAGAAATGGAGTTAAACCCCAGGCTCTGAGACTTCCCACAAGAAAAACTTCGTTTCAGGTAAGGGCAGTTACTTTACAGCTCAAACGAACTACATCGTTCATGAAGCTCTCACGTTTCTCATCTTAACTGACAAGCATTGGAGGTTAGAGGACCAGTGCTTTGTATCAGTTTCAGAAGCAGAGTTGGACTAGATATGGTCCGTATGTGTAGGAAACACCGTTCTTTTGTTCACAGCACACTCACGTTTCCTACTCTATTAGAGAATCTAGAAAGCAAGAGCGTGCTTCTTGCTCTAAAGCAGAGTGTGATCTATGGAAGAGAACTAGGCTTTGTGGTTCCCTTCAGAAATGGAGTTAAATCCCAGGCGCTGTGTTTTCCTACAATAAAGACTTCGTTTCAGGTAAGGGCGGTCACTTTTCAGCTCAAATGAAGTACATCCTTCACGAAGCTCACACGTTTCTCATCTTAACTGACAAGCATTGCATGTTAGAGGACCTGAGCTTTGTATCAATTTCAGAGGCAGAGTTGGACTAGATATGGTCCGAATGTGTAAGAAACACCGTTCTTTTGCTCTAAGCACTCTCATGTTTCCTGCTGTCCTAGAGACTCTAGAAAGCAAGAGTGTGCTTCTTGCTCTAAAGCAGTTGTGATCTATATATCAGAACTCTGTTGTGTGTTTCCATGCAGAAATGGAGTTAAATCCCAGGCTCTGTGTCTTCCTACAATAAAGACTTCGTTTCAGGTATGGGCAGTCACTTTTCAGCTAAAATGAAGTACATCCTTCACGAAGGTCACACGTTTCTCATCTTAACTGACAAGCATTGGATGTTAGAGGGCCTGAGCTTTGTATCAATTTCAGAGGCAGAGTTGTTCTAGATATGGTCCAAATGTGTAAGAAACACCGTTCTTTTTTTCTCAGCACACTCATGTTTCCTGCTGTCTTAGAGATTCTAGAAAGCAAGAGTGTCCTTCTTGCTTTAAAGCAGAGTGTGATGTATATATGAGAATCCTGTTGTGTGTTTCACTTCAGAAATGGAGTTAAAGCCCAGACTCTGAGTCTTCCTACAAACAAGACTTCGTTTCAGGTAAGGGCAGTTACTTTACAGCTCAAACGAACTACATCATTCACGAAGCTCACACGTTTATCATCTTAACTGACAAGCATTGGATGTTAGTGGACCTGTGGTTTGTTTCAGTTTCACAAGCAGAGTTGGACTAGATATGGTCCGTATGTGGAGGAAACACCGTTCTTTTGTTCTCATCACACGCAGGTTTCCTGCTGCCTTAGTGACTCTGGAAGGCAAGAGCGTGCTTCTTGCTCTAAAGCAGAGGGTCATCAATGGATGAGAACTCTGCTGTGTGTTTCACTTCAGAAATGGAGTTAAATCCCAGGCTCTGAGTCTTCCTACAAGCAAGACTTCATTTCAAGTAAGGGCAGTTACATTACAGCTCAAATGAACTACATCGTTCACAAAGCTCACACGTTTCTCATCTTAAATGACAAGCATTGCATGTTAGAGAACCTGTGCTTCATATCAATTTCAGAGGCAGAGTTGGACTAGATATGGTCCGTATGTGTAGCAAACACCGTTCATTTGTTCTTAGCACACTCACGTTTCCTACTCTATTAGAGAATCTAGAAAGCAAGAGCGTGCTTCTTGCTCTAAAGCAGAGTGTGATCTATGGAAGAGAACTACGCTTTGTGTTTCCCTTCAGAAATGGAGTTAAATGCCAGGCGCTGTGTTTTCCTACAATAAAGACCTCCTTTCAGGTAAGGGCGGTCACTTTTCAGCTCAAATGAAGTACATCCTTCACGAAGCTCACACGTTTCTCATCTTAACTGACACGCATTGCATGTTAGAGGACCTGAGCTTTGTATCAATTTCAGAGGCAGAGTTGGACTAGATATGGTCCGAATGTGTAAGAAACACCGTTCTTTTGCTCTCAGCACTCTCATGTTTCCTGCTGTCCTAGAGACTGTAGAAAGCAAGAGCGTGCTTCTTGCTGTAAAGCAGAGTGTGAACTATAAATGAGAACTCTGCTGTGTTTTTCACTTCAGAAATGGAGTTAAACCTCAGGCTCTGAGTCTTCCTACAAGCAACACTTCGTTTCAGGTAAGGGCAGTTACTTTACAGCTCAAACGAACTACATCATTCACGAAGCTCACACGTTTATCATCTTAACTGACAAGCATTGGATGTTAGTGGACCTGTGGTTTGTTTCAGATTCACAAGCAGAGTTGGACTAGATATGATCCGCATGTGTAGGAAACTCCGTTCTTTTGTTCTCATCACACTCAGTTTTCCTGCTGCCTTAGTGACTCTGGAAAGCAAGAGCGTGCTTCTTGCTCTAAAGCAGAGTGTCATCAATGGATGAGAACTCTGCTGTGTGTTTCACTTCAGAAATGGAGTTAAATCCCAGGCTCTGAGTCTTCCTACAAGTAAGACTTCATTTCAGGTAAGGGCAGTTACATTAGAGCTCAAATGAACTACATCGTTCACGAAGCTCACACGTTTCTGATCTTAAATGACAAGCATTGGATGTTAGAGGACCTGTGCTTTGTATCATTTTCAGAGGCAGAGTTGGACTAGATATGGTCTGTATGTGTAGGAAACACCGTTCTTTTGTTCTCAGCACACTCATGATTCCTGCTGTCTTAGAGAGTCTAGAAAGCAAGAGTGTGCTTCTTGCTCTAAAGCAGTTGTGATCTATATATCAGAACTCTGTTGTGTGTTTCCATGCAGAAATGGAGTTACATTCCAGGCTCTGTGACTTACTACAAGCAAGAATTCCTTTCAAGTAAGGGCAGTCACTCTTCATCTCAAACGAACTACATCGTTCATGAAGCTCACACGTTTCTCATCTTAACTGACAAGCATTGGATGTTAGAGGACCAGTGCTTTGTATCAGTTTCAGAAGCAGAGTTGGACTAGATATTGTCTGTATGTGTAGGAAACACCGTTCATTTGTTCTTAGCACACTCACTTTTCCTTCTGTATAGAGAAACTACAAAGCAAGAGCATGCTTCTTGCTCTAAAGCAGAGTGTGATCCATGGAAGGGAACTATGCTTTTGTGTTTCCCTTCAGAAATGGAGTTAAATCCCAGGCTCTGTGTCTTCCTACAACAAGAATTCATTTCAGGTAAGGGCAGTTACATTAAAGCTCAAATGAACTACATCATTCACGAAGCTCACACGTTTCTCATCTTAAATGACAAGCATTGGATATTAGAGGACCTGTGCTTTGTATCAATTTCAGGCGCAGAGTTGGACTAGATATGGTCCGTATGTGTAGGAAACACCGTTCATTTGTTCTTAGCACACTCACGTTTCCTGCTGTCCTAGAGACTCTAGAAAGCAAGAGCGTGCTTCTTGCTGTAAAGCAGAGTGTGATCTATAAATGAGAACTCTGCTGTGTTTTTCACTTCAGAAATGGAGTTAAACCTCAGGCTCTGAGTCTTCCTACAAGCAACACTTCGTTTCAGGTAAGGGCAGTTACTTTACAGCTCAAACGAACTACATCGTTCACGAAGCTCACACGTTTCTCATCTTAACTGACAAGCATTGGAGGTTAGAGGACCAATGCTTTGTATCAGTTTCAGAAGCAGAGTTGGACTAGATATGGGCTGTATGTGTAAGCAACACCGTTCTTTTGTTCTCAGCACACTCACGTTTCCTGCTGTCCTAGAGACTCTAGAAAGCAAGAGCGTGCTTCTTGCTCTAAAGCAGAGTGTGTTCAATTGATGTGAACTATGCTGTGTGTTTCACTTCAGAAATGGAGTTAAATCCCAGACTCTGAGTCTTCCTACAAACAAGACTTGGTTTCATGTAAGGGCAGTTACTTTACAGCTCAAACGAACTACATCATTCACGAAGCTCACACGTTTATCATCTTAACTGACAAGCATTGGATGTGAGTGGACCTGTGGTTTGTTTCAGTTTCACAAGCAGAGTGGGAATAGATATGGTCCGTATGTGGAGGAAACACCGTTCTTTTGTTCTCATCACACTCAGTTTTCCCTGCTGCCTTAGTGACTCTGGAAGGCAAGAGCATGCTTCTTGCTCTAAAGCAGAGTGTCATCAATGGATGAGAACTCTGCTGTGTATTTCACTTCAGAAATGGAGTTAAAACCCAGGCTCTGAGTCTTCCTACAACCAAGACTTCATTTCAGGTAAGGGCAGTTACTTTACAGCTCAAATGAACTACATCGTTCACGAAGCTCACACGTTTCTCTTCTTAAATGACAAGCATTGGATGTTAGAGGACCTGTGCTTTGTATCAATTTCAGAGGCAGAGTTGGACTAGATATGGTCCGTTTGTGTAGGAAACACCGTTCTTTTGTTCTCAGCACACTCATGATTCCTGCTGTCTTAGAGAGTCTAGAAAGCAAGAGTGTGCTTCTTGCTCTAAAGCAGAGTGTGATCTATATATCAGAAATCTGTTGTGTGTTTCCATGCAGAAATGGAGTTAAAATCCAGGCTCTGTGACTTCCTACAAGCAAGAATTCATTTCAAGCAAGGGCAGTCACTCTTCATCTCAAACGAACTACATCATTCATGAAGCTCACACGTTTCTCATCTTAACTGACAAGCATTGGATATTAGAGGACCTGTGCTTTGTATCAATTTCAGGCGCAGAGTTGGACTAGATGTGGTCCGTATGTGTAGGAAACACCGTTCATTTGTTCTTAGCACACTCACGTTTCCTGCTGTCCTAGAGACTCTAGAAAGCAAGAGCGTGCTTCTTGCTGTAAAGCAGAGTGTGATCTATAAATGAGAACTCTGCTGTGTTTTTCACTTCAGAAATGGAGTTAAACCTCAGGCTCTGAGTCTTCCTACAAGCAACACTTTGTTTCAGGTAAGGGCAGTTACTTTACAGCTCAAACGAACTACATCGTTCACGAAGCTCACACGTTTCTCATCTTAACTGACAAGCATTGGAGGTTAGAGGACCAATGCTTTGTATCAGTTTCAGAAGCAGAGTTGGACTAGATATGGTCTGTATGTGTAAGCAACACCGTTCTTTTGTTCTCAGCACACTCACGTTTCCTGCTGTCCTAGAGACTCTAGAAAGCAAGAGCGTGCTTCTTGCTCTAAAGCAGAGTGTGTTCAATTGATGTGAACTATGCTGTGTGTTTCACTTCAGAAATGGAGTTAAATCCCAGACTCTGAGTCTTCCTACAAACAAGACTTCGTTTCATGTAAGGGCAGTTACTTTACAGCTCAAACGAACTACATCATTCACGAAGCTCACACGTTTATCATCTTAACTGACAAGCATTGGATGTGAGTGGACCTGTGGTTTGTTTCAGTTTCACAAGCAGAGTGGGAATAGATATGGTCCGTATGTGGAGGAAACACCGTTCTTTTGTTCTCATCACACTCAGTTTTCCCTGCTGCCTTAGTGACTCTGGAAGGCAAGAGCATGCTTCTTGCTCTAAAGCAGAGTGTCATCAATGGATGAGAACTCTGCTGTGTATTTCACTTCAGAAATGGAGTTAAAACCCAGGCTCTGAGTCTTCCTACAACCAAGACTTCATTTCAGGTAAGGGCAGTTACTTTACAGCTCAAATGAACTACATCGTTCACGAAGCTCACACGTTTCTCTTCTTAAATGACAAGCATTGGATGTTAGAGGACCTGTGCTTTGTATCAATTTCAGAGGCAGAGTTGGACTAGATATGGTCCGTTTGTGTAGGAAACACCGTTCTTTTGTTCTCAGCACACTCATGATTCCTGCTGTCTTAGAGAGTCTAGAAAGCAAGAGTGTGCTTCTTGCTCTAAAGCAGAGTGTGATCTATATATCAGAAATCTGTTGTGTGTTTCCATGCAGAAATGGTGTTAAAATCCAGGCTCTGTGACTTCCTACAAGCAAGAATTCATTTCAAGCAAGGGCAGTCACTCTTCATCTCAAACGAACTACATCAGTTATGAAGCTCACACGTTTCTCATCTTGACTGACAAGCATTGGATGTTAGAGGACCAGTGCTTTGTATCAGTTTCAGAAGCAGAGTTGGACTAGATATGTTCCGTATGTGTAGGAAACACCGTTCATTTGTTCTTAGCACACTCACGTTTCCTGCTGTATTAGAGAATCTAGAAAGCAAGAGCATGCTTCTTGCTCTAAAGCAGAGTGTGATCCATGGAAGAGAACTATGCTTTGTGTTTCCCTTCAGAAATGGAGTTAAATCCCAGGCTCTGTGTCTTCCTACACTAAAGACTTCGTTTCAGGTAAGGGCAGTCACTTTTCAGCTAAAATGAAGTACATCCTTCACGAAGGTCACACGTTTCTCATCTTAACTGACAAGCATTGGATGTTAGAGGGCCTGAGCTTTGTATCAATTTCAGAGGCAGAGTTGGTCTAGATAAGGTCCAAATGTGTAAGAAACACCGTTCTTTTGTTCTCAGCACACTCATGTTTCCTGCTGTCTTAGAGATTCTAGAAAGCAAGAGCGTCCTTCTTGCTTTAAAGCAGAGTGTGATGTATATATGAGAATCCTGTTGTGTGTTTCACTTCAGAAATGGAGTTAAACCCCAGGCTCTGAGACTTCCCACAAGAAAAACTTCGTTTCAGGTAAGGGCAGTTACTTTACAGCTCAAACGAACTACATCGTTCATGAAGCTCTCACGTTTCTCATCTTAACTGACAAGCATTGGAGGTTAGAGGACCAGTGCTTTGTATCAGTTTCAGAAGCAGAGTTGGACTAGATATGGTCCGTATGTGTAGGAAACACCGTTCTTTTGTTCACAGCACACTCACGTTTCCTGCTGTCTTAGAGACTCTAGAAAGCTAGAGCGTGTTTCTTGCTCTAAATAAGAGTGTGATCAATGGATGAGAACTATGCTGTGTGTTTCACTTCAGAAATGGAGTTAAATCCCAGACTCTGAGTCTTCCTACAAACAAGACTTCGTTTCAGGTAAGGGCAGTTACTTTACAGCTCAAAAGAACTACATCATTCACGAAGCTCACACGTTTATCATCTTAACTGACAAGCATTGGATGTTAGTGGACCTGTGGTTTGTTTCAGTTTCACAAGCAGAGTTGGACTAGATATGGTCCGTATGTGGAGGAAACACCGTTCTTTTGTTCTCATCACACTCAAGTTTCCTGCTGCCTTAGTGACTCTGGAAGGCAAGAGCGTGCTTCTTGCTCTAAAGCAGAGGGTCATCAATGGATGAGAACTCTGCTGTGTGTTTCACTTCAGAAATGGAGTTAAATCCCAGGCTCTGAGTCTTCCTACAAGCAAGACTTCATTTCAAGTAAGGGCAGTTACATTGAAGCTCAAATGAACTACATCGGTCACAAATCTCACACATTTCTCATCTTAAATGACAAGCATTGGATGTTAGAGGACCTGTGCTTCGTATCAATTTCAGAGGCAGAGTTGGACTAGATATGGTCCATATGTGTAGCAAACACCGTTCATTTGTTCTTAGCACACTCATGATTCCTGCTGTCTTAGAGAGTCTAGAAAGCAAGAGTGTGCTTCTTGCTCTAAAGCAGTTGTGATCTATATATCAGAACTCTGTTGTGTGTTTCCATGCAGAAATGGAGTTAAATTCCAGGCTCTGTGACTTACTACAAGCAAGAATTCCTTTCAAGTAAGGGCAGTCACTCTTCATCTCAAACGAACTACATCGTTCATGAAGCTCACACGTTTCTCATCTTAACTGACAAGCATTGGATGTTAGAGGACCAGTGCTTTGTATCAGTTTCAGAAGCAGAGTTGGACTAGATATTGTCTGTATGTGTAGGAAACACCGTTCATTTGTTCTTAGCACACTCACGTTTCCTGCTGTATTAGAGAAACTACAAAGCAAGAGCATGATTCTTGCTCTAAAACGAGTGTGATCCATGGAAGGGAACTATGCTTTTGTGTTTACCTTCAGAAATGGAGTTAAATCCCAGGCTCTGTGTCTTCCTACAACAAGAATTCATTTCAGGTAAGGGAAGTTACATTAAAGCTCAAATGAACTACATCATTCACGAAGCTCACACGTTTCTCATCTTAAATGACAAGCATTGGATATTAGAGGACCTGTGCTTTGTATCAATTTCAGAGGCAGAGTTGGACTAGATATGGTCCGTATGTGTAGGAAACACCGTTCCTTTGTTCTTAGCACAGTCACGTTTCCTGCTGTCCTAGAGACTCTAGAACGCAAGAGCGTGCTTCTTGCTGTAAAGCAGAGTGTGATCTATAAATGAGAACTCTGCTGGGTTTTTCACTTCAGAAATGGAGTTAAACCTCAGGCTCTGAGTCTTCCTACAAGCAACACTTCGTTTCAAGTATGGGCAGTCACTTTTCAGCTAAAATGAAATACATCCTTCACGAAGGTCACACGTTTCTCATCTTAACTGACAAGCATTGGATGTTAGAGGGCCTGAGCTTTGTATCAATTTCAGAGGCAGAGTTGGTCTAGATATGGTCCAAATGTGTAAGAAACACCGTTCTTTTGTTCTCAGCACACTCATGTTTCCTGCTGTCTTAGAGATTCTAGAAAGCAAGAGTGTCCTTCTTGCTTTAAAGCAGAGTGTGATGTATATATGAGAATCCTGTTGTGTGTTTCACTTCAGAAATGGAGTTAAAGCCCAGGCTCTGAGACTTCCCACAAGAAAAACTTCGTTTCAGGTAAGGGCAGTTACTTTACAGCTCAAACGAACTACATCGTTCATGAAGCTCTCACGTTTCTCATCTTAACTGAGAAGCATTGGAGGTTAGAGGACCAGTCCTTTGCATCAGTTTCAGAAGCAGAGTTGGACTAGATATGGTCCGTATGTGTAGGAAACACCGTTCTTTTATTCACAGCACACTCACGTTTCCTGCTGTCTTAGAGACTCTATAAAGCTAGAGCGTGTTTCTTGCTCTAAAGCAGAGTGTGATCAATGGATGAGAACTATGCTGTGTGTTTCACTTCAGAAATGGAGTTAAATCCCAGACTCTGAGTCTTCCTACAAACAAGACTTCGTTTCAGGTAAGGGCAGTTACTTTACAGCTCAAACGAACTACATCATTCACGAAGCTCACACGTTAATCATCTTAACTGACAAGCATTGGATGTTAGTGGACCTGTGGTTTGTTTCAGTTTCACAAGCAGAGTTGGACTAGATATGGTCCATATGTGGAGGAAACACCGTTCTTTTGTTCTCATCACACTCAGGTTTCCTGCTGCCTTAGTGACTCTGGAAGGCAAGAGCGTGCTTCTTGCTCTAAAGCAGAGGGTCATCAATGGATGAGAACTCTGCTGTGTGTTTCACTTCAGAAATGGAGTTAAATCCCAGGCTCTGAGTCTTCCTACAAGCAAGACTTCATTTCAAGTAAGGGCAGTTACATTGTAGCTCAAATGAACTACATCGTTCACAAAGCTCACACGTTTCTCATCCTAAATGACAAGCATTGCATGTTAGAGGACCTGTGCTTCGTATCAATTTCAGAGGCAGAGTTGAACTAGATATGGTCCGTATGTGTAGCAAACACCGTTCATTTGTTCTTAGCACACTCACGTTTCCTACTCTATTAGAGAATCTAGAAAGCAAGAGAGTGCTTCTTGCTCTAAAGCAGAGTGTGATCTAGGAAGAGAACTAGGCTTTTTGTTTGCCTTCAGAAATGGAGTTAAATCCCAGGCGCTGTGTTTTCCTACAATAAAGACTTCGTTTCAGGTAAGGGCGGTCACTTTTCAGCTCAAATGAAGTACATCCTTCACGAAGCTCACACGTTTCTCATCTTAACTGACAAGCATTGCATGTTAGAGGACCTGAGCTTTGTATCAATTTCAGAGGCAGAGTTGGACTAGATATGGTCTGAATGTGTAAGAAACACCGTTCTTTTGCTCTCAGCACTCTCATGTTTCCTGCTGTCCTAGAGACTCTAGAAAGCAAGAGCATGCTTCTTGCTGTAAAGCAGAGTGTGATCTATAAATGAGAACTCTGCTGTGTTTTTCACTTCAGAAATGGAGTTAAACCTCAGGCTCTGAGTCTTCCTACAAGCAACACTTCGTTTCAGGTAAGGGCAGTTACTTTACAGCTCAAACGAACTACATCATTCACGAAGCTCACACGTTTATCATCTTAACTGACAAGCATTGGATGTTAGTGGACCTGTGGTTTGTTTCAGTTTCACAAGCAGAGTTGGACTAGATATGATCCGCATGTGTAGGAAACTCCGTTCTTTTGTTCTCATCACACTCAGGTTTCCTGCTGCCTTAGTGACTCTGCAAAGCAAGAGCGTGCTTCTTGCTCTAAAGCAGAGTGTCATCAATGGATGAGAACTCTGCTGTGTGTTTCACTTCAGAAATGGAGTTAAATCCCAGGCTCTGAGTCTTCCTACAAGCAAGACTTCATTTCAGGTAAGGGCAGTTACATTAGAGCTCAAATGAACTACATCGTTCACGAAGCTCACACGTTTCTCATCTTAAATGACAAGCATTGGATGTTAGAGGACCTGTGCTTTGTATCATTTTCAGAGGCAGAGTTGGACTAGATATGGTCTGTATGTGTAAGAAACACCGTTCTTTTGTTCTCAGCACACTCATGATTCCTGCTGTCTTAGAAAGTCTAGAAAGCAAGAGTGTGATTCTTGCTCTAAAGCACTTGTGATCTATATATCAGAACTCTGTTGTGTGTTTCCATGCAGAAATGGAGTTAAATTCCAGGCTCTGTGACTTACTACAAGCTAGAATTCCTTTCAAGTAAGGGCAGTCACTCTTCATCTCAAAAGAACTACATCATTCATGAAGCTCACACGTTTCTCATCTTAACTGACAAGCATTGGATGTTAGAGGACCAGTGCTTTGTATCAGTTTCAGAAGCAGAGTTGGACTAGATATTGTCTGTATGTGTAGGAAACACCGTTCATTTGTTCTTAGCACACTCACGTTTCCTGCTGTATAGAGAAACTACAAAGCAAGAGCATGCTTCTTGCTCTAAAGCAGAGTGTGATCCATGGAAGGGAACTATGCTTTTGTGTTTCCCTTCAGAAATGGAGTTAAATCCCAGGCTCTGTGTGTTCCTACAACAAGAATTCATTGCAGGTAAGGGCAGTTACATTAAAGCTCAAATGAACTACATCATTCACGAAGCTCACACGTTTCTCATCTTAAATGACAAGCATTGGATATTAGAGGACCTGTGCTTTGTATCAATTTCAGAGGCAGAGTTGGACTAGATATGGTCCGTATGTGTAGGAAACACCGTTCATTTGTTCTTAGCACACTCACGTTTCCTGCTGTCCTAGAGACTCTAGAAAGCAAGAGCGTGCTTCTTGCTGTAAAGCAGAGTGTGATCTATAAATGAGAACTCTGCTGTGTTTTTCACTTCAGAAATGGAGTTAAACCTCAGGCTCTGAGTCTTCCTACAAGCAACACTTCGTTTCAGGTAAGGGCAGTTACTTTACAGCTCAAACGAACTACATCGTTCACGAAGCTCACACGTTTCTCATCTTAACTGCCAAGCATTGGAGGTTAGAGGACCAGTGCTTTGTTTCAGTTTCACAAGCAGAGTTGGACTAGATATGGTCCGTATGTGTAGGAAACACCGTTCTTTTGTTCTCAGCACACTCACGTTTCCTGCTGTCTTATAGACTCTAGAAAGCTAGAGCGTGCTTCTTGCTCTAAAGCAGAGTGTGATCAATGGATGAGAACTATGCTTTGTGTTTCACTTCAGAAATGGAGTTAAATCCCAGGCTCTGAGGCTTCCTACAAACAAGAATTCGTTTCAGGTAAGGGCAGGTACTTTACAGCTCAAACGAACTACATCATTCACGAAGCTCACACGTTTATCATCTTAACTGACAAGCATTGGATGTTAGTGGACCTGTGGTTTGTTTCGGTTTCACAAGCAGAGTTGGACTAGATATGGTCCGCATGTGTAGGAAACACCGTTCTTTTGTTCTCATCACACTCAGGTTTCCTGCTGCCTTAGTGACTCTGGAAAGCAAGAGCGTGCTTCTTGCTCTAAAGCAGAGTGTCTTCAATGGATGAGAACTCTGCTGTGTGTTTCACTTCAGAAATGGAGTTAAATCCCAGGCTCTGAGTCTTCCTACAAGCAAGACTTCATTTCAGGTAAGGGCAGTTACATTAGAGCTCAAATGAACTACATCGTTCACGAAGCTCACACGTTTCTCATCTTAAATGACAAGCATTGGATGTTAGAGGACCTGTGCTTTGTATCAATTTCAGAGGCAGAGTTGGACTAGATATGGTCCGTATGTGTAGGAAACACCGTTCTTTTGTTCTCAGCACACTCATGATTCCTGCTGTCTTAGAGAGTCTAGAAAGCAAGAGTGTGCTTCCTGCTCTAAAGCAGAGTGTGATCTATATATCAGAAATCTGTTGTGTGTATCCATGCAGAAATGGAGTTAAATTCCAGGCTCTGTGACTTCCTACAAGCAAGAATTCCTTTCAAGTAAGGGCAGTCACTCTTCATCTCAAACGAACTACATCATTCATGAAGCTCACGCGTTTCTCATCTTAACTGACAAGCATTGGATGTTAGAGGACCAGTTCTTTGTATCAGTTTCAGAAGCAGAGTTGGACTAGATATGTTCCGTATGTGTAGGATACACCGTTCATTTGTTCTTAGCACACTCACGTTTCCTGCTGTATTAGAGAATCTAGAAAGCAAGAGCGTGCTTCTTGCTCTAAAGCAGAGTGTGATCCATGGAAGAGAACTATGCTTTGTGTTTCCCTTCAGAAATGGAGTTAAATCCCAGCCTCTGTGTCTTCCTACAATAAAGACTTCGTTTCAGGTAAGGGCAGTCACTTTTCAGCTAAAATGAAGTACATCCTTCACGAAGGTCACACGATTCTCATCTTAACTGACAAGCATTGGATGTTAGAGGGCCTGAGCTTTGTATCAATTTCAGAGGCAGAGTTGGTCTAGATATGGTCGAAATGTGTAAGAAACACCGTTCTTTTGTTCTCAGCACACTCATGTTTCCTGCTGTCTTAGAGATTCTAGAAAGCAAGAGCGTCCTTCTTGCTTTAAAGCAGAGTGTGATGTATATATGAGAACCCTGTTGTGTGTTTCACTTCAGAAATGGAGTTAAACCCCAGGCTCTGCGTCTTCCCACAAGAAAAACTTCGTTTCAGGTAAGGGCAGTTACTTTACAGCTCAAACGAACTACATCGTTCATGAAGCTCTCACATTTCTCATCTTAACTGACAAGCATCGAATGTTATAGGACCAGTGCTTTGTATGAGTTTCAGAAGCAGAGTTGGAATAGATATGGTCCTATGTGTGGGAAACAGCGTTCTTTTGTTCACAGCACACTCACGTTTCCTGCTGTCTTAGAGACTCTAGAAAGCAAGAGCGTGCTTCTTGCTCTAAAGCAGAGTGTGATCAATGGATGAGAACTCTGCTGTGTGTTTCCCTTCAGAAATGGAGGTAAATCCCAGGCGCTGTGTCTTCCTACAATAAAGACTTCGTTTCAGGTATGGGCGGTCACTTTTCAGCTCAAATGAAGTACATCCTTCACGAAGCTCAAACATTTCTCATCTTAACTGACAAGCATTGGATGTTAGAGGACCTGAGCTTTGTATCAATTTCAGAGGAAGAGTTGGACTAGATATGGTCCGAATGTGTAAGAAACACCGTTCTTTTGCTCTCAGCACACTCATGTTTCCTGCTGTCTTAGAGACTCTAGAAAGCAAGAGAGTGCTTCTCAATCTAAAGCAGAGTGTGATCAATGGATGAGAACTATGCTGTGTGTTTCACTTCAGAAATGGAGTTAAATCCCAGGCTCTGAGGCTTCCTACAAACAAGAATTCGTTTCAGGTAAGGGCAGTTACTTTACAGCTCAAACGAACTACATCATTCACGAAGCTCACACGTTTATCATCTTAAATGACAAGCATTGGATGTTAGTGGACCTGTGGTTTGTTTCAGTTTCACAAGCAGAGTAGGACTAGATATGGTCCGCATGTGTAGGAAACACCGTTCTTTTGTTCTCATCACACCCAGGTTTCCTACTGCCTTAGTGACTCTGGAAAGCAAGAGCGTTCTTCTTGCTCTAAAGCAGAGTGTGATCTATATATCAGAACTCTGTTGTGTGTTTCCATGCAGAAATGGAGTTAAATTCCAGGCTCTGTGACTTCCTACAAGCAAGAATTCCTTTCAAGTAAGGGCAGTTACTCTTCATCTCAAACGAACTACATCGTTCATGAAGCTCACACGTTTCTCATCTTAACTGACAAGCATTGGATGTTAGAGGACCAGTGCTTTGTATCAGTTTCAGAAGCAGAGTTGGACTAGATATTGTCTGTATGTGTAGGAAACACCGTTCATTTGTTCTTAGCACACTCACGTTTCCTGCTGTATTAGAGAATCTACAAAGCAAGAGCATGCTTCTTGCTCTAAAGCAGAGTGTAATCCATGGAAGAGAACAATGCTTTAGTGTTTCCCTTCAGAAATGGAGTTAAATCCCAGGCTCTGTGTCTTCCTACAATAAAGACTTCGTTTCAGGTAAGGGCAGTCACTTTTCAGCTCAAATGAAGCACATCCTTCACGAAGCTCACACGTTTCTCATCTTAACTGACAAGCATTGGATGTTTGAGGACCTGAGCTTTGTATCAATTTCAGAGGCAGAGTTGGACTAGATATGGTCCGAATGTGTAAGAAACACCGTTCTTTTGCTCTCAGCACACTCATGTTTCCTGCTGTCTTAGAGACTCTGGAAAGCAAGAGCGTGCTTCTCACACTAAAGCAGAGTGTGATCAATGGATGAGAACTATGCTGTGTGTTTCACTTCAGAAATGGAGTTAAATCCTAGGCTCTGAGTCTTCCTACAAACAAGAATTCGTTTCAGGTAAGGGCAGTCACTCCTCATCTCAAGCGAACTACATCATTCATGAAGCTCACACGTTTCTCATCTTAACTGACAAGCATTGGATGTTAGAGGACCATTGCTTTGTATCAGTTTCCGAAGGAGAGTTGGACTAGATATGTTCCGTATGTGTAGGAAACACCGTTCATTTGTTCTTAGCACACTCACGTTTCCTGCTGTATTAGAGAATCTAGAAAGCAAGGGCGTGCTTCTTGCTCTAAAGCAGAGTGTGATCCATGGAAGAGAACTATGCTTTCTGTTTCCCTTCAGAAATGGAGTTAAATCCCAGGCTCTGTGTCTTCCTACAATAAAGACTTCGTTTCAGGTAAGGGCAGTCACTTTTCATGTAAAATGAAGTACATCCTTTACGAAGGTCACACGTTTCTCCTCTTAACTGACAAGCATTGGATGTTAGAGGGCCTGAGCTTTGTATCAATTTCAGAGGCAGAGTTGGTCTAGATATGGTACAAATGTGTAAGAAACACCGTTCTTTTGTTCTCAGCACACTCATGTTTCCTGCTGTCTTAGAGATTCTAGAAAGCAAGAGCGTCCTTCTTGCTTTAAAGCAGAGTGTGATGTATATATGAGAACCCTGTTGTGTGTTTCACTTCAGAAATGGAGTTAAACCCCAGGCTCTGCGTCTTCCCACAAGAAAAACTTCGTTTCAAGTAAGGGCAGTTACTTTACAGCTCAAACGAACTACATCGTTCATGAAGCTCTCACGTTTCTCATCTTAACTGACAAGCATCGGATGTTATAGGACCAGTGCTTTGTATGAGTTTCAGAAGCAGAGTTGGAATAGATATGGTCCTATGTGTAGGAAACACCGTTCTTTTGTTCACAGCACACTCAGGTTTCCTGCTGCCTTAGTGACTCTGGAAAGCAAGAGTGTGCTTCTTGCTCTAAAGCAGAGTGTCATCAATGGATGAGAACTCTGCTGTGTGTTTCACTTCAGAAATGGAGTTAAATCCCAGTCTCTGAGTCTTCCTACAAGCAAGACTTCATTTCAGGTAAGGGCAGTTACATTAGAGCTCAAATGAACTACATCGTTCACAAAGCTCACACGTTTCTCATCTTAAATGACAAGCATTGGATGTTAGAGGACCTGTACTTTGTATCAATTTCAGAGGCAGAGTTGGACTAGATATGGTCCGTATGTGTAGGAAACACCGTTCTTTTGTTCTCAGCACACTCATGATTCCTGCTGTCTTAGAGAGTCTAGAAAGCAAGAGTGTGCTTCTTGCTCTAAAGCAGAGTGTGATCTATATATCAGAAATCTGTTGTGTGTTTCCATGCAGAAATGGAGTTAAATTCCAGGCTCTGTGACTTCCTACAAGCAAGAATTCCTTTCAAGTAAGGGCAGTCACTCCTCATCTCAAACGAACTACATCATTCATGAAGCTCACACGTTTCTCATCTTAACTGACAAGCATTGGATGTTAGAGGACCAGTGCTTTGTATCAGTTTCAGAAGCAGAGTTGGACTAGATATGTTCCGTATGTGTAGGAAACACCGTTCATTTGTTCTTAGCACACTCACGTTTCCTGCTGTATTAGAGAATCTAGAAAGCAAGGGCGTGCTTCTTGCTCTAAAGCAGAGTGTGATCCATGGAAGAGAACTATGCTTTCTGTTTCCCTTCAGAAATGGAGTTAAATCCCAGGCTCTGTGTCTTCCTACAATAAAGACTTCGTTTCAGGTAAGGGCAGTCACTTTTCAGCTAAAATGAAGTACATCCTTCATGAAGGTCACACGTTTCTCCTCTTAACTGACAAGCATTGGATGTTAGAGGGCCTGAGCTTTGTATCAATTTCAGAGGCAGAGTTGGTCTAGATATGGTACAAATGTGTAAGAAACACCGTTCTTTTGTTCTCAGCACACTCATGTTTCCTGCTGTCTTAGAGATTCTAGAAAGCAAGAGCGTCCTTCTTGCTTTAAAGCAGAGTGTGATGTATATATGAGAACCCTGTTGTGTGTTTCACTTCAGAAATGGAGTTAAACCCCAGGCTCTGAGTCTTCCCACAAGAAAAACTTCGTTTCAAGTAAGGGCAGTTACTTTACAGCTCAAACGAACTACATCGTTCATGAAGCTCTCACGTTTCTCATCTTAACTGACAAGCATCGGATGTTATAGGACCAGTGCTTTGTATGAGTTTCAGAAGCAGAGTTGGAATAGATATGGTCCTATGTGTAGGAAACACCGTTCTTTTGTTCACAGCACACTCAGGTTTCCTGCTGCCTTAGTGACTCTGGAAAGCAAGAGTGTGCTTCTTGCTCTAAAGCAGAGTGTCATCAATGGATGAGAACTCTGCTGTGTGTTTCACTTCAGAAATGGAGTTAAATCCCAGTCTCTGAGTCTTCCTACAAGCAAGACTTCATTTCAGGTAAGGGCAGTTACATTAGAGCTCAAATGAACTACATCGTTCACAAAGCTCACACGTTTCTCATCTTAAATGACAAGCATTGGATGTTAGAGGACCTGTACTTTGTATCAATTTCAGAGGCAGAGTTGGACTAGATATGGTCCGTATGTGTAGGAAACACCGTTCTTTTGTTCTCAGCACACTCATGATTCCTGCTGTCTTAGAGAGTCTAGAAAGCAAGAGTGTGCTTCTTGCTCTAAAGCAGAGTGTGATCTATATATCAGAAATCTGTTGTGTGTTTCCATGCAGAAATGGAGTTAAATTCCAGGCTCTGTGACTTCCTACAAGCAAGAATTCCTTTCAAGTAAGGGCAGTCACTCCTCATCTCAAACGAACTACATCATTCATGAAGCTCACACGTTTCTCATCTTAACTGACAAGCATTGGATGTTAGAGGACCAGTGCTTTGTATGAGTTTCAGAAGCAGAGTTGGAATAGATATGGTCCGTATGTGTAGGAAACACCGTTCATTTGTTCTTAGCACACTCACGTTTCCTGCTGTATTAGAGAATCTAGAAAGCAAGGGCGTGCTTCTTGCTCTAAAGCAGAGTGTGATCCATGGAAGAGAACTATGCTTTCTGTTTCCCTTCAGAAATGGAGTTAAATCCCAGGCTCTGTGTCTTCCTACAATAAAGACTTCGTTTCAGGTAAGGGCAGTCACTTTTCAGCTAAAATGAAGTACATCCTTCATGAAGGTCACACGTTTCTCCTCTTAACTGACAAGCATTGGATGTTAGAGGGCCTGAGCTTTGTATCAATTTCAGAGGCAGAGTTGGTCTAGATATGGTACAAATGTGTAAGAAACACCGTTCTTTTGTTCTCAGCACACTCATGTTTCCTGCTGTCTTAGAGATTCTAGAAAGCAAGAGCGTCCTTCTTGCTTTAAAGCAGAGTGTGATGTATATATGAGAACCCTGTTGTGTGTTTCACTTCAGAAATGGAGTTAAACCCCAGGCTCTGAGTCTTCCCACAAGAAAAACTTCGTTTCAGGTAAGGGCAGTTATTTACAGCTCAAACGAACTACATCGTTCATGAAGCTCTCACGTTTCTCATCTTAACTGACAAGCATCGGATGTTATAGGACCAGTGCTTTGTATGAGTTTCAGAAGCAGAGTTGGAATAGATATGGTCCTATGTGTAGGAAACAGCGTTCTTTTGTTCTCAGCACACTCAAGTTTCCTACTGTCTTAGAGACTCTAGAAAGCAAGAGCGTGCTTCTTGCTCTAAAGCAGAGTGTGATCAATGGATGAGAACTCTGCTGTGTGTTTCCCTTCAGAAATGGAGTTAAATCCCAGGCTCTGAGGCTTCCTACAAACAAGACTTCATTTCAGGTAAGGGCAGTTACTTTACAGCTCAAACGAACTACATCTTTCACGAAGCTCACACGTTTCTCCTCTTAACTGACAAGCATTGGATGTTAGTGGACCTGTGGTTTGTTTCAGTTTCACAAGCAGAGTAGGACTAGATATGGTCCACATGTGTAGGAAACACCGTTCTTTTGTTCTCATCACACTCAGGTTTTCCTGGTGCCTTAGTGACTCTGGAAAGCAAGCGCGTGCTTCTTGCTCTAAAGCAGAGTGTCATCAATGGATGAGAACTCTGCTGTGTGCTTCACTTCAGAAATGGAGTTAAATCCCAGGCTCTGAGTCTTCCTACAAGCAAGACTTCATTTCAAGTAAGGGCAGTTACATTACAGCTCAAATGAACTACATCGTTCACAAAGCTCACACGTTTCTCATCTTAAATGACAAGCATTGCATGTTAGAGGACTTGTGCTTTGTATCAATTTCAGAGGCAGAGTTGGACTAGATATGGTCGGTATGTGTAGGAAACACCGTTCATTTGTTCTTAGCACACACACGTTTCCTACTGTATTAGAGAATCTAGAAAGCAAGAGCTTGCTTCTCACTCTAAAGCAGAGTGTGATCAATGGATGAGAACTATGCTGTGTGTTTCACTTCAGAAATGGAGTTAAATCCCAGGCTCCGAGTCTTCCTACAAGCAAGACTTCATTTCAGGTAAGGGCAGTTACTTTACACCTCAAACGAACTACATCATTCACGAAGCTCACACGTTTATCATCTTAACTGACAAGCATTGGATGTTAGTGGACCTGTGGTTTGTTTCAGTTTCACAAGCAGAGTTGGACTAGATATGGTCCGCATGTGTAGGAAACACCGTTCTTTTGTTCTCATCACACTCAGGTTTCCTGCTGCCTTAGTGACTCTGGAAAGCAAGAGTGTGCTTCTTGCTCTAAAGCAGAGTGTCATCAATGGATGAGAACTCTGCTGTGTGTTTCACTTCAGAAATGGAGTTAAATCCCAGGCTCTGAGTCTTCCTACAAGCAAGACTTCATTTCAGGTAAGGGCAGTTACATTAGAGCTCAAATGAACTACATCGTTCACGAAGCTCACACATTTCTCATCTTAAATGACAAGCATTGGATGTTAGAGGACCTGTGCTTTGTATCAATTTCAGAGGCAGAGTTGGACTAGATATGGTCCGTATGTGTAGGAAACACCGTTCTTTTGTTCTAAGCACACTCATGATTCCTGCTGTCTTAGAGAGTCTAGAAAGCAAGAGTGTGCTTCTTGCTCTAAAGCAGAGTGTGATCTATATATCAGAACTCTGTTGTGTGTTTCCATGCAGAAATGGAGGTAAATTCCAGGCTCTGTGACTTCCTACAAGCAAGAATTCCTTTCAAGTAAGGGCAGTCACTGTTCATCTCAAACGAACTACATCGTTCATGAAGCTCACACATTTCTCATCTTAACCGACAAGCATTGGATGTTAGAGGACCAGTGCTTTGTATCAGTTTCAGAAGCAGAGTTGGACTAGATATTGTCTGTATGTGTAGGAAACCCCGTTCATTTTTTCTTAGCACACTCACGTTTCCTGCTGTATTAGAGAATCTACAAAGCAAGAGCATACTTCTTGCTCTAAAGCAGAGTGTGATCCATGGAAGAGAATTATGCTTTTGTGTTTCCCTTCAGAAATGGAGTTAAATCCCAGGCTCTGTGTCTTCCTACAATAAAGACTTCGTTTCAGGTAATGGCAGTCACTTTTCAGCTCATATGAAGTACATCCTTCACTAAGCTCACACGTTTCTCATCTTAACTGACAAGCATTGGATGTTAGAGGACCTGTGCTTTTTATTAATTTGAGGGGCAGAGTTGGACTAGATATGGTCCTTATGTGTAGGAAAAACAGTTCTTTTGTTCTCAGCACACTCATGTTTCCTGCTGTCCTAGAGACTCTAGAAAGCAAGAGCGTGCTTGTTGCTCTAAAGCAGAGTATGATCTATATATGACAACTCTGCTGTGTGTTTCACTTCAGAAATGGAATTAAACCCCAGGTTGTGAGTCCTCCTACAAGCAACACTTCGTTTCAGGTAAGGGCAGTTACTTTACAGCTCAAACGAACTACATCGTACACGAAGCTCACACGTTTCTCATCTTAACTGACAAGCATTGGATGTTACAGGACCTGAGCTTTGTATCAATTTCAGAGGCAGAGTTGGAGTAGATATGGTCCGAATGTGTAAGAAACACCGTTCTTTTGCTCTCAGCACACTCATGTTTCCTGCTCTCTTAGAGACTCTAGAAAGCAAGAGCTTGCTTCTCACTCTAAAGCAGAGTGTGATCAATGGATGAGAACTATGCTGTGTGTTTCACTTCAGAAATGGAGTTAAATCCCAGGCTCTGAGTCTTCCTACAAACAAGATTTCGTTTCAGGTAAGGGCAGTTACTTTACAGCTCAAACGAACTACATCATTCACGAAGCTCACACGTTTATCATCTTAACTGACAAGCATTGGATGTTAGTAGACCTGTGGTTTGTTTCAGTTTCACAAGCAGAGTTGGACTAGATATGGTCTGTATGTGTAGGAAACACAATTCTTTTGTTCCCATCACACTCAGGTTTCCTGCTGCCTTAGTGCCTCTGGAAAGCAAGTGCGTGCTTCTTGTTCTAAAGCAGAGTATCATCAATGGCTGAGAACTCTGCTGTGTGTTTCACTTCAGAAATGGAGTTAAATCCCAGGCTCTGAGTCTTCCTACAAACAAGACTTCATTTCAGGTAAGGGCAGTTACATTACACCTCAAATGAACTACATCGTTCATGAAGCTCACACGATTCTCATCTTAAATGACAAGCATTGGATGTTAGAGGACCTGTGCTTTGTATCAATTTCAGAGGCAGAGTTGGACTAGATATGGTCCGTATGTGTAGGAAACACCGTTCTTTTGTTCTCAGCACACTCATGATTCCTGTAGTCTTAGAGAGTCTAGAAAGCAAGAGTGTGCTTCTTGCTCTAAAGCAGAATGTGATCTATATATCAGAACTCTGTTGTGTGTTTCCATGCAGAAATGGAGTTATATTCCAGGCTCTGTGACTTCCTACAAGCAAGAATTCCTTACAAGTAAGGGCAGTCACTGTTCATCTCAAACGAACTACATCGTTCATGAAGCTCACACGTTTCTCATCTTAACTGACAAGCATTGGAGGTTAGAGGACCAGTGCTTTGTATCAGTTTCAGAAGCAGAGTTGTACTAGATATGGTCCGTATGTGTAGGAAACACCGTTCATTTGTTCTTAGCACACTCACGTTTCCTGCTGTATTAGAGAATCTAGAAAGCAAGAGCATGCTTCTTGCTCTAAAGCAGAGTGTGATCAATGGATGAGAACTATGCTGTGTGTTTCACTTCAGAAATGGAGTTAAATCCCAGACTCTGAGTCTTCCTAAAAACAAGAATTCGTTTCAGGTAAGGGCAGTTACTTTACAGCTCAAACGAACTACATCATTCATGAAGCTGCCACGTTTATCATCTTAACTGACAAGCATTGGATGTTAGTGGACCTGTGGTTTTTTTCAGTTTCACAAGCAGAGTTGGACTAGATATTGTCCGTATGTGGAGGAAACACCGTTCTTTTGTTCTCATCACACTCAGGTTTCCTGGTGCCTTAGTGATTCTGGAAAGCTAGAGCGTGCTTCTGGCTCTTAAGCAGAGTGTCATCAATGGATGAGAACTCTGCTGTGTGTTTCACTTCAGGAATGGAGTTAAATCCCATGCTCTGTGTCTTCCTACAACAAGATTTCATTTCAGGTAAGGGCAGTTACATTACAGCTCAAATGAACTACATCATTCACGAAGCTCACACATTTCTCATCTTAAATGACAAGCATTGGATATTAGAGGACCTCTGCTTTGTATCAATTTCAGAGGCAGAGTTGGAATAGATATGGTCCTATGTGTAGGAAACACCGTTCTTTTGTTCTCAGCACACTCACGTTTCCTGCTGTCTTAGAGACTCTAGAAAGCAAGAGCGTGCATCTTGCTCTAAAGCAGAGTGTGATCAATGGATGAGAACTCTGCTCTGTGTTTCCCTTCAGAAATGGAGTTAAATCCCAGGCTCTGAGGCTTCCTACAAACAAGACTTCGTTTCAGGCAAGGGCAGTTACTTTACAGCTCAAACGAACTACATCTTTCACGAAGCTCACACGTTTCTCATCTTAACTGACAAGCATTAGATGTTAGAGGACCAGTGCTTTGTATCAGCTTCAGAAGCAGAGTTGGACTACATATGGTCCGTATGTGTAGGAAACACCGTTCTTTTGTTCTCAGCACACTCACGTTTCCTGCTGTTTTAGAGAATATAGAGAGCAAGAGGCTGCTTCTTGCTCTGAATCAGCGTGTGATCCATGGATGAGAACTATGCTGTGTGTTTCCCTTCAGAAATGGAGTTAAATCCCAGGCTCTGAGTCTTCCTACAAGCAAGACTTCATTTCAGGTAAGGGCAGTTACATTACAGATCAAAAGAACTACATCGTTCACGAAGCTCACACGTTTCTCATCTTAAATGACAAGCATTGGATGTTAGAGGACCTGTGCTTTGTATCAATTTCAGAGGCAGAGTTGGACTAGATATGGTCCGTATGTGTAGGAAACATCGTTCATTTTTTCTTAGCACACTCACGTTTCCTACTGTATTAGAGAATGTAGAAAGCAAGAGCGTGCTTCTTGCTCTAAAGCAGAGTGTGATCCATGGAAGAGAACTATGCTTTGTGTTTCCGTTCAGAAATGGAGTTAAATCCCAGGCTCTGTGTCTTCCTACAATAAAGACTTCGTTTCAGGTAAGGGCAGTCACTTTTCAGCTCAAATGAAGTACATCCTTCACGAAGCTCACACATTTCTCATCTTAACTGACAAGCATTGGATGTTAGAGGACCTGAGCTTTGTATCAATTTCAGAGGCAGAGTTGGACTAGATATGGTCCGAATGTGTAAGAAACACCGTTCTTTTGCTCTCAGCACACTCAGGTTTACTGCTGCCTTAGTGACTCTGGAAAGCAAGAGCGTGCTTCTTGCTCTAAAGCAGAGTGTCATAAATGGATGAGAACTCTGCTGTATGTTTCACTTCAGAAATGGAGTTAAATCCCAGGCTCTCAGTCTTCCTACATGCAAGACTTCATTTCAGGTAAGGGCAGTTACATTACAGCTCAAATGAACTACATCGTTCACGAAGCTCACTTGTTTCTCATCTTAAATGACAAGCATTGGATGTTAGAGGACCTGTGCTTTGTATCAATTTCAGAGGCAGAGTTGGACTAGATATGGTCCGTATGTGTAGGAAACATCGTTCATTTGTTCTTAGCACACTCACGTTTCCTACTGTATTAGAGAATGTCGAAAGCAAGAGCGTGCTTCTTGCTCTAAAGCAGAGTGTGATCCATGGAAGAGAACTATGCTTTGTGTTTCCGTTCAGAAATGGAGTTAAATCCCCGGCTCTGTGTCTTCCTACAATAAAGACTTCGTTTCAGGTAACGGCAGTCACTTTTCAGCTCAAATGAAGTACATCATTCAAGAAGCTCACACGTTTCTCATCTTAACTGACAAGCATTGGATGTTAGAGGACCTGAGCTTTGTATCAATTTCAGAGGCAGAGTTGGACTAGATATGGTCCGATTGTGTAAGAAACACCGTTCTTTTGTTCTCAGCACACTCATGATTCCTGCTGTCTTAGAGAGTCTAGAAAGCAAGAGTGTGCTTCTTGCTCTAAAGCAGAGTGTGATCTATATATGAAAACTCTGCTGTGTGTTTCACTTCAGAAATGGAGTTAAATCCCAGGCTCTTAGTCTTCCTACAAACAAGACTTCGTTTCAGGGAAGGACAGTTATTTTACAGCTCAAAAGAACTACATCGTTCACAAAGCTCACACGTTTCTCATCTTAAATGACAAGCATTGGATGCTGGAGGACCTGTGCTTTGTATCAATTTCAGAGGCAGAGTTGGACTCGATATGGCCCGAATGTGTAAGAAACACCGTTCTTTTGTTCTCAGCACACTCACGTTTCCTGCTGTCTTAGAGACTCTAGAAAGGGAGAGGGTGCTTCTTGTTCTAAAGCAGAGTGTGATCAATGGATGAGAACTCTGCTGTGTGTTTCACTTCAGAAATGGAGTTAAATCCCAGGCTCTGAGTCTTCCTACAAACAAAACTCTGTTTCAGGGAAGGGCAGTAACTTTACAGCTCAAATAAACTACATCGTTCACGAAGCTCACACGTTTCTCATCTTAAATGACAAGCATTGGATGCTGGAGGACCTGTGCTTTGTATCAATTTCAGAGGCAGAGTTGGACTCGATATGGCTCGAATGTGTAAGAAAAACCGTTCTTTTATTCTCAGCACACTCATGTTTCCTGCTGTCCTAGAGACTCTAGAAAGCAAGAGCCTGCTTCTTGCTCTAAAGCAGAGTGTGATCTATAAATGAGAACTCTGCTTTGTTTTTCACTTCAGAAATGGAGTTAAACCTCAGGCTCTGAGTCTTCCTAAAAGCAACACTTCGTTTCAGGTAAGGGCAGTTACTTTACAGCTCAAACGAACTACATCATTAACGAAGCTCACACGTTTCTCATCTTAACTGACAAGCATTGGATGTTAGAGGACCAGCGCTTTGTATCAGTTTCAGAAGCAGAGTTGGACTAGATATGGTCCATATGTGTAAGAAACACCGTTCTTTTGCTCTCAGCACACTCAGGTTTCCTGCTGCCTTAGTGACTCTGGAAAGCAAGAGCGTGCTTCTTGCTCTAAAGCAGAGTGTCATCAATGGATGAGAACTCTGCTGTGTGTTTCACTTCAGAAATGGAGTTAAATCCCAGGCTCTGAGTCTTCCTACAAACAAGACTTCATTTCAGGTAAGGGCAGTTACATTACAGCTCAAATGAACTACATCGTTCACGAAGCTCACACGTTTCTCATCTTAAATGACAAGCATTGGATGTTAGAGGACCTGTGCTTTGTATCAATTTCAGAGGCAGAGTTGGACTAGATATGGTCCGTATGTGTAGGAAACATCGTTCATTTGTTCTTAGCACACTCACGTTTCCTACTGTATTAGAGAATGTGGAAAGCAAGAGCGTGCTTCTTGCTCTAAAGCAGAGTGTGATCCATGGAAGAGAACTATGCTTTGTGTTTCCGTACAGAAATGGAGTTAAATCCCAGGTTCTGTGTCTAACTACAATAAAGACTTCGTTTCAGGTAAGGGCAGTCACTTTTCAGCTCAAATGAAGTACATCCTTCACGAAGCTCACACGTTTCTCATCTTAACTGACAAGCATTGGATGTTAGAGGACCTGAGCTTTGTATCAATTTCAGAGGCAGAGTTGGACTAGATATGGTCCGAATGTGTAAGAAACACCGTTCTATTTCTCTCAGCACACTCAAATTTCCTGCTGCCTTAGTGACTCTGGAAAGCAAGAGCGTGCTTCTTGCTCTAAAGCAGAGTGTCATCAATGGATGAGAACTCTGCTGTGTGTTTCACTTCAGAAATGGAGTTAAATCCCAGCTCTGAGTCTTCCTACAAGCAAGACTTCATTTCAGGTAAGGGCAGTTACATTACAGCTCAAATGAACTACATCATTCACGAAGCTCACACGTTTCTCATCTTAAATGACAAGCATTGGATGTTTGAGGACCTGTGCTTTGTATCAATTTCAGAGGCAGAGTTGGATAGATATGGTCCGTATGTGTAGGAAACATCGTTCATTTGTTCTTAGCACACTCACGTTTCCTACTGTATTAGAGAATGTAGAAACAAGAGCGTGCTTCTTGCTCTAAAGCAGAGTGTGATCCATGGAAGAGAACTATGCTTTTTGTTTCCGTTCAGAAATGGAGTTAAATCCCAGGCTCTGTGTCTTCCTACAATAAAGACTTCATTTCAGGTAAGGGCAGTCACTTTTCAGCTCAAATGAAGTACATCGTTCATGAAGCTCTCACGTTTCTCATCTTAACTGACAAGCATCAGATGTTATAGGACCAGTGCTTTGTATCAGTTTCAGAAGCCGAGTTGGAATAGATATGGTCCTATGTGTAGGAAACACCGTTCTTTTGTTCTCAGCACACTCACGTTTCCTGCTGTCTTAGAGACTCTAGAAAGCAAGAGCGTGCTTCTTGCTCTAAAGCAGAGTGTGATCAATGGATGAGAACTCTGCTGTGCGTTTCCCTTCAGAAATGGAGTTAAATCCCAGGCTCTGAGGCTTCCTACAAAGAAGACTTCGTTTCAGGTAAGGGCAGTTACTTTACAGCTCAAACGAACTACATCTTTCACGAAGCTCACACGTTTCTCATCTTAACTGACAAGCATTGGATGTTAGAGGACCAGTGCTTTGTATCATTTTCAGAAGCAGAGTTGGACTACATATGGTCCGTATGTGTAGGAAACACCGTTCTTTGTTCTCAGCTCACTAACGTTTCCTGCTGTATTAGAGAATCTAGAGAGCAAGATGCTGATTCTTGTTCTGAAGCAGAGTATGATCCATGGATGAGAACTATGCCGTATGTTTCCCTTCAGAAATGGAGTTAAATCCCAGGCTCTGAGTCTTCCTACAAACAAGACTTCGTTTCAGGGAAGGGCAGTTACATTACAGCTCAAATAAACTATATCGTTCAGGAAGCTCACACGTTTCTCATCTTAAATGACAAGCATTGGATGTTAGAGGACCTGTGCTTTGTATCAATTTCAGAGGCAGAGTTGGACTAGATATGGTCCGTATGTGTAGGAAACATCGTTCATTTGTTCTTAGCACACTCACGTTTCCTACTGTATTAGAGAATGTAGAAAGCAAGAGCGTGCTTCTTGCTCTAAAGCAGAGTGTGATCCATGGAAGAGAACTATGCTTTGTGTTTCCGTTCAGAAATGGAGTTAATTCCCAGGCTCTGTGTCTTCCTACAATAAAGACTTCGTTTCAGGTAAGGGCAGTCGCTTTTCAGCTCAAATGAAGTACATCCTTCACAAAGCTCACACGTTTCTCATCTTAACTGACAAGCATTGGATGTTAGAGGACCTGAGCTTTGTATCAATTTCAGAGGCAGAGTTGGACTAGATATGGTCCGAATGTGTAGGAAACACCGTTCTTTTGTTCTCAGCACACTCACGTTTCCTGCTGTATTAGAGAATGTAGAGAGCAAGAGGGTGCTTCTTGCTCTGAAGCAGAGTGTGATCCATGGATGAGAATTATGCTTTGTGTTTCCGTTCAGAAATGGAGTTAAATCACTTGCTCTGTGTGTTTCAACATGCAAGACTTCGTTTCAGGAAAGGGCAGTCACTTTAAAGCTCAAACGAACTACATCGTTCATGAATCTAACACGTTTCTCATCTTAACTGACAAGCATTGGATGTTAGAGGACCTGTGCTTTGTATCAATTTCAGAGGCAGAGTTGGACTAGATATGGTCCGTATGTGTAGGAAACACCGTTCTTTTGTTCTCAGCACACTCATGATTCCTGCTGTCTAAGAGACTCTAGAAAGCAAGAGCGTGCTTCTTGCTATAAAGCAGAGTATGATCTATATATAACAACTCTGCTGGGTTTTTCACTTCAGAAATGGAGTTAAACCCCAGGCTTTCAGTCTTCCTACAAACAAGACTTCGTTTCAGGGAAGGGCAGTTACTTTACAGCTCAAATGAAGTACATCGTTCACGAAGCTCACACGTTTCTCATCCTAAATGACAAGCATTGGATGCTGGAGGACCTGTGCTTTGTATCAAGTTCAGAGGCAGAGTTGGACTCGATATGGCCCGAATGTGTAAGAAACACCGTACTTTCGTTCTCAGCACACTCATGTTTCCTGCTCTCCAAGAGACTCTAGAAAGCAAGAGTGTGCTTCTTGCTCTAAAGCAGAGTATGATCTATACAGGACAACTCTGCTGTGTGTTTCACTTCAGAAATGGAGTTAAACCCCAGGCTCTGAGTCTTCCTACAAGCAACACTTCGTTTCAGGTAAGGGCATTTACTTTACAGCTCAAAGGAACTACATCGTTCATGAAGCTCACTCTTTTCTCATCTTAACTGACAAGCATTGGATGCTGGAGGACATGTGCTTTGTATCAATTTCAGAGGCAGAGTTGGACTCAATATGGCCCGAATGTGTAAGAAACACCGTTCTTTTGTTCTCAGCACACTCAGGTTTCCTGCTGCCTTAGTGACTCTGGAAAGCAAGAGCGTGCTTCTTGCTCTAAAGCAGAGTGTGATCAATGGATGAGAACTCTGCTGTGTGTTTCACTTCAGAAATGGAATTAAATCCCAGGCTCTGAGTCTTCCTACTAACAAGATATCGTTTCAGGGAAGGGCAGTTACTTTACAGCTCAAACGAACTACATCATTCACGAAGCTCACACGTTTCTCATCTTAAATGACAAGCATTGGATGCTGGAGGACCTCTGCTTTGTATCAATTTCAGAGGCAGAGTTGGACTCGATATGGCCTGAATGTGTAAGAAACACCGTTCTTTTGTTCTCAGCACACTCATGATTCCTGCTCTCTTAGAGAGTCTAGAAAGCAAGAGTGTGCTTCTTGCTCTAAAGCAGAGTGTGATCTATATATGAGAACTCTGCTGTGTGTTTCACTTCAGAAATGGAGTTAAATCCCAGGCTCTTAGTCTTCCTACAAATAAGACTTCGTTTCAGGGAAGGACAGTTATTTTACAGCACAAAAGAACTACATCGTTCACGAAGCTCACACGTTTCTCATCTTAAATGACAAGCATTGGATGCTGGAGGACCTGTGCTTTGTATCAATTTCAGAGGCAGATTTGGACTCGATATGGCCCGAATGTGTAAGAAACACCGTTCTTTTGTTCTCAGCACACTCACGTTTCCTGCTTTCTTAGAGACTCTAGAAAGGTAGAGGGTGCTTCTTACTCTAAAGCAGAGTGTGATCAGTGGATGAGAACTCTGCTGTGTGTTTCACTTCAGAAATGGAGTTAAATCCCAGGCTCTGAGTCTTCCTACAAACAAGATATCGTTTCAGGGAAGGGCAGTTACTTTACAGCTCAAACGAACTACATCATTCACGAAGCTCACACGTTTCTCATCTTAACTGACAAGCATTGGATGTTAGAGGACCAGTGCTTTGTATCAGTTTCAGAAGCAGAGTTGGACTAGATATGGTCCGTATGTGTAAGAAACACCGTTCTTTTGCTCTCAGCACACTCAGGTTTCCTGCTGCCTTAGTGACTCTGGAAAGCAAGAGCGTGCTTCTTGCTCTAAAGCACAGTGTCATCAATGGATGAAAACTCTGCTGTGTGTTTCATTTCATAAATGGAGTTAAATCCCAGGCTCCGAGTCTTCCTACAGCAAGACTTCATTTCAGGTAAGGGCAGTTACATTACAGCTCAAATGAACTACATCGTTCACGAAGCTCACACGTTTCTCATCTTAAATGACAAGCATTGGATGTTAGAGGACCTGTGCTTTGTATCCATTTCAGAGGCAGAGTTGGACTAGATATGGTCCGTATGTGTAGGAAACACCGTTCTTTGTTCTCAGCACACTCATGATTCCTGCTGTCTTAGAGAGTCTAGAAAGCAAGAGTGTGCTTCTTGCTCTAAAGCAGAGTGTGATCTATATATGAGAACTCTGCTGTGTGTTTTACTTCAGAAATGGAGTTAAACCCCAGGCTCTGAGTCTTCCTACAAACAAGACTTCGTTTCACGGAAGGGCAGTTACTTTACAGCTCAAATGAACTACATCGTTCACGAAGCTCACACGTTTCTCATCTTAACTGACAAGCATTGGATGTTAGAGGACCAGTGCTGTGTATCAGTTTCAGAAGCAGGGTTGGACTAGATATGGTCCCTATGTGTAGGAAACACCGTTCTTTTGTTCTCAGCACACTCACGTTTCCTGCTGTCTTAGAGACTCTAGAAAGATAGAGGGTGCTTCTTACTCTAAAGCAGAGTGTGATAAATGGATGAGAACTCTGCTGTGTGTTTCACTTCAGAAATGGAGTTAAATCCCAGGCTCTGAGTCTTCCTACAAACAAGATATCGTTTCAGGGAAGGGCAGTTACTTTACAGCTCAAACGAACTACATCGTTCACGAAGCTCACACGTTTCTCATCTTAAATGACAAGCATTGGATGCTGGAGGACCTCTGCTTTGTATCAATTTCAGAGGCAGAGTTGGACTCGATATGGCCCGAATGTGTAAGAAACACCGTTCTTTTGTTCTCAGCACACTCATGTTTCCTGCTGTCCAAGAGACTCTAGAAAGCAAGAGCGTGCTTCTTGCTCTAAAGCAGAGTATGATCTATATATGACAACTCTGCTGTGTGTTTTACTTCAGAAATGGAGTTAAACCCCAGGCTCTGAGTCTTCCTACAGGCAACACTTCGTTTCAGGGAAGGGCAGTTACTTTACTTCTCAAAGGAACAACATCGTTCACGAAGCTCACACGTTTCTCATCTTAAATGACAAGCATTGGATGTTAGAGGACCTGTGCTTTGTATCAATTTCAGAGGCAGAGTTGGACTAGATATGGTCCGTATGTGTAGGAAACACCGTTCTTTTGTTCTCAGCACACTCATGATTCCTGCTGTCTTTGAGAGTCTAGAAAGCAAGAGTGTGCTTCTTGCTCTAAAGCAGAGTGTGATCTATATATGAGAACTCTGCTGTGTGTTTCACTTCAGAAATGGAGTTAAATCCCAGGCTCCGAGTCTTCCTACAAGCAAGACTTCATTTCAGGTAAGGGCAGTTACATTACAGCTCAAATGAACTACATCGTTCACGAAAGTCACACGTTTCTCATCTTAAATGACAAGCATTGGATGTTAGAGGACCTGTGGTTTGTATCAATTTCAGAGGCAGAGTTGGACTAGATATGGTCCGTATGTGTAGGAAACACCGTTCTTTTGTTCTCAGCACACTCATGTTTCGTGCTGCCTAAGAGAGTCTAGAAAGCAAGAGTCTGCTTCTTGCTCTAAAGCAGAGTGTGATCTATATATGAGAACTCTGCTGTGTGTTTCACTTCAGAAAGGGAGTTAAATCCCAGGCTCTTAGTCTTCCTACAAACAAGACTTCGTTTCAGGGAAGGGCAGTTATTTTACAGCTCAAACGAACTACATCGTTCACGAAGCTCACACGTTTCTCATCTTAACTGACAAGCATTGGATGCTGGAGGAACTGTGCTTTGTATCAATTTCAGAGGCAGAGTTGGACTCAATATGGCCCGAATGTGTAAGAAACACCGTTCTTTTGTTCTCAGCACACTCAGGTTTCCTGCTGCCTTAGTGACTCTGGAAAGCAAGAGCGTGCTTCTTGCTCTAAAGCAGAGTGTCATCAATGGATGAAAACTCTGTTGTGTGTTTCACTTCAGAAATGGAGTTAAATCCCAGGCTCTGTGTCTTCCTACAACAAGACGTAATTTCAGGTAAGGGCAGTTATTTTACAGCTCAAAAGAACTACATCGTTCACGAAGCTCACACGTTTCTCATCTTAAATGACAAGCATTGGATGTTAGAGGACCAGTGCTGTGTATCAGTTTCAGAAGCAGGGTTGGACTAGATATGGTCCGTATGTGTAGGAAACACCGTTCTTTTGTTCTCAGCACACGCACATTTCCTGCTGTCTTAGAGACTCTAGAAAGATAGAGGGTGCTTCTTACTCTAAAGCAGAGTGTGATCAATGGATGAGAACTCTGCTGTGTGTTTCACTTCAGAAATGGAGTTAAATCCCAGGCTCTGAGTCTTCCTACAAACAAGATATCATTTCAGGGAAGGGCAGTTACTTTACAGCTCAAACGAACTACATCGTTCACGAAGCTCACATGTTTCTCATCTTAAATGACAAGCATTGGTTGCTGGAGGACCTCTGCTTTGTATCAATTTCAGAGGCAGAGATGGACTCGATATGGCCCGAATGTGTAAGAAACACCGTTCTTTTGTTCTCAGCACACTCATGTTTCCTGCTGTCCTAGAGACTCTAGAAAGCAAGGGCGTGCTTCTTGCTCTAAAGCAGAGTATGATCTATATATGACAACTCTGCTGTGTGTTTCACTTCAGAAATGGAGTTAAACCCCAGGCTCTGAGTCTTCCTACAAGCAACACTTCATTTCAGGTAAGGGCAGTTACTTTACAGCTCAAACGAACTACATCATTCACGAAGCTCACACGTTTCTCATCTTAACTGACAAGCATTGGATGTTAGAGGACCAGCGCTTTGTATCAGTTTCAGAAGCAGAGTTGGACTAGATATGGTCCATATGTGTAAGAAACACCGTTCTTTTGCTCTCAGCACACTCAGGTTTCCTGCTGCCTTAGTGACTCTGGAAAGCAAGAGCGTGCTTCTTGCTCTAAAGCAGAGTGTCATCAATGGATGAGAACTCTGCTGTGTGTTTCACTTCAGAAATGGAGTTAAATCCCAGGCTCTGAGTCTTCCTACAAACAAGACTTCATTTCAGGTAAGGGCAGTTACATTACAGCTCAAATGAACTACATCGTTCACGAAGCTCACACGTTTCTCATCTTAAATGACAAGCATTGGATGTTAGAGGACCTGTGCTTTGTATCAATTTCAGAGGCAGAGTTGGACTAGATATGGTCCGTATGTGTAGGAAACATCGTTCATTTGTTCTTAGCACACTCACGTTTCCTACTGTATTAGAGAATGTGGAAAGCAAGAGCGTGCTTCTTGCTCTAAAGCAGAGTGTGATCCATGGAAGAGAACTATGCTTTGTGTTTCCGTACAGAAATGGAGTTAAATCCCAGGTTCTGTGTCTAACTACAATAAAGACTTCGTTTCAGGTAAGGGCAGTCACTTTTCAGCTCAAATGAAGTACATCCTTCACGAAGCTCACACGTTTCTCATCTTAACTGACAAGCATTGGATGTTAGAGGACCTGAGCTTTGTATCAATTTCAGAGGCAGAGTTGGACTAGATATGGTCCGAATGTGTAAGAAACACCGTTCTATTTCTCTCAGCACACTCAAATTTCCTGCTGCCTTAGTGACTCTGGAAAGCAAGAGCGTGCTTCTTGCTCTAAAGCAGAGTGTCATCAATGGATGAGAACTCTGCTGTGTGTTTCACTTCAGAAATGGAGTTAAATCCCAGCTCTGAGTCTTCCTACAAGCAAGACTTCATTTCAGGTAAGGGCAGTTACATTACAGCTCAAATGAACTACATCATTCACGAAGCTCACATGTTTCTCATCTTAAATGACAAGCATTGGATGTTTGAGGACCTGTGCTTTGTATCAATTTCAGAGGCAGAGTTGGATAGATATGGTCCGTATGTGTAGGAAACATCGTTCATTTGTTCTTAGCACACTCACGTTTCCTACTGTATTAGAGAATGTAGAAACAAGAGCGTGCTTCTTGCTCTAAAGCAGAGTGTGATCCATGGAAGAGAACTATGCTTTTTGTTTCCGTTCAGAAATGGAGTTAAATCCCAGGCTCTGTGTCTTCCTACAATAAAGACTTCATTTCAGGTAAGGGCAGTCACTTTTCAGCTCAAATGAAGTACATCGTTCATGAAGCTCTCACGTTTCTCATCTTAACTGACAAGCATCAGATGTTATAGGACCAGTGCTTTGTATCAGTTTCAGAAGCCGAGTTGGAATAGATATGGTCCTATGTGTAGGAAACACCGTTCTTTTGTTCTCAGCACACTCACGTTTCCTGCTGTCTTAGAGACTCTAGAAAGCAAGAGCGTGCTTCTTGCTCTAAAGCAGAGTGTGATCAATGGATGAGAACTCTGCTGTGCGTTTCCCTTCAGAAATGGAGTTAAATCCCAGGCTCTGAGGCTTCCTACAAAGAAGACTTCGTTTCAGGTAAGGGCAGTTACTTTACAGCTCAAACGAACTACATCTTTCACGAAGCTCACACGTTTCTCATCTTAACTGACAAGCATTGGATGTTAGAGGACCAGTGCTTTGTATCATTTTCAGAAGCAGAGTTGGACTACATATGGTCCGTATGTGTAGGAAACACCGTTCTTTGTTCTCAGCTCACTAACGTTTCCTGCTGTATTAGAGAATCTAGAGAGCAAGATGCTGATTCTTGCTCTGAAGCAGAGTATGATCCATGGATGAGAACTATGCCGTATGTTTCCCTTCAGAAATGGAGTTAAATCCCAGGCTCTGAGTCTTCCTACAAACAAGACTTCGTTTCAGGGAAGGGCAGTTACATTACAGCTCAAATAAACTATATCGTTCACGAAGCTCACACGTTTCTCATCTTAAATGACAAGCATTGGATGTTAGAGGACCTGTGCTTTGTATCAATTTCAGAGGCAGAGTTGGACTAGATATGGTCCGTATGTGTAGGAAACATCGTTCATTTGTTCTTAGCACACTCACGTTTCCTACTGTATTAGAGAATGTAGAAAGCAAGAGCGTGCTTCTTGCTCTAAAGCAGAGTGATCCATGGAAGAGAACTATGCTTTGTGTTTCCGTTCAGAAATGGAGTTAATTCCCAGGCTCTGTGTCTTCCTACAATAAAGACTTCGTTTCAGGTAAGGGCAGTCGCTTTTCAGCTCAAATGAAGTACATCCTTCACAAAGCTCACACGTTTCTCATCTTAACTGACAAGCATTGGATGTTAGAGGACCTGAGCTTTGTATCAATTTCAGAGGCAGAGTTGGACTAGATATGGTCCGAATGTGTAGGAAACACCGTTCTTTTGTTCTCAGCACACTCACGTTTCCTGCTGTATTAGAGAATGTAGAGAGCAAGAGGGTGCTTCTTGCTCTGAAGCAGAGTGTGATCCATGGATGAGAATTATGCTGTGTGTTTCCGTTCAGAAATGGAGTTAAATCACTTGCTCTGTGTGTTTCAACATGCAAGACTTCGTTTCAGGAAAGGGCAGTCACTTTAAAGCTCAAACGAACTACATCGTTCATGAATCTAACACGTTTCTCATCTTAACTGACAAGCATTGGATGTTAGAGGACCTGTGCTTTGTATCAATTTCAGAGGCAGAGTTGGACTAGATATGGTCCGTATGTGTAGGAAACACCGTTCTTTTGTTCTCAGCACACTCATGATTCCTGCTGTCTAAGAGACTCTAGAAAGCAAGAGCGTGCTTCTTGCTATAAAGCAGAGTATGATCTATATATAACAACTCTGCTGGGTTTTTCACTTCAGAAATGGAGTTAAACCCCAGGCTTTCAGTCTTCCTACAAACAAGACTTCGTTTCAGGGAAGGGCAGTTACTTTACAGCTCAAATGAAGTACATCGTTCACGAAGCTCACACGTTTCTCATCCTAAATGACAAGCATTGGATGCTGGAGGACCTGTGCTTTGTATCAAGTTCAGAGGCAGAGTTGGACTCGATATGGCCCGAATGTGTAAGAAACACCGTACTTTCGTTCTCAGCACACTCATGTTTCCTGCTCTCCAAGAGACTCTAGAAAGCAAGAGTGTGCTTCTTGCTCTAAAGCAGAGTATGATCTATACAGGACAACTCTGCTGTGTGTTTCACTTCAGAAATGGAGTTAAACCCCAGGCTCTGAGTCTTCCTACAAGCAACACTTCGTTTCAGGTAAGGGCATTTACTTTACAGCTCAAAGGAACTACATCGTTCATGAAGCTCACTCTTTTCTCATCTTAACTGACAAGCATTGGATGCTGGAGGACCTGTGCTTTGTATCAATTTCAGAGGCAGAGTTGGACTCAATATGGCCCGAATGTGTAAGAAACACCGTTCTTTTGTTCTCAGCACACTCAGGTTTCCTGCTGCCTTAGTGACTCTGGAAAGCAAGAGCGTGCTTCTTGCTCTAAAGCAGAGTGTGATCAATGGATGAGAACTCTGCTGTGTGTTTCACTTCAGAAATGGAGTTAAATCCCAGTCTCTGTGTCTTCCTACTAACAAGATATCGTTTCAGGGAAGGGCAGTTACTTTACAGCTCAAACGAACTACATCATTCACGAAGCTCACACGTTTCTCATCTTAAATGACAAGCATTGGATGCTGGAGGACCTCTGCTTTGTATCAATTTCAGAGGCAGAGTTGGACTCGATATGGCCTGAATGTGTAAGAAACACCGTTCTTTTGTTCTCAGCACACTCATGATTCCTGCTCTCTTAGAGAGTCTAGAAAGCAAGAGTGTGCTTCTTGCTCTAAAGCAGAGTGTGATCTATATATGAGAACTCTGCTGTGTGTTTCACTTCAGAAATGGAGTTAAATCCCAGGCTCTTAGTCTTCCTACAAATAAGACTTCGTTTCAGGGAAGGACAGTTATTTTACAGCACAAAAGAACTACATCGTTCACGAAGCTCACACGTTTCTCATCTTAAATGACAAGCATTGGATGCTGGAGGACCTGTGCTTTGTATCAATTTCAGAGGCAGATTTGGACTCGATATGGCCCGAATGTGTAAGAAACACCGTTCTTTTGTTCTCAGCACACTCACGTTTCCTGCTTTCTTAGAGACTCTAGAAAGGTAGAGGGTGCTTCTTACTCTAAAGCAGAGTGTGATCAGTGGATGAGAACTCTGCTGTGTGTTTCACTTCAGAAATGGAGTTAAATCCCAGGCTCTGAGTCTTCCTACAAACAAGATATCGTTTCAGGGAAGGGCAGTTACTTTACAGCTCAAACGAACTACATCATTCACGAAGCTCACACGTTTCTCATCTTAACTGACAAGCATTGGATGTTAGAGGACCAGTGCTTTGTATCAGTTTCAGAAGCAGAGTTGGACTAGATATGGTCCGTATGTGTAAGAAACACCGTTCTTTTGCTCTCAGCACACTCAGGTTTCCTGCTGCCTTAGTGACTCTGGAAAGCAAGAGCGTGCTTCTTGCTCTAAAGCACAGTGTCATCAATGGATGAAAACTCTGCTGTGTGTTTCATTTCATAAATGGAGTTAAATCCCAGGCTCCGAGTCTTCCTACAGCAAGACTTCATTTCAGGTAAGGGCAGTTACATTACAGCTCAAATGAACTACATCGTTCACGAAGCTCACACGTTTCTCATCTTAACTGACAAGCATTGGATGTTAGAGGACCAGTGCTGTGTATCAGTTTCAGAAGCAGGGTTGGACTAGATATGGTCCCTATGTGTAGGAAACACCGTTCTTTTGTTCTCAGCACACTCACGTTTCCTGCTGTCTTAGAGACTCTAGAAAGATAGAGGGTGCTTCTTACTCTAAAGCAGAGTGTGATAAATGGATGAGAACTCTGCTGTGTGTTTCACTTCAGAAATGGAGTTAAATCCCAGGCTCTGAGTCTTCCTACAAACAAGATATCGTTTCAGGGAAGGGCAGTTACTTTACAGCTCAAACGAACTACATCGTTCACGAAGCTCACACGTTTCTCATCTTAAATGACAAGCATTGGATGCTGGAGGACCTCTGCTTTGTATCAATTTCAGAGGCAGAGTTGGACTCGATATGGCCCGAATGTGTAAGAAACACCGTTCTTTTGTTCTCAGCACACTCATGTTTCCTGCTGTCCAAGAGACTCTAGAAAGCAAGAGCGTGCTTCTTGCTCTAAAGCAGAGTATGATCTATATATGACAACTCTGCTGTGTGTTTTACTTCAGAAATGGAGTTAAACCCCAGGCTCTGAGTCTTCCTACAGGCAACACTTCGTTTCAGGGAAGGGCAGTTACTTTACTTCTCAAAGGAACAACATCGTTCACGAAGCTCACACGTTTCTCATCTTAAATGACAAGCATTGGATGTTAGAGGACCTGTGCTTTGTATCAATTTCAGAGGCAGAGTTGGACTAGATATGGTCCGTATGTGTAGGAAACACCGTTCTTTTGTTCTCAGCACACTCATGATTCCTGCTGTCTTTGAGAGTCTAGAAAGCAAGAGTGTGCTTCTTGCTCTAAAGCAGAGTGTGATCTATATATGAGAACTCTGCTGTGTGTTTCACTTCAGAAATGGAGTTAAATCCCAGGCTCCGAGTCTTCCTACAAGCAAGACTTCATTTCAGGTAAGGGCAGTTACATTACAGCTCAAATGAACTACATCGTTCACGAAAGTCACACGTTTCTCATCTTAAATGACAAGCATTGGATGTTAGAGGACCTGTGGTTTGTATCAATTTCAGAGGCAGAGTTGGACTAGATATGGTCCGTATGTGTAGGAAACACCGTTCTTTTGTTCTCAGCACACTCATGTTTCGTGCTGCCTAAGAGAGTCTAGAAAGCAAGAGTCTGCTTCTTGCTCTAAAGCAGAGTGTGATCTATATATGAGAACTCTGCTGTGTGTTTCACTTCAGAAAGGGAGTTAAATCCCAGGCTCTTAGTCTTCCTACAAACAAGACTTCGTTTCAGGGAAGGGCAGTTATTTTACAGCTCAAACGAACTACATCGTTCACGAAGCTCACACGTTTCTCATCTTAACTGACAAGCATTGGATGCTGGAGGAACTGTGCTTTGTATCAATTTCAGAGGCAGAGTTGGACTCAATATGGCCCGAATGTGTAAGAAACACCGTTCTTTTGTTCTCAGCACACTCAGGTTTCCTGCTGCCTTAGTGACTCTGGAAAGCAAGAGCGTGCTTCTTGCTCTAAAGCAGAGTGTCATCAATGGATGAAAACTCTGTTGTGTGTTTCACTTCAGAAATGGAGTTAAATCCCAGGCTCTGTGTCTTCCTACAACAAGACGTAATTTCAGGTAAGGGCAGTTATTTTACAGCTCAAAAGAACTACATCGTTCACGAAGCTCACACGTTTCTCATCTTAAATGACAAGCATTGGATGTTAGAGGACCAGTGCTGTGTATCAGTTTCAGAAGCAGGGTTGGACTAGATATGGTCCGTATGTGTAGGAAACACCGTTCTTTTGTTCTCAGCACACGCACATTTCCTGCTGTCTTAGAGACTCTAGAAAGATAGAGGGTGCTTCTTACTCTAAAGCAGAGTGTGATCAATGGATGAGAACTCTGCTGTGTGTTTCACTTCAGAAATGGAGTTAAATCCCAGGCTCTGAGTCTTCCTACAAACAAGATATCATTTCAGGGAAGGGCAGTTACTTTACAGCTCAAACGAACTACATCGTTCACGAAGCTCACATGTTTCTCATCTTAAATGACAAGCATTGGTTGCTGGAGGACCTCTGCTTTGTATCAATTTCAGAGGCAGAGATGGACTCGATATGGCCCGAATGTGTAAGAAACACCGTTCTTTTGTTCTCAGCACACTCATGTTTCCTGCTGTCCTAGAGACTCTAGAAAGCAAGGGCGTGCTTCTTGCTCTAAAGCAGAGTATGATCTATATATGACAACTCTGCTGTGTGTTTCACTTCAGAAATGGAGTTAAACCCCAGGCTCTGAGTCTTCCTACAAGCAACACTTCATTTCAGGTAAGGGCAGTTACTTTACAGCTCAAACGAACTACATCATTCACGAAGCTCACACGTTTCTCATCTTTACTGACAAGCATTGGATGTGAGAGGACCAGTGCTTTGTATCAGTTTCAGAAGCAGAGTTGGACTAGATATGGTCCGTATGTGTAAGAAACACCGTTCTTTTGCTCTCAGCACACTCAGGTTTCCTGCTGCCTTAGTGACTCTGGAAAGCAAGAGCGTGCTTCTTGCTCTAAAGCACAGTGTCATCAATGGATGAGAACTCTGCAGTGTGTTTCACATCAGAAATGGAGTTAAATCCCAGGCTCTGAGTCTTCCTACAAGGAAGACTTCATTTCAGGTAAGGGCAGTTACATTACAGCTCAAATGAACTACATCGTTCACGAAGCTTACACGTTTCTCATCTTAAATGACAAGCATTGGATGTTAGAGGACCTGTGCTTTGTATCCATTTCAGAGGCAGAGTTGGACTAGATATGGTCCGTATGTGTAGGAAACACCGTT
The DNA here is from genome assembly GCA_949786385.1 of Onychomys leucogaster. Classification (NCBI taxonomy): domain Eukaryota; kingdom Metazoa; phylum Chordata; class Mammalia; order Rodentia; family Cricetidae; genus Onychomys; species Onychomys leucogaster. The sequence goes on along the minus strand of CATKUP010000157.1, from coordinate 627,770 downwards.
CTTTTGTTCTCAGCACACTCATGATTCCTGCTGTCTAAGAGACTCTAGAAAGCAAGAGCGTGCTTCTTGCTATAAAGCAGAGTATGATCTATATATAACAACTCTGCTGGGTTTTTCACTTCAGAAATGGAGTTAAACCCCAGGCTTTCAGTCTTCCTACAAACAAGACTTCGTTTCAGGGAAGGGCAGTTACTTTACATCTCAAATGAAGTACATCGTTCACGAAGCTCACACGTTTCTCATCCTAAATGACAAGCATTGGATGCTGGAGGACCTGTGCTTTGTATCAAGTTCAGAGGCAGAGTTGGACTCGATATGGCCCGAATGTGTAAGAAACACCGTACTTTCGTTCTCAGCACACTCATGTTTCCTGCTCTCCAAGAGACTCTAGAAAGCAAGAGTGTGCTTCTTGCTCTAAAGCAGAGTATGATCTATACAGGACAACTCTGCTGTGTGTTTCACTTCAGAAATGGAGTTAAACCCCAGGCTCTGAGTCTTCCTACAAGCAACACTTCGTTTCAGGTAAGGGCATTTACTTTACAGCTCAAAGGAACTACATCGTTCATGAAGCTCACTCTTTTCTCATCTTAACTGACAAGCATTGGATGCTGGAGGACCTGTGCTTTGTATCAATTTCAGAGGCAGAGTTGGACTCAATATGGCCCGAATGTGTAAGAAACACCGTTCTTTTGTTCTCAGCACACTCAGGTTTCCTGCTTCCTTAGTGACTCTGGAAAGCAAGAGCGTGCTTCTTGCTCTAAAGCAGAGTGTGATCAATGGATGAGAACTCTGCTGTGTGTTTCACTTCAGAAATGGAGTTAAATCCCAGGCTCTGAGTCTTCCTACTAACAAGATATCGTTTCAGGGAAGGGCAGTTACTTTACAGCTCAAACGAACTACATCATTCACGAAGCTCACACGTTTCTCATCTTAAATGACAAGCATTGGATGCTGGAGGACCTCTGCTTTGTATCAATTTCAGAGGCAGAGTTGGACTCGATATGGCCTGAATGTGTAAGAAACACCGTTCTTTTGTTCTCAGCACACTCATGATTCCTGCTCTCTTAGAGAGTCTAGAAAGCAAGAGTGTGCTTCTTGCTCTAAAGCAGAGTGTGATCTATATATGAGAACTCTGCTGTGTGTTTCACTTCAGAAATGGAGTTAAATCCCAGGCTCTTAGTCTTCCTACAAATAAGACTTCGTTTCAGGGAAGGACAGTTATTTTACAGCACAAAAGAACTACATCGTTCACGAAGCTCACACGTTTCTCATCTTAAATGACAAGCATTGGATGCTGGAGGACCTGTGCTTTGTATCAATTTCAGAGGCAGATTTGGACTCGATATGGCCCGAATGTGTAAGAAACACCGTTCTTTTGTTCTCAGCACACTCACGTTTCCTGCTTTCTTAGAGACTCTAGAAAGGTAGAGGGTGCTTCTTACTCTAAAGCAGAGTGTGATCAGTGGATGAGAACTCTGCTGTGTGTTTCACTTCAGAAATGGAGTTAAATCCCAGGCTCTGAGTCTTCCTACAAACAAGATATCGTTTCAGGGAAGGGCAGTTACTTTACAGCTCAAACGAACTACATCATTCACGAAGCTCACACGTTTCTCATCTTAACTGACAAGCATTGGATGTTAGAGGACCAGTGCTTTGTATCAGTTTCAGAAGCAGAGTTGGACTAGATATGGTCCGTATGTGTAAGAAACACCGTTCTTTTGCTCTCAGCACACTCAGGTTTCCTGCTGCCTTAGTGACTCTGGAAAGCAAGAGCGTGCTTCTTGCTCTAAAGCACAGTGTCATCAATGGATGAAAACTCTGCTGTGTGTTTCATTTCATAAATGGAATTAAATCCCAGGCTCCGAGTCTTCCTACAGCAAGACTTCATTTCAGGTAAGGGCAGTTACATTACAGCTCAAATGAACTACATCGTTCACAAAGCTCACACGTTTCTCATCTTAAATGACAAGCATTGGATGTTAGAGGACCTGTGCTTTGTATCCATTTCAGAGGCAGAGTTGGACTAGATATGGTCCGTATGTGTAGGAAACACCGTTCTTTGTTCTCAGCACACTCATGATTCCTGCTGTCTTAGAGAGTCTAGAAAGCAAGAGTGTGCTTCTTGCTCTAAAGCAGAGTGTGATCTATATATGAGAACTCTGCTGTGTGTTTTACTTCAGAAATGGAGTTAAACCCCAGGCTCTGAGTCTTCCTACAAACAAGACTTCGTTTCACGGAAGGGCAGTTACTTTACAGCTCAAATGAACTACATCGTTCACGAAGCTCACACGTTTCTCATCTTAACTGACAAGCATTGGATGTTAGAGGACCAGTGCTGTGTATCAGTTTCAGAAGCAGGGTTGGACTAGATATGGTCCCTATGTGTAGGAAACACCGTTCTTTTGTTCTCAGCACACTCACGTTTCCTGCTGTCTTAGAGACTCTAGAAAGATAGAGGGTGCTTCTTACTCTAAAGCAGAGTGTGATAAATGGATGAGAACTCTGCTGTGTGTTTCACTTCAGAAATGGAGTTAAATCCCAGGCTCTGAGTCTTCCTACAAACAAGATATCGTTTCAGGGAAGGGCAGTTACTTTACAGCTCAAACGAACTACATCGTTCACGAAGCTCACACGTTTCTCATCTTAAATGACAAGCATTGGATGCTGGAGGACCTCTGCTTTGTATCAATTTCAGAGGCAGAGTTGGACTCGATATGGCCCGAATGTGTAAGAAACACCGTTCTTTTGTTCTCAGCACACTCATGTTTCCTGCTGTCCAAGAGACTCTAGAAAGCAAGAGCGTGCTTCTTGCTCTAAAGCAGAGTATGATCTATATATGACAACTCTGCTGTGTGTTTTACTTCAGAAATGGAGTTAAACCCCAGGCTCTGAGTCTTCCTACAGGCAACACTTCGTTTCAGGGAAGGGCAGTTACTTTACTTCTCAAAGGAACAACATCGTTCACGAAGCTCACACGTTTCTCATCTTAAATGACAAGCATTGGATGTTAGAGGACCTGTGCTTTGTATCAATTTCAGAGGCAGAGTTGGACTAGATATGGTCCGTATGTGTAGGAAACACCGTTCTTTTGTTCACAGCACACTCATGATTCCTGCTGTCTTTGAGAGTCTAGAAAGCAAGAGTGTGCTTCTTGCTCTAAAGCAGAGTGTGATCTATATATGAGAACTCTGCTGTGTGTTTCACTTCAGAAATGGAGTTAAATCCCAGGCTCCGAGTCTTCCTATAAGCAAGACTTCATTTCAGGTAAGGGCAGTTACATTACAGCTCAAATGAACTACATCGTTCACGAAAGTCACACGTTTCTCATCTTAAATGACAAGCATTGGATGTTAGATGACCTGTGGTTTGTATCAATTTCAGAGGCAGAGTTGGACTAGATATGGTCCGTATGTGTAGGAAACACCGTTCTTTTGTTCTCAGCACACTCATGTTTCGTGCTGCCTAAGAGAGTCTAGAAAGCAAGAGTCTGCTTCTTGCTCTAAAGCAGAGTGTGATCTATATATGAGAACTCTGCTGTGTGTTTCACTTCAGAAAGGGAGTTAAATCCCAGGCTCTTAGTCTTCCTACAAACAAGACTTCGTTTCAGGGAAGGGCAGTTATTTTACAGCTCAAACGAACTACATCGTTCACGAAGCTCACACGTTTCTCATCTTAACTGACAAGCATTGGATGCTGGAGGAACTGTGCTTTGTATCAATTTCAGAGGCAGAGTTGGACTCAATATGGCCCGAATGTGTAAGAAACACCGTTCTTTTGTTCTCAGCACACTCAGGTTTCCTGCTGCCTTAGTGACTCTGGAAAGCAAGAGCGTGCTTCTTGCTCTAAAGCAGAGTGTCATCAATGGATGAAAACTCTGTTGTGTGTTTCACTTCAGAAATGGAGTTAAATCCCAGGCTCTGTGTCTTCCTACAACAAGACGTAATTTCAGGTAAGGGCAGTTATTTTACAGCTCAAAAGAACTACATCGTTCACGAAGCTCACACGTTTCTCATCTTAAATGACAAGCATTGGATGTTAGAGGACCAGTGCTGTGTATCAGTTTCAGAAGCAGGGTTGGACTAGATATGGTCCGTATGTGTAGGAAACACCGTTCTTTTGTTCTCAGCACACGCACATTTCCTGCTGTCTTAGAGACTCTAGAAAGATAGAGGGTGCTTCTTACTCTAAAGCAGAGTGTGATCAATGGATGAGAACTCTGCTGTGTGTTTCACTTCAGAAATGGAGTTAAATCCCAGGCTCTGAGTCTTCCTACAAACAAGATATCATTTCAGGGAAGGGCAGTTACTTTACAGCTCAAACGAACTACATCGTTCACGAAGCTCACATGTTTCTCATCTTAAATGACAAGCATTGGTTGCTGGAGGACCTCTGCTTTGTATCAATTTCAGAGGCAGAGATGGACTCGATATGGCCCGAATGTGTAAGAAACACCGTTCTTTTGTTCTCAGCACACTCATGTTTCCTGCTGTCCTAGAGACTCTAGAAAGCAAGGGCGTGCTTCTTGCTCTAAAGCAGAGTATGATCTATATATGACAACTCTGCTGTGTGTTTCACTTCAGAAATGGAGTTAAACCCCAGGCTCTGAGTCTTCCTACAAGCAACACTTCATTTCAGGTAAGGGCAGTTACTTTACAGCTCAAACGAACTACATCATTCACGAAGCTCACACGTTTCTCATCTTTACTGACAAGCATTGGATGTGAGAGGACCAGTGCTTTGTATCAGTTTCAGAAGCAGAGTTGGACTAGATATGGTCCGTATGTGTAAGAAACACCGTTCTTTTGCTCTCAGCACACTCAGGTTTCCTGCTGCCTTAGTGACTCTGGAAAGCAAGAGCGTGCTTCTTGCTCTAAAGCACAGTGTCATCAATGGATGAGAACTCTGCAGTGTGTTTCACATCAGAAATGGAGTTAAATCCCAGGCTCTGAGTCTTCCTACAAGGAAGACTTCATTTCAGGTAAGGGCAGTTACATTACAGCTCAAATGAACTACATCGTTCACGAAGCTTACACGTTTCTCATCTTAAATGACAAGCATTGGATGTTAGAGGACCTGTGCTTTGTATCCATTTCAGAGGCAGAGTTGGACTAGATATGGTCCGTATGTGTAGGAAACACCGTTCTTTGTTCTCAGCACACTCATGATTCCTGCTGTCTTAGAGAGTCTAGAAAGCAAGAGTGTGCTTCTTGCTCTAAAGCATAGTGTGATCTATATATGAGAACTCTGCTGTGTGTTTCACTTTAGAAACGGAGTTAAATCCCAGGCTCTGAATCTTCCTACAAAAAAGACTTCGTTTCAGGGAAGGGCAGTTATTTTACAGCTCAAAAGAACTACATCGTTCACGAAGCTCACACGTTTCTCATCTTAAATGACAAGCATTGGATGCTGGAGGACCTGTGCTTTGTATCAATTTCAGAGGCAGAGTTGGACTCGATATGGCCCGAATGTGTAAGAAACACCGTTCTTTTGTTCTCAGCACACTCACGTTTCCTGCTGTCTTAGAGACTCTAGAAAGGTAGAGGGTGCTTCTTGTTCTAAAGCAGAGTGTGATCAATGGATGAGAACTCTGCTGTGTGTTTCACTTCAGAAATGGAGTTAAATCCCAGGCTCTGAGTCTTCCTACAAACAAGACTTCGTTTCAGGGAAGGGCAGTTACTTTACAGCTCAAATGAACTACATCGTTCACGAAGCTCACACGTTTCTCATCTTAACTGACAAGCATTGGATGATAGAGGACCAGTGCTGTGTATCAGTTTCAGAATCAGGGTTGGACTAGATATGGTCCGTATGTGTAGGAAACACCGTTCTTTTGTTCTCAGCACACTCACGTTTCCTGCTGTCTTAGAGACTCTAGAAAGATAGAGGGTGCTTCTTACTCTAAAGCAGAGTGTGATCAATGGATGAGAACTCTGCTGTGTGTTTCACTTCAGAAATGGAGTTAAATCCCAGGCTCTGAGTCTTCCTACAAACAAGATGTCGTTTCAGGGAAGGGCAGTTACTTTACAGCTCAAACGAACTACATCGTTCACGAAGCTCACACGTTTCTCATCTTAAATGACAAGCATTGGATGCTGGAGGACCTCTGCTTTGTATCAATTTCAGAGGCAGAGTTGGACTCGATATGGCCCGAATGTGTAAGAAACACCGTTCTTTTGTTCTCAGCACACTCATGTTTCCTGCTGTCCTAGAGACTCTAGAAAGCAAGAGCGTGCTTCTTGCTCTAAAGCAGAGTATGATCTATATATGACAACTCTGCTGTGTGTTTTACTTCAGAAATGGAGTTAAACCCCAGGATCTGAGTCTTCCTACAGGCAACACTTCGTTTCAGGTAAGGGCAGTTTCTTTAGTTCTCAAAGGAACAACATCGTTCACGAAGCTCACACGTTTCTCATCTTAAATGACAAGCATTGGATGTTAGAGGACCTGTGCTTTGTATCAATTTCAGAGGCAGAGTTGGACTAGATATGGTCCGTATGTGTAGGAAACACCGTTCTTTTGTTCTCAGCACACTCATGATTCTTGCTGTCTTAGAGAGTCTAGAAAGCAAGAGTGTGCTTATTGCTCTAAAGCAGAATGTGATCTATATATGAGAACTCTGCTGTGTGTTTCACTTCAGAAATGGAGTTAAATCCCAGGCTCTGAGTCTTCCTACAAACAAGACTTCGTTTCAGGGAAGGGCAGTTATTTTACAGCTCAAATGAACTACATCGTTCACGAAGCTCACACGTTTCTCATCTTAAATGACAAGCATTGGATGCTGTAGGACCTGTGCTTTGTATCAATTTCAGAGGCAGAGTTGGACTAGATATGGTCCGTATGTGTAGGAAACACCGTTCTTTTGTTCTCAGCACACTCATGATTCCTGCTGTCTTTGAGAGTCTAGAAAGCAAGAGTGTGCTTCTTGCTCTAAAGCAGAGTGTGATCTATATATGAGAACTCTGCTGTGTGTTTCACTTCAGAAATGGAGTTAAATCCCAGGCTCCGAGTCTTCCTACAAGCAAGACTTCATTTCAGGTAAGGGCAGTTAAATTACAGCTCAAATGAACTACATCGTTCACGAAAGTCACACGTTTCTCATCTTAAATGACAAGCATTGGATGTTAGAGGACCTGTGGTTTGTATCAATTTCAGAGGCAGAGTTGGACTAGATATGGTCCGTATGTGTAGGAAACACCGTTCTTTTGTTCTCAGCACACTCATGTTTCGTGCTACCTAAGAGAGTCTAGAAAGCAAGAGTCTGCTTCTTGCTCTAAAGCAGAGTGTGATCTATATATGAGAACTCTGCTGTGTTTTTCACTTCAGAAATGGAGTTAAATCCCAGGCTCTTAGTCTTCCTACAAACAAGACTTCGTTTCAGGGAAGGGCAGTTATTTTACAGCTCAAACGAACTACATCGTTCACGAAGCTCACACGTTTCTCATCTTAACTGACAAGCATTGGATGCTGGAGGAACTGTGCTTTGTATCAATTTCAGAGGCAGAGTTGGACTCAATATGGCCCGAATGTGTAAGAAACACCGTTCTTTTGTTCTCAGCACACTCAGGTTTCCTGCTGCCTTAGTGACTCTGGAAAGCAAGAGCGTGCTTCTTGCTCTAAAGCAGAGTGTCATCAATGGATGAAAACTCTGCTGTGTGTTTCACTTCAGAAATGGAGTTAAATCCCAGGCTCTGTGTCTTCCTACAACAAGACGTAATTTCAGGTAAGGGCAGTTATTTTACAGCTCAAAAGAACTACATCGTTCACGAAGCTCACACGTTTCTCATCTTAAATGACAAGCATTGGATGTTAGAGGACCAGTGCTGTGTATCAGTTTCAGAAGCAGGGTTGGACTAGATATGGTCCGTATGTGTAGGAAACACCGTTCTTTTGTTCTCAGCACACTCACGTTTCCTGCTGTCTTAGAGACTCTAGAAAGATAGAGGGTGCTTCTTACTCTAAAGCAGAGTGTGATCAATGGATGAGAACTCTGCTGTGTGTTTCACTTCAGAAATGGAGTTAAATCCCAGGCTCTGAGTCTTCCTACAAACAAGATATCGTTTCAGGGAAGGGCAGTTACTTTACAGCTCAAACGAACTACATCATTCACGAAGCTCACACGTTTCTCATCTTAAATGACAAGCAATGGATGCTGGAGGACCTCTGCTTTGTATCAATTTCAGAGGCAGAGTTGGACTCAATATGGCCCGAATGTGTAAGAAACAGCGTTCTTTTGTTCTCAGCACACTCATGTTTCCTGCTGTCCTAGAGACTCTAGAAAGCAAGAGCGTGCTTCTTGCTCTAAAGCAGAGTATGATCTATATATGACAACTCTGCTGTGTGTTTTACTTCAGAAATGGAGTTAAACCCCAGGATCTGAGTCTTCCTACAGGCAACACTTCGTTTCAGGTAAGGGCAGTTTCTTTACTTCTCAAAGGAACAACATCGTTCACGAAGCTCACACGTTTCTCATCTTAAATGACAAGCATTGGATGTTAGAGGACCTGTGCTTTGTATCAATTTCAGAGGCAGAGTTGGACTAGATATGGTCCGTATGTGTAGGAAACACCGTTCTTTTGTTCTCAGCACACTCATGATTCTTGCTGTCTTAGAGAGTCTAGAAAGCAAGAGTGTGCTTATTGCTCTAAAGCAGAATGTGATCTATATATGAGAACTCTGCTGTGTGTTTCACTTCAGAAATGGAGTTAAATCCCAGGCTCTGAGTCTTCCTACAAACAAGACTTCGTTTCAGGGAAGGGCAGTTATTTTACAGCTCAAATGAACTACATCGTTCACGAAGCTCACACGTTTCTCATCTTAAATGACAAGCATTGGATGCTGTAGGACCTGTGCTTTGTATCAATTTCAGAGGCAGAGTTGGACTAGATATGGTCCGTATGTGTAGGAAACACCGTTCTTTTGTTCTCAGCACACTCATGATTCCTGCTGTCTTTGAGAGTCTAGAAAGCAAGAGTGTGCTTCTTGCTCTAAAGCAGAGTGTGATCTATATATGAGAACTCTGCTGTGTGTTTCACTTCAGAAATGGAGTTAAATCCCAGGCTCCGAGTCTTCCTACAAGCAAGACTTCATTTCAGGTAAGGGCAGTTAAATTACAGCTCAAATGAACTACATCGTTCACGAAAGTCACACGTTTCTCATCTTAAATGACAAGCATTGGATGTTAGAGGACCTGTGGTTTGTATCAATTTCAGAGGCAGAGTTGGACTAGATATGGTCCGTATGTGTAGGAAACACCGTTCTTTTGTTCTCAGCACACTCATGTTTCGTGCTGCCTAAGAGAGTCTAGAAAGCAAGAGTCTGCTTCTTGCTCTAAAGCAGAGTGTGATCTATATATGAGAACTCTGCTGTGTTTTTCACTTCAGAAATGGAGTTAAATCCCAGGCTCTTAGTCTTCCTACAAACAAGACTTCGTTTCAGGGAAGGGCAGTTATTTTACAGCTCAAACGAACTACATCGTTCACGAAGCTCACACGTTTCTCATCTTAACTGACAAGCATTGGATGCTGGAGGAACTGTGCTTTGTATCAATTTCAGAGGCAGAGTTGGACTCAATATGGCCCGAATGTGTAAGAAACACCGTTCTTTTGTTCTCAGCACACTCAGGTTTCCTGCTGCCTTAGTGACTCTGGAAAGCAAGAGCGTGCTTCTTGCTCTAAAGCAGAGTGTCATCAATGGATGAAAACTCTGCTGTGTGTTTCACTTCAGAAATGGAGTTAAATCCCAGGCTCTGTGTCTTCCTACAACAAGACGTAATTTCAGGTAAGGGCAGTTATTTTACAGCTCAAAAGAACTACATCGTTCACGAAGCTCACACGTTTCTCATCTTAAATGACAAGCATTGGATGTTAGAGGACCAGTGCTGTGTATCAGTTTCAGAAGCAGGGTTGGACTAGATATGGTCCGTATGTGTAGGAAACACCGTTCTTTTGTTCTCAGCACACTCACGTTTCCTGCTGTCTTAGAGACTCTAGAAAGATAGAGGGTGCTTCTTACTCTAAAGCAGAGTGTGATCAATGGATGAGAACTCTGCTGTGTGTTTCACTTCAGAAATGGAGTTAAATCCCAGGCTCTGAGTCTTCCTACAAACAAGATATCGTTTCAGGGAAGGGCAGTTACTTTACAGCTCAAACGAACTACATCATTCACGAAGCTCACACGTTTCTCATCTTAAATGACAAGCAATGGATGCTGGAGGACCTCTGCTTTGTATCAATTTCAGAGGCAGAGTTGGACTCAATATGGCCCGAATGTGTAAGAAACAGCGTTCTTTTGTTCTCAGCACACTCATGATTCCTGCTCTCTTAGAGCGTCTAGAAAGCAAGAGTGTGCTTCTTGCTCTAAAGCAGAGTGTGATCTATATATGAGAACTCTGCTGTGTGTTTCACTTCAGAAATGGAGTTAAATCCCAGGCTCTGAGTATTCCTACAAACAAGACTTCATTTCAGGGAAGGGCAGTTATTTTTCAGCTCAAGAGAACTACATCTTTCACGAAGCTCACACGTTTCTCATCTTAAATGACAAGCATTGGATGCTGGAGGACCTGTGCTTTGTATCAATTTCAGAGGCAGATTTGGACTCGATATGGCCCGAATGTGTAAGAAACACCGTTCTTTTGTTCTCAGCACACTCACGTTTCCTGCTGTCTTAGAGACTCTAGAAAGGTAGAGGGTGCTTCTTACTCTAAAGCAGAGTGTGATCAATGGATGAGAACTCTGCTGTGTGTTTCACTTCAGAAATGGAGTTAAATCCCAGGCTCTGAGTCTTCCTACAAACAAGATATCGTTTCAGGGAAGGGCAGTTACTTTACACCTCCAACGAACTACATCATTCACGAAGCTCACACGTTTCTCATCTTAAATGACAAGCATTGGATGCTGGAGGACCTCTGCTTTGTATCAATTTCTGAGGCAGAGTTGGACTCAATAGGGCCCGAATGTGTAAGAAACACCGTACTTTTGTTCTCAGCACAGTCATGTTTCCTGCTGTCCTAGACACTCTAGAAAGCAAGAGCGTGCTTCTTGCTCTAAAGCAGAGTATGATCTATATATGACAACTCTGCTGTGTGCTTTACTTCAGAAATGGAGTTAAACCCCAGGCTCTGAGTCTTCCTACAGGCAACACATCGTTTCAGGTAAGGGCAGTTACTTTACTTCTCAAAGGAACAACATCGTTCACGAAGCTCACACGTTTCTCATCTTAAATGACAAGCATTGGATGTTAGAGGTTCTGTGCTTTGTATCAATTTCAGAGGCAGAGTTGGACTAGATATGGTCCGTATGTGTAGGAAACACCGTTCTTTTGTTCTCAGCACACTCATGATTCTTGCTGTCTTAGAGAGTCTAGAAAGCAAGAGTGTGCTTCTTGCTCTAAAGCAGAGTGTGATCTACATATGAGAACTCTGCTGTGTGTTTCACTTCAGAAATGGAGTTAAATCCCAGGCTCTGAGTCTTCCTACAAACAAGACTTCGTTTCAGGGAAGGGCAGTTATTTTACAGCTCAAATGAACTACATCGTTCACGAAGCTCACACGTTTCTCATCTTAAATGACAAGCATTGGATGCTGGAGGACCTGTGCTTTTTATCAATTTCAGAGGCAGAGTTGGACTAGATATGGTCCGTATGTGTAGGAAACACCGTTCTTTTGTTCTCAGCACACTCATGATTCCTGCTGTCTTTGAGAGTCTAGAAAGCAAGTGTGTGCTTCTTGCTCTAAAGCAGAGTGTGATCTATATATGAGAACTCTGCTGTGTATTTCACTTCAGAAATGGAGTTAAATCCAAGGCTCTGTGTCTTCCTACAACAAGACTTAATTTCAGGTAAGGGCAGTTACATTACAGCTCAAATGAACTATATCATTCACGAAACTCACACGTTTCTCATCTTAACTGACAAGCATTGGATGTTAGAGGACCAGTGCTTTGTATCAGTTTCAGAAGCAGAGTTGGACTAGATATGGTCCGTATGTGTAAGAAACACCGTTCTTTTGTTCTCAGCACACTCACGTTTCCTGCTGTCTTAGAGACTCTAGAAAGGTAGAGGGTGCTTCTTGTTCTAAAGCAGAGTGTGATCAATGGATGAGAACTCTGCTGTGTGTTTCACTTCAGAAATGGAGTTAAATCCCAGGCTCTGAGTCTTCCTACAAACAAGACTTCGTTTCAGGGAACGGCAGTTACTTTACCGCTCAAATGAACTACATCGATCACGAAGCTCACACATTTCTCATCTTAACTGACAAGCATTGGATGTTAGAGGACCAGTGCTTTGTATCAGTTTCAGAAGCAAGGTTGGACTAGATATGGTCCGTATGTGTAGGAAACACCGTTCTTTTGTTCTCAGCACACTCACGTTTCCTGCTGTCTTAGAGACTCTAGAAAGATAGAGGGTGCTTCTTACTCTAAAGCAGAGTGTGATCAATGGATGAAAACTCTGCTGTGTGTTTCACTTCAGAAATGGAGTTATATCCCAGGATCTGAGTCTTCCTAAAAACAAGATATCGTTTCAGGGAAGGGCAGTTACTTTACAGCTCAAACGAACTACATCGTTCACGAAGCTCACACGTTTCTCATCTTAAATGACAAGCATTGGATGCTGGAGGACCTCTGCTTTGTATCAATTTCAGAGGCAGAGTTGGACTCGATATGGCCCGAATGTGTAAGAAACACCGTTCTTTTGTTCTCAGCACACTCATGTTTCCTGGTGTCCTAGAGACTCTAGAAAGCAAGAGCGTGCTTCTTACTCTAAAGCAGAGTGTGATCAATGGATGAGAACTCTGCTGTGTGTTTCACTTCAGAAATGGAGTTAAATCCCAGGCTCTGAGTCTTCCTACAAACAAGACTTCATTTCAGGGAAGGGCAGTTATTTTACAGCTCAAAAGAACTACATCATTCACGAAGCTCACACGTTTCTCATCTTAAATGACAAGCATTGGATGCTGGAGGACCTGTGCTTTGTATCAATTTCAGAGGCAGATTTGGACTCGATATGGCCCGAATGTGTAAGAAACACCGTTCTTTTGTTCTCAGCACACTCACGTTTCCTGCTGTCTTAGAGAATCTAGAAAGGTAGAGGGTGCTTCTTACTCTAAAGCAGAGTGTGATCAATGGATGAGAACTCTGCTGTGTGTTTCACTTCAGAAATGGAGTTAAATCCCAGGCGCTGAGTCTTCCTACAAACAAGATATCGTTTCAGGTAAGGGCAGTTACTTTACAGCTCAAACGAACTACATCATTCACGAAGCTCACACGTTTCTCATCTTAAATGACAAGCATTGGATGCTGGAGGACCTCTGCTTTGTATCAATTTCAGAGGCAGAGTTGGACTCAATATGGCCCGAATGTGTAAGAAACACCGTTCTTTTGTTCTCAGCACACTCATGATTCCTGCTCTCTTAGAGAGTCTAGAAAGCAAGAGTGTGCTTCTTGCTCTAAAGCAGAGTGTGATCTATATATGAGAACTCTGCTGTGTGTTTCACTTCAGAAATGGAGTTAAATCCCAGGCTCTGAGTATTCCTACAAACAAGACTTCATTTCATGGAAGGGCAGTTATTTTACAGCTCAAAAGAACTACATCATTCACGAAGCTCACACGTTTCTCATCTTAAATGACAAGTATTGGATGCTGGAGGACCTGTGCTTTGTATCAATTTCAGAGGCAGATTTGGACTCGATATGGCCCGAATGTGTAAGAAACACCGTTCTTTTGTTCTCAGCACACTCACGTTTCCTGCTGTCTTAGAGACTCTAGAAAGGTAGAGGGTGCTTCTTACTCTAAAGCAGAGTGTGATCAATGGATGAGAACTCTGCTGTGTGTTTCACTTCAGAAATGGAGTTAAATCCCAGGCTCTGAGTCTTCCTACAAACAAGATATCGATTCAGGGAAGGGCAGTTACTTTACAGCTCCAACGAACTACATCATTCACGAAGCTCACACGTTTCTCATCTTAAATGACAAGCATTGGATGCTGAGGGCCTCTGCTTTGTATCAATTTCAGAGGCAGAGATGGACTCAATATGGCCCGAATGTGTAAATAACACCGTTCTTTTGTTCTCAGCACACTCATGTTTCCTGCTGTCCTAGACACTCTAGAAAGCAAGAGCGTGCTTCTTGCTCTAAAGCAGAGTATGATCTATATATGACAACTCTGCTGTGTGCTTCACTTCAGAAATGGAGTTAAACCCCAGGCTCTGAGTCTTCCTACAGGCAACACTTCGTTTCAGGTAAGGGCAGTTACTTTACTTCTCAAAGGAACAACATTGTTCACGAAGCTCACACGTTTCTCATCTTAACTGACAAGCATTGGATGTTAGAGGACCAGTGCTGTGTATCAGTTTCAGAAGCAGGGTTGGACTAGATATGGTCCGTATGTGTAGGAAACACCGTTCTTTTGTTCTCAGCACACTCACGTTTCCTGCTGTCTTAGAGACTCTAGAAAGATAGAGGGTGCTTCTTACTCTAAAGCAGAGTGTGATCAATGGATGAGAACTCTCTGTGTGTTTCACTTCAGAAATGGAGTTAAATCCCAGGCTCTGAGTCTTCCTACAAACAAGATATCGTTTCAGGGAAGGGCAGTTACTTTACAGCTCAAACGAACTACATCGTTCACGAAGCTCACACGTTTCTCATCTTAAATGACAAGCATTGGATGCTGGAGGACCTCTGCTTTGTATCAATTTCAGAGGCAGAGTTGGACTCGATATGGCCCGAATGTGTAAGAAACACCGTTCTTTTGTTCTCAGCACACTCATGTTTCCTGCTGTCCTAGAGACTCTAGAAAGCAAGAGCGTGCTTCTTGCTCTAAAGCAGAGTATGATCTATATATGACAACTCTGCTGTGTGTTTTACTTCAGAAATGGAGTTAAACCCCAGGCTCTGAGTCTTCCTACAGGCAACACTTCGTTTCAGGTAAGGGCAGTTACTTTACTTCTCAAAGGAACAACATCGTTCACGAAGCTCACACGTTTCTCATCTTAAATGACAAGCATTGGATGTTAGAGGACCTGTGCTTTGTATCAATTTCAGAGGCAGAGTTGGACTAGATATGGTCCGTATGTGTAGGAAACACCGTTCTTTTGTTCTCAGCACACTCATGATTCCTGCTGTCTTTGAGAGTCTAGAAAGCAAGAGTGTGCTTCTTGCTCTAAAGCAGAGTGTGATCTATATATGAGAACTCTGCTGTGTGTTTCACTTCAGAAATGGAGTTAAATCCCAGGCTCCGAGTCTTCCTACAAGCAAGACTTCCTTTCAGGTAAGGGCAGTTACATTACAGCTCAAATGAACTACATCGTTCACGAAAGTCACACGTTTCTCATCTTAAATGACAAGCATTGGATGTTAGAGGACCTGTGGTTTGTATCAATTTCAGAGGCAGAGTTGGACTAGATATGGTCCGTATGTGTAGGAAACACCGTTCTTTTGTTCTCAGCACACTCACGTTTCCTGCTGTCTTAGAGACTCTAGAAAGATAGAGGGTGCTTCTTACTCTAAAGCAGAGTGTGATCAATGGATGAGAACTCTGCTGTGTGTTTCACCTCAGAAATGGAGTTAAATCCTAGGCTCTGAGTCTTCCTACAAACAAGATATCGTTTCAGGGAAGGGCAGTTACTTTACAGCTCAAACGAACTACATCATTCACGAAGCTCACACGTTTCTCATCTTAAATGACAAGCATTGGATGCTGGAGGACCTCTGCTTTGTATCAATTTCAGAGGCAGAGTTGGACTCAATATGGCCCGAATGTGTAAGAAACACCGTTATTTGTTCTCAGCACACTCATGATTCCTGTTCTCTTAGAGAGTCTAGAAAGCAAGAGTGTGCTTCTTGCTCTAAAGCAGAGTGTGATCTATATATGAGAACTCTGCTGTGTGTTTCACTTCAGAAATGGAGTTAAATCCCAGGCTCTGAGTATTCCTACAAACAAGACTTCATTTCAGGGAAGGGCAGTTATTTTACAGCTCAAAAGAACTACATCATTCACGAAGCTCACACGTTTCTCATCTTAAATGACAAGCATTGGATGCTGGAGGACCTGTGCTTTGTATCAATTTCAGAGGCAGATTTGGACTCGATATGGCCCGAATGTGTAAGAAACACCGTTCTTTTGTTCTCAGCACACTCACGTTTCCTGCTGTCTTAGAGACTCTAGAAAGGTAGAGGGTGCTTCTTACTCTAAAGCACAGTGTGATTAATGGATGAGAACTCTGCTGTGTGTTTCACTTCAGAAATGGAGTTAAATCCCAGGCTCTGAGTCTTCCTACAAACAAGATATCGTTTCAGGGAAGGGCAGTTACTTTACAGCTCAAAAGAACTACATCATTCACGAAGCTCACACGTTTCTCATCTTATATGACAAGTATTGGATGCTGGAGGACCTGTGCTTTGTATCAATTTCAGAGGCAGATTTGGACTCGATATGGCCCGAATGTGTAAGAAACACCGTTCTTTTGTTCTCAGCACACTCACGTTTCCTGCTGTCTTAGAGACTCTAGAAAGGTAGAGGGTGCTTCTTACTCTAAAGCAGAGTGTGATCAATGGATGAGAACTCTGCTGTGTGTTTCACTTCAGAAATGGAGTTAAATCCCAGGCTCTAAGTCTTCCTACAAACAAGATATCGTTTCAGGGAAGGGCAGTTACTTTACAGCTCCAACGAACTACATCATTCACGAAGCTCACACATTTCTCATCTTAAATGACAAGCATTGGATGCTGGAGGACCTCTGCTTTGTATCAATTTCAGAGGCAGAGATGGACTCAATATGGCCCGAATGTGTAAGAAACACCGTTCTTTGGTTCTCAGCACACTCATGTTTCCTGCTGTCCTAGACACTCTAGAAAGCAAGAGCGTGCTTCTTGCTCTAAAGCAGAGTATGATCTATATATGACAACTCTGCTGTGTGCTTTACTTCAGAAATGGAGTTAAACCCCAGGCTCTGAGTCTTCCTACAGGCAACACTTCGTTTCAGGTAAGGGCAGTTACTTTACTTCTCAAAGGAACAACATCGTTCACGAAGCTCACACGTTTCTCATCTTAAATGACAAGCATTGGATGTTAGAGGTTCTGTGCTTTGTATCAATTTCAGAGGCAGAGTTGGACTAGATATGGTCCGTATGTGTAGGAAACACCGTTCTTTTGTTCTCAGCACACTCATGATTCTTGCTGTCTTAGAGAGTCTAGAAAGCAAGAGTGTGCTTCTTGCTCTAAAGCAGAGTGTGATCTATATATGAGAACTCTGCTGTGTGTTTCACTTCAGAAATGGAGTTAAATCCCAGGCTCTGAGTCTTCCTACAAACAAGACTTCGTTTCAGGGAAGGGCAGTTATTTTACAGCTCAAATGAACTACATCGTTCACGAAGCTCACACGTTTCTCATCTTAAATGACAAGCATTGGATGCTGGAGGCCCTGTGCTTTGTATCAATTTCAGAGGCAGAGTTCGACTAGATATGGTCCGTATGTGTAGGAAACACCGTTCTTTTGTTCTCAGCACACTCATGATTCCTTCTGTCTTTGAGAGTCTAGAAAGCAAGAGTGTGCTTCTTGCTCTAAAGCAGAGTGTGATCTATATATGAGAACTCTGCTGTGTGTTTCACTTCAGAAATGGAGTTAAATCCCAGGCTCCGAGTCTTCCTACAAGCAAGACTTCATTTCAGGTAAGGGCAGTTACATTACAGCTCAAATGAACTACATCGTTCACGAAAGTCACACGTTTCTCATCTTAAATGACAAGCATTGGATGTTAGAGGACCTGTGGTTTGTATCAATTTCAGAGGCAGAGTTGGACTAGGTATGGTCCGTATGTGTAGGAAACACCGTTCTTTTGTTCTCAGCACACTCATGTTTCGTGCTGCCTAAGAGAGTCTAGAAAGCAAGAGTCTGCTTCTTGCTCTAAAGCAGAGTGTGATCTATATATGAGAACTCTGCTGTGTGTTTCACTTCAGAAATGGAGTTAAATCCCAGGCTCTTAGTCTTCCTACAAACAAGACTTCGTTTCAGGGAAGGGCAGTTACTTTACCGCTCAAATGAACTACATCGTTCACGAAGCTCACACGTTTCTCATCTTAACTGACAAGCATTGGATGTTAGAGGACCAGTGCTTTGTATCAGTTTCAGAAGCAAGGTTGGACTAGATATGGTCCGTATGTGTAGGAAACACCGTTCTTTTGTTCTCAGCACACTCACGTTTCCTGCTGTCTTAGAGACTCTAGAAAGATAGAGGGTGCTTCTTACTCTAAAGCAGAGTGTGATCAATGGATGAAAACTCTGCTGTGTGTTTCACTTCAGAAATGGAGTTATATCCCAGGCTCTGAGTCTTCCTACAAACAAGATATCGTTTCAGGAATGGGCAGTTACTTTACAGCTCAAACGAACTACATCGTTCACGAAGCTCACACGTTTCTCATCTTAAATGACAAGCATTGGATGCTGGAGGACCTCTGCTTTGTATCAATTTCAGAGGCAGAGTTGGACTCGATATGGCCCGAATGTGTAAGAAACACCGTTCTTTTGTTCTCAGCACACTCATGTTTCCTGCTGTCCTAGAGACTCTAGAAAGCAAGAGCGTGCTTCTTGCTCTAAAGCAGATTATGATCTATATATGACAACTCTGCTCTGTGTTTCACTTCAGAAATGGAGTTAAACCCCAGGCTCTGAGTCTTCCTACAAACAAGACTTCGTTTCAGGGAAGGGCAGTTACTTTACAGCTCAAATGAACTACATCGTTCACGAAGCTCACACGTTTCTCATCTTAACTGACAAGCATTGGATGTTAGAGGACCAGTGCTGTGTATCAGTTTCAGAAGCAGGGTTGGACTAGATATGGTCCATATGTGTAGGAAACACCGTTCTTTTGTTCTCAGCACACTCACGTTTCCTGCTGTCTTAGAGACTCTAGAAAGATAGAGGGTGCTTCTTACTCTAAAGCAGAGTGTGATCAATGGATGAGAACACTGCTGTGTGTTTCACTTCAGAAATGGAGTTAAATCCCAGGCTCTGAGTCTTCCTACAAACAAGATATCGTTTCAGGGAAGGGCAGTTATTTTACAGCTCAAACGAACTACATCGTTCACGAAGCTCACACGTTTCTCATCTTAAATGACAAGCATTGGATGCAGGAGGACCTCTGCTTTGTATCAATTTCAGAGGCAGAGTTGGACTCAATATGGCCCGAATGTGTAAGAAACACCGTTCTTTTGTTCTAAGCACACTCATGATTCCTGCTCTCTTAGAGAGTATAGAAAGCAAGAGTGTGCTTCTTGCTCTAAAGCAGAGTGTGATCTATATATGAGAACTCTGCTGTGTGTTTCACTTCAGAAATGGAGTTAAATCCCAGGCTCTGAGTATTCCTACAAACAAGACTTCGTTTCAGGGAAGGGCAGTTATTTTACAGCTCAAAAGAACTACATCATTCACGAAGCTCACACGTTTCTCATCTTAAATGACAAGCATTGGATGCTGGAGGACCTGTGCTTTGTATCAATTTCAGAGGCAGATTTGGACTCGATATGGCCCAAATGTGTAAGAAACACCGTTCTTTTGTTCTCAGCACACTCACGTTTCCTGCTGTCTTAGAGAGTCTAGAAAGGTAGAGGGTGCTTCTTACTCTAAAGCAGAGTGTGATCAATGGATGAGAACTCTGCTGTGTGTTTCACTTCAGAAATGGAGTTAAATCCCAGGCTCTGAGTCTTCCTACAAACAAGATATCGTTTCAGGGAAGGGCAGTTACTTTACAGCTCCAACGAACTACATCATTCACGAAGCTCACACGTTTCTCATCTTAAATGACAAGCATTGGATGCTGGAGGACCTCTGCTTTGTATCAATTTCAGAGGCAGAGATGGACTCAATATGGCCCGAATGTGTAAGAAACACCGTTCTTTTGTTCTCAGCACACTCATGTTTCCTGCTGTCCTAGACACTCTAGAAAGCAAGAGCGTGCTTCTTGCTCAAAAGCAGAGTATGATCTATATATGACAACTCTGCTGTGTGCTTTACTTCAGAAATGGAGTTAAACCCCAGGCTCTGAGTCTTCCTACAGGCAACACTTCGTTTCAGGTATGGGCAGTTACTTTACTTCTCAAAGGAACAACATCGTTCACGAAGCTCACACGTTTCTCATCTTAAATGACAAGCATTGGATGTTAGAGGACCTGTGCTTTGTATCAATTTCAGAGGCAGATTTGGACTCGATATGGCCCGAATGTGTAAGAAACACCGTTCTTTTGTTCTCAGCACACTCATGTTTCCTGCTGTCTTAGAGACTCTAGAAAGGTAGAGGGTGCTTCTTACTCTAAAGCAGAGTGTGATCAATGGATGAGAACTCTGCTGTGTGTTTCACTTCAGAAATGGAGTTAAATCCCAGTCTCCGAGTCTTCCTACAAGCAAGACTTCATTTCAGGTAAGGGCAGTTACATTACAGCTCAAATGAACTACATCGTTCACGAAAGTCACACGTTTCTCATCTTAAATGACAAGCATTGGATGTTAGAGGACCTGTGGTTTGTATCAATTTCAGAGGCAGAGTTGGACTAGGTATGGTCCGTATGTGTAGGAAACACCGTTCTTTTGTTCTCAGCACACTCATGTTTCGTGCTGCCTAAGAGAGTCTAGAAAGCAAGAGTCTGCTTCTTGCTCTAAAGCAGAGTGTGATCTATATATGAGAACTCTGCTGTGTGTTTCACTTCAGAAATGGAGTTAAATCCCAGGCTCTTAGTCTTCCTACAAACAAGACTTCGTTTCAGTGAAGGGCAGTTATTTTACAGCTCAAATGAACTACATCGTTCACGAAGCTCACACGTTTCTCATCTTAACTGACAAGCATTGGATGCTGGAGGAACTGTGCTTTCTATCAATTTCAGAGGCAGAGTTGGACTCAATATGGCCCGAATGTGTATGAAACACCGTTCTTTTGTTCTCAGCACACTCAGGTTTCCTGCTGCCTTAGTGACTCTGGAAAGCAAGAGCGTGCTTCTTGCTCTAAAGCAGAGTGTCATCAATGGATGAAAACTCTGCTGTGTGTTTCACTTCAGAAATGGAGTTAAATCCAAGGCTCTGTGTCTTCCTACAACAAGACTTAATTTCAGGTAAGGGCAGTTACATTATAGCTCAAATGAACTACATCATTCACGAAGCTCACACGTTTCTCATCTTAACTGACAAGCATTGGATGTTAGAGGACCAGTGCTGTGTATCAGTTTCAGAAGCAGTGTTGGACTAGATATGGTCCATATGTGTAGGAAACACCGTTCTTTTGTTCTCAGCACACTCACGTTTCCTGCTGTCTTAGAGACTCTAGAAAGATAGAGGGTGCTTCTTACTCTAAAGCAGAGTGTGATCAATGGATGAGAACTCTGCTGTGTGTTTCACTTCAGAAATGGAGTTAAATCCCAGGCTCTGAGTCTTCCTACAAACAAGATATCGTTTCAGGGAAGGGCAGTTACTTTACAGCTCAAACGAACTACATCGTTCACGAAGCTCACACGTTTCTCATCTTAAATGACAAGCATTGGATGCTGGAGGACCTCTGCTTTGTATCAATTTCAGAGGCAGAGTTGGACTCAATATGGCCCGAATGTGTAAGAAACACCGTTCTTTTGTTCTAAGCACACTCATGATTCCTGCTCTCTTAGAGAGTATAGAAAGCAAGAGTGTGCTTCTTGCTCTAAAGCAGAGTGTGATCTATATATGAGAACTCTGCTGTGTGTTTCACTTCAGAAATGGAGTTAAATCCCAGGCTCTGAGTATTCCTACAAACAAGACTTCGTTTCAGGGAAGGGCAGTTATTTTACAGCTCAAAAGAACTACATCATTCACGAAGCTCACACGTTTCTCATCTTAAATGACAAGCATTGGATGCTGGAGGACCTGTGCTTTGTATCAATTTCAGAGGCAGATTTGGACTCGATATGGCCCAAATGTGTAAGAAACACCGTTCTTTTGTTCTCAGCACACTCACGTTTCCTGCTGTCTTAGAGAGTCTAGAAAGGTAGAGGGTGCTTCTTACTCTAAAGCAGAGTGTGATCAATGGATGAGAACTCTGCTGTGTGTTTCACTTCAGAAATGGAGTTAAATCCCAGGCTCTGAGTCTTCCTACAAACAAGATATCGTTTCAGGGAAGGGCAGTTACTTTACAGCTCCAACGAACTACATCATTCACGAAGCTCACACGTTTCTCATCTTAAATGACAAGCATTGGATGCTGGAGGACCTCTGCTTTGTATCAATTTCAGAGGCAGAGATGGACTCAATATGGCCCGAATGTGTAAGAAACACCGTTCTTTTGTTCTCAGCACACTCATGTTTCCTGCTGTCCTAGACACTCTAGAAAGCAAGAGCGTGCTTCTAGCTCAAAAGCAGAGTATGATCTATATATGACAACTCTGCTGTGTGCTTTACTTCAGAAATGGAGTTAAATCCCAGGCTCCGAGTCTTCCTACAAGCAAGACTTCATTTCAGGTAAGGGCAGTTACATTACAGCTCAAATGAACTACATCGTTCACGAAAGTCACACGTTTCTCATCTTAAATGACAAGCATTGGATGTTAGAGGACCTGTGGTTTGTATCAATTTCAGAGGCAGAGTTGGACTAGGTATGGTCCCTATGTGTAGGAAACACCGTTCTTTTGTTCTCAGCACACTCATGTTTCGTGCTGCCTAAGAGAGTCTAGAAAGCAAGAGTCTGCTTCTTGCTCTAAAGCAGAGTGTGATCTATATATGAGAACTCTGCTGTGTGTTTCACTTCAGAAATGGAGTTAAATCCCAGGCTCTTAATCTTCCTACAAACAAGACTTCGTTTCAGGGAAGGGCAGTTATTTTACAGCTCAAACGAACTACATCGTTCACGAAGCTCACACATTTCTCATCTTAACTGACAAGCATTGGATGCTGGAGGAACTGTGCTTTGTATGAATTTCAGAGGCAGAGTTGGACTCAATATGGCCCGAATGTGTAAGAAACACCGTTCTTTTGTTCTCAGCACACTCAGGTTTCCTGCTGCCTTAGTGACTCTGGAAAGCAAGAGCGTGCTTCTTGCTCTAAAGCAGAGTGTCATCAATGGATGAAAACTCTGCTGTGTGTTTCACTTCAGAAATGGAGTTAAATCCAAGGCTCTGTGTCTTCCTACAACAAGACTTAATTTCAGGTAAGGGCAGTTACATTATAGCTCAAATGAACTACATCATTCACGAAGCTCACACGTTTCTCATCTTAACTGACAAGCATTGGATGTTAGAGGACCAGTGCTGTGTATCAGTTTCAGAAGCAGTGTTGGACTAGATATGGTCCATATGTGTAGGAAACACCGTTCTTTTGTTCTCAGCACACTCACGTTTCCTGCTGTCTTAGAGACTCTAGAAAGATAGAGGGTGCTTCTTACTCTAAAGCAGAGTGTGATCAATGGATGAGAACTCTGCTGTGTGTTTCACTTCAGAAATGGAGTTAAATCCCAGGCTCTGAGTCTTCCTACAAACAAGATATCGTTTCAGGGAAGGGCAGTTACTTTACAGCTCAAACGAACTACATCGTTCACGAAGCTCACACGTTTCTCATCTTAAATGACAAGCATTGGATGCTGGAGGACCTCTGCTTTGTATCAATTTCAGAGGCAGAGTTGGACTCAATATGGCCCGAATGTGTAAGAAACACCGTTCTTTTGTTCTAAGCACACTCATGATTCCTGCTCTCTTAGAGAGTATAGAAAGCAAGAGTGTGCTTCTTGCTCTAAAGCAGAGTGTGATCTATATATGAGAACTCTGCTGTGTGTTTCACTTCAGAAATGGAGTTAAATCCCAGGCTCTGAGTATTCCTACAAACAAGACTTCGTTTCAGGGAAGGGCAGTTATTTTACAGCTCAAAAGAACTACATCATTCACGAAGCTCACACGTTTCTCATCTTAAATGACAAGCATTGGATGCTGGAGGACCTGTGCTTTGTATCAATTTCAGAGGCAGATTTGGACTCGATATGGCCCAAATGTGTAAGAAACACCGTTCTTTTGTTCTCAGCACACTCACGTTTCCTGCTGTCTTAGAGAGTCTAGAAAGGTAGAGGGTGCTTCTTACTCTAAAGCAGAGTGTGATCAATGGATGAGAACTCTGCTGTGTGTTTCACTTCAGAAATGGAGTTAAATCCCAGGCTCTGAGTCTTCCTACAAACAAGATATCGTTTCAGGGAAGGGCAGTTACTTTACAGCTCCAACGAACTACATCATTCACGAAGCTCACACGTTTCTCATCTTAAATGACAAGCATTGGATGCTGGAGGACCTCTGCTTTGTATCAATTTCAGAGGCAGAGATGGACTCAATATGGCCCGAATGTGTAAGAAACACCGTTCTTTTGTTCTCAGCACACTCATGTTTCCTGCTGTCCTAGACACTCTAGAAAGCAAGAGCGTGCTTCTAGCTCAAAAGCAGAGTATGATCTATATATGACAACTCTGCTGTGTGCTTTACTTCAGAAATGGAGTTAAATCCCAGGCTCCGAGTCTTCCTACAAGCAAGACTTCATTTCAGGTAAGGGCAGTTACATTACAGCTCAAATGAACTACATCGTTCACGAAAGTCACACGTTTCTCATCTTAAATGACAAGCATTGGATGTTAGAGGACCTGTGGTTTGTATCAATTTCAGAGGCAGAGTTGGACTAGGTATGGTCCCTATGTGTAGGAAACACCGTTCTTTTGTTCTCAGCACACTCATGTTTCGTGCTGCCTAAGAGAGTCTAGAAAGCAAGAGTCTGCTTCTTGCTCTAAAGCAGAGTGTGATCTATATATGAGAACTCTGCTGTGTGTTTCACTTCAGAAATGGAGTTAAATCCCAGGCTCTTAGTCTTCCTACAAACAAGACTTCGTTTCAGTGAAGGGCAGTTATTTTACAGCTCAAATGAACTACATCGTTCACGAAGCTCACACGTTTCTCATCTTAACTGACAAGCATTGGATGCTGGAGGAACTGTGCTTTCTATCAATTTCAGAGGCAGAGTTGGACTCAATATGGCCCGAATGTGTAAGAAACACCGTTCTTTTGTTCTCAGCACACTCAGGTTTCCTGCTGCCTTAGTGACTCTGGAAAGCAAGAGCGTGCTTCTTGCTCTAAAGCAGAGTGTCATCAATGGATGAAAACTCTGCTGTGTGTTTCACTTCAGAAATGGAGTTAAATCCAAGGCTCTGTGTCTTCCTACAACAAGACTTAATTTCAGGTAAGGGCAGTTACATTATAGCTCAAATGAACTACATCATTCACGAAGCTCACACGTTTCTCATCTTAACTGACAAGCATTGGATGTTAGAGGACCAGTGCTGTGTATCAGTTTCAGAAGCAGTGTTGGACTAGATATGGTCCATATGTGTAGGAAACACCGTTCTTTTGTTCTCAGCACACTCACGTTTCCTGCTGTCTTAGAGACTCTAGAAAGATAGAGGGTGCTTCTTACTCTAAAGCAGAGTGTGATCAATGGATGAGAACTCTGCTGTGTGTTTCACTTCAGAAATGGAGTTAAATCCCAGGCTCTGAGTCTTCCTACAAACAAGATATCGTTTCAGGGAAGGGCAGTTACTTTACAGCTCAAACGAACTACATCGTTCACGAAGCTCACACGTTTCTCATCTTAAATGACAAGCATTGGATGCTGGAGGACCTCTGCTTTGTATCAATTTCAGAGGTAGAGTTGGACTCAATATGGCCCGAATGTGTAAGAAACACCGTTCTTTTGTTCTAAGCACACTCATGATTCCTGCTCTCTTAGAGAGTATAGAAAGCAAGAGTGTGCTTCTTGCTCTAAAGCAGAGTGTGATCTATATATGAGAACTCTGCTGTGTGTTTCACTTCAGAAATGGAGTTAAATCCCAGGCTCTGAGTATTCCTACAAACAAGACTTCGTTTCAGGGAAGGGCAGTTATTTTACAGCTCAAAAGAACTACATCATTCACGAAGCTCACACGTTTCTCATCTTAAATGACAAGCATTGGATGCTGGAGGACCTGTGCTTTGTATCAATTTCAGAGGCAGATTTGGACTCGATATGGCCCAAATGTGTAAGAAACACCGTTCTTTTGTTCTCAGCACACTCACGTTTCCTGCTGTCTTAGAGAGTCTAGAAAGGTAGAGGGTGCTTCTTACTCTAAAGCAGAGTGTGATCAATGGATGAGAACTCTGCTGTGTGTTTCACTTCAGAAATGGAGTTAAATCCCAGGCTCTGAGTCTTCCTACAAACAAGATATCGTTTCATGGAAGGGCAGTTACTTTACAGCTCCAACGAACTACATCATTCACGAAGCTCACACGTTTCTCATCTTAAATGACAAGCATTGGATGCTGGAGGACCTCTGCTTTGTATCAATTTCAGAGGCAGAGATGGACTCAATATGGCCCGAATGTGTAAGAAACACCGTTCTTTTGTTCTCAGCACACTCATGTTTCCTGCTGTCCTAGACACTCTAGAAAGCAAGAGCGTGCTTCTAGCTCAAAAGCAGAGTATGATCTATATATGACAACTCTGCTGTGTGCTTTACTTCAGAAATGGAGTTAAATCCCAGGCTCCGAGTCTTCCTACAAGCAAGACTTCATTTCAGGTAAGGGCAGTTACATTACAGCTCAAATGAACTACATCGTTCACGAAAGTCACACGTTTCTCATCTTAAATGACAAGCATTGGATGTTAGAGGACCTGTGGTTTGTATCAATTTCAGAGGCAGAGTTGGACTAGGTATGGTCCCTATGTGTAGGAAACACCGTTCTTTTGTTCTCAGCACACTCATGTTTCGTGCTGCCTAAGAGAGTCTAGAAAGCAAGAGTCTGCTTCTTGCTCTAAAGCAGAGTGTGATCTATATATGAGAACTCTGCTGTGTGTTTCACTTCAGAAATGGAGTTAAATCCCAGGCTCTTAGTCTTCCTACAAACAAGACTTCGTTTCAGGGAAGGGCAGTTATTTTACAGCTCAAACGAACTACATCGTTCACGAAGCTCACACATTTCTCATCTTAACTGACAAGCATTGGATGCTGGAGGAACTGTGCTTTGTATGAATTTCAGAGGCAGAGTTGGACTCAATATGGCCCGAATGTGTAAGAAACACCGTTCTTTTGTTCTCAGCACACTCAGGTTTCCTGCTGCCTTAGTGACTCTGGAAAGCAAGAGCGTGCTTCTTGCTCTAAAGCAGAGTGTCATCAATGGATGAAAACTCTGCTGTGTGTTTTACTTCAGAAATGGAGTTAAATCCCAGGCTCTGAGTCTTCATACAAACAAGATATCGTTTCAGGGAAGGGCAGTTACTTTACAGCTCAAACGAACTACATCGTTCACGAAGCTCACACGTTTCTCATCTTAAATGACAAGCATTGGATGCTGGAGGACCTCTGCTTTGTATCAATTTCAGAGGCAGAGTTGGACTCGATATGGCCCGAATGTGTAAGAAACACCGTTCTTTTGTTCTCAGCACACTCATGTTTCCTGCTGTCCTAGAGACTCTAGAAAGCAAGAGCGTGCTTCTTGCTCTAAAGCAGAGTGTGATCTATGTATGAGAACTCTGCTGTGTGTTTCACTTCAGAAATGGAGTTAAATCCCAGGCTCTTAGTCTTCCTACAAGCAACACTTTGTTTCAGGTAAGGGCAGTTACTTACAGCTCAAACGAACTACATCGTTCACGAAGCTCACACGTTTCTAATCTTAACTGACAAGCATCGGATGTTATAGGACCAGTGCTTTGTATCAGTTTCAGAAGCAGAGTTGGAATAGATATGGTGCGTATGTGTAAGAAACACCGTTCTTTTGTTCTCAGCACACTCATGTTTCCTGCTGTCCTAGAGACTCTAGAAAGCAAGAATGTGCTTCTTGCTCTAAAGCAGAGTGTGATCTATATATGAGAACTCTGCTGTGTGTTTCACTTCAGAAATGGAGTTAAATCCCAGGCTCTTAGTCTTCCTACAAACAAGACTTCGTTTCAGTGAAGGGCAGTTATTTTACAGCTCAAATGAACTACATCGTTCACGAAGCTCACACGTTTCTCATCTTAACTGACAAGCATTGGATGCTGGAGGAACTGTGCTTTCTATCAATTTCAGAGGCAGAGTTGGACTCAATATGGCCCGAATGTGTAAGAAACACCGTTCTTTTGTTCTCAGCACACTCAGGTTTCCTGCTGCCTTAGTGACTCTGGAAAGCAAGAGCGTGCTTCTTGCTCTAAAGCAGAGTGTCATCAATGGATGAAAACTCTGCTGTGTGTTTCACTTCAGAAATGGAGTTAAATCCAAGGCTCTGTGTCTTCCTACAACAAGACTTAATTTCAGGTAAGGGCAGTTACATTATAGCTCAAATGAACTACATCATTCACGAAGCTCACACGTTTCTCATCTTAACTGACAAGCATTGGATGTTAGAGGACCAGTGCTGTGTATCAGTTTCAGAAGCAGTGTTGGACTAGATATGGTCCATATGTGTAGGAAACACCGTTCTTTTGTTCTCAGCACACTCACGTTTCCTGCTGTCTTAGAGACTCTAGAAAGATAGAGGGTGCTTCTTACTCTAAAGCAGAGTGTGATCAATGGATGAGAACTCTGCTGTGTGTTTCACTTCAGAAATGGAGTTAAATCCCAGGCTCTGAGTCTTCCTACAAACAAGATATCGTTTCAGGGAAGGGCAGTTACTTTACAGCTCAAACGAACTACATCGTTCACGAAGCTCACACGTTTCTCATCTTAAATGACAAGCATTGGATGCTGGAGGACCTCTGCTTTGTATCAATTTCAGAGGCAGAGTTGGACTCAATATGGCCCGAATGTGTAAGAAACACCGTTCTTTTGTTCTAAGCACACTCATGATTCCTGCTCTCTTAGAGAGTATAGAAAGCAAGAGTGTGCTTCTTGCTCTAAAGCAGAGTGTGATCTATATATGAGAACTCTGCTGTGTGTTTCACTTCAGAAATGGAGTTAAATCCCAGGCTCTGAGTATTCCTACAAACAAGACTTCGTTTCAGGGAAGGGCAGTTATTTTACAGCTCAAAAGAACTACATCATTCACGAAGCTCACACGTTTCTCATCTTAAATGACAAGCATTGGATGCTGGAGGACCTGTGCTTTGTATCAATTTCAGAGGCAGATTTGGACTCGATATGGCCCAAATGTGTAAGAAACACCGTTCTTTTGTTCTCAGCACACTCACGTTTCCTGCTGTCTTAGAGAGTCTAGAAAGGTAGAGGGTGCTTCTTACTCTAAAGCAGAGTGTGATCAATGGATGAGAACTCTGCTGTGTGTTTCACTTCAGAAATGGAGTTAAATCCCAGGCTCTGAGTCTTCCTACAAACAAGATATCGTTTCAGGGAAGGGCAGTTACTTTACAGCTCCAACGAACTACATCATTCACGAAGCTCACACGTTTCTCATCTTAAATGACAAGCATTGGATGCTGGAGGACCTCTGCTTTGTATCAATTTCAGAGGCAGAGATGGACTCAATATGGCCCGAATGTGTAAGAAACACCGTTCTTTTGTTCTCAGCACACTCATGTTTCCTGCTGTCCTAGACACTCTAGAAAGCAAGAGCGTGCTTCTAGCTCAAAAGCAGAGTATGATCTATATATGACAACTCTGCTG
Organism: Onychomys leucogaster; assembly: GCA_949786385.1. NCBI lineage: Eukaryota > Metazoa > Chordata > Mammalia > Rodentia > Cricetidae > Onychomys > Onychomys leucogaster. The sequence continues at coordinate 598,178 of CATKUP010000157.1, read as the reverse complement.
TGTGCTTTACTTCAGAAATGGAGTTAAATCCCACGCTCCGAGTCTTCCTACAAGCAAGACTTCATTTCAGGTAAGGGCAGTTACATTACAGCTCAAATGAACTACATCGTTCACGAAAGTCACACGTTTCTCATCTTAAATGACAAGCATTGGATGTTAGAGGACCTGTGGTTTGTATCAATTTCAGAGGCAGAGTTGGACTAGGTATGGTCCCTATGTGTAGGAAACACCGTTCTTTTGTTCTCAGCACACTCATGTTTCGTGCTGCCTAAGAGAGTCTAGAAAGCAAGAGTCTGCTTCTTGCTCTAAAGCAGAGTGTGATCTATATATGAGAACTCTGCTGTGTGTTTCACTTCAGAAATGGAGTTAAATCCCAGGCTCTTAATCTTCCTACAAACAAGACTTCGTTTCAGGGAAGGGCAGTTATTTTACAGCTCAAACGAACTACATCGTTCACGAAGCTCACACATTTCTCATCTTAACTGACAAGCATTGGATGCTGGAGGAACTGTGCTTTGTATGAATTTCAGAGGCAGAGTTGGACTCAATATGGCCCGAATGTGTAAGAAACACCGTTCTTTTGTTCTCAGCACACTCAGGTTTCCTGCTGCCTTAGTGACTCTGGAAAGCAAGAGCGTGCTTCTTGCTCTAAAGCAGAGTGTCATCAATGGATGAAAACTCTGCTGTGTGTTTCACTTCAGAAATGGAGTTAAATCCAAGGCTCTGTGTCTTCCTACAACAAGACTTAATTTCAGGTAAGGGCAGTTACATTATAGCTCAAATGAACTACATCATTCACGAAGCTCACACGTTTCTCATCTTAACTGACAAGCATTGGATGTTAGAGGACCAGTGCTGTGTATCAGTTTCAGAAGCAGTGTTGGACTAGATATGGTCCATATGTGTAGGAAACACCGTTCTTTTGTTCTCAGCACACTCACGTTTCCTGCTGTCTTAGAGACTCTAGAAAGATAGAGGGTGCTTCTTACTCTAAAGCAGAGTGTGATCAATGGATGAGAACTCTGCTGTGTGTTTCACTTCAGAAATGGAGTTAAATCCCAGGCTCTGAGTCTTCCTACAAACAAGATATCGTTTCAGGGAAGGGCAGTTACTTTACAGCTCAAACGAACTACATCGTTCACGAAGCTCACACGTTTCTCATCTTAAATGACAAGCATTGGATGCTGGAGGACCTCTGCTTTGTATCAATTTCAGAGGCAGAGTTGGACTCAATATGGCCCGAATGTGTAAGAAACACCGTTCTTTTGTTCTAAGCACACTCATGATTCCTGCTCTCTTAGAGAGTATAGAAAGCAAGAGTGTGCTTCTTGCTCTAAAGCAGAGTGTGATCTATATATGAGAACTCTGCTGTGTGTTTCACTTCAGAAATGGAGTTAAATCCCAGGCTCTGAGTATTCCTACAAACAAGACTTCGTTTCAGGGAAGGGCAGTTATTTTACAGCTCAAAAGAACTACATCATTCACGAAGCTCACACGTTTCTCATCTTAAATGACAAGCATTGGATGCTGGAGGACCTGTGCTTTGTATCAATTTCAGAGGCAGATTTGGACTCGATATGGCCCAAATGTGTAAGAAACACCGTTCTTTTGTTCTCAGCACACTCACGTTTCCTGCTGTCTTAGAGAGTCTAGAAAGGTAGAGGGTGCTTCTTACTCTAAAGCAGAGTGTGATCAATGGATGAGAACTCTGCTGTGTGTTTCACTTCAGAAATGGAGTTAAATCCCAGGCTCTGAGTCTTCCTACAAACAAGATATCGTTTCAGGGAAGGGCAGTTACTTTACAGCTCCAACGAACTACATCATTCACGAAGCTCACACGTTTCTCATCTTAAATGACAAGCATTGGATGCTGGAGGACCTGTGCTTTGTATCAATTTCAGAGGCAGAGTTGGAATAGATATGGTCCGTATGTGTAGGAAACATCGTTCATTTGTTCTAAGCACACTCACGTTTCCTACTGTATTAGAGAATGTAGAAAGCAAGAGCGTGCTTCTTGCTCTAAAGCAGAGTGTGATCCATGGAAGAGAACTATGCTTTGTGTTTCCGTTCAGAAATGGAGTTAAATCCCAGGCTCTGTGTCTTCCTACAATAAATACTTCGTTTCAGGTAAGGGCAGTCACTTTTCAGCTCAAATGAAGTACATCCTTCACGAAGCTCACACGTTTCTCATCTTAACTGACAACCATTGGATTTTAGAGGAAATGAGTTTTGTATCAATTTCAGAGGCAGAGTTGGACTAGATATGGTCCGAATGTGTAAGAAACACCGTTCTTTTGCTCTCAGCACACTCAGTTTTCCTGCTGCCTTAGTGACTCTGGAAAGCAAGAGTGTGCTACTTGCTCTAAAGCAGAGTGTCATCAATGGATGAGAACTCTGCTGTGTGTTTCACTTCAGAAATGGAGTTAAATCCCAGGCTCTGAGTCTTCCTACAAGCAAGACTTCATTTCAGGTAAGGGCAGTTACATTACAGCTTAAATGAACTACATCGTTCACGAAGATCACACGTTTCTCATCTTAAATGATAAGCATTGGATGTTAGAGGACCTGTGCTTTGTATCAATTTCAGAGGCAGAGTTGGACTAGATATGGTCCGTATGTGTAGGAAAAACCGTTCTTTTGTTCTCAGCACACTAATGATTCCTGCTGTCCTAGAGACTCTAGAAAGCAAGAGCGTGCTTCTTGCTATAAAGCAGAGTATGATCTATATATGACAACTCTGCTGGATTTTTCACTTCACAAATGGAGTTAAACCCCAGGCTCTGAGTCTTCCTACAAGCAACACTTTGTTTCAGGAAAGGGCAGTTACTTACAGCTCAAACGAACTACATCGTTCACGAAGCTCACACATTTCTAATCTTAACTGGCAAGCATCAGATGTTATAGGACCAGTGCTTTGTATCAGTTTCAGAAGCAGAGTTGGAATAGATATGGTCCATATGTGTAGGAAACACCGTTCTTTTGTTCTCAGCACACTCACGTTTCCTGCTGTATTAGAGAATCTAGAGAGCAAGAGGGTGCTTCTTGCTCTGAAGCAGAGTGTGGTCAATGGATGTGAACTATGCTGTGTGTTTCCCTTCAGAAATGGAGTTAAATCCCAGGCTCTGTGTGTTTCAACATGCAAGAATTCGTTTCAGGGAAGGGTAGTCACTTTAGAGCTCAAACGAACTACATCCTTCACGAATCTAACACGTTTCTCATCTTAAATGACAAGCATTGGATGTTAGAGGACCAGTGCTTTGTATCAGTTTCAGAAGCAGAGTTGGACTAGATATGGTCCGTATGTGTAGGAAACACCGTTCTTTTGTTCTCAGCACACTCACGTTTCCTGCTGTCTTAGAGACTCTAGAAAGGTAGAGGGTGCTTCTTGTTCTAAAGCAGAGTGTGATCAATGGATGCGAACTCTGCTGTGTGTTTCACTTCAGAAATGGAGTTAAACCCCATGCTCTGAGTCTTCCTACAAGCAACACTTCGTTTCAGGTAAGGGCATTTACTTTACAGCTCAAAAGAACTACATCGTTCAGGAAGCTCACACGTTTCTCATCTTAACTGACAGGCATTGGATGTTAGAGGACCAGTGCTTTGTATCAGTTTCAGAAGCAGAGTTGGACTAGATATGGTCCGTATGTGTAAGAAACACCGTTCTTTTGCTCTCAGCACACTCAGGTTTCCTGCTGCCTTCCACTCTGGAAAGCAAGAGTGTGCTTCTTCCTCTAAAGCAGAGTGTCATCAATGGATGAGAACTATGCTGTGTGTTTCACTTCAGAAATGGAGTTAAATCCCAGGCTCCGAGTCTTCCTACAAGCAAGACTTCATTTCAGGTAAGGGCAGTTACATTACAGCTCATATGAACTACATCGTTCACGAAGCTCACACGTTTCTCATCTTAAATGACAAGCATTGGATGTTAGAGGACCTGTGCTTTGTATCAATTTCAGAGGCAGAGTTGGACTAGAAATGGTCCGTATGTGTAGGAAACACCGTTCTTTTGTTCTCAGCACACTCATGTTTCATGCTGTCTTAGAGAGTCTAGAAAGCAAGAGTCTGCTTCTTGCTCTAAAGCAGAGTGTGATCTATATATGAGAACTCTGCTGTGTGTTTCACTTCAGAAATGGAGTTAAATCCCAGGCTCTGAGTATTCCTACAAACAAGACTTCGTTTCAGGGAAGGGCAGTTATTTTACAGCTCAAAAGAACTACATCATTCACGAAGCTCACACGTTTCTCATCTTAAATGACAAGCATTGGATGCTGGAGGACCTGTGCTTTGTATCAATTTCAGAGGCAGATTTGGACTCGATATGGCCCAAATGTGTAAGAAACACCGTTCTTTTGTTCTCAGCACACTCACGTTTCCTGCTGTCTTAGAGAGTCTAGAAAGGTAGAGGGTGCTTCTTACTCTAAAGCAGAGTGTGATCAATGGATGAGAACTCTGCTGTGTGTTTCACTTCAGAAATGGAGTTAAATCCCAGGCTCTGAGTCTTCCTACAAACAAGATATCGTTTCAGGGAAGGGCAGTTACTTTACAGCTCCAACGAACTACATCATTCACGAAGCTCACACGTTTCTCATCTTAAATGACAAGCATTGGATGCTGGAGGACCTCTGCTTTGTATCAATTTCAGAGGCAGAGATGGACTCAATATGGCCCGAATGTGTAAGAAACACCGTTCTTTTGTTCTCAGCACACTCATGTTTCCTGCTGTCCTAGACACTCTAGAAAGCAAGAGCGTGCTTCTAGCTCAAAAGCAGAGTATGATCTATATATGACAACTCTGCTGTGTGCTTTACTTCAGAAATGGAGTTAAATCCCAGGCTCCGAGTCTTCCTACAAGCAAGACTTCATTTCAGGTAAGGGCAGTTACATTACAGCTCAAATGAACTACATCGTTCACGAAAGTCACACGTTTCTCATCTTAAATGACAAGCATTGGATGTTAGAGGACCTGTGGTTTGTATCAATTTCAGAGGCAGAGTTGGACTAGGTATGGTCCCTATGTGTAGGAAACACCGTTCTTTTGTTCTCAGCACACTCATGTTTCGTGCTGCCTAAGAGAGTCTAGAAAGCAAGAGTCTGCTTCTTGCTCTAAAGCAGAGTGTGATCTATATATGAGAACTCTGCTGTGTGTTTCACTTCAGAAATGGAGTTAAATCCCAGGCTCTTAGTCTTCCTACAAACAAGACTTCGTTTCAGGGAAGGGCAGTTATTTTACAGCTCAAACGAACTACATCGTTCACGAAGCTCACACATTTCTCATCTTAACTGACAAGCATTGGATGCTGGAGGAACTGTGCTTTGTATGAATTTCAGAGGCAGAGTTGGACTCAATATGGCCCGAATGTGTAAGAAACACCGTTCTTTTGTTCTCAGCACACTCAGGTTTCCTGCTGCCTTAGTGACTCTGGAAAGCAAGAGCGTGCTTCTTGCTCTAAAGCAGAGTGTCATCAATGGATGAAAACTCTGCTGTGTGTTTTACTTCAGAAATGGAGTTAAATCCCAGGCTCTGAGTCTTCATACAAACAAGATATCGTTTCAGGGAAGGGCAGTTACTTTACAGCTCAAACGAACTACATCGTTCACGAAGCTCACACGTTTCTCATCTTAAATGACAAGCATTGGATGCTGGAGGACCTCTGCTTTGTATCAATTTCAGAGGCAGAGTTGGACTCGATATGGCCCGAATGTGTAAGAAACACCGTTCTTTTGTTCTCAGCACACTCATGTTTCCTGCTGTCCTAGAGACTCTAGAAAGCAAGAGCGTGCTTCTTGCTCTAAAGCAGAGTGTGATCTATGTATGAGAACTCTGCTGTGTGTTTCACTTCAGAAATGGAGTTAAATCCCAGGCTCTTAGTCTTCCTACAAGCAACACTTTGTTTCAGGTAAGGGCAGTTACTTACAGCTCAAACGAACTACATCGTTCACGAAGCTCACACGTTTCTAATCTTAACTGACAAGCATCGGATGTTATAGGACCAGTGCTTTGTATCAGTTTCAGAAGCAGAGTTGGAATAGATATGGTGCGTATGTGTAAGAAACACCGTTCTTTTGTTCTCAGCACACTCATGTTTCCTGCTGTCCTAGAGACTCTAGAAAGCAAGAATGTGCTTCTTGCTCTAAAGCAGAGTGTGATCTATATATGAGAACTCTGCTGTGTGTTTCACTTCAGAAATGGAGTTAAATCCCAGGCTCTTAGTCTTCCTACAAACAAGGCTTCGTTTCAGGGAAGGGCAGTTATTTTACAGCTCAAAAGAACTACATCGTTCACGAAGCTCACACGTTTCTCATCTTAAAAGACAAGCATTGGATGCTGGAGGACCTGTGCTTTGTATCAATTTCAGAGGCAGATTTGGACTCGATATGGCCCGAATGTGTAAGAAACACCATTCTTTTGTTCTCAGCACACTCACGTTTCCTGCTGTCTTAGAGACTCTAGAAAGGTAGAGGGTGCTTCTTGTTCTAAAGCAGAGAGTGATCAATGGATGAGAACTCTGCTGTGTGTTTCACTTCAGAAATGGAGTTAAATCCCAGGCTCTGAGTCTTCCTACAAGCAAGACTTCATTTCAGGTAAGTGCAGTTACATTACAGCTCAAATGAACTACATCGTGAACGAAGCTCACACGTTTCTCATCTTAAATGACAAGCATTGGATGTTGGAGGACCTGTGCTTTGTATCAATTTCAGAGGCAGAGTTGGAATAGATATGGTCCGTATGTGTAGGAAACATCGTTCATTTGTTCTAAGCACACTCACGTTTCCTACTGTATTAGAGAATGTAGAAAGCAAGAGCGTGCTTCTTGCTCTAAAGCAGAGTGTGATCCATGGAAGAGAACTATGCTTTGTGTTTCCGTTCAGAAATGGAGTTAAATCCCAGGCTCTTAGTCTTCCTACAAGCAACACTTTGTTTCAGGTAAGGGCAGTTACTTACAGCTCAAACGAACTACATCGTTCACGAAGCTCACACGTTTCTAATCTTAACTGACAAGCATCGGATGTTATAGGACCAGTGCTTTGTATCAGTTTCAGAAGCAGAGTTGGAATAGATATGGTGCGTATGTGTAAGAAACACCGTTCTTTTGTTCTCAGCACACTCATGTTTCCTGCTGTCCTAGAGACTCTAGAAAGCAAGAATGTGCTTCTTGCTCTAAAGCAGAGTGTGATCTATATATGAGAACTCTGCTGTGTGTTTCACTTCAGAAATGGAGTTAAATCCCAGGCTCTTAGTCTTCCTACAAACAAGGCTTCGTTTCAGGGAAGGGCAGTTATTTTACAGCTCAAAAGAACTACATCGTTCACGAAGCTCACACGTTTCTCATCTTAAAAGACAAGCATTGGATGCTGGAGGACCTGTGCTTTGTATCAATTTCAGAGGCAGATTTGGACTCGATATGGCCCGAATGTGTAAGAAACACCATTCTTTTGTTCTCAGCACACTCACGTTTCCTGCTGTCTTAGAGACTCTAGAAAGGTAGAGGGTGCTTCTTGTTCTAAAGCAGAGTGTGATCAATGGATGAGAACTCTGCTGTGTGTTTCACTTCAGAAATGGAGTTAAATCCCAGGCTCTGAGTCTTCCTACTAGCAAGACTTCATTTCAGGTAAGTGCAGTTACATTACAGCTCAAATGAACTATATCGTTCACGAAGCTCACACGTTTCTCATCTTAAATGACAAGCATTGGATGTTGGAGGACCTGTGCTTTGTATCAATTTCAGAGGCAGAGTTGGAATAGATATGGTCCGTATGTGTAGGAAACATCGTTCATTTGTTCTAAGCACACTCACGTTTCCTACTGTATTAGAGAATGTAGAAAGCAAGAGCGTGCTTCTTGCTCTAAAGCAGAGTGTGATCCATGGAAGAGAACTATGCTTTGTGTTTCCGTTCAGAAATGGAGTTAAATCCCAGGCTCTGTGTCTTCCTACAATAAATACTTCGTTTCAGGTAAGGGCAGTCACTTTTCAGCTCAAATGAAGTACATCCTTCACGAAGCTCACACGTTTCTCATCTTAACTGACAAGCATTGGATTTTAGAGGAAATGAGTTTTGTATCAATTTCAGAGGCAGAGTTGGACTAGATATGGTCCGAATGTGTAAGAAACACCGTTCTTTTGCTCTCAGCACACTCAGTTTTCCTGCTGCCTTAGTGACTCTGGAAAGCAAGAGTGTGCTACTTGCTCTAAAGCAGAGTGTCATCAATGGATGAGAACTCTGCTGTGTGTTTCACTTCAGAAATGGAGTTAAATCCCAGGCTCTGAGTCTTCCTACAAGCAAGACTTCATTTCAGGTAAGGGCAGTTACATTACAGCTTAAATGAACTACATCGTTCACGAAGATCACACGTTTCTCATCTTAAATGATAAGCATTGGATGTTAGAGGACCTGTGCTTTGTATCAATTTCAGAGGCAGAGTTGGACTAGATATGGTCCGTATGTGTAGGAAAAACCGTTCTTTTGTTCTCAGCACACTAATGATTCCTGCTGTCCTAGAGACTCTAGAAAGCAAGAGCGTGCTTCTTGCTATAAAGCAGAGTATGATCTATATATGACAACTCTGCTGGATTTTTCACTTCACAAATGGAGTTAAACCCCAGGCTCTGAGTCTTCCTACAAGCAACACTTTGTTTCAGGAAAGGGCAGTTACTTACAGCTCAAACGAACTACATCGTTCACGAAGCTCACACGTTTCTAATCTTAACTGGCAAGCATCAGATGTTATAGGACCAGTGCTTTGTATCAGTTTCAGAAGCAGAGTTGGAATAGATATGGTCCATATGTGTAGGAAACACCGTTCTTTTGTTCTCAGCACACTCACGTTTCCTGCTGTATTAGAGAATCTAGAGAGCAAGAGGGTGCTTCTTGCTCTGAAGCAGAGTGTGGTCAATGGATGTGAACTATGCTGTGTGTTTCCCTTCAGAAATGGAGTTAAATCCCAGGCTCTGTGTGTTTCAACATGCAAGAATTCGTTTCAGGGAAGGGTAGTCACTTTAGAGCTCAAACGAACTACATCCTTCACGAATCTAACACGTTTCTCATCTTAAATGACAAGCATTGGATGTTAGAGGACCAGTGCTTTGTATCAGTTTCAGAAGCAGAGTTGGACTAGATATGGTCCGTATGTGTAGGAAACACCGTTCTTTTGTTCTCAGCACACTCACGTTTCCTGCTGTCTTAGAGACTCTAGAAAGGTAGAGGGTGCTTCTTGTTCTAAAGCAGAGTGTGATCAATGGATGCGAACTCTGCTGTGTGTTTCACTTCAGAAATGGAGTTAAACCCCATGCTCTGAGTCTTCCTACAAGCAACACTTCGTTTCAGGTAAGGGCATTTACTTTACAGCTCAAAAGAACTACATCGTTCAGGAAGCTCACACGTTTCTCATCTTAACTGACAGGCATTGGATGTTAGAGGACCAGTGCTTTGTATCAGTTTCAGAAGCAGAGTTGGACTAGATATGGTCCGTATGTGTAAGAAACACCGTTCTTTTGCTCTCAGCACACTCAGGTTTCCTGCTGCCTTCCACTCTGGAAAGCAAGAGTGTGCTTCTTCCTCTAAAGCAGAGTGTCATCAATGGATGAGAACTATGCTGTGTGTTTCACTTCAGAAATGGAGTTAAATCCCAGGCTCCGAGTCTTCCTACAAGCAAGACTTCATTTCAGGTAAGGGCAGTTACATTACAGCTCATATGAACTACATCGTTCACGAAGCTCACACGTTTCTCATCTTAAATGACAAGCATTGGATGTTAGAGGACCTGTGCTTTGTATCAATTTCAGAGGCAGAGTTGGACTAGAAATGGTCCGTATGTGTAGGAAACACCGTTCTTTTGTTCTCAGCACACTCATGTTTCATGCTGTCTTAGAGAGTCTAGAAAGCAAGAGTCTGCTTCTTGCTCTAAAGCAGAGTGTGATCTATGTATGAGAACTCTGCTGTGTGTTTCACTTCAGAAATGGAGTTAAATCCCAGGCTCTTAGTCTTCCTACAAGCAACACTTTGTTTCAGGTAAGGGCAGTTACTTACAGCTCAAACGAACTACATCGTTCACGAAGCTCACACGTTTCTAATCTTAACTGACAAGCATCGGATGTTATAGGACCAGTGCTTTGTATCAGTTTCAGAAGCAGAGTTGGAATAGATATGGTGCGTATGTGTAAGAAACACCGTTCTTTTGTTCTCAGCACACTCATGTTTCCTGCTGTCCTAGAGACTCTAGAAAGCAAGAATGTGCTTCTTGCTCTAAAGCAGAGTATGATCTATATAGGGAAACTCTGCTGTGTGTTTCACTTCAGAAATGGAGTTAAACCCCAGGCTCTGAGTCTTCCTACAAGCAACACTTCGTTTCAGGGAAGGGCAGTTATTTTACAGCTCGAAGGAACTACATCGTTCACGAAGCTCACACGTTTCTCATCTTAACTGACAAGCATTGGATGCTGGAGGAGCTGTGCTTTGTACCAATTTCAGAGGCAGAGTTGGACTCAATATGGCCCGAATGTGTAAGAAACACCGTTCTTTTGTTCTCAGCACACTCAGGTTTCTGGCTGCCTTAGTGACTCTGGAAAGCAAGAGCGTGCTTCTTGCTCTAAAGCAGAGTGTGATCAATGGATGAGAACTCTGCTGTGTGTTTCACTTCAGAAATGGAGTTAAATCCCAGGCTCTGAGTCTTCCTACAAACAAGATATCGTTTCAGGGAAGGGCAGTTACTTTAAAGCTCAAACGAACTACATCATTCCCGAAGCTCACCCGTTTCTCATCTTAAATGACAAGCATTGGATGCTGTAGGACCTGTGCTTTGTATCAATTTCAGAGGCAGAGTTGGACTCGATATGGCTCGAATGTGTAAGAAACACCGTTCTTTTGTTCTCAGCACACTCATGTTTCCTGCTGTCCTAGAGACTCTAGAAAGCAAGAATGTGCTTCTAGCTCCAAAGCAGAGTAGGATCTATATAGGGCAACTCTGCTGTGTGTTTCACTTCAGAAATGGAGTTAAACCCCAGGCTCTGAGTCTTCCTACAAGCAAGACTTCGTTTCAGGGAAGGGCAGTTACTTTACAGCTCCAACGAACTACATCGTTCAGGAAGCTCACACGTTTCTCATCTTAAATGACAAGCATTGGATGCTGGAGGACCTGAGCTTTGTATCATTTTCAGAGGCAGAGTTGGACTAGATATGGTCCGTATGTGTAGGAAACACCGTTCTTTTGTTTTCAGCCCACACATGTTTCCTGCTGTCTTAGAGAGTATAGAAAGCAAGAGTCTGCTTCTTGCTCTAAAGCATAGTGTGATCTATATATGAGAACTCTGCTGTGTGTTTCACTTCAGAAATGGGTTAAATCCCAGGCTCTTAGTCTTCCTACAAACAAGACTTCGTTTCAGGGAAGGGCAGTTATTTTACAGCTCAAAGGAACTACATCGTTCACGAAGCTCACACGTTTCTCATCTTAACTGACAAGCATTGGATGCTGGAGGACCTGTGCTTTGTACCAATTTCAGAGGCAGAGTTGGACTCAATATGGCCCGAATGTGTAAGAAACACCGTTCTTTTGTTCTCAGCACACTCAGGTTTCCTGCTGCCTTAGTGACTCTGGAAAGCAAGAGCATGCTTCTTGCTCTAAAGCAGAGTGTCATCAATGGATGAGAACTCTGCTGTGTGTTTCACTTCAGAAATGGATTTAAATCCCAGGCTCTGTGTCTTCCTACAACAGGACTTAATTTCAGGTAAGGGCAGTTACATTACAGCTCAAATGAACTACATTATTCACGAAGCTCACACGTTTCTCATCTTAATTGACAAGCATTGGATGTTAGAGGACCAGTGCTTTGTATCAGTTTCAGAAGCAGAGTTGGACTAGACATGGTCCGTATGTGTAAGAAACACCATTCTTTTGCTCTCAGCACACTCAGGTTTCCTGCTGCCTTAGTGACTCTGGAATGCAAGAGCGTGCTTCTTGCTCTAAAGCACAGTGTCATCAATGGATGAGAACTCTGCTGTGTGTTTCACTTCAGAAATGGAGTTAAATGCCAGGCTCCGAGTCTTCCTACAAGCAAGACTTCATTTCAGGTAAGGGCAGTTACATTACAGCTCAAATGAACTACATCGTTCACGAAGCTCACACGTTTCTCATCTTAAATGACAAGCATTGGATGTTAGAGGAACTGTGGTTTGTATCTATTTCAGAGGCAGAGTTGGACTAGATATGGTCCGTATGTGTAGGAAACACCATTCTTTTGTTCTCAGTACACTCATGATTCCTGCTGTCTTAGACAGTCTAGAAAGCAAGAGTGTGCTTCTTGCTCTAAAGCAGAGTGTGATCTATATATGAGAACTCTGCTGTGTGTTTCACTTCAGAAATGGAGTTAAACCCCAGGCTCTGAGCCTTCCTACAAGCAACACTTTGTTTCAGGTAAGGGTAGTTACTTACAGCTCAAACGAACTACATCGTTCACGAAGCTAACACGTTTCTAATCTTAACTGACAAGCATCGGATGTTATAGTAGCAGTGCTTTTTATCAGTTTCAGGAGCAGAGTTGGAATAGATATGGTCCGTATGTGTAGGAAACACCGTTCTTTTGTTCTCAGCACATTCACGTTTCCTGCTATATTAGAGAATCTAGAGAGCAAGAGGGTGCTTCTTGCTCTGAAGCAGAGTGTGATCCATGGATGAGAACTATGCTGTGTGTTTCCCTTCAGAAATGGAGTTAAATCCCAGGCTCTGTGTGTTTCAACATGCAAGACTTCGTTTCAGGGAAGGGCAGTCACTTTAGAGCTCAAACGAACTACATCGTTCACGAATCTAACACGTTTCTCATCTTAACTGACAAGCATTGGATTTTAGAGGACCAGTGCTTTGTATCAGTTTCAGAAGCAGGGTTGGACTAGATATGGTCCGTATGTGTAGGAAACACCGTTCTTTTGTTTTCAGCACACTCATGTTTCCTGCTGTCCTAGAGACTCTAGAATGCAAGAGCGTGCTTCTTGCTCTAAAGCAGAGTATGATCAATATATTACAACTCTGCTGTGTGTTTCACTTCAGAAATGGAGTTAAAAACCAGGCTCTGAGTCTTCCTACAAGCAACAATTCGTTTCAGGTAAGGGCAGTTACTTTAGAGCTCAAATGAACTACATCGTTCACGAAGCTCACATGTTTCTCATCTTAAATGACAAGCATTGGATGTTAGAAGACCTGTGCTTTGTATCAATTTCAGAGGCAGAGTTGGACTAGATATGGTCCGTATGTGTAGGAAACACCGTTCTTTTCTTCTCAGCACACTCACGTTTCCTGCTGTCTTAGAGACTCTAGAAAGGTAGAGGGTGCTTCTTGTTCTAAAGCAGAGTGTGATCAATGGATGAGAACTCTGTTGTGTGTTTCACTTCAGAAATGGAGTTAAATCCCAGGCTCTGAGTCTTCCTACAAAGCAGACTTCGTTTCAGGGAAGGGCAGTTACTTTACAGCTCAAATGAACTACATCGTTCACGAAGCTCACACGTTTCTCATCTTAAATGACAAGCATTGGATGCTGGAGGACCTGTGCTTTGTATCAATTTCAGAGGCAGAGTTGGACTCGATATGGCCCGAATGTGTAAGAAACACCGTTCTTTTGTTCTCAGCACACTCATGTTTCCTGCTGTCCTAGAGACTCTAGAAAGCAAGAGTGTGCTTCTTGCTCTAAAGCAGAGTATGATCTATATAGGACAACTCTGCTGTGTGTTTCACTTCAGAAATGGAGTTAAACCCCAGGCTCTGAGTCTTCCTACAAGCAACACTTCGTTTCAGGTAAGGGCACTTACATTACAGCTCAAATGAACTACATCGTTCACGAAGGTCACACGTTTCTCATCTTAAATGACAAGCATTGGATGTTAGAGGACCTGTGCTTTGTATCAATTTCAGAGGCAGAGTTGGACTAGATATGGTCCGTATATGTAGGAAACACCGTTCTTTTGTTCTCAGCACACTCATGTTTCCTGCTGTCTTAGAGAGTATAGAAAGCAAGAGTCTGCTTCTTGCTCTAAAGCAGAGTGTGATCTATATATGAGAACTCTGCTGTGTGTTTCACTTCAGAAATGGAGTTAAATCCCAGGCTCTTAGTCATCCTACAAACAAGACTTCGTTTCAGGGAAGGGCAGTTATTTTACAGCTCAAACGAACTACATCATTCACGAAGCTCACACGTTTCTCATCTTAACTGACAAGCATTGGATGAAGGAGGACCTGAGCTTTGTATCAATTTCAGAGGCAGAGTTGGACTCAATATGGCCCGAATGTGTAAGAAACACCGTTCTTTTGTTCTCAGCACACTCAGGTTTCCTGCTGCCTTAGTGACTCTGGAAAGCAAGAGTGTGCTTCTTGCTCTAAAGCAGAGTGTCATCAATGGATGAGAACTCTGCTGTGTGTTTCACTTCAGAAATGGAGTTAAATCCCAGGCTCTGTGTCTTCCTACAACAAGAATTAATTTCAGGTAAGGGCAGTTACATTACAGCTCAAATGAACTACATCATTCTCGAAGCTCACACGTTTCTCATCTGAAAGGACAAGTATTGGATGTTAGAGGACCAGTGCTTTGTATCAGTTTCAGAAGCAGAGTTGGACTAGATATGGTCCGTATGTGTAAGAAACACCGTTATTTTCTTCTCGGCACACTCATGTTTCCTGCTGTTCTAGAGACTCTAGAAAGCAAGTGCGTGCTTCTTGCTATAAAGCAGAGTATGATCTATATATGACAACTCTGCTGTGTTTTTCACTTCAGAAATGGAGTTAAACCTCAGGCTCTTAGTCTTCCTACAAGCAACACTTCGTTTCAGGTAAGGGCAGTTACTTTACAGCTCAAATGAACTACATCGTTCACGAAGCTCACACGTTTCTCATCTTAAAAGACAAGCATTGGATGTTAGAGGACCTGTGCTTTGTATCAATTTCAGAGGCAGAGTTGGACTCGATATGGCCCGAATGTGTAAGAAACACCGTTCTTTTGTTCTCAGCACACTCATGTTTCCTGCTGTCCTAGAGACTCTAGAAAGCAAGAGCGTGCTTCTTGCTATAAAGCAGAGTATGATCTATATATGAATAATCTGCTGTGTGTTTCACTTCAGAAATGGAGTTAAACCCCAGGCTCTGTGTCTTTCAACATGCAAGACTTCGTTTCAGGGAAGGGCAGTCACTTTCCAGCTCAAACGAACTACATCGTTCTCGAATCTAACACGTTTCTCATCTTAACTGACAAGCATTGGATGTTAGAGGACCAGCTCTTTTTATCAGTTTCAGAAGCAGGGTTGGACTAGATATGGTCCGTATGTGTAGGAAACACCGTTCTTTTGTTCTCAGCACACTCACGTTTCCTGCTGTCTTAGAGACTCTAGAAAGCTAGAGGGTGCTTCTTACTCTAAAGCAGAGTGTGATCAATGGATGAGAACTCTGCTGTGTGTTTCACTTCAGAAATGGAGTTAAATCCCAGGCTCTGAGTCTTCCTACAAACAAGATATCGTTTCAGGGAAGGGCAGTTACTTTACAGCTCCAACGAACTACATCGTTCACGAAGCTCACACGTTTCTCATCTTAAAAGACAAGCACTGGATGCTGGAGGACCTCTGCTTTGTATCAATTTCAGAGGCAGAGTTGGACTAGATATGGTCCATATGTGTAGGAAACACCGTTCTTTTGTTCTCAGCACACTCATTATTCCTGCTGTCTTAGAGAGTCTAGAAAGCAAGAGTGTGCTTCTTGCTCTAAAGCAGAGTGTGATCTATATATTAGAACTCTGCTGTGTGTTTCACTTCAGAAATGTAGTTAAATCACAGGCTCTGAGTCTTCCTACAAACAAGATATCGTTTCAGGGAAGGACAGTTACTTTACAGCTCAAACGAACTACATCGTTCACGAAGCTCACATGTTTCTCATCTTAAATGACAAGCATTGGATGCTGGAGGACCTGTGCTTTGTATCAATTTCAGAGGCAGATTTGGACTCGATATGGCCCGAATGTGTAAGAAACACCGTTCTTTTGTTCTCAGCACACTCATGTTTCCTGCTGTCCTAGAGACTCTAGAAAGCAAGAGCGTGCTTCTTGCTCTAAAGCAGAGTTGATCTATATATGACAACTCTGCTGTGTGTTTCACTTCAGAAATGGAGTTAAACCCCAGGCTCTGAGTCTTCCTACAA
This sequence comes from Onychomys leucogaster, assembly GCA_949786385.1. Classification (NCBI taxonomy): domain Eukaryota; kingdom Metazoa; phylum Chordata; class Mammalia; order Rodentia; family Cricetidae; genus Onychomys; species Onychomys leucogaster. The sequence continues at coordinate 582,019 of CATKUP010000157.1, read as the reverse complement.
GCAACACTTTGTTTCAGGTAAGGGCAGTTAATTTACAGCTCAAACGAACTACATCGTTCACGGACCTCACACGTTTCTAATCTTAACTGACAAGCATTGGATGTTATAGGACCAGTGCTTTGTATCAGTTTCAGAAGCAGAGTTGGAATAGATATGGTCCCTATGTGTAGGAAACACCGTTCTTTTGTTCTCAGCACACTCACGTTTCCTGCTGTATTAGAGAATCTAGAGAGCAAGCGGGTGCTTCTTGCTCTAAAGCAGAGTGTGATCAATGGATGTGAACTCTGCTGTATGTTTCACTTCAGAAATGGAGTTAAATTCCAGGCTCTGAGTCTTCCTACAAACAAGACTTCATTTCAGGTAAGGGCAGTTACATTACAGCTCAAATGAACTACATCGATCACGAAGCTCACACGTTTCTCATCTTAAATGACAAGCATTGGATGTTAGAGAACCTGTGCTTTGTATGAATTTCAGAGGCTGAGTTGGACTATATATGGTCCGTATGTGTAGGAAACACCGTTCTTTTGTTCTCAGCACACTCATGATTCCTGCTGTCTTAGAGAGTCTAGAAAGCAAGAGTGTGCTTCTTGCTCTAAAGTAGAGTGTGATCTATATATGAGAACTCGGCTGTGTGTTTCACTTCAGAAATGGAGTTAAATCCCAGGCTCTTAGTCTTCCTACAAAAAAGACTTCATTTCAGGGAAGGGCAGTTACTTTACAGCTCAAACGAACTACAGCGTTCACGAAGCTCACACGTTTCTCATCTTAAATGACAAGCATTGGATGCTGGAAGACCTGTGCTTTGTATCAATTTCAGAGGCAGAGTTGGACTCGATATGGCCCGAATGTGTAAGAAACACCGTTCTATTGTTCTCAGCACACTCATGATTCCTGCTGTCCTAGAGACTCTAGAAAGCAAGAGCGTGCTTCTTGCTCTAAAGCAGAGTATGATCTATATATGACAACTCTGCTGTGTGTTTCACTTCAGAATTGGAGTTATACCCCAGGCTCTGAGTCTTCCTACAGGCAACACTTCGTTTCAGGTAAGGGCAGTTACTTTACTTCTCAAAGGAACTACATCGTTCACGAAGCTCACACGTTTCTAATCTTAACTGGCAAGCATCGGATGTTATAGGACCAGTGCTTTGTATCAGTTTCAGAAGCAGAGTTGGAATAGATATGGTCCGTATGTGTAAGCAACACCGTTCTTTTTTTCAAAGCACACTCATGTTTCCTGCTGTCCTAGAGACTCTAGAAAGCAAGAGCGTGCTTGTTGCTCTAAAGCAGAGTATGATCTATATATGACAACTCTGCTGTGTGTTTCATTTCAGGAATGGAGTTAAACCCCAGGCTCTGAGTCTACCTACAAGCAACAATTCGTTTCAGGTAAGGGCAGTTACTTTAGAGCTCAAATGAACTACATCGTTCACAAAGCTCACATGATTCTCATCTTAAATGACAAGCACTGGATGTTAGAAGACCTGTGCTTTGTTTCAATTTCAGAGGCAGAATTGGACTAGATATGGTCCGTATGTGTAGGAAATACCATTCTTTTGTTCTCAGCACACTCAGGTTTCCTGCTGCCTTAGTGACTCTGGAAAGCAAGAGCGTGCTTCTTGCGCTAAAGCAGAGTGTCATCAATGGATGAGAACTCTGCTGTGTGTTTCACTTCATGGAATTGAGTTAAATCCCAGGCTCTGTGTCTTCCTACAACAAGACTTAATTTCAGGTAAGGGAAGTTACATTACAGGTCAAATGAACTACATCATTCACGAAGCTCACACGTTTCTCATCTTAAATGACAAGCATTGGATGCTGGAGGACCTGTGCTTTATATCAATTTCAGAGGCAGAGTTGGACTCGATATGGCCCGAATGTGTAAGAAACACCGTTCTTTTGTTCTCAGCACACTCATGTTTCCTGCTGTCCTAGAGACTCTAGAAAGCAAGAGGGTGCTTCTTGCTATAAAGCAGAGTATGATCTATATATGACAACTCTGCTGTGTGTTTCACTTCAGAAATGGAGTTAAACCCCAGGCTCTGAGTCTTCCTACAAGCAACACTTTGTTTGAGGTAAGGGCAGTTACTTTACAGCTCAAACGAACTACATCGTTCACGAATCTAACACGTTTCTAATCTTAACTGACAAGCATCGGATGTTATAGTAGCAGTGCTTTGTATCAGTTTCAGAAGCAGAGTTGGAATAGATATGGTCCGTATGTGTAGGAAACACCGTTCTTTTGTTCTCAGCACACTCATGATTCCTGCTGTCTTAGAGAGTCTAGAAAGCAAGAGTGTGCTTCTTGCTCTAAAGTAGAGTGTGATCTATATATGAGAACTCTGCTGTGTGTTTCACTTCAGAAATGCAGGTAAATCACAGGCTCTGAGTCGTCCTACAAACAAGATATCGTTTCAGGGAAGGGCAGTTACTTTACAGCTCAAACGAACTACATCGTTCACGAAGCTCACCCGTTTCTCATCTTAAATGACAAGCATTGGATGCTGGAGGACCTCTGCTTTGTATCAATTTCAGAGGCAGAGTTGGACTCAATATGGCCCGAATGTGTAAGAAACACCGTTCTTTTGTTCTCAGCACACTCATGTTTCCTGCTGTCCTACAGACTCTAGAAAGCAAGAGCGTGCTTCTTGCTCTAAAGCAGAGTATGATCTATATATGACAACTCTGCTGTGTGTTTCACTTCAGAAATGGAGTTAAACCCCAGGCTCTGAGTCTTCCTACAGGCAACACTTCGTTTCAGGTAAGGGCAGTTACTTTACTTCTCAAAGGAACTACATCGTTCACGAAGCTCACACGTTTCTAATCTTAACTGGCAAGCATTGGATGTTATAGGACCAGTGCTTTGTATCAGTTTCAGAAGCAGAGTTGGAATAGATATGGTCCGTATGTGTAAGAAACACCGTTCTATTTTTCAAAGCACACTCATGTTTCCTGCTGTCCTAGAGACTCTAGAAAGCAGGAGCGTGCTTCTTGCTCTAAAGCAGAGTATGATCTATATATGACAACTCTGCTGTGTGTTTCATTTCAGAAATGGAGTTAAACCCCAGGCTCTGAGTCTTCCTACAAGCAACAATTCGTTTCAGGTAAGGGCAGTTACTTTAGAGCTCAAATGAACTACATCGTTCACGAAGCTCACATGTTTCTCATCTTAAATGATAAGCATTGGATGTTAGAAGACCTGTGCTTTGTTTCAATTTCAGAGGCACAATTGGACTAGATATGGTCCGTATGTGTAGGAAACACCATTCTTTTGTTCTCAGCACACTCAGGTTTCCTGCTGCCTTAGTGACTCTGGAAAGCAAGAGCGTGCTTCTTGCGCTAAAGCAGAGTGTCATCAATGGATGAGAACTCTGCTGTGTGTTTCACTTCATGGAATTGAGTTAAATCCCAGGCTCTGTGTCTTCCTACAACAAGACTTAATTTCAGGTAAGGGCAGTTACATTACAGGTCAAATGAACTACATCATTCACGAAGCTCACACGTTTCTCATCTTAAATGACAAGCATTGGATGCTGGAGGACCTGTGCTTTATATCAATTTCAGAGGCAGAGTTGGACTCGATATGGCCCGAATGTGTAAGAAACACCGTTCTTTTGTTCTCAGCACACTCATGTTTCTGCTGTCCTAGAGACTCTTGAAAGCAAGAGGGTGCTTCTTGCTATAAAGCAGAGTATGATCTATATATGACAACTCTGCTGTGTGTTTCACTTCAGAAATGGAGTTAAACCCCAGGCTCTGAGTCTTCCTACAAGCAACAATTTGTTTCAGGTAAGGGCAGTTACTTTACTTCTCAAAGGAACTACATCGTTCACGAAGCTCACACGTTTCTAATCTTAACTGGCAAGCATTGGATGTTATAGGACCAGTGCTTTGTATCAGTTTCAGAAACAGAGTTGGAATAGATATCGTACGTATGTGTAAGCAACACCGTTCTTTTTTTCTCAGCACACTCATGTTTCCTGATGTCTTAGAGATTCTAGAAAGCAAGAGTGTGCTTCTTGCTCTAAAGCAGAGTGTGATCTGTATATGAGAACTCTGCTGTGTGTTTCACTTCAGAAATGGAGTTAAACCCCAGGCTCTGAGTCTTCCTACAAGCAACAATTCGTTTCAGGTAAGGGCAGTTACATTACAGCTCAAATGAACTACATCGTTCACGAAGGTCACACGTTTCTCATCTTAAATGACAAGCATTGGATGTTAGAGGACCTGTGCTTTGTATCAATTTCAGAGGCAGAGTTGGACTAGATATGGTCCGTATATGTAGGAAACACCGTTCTTTTGTTCTCAGCACACTCATGTTGCCTGCTGTCTTAGAGAGTATAGAAAGCAAGAGTCTGCTTCTTGCTCTAAAGCAGAGTGTGATCTATATATGAGAACTCTGCTGTGTGTTTCACTTCAGAAATGGAGTTAAATCCCAGGCTCTTATTCTTCCTACAAACAAGACCTCGTTTCAGGGAAGGGCAGTTATTTTACAGCTCAAAAGAACTACATCATTCACGAAGCTCACACGTTTCTCATCTTAACTGACAAGCATTGGATGCTGGAGGACCTGAGCTTTGTATCAATTTCAGAGGCAGAGTTGGACTCAATATGGCCCGAATGTGTAAGAAACACCGTTCTTTTGTTCTCAGCACACTCAGGTTTCCTGCTGCCTTAGTGACTCTGGAAAGCAAGAGCGTGCTTCTTGCTCTAAAGCAGAGTGTCATCAATGGATGAGAACTCTGCTGTGTGTTTCACTTCAGAAATGGAGTTAAATCCCAGGCTCTGTGTCTTCCTACAACAAGAATTAATTTCAGGTAAGGGCAGTTACATTACAGCTCAAATGAACTACATTATTCACGAAGCTCACACGTTTCTCATCTTAAAGGACAAGCATTGGATGTTAGAGGACCAGTGCTTTGTATCAGTTTCAGAAGCAGAGTTGGACTAGATATGGTCCGTATGTGTAAGAAACACCGTTATTTTCTTCTCGGCACACACATGTTTCCTGATGTTCTAGAGACTCTAGAAAGCAAGAGCGTGCTTCTTGCTATAAAGCAGAGTATGATCTATATATGACAACTCTGCTGTGTTTTTCACTTCAGAAATGGAGTTAAACCTCAGGCTCTTAGTCTTCCTACAAGCAACACTTCGTTTCAGGTAAGGGCAGTTACTTTACAGCTCAAATGAACTACATTGTTCACGAAGCTCACACGTTTCTCATCTTAAATGACAAGCATTGGATGTTAGAGGACCTGTGCTTTGTATCAATTTCAGAGGCAGAGTTGGACTCGATATGGCCCGAAAGTGTAAGAAACACCGTTCTTTTGTTCTCAGCACACTCATGTTTCCTGATGTCCTAGAGACTCTAGAAAGCAAGAGCGTGCTTCTTGCTATAAAGCAGAGTATGATCTATATATGAATAATCTGCTGTGTTTTTCACTTCAGAAATGGAGTTAAACCCCAGGCTCTGTGTCTTTCAACATGCAAGACTTCGTTTCAGGGAAGGGCAGTCACTTTCCAGCTCAAACGAACTACATCGTTCTCGAATCTAACACGTTTCTCATCTTAACTGACAAGCATTGGATGTTAGAGGACCAGCTCTTTTTATCAGTTTCAGAAGCAGGGTTGGACTAGATATGGTCCGTATGTGTAGGAAACACCGTTCTTTTGTTCTCAGCACACTCACGTTTCCTGCTGTCTTAGAGACTCTAGAAAGCTAGAGGGTGCTTCTTACTCTAAAGCAGAGTGTGATCAATGGATGAGAACTCTGCTGTGTGTTTCACTTCAGAAATGGAGTTAAATCCCAGGCTCTGAGTCTTCCTACAAACAAGATATCGTTTCAGGGAAGGGCAGTTACTTTACAGCTCCAACGAACTACATCGTTCACGAAGCTCACACGTTTCTCATCTTAAATGACAAGAACTGGATGCTGGAGGACCTCTGCTTTGTATCAATTTCAGAGGCAGAGTTGGACTAGATATGGTCCATATGTGTAGGAAACACCGTTCTTTTGTTCTCAGCACACTCATTATTCCTGCTGTCTTAGAGAGTATAGAAAGCAAGAGTGTGCTTCTTGCTCTAAAGCAGAGTGTGATCTATATATTAGAACTCTGCTGTGTGTTTCACTTCAGAAATGCAGTTAAATCACAGGCTCTGAGTCTTCCTACAAGCAACACTTTGTTTCAGGTAAGGGCAGTTACTTTACAGCTCAAACGAACTACATCGTTCACGGACCTCACACGTTTCTAATCTTAACTGACAAGCATTGGATGTTATAGGACCAGTGCTTTGTATCAGTTTCAGAAGCAGAGTTGGAATAGATATGGTCCCTATGTGTAGGAAACACCGTTCTTTTGTTCTCAGCACACTCACGTTTCCTGCTGTATTAGAGAATCTAGAGAGCAAGAGGGTGCTTCTTGCTCTAAAGCAGAGTGTGATCAATGGATGTGAACTCTGCTGTGTGTTTCACTTCAGAAATGGAGTTAAATTCCAGGCTCTGAGTCTTCCTACAAACAAGACTTCATTGCAGGTAAGGGCAGTTACATTACAGCTCAAATGAACTACATCGATCACGAAGCTCACACGTTTCTCATCTTAAATGACAAGCATTGGATGTTAGAGGACCTGTGCTTTGTATGAATTTCAGAGGCTGAGTTGGACTAGATATGGTCCGTATGTGTAGGAAACACCATTCTTTTGTTCTCAGCACACTCATGATTCCTGCTGTCTTAGAGAGTCTAGAAAGCAAGAGTGTGCTTCTTGCTCTAAAGTAGAGTGTGATCTATATATGAGAACTCTGTTGTGTGTTTCACTTCAGAAATGGAGTTAAATCCCAGGCTCTTAGTCTTCCTACAAAAAAGACTTCGTTTCAGGGAAGGGCAGTTACTTTACAGCTCAAACGAACTACATCGTTCACGAATCTAACACGTTTCTAATCTTAACTGACAAGCATCGGATGTTATAGTAGCAGTGCTTTGTATCAGTTTCAGAAGCAGAGTTGGAATAGATATGGTCCGTATGTGTAGGAAACACCGTTCTTTTGTTCTCAGCACACTCATGATTCCTGCTGTCTTAGAGAGTCTAGAAAGCAAGAGTGTGCTTCTTGCTCTAAAGTAGAGTGTGATCTATATATGAGAACTCTGCTGTGTGTTTCACTTCAGAAATGCAGGTAAATCACAGGCTCTGAGTCTTCCTACAAACAAGATATCGTTTCAGGTAAGGGCAGTTACTTTACTTCTCAAAGGAACTACATCGTTCACGAAGCTCACACGTTTCTAATCTTAACTGGCAAGCATTGGATGCTGGAGGACCTCTGCTTTGTATCAGTTTCAGAAGCAGAGTTGGAATAGATATGGCCCGAATGTGTAAGAAACACCGTTCTTTTGTTCTCAGCACACTCATGTTTCCTGCTGTCCTACAGACTCTAGAAAGCAAGAGCGTGCTTCTTGCTCTAAAGCAGAGTATGATCTATATATGACAACTCTGCTGTGTGTTTCACTTCAGAAATGGAGTTAAACCCCAGGCTCTGAGTCTTCCTACAGGCAACACTTCGTTTCAGGTAAGGGCAGTTACTTTACTTCTCAAAGGAACTACATCGTTCACGAAGCTCACACGTTTCTAATCTTAACTGGCAAGCATTGGATGTTATAGGACCAGTGCTTTGTATCAGTTTCAGAAGCAGAGTTGGAATAGATATGGTCCGTATGTGTAAGCAACACCGTTCTATTTTTCAAAGCACACTCATGTTTCCTGCTGTCCTAGAGACTCTAGAAAGCAGGAGCGTGCTTCTTGCTCTAAAGCAGAGTATGATCTATATATGACAACTCTGCTGTGTGTTTCATTTCAGAAATGGAGTTAAACCCCAGGCTCTGAGTCTTCCTACAAGCAACAATTCGTTTCAGGTAAGGGCAGTTACTTTAGAGCTCAAATGAACTACATCGTTCACGAAGCTCACATGTTTCTCATCTTAAATGATAAGCATTGGATGTTAGAAGACCTGTGCTTTGTTTCAATTTCAGAGGCACAATTGGACTAGATATGGTCCGTATGTGTAGGAAACACCATTCTTTTGTTCTCAGCACACTCAGGTTTCCTGCTGCCTTAGTGACTCTGGAAAGCAAGAGCGTGCTTCTTGCGCTAAAGCAGAGTGTCATCAATGGATGAGAACTCTGCTGTGTGTTTCACTTCATGGAATTGAGTTAAATCCCAGGCTCTGTGTCTTCCTACAACAAGACTTAATTTCAGGTAAGGGCAGTTACATTACAGGTCAAATGAACTACATCATTCACGAAGCTCACACGTTTCTCATCTTAAATGACAAGCATTGGATGCTGGAGGACCTGTGCTTTATATCAATTTCAGAGGCAGAGTTGGACTCGATATGGCCCGAATGTGTAAGAAACACCGTTCTTTTGTTCTCAGCACACTCATGTTTCTGCTGTCCTAGAGACTCTTGAAAGCAAGAGGGTGCTTCTTGCTATAAAGCAGAGTATGATCTATATATGACAACTCTGCTGTGTGTTTCACTTCAGAAATGGAGTTAAACCCCAGGCTCTGAGTCTTCCTACAAGCAACAATTTGTTTCAGGTAAGGGCAGTTACTTTACTTCTCAAAGGAACTACATCGTTCACGAAGCTCACACGTTTCTAATCTTAACTGGCAAGCATTGGATGTTATAGGACCAGTGCTTTGTATCAGTTTCAGAAACAGAGTTGGAATAGATATCGTACGTATGTGTAAGCAACACCGTTCTTTTTTTCTCAGCACACTCATGTTTCCTGATGTCTTAGAGATTCTAGAAAGCAAGAGTGTGCTTCTTGCTCTAAAGCAGAGTGTGATCTGTATATGAGAACTCTGCTGTGTGTTTCACTTCAGAAATGGAGTTAAACCCCAGGCTCTGAGTCTTCCTACAAGCAACACTTCGTTTCAGGTAAGGGCAGTTACATTACAGCTCAAATGAACTACATCGTTCACGAAGGTCACACGTTTCTCATCTTAAATGACAAGCATTGGATGTTAGAGGACCTGTGCTTTGTATCAATTTCAGAGGCAGAGTTGGACTAGATATGGTCCGTATATGTAGGAAACACCGTTCTTTTGTTCTCAGCACACTCATGTTGCCTGCTGTCTTAGAGAGTATAGAAAGCAAGAGTCTGCTTCTTGCTCTAAAGCAGAGTGTGATCTATATATGAGAACTCTGCTGTGTGTTTCACTTCAGAAATGGAGTTAAATCCCAGGCTCTTATTCTTCCTACAAACAAGACTTCGTTTCAGGGAAGGGCAGTTATTTTACAGCTCAAAAGAACTACATCATTCACGAAGCTCACACGTTTCTCATCTTAACTGACAAGCATTGGATGCTGGATGACCTGAGCTTTGTATCAATTTCAGAGGCAGAGTTGGACTCAATATGGCCCGAATGTGTAAGAAACACCGTTCTTTTGTTCTCAGCACACTCAGGTTTCCTGCTGCCTTAGTGACTCTGGAAAGCAAGAGCGTGCTTCTTGCTCTAAAGCAGAGTGTCATCAATGGATGAGAACTCTGCTGTGTGTTTCACTTCAGAAATGGAGTTAAATCCCAGGCTCTGTGTCTTCCTACAACAAGAATTAATTTCAGGTAAGGGCAGTTACATTACAGCTCAAATGAACTACATTATTCACGAAGCTCACACGTTTCTCATCTTAAAGGACAAGCATTGGATGTTAGAGGACCAGTGCTTTGTATCAGTTTCAGAAGCAGAGTTGGACTAGATATGGTCCGTATGTGTAAGAAACACCGTTATTTTCTTCTCGGCACACACATGTTTCCTGATGTTCTAGAGACTCTAGAAAGCAAGAGCGTGCTTCTTGCTATAAAGCAGAGTATGATCTATATATGACAACTCTGCTGTGTTTTTCACTTCAGAAATGGAGTTAAACCTCAGGCTCTTAGTCTTCCTACAAGCAACACTTCGTTTCAGGTAAGGGCAGTTACTTTACAGCTCAAATGAACTACATTGTTCACGAAGCTCACACGTTTCTCATCTTAAATGACAAGCATTGGATGTTAGAGGACCTGTGCTTTGTATCAATTTCAGAGGCAGAGTTGGACTCGATATGGCCCGAAAGTGTAAGAAACACCGTTCTTTTGTTCTCAGCACACTCATGTTTCCTGATGTCCTAGAGACTCTAGAAAGCAAGAGCGTGCTTCTTGCTATAAAGCAGAGTATGATCTATATATGAATAATCTGCTGTGTTTTTCACTTCAGAAATGGAGTTAAACCCCAGGCTCTGTGTCTTTCAACATGCAAGACTTCGTTTCAGGGAAGGGCAGTCACTTTCCAGCTCAAACGAACTACATCGTTCTCGAATCTAACACGTTTCTCATCTTAACTGACAAGCATTGGATGTTAGAGGACCAGCTCTTTTTATCAGTTTCAGAAGCAGGGTTGGACTAGATATGGTCCGTATGTGTAGGAAACACCGTTCTTTTGTTCTCAGCACACTCACGTTTCCTGCTGTCTTAGAGACTCTAGAAAGCTAGAGGGTGCTTCTTACTCTAAAGCAGAGTGTGATCAATGGATGAGAACTCTGCTGTGTGTTTCACTTCAGAAATGGAGTTAAATCCCAGGCTCTGAGTCTTCCTACAAACAAGATATCGTTTCAGGGAAGGGCAGTTACTTTACAGCTCCAACGAACTACATCGTTCACGAAGCTCACACGTTTCTAATCTTAAATGACAAGAACTAGATGCTGGAGGACCTCTGCTTTGTATCAATTTCAGAGGCAGAGTTGGACTAGATATGGTCCATATGTGTAGGAAACACCGTTCTTTTGTTCTCAGCACACTCATTATTCCTGCTGTCTTAGAGAGTATAGAAAGCAAGAGTGTGCTTCTTGCTCTAAAGCAGAGTGTGATCTATATATTAGAACTCTGCTGTGTGTTTCACTTCAGAAATGCAGTTAAATCACAGGCTCTGAGTCTTCCTACAAGCAACACTTTGTTTCAGGTAAGGGCAGTTACTTTACAGCTCAAACGAACTACATCGTTCACGGACCTCACACGTTTCTAATCTTAACTGACAAGCATTGGATGTTATAGGACCAGTGCTTTGTATCAGTTTCAGAAGCAGAGTTGGAATAGATATGGTCCCTATGTGTAGGAAACACCGTTCTTTTGTTCTCAGCACACTCACGTTTCCTGCTGTATTAGAGAATCTAGAGAGCAAGAGGGTGCTTCTTGCTCTAAAGCAGAGTGTGATCAATGGATGTGAACTCTGCTGTGTGTTTCACTTCAGAAATGGAGTTAAATTCCAGGCTCTGAGTCTTCCTACAAACAAGACTTCATTGCAGGTAAGGGCAGTTACATTACAGCTCAAATGAACTACATCGATCACGAAGCTCACACGTTTCTCATCTTAAATGACAAGCATTGGATGTTAGAGGACCTGTGCTTTGTATGAATTTCAGAGGCTGAGTTGGACTAGATATGGTCCGTATGTGTAGGAAACACCATTCTTTTGTTCTCAGCACACTCATGATTCCTGCTGTCTTAGAGAGTCTAGAAAGCAAGAGTGTGCTTCTTGCTCTAAAGTAGAGTGTGATCTATATATGAGAACTCTGTTGTGTGTTTCACTTCAGAAATGGAGTTAAATCCCAGGCTCTTAGTCTTCCTACAAAAAAGACTTCGTTTCAGGGAAGGGCAGTTACTTTACAGCTCAAACGAACTACAGCGTTCACGAAGCTCACACGTTTCTCATCTTAAATGACAAGCATTGGATGCTGGAAGACCTGTGCTTTGTATCAATTTCAGAGGCAGAGTTGGACTCGATATGGCCCGAATGTGTAAGAAACACCGTTCTATTGTTCTCAGCACACTCATGTTTCCTGCTGTCCTAGAGACTCTAGAAAGCAAGAGCGTGCTTCTTGCTCTAAAGCAGAGTATGATCTATATATGACAACTCTGCTGTGTGTTTAACTTCAGAATTGGAGTTATACCCCAGGCTCTGAGTCTTCCTACAGGCAACACTTCGTTTCAGGTAAGGGCAGTTACTTTACTTCTCAAAGGAACTACATCGTTCACGAAGCTCACACGTTTCTAATCTTAACTGGCAAGCATCGGATGTTATAGGACCAGTGCTTTGTATCAGTTTCAGAAGCAGAGTTGGAATAGATATGGTCCGTATGTGTAAGCAACACCGTTCTTTTTTTCAAAGCACACTCATGTTTCCTGCTGTCCTAGAGACTCTAGAAAGCAAGAGCGTGCTTGTTGCTCTAAAGCAGAGTATGATCTATATATGACAACTCTGCTGTGTGTTTCATTTCAGAAATGGAGTTAAACCCCAGGCTCTGAGTCTTCCTACAAGCAACAATTCGTTTCAGGTAAGGGCAGTTACTTTAGAGCTCAAATGAACTACATCGTTCACGAAGCTCACATGTTTCTCATCTTAAATGACAAGCATTGGATGTTAGAAGACCTGTGCTTTGTTTCAATTTCAGAGGCAGAATTGGACTAGATATGGTCCGTATGTGTAGGAAACACCATTCTTTTGTTCTCAGCACACTCAGGTTTCCTGCTGCCTTAGTGACTCTGGAAAGCAAGAGCGTGCTTCTTGCGCTAAAGCAGAGTCCCATCAATGGATGAGAACTCTGCTGTGTGTTTCACTTCATGGAATTGAGTTAAATCCCAGGCTCTGTGTCTTCCTACAACAAGACTTAATTTCAGGTAAGGGCAGTTACATTACAGGTCAAATGAACTACATCATTCACGAAGCTCACACGTTTCTCATCTTAAATGACAAGCATTGGATGCTGGAGGACCTGTGCTTTATATCAATTTCAGAGGCAGAGTTGGACTCGATATGGCCCGAATGTGTAAGAAACACCGTTCTTTTGTTCTCAGCACACTCATGTTTCCTGCTGTCCTAGAGACTCTAGAAAGCAAGAGGGTGCTTCTTGCTATAAAGCAGAGTATGATCTATATATGACAACTCTGCTGTGTGTTTCACTTCAGAAATGGAGTTAAACCCCAGGCTCTGAGTCTTCCTACAAGCAACACTTTGTTTGAGGTAAGGGCACTTACTTTACAGCTCCAACGAACTACATCGTTCACGAAGCTCACACGTTTCTCATCTTAAATGACAAGAACTGGATGCTGGAGGACCTCTGCTTTGTATCAATTTCAGAGGCAGAGTTGGACTAGATATGGTCCATATGTGTAGGAAACACCGTTCTTTTGTTCTCAGCACACTCATTATTCCTGCTGTCTTAGAGAGTATAGAAAGCAAGAGTGTGCTTCTTGCTCTAAAGCAGAGTGTGATCTATATATTAGAACTCTGCTGTGTGTTTCACTTCAGAAATGCAGTTAAATCACAGGCTCTGAGTCTTCCTACAAGCAACACTTTGTTTCAGGTAAGGGCAGTTACTTTACAGCTCAAACGAACTTCATCGTTCACGGACCTCACACGTTTCTAATCTTAACTGACAAGCATTGGATGTTATAGGACCAGTGCTTTGTATCAGTTTCAGAAGCAGAGTTGGAATAGATATGGTCCCTATGTGTAGGAAACACCGTTCTTTTGTTCTCAGCACACTCACGTTTCCTGCTGTATTAGAGAATCTAGAGAGCAAGAGGGTGCTTCTTGCTCTAAAGCAGAGTGTGATCAATGGATGTGAACTCTGCTGTGTGTTTCACTTCAGAAATGGAGTTAAATTCCAGGCTCTGAGTCTTCCTACAAACAAGACTTCATTGCAGGTAAGGGCAGTTACATTACAGCTCAAATGAACTACATCGATCACGAAGCTCACACGTTTCTCATCTTAAATGACAAGCATTGGATGTTAGAGGACCTGTGCTTTGTATGAATTTCAGAGGCTGAGTTGGACTAGATATGGTCCGTATGTGTAGGAAACACCATTCTTTTGTTCTCAGCACACTCATGATTCCTGCTGTCTTAGAGAGTCTAGAAAGCAAGAGTGTGCTTCTTGCTCTAAAGTAGAGTGTGATCTATATATGAGAACTCTGTTGTGTGTTTCACTTCAGAAATGGAGTTAAATCCCAGGCTCTTAGTCTTCCTACAAAAAAGACTTCGTTTCAGGGAAGGGCAGTTACTTTACAGCTCAAACGAACTACAGCGTTCACGAAGCTCACACGTTTCTCATCTTAAATGACAAGCATTGGATGCTGGAAGACCTGTGCTTTGTATCAATTTCAGAGGCAGAGTTGGACTCGATATGGCCCGAATGTGTAAGAAACACCGTTCTATTGTTCTCAGCACACTCATGTTTCCTGCTGTCCTAGAGACTCTAGAAAGCAAGAGCGTGCTTCTTGCTCTAAAGCAGAGTATGATCTATATATGACAACTCTGCTGTGTGTTTAACTTCAGAATTGGAGTTATACCCCAGGCTCTGAGTCTTCCTACAGGCAACACTTCGTTTCAGGTAAGGGCAGTTACTTTACTTCTCAAAGGAACTACATCGTTCACGAAGCTCACACGTTTCTAATCTTAACTGGCAAGCATCGGATGTTATAGGACCAGTGCTTTGTATCAGTTTCAGAAGCAGAGTTGGAATAGATATGGTCCGTATGTGTAAGCAACACCGTTCTTTTTTTCAAAGCACACTCATGTTTCCTGCTGTCCTAGAGACTCTAGAAAGCAAGAGCGTGCTTGTTGCTCTAAAGCAGAGTATGATCTATATATGACAACTCTGCTGTGTGTTTCATTTCAGAAATGGAGTTAAACCCCAGGCTCTGAGTCTTCCTACAAGCAACAATTCGTTTCAGGTAAGGGCAGTTACTTTAGAGCTCAAATGAACTACATCGTTCACGAAGCTCACATGTTTCTCATCTTAAATGACAAGCATTGGATGTTAGAAGACCTGTGCTTTGTTTCAATTTCAGAGGCAGAATTGGACTAGATATGGTCCGTATGTGTAGGAAACACCATTCTTTTGTTCTCAGCACACTCAGGTTTCCTGCTGCCTTAGTGACTCTGGAAAGCAAGAGCGTGCTTCTTGCGCTAAAGCAGAGTCCCATCAATGGATGAGAACTCTGCTGTGTGTTTCACTTCATGGAATTGAGTTAAATCCCAGGCTCTGTGTCTTCCTACAACAAGACTTAATTTCAGGTAAGGGCAGTTACATTACAGGTCAAATGAACTACATCATTCACGAAGCTCACACGTTTCTCATCTTAAATGACAAGCATTGGATGCTGGAGGACCTGTGCTTTATATCAATTTCAGAGGCAGAGTTGGACTCGATATGGCCCGAATGTGTAAGAAACACCGTTCTTTTGTTCTCAGCACACTCATGTTTCCTGCTGTCCTAGAGACTCTAGAAAGCAAGAGGGTGCTTCTTGCTATAAAGCAGAGTATGATCTATATATGACAACTCTGCTGTGTGTTTCACTTCAGAAATGGAGTTAAACCCCAGGCTCTGAGTCTTCCTACAAGCAACACTTTGTTTGAGGTAAGGGCAGTTACTTTACAGCTCAAACGAACTACATCGTTCACGAATCTAACACGTTTCTAATCTTAACTGACAAGCATCGGATGTTATAGTAGCAGTGCTTTGTATCAGTTTCAGAAGCAGAGTTGGAATAGATATGGTCCGTATGTGTAGGAAACACCGTTCTTTTGTTCTCAGCACACTCATGATTCCTGCTGTCTTAGAGAGTCTAGAAAGCAAGAGTGTGCTTCTTGCTCTAAAGTAGAGTGTGATCTATATATGAGAACTCTGCTGTGTGTTTTACTTCAGAAATGCAGTTAAATCACAGGCTCTGAGTCTTCCTACAAACAAGACATCGTTTCAGGGAAGGGCAGTTACTTTACAGCTCAAACGAACTACATCGTTCACGAATCTAACACGTTTCTAATCTTAACTGACAAGCATCGGATGTTATAGTAGCAGTGCTTTGTATCAGTTTCAGAAGCAGAGTTGGAATAGATATGGTCCGTATGTGTAGGAAACACTGTTCTTTTGTTCTCATCACACTCATTATTCCTGCTGTCTTAGAGACTCTAGAAACAAGAGCGTGCTTCTTGCTCTGAAGCAGAGTGTGATCCATGGATGAGAACTATGCTGTGTGTTTCCCTTCAGAAATGGAGTTAAATCCCAGGCTCTGTGTCTTTCAACATGCAAGACTTCGTTTCAGGGAAGGGCAATCACTTTACAGCTCAAACGAACTACATAGTTCACGAAGCTCACACGTTTCTCATCTTAAATGACAAGCATTGGATGCTGGAGGACCTCTGCTTAGTATCAATTTCAGAGGCAGAGTTGGACTCGATATGGCCCGAATGTGTAAGAAAAACCGTTCTTTTGTTCTCAGCACACTCATGTTTCCTGCTGTCCTAGAGACTATAGAAAGCAAGAGCGTGCTTCTTGCTCTAAAGCAGAGTATGATCTATATATGACAACTCTGCTGTGTGTTTCACTTCAGAAATGGAGTTAAACCCCAGGCTCTGAGTCTTCCTACAGGCAACACTTCGTTTCAGGTAAGGGCAGTTACTTTACTTCTCAAAGGAACTACATCGTTCACGAAGCTCACACGTTTCTAATCTTAACTGGCAAGCATTGGAAGTTATAGGACCAGTGCTTTGTATCAGTTTCAGAAACAGAGTTGGAATAGATATCGTACGTATGTGTAAGCAACACCGTTCTTTTTTTCTCAGCACACTCATGTTTCCTGCTGTCTTAGAGAGTCTAGAAAGCAAGAGTGTGCTTCTTGCTCTAAAGCAGAGTGTGATCTGTATATGAGAACTCTGCTGTGTGTTTCACTTCAGAAATGGAGTTAAATCCCAGGCTCTTAGTCTTCCTACAAACAAGACTCGTTTCAGGGAAGGGCAGTTATTTTACAGCTCAAACGAACTACATTGTTCACGAAGCTCACACGTTTCTCATCTTAAATGACAAGCATTGGATGTCAGAGGACCTGTGCTTTGTATCAATTTCAGAGGCAGAGTTGGACTAGATATAGTCCGTATGTGTAGGAAACACCATTCTTTTGTTCTCAGCACACTCATGATTCCTGCTGTCTTAGAGAGTCTAGAAAGCAAGAGTGTGCTTTTTGCTCTAAAATAGAGTGTGATCTATATATGACAACTCTGCTGTGTGTTTCACCTCAGAAATGGAGTGAAATACCAGGCTCTTAGTCTTCCTACAAACAAGACTTCGTTTCAGGGAAGGGCAGTTACTTTACAGCTCAAACGAACTACATCGTTCACGAAGCTCACACGTTTCTCATCTTAAATGACAAGCATTGGATGCTGGAGGACCTGTGCTTTGTATCAATTTCAGAGGCAGAGTTGGACTCGATATGGCCTGAATGTGTAAGAAACACCGTTCTATTGTTCTCAGCACACTCATTTTTCCTGCTGTCCTAGAGACTCTAGAAAGCAAGAGCGTGCTTCTTGCTCTAAAGCAGAGTATGATCTATA
This sequence comes from Onychomys leucogaster, assembly GCA_949786385.1. NCBI lineage: Eukaryota > Metazoa > Chordata > Mammalia > Rodentia > Cricetidae > Onychomys > Onychomys leucogaster. Next base: position 564,601 of record CATKUP010000157.1, on the reverse strand, counting down.
TCTGACAACTCTGCTGTGTGTTTCACTTCAGAAATGGAGTTAAACCTCAGGCTCTGAGTCTTCCTACAAGCAACACTTCGTTTCAGGTAAGGGCAGTTACTTTACAGCTCACATGAACTACATCGTTCACGAAGCTCACACGTTTCTCATCTTAAATGACAAGCATTGGATGTTAGAGGACCTGTGCTTTGTATCAATTTCAGAGGCAGAGTTGGACTAGATATGGTCCGTATGTGTAGGAAACACCGTTCATTTGTTCTTAGCACACTCACGTTTCCTGCTGTCCTAGAGACTCTAGAAAGCAAGAGCGTGCTTCTTGCTCTAAAGCAGAGTGTCATCAATGGATGAGAACTCTGCTGTGTGTTTCACTTCGGAAATGGAGTTAAATCCCAGGCTCTGTGTCTTCCTACAAAAAGACTTAATTTCAGGTAAGGGCAGTCACTTTACAGCTCAAACGAACTACATCGTTCTCGAATCTAACACGTTTCTCATCTTAACTGACAAGCATTGGATGTTAGAGGACCAGTGCTTTGTATCAGTTTCAGAAGCAGGGTTGGACTAGATATGGTCCTTATGTGTAGGAAACACCGTTCTTTTGTTCTCAACACACTCATGTTTCCTGCTGTCTGAGAGACTCTAGAAAGCTAGAGGGTGCTTCTTAATCTAAAGCAGAGTGTGATCAATGGATGAGAGCTCTGCTGTGTGTTTCACTTAAGAAATGGAGTTAAATCCCAGGCTCTGAGTCTTCCTACAAAAAAGATATCGTTTCAGGGAAGGGCAGTTACTTTACAGCTCAAACGAACTACATCGTTCACGAAGCTCACACGTTTCTAATCTTAACTGGCAAGCATCGGATGTTATAGGACCAGTGCTTTGTGTCAGTTTCAGAAGCAGATTTGGAATAGATATCGTACGTATGTTTAAGCAACACCGTTCTTTTTTTCTCAGCACACTCATGTTTCCTTCTGTCCTAGAGACTCTAGAAAGCAAGAGCGTGCTTCTTGCTCTAAAGCAGAGTATGATCTATATATGACAACTCTTGTGTGTTTCACTTCAGAAATGGAGTTTAACCCCAGGCTCTGAGTCTTCCTACAAGCAACAATTCGTTTCAGGTAAGGGCAGTTACTTTAGAGCTCAAATGAACTACATCGTTCACGAAGCTCACATGTTTCTCATCTTAAATGACAAGCATTGGATGTTAGGGGACCTGTGCTTTGTATCAATTTCAGAGGCAGAGTTGGACTAGATATGGTCTGTATGTGTAGGAAACACCGTTCTTTTGTTCTCGCACACTCATGATTCCTGCTGTCTTAGAGAGTCTAGAAAGCAAGAGTGTGCTTTTTGCTCTAAAATAGAGTGTGATCTATATATGACAACTCTGCTGTGTGTTTCACTTCAGAAATGGAGTTAAATCCCAGGCTCTTAGTCTTCCTACAAACAAGACTTCGTTTCAGGGAAGGGCAGTTACTTTACAGCTCAAACGAACTACATCGTTCACGAAGCTCACACGTTTCTCATCTTAAATGACAAGCATTGGATGCTGGAGGACCTGTGCTTTGTATCAATTTCAGAGGCAGAGTTGGACTCGATATGGCCCGAATGTGTAAGAAACACCGTTCTATTGTTCTCAGCACACTCATGTTTCCTGCTGTCCTAGAGACTCTAGAAAGCAAGAGCGTGCTTCTTGCTCTAAAGCAGAGTATGATCTATATCTGACAACTCTGCTGTGTGTTTCACTTCAGAAATGGAGTTAAACCTCAGGCTCTGAGTCTTCCTACAAGCAACACTTCGTTTCAGGTAAGGGCAGTTACTTTACAGCTCACATGAACTACATCGTTCACGAAGCTCACACGTTTCTCATCTTAAATGACAAGCATTGGATGCTGGAGGACCTGTGCTTTGTATCAATTTCAGAGGCAGAGTTGGACTCGATATGGCCCGAATGTGTAAGAAACACCGTTCTATTGTTCTCAGCACACTCATGTTTCCTGCTGTCCTAGAGACTCTAGAAAGCAAGAGCGTGCTTCTTGCTCTAAAGCAGAGTATGATCTATATCTGACAACTCTGCTGTGTGTTTCACTTCAGAAATGGAGTTAAACCTCAGGCTCTGAGTCTTCCTACAAGCAACACTTCGTTACAGGTCAGGGCAGTTACTTTACAGCTCACATGAACTACATCGTTCACGAAGCTCACACGTTTCTCATCTTAAATGACAAGCATTGGATGTTAGAGGACCTGTGCTTTGTATCAATTTCAGAGGCAGAGTTGGACTAGATATGGTCCGTATGTGTAGGAAACACCGTTCTTTTGTTCTCAGCACACTCATGATTCCTGCTGTCTTAGAGAGTCTAGAAAGCAAGAGTGTGCTTCTTGCACTAAAGTAGAGTGTGATCTATATATGAGAACTCTGCTGTGTGTTTCACTTCAGAAATGTAGTTAAGCCTCAGGCTCTGAGTCTTCCTACAAGCAACAATTCGTTTCAGGTAAGGGCAGTTACTTTACAGCTCAAATGAACTACATCGTTCACGAAGCTCACACGTTTCTCATCTTAAATGACAAGCATTGGATGTTAGAGGACCTGTGCTTTGTATCAATTTCAGAGGCAGAGTTGGACTAGATATGGTTCGTATGTGTAGGAAACACCGTTCATTTGTTCTTAGCACACTCACGTTTCCTGCTGTCCTAGAGACTCTAGAAAGCAAGAGCGTGCTTCTTGCTCTAAAGCAGAGTGTCATCAATGGATGAGAACTCTGCTGTGTGTTCACTTCGGAAATGGAGTTAAATCCCAGGCTCTGTGTCTTCCTACAACAAGACTTAATTTCAGGTAAGGGCAGTTACATTACAGGTCAAATGAACTACATCATTCACGAAGCTCACACGTTTCTCATCTTAAATGACAAGCATTGGATGCTGGAGGACCTGTGCTTTATATCAATTTCAGAGGCAGAGTTGGACTCGATATGACCCGAATGTGTAAGAAACACCGTTCTTTTGTTCTCAGCACACTCATGTTTCCTGCTGTCCTAGAGACTCTAGAAAGCAAGAGGGTGCTTCTTGCTATAAAGCAGAGTATGATCTATATATGACAACTCTGATGTGTGTTTCACTTCAGAAATGGAGTTAAACCCCAGGCTCTGAGTCTTCCTACAAGCAACACTTTGTTTCAGGTAAGGGCAGTTACTTTACAGCTCAAACGAACTACATCGTTCACGAATCTAACACGTTTCTAATCTTAACTGACAAGCATCGGATGTTATAGTAGCAGTGCTTTGTATCAGTTTCAGAAGCAGAGTTGGAATAGATATGGGCCTTATGTGTAGGAAACACTGTTCTTTTGTTCTCATCACACTCATTATTCCTGCTGTCTTAGAGACTCTAGAAAGCAAGAGCGTGCTTCTTGCTCTGAAGCAGAGTGTGATCCATGGATGAGAACTATGCTGTGTGTTTCCCTTCAGAAATGGAGTTAAATCCCAGGCTCTGTGTCTTTCAACATGCAAGACTTCGTTTCAGGGAAGGGCAATCACTTTACAGCTCAAACGAACTACATCGTTCACGAAGCTCACACGTTTCTCATCTTAAATGACAAGCATTGGATGCTGGAGGACCTCTGCTTAGTATCAATTTCAGAGGCAGAGTTGGACTCGATATGGCCCGAATGTGTAAGAAAAACCGTTCTTTTGTTCTCAGCACACTCATGTTTCCTGCTGTCCTAGAGACTCTAGAAAGCAAGAGCGTGCTTCTTGCTCTAAAGCAGAGTATGATCTATATATGACAACTCTGCTGTGTGTTTCACTTCAGAAATGGAGTTAAACCCCAGGCTCTGAGTCTTCCTACAGGCAACACTTCGTTTCAGGTAAGGGCAGTTACTTTACTTCTCAAAGGAACTACATCGTTCACGAAGCTCACACGTTTCTAATCTTAACTGGCAAGAATTGGATGGTATAGGACCAGTGCTTTGTATAGTTTCAGAAACAGAGTTGGAATAGATATCGTACGTATGTGTAAGCAACACCGTTCTTTTTTTCTCAGCACACACATGTTTCCTGCTGTCTTAGAGAGTCTAGAAAGCAAGAGTGTGCTTCTTGCTCTAAAGCAGAGTGTGATCTGTATATGAGAACTCTGCTGTGTATTTCACTTCAGAAATGGAGTTAAATCCCAGGCTCTTAGTCTTCCTACAAACAAGACTCGTTTCAGGGAAGGGTAGTTATTTTACAGCTCAAACTAACTACATTGTTCACGAAGCTCACACGTTTCTCATCTTAAATGACAAGCATTGGATGTCAGAGGACCTGTGCTTTGTATCAATTTCAGAGGCAGAGTTGGACTAGATATGGTCCGTATGTGTAGGAAACACCATTCTTTTGTTCTCAGCACACTCATGATTCCTGCTGTCTTAGAGAGTCTAGAAAGCAAGAGTGTGCTTTTTGCTCTAAAATAGAGTGTGATCTATATATGACAACTCTGCTGTGTGTTTCACTTCAGAAATGGAGTTAAACCTCAGGCTCTGAGTCTTCCTACAAGCAACAATTCGTTTCAGGTAAGGGCAGTTATTTTACAGCTCAAATGAACTACATCGTTCACGAAGCTCACACGTTTCTCATCTTAAATGACAAGCATTGGATGTTAGAGGACCTGTGCTTTGTATCAATTTCAGAGTCAGAGTTGGACTAGATATGGTCCATATGTGTAGGAAACACCGTTCATTTGTTCTTAGCACACTCACTTTTCCTTCTGTCCTAGAGACTCTAGAAAGCAAGAGCGTGCTTCTTGCTCTAAAGCAGAGTGTCATCAATGGATGAGAACTCTGCTGTGTGTTTCACTTCGGAAATGGAGTTAAATCCCAGGCTCTGTGTCTTCCTACAAAAAGACTTAATTTCAGGTAAGGGCAGTCACTTTACAGCTCAAACGAACTACATCGTTCTCGAATCTAACACGTTTCTCATCTTAACTGACAAGCATTGGATGTTAGAGGACCAGTGCTTTGTATCAGTTTCAGAAGGAGGGTTGGACTAGATATGGTCCTTATGTGTAGGAAACACCGTTCTTTTGTTCTCAACACACTCATGTTTCCTGCTGTCTGAGAGACTCTAGAAAGCTAGAGGGTGCTTCTTAATCTAAAGCAGAGTGTGATCAATGGATGAGAGCTCTGCTGTGTGTTTCACTTAAGAAATGGAGTTAAATCCCAGGCTCTGAGTCTTCCTACAAAAAAGATATCGTTTCAGGGAAGGGCAGTTACTTTACAGCTCAAACGAACTACATCGTTCACGAAGCTCACACGTTTCTAATCTTAACTGGCAAGCATCGGATGTTATAGGACCAGTGCTTTGTATCACTTTCAGAAGCAGATTTGGAATAGATATCGTACGTATGTTTAAGCAACACCGTTCTTTTTTTCTCAGCACACTCATGTTTCCTGCTGTCCTAGAGACTCTAGAAAGCAAGAGCGTGCTTCTTGCTCTAAAGCAGAGTATGATCTATATATGACAACTCTGCTGTGTGTTTCACTTCAGAAATGGAGTTAAACCACAGGCTCTGAGTCTTCCTACAAGCAACAATTCGTTTCAGGTAAGGGCAGTTACTTTAGAGCTCAAATGAACTACATCGTTCACGAAGCTCACATGTTTCTCATCTTAAATGACAAGCATTGGATGTTAGGGGACCTGTGCTTTGTATCAATTTCAGAGGCAGAGTTGGACTAGATATGGTCTGTATGTGTAGGAAACACCGTTCTTTTGTTCTCAGCACACTCATGATTCCTGCTGTCTTAGAGAGTCTAGAAAGCAAGAGTGTGCTTTTTGCTCTAAAATAGAGTGTGATCTATATATGACAACTCTGCTGTGTGTTTCACTTCAGAAATGGAGTTAAATCCCAGGCTCTTAGTCTTCCTACAAATAAGACTTCGTTTCAGGGAAGGGCAGTTACTTTACAGCTCAAACGAACTACATCGTTCACGAAGCTCACACGTTTCTCATCTTAAATGACAAGCATTGGATGCTGGAGGACCTGTGCTTTGTATCAATTTCAGAGGCAGAGTTGGACTCGATATGGCCCGAATGTGTAAGAAACACCGTTCTATTGTTCTCAGCACACTCATGTTTCCTGCTGTCCTAGAGACTCTAGAAAGCAAGAGCGTGCTTCTTGCTCTAAAGCAGAGTATGATATATATCTGACAACTCTGCTGTGTGTTTCACTTCATAAATGGAGTTAAACCTCAGGCTCTGAGTCTTCCTACAAGCAACACTTCGTTTCAGGTAAGGGCAGTTACTTTACAGCTCACATGAACTACATCGTTCACGAAGCTCACACGTTTCTCATCTTAAATGACGAGCATTGGATGTTAGAGGACCTGTGCTTTGTATCAATTTCAGAGGCAGAGTTGGACTAGATATGGTCCGTATGTGTAGGAAACACCGTTCTTTTGTTCTCAGCACACTCATGATTCCTGCTGTCTTAGAGAGTCTAGAAAGCAAGAGTGTGCTTCTTGCACTAAAGTAGAGTGTGATCTATATATGACAACTCTGCTGTGTGTTTCACTTCAGAAATGGAGTTAAACCTCAGGCTCTGAGTCTTCCTACAAGCAACAATTCGTTTCAGGTAAGGGCAGTTACTTTACAGCTCAAATGAACTACATCGTTCACGAAGCTCACACGTTTCTCATCTTAAATGACAAGCATTGGATGTTAGAGGACCTGTGCTTTGTATCAATTTCAGAGGCAGAGTTGGACTAGATATGGTCCGTATGTGTAGGAAACACCATTCATTTGTTCTTAGCACACTCATGTTTCCTGCTGTCCTAGAGACTCTAGAAAGAAAGAGCGTGCTTCTTGCTCTAAAGCAGAGTGTCATCAATGGATGAGAACTCTGCTGTGTGTTTCACTTCGGAAATGGAGTTAAATCCCAGGCTCTGTGTCTTCCTACAAAAAGACTTAATTTCAAGTAAGGGCAGTCACTTTACAGCTCAAACGAACTACATCGTTCTCGAATCTAACACTTTTCTCATCTTAACTGACAAGCATTGGATGTTAGAGGACCAGTGCTTTGTATCAGTTTCAGAAGCAGGGTTGGACTAGATATGGTCCTTATGTGTAGGAAACACCGTTCTTTTGTTCTCAACACACTCATGTTTCCTGCTGTCTGAGAGACTCTAGAAAGCTAGAGGGTGCTTCTTAATCTAAAGCAGAGTGTGATCAATGGATGAGAGCTCTGCTGTGTGTTTCACTTAAGAAATGGAGTTAAATCCCAGGCTCTGAGTCTTCCTACAAAAAAGATATCGTTTCAGGGAAGGGCAGTTACTTTACAGCTCAAACGAACTACATCGTTCACGAAGCTCACACGTTTATTATCTTAACTGGCAAGCATCGGATGTTATAGGACCAGTGCTTTGTATCAGTTTCAGAAGCAGATTTGGAATAGATATCGTACGTATGTTTAAGCAACACCGTTCTTTTTTTCTCAGCACACTCATGTTTCCTGCTGTCCTAGAGACTCTAGAAAGCAAGAGCGTGCTTCTTGCTCTAAAGCAGAGTATGATCTATATATGACAACTCTGCTGTGTGTTTCACTTCAGAAATGGAGTTAAACCCCAGGCTCTGAGTCTTCCTACAAGCAACAATTCGTTTCAGGTAAGGGCAGTTACTTTAGAGCTCAAATGAACTACATCGTTCACGAAGCTCACATGTTTCTCATCTTAAATGACAAGCATTGGATGTTAGGGGACCTGTGCTTTGTATCAATTTCAGAGGCAGAGTTGGACTAGATATGGTCTGTATGTGTAGGAAACACCGTTCTTTTGTTCTCAGCACACTCATGATTCCTGCTGTCTTAGAGAGTCTAGAAAGCAAGAGTGTGCTTTTTGCTCTAAAATAGAGTGTGATCTATATATGACAACTCTGCTGTGTGTTTCACTTCAGAAATGGAGTTAAATCCCAGGCTCTTAGTCTTCCTACAAACAAGACTTCGTTTCAGGGAAGGGCAGTTACTTTACAGCTCAAACGAACTACATCGTTCACGAAGCTCACACGTTTCTCATCTTAAATGACAAGCATTGGATGCTGGAGGACCTGTGCTTTGTATCAATTTCAGAGGCAGAGTTGGACTCGATATGGCCCGAATGTGTAAGAAACACCGTTCTATTGTTCTCAGCACACTCATGTTTCCTGCTGTCCTAGAGACTCTAGAAAGCAAGAGCGTGCTTCTTGCTCTAAAGCAGAGTATGATCTATATCTGACAACTCTGCTGTGTGTTTCACTTCAGAAATGGAGTTAAACCTCAGGCTCTGAGTCTTCCTACAAGCAACACTTCGTTTCAGGTAAGGGCAGTTACTTTACAGCTCACATGAACTACATCGTTCACGAAGCTCACACGTTTCTCATCTTAAATGACAAGCATTGGATGCTGGAGGACCTGTGCTTTGTATCAATTTCAGAGGCAGAGTTGGACTCGATATGGCCCGAATGTGTAAGAAACACCGTTCTATTGTTCTCAGCACACTCATGTTTCCTGCTGTCCTACAGACTCTAGAAAGCAAGAGCGTGCTTCTTGCTCTAAAGCAGAGTATGATCTATATCTGACAACTCTGCTGTGTGTTTCACTTCAGAAATGGAGTTAAACCTCAGGCTCTGAGTCTTCCTACAAGCAACACTTCGTTTCAGGTAAGGGCACTTACTTTACAGCTCACATGAACTACATCGTTCACGAAGCTCACACGTTTCTCATCTTAAATGACAAGCATTGGATGTTAGAGGACCTGTGCTTTGTATCAATTTCAGAGGCAGAGTTGGACTAGATATGGTCCGTATGTGTAGGAAACACCGTTCTTTTGTTCTCAGCACACTCATGATTCCTGCTGTCTTAGAGAGTCTAGAAAGCAAGAGTGTGCTTCTTGCACTAAAGTAGAGTGTGATCTATATATGACAACTCTGCTGTGTGTTTCACTTCAGAAATGGAGTTAAACCTCAGGCTCTGAGTCTTCCTACAAGCAACAATTCGTTTCAGGTAAGGGCAGTTACTTTACAGCTCAAATGAACTACATCGTTCACGAAGCTCACACGTTTCTCATCTTAAATGACAAGCATTGGATGTTAGAGGACCTGTGCTTTGTATCAATTTCAGAGGCAGAGTTGGAATCGATATGACCCGAATGTTTAAGAAACACCGTTCTTTTGTTCTCAGCACACTCATGTTTCCTGCTGTCCTAGAGACTCTAGAAAGCAAGAGGGTGCTTCTTGCTATAAAGCAGAGTATGATCTATATATGACAACTCTGATGTGTGTTTCACTTCAGAAATGGAGTTAAACCCCAGGCTCTGAGTCTTCCTACAAGCAACACTTTGTTTCAGGTAAGGGCAGTTACTTTACAGCTCAAACGAACTACATCGTTCACGAATCTAACACGTTTCTAATCTTAACTGACAAGCATCGGATGTTATAGTAGCAGTGCTTTGTATCAGTTTCAGAAGCAGAGTTGGAATAGATATGGTCTGTATGTGTAGGAAACACTGTTCTTTTGTTCTCATCACACTCATTATTCCTGCTGTCTTAGAGACTCTAGAAAGCAAGAGCGTGCTTCTTGCTCTGAAGCAGAGTGTGATCCATGGATGAGAACTATGCTGTGTGTTTCCCTTCAGAAATGGAGTTAAATCCCAGGCTCTGTGTCTTTCAACATGCAAGACTTCGTTTCAGGGAAGGGCAATCACTTTACAGCTCAAACGAACTACATCGTTCACGAAGCTCACACGTTTCTCATCTTAAATGACAAGCATTGGATGCTGGAGGACCTCTGCTTAGTATCAATTTCAGAGGCAGAGTTGGACTCGATATGGCCCGAATGTGTAAGAAAAACCGTTCTTTTGTTCTCAGCACACTCATGTTTCCTGCTGTCCTAGAGACTCTAGAAAGCAAGAGCGTGCTTCTTGCTCTAAAGCAGAGTATGATCTATATATGACAACTCTGCTGTGTGTTTCACTTCAGAAATGGAGTTAAACCTCAGGCTCTGAGTCTTCCTACAAGCAACACTTCGTTTCAGGTAAGGGCAGTTACTTTACAGCTCACATGAAATACATCGTTCACGAAGCTCACACGTTTCTCATCTTAAATGACAAGCATTGGATGTTAGAGGACCTGTGCTTTGTATCAATTTCAGAGGCAGAGTTGGACTAGATATGGTCCGTATGTGTAGGAAACACCGTTCATTTGTTCTTAGCACACTCACGTTTCCTGCTGTCCTAGAGACTCTAGAAAGCAAGAGCGTGCTTCTTGCTCTAAAGCAGAGTGTCATCAATGGATGAGAACTCTGCTGTGTGTTTCACTTTGGAAATGGAGTTAAATCCCAGGCTCTGTGTCTTCCTACAAAAAGACTTAATTTCAGGTAAGGGCAGTCACTTTACAGCTCAAACGAACTACATCGTTCTCGAATCTAACACGTTTCTCATCTTAACTGACAAGCATTGGATGTTAGAGGACCAGTGCTTTGTATCAGTTTCAGAAGCAGGGTTGGACTAGATATGGTCCTTATGTGTAGGAAACACCGTTCTTTTGTTCTCAACACACTCATGTTTCCTGCTGTCTGAGAGACTCTAGAAAGCTAGAGGGTGCTTCTTAATCTAAAGCAGAGTGTGATCAATGGATGAGAGCTCTGCTGTGTGTTTCACTTAAGAAATGGAGTTAAATCCCAGGCTCTGAGTCTTCCTACAAAAAAGATATCGTTTCAGGGAAGGGCAGTTACTTTACAGCTCAAACGAACTACATCGTTCATGAAGCTCACACGTTTCTAATCTTAACTGGCAAGCATCGGATGTTATAGGACCAGTGCTTTGTATCAGTTTCAGAAGCAGATTTGGAATAGATATCGTACGTATGTTTAAGCAACACCGTTCTTTTTTTCTCAGCACACTCATGTTTCCTGCTGTCCTAGAGACTCTAGAAAGCAAGAGCGTGCTTCTTGCTCTAAAGCAGAGTATGATCTATATATGACAACTCTGCTGTGTGTTTCACTTCAGAAATGGAGTTAAACCCCAGGCTCTGAGTCTTCCTACAAGCAACAATTCGTTTCAGGTAAGGGCAGTTACTTTAGAGCTCAAATGAACTACATCGTTCACGAAGCTCACATGTTTCTCATCTTAAATGACAAGCATTGGATGTTAGGGGACCTGTGCTTTGTATCAATTTCAGAGGCAGAGTTGGACTAGATATGGTCTGTATGTGTAGGAAACACCGTTCTTTTGTTTCAGCACACTCATGATTCCTGCTGTCTTAGAGAGTCTAGAAAGCAAGAGTGTGCTTTTTGCTCTAAAATAGAGTGTGATCTATATATGACAACTCTGCTGTGTGTTTCACTTCAGAAATGGAGTTAAATCCCAGGCTCTTAGTCTTCCTACAAACAAGACTTCGTTTCAGGGAAGGGCAGTTACTTTACAGCTCAAACGAACTACATCGTTCACGAAGCTCACACGTTTCTCATCTTAAATGACAAGCATTGGATGCTGGAGGACCTGTGCTTTGTATCAATTTCAGAGGCAGAGTTGGACTCGATATGGCCCGAATGTGTAAGAAACACCGTTCTATTGTTCTCAGCACACTCATGTTTCCTGCTGTCCTAGAGACTCTAGAAAGCAAGAGCGTGCTTCTTGCTCTAAAGCAGAGTATGATCTATATCTGACAACTCTGCTGTGTGTTTCACTTCAGAAATGGAGTTAAACCTCAAGCTCTGAGTCTTCCTACAAGCAACACTTCGTTTCAGGTAAGGGCAGTTACTTTACAGCTCACATGTACTACATCATTCACGAAGCTCACACGTTTCTCATCTTAAATGACAAGCATTGGATGCTGGAGGACCTGTGCTTTGTATCAATTTCAGAGGCAGAGTTGGACTCGATATGGCCCGAATGTGTAAGAAACACCGTTCTATTGTTCTCAGCACACTCATGTTTCCTGCTGTCCTAGAGACTCTAGAAAGCAAGAGCGTCCTTCTTGCTCTAAAGCAGAGTATGATCTATATCTGACAACTCTGCTGTGTGTTTCACTTCAGAAATGGAGTTAAACCTCAGGCTCTGAGTCTTCCTACAAGCAACACTTCGTTTCAGGTAAGGGCAGTTACTTTACAGCTCACATGAACTACATCGTTCACGAAGCTCACACGTTTCTCATCTTAAATGACAAGCATTGGATGTTAGAGGACCTGTGCTTTGTATCAATTTCAGAGGCAGAGTTGGACTAGATATGGTCCGTATGTGTAGGAAACACCGTTCTTTTGTTCTCAGCACACTCATGATTCCTGCTGTCTTAGAGAGTCTAGAAAGCAAGAGTGTGCTTCTTGCACTAAAGTAGAGTGTGATCTATATATGACAACTCTGCTGTGTGTTTCACTTCAGAAATGGAGTTAAACCTCAGGCTCTGAGTCTTCCTACAAGCAACAATTCGTTTCAGGTAAGGGCAGTTACTTTACAGCTCAGATGAACTACATCGTTCACGAAGCTCACACGTTTCTCATCTTAAATGACAAGCATTGGATGTTAGAGGACCAGTGCTTTGTATCAGTTTCAGAAGCAGGGTTGGACTAGATATGGTCCTTATGTGTAGGAAACACCGTTCTTTTGTTCTCAACACACTCATGTTTCCTGCTGTCTGAGAGACTCTAGAAAGCTAGAGGGTGCTTCTTAATCTAAAGCAGAGTGTGATCAATGGATGAGAGCTCTGCTGTGTGTTTCACTTAAGAAATGGAGTTAAATCCCAGGCTCTGAGTCTTCCTACAAAAAAGATATCGTTTCAGGGAAGGGCAGTTACTTTACAGCTCAAACGAACTACATCGTTCATGAAGCTCACACGTTTCTAATCTTAACTGGCAAGCATCGGATGTTATAGGACCAGTGCTTTGTATCAGTTTCAGAAGCAGATTTGGAATAGATATCGTACGTATGTTTAAGCAACACCGTTCTTTTTTTCTCAGCACACTCATGTTTCCTGCTGTCCTAGAGACTCTAGAAAGCAAGAGCGTGCTTCTTGCTCTAAAGCAGAGTATGATCTATATATGACAACTCTGCTGTGTGTTTCACTTCAGAAATGGAGTTAAACCCCAGGCTCTGAGTCTTCCTACAAGCAACAATTCGTTTCAGGTAAGGGCAGTTACTTTAGAGCTCAAATGAACTACATCGTTCACGAAGCTCACATGTTTCTCATCTTAAATGACAAGCATTGGATGTTAGGGGACCTGTGCTTTGTATCAATTTCAGAGGCAGAGTTGGACTAGATATGGTCTGTATGTGTAGGAAACACCGTTCTTTTGTTTCAGCACACTCATGATTCCTGCTGTCTTAGAGAGTCTAGAAAGCAAGAGTGTGCTTTTTGCTCTAAAATAGAGTGTGATCTATATATGACAACTCTGCTGTGTGTTTCACTTCAGAAATGGAGTTAAATCCCAGGCTCTTAGTCTTCCTACAAACAAGACTTCGTTTCAGGGAAGGGCAGTTACTTTACAGCTCAAACGAACTACATCGTTCACGAAGCTCACACGTTTCTCATCTTAAATGACAAGCATTGGATGCTGGAGGACTTGTGCTTTGTATCAATTTCAGAGGCAGAGTTGGACTCGATATGGCCCGAATGTGTAAGAAACACCGTTCTATTGTTCTCAGCACACTCATGTTTCCTGCTGTCCTAGAGACTCTAGAAAGCAAGAGCGTGCTTCTTGCTCTAAAGCAGAGTATGATCTATATCTGACAACTCTGCTGTGTGTTTCACTTCAGAAATGGAGTTAAACCTCAAGCTCTGAGTCTTCCTACAAGCAACACTTCGTTTCAGGTAAGGGCAGTTACTTTACAGCTCACATGTACTACATCATTCACGAAGCTCACACGTTTCTCATCTTAAATGACAAGCATTGGATGCTGGAGGACCTGTGCTTTGTATCAATTTCAGAGGCAGAGTTGGACTCGATATGGCCCGAATGTGTAAGAAACACCGTTCTATTGTTCTCAGCACACTCATGTTTCCTGCTGTCCTAGAGACTCTAGAAAGCAAGAGCGTCCTTCTTGCTCTAAAGCAGAGTATGATCTATATCTGACAGCTCTGCTGTGTGTTTCACTTCAGAAATGGAGTTAAACCTCAGGCTCTGAGTCTTCCTACAAGCAACACTTCGTTTCAGGTAAGGGCAGTTACTTTACAGCTCACATGAACTACATCGTTCACGAAGCTCACACGTTTCTCATCTTAAATGACAAGCATTGGATGTTAGAGGACCTGTGCTTTGTATCAATTTCAGAGGCAGAGTTGGACTAGATATGGTCCGTATGTGTAGGAAACACCGTTCTTTTGTTCTCAGCACACTCATGATTCCTGCTGTCTTAGAGAGTCTAGAAAGCAAGAGTGTGCTTCTTGCACTAAAGTAGAGTGTGATCTATATATGACAACTCTGCTGTGTGTTTCACTTCAGAAATGGAGTTAAACCTCAGGCTCTGAGTCTTCCTACAAGCAACAATTCGTTTCAGGTAAGGGCAGTTACTTTACAGCTCAGATGAACTACATCGTTCACGAAGCTCACACGTTTCTCATCTTAAATGACAAGCATTGGATGTTAGAGGACCTGTGCTTTGTATCAATTTCAGAGGCAGAGTTGGACTAGATATGGTCCGTATGTGTAGGAAACACCGTTCATTTGTTCTTAGCACACTCACGTTTCCTGCTGTCCTAGAGACTCTAGAAAGCAAGAGCGTGCTTCTTGCTCTAAAGCAGAGTGTCATCAATGGATGAGAACTCTGCTGTGTGTTTCACTTTGGAAATGGAGTTAAATCCCAGGCTCTGTGTCTTCCTACAAAAAGACTTAATTTCAGGTAAGGGCAGTCACTTTACAGCTCAAACGAACTACATCGTTCTCGAATCTAACACGTTTCTCATCTTAACTGACAAGCATTGGATGTTAGAGGACCAGTGCTTTGTATCAGTTTCAGAAGCAGGGTTGGACTAGATATGGTCCTTATGTGTAGGAAACACCGTTCTTTTGTTCTCAACACACTCATGTTTCCTGCTGTCTGAGAGATTCTAGAAAGCTAGAGGGTGCTTCTTAATCTAAAGCAGAGTGTGATCAATGGATGAGAACTCTGCTGTGTGTTTCACTTAAGAAATGGAGTTAAATCCCAGGCTCTGAGTCTTCCTACAAAAAAGATATCGTTTCAGGGAAGGGCAGTTACTTTACAGCTCAAACGAACTACATCGTTCATGAAGCTCACACGTTTCTAATCTTAACTGGCAAGCATCGGATGTTATAGGACCAGTGCTTTGTATCAGTTTCAGAAGCAGATTTGGAATAGATATCGTACGTATGTTTAAGCAACACCGTTCTTTTTTTCTCAGCACACTCATGTTTCCTGCTGTCCTAGAGACTCTAGAAAGCAAGAGCGTGCTTCTTGCTCTAAAGCAGAGTATGATCTATATATGACAACTCTGCTGTGTGTTTCACTTCAGAAATGGAGTTAAACCCCAGGCTCTGAGTCTTCCTACAAGCAACAATTCGTTTCAGGTAAGGGCAGTTACTTTAGAGCTCAAATGAACTACATCGTTCACGAAGCTCACATGTTTCTCATCTTAAATGACAAGCATTGGATGTTAGGGGACCTGTGCTTTGTATCAATTTCAGAGGCAGAGTTGGACTAGACATGGTCTGTATGTGTAGGAAACACCGTTCTTTTGTTTCAGCACACTCATGATTCCTGCTGTCTTAGAGAGTCTAGAAAGCAAGAGTGTGCTTTTTGCTCTAAAATAGAGTGTGATCTATATATGACAACTCTGCTGTGTGTTTCACTTCAGAAATGGAGTTAAATCCCAGGCTCTTAGTCTTCCTACAAACAAGACTTCGTTTCAGGGAAGGGCAGTTACTTTACAGCTCAAACGAACTACATCGTTCACGAAGCTCACACGTTTCTCATCTTAAATGACAAGCATTGGATGCTGGAGGACCTGTGCTTTGTATCAATTTCAGAGGCAGAGTTGGACTCGATATGGCCCGAATGTGTAAGAAACACCGTTCTATTGTTCTCAGCACACTCATGTTTCCTGCTGTCCTAGAGACTCTAGAAAGCAAGAGCGTCCTTCTTGCTCTAAAGCAGAGTATGATCTATATCTGACAACTCTGCTGTGTGTTTCACTTCAGAAATGGAGTTAAACCTCAAGCTCTGAGTCTTCCTACAAGCAACACTTCGTTTCAGGTAAGGGCAGTTACTTTACAGCTCACATGTACTACATCGTTCACGAAGCTCACACGTTTCTCATCTTAAATGACAAGCATTGGATGCTGGAGGACCTGTGCTTTGTATCAATTTCAGAGGCAGAGTTGGACTCGATATGGCCCGAATGTGTAAGAAACACCGTTCTATTGTTCTCAGCACACTCATGTTTCCTGCTGTCCTAGAGACTCTAGAAAGCAAGAGCGTCCTTCTTGCTCTAAAGCAGAGTATGATCTATATCTGACAACTCTGCTGTGTGTTTCACTTCAGAAATGGAGTTAAACCTCAGGCTCTGAGTCTTCCTACAAGCAACACTTCGTTTCAGGTAAGGGCAGTTACTTTACAGCTCACATGAACTACATCGTTCACGAAGCTCACACGTTTCTCATCTTAAATGACAAGCATTGGATGTTAGAGGACCTGTGCTTTGTATCAATTTCAGAGGCAGAGTTGGACTAGATATGGTCCGTATGTGTAGGAAACACCGTTCTTTTGTTCTCAGCACACTCATGATTCCTGCTGTCTTAGAGAGTCTAGAAAGCAAGAGTGTGCTTCTTGCACTAAAGTAGAGTGTGATCTATATATGACAACTCTGCTGTGTGTTTCACTTCAGAAATGGAGTTAAACCTCAGGCTCTGAGTCTTCCTACAAGCAACAATTCGTTTCAGGTAAGGGCAGTTACTTTACAGCTCAAATGAACTACATCGTTCACGAAGCTCACACGTTTCTCATCTTAAATGACAAGCATTGGATGTTAGAGGACCTGTGCTTTGTATCAATTTCAGAGGCAGAGTTGGACTAGATATGGTCCGTATGTGTAGGAAACACCGTTCATTTGTTCTTAGCACACTCACGTTTCCTGCTGTCCTAGAGACTCTAGAAAGCAAGAGCGTGCTTCTTGCTCTAAAGCAGAGTGTCATCAATGGATGAGAACTCTGCTGTGTGTTTCACTTCGGAAATGGAGTTAAATCCCAGGCTCTGTGTCTTCCTACAAAAAGATTTAATTTCAGGTAAGGGCAGTCACTTTACAGCTCAAACGAACTACATCGTTCTCGAATCTAACACGTTTCTCATCTTAACTGACAAGCATTGGATGTTAGAGGACCAGTGCTTTGTATCAGTTTCAGAAGCAGGGTTGGACTAGATATGGTCCTTATGTGTAGGAAACACCGTTCTTTTTTTCTCAACACACTCATGTTTCCTGCTGTCTGAGAGACTCTAGAAAGCTAGTGGGTGCTTCTTAATCTAAAGCAGAGTGTGATCAATGGATGAGAGCTCTGCTGTGTGTTTCACTTAAGAAATGGAGTTAAATCCCAGGCTCTGAGTCTTCCTACAAAAAAGATATCGTTTCAGGGAAGGGCAGTTACTTTACAGCTCAAACGAACTACATCGTTCACGAAGCTCACACGTTTCTAATCTTAACTGGCAAGCATCGGATGTTATAGGACCAGTGCTTTGTATCAGTTTCAGAAGCAGATTTGGAATAGATATCGTACGTATGTTTAAGCAACACCGTTCTTTTTTTCTCAGCACACTCATGTTTCCTGCTGTCCTAGAGACTCTAGAAAGCAAGAGCGTGCTTCTTGCTCTAAAGCAGAGTATGATCTATATATGACAACTCTGCTGTGTGTTTCACTTCAGAAATGGAGTTTAACCCCAGGCTCTGAGTCTTCCTACAAGCAACAATTCGTTTCAGGTAAGGGCAGTTACTTTAGAGCTCAAATGAACTACATCGTTCACGAAGCTCACATGTTTCTCATCTTAAATGACAAGCATTGGATGTTAGGGGACCTGTGCTTTGTATCAATTTCAGAGGCAGAGTTGGACTAGATATGGTCTGTATGTGTAGGAAACACCGTTCTTTTGTTCTCAGCACACTCATGATTCCTGCTGTCTTAGAGAGTCTAGAAAGCAAGAGAGTGCTTCTTGCTCTAAAGCAGAGTGTCATCAATGGATGAGAACTCTGCTGTGTGTTTCACTTCAGAAATGGAGTTAAATCCCAGGCTCTGTGTCTTCCTACAAAAAGACATAATTTCAGGTAAGGGCAGTCACTTTACAGCTCAAACGAACTACATCGTTCTCGAATCTAACACGTTTCTCATCTTAACTGACAAGCATTGGATGTTAGAGGACCAGTGCTTTGTATCAGTTTCAGAAGCAGGGTTGGACTAGATATGGTCCTTATGTGTAGGAAACACCGTTCTTTTGTTCTCAACACACTCATGTTTCCTGCTGTCTGAGAGACTCTAGAAAGCTAGAGGGTGCTTCTTAATCTAAAGCAGAGTGTGATCAATGGATGAGAGCTCTGCTGTGTGTTTCACTTAAGAAATGGAGTTAAATCCCAGGCTCTGAGTCTTCCTACAAACAAGATATCGTTTCAGGGAAAGGCAGTTACTTTACAGCTCAAACGAACTACATCGTTCACGAAGATCACACGTTTCTCATCTTAAATGACAAGGATTGGATGCTGGAGGACCTCTGCTTTGTATCAATTTCAGAGGCAGAGTTGGACTCGATATGGCCTGAATGTGTAAGAAACACCGTTCTTTTGTTCTCAGCACACTCATGTTTCCTGCTGTCCTAGAGACTCTAGAAAGCAAGAGCGTGCTTCTTGCTCTAAAGCAGAGTATGATCTATATATGACAACTCTGCTGTGTGTTTCACTTCAGAAATGGAGTTAAACCCCAGGCTCTGAGTCTTCCTACAGGCAACACTTCGTTTCATTTAAGGGCAGTTACTTTACTTCTCAAAGGAACTACATCGTTCACGAAGCTCACACGTTTCTCATCTTAAATGACAAGCATTGGATGTTATAGGACCAGTGCTTTGTATCAGTTTCAGAAGCAGATTTGGAATAGATATCGTACGTATGTGTAAGCAACACCGTTCTTTTTTTCTCAGCACACTCATGTTTCCAGCTGTCCTAGAGACTCTAGAAAGCAAGAGCGTGCTTCTTGCTCGAAAGCAGAGTATGATCTATATATGACAACTCTGCTGTGTGTTTCACTTCAGAAATGGAGTTAAACCCCAGGCTCTGAGTCTTCCTACAAGCAACAATTCGTTTCAGGTAAGGGCAGTTACTTTAGAGCTCAAATGAACTACATCGTTCACCAAGCTCACATGTTTCTCATCTTAAATGACAAACATTGGATGTTAGAAGACCTGTGCTTTGTATCAATTTCAGAGGCAGAGTTGGACTAGATATGGTCCGTATGTGTAGGAAACACCATTCTTTTGTTCTCACCACACTCATGATTCCTGCTGTCTTAGAGCGTCTAGAAAGCAAGAGTGTGCTTCTTGCTCTAAAGCAGAGTGTGATCTATATATGAGAACTCTGCTGTGTGTTTCACTTCAGAAATGGAGGTAAATCCCATTCTCTTAGTCTTCCTACAAACAAGACTCGTTTCAGGGAAGGGCAGTTATTTTACAGCTCAAACAAACTACATTGTTCACGAAGCTCACACGTTTCTCATCTTAAATGACAAGCATTGGATGTTAGAGGACCTGTGCTTTGTATCAATTTCCGAGGCAGAGTTGGACTAGATATGGTCCGTATGTGTAGGAAACACCATTCTTTTGTTCTCAGCACACTCATGATTCCTGCGCTCTTAGAGAGTCTAGAAAGCAAGAGTGTGCTTCTTGCTCTAAAGCAGAGTGTGATCTATAAATGAGAACTCTGCTGTGTTTTTCACTTCAGAAATGGAGTTAAACCTCAGGCTCTGAATCTTCCTAAAAGCAACACTTCATTTTACGTAAGGGCAGTTACTTTACAGCTCAAATGAACTACATCATTCACGAGGCTCACACGTTTCTCATCTTAACTGACAAGCATTGGATGTTAGAGGACCAGTGCTTTGTATCAGTTTCAGAAGCAGATTTGGACTAGATATGGTACGTATTGTAAGAAACACCATTCTTTTGCTCTCAGCACACTCATGTTTCCTGCTGCCTTAGTGACTCTGCAATGCAAGAGAGTGCTTCTTGCTCTAAAGCACAGTGTCATCAATGGATGAGAACTCTGCTGTGTGTTTCACTTCAGAAATGGAGTTAAATCCCAGGCTCCGAGTCTTCCCGCAAGCAAGACTTCTTTTCAGGTAAGGGCAGTTACATTAGAGCTCAAATGAACTACATCGTTCACGAAGCTCACACGTTTCTCATCTTAAATGACAAGCATTGGATGTTAGAGTACCTGTGGTTTGTATCAATTTCAGAGGCAGATTTGGACTAGATATGGTCCGTATGTGTAGGAAACACCGTTCTTTTGTTCTCAGCACACTCATGATTCCTGCTGTCTTAGAGAGTCTAGAAAGCAAGAGTGTGCTTCTTGCTCTAAAGCAGAGAGTGATCTATATATGAGAACTCTGCTGTGTGTTTCACTTCAGAAATGGAGTTAAATCCCAGGCTCTGTGTCTTCCTACAACAAGACTTAATTTCAGGTAAGGGCAGTTACATTACAGCTCAAATGAACTACATCATTCACGAAGCTCACACGTTTCTCATCTTAACTGACAAGCATTTGATGTTAGAGGACCAGTGCTTTGTATCAGTTTCAGAAGCAGAGTTGGACTAGATATGGTCCGTATGTGTAAGAAACACCATTCTTTTGCTCTCAGCACACTCAGGTTTCCTGCTGCCTTAGTGACTCTGGAATGCAAGAGCGTGCTTCTTGCTCTAAAGCACAGTGTCATCAATGGATGAGAACTCTGCTGTGTGTTTCACTTCAGAAATGGAGTTAAACCTCAGGCTCTGAATCTTCCTACAAGCAACACTTCATTTTACGTAAGGGCAGTTACTTTACAGCTCAAATGAACTACATCATTCACGAGGCTCACACGTTTCTCATCTTAACTGACAAGCATTGGATGTTAGAGGACCAGTGCTTTGTATCAGTTTCAGAAGCAGATTTGGACTAGATATGGTCCGTATTGTAAGAAACACCATTCTTTTGCTCTCAACACACTCATGTTTCCTGCTGCCTTAGTGACTCTGCAATGCAAGAGAGTGCTTCTTGCTCTAAAGCACAGTGTCATCAATGGATGAGAACTCTGCTGTGTGTTTCACTTCAGAAATGGAGTTAAATCCCAGGCTCCGAGTCTTCCCGCAAGCAAGACTTCTTTTCAGGTAAGGGCAGTTACATTAGAGCTCAAATGAACTACATCGTTCACGAAGCTCACACGTTTCTCATCTTAAATGACAAGCATTGGATGTTAGAGGACCTGTGGTTTGTATCAATTTCAGAGGCAGATTTGGACTAGATATGGTCCGTATGTGTAGGAAACACCGTTCTTTTGTTCTCAGCACACTCATGATTCCTGCTGTCTTAGAGAGTCTAGAAAGCAAGAGTGTGCTTCTTGCTCTAAAGCAGAGAGTGATCTATATATGAGAACTCTGCTGTGTGTTTCACTTCAGAAATGGAGTTAAATCCCAGGCTCTGTGTCTTCCTACAACAAGACTTAATTTCAGGTAAGGGCAGTTACATTACAGCTCAAATGAACTACATCATTCACGAAGCTCACACGTTTCTCATCTTAACTGACAAGCATTTGATGTTAGAGGACCAGTGCTTTGTATCAGTTTCAGAAGCAGAGTTGGACTAGATATGGTCCGTATGTGTAAGAAACACCATTCTTTTGCTCTCAGCACACTCAGGTTTCCTGCTGCCTTAGTGACTCTCGAATGCAAGAGCGTGCTTCTTGCTCTAAAGCACAGTGTCATCAATGGATGAGAACTCTGCTGTGTGTTTCACTTCAGAAATGGAGTTAAATCCCAGGCTCCGAGTCTTCCTACAAGCAAGACTTCATTTCAGGTAAGGGCAGTTACATTACAGCTCAAATGAACTACATCGTTCACGAAGCTCACACGTTTCTCATCTTAAATGACAAGCATTGGATGTTAGAGGAACTGTGGTTTGTATCAATTTCAGAGGCAGAGTTGGACTAGATATGGTCCGTATGTGTAGGAAACACCATTCTTTTGTTCTCAGCACACTCATGATTCCTGCTGTCTTAGAGAATCTAGAAAGCAAGAGTGTGCTTCTTGCTCTAAAGCAGAGTGTGATCTATATATGAGAACTCTGCTGTGTGTTTCACTTCAGAAATGGAGTTAAACCCCAGGCTCTGAGCCTTCCTACAAGCAACACTTTGTTTCTAGTAAGGGCAGTTACTTTACAGCTCAAACGAACTACATCGTTCACGAAGCTAACACGTTTCTAATCTTAACTGACAAGCATCGGATGTTATAGTAGCAGTGCTTTTTATCAGTTTCAGAAGCAGAGTTGGAATAGATATGGTCCGTATGTGTAGGAAACACTGTTCTTTTGTTCTCATCACACTCATTATTCCTGCTGTATTAGAGAATCTAGAGAGCAAGAGGTTGCTTCTTGCTCTGAAGCAGAGTGTGATCCATGGATGAGAACTATGCTGTGTGTTTCCCTTCAGAAATGTAGTTAAATCCCAGGCTCTGTGTGTTTCAACATGCAAGACTTTTTTCAGGGAAGGGCAGTCACTTTAGAGCTCAAACGAACTACATCGTTCATGAATCTAACACGTTTTTCATCTTAACTGACAAGCATTGGATTTTAGAGGACCAGTGCTTTGTATCAGTTTCAGAAGCAGGGTTGGACTAGATATGGTCCGTATGTGTAGGAAACACCGTTCTTTTGTTCTCAGCACACTCACCTTTCCTGCTGTCTTAGAGAATCTAGAAAGCTAGAGGGTACTTCTTACTCTAAAGCAAAGTGCGATCAATGGATGAGAACTCTGCTGTGTGTTTCACTTCAGAAATGGAGTTAAATCCCAGGCTCTGAGTCTTCCTACAAACAAGATATCATTTCAGGGAAGGGCAGTTACTTTACAGCTCAAACGAACTACATCGTTCACGAAGCTCACCCGGTTCTCATCTTAAATGACAAGCATTGGATGCTGGAGGACCTCTGCTTTGTATCAATTTCAGAGGCAGAGTTGGACTCGATATGGCCCGAATGTGTAAGAAACACCGTTCTTTTGTTCTCAGCACACTCATATTTCCTGCTGTCCTAGAGACTCTAGAAAGCAAGAGCGTGCTTCTTGCTCTAAAGCAGAGTATGATCTATATATGACAACTCTGCTGTGTGTTTCACTTCAGAAACGGAGTTAAACCCCAGGCTCTGAGTCTTCCTACAAGCAACCATTCGTTTCAGGTAAGGGCAGTTAATTTAGAGCTCAAATGAACTACATCGTTCACGAAGCTCACATGTTTCTCATCTTAAATGACAAGCATTGGATGTTAGAAGACCTGTGCTTTGTATCAAATTCAGAGGCAGAGTTGGACTAGATATGGTCCGTATGTGTAGGAAACACCATTATTTTGTTCTCAGCACATTCATGATTCCTGCTGTCTTAGAGATTCTAGAAAGCAAGAGTGTGCTTCTTGCTCTAAAGCAGAGTGTGATCTATATATGACAACTCTGCTGTGTGTTTCACTTCAGAAATGGAGTTAAATCCCAGGCTCTTAGTCTTCCTACAAACAAGACTTCGTTTCAGGGAAGGGCAGTTATTTTACAGCTCAAACGGACTACATCGTTCACGAAGCTCACACGTTTCTCATCTTAAATGACAAGCATTGGATGTTAGAGGACCTGTGGTTTGTATCAATTTCAGAGGCAGAGTTGGACTAGATATGGTCCGTATGTGTAGGAAACACCGTTCTTTTGTTCTCAGCACACTCATGATTCCTGCTGTCTTAGAGAGTCTAGAAAGCAAGAGTGTGCTTCTTGCTCTAAATCAGAGTGTGATCTATATATGAGAACTCTGCTGTGTGTTGCACTTCAGAAATGGAGTTAAATCCCAGGCTCTTAGTCTTCCTACAAACAAGGCTTAGTTTCAGGGAAGGGCAGTTATTTTACAGCTCAAAAGAACTACATCGTTCACAAAGCTCACACGTTTCTCATCTTAAAAGACAAGCATTGGATGCTGGAGGACCTGTGCTTTGTATCAATTTCAGAGGCAGAGTTGGACTCGATATGGCCAGAATGTGTAAGAAACACCGTTCTTTTGTTCTCAGCACACTCAAGTTTCCTGCTGTCTTAGAGACTCTAGAAAGGTGGAGGGTGCTTCTTGTTCTAAAGCAGAGTGTGATCAATGGATGAGAACTCTGCTGTGTGTTTCACTTCTGAAATGGAGTTAAATCCCAGGCTCTGAGTCTTCCTACAAACAAGACTTCGTTTCAGGGAAGGGCAGTTACTTTACAGCTCAAATGAACTACATCGTTCACGAAGCTCACACGTTTCTCATCTTAACTGACAAGCATTGGATGTTAGAGGACCAGTGCTTTGTATCAGTTTCAGAAGCAGAGTTGGACTAGATAAGGTCCGTATGTGTAAGAAACACCGTTCTTTTGTTCTCAGCACACTCAGGTTTCCTGCTGCCTTAGTGACTCTGGAAAGCAAGAGCGTGATTCTTGCTCTAAAGCAGAGTGTCATCAATGGATGAGAACTCTGCTGTGTGTTTCACTTCAGAAATGGAGTTAAATCCCAGGCTCTGAGTCTTCCTACAAGCAAGACTTCATTTCAGTAAGGGCAGTTACATTACAGCTCAAATGAACTACATCGTTCACGAAGCTCACACGTTTCTCATCTTAAATGACAAGCATTGGATGTTAGAGGACCTGTGCTTTGTATCTATTTCAGAGGCAGAGTTGGACTAGATATGGTCCGTATGTGTAGGAAACTCCGTTCTTTTGTTCTCAGCACACTCATGTTTCCTGCTGTCTTACAGAGTATAGAAAGCAAGTGTCTGCTTCTTGCTCTAAAGCAGAGTGTGATCTATATATGAGAACTCTGCTGTGTGTTTCACTTCAGAAATGGAGTTAAATCCCAAGCTCTTAGTCTTCCTACAAGCAACACTTTGTTTCACGTAAGGGCAGTTACTTACACCTCAAACGAACTACATGGTTCACGAAGCTCACACGTTTCTAATCTTAACTGACAAGCATCGGATGTTATAAGACCAGTGCTTTGTATCAGTTTCAGAAGCAGAGTTGGAATAGATATGGTCCATATGTGTAGGAAACACCGTTCTTTTGTTCTCAGCACACTCACGTTTCCTGCTGTATTAGAGAATCTAGAGAGCAAGAGGGTGCTTCTTGCTCTGAAGCATAGTGTGATCCATGGATGAGAACTATGCTGTGTGTTTCTCTTCAGAAATGGAGTTAAATCCCAGGCTCTGTGTGTTTCAACATGCAAGACTTCGTTTCAGGGAAGGGCAGTCACTTTACAGCGCAAACGAACTACATCGTTCACGAATCTAACACGTTCCTCATCTTAACTGACAAGTGTTGGATGTTAGAGGACCAGTGCTTTGTATCAGTTTCAGAAGCAGAGTTGGACTAGATATGGTCCGTATGTGTAGGAAACACCGTTCTTTTGTTCTCAGCACACTCACGTTTCCTGCTGTCTTAGAGACTCTAGAAAGGTAGAGGGTGCTTCTTGTTCTAAAGCAGAGTGTGATCAATGGATGAGAACTCTGTTGTGTGTTTCACTTCAGAAATGGAGTTAAATCCCAGGCTCTGAGTCTTCCTACAAACAAGACTTCGTTTCAGGGAAGGGCAGTTAATTTACAGCTCAAATGAACTACATCGTTCACGAAGCTCACACTTTTCTCATCTTAAATGACAAGCATTGGATGCTTGAGGACCTGTGCTTTGCATCAATTTCAGAGGCAGAGTTGGACTCGATATGGCCCGAATGTGTAAGAAACACCGTTCTTTTTTTCTCAGCACACTCATGTTTCCTGCTGTCCTAGAGACTCTAGAAAGCAAGAGTGTGCTTCTTGCTCTAAAGCAGAGTATGATATATATAGGACAACTCTGCTGTGTGTTTCACTTCAGAAATGGAGTTAAACCCCAGGCTCTGAGTCTTCCTACAAGCAACACTTCGTTTCAGGTAAGGGCAGTTACATTACAGCTCAAATGAACTACATCATTCACGAAGCTCACACGTTTCTCATCTTAACTGACAAGAATTGGATGTTAGAGGACCAGTGCTTTGTATCAGTTTCAGAAGCAGAGTTGGACTAGATATGGTCCGTATTGTAAGAAACACCGTTCTTTTGCTCTCAGCACACTCAGGTTTCCTGCTGCCTTAGTGACTCTGGAATGCAAGAGAGTCCTTCTTGCTCTAAAGCACAGTGTCATCAATGGATGAGAACTCTGCTGTGTGTTTCACTTCAGAAATGGAGTTAAATCCCAGGCTCCGAGTCTTCCTACAAGCAAGACTTCTTTTCAGGTAAGGGCAGTTACATTAGAGCTCAAATGAACTACATCGTTCACGAAGCTCACACGTTTCTCATCTTAAATGACAAGCATTGGATGTTAGAGGACCTGTGATTTGTATCAATTTCAGAGGCAGAGTTGGACTAGATATGGTCCGTATGTGTAGGAAACACCGTTCTTTTGTTCTCAGCACACTCATGATTCCTGCTGTCTTAGAGAGTCTAGAAAGCAAGAGTGTGCTTCTTGCTCTAAAGCAGAGTGTGATCTATATATGAGAACTCTGCTGTGTGTTTCACTTCAGAAATGGAGTTAAATCCCAGGCTCTGTGTCTTCCTACAACAAGACTTAATTTCAGGTAAGGGCAGTTACATTACAGCTCAAATGAACTACATCATTCACGAAGCTCACACGTTTCTCATCTTAACTGACAAGCATTGGATGTTAGAGGACCAGTGCTTTGTATCAGTTTCAGAGGCTGAGTTGGACTAGATATGGTCCGTATGTGTAAGAAACACCGTTATTTTCTTCTCAGCACACTCATGTTTCCTGCTGTTCTAGAGACTCTAGAAAGCAAGAGCGTGCTTCTTGCTATAAAGCAGAGTATGATCTATATATGACAACTCTGCTGTGTTTTTCACTTCAGAAATGGAGTTAAACCTCAGGCTCTTAGTCTTCCTACAAGCAACACTTCGTTTCAGGTAAGGGCAGTTACTTTACAGCTCAAATGAACTACATCGTTCACGAAGCTCACACGTTTCTCATCTTAAATGACAAGCATTGGATGTTATAAGACCAGTGCTTTGTATCAGTTTCAGAAGCAGCGTTGGAATAGATATGGTCCATATGTGTAGGAAACACCGTTCTTTTGTTCTCAGCACACTCACGTTTCCTGCTGTATTAGAGAATCTAGAGAGCAAGAGGGTGCTTCTTGCTCTGAAGCAGAGTGTGATCCATGGATGAGAACTATGCTGTGTGTTTCCCTTCAGAAATGGAGTTAAATCCCAGGCTCTGTGTGTTTCAACATGCAAGAATTCGTTTCAGGGAAGGGCAGTTACTTTACAGCGCAAACGAACTACATCGTTCACGAATCTAACACGTTCCTCATCTTAACTGACAAGTATTGGATGTTAGAGGACCAGTGCTTTGTATCAGTTTCAGAAGCAGAGTTGGACTAGATATGGTCCGTATGTGTAGGAAACACCGTTCTTTTCTTCTCAGCACACTCACGTTTCCTGCTGTCTTAGAGACTCTAGAAAGGCAGAGGGTGCTTCTTGTTCTAAAGCAGAGTGTGATCAATGGATGAGAACTCTGTTGTGTGTTTCACTTCAGAAATGGAGTTAAATCCCAGGCTCTGAGTCTTCCTACAAACAAGACTTCGTTTCAGGGAAGGGCAGTTACTTTACAGCTCAAATGAACTACATCATTCACGAAGCTCACACGTTTCTCATCTTAAATGACAAGCATTGGGTGCTGGAGGACCTGTGCTTTGTATCAATTTCAGAGGCAGAGTTGGACTCGATATGGTCCGAAAGTGTAAGAAACACCGTTCTTTTGTTCTCAGCACACTCATGTTTCCTGCTGTCTTAGAGAGTATAGAAAGCAAGAGTCTGCTTCTTGCTCTAAAGCAGAGTGTGATCTATATATGAGAACTCTGCTGTGTGTTTCACTTCAGAAATGGAGTTAAATCCCAGGCTCTTAGTCTTCCTACAAACAAGACTTCGTTTCAGGGAAGGGCAGTTATTTTACAGCTCAAAGGAACTACATCGTTCACGAAGCTCACACGTTTCTCATCTTAACTGACAAGCATTGGATGCTGGAGGACCTGAGCTTTGTATCAATTTCAGAGGCAGATTTGGACTCAATATGGCCCGAATGTGTAAGAAACACCGTTCTTTTGTTCTCAGCACACTCAGGTTTCCTGCTGCCTTAGTGACTCTGGAAAGCAAGAGCGTGCTTCTTGCTCTAAAGCAGAGTGTCATCAATGGATGAGAACTCTGCTGTGTGTTTCACTTCAGAAATGGAGTTAAATCCCAGGCTCTGTGTCTTCCTACAACAAGACTTAATTTCAGGTAAGGGCAGTTACATTACAGCTCAAATGAACTACATCATTCACGAAGCTCACACGTTTCTCATCTTAACTGACAAGCATTGGATGTTAGAGGACCAGTGCTTTGTATCAGTTTCAGAAGCAGAGTTGGACTAGATATGGTCCGTATGTGTAAGAAACACCGTTATTTTCTTCTCAGCACACTCATGTTTCCTGCTGTTCTAGAGACTCTAGAAAGCAAGAGCGTGCTTCTTGCTATAAAGCAGAGTATGATCTATATATGACAACTCTGCTGTGTTTTTTACTTCAGAAATGGAGTTAAACCTCAGGCTCTTAGTCTTCCTACAAGCAACACTTCGTTTCAGGTAAGGGCAGTTACTTTACAGCTCAAATGAACTACATCGTTCACGAAGCTCACACGTTTCTCATCTTAAATGACAAGCATTGGATGTTATAAGACCAGTGCTTTGTATCAGTTTCAGAAGCAGCGTTGGAATAGATATGGTCCATATGTGTAGGAAACACCGTTCTTTTGTTCTCAGCACACTCACGTTTCCTGCTGTATTAGAGAATCTAGAGAGCAAGAGGGTGCTTCTTGCTCTGAAGCAGAGTGTGATCCATGGATGAGAACTATGCTGTGTGTTTCCCTTCAGAAATGGAGTTAAATCCCAGGCTCTGTGTGTTTCAACATGCAAGAATTCGTTTCAGGGAAGGGCAGTTACTTTACAGCGCAAACGAACTACATCGTTCACGAATCTAACACGTTCCTCATCTTAACTGACAAGTATTGGATGTTAGAGGACCAGTGCTTTGTATCAGTTTCAGAAGCAGAGTTGGACTAGATATGGTCCGTATGTGTAGGAAACACCGTTCTTTTCTTCTCAGCACACTCACGTTTCCTGCTGTCTTAGAGACTCTAGAAAGGCAGAGGGTGCTTCTTGTTCTAAAGCAGAGTGTGATCAATGGATGAGAACTCTGTTGTGTGTTTCACTTCAGAAATGGAGTTAAATCCCAGGCTCTGAGTCTTCCTACAAACAAGACTTCGTTTCAGGGAAGGGCAGTTACTTTACAGCTCAAATGAACTACATCATTCACGAAGCTCACACGTTTCTCATCTTAAATGACAAGCATTGGGTGCTGGAGGACCTGTGCTTTGTATCAATTTCAGAGGCAGAGTTGGACTCGATATGGTCCGAAAGTGTAAGAAACACCGTTCTTTTGTTCTCAGCACACTCATGTTTCCTGCTGTCTTAGAGAGTATAGAAAGCAAGAGTCTGCTTCTTGCTCTAAAGCAGAGTGTGATCTATATATGAGAACTCTGCTGTGTGTTTCACTTCAGAAATGGAGTTAAATCCCAGGCTCTTAGTCTTCCTACAAACAAGACTTCGTTTCAGGGAAGGGCAGTTATTTTACAGCTCAAAGGAACTACATCGTTCACGAAGCTCACACGTTTCTCATCTTAACTGACAAGCATTGGATGCTGGAGGACCTGAGCTTTGTATCAATTTCAGAGGCAGATTTGGACTCAATATGGCCCGAATGTGTAAGAAACACCGTTCTTTTGTTCTCAGCACACTCAGGTTTCCTGCTGCCTTAGTGACTCTGGAAAGCAAGAGCGTGCTTCTTGCTCTAAAGCAGAGTGTCATCAATGGATGAGAACTCTGCTGTGTGTTTCACTTCAGAAATGGAGTTAAATCCCAGGCTCTGTGTCTTCCTACAACAAGAATTAATTTCAGGTAAGGGCAGTTACATTACAGCTCAAATGAACTACATCATTCACGAAGCTCACACGTTTCTCATCTTAACTGACAAGCATTGGATGTTAGAGGACCAGTGCTTTGTATCAGTTTCAGAAGCAGAGTTGGACTAGATATGGTCCGTATGTGTAAGAAACACCGTTCTTTTGATCTCAGCACACTCATGATTCCTGCTGTCTTAGAGAGTCTAGAAAGCAAGAGTGTGCTTCTTGCTCTAAAGCAGAGTGTGATCTATATATGAGAACTCTGCTGTGTGTTTCACTTCAGAAATGGAGTTAAATCCCAGGCTCTGTGTCTTCCTACAACAAGACTTAATTTCAGGTAAGGGCAGTTACATTACAGCTCAAATGAACTACATCATTCACGAAGCTCACACGTTTCTCATCTTAACTGACAAGCATTGGATGTTAGAGGACCAGTGCTTTGTATCAGTTTCAGAAGCAGAGTTGGACTAGATATGGTCCGTATGTGTAAGAAACACCGTTATTTTCTTCTCAGCACACTCATGTTTCCTGCTGTTCTAGAGACTCTAGAAAGCAAGAGCGTGCTTCTTGCTATAAAGCAGAGTATGATCTATATATGACAACTCTGCTGTGTTTTTCACTTCAGAAATGGAGTTAAACCTCAGGCTCTTAGTCTTCCTACAAGCAACACTTCGTTTCAGGTAAGGGCAGTTACTTTACAGCTCAAATGAACTACATCGTTCACGAAGCTCACACGTTTCTCATCTTAAATGACAAGCATTGGATGTTATAAGACCAGTGCTTTGTATCAGTTTCAGAAGCAGCGTTGGAATAGATATGGTCCATATGTGTAGGAAACACCGTTCTTTTGTTCTCAGCACACTCACGTTTCCTCCTGTATTAGAGAATCTAGAGAGCAAGAGGGTGCTTCTTGCTCTGAAGCAGAGTGTGATCCATGGATGAGAACTATGCTGTGTGTTTCCCTTCAGAAATGGAGTTAAATCCCAGGCTCTGTGTGTTTCAACATGCAAGAATTCGTTTCAGGGAAGGGCAGTTACTTTACAGCGCAAACGAACTACATCGTTCACGAAT
Organism: Onychomys leucogaster; assembly: GCA_949786385.1. Classification (NCBI taxonomy): domain Eukaryota; kingdom Metazoa; phylum Chordata; class Mammalia; order Rodentia; family Cricetidae; genus Onychomys; species Onychomys leucogaster. The sequence continues at coordinate 533,284 of CATKUP010000157.1, read as the reverse complement.
CTAACACGTTCCTCATCTTAACTGACAAGTATTGGATGTTAGAGGACCAGTGCTTTGTATCAGTTTCAGAAGCAGAGTTGGACTAGATATGGTCCGTATGTGTAGGAAACACCGTTCTTTTCTTCTCAGCACACTCACGTTTCCTGCTGTCTTAGAGACTCTAGAAAGGCAGAGGGTGCTTCTTGTTCTAAAGCAGAGTGTGATCAATGGATGAGAACTCTGTTGTGTGTTTCACTTCAGAAATGGAGTTAAATCCCAGGCTCTGAGTCTTCCTACAAACAAGACTTCGTTTCAGGGAAGGGCAGTTACTTTACAGCTCAAATGAACTACATCATTCACGAAGCTCACACGTTTCTCATCTTAAATGACAAGCATTGGGTGCTGGAGGACCTGTGCTTTGTATCAATTTCAGAGGCAGAGTTGGACTCGATATGGTCCGAAAGTGTAAGAAACACCGTTCTTTTGTTCTCAGCACACTCATGTTTCCTGCTGTCTTAGAGAGTATAGAAAGCAAGAGTCTGCTTCTTGCTCTAAAGCAGAGTGTGATCTATATATGAGAACTCTGCTGTGTGTTTCACTTCAGAAATGGAGTTAAATCCCAGGCTCTTAGTCTTCCTACAAACAAGACTTCGTTTCAGGGAAGGGCAGTTATTTTACAGCTCAAAGGAACTACATCGTTCACGAAGCTCACACGTTTCTCATCTTAACTGACAAGCATTGGATGCTGGAGGACCTGAGCTTTGTATCAATTTCAGAGGCAGATTTGGACTCAATATGGCCCGAATGTGTAAGAAACACCGTTCTTTTGTTCTCAGCACACTCAGGTTTCCTGCTGCCTTAGTGACTCTGGAAAGCAAGAGCGTGCTTCTTGCTCTAAAGCAGAGTGTCATCAATGGATGAGAACTCTGCTGTGTGTTTCACTTCAGAAATGGAGTTAAATCCCAGGCTCTGTGTCTTCCTACAACAAGAATTAATTTCAGGTAAGGGCAGTTACATTACAGCTCAAATGAACTACATCATTCACGAAGCTCACACGTTTCTCATCTTAACTGACAAGCATTGGATGTTAGAGGACCAGTGCTTTGTATCAGTTTCAGAAGCAGAGTTGGACTAGATATGGTCCGTATGTGTAAGAAACACCGTTCTTTTGTTCTCAGCAAACTCATGTTTCCTGCTGTCCTAGAGAGTCTAGAAAGCAAGAGTGTGCTTCTTGCTCTAAAGCAGAGTGTGATCTATAAATGAGAACTCTGCTGTGTTTTTCACTTCAGAAATGGAGTTAAACCTCAGGCTCTGAATCTTCCTAAAAGCAACACTTCATTTTACATAAGGGCAGTTACTTTAGAGCTCAAACGAACTACATCATTCACGAAGCTCACACGTTTCTCATCTTAACTGACAAGCATTGGATGTTAGAGGACCAGTGCTTTGTATCAGATTCAGAAGCAGATTTGGACTAGATATGGTCCTTATTGTAAGAAACACCGTTCTTTTGCTCTCAGCACACTCAGGTTTCCTGCTGCCTTAGTGACTCTGGAATGCAAGAGATTACTTCTTGCTCTAAAGCACAGTGTCATCAATGGATGAGAACTCTGCTGTGTGTTTCATTTCAGAAATGGAGTTAAATCCCAGGCTCCGAGTCTTCCTACAAGCAAGACTTCTTTTCAGGTAAGGGCAGTTACATTAGAGCTCAAATGAACTACATCGTTCACGAAGCTCACACGTTTCTCATCTTAAATGACAAGCATTGGATGTTAGAGGACCTGTGGTTTGTATCAATTTCAGAGGCAGAGTTGGACTAGATATGGTCCGTATGTGTAGGAAACACCGTTCTTTTGTTCTCAGCACACTCATGTTTCCTGCTGTTCTAGAGACTCTAGAAAGCAGGAGCGTGCTTCTTGCTATAAAGCAGAGTATGATCTATATATGACAACTCTGCTGTGTTTTTCACTTCAGAAATGGAGTTAAACCTCAGGCTCTTAGTCTTCCTACAAGCAACACTTCGTTTCAGGTAAGGGCAGTTACTTTACAGCTCAAATGAACTACATCGTTCACGAAGCTCACACGTTTCTCATCTTAAATGACGAGCATTGGATGTTAGAGGACCTGTGCTTTGTATCAATTTCAGAGGCAGAGTTGGACTAGTTATGGTCCGTATGTGTAGGAAACACCGTTCTTTTGCTCTCAGCACACTCAGGTTTCCTGCTGCCTTAGTGACTCTGGAATGCAAGAGAGTGGTTCTTGCTCTAAAGCACAGTGTCATCAATGGATGAGAACTCTGCTGTGTGTTTCATTTCTGAAATGGAGTTAAATCCCAGGCTCCGAGTCTTCCTACAAGCAAGACTTCTTTTCAGGTAAGGGCAGTTACATTAGAGCTCAAATGAACTACATCGTTCACGAAGCTCACACGTTTCTCATCTTAAATGACAAGCATTGGATGTTAGAGGACCTGTGGTTTGTATCAATTTCAGAGGCAGAGTTGGACTAGATATGGTCCGTATGTGTAGGAAACACCGTTCTTTTGTTCTCAGCACACTCATGATTCCTGCTGTCTTAGAGAGTTAGAAAGCAAGAGTGTGCTTCTTGCTCTAAAGCAGAGTGTGATCTATATATGAGAACTCTGCTGTGTGTTTCACTTCAGAAATGGAGTTAAATCCCAGGCTCTGTGTCTTCCTACAACAAGACTTAATTTCAGGTAAGGGCAGTTACATTACAGCTCAAATGAACTACATCATTCACGAAGCTCACACGTTTCTCATCTTAACTGACAAGCATTGGATGTTAGAGGACCAGTGCTTTGTATCAGTTTCAGAAGCAGAGTTGGACTAGATATGGTCCGTATGTGTAAGAAACACCGTTATTTTCTTCTCAGCACACTCATGTTTCCTGCTGTTCTAGAGACTCTAGAAAGCAAGAGCGTGCTTCTTGCTCTAAAGCAGAGTATGATCTATATATGACAACTCTGCTGTGTTTTTCACTTCAGAAATGGAGTTAAACCTCAGGCTCTTAGTCTTCCTACAAGCAACACTTCGTTTCAGGTAAGGGCAGTTACTTTACAGCTCAAATGAACTACATCGTTCACGAAGCTCACACGTTTCTCATCTTAAATGACAAGCATTGGATGTTAGAGGACCTGTGGTTTGTATCAATTTCAGAGGCAGAGTTGGACTAGATATGGTCCGTATGTGTAGGAAACACCGTTCTTTTGTTCTCAGCACACTCATGATTCCTGCTGTCTTAGAGAGTCTAGAAAGCAAGAGTGTGCTTCTTGCTCTAAAGCAGAGTGTGATCTATATTGAGAACTCTGCTGTGTATTTCACTTCAGAAATGCAGTTAAATCCCAGGCGCTTAGTCTTCCTACAAACAAGACTTCGTTTCAGGGAATGGCATTTATTTTACCGCTCAAACGAACTACATCATTCACGAAGCTCACACGTTTCTCATCTTAATTGACAAGCATTGGATGTTAGAGGACCAGTGCTTTGTATCAGTTTCAGAAGCAGATTTGGACTAGATATGGTCCGTATTGTAAGAAACACCGTTCTTTTGCTCTCAGCACACTCAGGTTTCCTGCTGCCTTAGTGACTCTGGAATGCAAGAGAGTGCTTCTTGCTCTAAAGCACAGTGTCATCAATGGATGAGAACTCTGCTGTGTGTTTCATTTCAGAAATGGAGTTAAATCCCAGGCTCCGAGTCTTCCTACAAGCAAGACTTCTTTTCAGGTAAGGGCAGTTACATTAGAGCTCAAATGAACTACATCGTTCACGAAGCTCACACGTTTCTCATCTTAAATGACAAGCATTGGATGTTAGAGGACCTGTGGTTTGTATCAATTTCAGAGGCAGAGTTGGACTAGATATGGTCCGTATGTGTAGGAAACACCGTTCTTTTGTTCTCAGCACACTCATGATTCCTGCTGTCTTAGAGAGTCTAGAAAGCAAGAGTGTGCTTCTTGCTCTAAAGCAGAGTGTGATCTATATATGAGAACTCTGCTGTGTGTTTCACTTCAGAAATGGAGTTAAATCCCAGGCTCTGTGTCTTCCTACAACAAGACTTAATTTCAGGTAAGGGCAGTTACATTACAGCTCAAATGAACTACATCATTCACGAAGCTCACACGTTTCTCATCTTAACTGACAAGCATTGGATGTTAGAGGACCAGTGCTTTGTATCAGTTTCAGAAGCAGAGTTGGACTAGATATGGTCCGTATGTGTAAGAAACACCGTTATTTTCTTCTCAGCACACTCATGTTTCCTGCTGTTCTAGAGACTCTAGAAAGCAAGAGCGTGCTTCTTGCTATAAAGCAGAGTATGATCTATATATGACAACTCTGCTGTGTTTTTCACTTCAGAAACGGAGTTAAACCTCAGGCTCTTAGTCTTCCTACAAGCAACACTTCGTTTCAGGTAAGGGCAGTTACTTTACAGCTCAAATGAACTACATCGTTCACGAAGCTCACACGTTTCTCATCTTAAATGACAAGCATTGGATGTTATAAGACCAGTGCTTTGTATCAGTTTCAGAAGCAGAGTTGGAATAGATATGGTCCATATGTGTAGGAAACACCGTTCTTTTGTTCTCAGCACACTCACGTTTCCTGCTGTATTAGAGAATCTAGAGAGCAAGAGGGTGCTTCTTGCTCTGAAGCAGAGTGTGATCCATGGATGAGAACTATGCTGTGTGTTTCCCTTCAGAAATGGAGTTAAATCCCAGGCTCCGAGTCTTCCTACAAGCAAGACTTCTTTTCAGGTAAGGGCAGTTACATTAGAGCTCAAATGAACTACATCGTTCACGAAGCTCACACGTTTCTCATCTTAAATGACAAGCATTGGATGTTAGAGGACCTGTGGTTTGTATCAATTTCAGAGGCAGAGTTGGACTAGATATGGTCCGTATGTGTAGGAAACACCGTTCTTTTGTTCTCAGCACACTCATGATTCCTGCTGTCTTAGAGAGTCTAGAAAGCAAGAGTGTGCTTCTTGCTCTAAAGCAGAGTGTGATCTATATATGAGAACTCTGCTGTGTGTTTCACTTCAGAAATGGAGTTAAATCCCAGGCTCTGTGTCTTCCTACAACAAGACTTAATTTCAGGTAAGGGCAGTTACATTACAGCTCAAATGAACTACATCATTCACGAAGCTCACACGTTTCTCATCTTAACTGACAAGCATTGGATGTTAGAGGACCAGTGCTTTGTATCAGTTTCAGAAGCAGAGTTGGACTAGATATGGTCCATATGTGTAAGAAACACCGTTATTTTCTTCTCAGCACACTCATGTTTCCTGCTGTTCTAGAGACTCTAGAAAGCAAGAGCGTGCTTCTTGCTATAAAGCAGAGTATGATCTATATATGACAACTCTGCTGTGTTTTTCACTTCAGAAACGGAGTTAAACCTCAGGCTCTTAGTCTTCCTACAAGCAACACTTCGTTTCAGGTAAGGGCAGTTACTTTACAGCTCAAATGAACTACATCGTTCACGAAGCTCACACGTTTCTCATCTTAAATGACAAGCATTGGATGTTATAAGACCAGTGCTTTGTATCAGTTTCAGAAGCAGAGTTGGAATAGATATGGTCCATATGTGTAGGAAACACCGTTCTTTTGTTCTCAGCACACTCACGTTTCCTGCTGTATTAGAGAATCTAGAGAGCAAGAGGGTGCTTCTTGCTCTGAAGCAGAGTGTGATCCATGGATGAGAACTATGCTGTGTGTTTCCCTTCAGAAATGGAGTTAAATCCCAGGCTCTGTGTGTTTCAACATGCAAGACTTCATTTCAGGGAAGGGCAGTCACTTTACAGCGCAAACGAACTACATCGTTCACGAATCTAACACGTTCCTCATCTTAACTGACAAGTATTGGATGTTAGAGGACCAGTGCTTTGTATCAGTTTCAGAAGCAGAGTTGGACTAGATATGGTCCGTATGTGTAGGAAACACCGTTCTTTTCTTCTCAGCACACTCACGTTTCCTGCTGTCTTAGAGACTCTAGAAAGGTAGAGGGTGCTTCTTGTTCTAAAGCAGAGTGTGATCAATGGATGCGAACTCTGCTGTGTGTTTCACTTCAGAAATGGAGTTAAATCCCAGGCTCTGAGTCTTCCTACAAACAAGACTTCGTTTCAGGGAAGGGCAGTTACTTTACAGCTCAAATGAACTACATCGTTAACGAAGCTCACACGTTTCTCATCTTAAATGACAAGCATTGGATGCTGGAGGACCTGTGCTTTGTATCAATTTCAGAGGCAGAGTTGGACTCGATATGGCCCGAATGTGTAAGAAACACCGTTCTTTTTTTCTCAGAACACTCATGTTTCCTACTGTCCTAGAGACTCTAGAAAGCAAGAGTGTGCTTCTTGCTCTAAAGCAGAGTATGATCTATATAGGACAACTCCGCTGTGTGTTTCACTTCAGAAATGGAGTTAAACCCCAGGCTCTGAGTCTTCCTACAAGCAACACTTCGTTTCAGGTAAGGGCAGTTACATTACAGCTCAAATGAACTACATCGTTCATGAAAGTCACACGTTTCTCATCTTAAATGACAAGCATTGGATGTTAGAGGACCTGTGCTTTGCATCAATTTCAGAGGCAGAGTTGGACTAGATATGGTCCGTATGTGTAGGACACACCGTTCTTTTGTTCTCAGCACACTCATGTTTCCTGCTGTCTTAGAGACTCTAGAAAGGTAGAGGGTGCTTCTTGTTCTAAAGCAGAGTGTGATCAATGGATGAGAACTCTGTTGTGTGTTTCACTTCAGAAATGGAGTTAAATCCCAGGCTCTGAGTCTTCCAACAAACAAGACTTCGTTTCAGGCAAGGGCAGTTATTTTACAGCTCAAAGGAACTACATCGTTCACGAAGCTCACACGTTTCTCATCTTAACTGACAAGCATTGGATGCTGGAGGACCTGAGCTTTGTATCAATTTCAGAGGCAGATTTGGACTCAATATGGCCCGAATGTGTAAGAAACACCGTTCTTTTGTTCTCAGCACACTCAGGTTTCCTGCTGCCTTAGTGACTCTGGAAAGCAAGAGCGTGCTTCTTGCTCTAAAGCAGAGTGTCATCAATGGATGAGAACTCTGCTGTGTGTTTCACTTCAGAAATGGAGTTAAATCCCAGGCTCTGTGTCTTCCTACAACAAGACTTAATTTCAGGTAAGGGCAGTTACATTACAGCTCAAATGAACTACATCATTCACGAAGCTCACACGTTTCTCATCTTAACTGACAAGCATTGGATGTTAGAGGACCAGTGCTTTGTATCAGTTTCAGAAGCAGAGTTGGACTAGATATGGTCCGTATGTGTAAGAAACACCGTTATTTTGTTCTCAGCAAACTCATGTTTCCTGCTGTCCTAGAGAGTCTAGAAAGCAAGAGTGTGCTTCTTGCTCTAAAGCAGAGTGTGATCTATAAATGAGAACTCTGCTGTGTTTTTCCCTTCAGAAATGGAGTTAAACCTCAGGCTCTGAATCTTCCTACAAGCAACACTTCATTTTACATAAGGGCAGTTACTTTAGATCTCAAACGAACTACATCATTCACGAAGCTCACACGTTTCTCATCTTAACTGACAAGCATTGGATGTTAGAGGACCAGTGCTTTGTATCAGATTCAGAAGCAGATTTGGACTAGATATGGTCCGTATTGTAAGAAACACCGTTCTTTTGCTCTCAGCACACTCAGGTTTCCTGCTGCCTTAGTGACTCTGGAATGCAAGAGATTGCTTCTTGCTCTAAAGCACAGTGTCATCAATGGATGAGAACTCTGCTGTGTGTTTCATTTCAGAAATGGAGTTAAATCCCAGGCTCCGAGTCTTCCTACAAGCAAGACTTCTTTTCAGGTAAGGGCAGTTACATTAGAGCTCAAATGAACTACATCGTTCACGAAGCTCACACGTTTCTCATCTTAAATGACAAGCACTGGATGTTAGAGGACCTGTGGTTTGTATCAATTTCAGAGGCAGAGTTGGACTAGATATGGTCCGTATGTGTAGGAAACACCGTACTTTTGTTCTCAGCACACTCATGTTTCCTGCTGTTCTAGAGACTCTAGAAAGCAGGACCGTGCTTCTTGCTATAAAGCAGAGTATAATCTATATATGACAACTCTGCTGTGTTTTTCACTTCAGAAATGGAGTTAAACCTCAGGCTCTTAGTCTTCCTACAAGCAACACTTCGTTTCAGGTAAGGGCAGTTACTTTACAGCTCAAATGAACTACATCGTTCACGAAGCTCACACGTTTCTCATCTTAAATGACAAGCATTGGATGTTAGAGGACCTGTGGTTTGTATCAATTTCAGAGGCAGAGTTGGACTAGATATGGTCCGTATGTGTAGGAAACACCGTTCTTTTGTTCTCAGCACACTCATGATTCCTGCTGTCTTAGAGAGTCTAGAAAGCAAGAGTGTGCTTCTTGCTCTAAAGCAGAGTGTGATCTATATTGAGAACTCTGCTGTGTATTTCACTTCAGAAATGCAGTTAAATCCCAGGCGCTTAGTCTTCCTACAAACAAGACTTCGTTTCAGGGAATGGCATTTATTTTACCGCTCAAACGAACTACATCATTCACGAAGCTCACACGTTTCTCATCTTAATTGACAAGCATTGGATGTTAGAGGACCAGTGCTTTGTATCAGTTTCAGAAGCAGATTTGGACTAGATATGGTCCGTATTGTAAGAAACACCGTTCTTTTGCTCTCAGCACACTCAGGTTTCCTGCTGCCTTAGTGACTCTGGAATGCAAGAGAGTGCTTCTTGCTCTAAAGCACAGTGTCATCAATGGATGAGAACTCTGCTGTGTGTTTCATTTCAGAAATGGAGTTAAATCCCAGGCTCCGAGTCTTCCTACAAGCAAGACTTCTTTTCAGGTAAGGGCAGTTACATTAGAGCTCAAATGAACTACATCGTTCACGAAGCTCACACGTTTCTCATCTTAAATGACAAGCATTGGATGTTAGAGGACCTGTGGTTTGTATCAATTTCAGAGGCAGAGTTGGACTAGATATGGTCCGTATGTGTAGGAAACACCGTTCTTTTGTTCTCAGCACACTCATGATTCCTGCTGTCTTAGAGAGTCTAGAAAGCAAGAGTGTGCTTCTTGCTCTAAAGCAGAGTGTGATCTATATATGAGAACTCTGCTGTGTGTTTCACTTCAGAAATGGAGTTAAATCCCAGGCTCTGTGTCTTCCTACAACAAGACTTAATTTCAGGTAAGGGCAGTTACATTACAGCTCAAATGAACTACATCATTCACGAAGCTCACACGTTTCTCATCTTAACTGACAAGCATTGGATGTTAGAGGACCAGTGCTTTGTATCAGTTTCAGAAGCAGAGTTGGACTAGATATGGTCCGTATGTGTAAGAAACACCGTTATTTTCTTCTCAGCACACTCATGTTTCCTGCTGTTCTAGAGACTCTAGAAAGCAAGAGCGTGCTTCTTGCTATAAAGCAGAGTATGATCTATATATGACAACTCTGCTGTGTTTTTCACTTCAGAAACGGAGTTAAACCTCAGGCTCTTAGTCTTCCTACAAGCAACACTTCGTTTCAGGTAAGGGCAGTTACTTTACAGCTCAAATGAACTACATCGTTCACGAAGCTCACACGTTTCTCATCTTAAATGACAAGCATTGGATGTTATAAGACCAGTGCTTTGTATCAGTTTCAGAAGCAGAGTTGGAATAGATATGGTCCATATGTGTAGGAAACACCGTTCTTTTGTTCTCAGCACACTCACGTTTCCTGCTGTATTAGAGAATCTAGAGAGCAAGAGGGTGCTTCTTGCTCTGAAGCAGAGTGTGATCCATGGATGAGAACTCTGCTGTGTGTTTCCCTTCAGAAATGGAGTTAAATCCCAGGCTCCGAGTCTTCCTACAAGCAAGACTTCTTTTCAGGTAAGGGCAGTTACATTAGAGCTCAAATGAACTACATCGTTCACGAAGCTCACACGTTTCTCATCTTAAATGACAAGCATTGGATGTTAGAGGACCTGTGGTTTGTATCAATTTCAGAGGCAGAGTTGGACTAGATATGGTCCGTATGTGTAGGAAACACCGTTCTTTTGTTCTCAGCACACTCATGATTCCTGCTGTCTTAGAGAGTCTAGAAAGCAAGAGTGTGCTTCTTGCTCTAAAGCAGAGTGTGATCTATATATGAGAACTCTGCTGTGTGTTTCACTTCAGAAATGGAGTTAAATCCCAGGCTCTGTGTCTTCCTACAACAAGACTTAATTTCAGGTAAGGGCAGTTACATTACAGCTCAAATGAACTACATCATTCACGAAGCTCACACGTTTCTCATCTTAACTGACAAGCATTGGATGTTAGAGGACCAGTGCTTTGTATCAGTTTCAGAAGCAGAGTTGGACTAGATATGGTCCATATGTGTAAGAAACACCGTTATTTTCTTCTCAGCACACTCATGTTTCCTGCTGTTCTAGAGACTCTAGAAAGCAAGAGCGTGCTTCTTGCTATAAAGCAGAGTATGATCTATATATGACAACTCTGCTGTGTTTTTCACTTCAGAAACGGAGTTAAACCTCAGGCTCTTAGTCTTCCTACAAGCAACACTTCGTTTCAGGTAAGGGCAGTTACTTTACAGCTCAAATGAACTACATCGTTCACGAAGCTCACACGTTTCTCATCTTAAATGACAAGCATTGGATGTTATAAGACCAGTGCTTTGTATCAGTTTCAGAAGCAGAGTTGGAATAGATATGGTCCATATGTGTAGGAAACACCGTTATTTTCTTCTCAGCACACTCATGTTTCCTGCTGTTCTAGAGACTCTAGAAAGCAAGAGCGTGCTTCTTGCTATAAAGCAGAGTATGATCTATATATGACAACTCTGCTGTGTTTTTCACTTCAGAAACGGAGTTAAACCTCAGGCTCTTAGTCTTCCTACAAGCAACACTTCGTTTCAGGTAAGGGCAGTTACTTTACAGCTCAAATGAACTACATCGTTCACGAAGCTCACACGTTTCTCATCTTAAATGACAAGCATTGGATGTTATAAGACCAGTGCTTTGTATCAGTTTCAGAAGCAGAGTTGGACTAGATATGGTCCGTATGTGTAGAACACACCGTTCTTTTGTTCTCAGCACACTCATGTTTCCTGCTGTCTTGGAGAGTATAGAAAGCAAGAGTCTGCTTCTTGCTCTAAAGCAGAGTGTGATCTATATATGAGAACTCTGCTGTGTGTTTCACTTCAGAAATGGAGGTAAATCCCAGGCTCTTAGTCTTCCTACAAACAAGACTTCGTTTCAGGGAAGGGCAGTTATTTTACAGCTCAAAGGAACTACATCGTTCACGAAGCTCACAGGTTTCTCATCTTAACTGACAAGCATTGGACGCTGGAGGACCTGAGTTTTACATCAATTTCAGAGGCAGAGTTGGACTCAATATGGCCCGAATGTGTAAGAAACACCGTTCTTTTGTTCTCAGCGCACTCAGGTTCCTGCTGCCTTAGTGACTCTGGAAAGCAAGAGCGTGCTTCTTGCTCTAAAGCAGAGTGTCATCAATGGATGAGAACTCTGCTGTGTGTTTCACTTCAGAAATGGAGTTAAATCCCAGGCTCTGTGTCTTCCTACAACAAGAATTAATTTCAGGTAAGGGCAGTTACATTACAGCTCAAATGAACTACATCATTCATGAATCTAACACGTTTCTCATCTTAACTGACAAGCATTGGATGTTAGAGGACCAGTGCTTTGTATCAGTTTCAGAAGCAGAGTTGGACTAGATATGGTCCGTATGTGTAAGAAACACCATTCTTTTGTTCTCAGCACACTCATGTTTCCTGCTGTCCTAGAGAGTCTAGAAAGCAAGAGTGTGCTTCTTGCTCTAAAGCAGAGTGTGATCTATAAATGAGAACTCTGCTGTGTTTTTCACTTCAGAAATGGAGTTAAACCTCAGGCTCTGAATCTTCCTACAAGCAACACTTCATTTTACGTAAGGGCAGTTACTTTAGAGCTCAAACGAACTACATCTTTCACGAAGCTCACACGTTTCTCATCTTAACTGACAAGCATTGGATGTTAGAGGACCAGTGCTTTGTATCAGTTTCAGATGCAGATTTGGACTAGATATGGTCCGTATTGTAAGAAACACCGTTCTTGTGCTCTCAGCACACTCGGGTTTCCTGCTGCCTTAGTGACTCTGGAATGCAAGAGAGTGCTTCTTGCTCTAAAGCAGTGTCATCAATGGATGAGAAGTCTGCTGTGTGTTTCATTTCAGAAATGGAGTTAAATCCCAGGCTCCGAGTCTTCCTACAAGCAAGACTTCTTTTCAGGTAAGGGCAGTTACATTAGAGCTCAAATGAACTACATCGTTCACGAAGCTCACACGTTTCTCATCTTAAATGACAAGCATTGGATGTTAGAGGACCTGTGGTTTGTATCAATTTCAGAGGCAGAGTTGGACTAGATATGGTCCGTATGTGTAGGAAACACCGTTCTTTTGTTCTCAGCACACTCATTATTCCTGCTGTCTTAGAGAGTCTAGAAAGCAAGAGTGTGCTTCTTGCTCTAAAGCAGAGTGTGATCTATAGATGAGAACTCTGCTGTGTGTTTCACTTCAGAAATGGAGTTAAATCCCAGGCTCTGTGTCTTCCTACAACAAGACTTAATTAAAGGTAAGGGCAGTTACATTACAGCTCAAATGAACTACATCATTCACGAAGCTCACACGTTTCTCATCTTAACTGACAAGCATTGGATGTTAGAGGACCAGTGCTTTGTATCAGTTTCAGAAGCAGAGTTGGACTAGATATGGTCCGTATGTGTAAGAAACACCGTTATTTTCTTCTCAGCACACTCATGTTTCCTGCTGTTCTAGAGACTCTAGAAAGCAAGAGCGTGCTTCTTGCTATAAAGCAGAGTATGATCTATATATGACAACTCTGCTGTGTTTTTCACTTCAGAAACTGAGTTAAACCTCAGGCTCTTAGTCTTCCTACAAGCAACACTTTGTTTCAGGTAAGGGCAGTTACTTTACAGCTCAAATGAACTACATCGTTCACGAAGCTCACACGTTTCCCATCTTAAATAACAAGCATTGGATGTTAGAGGACCTGTGCTTTGTATCAATTTCAGAGGCAGAGTTGGACTAGATATGGTCCTTATGTGTAGGAAACACCGTTCTTTTGTTCTCAGCACACTCAAGATTCCTGCTGTCTTAGAGAGTCTAGAAAGCAAGAGTGTGCTTCTTGCTCTAAAGCAGAGTGTGATCTATATATGAGAACTCTGCTGTGTGTTTCACTTCAGAAATGCAGTTAAATCCCAGGCGCTTTGTCTTCCTACAAACAAGACTTCGTTTCAGGGAATGGCATTTATTTTACCGCTCAAACGAACTACATCGTTCACGAAGCTCACACGTTTCTCATCTTAAATGACAAGCATTGGATGCTGGAGGACCTGTGCTTTGTATCAATTTCAGAGGCAGAGTTGGACTCGATATGGCCCGAATGTGTAAGAAACACCGTTCTTTTGTTCTCAGCACACTCATTTTTCCTGCTGTCCTAGAGACTCTAGAATGCAAGAGCGTGCTTCTTGCTATAAAGCAGAGTATGATCTATATATGAATAATCTGCTGTGTGTTTCACTTCAGAAATGGAGTTAAACCCCAGGCTCTGTGTCCTTCAACATGCAAGACTTCGTTTCAGGGAAGGGCAATCACTTTCCAGCTCAAACGAACTACATCGTTCTCGAATCTAACACGTTTCTCATCTTAACTGACAAGCATTGGATGTTAGAGGACCAGCTCTTTTTATCAGTTTCAGAAGCAGGGTTGGACTAGATATGGTCCGTATGTGTAGGAAACACCGTTCTTTTGTTCTCAGCACACTCACGCTTCCTGCTGTCTTAGAGACTCTAGAAAGCAAGAGTGTGCTTCTTGCTCTAAAGCAGAGTATGATCTATATATGAGAACTCTGCTGTGTGTTTCACTTCAGAAATGGAGGTAAATCCCAGGCTCTGTGTCTTCCTACAACAAGAATTAATTTCAGGTAAGGGCAGTTACATTACAGCTCAAATGAACTACATCATTCATGAATCTAACACGTTTCTCATCTTAACTGACAAGCATTGGATGTTAGAGGACCAGTGCTTTGTATCAGTTTCAGAAGCAGAGTTGGACTAGATATGGTCCGTATGTGTAAGAAACACCATTCTTTTGTTCTCAGCACACTCATGTTTCCTGCTGTCTTAGAGACTCTAGAAAGGTAGAGGGTGCTTCTTACTCTAAAGCAGAGTGTGATCAATGGATGAGAACTCTGCTGTGTGTTTCACTTCAGAAATGGAGTTAAATCCCAGGCTCTGAGTCTTCCTACAAACAAGATATCGTTTCAGGGAAGGGTAGTTACTTTACAGCTCAAACGAACTACATCGTTCACGAAGCTCACACGTTTCTCATCTTAAATGACAAGCATTGGATGCTGGAGGACCTCTGCTTTGTATCAATTTCAGAGGCAGAGTTGGACTAGATATTGTCCGTATGTGTAGGAAACACCGTTCTTTTGTTCTCAGCACACTCATTATTCCTGCTGTCTTAGAGAGTCTAGAAAGCAAGAGTGTGCTTCTTGCTCTAAAGCAGAGTGTGATCTATATATGAGAACTCTGCTGTGTGTTTCACTTCAGAAATGCAGTTAAATCACAGGCTCTGAGCCTTCCTACAAACAAGATATCGTTTCAGGGAAGGGCAGTTACTTTACAACTCAAACGAACAACATCGTTCACGAAGCTCACACGTTTCTCATCTTAAATGACAAGCATTGGATGCTGGAGGACCTCTGCTTTGTATCAATTTCAGAGGCAGAGTTGGAATAGATATGGTCCCTATGTGTAGGAAACACCGTTCTTTTTTCTCAGCACACTCACGTTTCCTGCTGTATTAGAGAATCTAGAGAGCAAGAGGGTGCTTCTTGCTCTAAAGCAGAGTGTGATCAATGGATGTGAACTCTGCTGTGTGTTTCACTTCAGAAATGGAGTTAAATTCCAGGCTCTGAGTCTTCCTACAAACAAGACTTCATTTCAGTTAAGGGCAGTTACATTACAGCTCAAATGAACTACATCGATCACGAAGCTCACATGTTTCTCATCTTAAATGACAAGCATTGGATGCTGGAGGACCTGTGCTTTGTATCAATTTCAGAGGCAGAGTTGGACTCGATATGGCCCGAATGTGTAAGAAACACCGTTCTATTGTTCTCAGCACACTCATGTTTCCTGCTGTCCTAGAGACTCTAGAAAGCAAGAGCGTGCTTCTTGCTCTAAAGCAGAGTATGATCTATATATGACAATTCTGCTGTGTGTTTCACTTCAGAAATGGAGTTAAACCCCAGGCTCTGAGTCTTCCTACAGGCAACACTTCGTTTCAGGTAAGGGCAGTTACTTTATTTCTCAAAGGAACTACATCGTTCACGAAGCTCACACGTTTCTCATCTTAACTGGCAAGCATCAGATGTTATAGGACCAGTGCTTTGTATCAGGTTCAGAAGCAGAGTTGGAATAGATATGGTCCGTATGTGTAAGCCACACCGTTCTTTTTTTCAAACCACACTCATGTTTCCTGCTGTATTAGAGAATCTAGAGAGCAAGAGGGTGCTTCTTGCTCTGAAGCAGAGTGTGATCCATGGATGAGAACTATGCTGTGTGTTTCCCTTCAGAAATGTAGTTAAATCCCAGGGTCTGTGTCTTTCAACATGCAAGACTTCGTTTCAGGGAAGGGCAGTCACTTTACAGCTCAAACGAACTACATCGTTCTCGAATCTAACACGTTTCTCATCTTAACTGACAAGCATTGGATGTTAGAGGACCAGTGCTTTGTATCAGTTTCAGAAGCAGGGTTGGACGAGATATGGTCCGTATGTGTAGGAAACACCGTTCTTTGTTCTCAGCACACTCAAGTTTCCTGCTGTCTGAGAGACTGTAGAAAGCTAGAGGGTGCTTCTTACTCTAAAGCAGAGTGTGATCTATATATGAGAACTCTGCTGTGTGTTTCACTTCAGAAATGGAGTTAAATCCCAGGCTCTTAGTCTTCCTACAAACAAGACTCGTTTCAGGGAAGGGCAGTTATTTTACAGCTCAAAGGAACTACATTGTTCACGAAGCTCACACGTTTCTCATCTTAAATGACAAGCATTGGATGTTAGAGGACCTGTGCTTTGTATCAATTTCAGAGGCAGAGTTGGACTAGATATGGTCCGTATGTGTAGGAAACACCGTCCTTTTGTTCTCAGCACAGTCATGATTCCTGCTCTCTTAGAGAGTCTAGAAAGCAAGAGTGTGCTTTTTGCTCTAAAATAGAGTGTGATCTATATATGACAACTCTGCTGTGTGTTTCTCTTCAGAAATGGAGTTAAACCTCAGGCTCTGAGTCTTCCTACAAGCAACACTTCGTTTCAGGTAAGGGCAGTTACTTTACAGCTCACATGAACTACATCGTTCACGAAGCTCACACGTTTCTCATCTTAAATGACAAGCATTGGATGTTAGAGGACCTGTGCTTTGTATCAATTTCAGAGGCAGAGTTGGACTAGATATGGTCCGCATGTGTAGGAAACACCGTTCTTTTGTTCTCAGCACACTCATGATTCCTGCTGTCTTAGAGAGTCTAGAAAGCAAGAGTGTGCTTCTTGCTCTAAAGCAGAGTATGATCTATATATGAGAACTCTGCTGTGTGTTTCACTTCAGAAATGCAGTTAAATCCCAGGCTCTTAGTCTTCCTATAGGCAACACTTCGTTTCAGGTAAGGGCAGTTACTTTACTTCTCAAAGGAACTACATCGTTCACGAAGCTCACATGTTTCTAATCTTAACTGGCAAGCATCGGATGTTATAGGACCAGTGCTTTGTATCAGTTTCGGAAGCAGAGTTGGACTCGACATGGCCCGAATGTGTAAGAAACACCGTTCTTTTGTTCTCAGCACACTCATGTTTCCTGCTGTCCTAGAGACTCTAGAAAGCAAGAGCGTGCTTCTTGCTCTAAAGCAGAGTGTCATCAATGGATGAGAACTCTGCTGTGTGTTTCACTTCAGAAATGGAGTTAAATCCCAGGCTCTGTGTCTTCCTACAAAAAGACTTAATTTCAGGTAAGGGCAGTCACTTTACAGCTCAAACGAACTACATCGTTCTCGAATCTAACACGTTTCTCATCTTAAATGACAAGCATTGGATGTTAGAGGACCAGTGCTTTGTATCAGTTTCAGAAGCAGGGTTGGACTAGATATGGTCCTTATGTGTAGGAAACACCGTTCTTTTGTTCTCAGCACACTCACGTTTCCTGCTGTCTGAGAGACTCTAGAAAGCTAGAGGGTGCTTCTTACCCTAAAGCAGAGTGTGATCAATGGATGAGAGCTCTGCTGTGTGTTTCACTTCAGAAATGGAGTTAAATCCCAGGCGCTGAGTCTTCCTACAAACAAGATATCGTTTTTGGGAAGGGCAGTTACTTTACAGCTCAAACGAACTACATCGTTCACGAAGCTCACACGTTTCTCATCTTAAACGACAAGCATTGGATGCTGGAGGACCTCT
The DNA here is from genome assembly GCA_949786385.1 of Onychomys leucogaster. Lineage (NCBI taxonomy): Eukaryota > Metazoa > Chordata > Mammalia > Rodentia > Cricetidae > Onychomys > Onychomys leucogaster. The sequence goes on along the minus strand of CATKUP010000157.1, from coordinate 515,765 downwards.
GCTTTGTATCAATTTCAGAGGCAGAGTTGGACTCGATATGGCGCGAATGTGTAAGAAACACTGTTCTTTTGTTCTCAGCACACTCATGTTTCCTGCTGTCCTAGAGACTCTAGAAAGCAAGAGCGTGCTTCTTGCTCTAAAGCAGAGTATGATCTATATATGACAACTCTGCTGTGTGTTTCACTTCAGAAATGGAGTTAAACCCCAGGCTCTGAGTCTTCCTACAGGCAACACTTCGATTCAGGTAAGGGCAGTTACTTTACTTCTCAAAGGAACTACATCGTTCACGAAGCTCACACGTTTCTAATCTTAACTGGCAAGCATCGGATGTTATAGGACCAGTGCTTTGTATCAGTTTCAGAAGCAGATTTGGAATAGATATCGTACGTATGTGTAAGCAACACCATTCTTTTGTTCTCAGCACACTCATGTTTCCTGCTGTCCTAGAGACTCTAGAAAGCAAGAGCGTGCTTCTTGCTCGAAAGCAGAGTATGATCTATATATGACAACTCTGCTGTGTGTTTCACTTCAGAAATGGAGTTAAACCCCAGGCTCTGAGTCTTCCTACAAGCAACAATTCGTTTCAGGTAAGGGCAGTTACTTTAGAGCTCAAATGAACTACATCGTTCACCAAGCTCACATGTTTCTCATCTTAAATGACAAGCATTGGATGTTAGTGGACCTGTGCTTTGTATCAATTTCAGAGGCAGAGTTGGACTAGATATGGTCCGTATGTGTAGGAAACACCGTTCTTTTGTTCTCAGCACACTCATTATTCCTGCTGTCTTAGAGAGTCTAGAAAGCAAGAGTGTGCTTCTTGCTCTAAAGCAGAGTGTGATCTATATATGAGAACTCTGCTGTGTGTTTCACTTCAGAAATGCAGTTAAATCACAGGCTCTGAGCCTTCCTACAAACAAGATATCGTTTCAGGGAAGGGCAGTTACTTTACAACTCAAACGAACAACATCGTTCACGAAGCTCACACGTTTCTCATCTTAAATGACAAGCATTGGATGCTGGAGGAACTCTGCTTTGTATCAATTTCAGAGGCAGAGTTGGAATAGATATGGTCCCTATGTGTAGGAAACACCGTTCTTTTGTTCTCAGCACACTCACGTTTCCTGCTGTATTAGAGAATCTAGAGAGCAAGAGGGTGCTTCTTGCTCTAAAGCAGAGTGTGATCAATGGAGGTGAACTCTGCTGTGTGTTTCACTTCAGAAATGGAGTTAAATTCCAGGCTCTGAGTCTTCCTACAAACAAGACTTCATTTCAGTTAAGGGCAGTTACATTACAGCTCAAATGATCTACATCGATCACGAAGCTCACATGTTTCTCATCTTAAATGACAAGCATTGGATGCTGGAGGACCTGTGCTTTGTATCAATTTCAGAGGCAGAGTTGGACTCGATATGGCCCGAATTTGTAAGAAACACCGTTCTATTGTTCTCAGCACACTCATGTTTCCTGCTGTCCTAGAGACTCTAGAAAGCAAGAGCGTGCTCCTTGCTCTAAAGCAGAGTATGATCTATATATGACAATTCTGCTGTGTGTTTCACTTCAGAAATGGAGTTAAACCCCAGGCTCTGAGTCTTCCTACAGGCAACACTTCGTTTCAGGTAAGGGCAGTTACTTTATTTCTCAAAGGAACTACATCGTTCACGAAGCTCACACGTTTCTCATCTTAACTGGCAAGCATCGGATGTTATAGGACCATTGCTTTGTATCAGGTTCAGAAGCAGAGTTGGAATAGATATGGTCCGTATGTGTAAGCAACACCGTTCTTTTTTTCAAACCACACTCATGTTTCCTGCTGTCCTAGAGACTCTAGAAAGCAAGAGCGTGCTTCTTGCTCTAAAGCAGAGTATGATCTATATATGACAACTCTGCTGTGTGTTTCATTTCAGAAATGGAGTTAAACCCCAGGCTCTGAGTCTTCCTACAAGCAACAATTCGTTTGAGGTAAGGGCAGTTACTTTAGAGCTCAAACGAACTACATCGTTCACGAATCTAACACGTTTCTAATCTTAACTGACAAGCATCGGATGTTATAGTAGCAGTGCTTTGTATCAGTTTCAGAAGCAGAGTTGGAATAGATATGGTCGGTATGTGTAGGAAACACCGTTCTTTTGTTCTCAGCACGCTCACGTTTCCGGCTGTATTAGAGAATCTAGAGAGCAAGAGGGTGCTTCTTGCTCTGAAGCAGAGTGTGATCCATGGATGAGAACTATGCTGTGTGTTACCCTTCAGAAATGTAGTTAAATCCCAGGGTCTGTGTCTTTCAACATGCAAGACTTCGTTTCAGGGAAGGGCAGTCACTTTACAGCTCAAACGAACTACATCGTTCTCAAATCTAACACGTTTCTCATCTTAACTGACAAGCATTGGATGTTAGAGGACCAGTGCTTTGTATCAGTTTCAGAAGCAGGGTTGGACGAGATATGGTCCGTATGTGTAGGAAACACCGTTCTTTGTTCTCAGCACACTCACGTTTCCTGCTGTCTGAGAGACTGTAGAAAGCTAGAGGGTGCTTCTTACTCTAAAGCAGAGTGTGAGTAATGGATGAGAGCTCTGCTGTGTCTTTCACTTCAGAAATGGAGTTAAATCCCAGGCTCTGAGTCTTCCTACAAACACGATATCGTTTCAGGGAAGGGCAGTTACTTTTCAGCTCAAACGAACTACATCTTTCACGAATCTCACACGTTTCTCATCTTAAATGACAAGCATTGGATGCTGGAGGACCTCTGCTTTGCATCAATTTCAGAGGCAGAGTTGGACTTGATATGGCCCGAATGTGTAAGAAACACCGTTCTTTTGTTCTCAGACACTCATGATTCCTGCTGTCTTAGAGAGTCTAGAAAGCAAGAGTGTGCTTCTTGCTCTAAAGCAGAGTGTGATCTATATATGAGAACTCTGCTGTGTGTTTCACTTCAGAAATTGAGTTAAATCCCAGGCTCTTAGTCTTCCTACAAACAAGACTCGTTTCAGGGAAGGGCAGTTATTTTACAGCTCAAAGGAACTACATTGTTCACGAAGCTCACACGTTTCTCATCTTAAATGACAAGTATTGGATGTTAGAGGACCTGTGCTTTGTATCAATTTCAGAGGCAGAGTTGGACTAGATATGGTCCGTATGTGTAGGAAACACCGTCCTTTTGTTCTCAGCACACTCATGATTCCTGCTCTCTTAGAGAGTCTAGAAAGCAAGAGTGTGCTTTTTGCTCTAAAATAGAGTGTGATCTATATATGACAACTCTGCTGTGTGTTTCTCTTCAGAAATGGAGTTAAACCTCAGGCTCTGAGTCTTCCTACAAGCAACACTTCGTTTCAGGTAAGGGCAGTTACTTTACAGCTCACATGAACTACATCGTTCACGAAGCTCACACGTTTCTCATCTTAAATGACAAGCATTGGATGTTAGAGGACCTGTGCTTTGTATCAATTTCAGAGGCAGAGTTGGACTAGATATGGTCCGCATGTGTAGGAAACACCGTTCTTTTGTTCTCAGCACACTCATGATTCCTGCTGTCTTAGAGAGTCTAGAAAGCAAGAGTGTGCTTCTTGCTCTAAAGCAGAGTATGATCTATATATGAGAACTCTGCTGTGTGTTTCACTTCAGAAATGCAGTTAAATCCCAGGCTCTTAGTCTTCCTATAGGCAACACTTCGTTTCAGGTAAGGGCAGTTACTTTACTTCTCAAAGGAACTACATCGTTCACGAAGCTCACATGTTTCTAATCTTAACTGGCAAGCATCGGATGTTATAGGACCAGTGCTTTGTATCAGTTTCGGAAGCAGAGTTGGACTCGACATGGCCCGAAGGTGTAAGAAACACCGTTCATTTGTTCTCAGCACACTCATGTTTCCTGCTGTCCTAGAGACTCTAGAAAGCAAGAGGGTGCTTCTTGCTCTAAAGCAGAGTGTCATCAATGAATGAGAACTCTGCTGTGTGTTTCACTTCAGAAATGGAGTTAAATCCCAGGCTCTGTGTCTTCCTACAAAAAGACTTAATTTCAGGTAAGGGCATTCACTTTACAACTCAAACGAACTACATCGTTCTCGAATCTAACACGTTTCTCATCTTAACTGACAAGCATTGGATGTTAGAGGACCAGTGCTTTGTATCAGTTTCAGAAGCAGGGTTGGACTAGATATGGTCCTTATGTGTAGGAAACACCGTTCTTTTGTTCTCAGCACACTCACGTTTCCTGCTGTCTGAGAGACTCTAGAAAGCTAGAGGGTGCTTCTTACCCTAAAGCAGAGTGTGATCAATGGATGAGAGCTCTGCTGTGTGTTTCACTTCAGAAATGGAGTTAAATCCCAGGCGCTGAGTCTTCCTACAAACAAGATATCGTTTTTGGGAAGGGCAGTTACTTTACAGCTCAAACGAACTACATCGTTCACGAAGCTCACACGTTTCTCATCTTAAACGACAAGCATTGGATGCTGGAGGACCTCTGCTTTGTATCAATTTCAGAGGCAGAGTTGGACTCGATATGGCGCGAATGTGTAAGAAACACCGTTCTTTTGTTCTCAGCACACTCATGTTTCCTGCTGTCCTAGAGACTCTAGAAAGCAAGAGCGTGCTTCTTGCTCTAAAGCAGAGTATGATCTATATATGACAACTCTGCTGTGTGTTTCACTTCAGAAATGGAGTTAAACCCCAGGCTCTGAGTCTTCCTACAGGCAACACTTCGTTTCAGGTAAGGGCAGTTACTTTACTTCTCTAAGGAACTACATCGTTCACGAACCTCACACGTTTCTAATCTTAACTGGCAAGCATCGGATGTTATAGGACCAGTGCTTTGTATCAGTTTCAGAAGCAGATTTGGAATAGATATCGTACGTATGGGTAAGCAACACCGTTCTTTTTTTCTCAGCACACTCATGTTTCCTGCTGTCCTAGAGACTCTAGAAAGCAAGAGCGTGCTTCTTGCTCGAAAGCAGAGTATGATCTATATATGACAACTCTGCTGTGTGTTTCACTTCAGAAATGGAGTTAAACCCCAGGCTCTGAGTCTTCCTACAAGCAACAATTCGTTTCAGGTAAGGGCAGTTACTTTAGAGCTCAAATGAACTACATCGTTCACCAAGCTCACATGTTTCTCATCTTAAATGACAAGCATTGGATGTTAGAAGACCTGTACTTTGTATCAATTTCAGAGGCAGAGTTGGACTAGATATGGTCCGTATGTGTAGGAAACACCATTCTTTTGTTCTCAGCACACTCATGATTCCTGCTGTCTTAGAGAGTCTAGAAAGCAAGAGTGTGCTTCTTGCTCTAAAGCAGAGTGTGATCTATATATGAGAACTCTGCTGTGTGTTTCACTTCAGAAATGGAGTTAAATCCCAGGCTCTTAGTCTTCCTACAAACAAGACTCGTTTCAGGGAAGGGCTGTTATTTTACAGCTCAAACGAACTACATTGTTCACAAAGCTCACACGTTTCTCATCTTAAATGACAAGCATTGGATGTTAGAGGACCTGTGCTTTGTATCAATTTCAGAGGCAGAGTTGGACTAGATATGGTCCGTATGTGTAGGAAACACCGTTCTTTTGTTCTCAGCACACTCATGATTCCTGCTCTCTTAGAGAGTCTAGAAAGCAAGAGTGTGCTTTTTGCTCTAAAATAGAGTGTGATCTATATATGACAACTCTGCTGTGTGTTTCACTTCAGAAATGGAGTTAAATCCCAGGCTCTTAGTCTTCCTACAAACAAGACTTCGTTTCAGGGAAGGGCAGTTACTTTACAGCTCAAACGAACTACATCGTTCACGAAGCTCACACGTTTCTCATCTTAATTGACAAGCATTGGATGCTGGAGGACCTGTGCTTTTTATCAATTTCAGAGGCAGAGTTGGACTCGATATGGCCCGAATGTGTAAGAAACACCGTCCTATTGTTCTCAGCACACACATGTTTCCTGCTGTCCTAGAGACTCTAGAAAGCAAGAGCGTGCTTCTTGCTCTAAAGCAGAGTATGATCTATATCTGACAACTCTGCTGTGTGTTTCACTTCAGAAATGGAATTAAACCTCAGGCTTTGAGTCTTCCTACAAGCAACACTTCGTTTCAGGTAAGGGCAGTTACTTTACAGCTCAAATGAACTACATCGTTCACGAAGCTCACACGTTTCTCATCTTAAATGACAAGCATTGGATGTTAGAGGACCTGTGCTTTGTATCAATTTCAGAGGCAGAGTTGGACTAGATATGGTCTGTATGTGTAGGAAACACCGTTCTTTTGTTCTCAGCACACTCATGATTCCTGCTGTCTTAGAGAGTCTAGAAAGCAAGAGTGTGCTTCTTGCTCTAAAGTAGAGTGTGATCTATATATGACAACTCTGCTGTGTGTTTCACTTCAGAAATGGAGTTAAACCTCAGGCTGTGAGTCTTCCTACAAGCAACACTTCGTTTCAGGTAAGGGCAGTTACTTTACAGCTCAAATGAACTACATCGTTCACGAAGCTCACACGTTTCTCATCTTAAATGACAAGCATTGGATGTTAGTGGACCTGTGCTTTGTATCAATTTCAGAGGCAGAGTTGGACTAGATATGGTCCGTATGTGTAGGAAACACCGTTCTTTTGTTCTCAGCACACTCATGATTCCTGGTGTCTTAGAGAGTCTAGAAAGCAAGAGCGTGCTTCTTGCTCTAAAGCAGAGTGTGATCTATATATGAGAACTCTGCTGTGTGTTTCACTTCAGAAATGCAGTTAAATCCCTGGCTCTTAGTCTTCCTATAGGCAACACTTCGTTTCAGGTAAGGGCAGTTACTTTACTTCTCAAAGGAACTACATCGTTCACGAAGTTCACACGTTTCTAATCTTAACTGGCAAGCATCGGATGTTATAGGACCAGTGCTTTGTATCAGTTTCGGAAGAAGAGTTGGACTCGACATGGCCCGAATGTGTAAGAAACACCGTTCTTTTGTTCTCAGCACACTCATGTTTCCTGCTGTCCTAGAGACTCTAGAAAGCAAGAGCGTGCTTCTTGCTCTAAAGCAGAGTGTCATCAATGGATGAGAACTCTGCTGTGTGTTTCACTTCAGAAATGGAGTTAAATCCCAGGCTCTGTGTCTTCCTACAAAAAGACTTAATTTCAGGTAAGGGCAGTCACTTTACAGCTCAAACGAACTACATCGTTCTCGAATCTAACACGTTTCTCATCTTAAATGACAAGCATTGGATGCTGGAGGACCTCTGCTTTGTATCAATTTCAGAGGCAGAGTTGGACTCGATATGGCGTGAATGTGTAAGAAACACCGTTCTTTTTTCTCAGCACACTCATGTTTCCTGCTGTCCTAGAGACTATAGAAAGCAAGAGCGTGCTTCTTGCTCTAAAGCAGAGTATGATCTATATATGACAACTCTGCTGTGTGTTTCACTTCAGAAATGGAGTTAAACCCCAGGCTGTGAGTCTTCCTACAAGCAACACTTCGTTTCAGGTAAGAGCAGTTACTTTATAGCTCAAATGAACTACATCGTTCACGAAGCTCACACGTTTCTCATCTTAAATGACAAGCATTGGATGTTAGAGGACCTGTGCTTTGTATCAATTTCAGAGGCAGAGTTGGACTAGATATGGTCCGCATGTGTAGGAAACACCGTTCTTTTGTTCTCAGCACACTCATGATTCCTGCTGTCTTAGAGACTCTAGGAAGCAAGAGCGTGCTTCTTGCTCTAAAGCAGAGTATGATCTATATATGACAACTCTGCTGTGTGTTTCACTTCAGAAATGGAGTTAAACCCCAGGCTCTGAGTCTTCCTACAGGCAACACTTCGTTTCAGGTAAGGGCAGTTACTTTACTTCTCAAAGGAACTACATCGTTCACGAAGCTCACACGTTTCTAATCTTAACTGGCAAGCATCGGATATTATAGGACCAGTGCTTTGTATCAGTTTCAGAAGCAGATTTGGAATAGATATCGTATGTATGTGTAAGCAACACCGTTCTTTTTTTCTCAGCACACTCATGTTTCCTGCTGTCCTAGAGACTCTAGAAAGCAAGAGCGTGCTTCTTGCTCTAAAGCAGAGTATGATCTATATATGACAACTCTGCTGTGTGTTTCACTTCAGAAATGGAGTTAAACCCCAGGCTCTGAGTCTTCCTACAAGCAACAATTCGTTTCAGGTAAGGGCAGTTACTTTAGAGCTCAAATGAACTACATCGTTCACGAAGCTCACATGTTTCTCATCTTAAATGACAAGCATTGGATGTTAGAAGACCTGTGCTTTGTATCAATTTCAGAGGCAGAGTTGGACTAGATATGGTCCGTATGTGTAGGAAACACCATTCTTTTGTTCTCAGCACACTCATGATTCCTGCTGTCTTAGAGAGTCTAGAAAGCAAGAGTGTGCTTCTTGCTCTAAAGCAGAGTGTGATCTATATATGAGAACTCTGCTGTGTGTTTCACTTCAGAAATGCAGTTAAATCCCTGGCTCTTAGTCTTCCTATAGGCAACACTTCGTTTCAGGTAAGGGCAGTTACTTTACTTCTCAAAGGAACTACATCGTTCACGAAGTTCACACGTTTCTAATCTTAACTGGCAAGCATCGGATGTTATAGGACCAGTGCTTTGTATCAGTTTCGGAAGAAGAGTTGGACTCGACATGGCCCGAATGTGTAAGAAACACCGTTCTTTTGTTCTCAGCACACTCATGTTTCCTGCTGTCCTAGAGACTCTAGAAAGCAAGAGCGTGCTTCTTGCTCTAAAGCAGAGTGTCATCAATGGATGAGAACTCTGCTGTGTGTTTCACTTCAGAAATGGAGTTAAATCCCAGGCTCTGTGTCTTCCTACAAAAAGACTTAATTTCAGGTAAGGGCAGTCACTTTACAGCTCAAACGAACTACATCGTTCTCGAATCTAACACGTTTCTCATCTTAAATGACAAGCATTGGATGCTGGAGGACCTCTGCTTTGTATCAATTTCAGAGGCAGAGTTGGACTCGATATGGCGTGAATGTGTAAGAAACACCGTTCTTTTTTCTCAGCACACTCATGTTTCCTGCTGTCCTAGAGACTATAGAAAGCAAGAGCGTGCTTCTTGCTCTAAAGCAGAGTATGATCTATATATGACAACTCTGCTGTGTGTTTCACTTCAGAAATGGAGTTAAACCCCAGGCTGTGAGTCTTCCTACAAGCAACACTTCGTTTCAGGTAAGAGCAGTTACTTTATAGCTCAAATGAACTACATCGTTCACGAAGCTCACACGTTTCTCATCTTAAATGACAAGCATTGGATGTTAGAGGACCTGTGCTTTGTATCAATTTCAGAGGCAGAGTTGGACTAGATATGGTCCGCATGTGTAGGAAACACCGTTCTTTTGTTCTCAGCACACTCATGATTCCTGCTGTCTTAGAGACTCTAGGAAGCAAGAGCGTGCTTCTTGCTCTAAAGCAGAGTATGATCTATATATGACAACTCTGCTGTGTGTTTCACTTCAGAAATGGAGTTAAACCCCAGGCTCTGAGTCTTCCTACAGGCAACACTTCGTTTCAGGTAAGGGCAGTTACTTTACTTCTCAAAGGAACTACATCGTTCACGAAGCTCACACGTTTCTAATCTTAACTGGCAAGCATCGGATATTATAGGACCAGTGCTTTGTATCAGTTTCAGAAGCAGATTTGGAATAGATATCGTACGTATGTGTAAGCAACACCGTTCTTTTTTTCTCAGCACACTCATGTTTCCTGCTGTCCTAGAGACTCTAGAAAGCAAGAGCGTGCTTCTTGCTCTAAAGCAGAGTATGATCTATATATGACAACTCTGCTGTGTGTTTCACTTCAGAAATGGAGTTAAACCCCAGGCTCTGAGTCTTCCTACAAGCAACAATTCGTTTCAGGTAAGGGCAGTTACTTTAGAGCTCAAATGAACTACATCGTTCACGAAGCTCACATGTTTCTCATCTTAAATGACAAGCATTGGATGTTAGAGGACCTGTGCTTTGTATCAATTTCAGAGGCAGAGTTGGACTAGATATGGTCTGTATGTGTAGGAAACACCGTTCTTTTGTTCTCAGCACACTCATGATTCCTGCTGTCTTAGAGAGTCTAGAAAGCAAGAGTGTGCTTCTTGCTCTAAAGTAGAGTGTGATCTATATATGACAACTCTGCTGTGTGTTTCACTTCAGAAATGGAGTTAAACCTCAGGCTGTGAGTCTTCCTACAAGCAACACTTCGTTTCAGGTAAGGGCAGTTACTTTACAGCTCAAATGAACTACATCGTTCACGAAGCTCACACGTTTCTCATCTTAAATGACAAGCATTGGATGTTAGTGGACCTGTGCTTTGTATCAATTTCAGAGGCAGAGTTGGACTAGATATGGTCCGTATGTGTAGGAAACACCGTTCTTTTGTTCTCAGCACACTCATGATTCCTGGTGTCTTAGAGAGTCTAGAAAGCAAGAGCGTGCTTCTTGCTCTAAAGCAGAGTGTGATCTATATATGAGAACTCTGCTGTGTGTTTCACTTCAGAAATGCAGTTAAATCCCTGGCTCTTAGTCTTCCTATAGGCAACACTTCGTTTCAGGTAAGGGCAGTTACTTTACTTCTCAAAGGAACTACATCGTTCACGAAGTTCACACGTTTCTAATCTTAACTGGCAAGCATCGGATGTTATAGGACCAGTGCTTTGTATCAGTTTCGGAAGAAGAGTTGGACTCGACATGGCCCGAATGTGTAAGAAACACCGTTCTTTTGTTCTCAGCACACTCATGTTTCCTGCTGTCCTAGAGACTCTAGAAAGCAAGAGCGTGCTTCTTGCTCTAAAGCAGAGTGTCATCAATGGATGAGAACTCTGCTGTGTGTTTCACTTCAGAAATGGAGTTAAATCCCAGGCTCTGTGTCTTCCTACAAAAAGACTTAATTTCAGGTAAGGGCAGTCACTTTACAGCTCAAACGAACTACATCGTTCTCGAATCTAACACGTTTCTCATCTTAAATGACAAGCATTGGATGCTGGAGGACCTCTGCTTTGTATCAATTTCAGAGGCAGAGTTGGACTCGATATGGCGTGAATGTGTAAGAAACACCGTTCTTTTTTCTCAGCACACTCATGTTTCCTGCTGTCCTAGAGACTATAGAAAGCAAGAGCGTGCTTCTTGCTCTAAAGCAGAGTATGATCTATATATGACAACTCTGCTGTGTGTTTCACTTCAGAAATGGAGTTAAACCCCAGGCTGTGAGTCTTCCTACAAGCAACACTTCGTTTCAGGTAAGAGCAGTTACTTTATAGCTCAAATGAACTACATCGTTCACGAAGCTCACACGTTTCTCATCTTAAATGACAAGCATTGGATGTTAGAGGACCTGTGCTTTGTATCAATTTCAGAGGCAGAGTTGGACTAGATATGGTCCGCATGTGTAGGAAACACCGTTCTTTTGTTCTCAGCACACTCATGATTCCTGCTGTCTTAGAGACTCTAGGAAGCAAGAGCGTGCTTCTTGCTCTAAAGCAGAGTATGATCTATATATGACAACTCTGCTGTGTGTTTCACTTCAGAAATGGAGTTAAACCCCAGGCTCTGAGTCTTCCTACAGGCAACACTTCGTTTCAGGTAAGGGCAGTTACTTTACTTCTCAAAGGAACTACATCGTTCACGAAGCTCACACGTTTCTAATCTTAACTGGCAAGCATCGGATATTATAGGACCAGTGCTTTGTATCAGTTTCAGAAGCAGATTTGGAATAGATATCGTACGTATGTGTAAGCAACACCGTTCTTTTTTTCTCAGCACACTCATGTTTCCTGCTGTCCTAGAGACTCTAGAAAGCAAGAGCGTGCTTCTTGCTCTAAAGCAGAGTATGATCTATATATGACAACTCTGCTGTGTGTTTCACTTCAGAAATGGAGTTAAACCCCAGGCTCTGAGTCTTCCTACAAGCAACAATTCGTTTCAGGTAAGGGCAGTTACTTTAGAGCTCAAATGAACTACATCGTTCACGAAGCTCACATGTTTCTCATCTTAAATGACAAGCATTGGATGTTAGAAGACCTGTGCTTTGTATCAATTTCAGAGGCAGAGTTGGACTAGATATGGTCCGTATGTGTAGGAAACACCATTCTTTTGTTCTCAGCACACTCATGATTCCTGCTGTCTTAGAGAGTCTAGAAAGCAAGAGTGTGCTTCTTGCTCTAAAGCAGAGTGTGATCTATATATGAGAACTCTGCTGTGTGTTTCACTTCAGAAATGCAGTTAAATCCCTGGCTCTTAGTCTTCCTATAGGCAACACTTCGTTTCAGGTAAGGGCAGTTACTTTACTTCTCAAAGGAACTACATCGTTCACGAAGTTCACACGTTTCTAATCTTAAGTGGCAAGCATCGGATGTTATAGGACCAGTGCTTTGTATCAGTTTCGGAAGAAGAGTTGGACTCGACATGGCCCGAATGTGTAAGAAACACCGTTCTTTTGTTCTCAGCACACTCATGTTTCCTGCTGTCCTAGAGACTCTAGAAAGCAAGAGCGTGCTTCTTGCTCTAAAGCAGAGTGTCATCAATGGATGAGAACTCTGCTGTGTGTTTCACTTCAGAAATGGAGTTAAATCCCAGGCTCTGTGTCTTCCTACAAAAAGACTTAATTTCAGGTAAGGGCAGTCACTTTACAGCTCAAACGAACTACATCGTTCACGAACCTCACACGTTTCTAATCTTAACTGGCAAGCATCGGATGTTATAGGACCAGTGCTTTGTATCAGTTTCAGAAGCAGATTTGGAATAGATATCGTACGTATGGGTAAGCAACACCGTTCTTTTTTTCTCAGCACACTCATGTTTCCTGCTGTCCTAGAGACTCTAGAAAGCAAGAGCGTGCTTCTTGCTCGAAAGCAGAGTATGATCTATATATGACAACTCTGCTGTGTGTTTCACTTCAGAAATGGAGTTAAACCCCAGGCTCTGAGTCTTCCTACAAGCAACAATTCGTTTCAGGTAAGGGCAGTTACTTTAGAGCTCAAATGAACTACATCGTTCACCAAGCTCACATGTTTCTCATCTTAAATGACAAGCATTGGATGTTAGAAGACCTGTACTTTGTATCAATTTCAGAGGCAGAGTTGGACTAGATATGGTCCGTATGTGTAGGAAACACCATTCTTTTGTTCTCAGCACACTCATGATTCCTGCTGTCTTAGAGAGTCTAGAAAGCAAGAGTGTGCTTCTTGCTCTAAAGCAGAGTGTGATCTATATATGAGAACTCTGCTGTGTGTTTCACTTCAGAAATGGAGTTAAATCCCAGGCTCTTAGTCTTCCTACAAACAAGACTCGTTTCAGGGAAGGGCAGTTATTTTACAGCTCAAACGAACTACATTGTTCACAAAGCTCACACGTTTCTCATCTTAAATGACAAGCATTGGATGTTAGAGGACCTGTGCTTTGTATCAATTTCAGAGGCAGAGTTGGACTAGATATGGTCCGTATGTGTAGGAAACACCGTTCTTTTGTTCTCAGCACACTCATGATTCCTGCTCTCTTAGAGAGTCTAGAAAGCAAGAGTGTGCTTTTTGCTCTAAAATAGAGTGTGATCTATATATGACAACTCTGCTGTGTGTTTCACTTCAGAAATGGAGTTAAATCCCAGGCTCTTAGTCTTCCTACAAACAAGACTTCGTTTCAGGGAAGGGCAGTTACTTTACAGCTCAAACGAACTACATCGTTCACGAAGCTCACACGTTTCTCATCTTAATTGACAAGCATTGGATGCTGGAGGACCTGTGCTTTTTATCAATTTCAGAGGCAGAGTTGGACTCGATATGGCCCGAATGTGTAAGAAACACCGTTCTATTGTTCTCAGCACACACATGTTTCCTGCTGTCCTAGAGACTCTAGAAAGCAAGTGCGTGCTTCTTGCTCTAAAGCAGAGTATGATCTATATCTGACAACTCTGCTGTGTGTTTCACTTCAGAAATGGAATTAAACCTCAGGCTTTGAGTCTTCCTACAAGCAACACTTCGTTTCAGGTAAGGGCAGTTACTTTACAGCTCAAATGAACTACATCGTTCACGAAGCTCACACGTTTCTCATCTTAAATGACAAGCATTGGATGTTAGAGGACCTGTGCTTTGTATCAATTTCAGAGGCAGAGTTGGACTAGATATGGTCTGTATGTGTAGGAAACACCGTTCTTTTGTTCTCAGCACACTCATGATTCCTGCTGTCTTAGAGAGTCTAGAAAGCAAGAGTGTGCTTCTTGCTCTAAAGTAGAGTGTGATCTATATATGACAACTCTGCTGTGTGTTTCACTTCAGAAATGGAGTTAAACCTCAGGCTGTGAGTCTTCCTACAAGCAACACTTCGTTTCAGGTAAGGGCAGTTACTTTACAGCTCAAATGAACTACATCGTTCACGAAGCTCACACGTTTCTCATCTTAAATGACAAGCATTGGATGTTAGTGGACCTGTGGTTTGTATCAATTTCAGAGGCAGAGTTGGACTAGATATGGTCCGTATGTGTAGGAAACACCGTTCTTTTGTTCTCAGCACACTCATGATTCCTGGTGTCTTAGAGAGTCTAGAAAGCAAGAGCGTGCTTCTTGCTCTAAAGCAGAGTGTGATCTATATATGAGAACTCTGCTGTGTGTTTCACTTCAGAAATGGAGTTAAATCCCAGGCTCTTAGTCTTCCTACAAACAAGACTCGTTTCAGGGAAGGGCAGTTATTTTACAGCTCAAACGAACTACATTGTTCACAAAGCTCACACGTTTCTCATCTTAAATGACAAGCATTGGATGTTAGAGGACCTGTGCTTTGTATCAATTTCAGAGGCAGAGTTGGACTAGATATGGTCCGTATGTGTAGGAAACACCGTTCTTTTGTTCTCAGCACACTCATGATTCCTGCTCTCTTAGAGAGTCTAGAAAGCAAGAGTGTGCTTTTTGCTCTAAAATAGAGTGTGATCTATATATGACAACTCTGCTGTGTGTTTCACTTCAGAAATGGAGTTAAATCCCAGGCTCTTAGTCTTCCTACAAACAAGACTTCGTTTCAGGGAAGGGCAGTTACTTTACAGCTCAAACGAACTACATCGTTCACGAAGCTCACACGTTTCTCATCTTAATTGACAAGCATTGGATGCTGGAGGACCTGTGCTTTTTATCAATTTCAGAGGCAGAGTTGGACTCGATATGGCCCGAATGTGTAAGAAACACCGTTCTATTGTTCTCAGCACACACATGTTTCCTGCTGTCCTAGAGACTCTAGAAAGCAAGTGCGTGCTTCTTGCTCTAAAGCAGAGTATGATCTATATCTGACAACTCTGCTGTGTGTTTCACTTCAGAAATGGAATTAAACCTCAGGCTTTGAGTCTTCCTACAAGCAACACTTCGTTTCAGGTAAGGGCAGTTACTTTACAGCTCAAATGAACTACATCGTTCACGAAGCTCACACGTTTCTCATCTTAAATGACAAGCATTGGATGTTAGAGGACCTGTGCTTTGTATCAATTTCAGAGGCAGAGTTGGACTAGATATGGTCTGTATGTGTAGGAAACACCGTTCTTTTGTTCTCAGCACACTCATGATTCCTGCTGTCTTAGAGAGTCTAGAAAGCAAGAGTGTGCTTCTTGCTCTAAAGTAGAGTGTGATCTATATATGACAACTCTGCTGTGTGTTTCACTTCAGAAATGGAGTTAAACCTCAGGCTGTGAGTCTTCCTACAAGCAACACTTCGTTTCAGGTAAGGGCAGTTACTTTACAGCTCAAATGAACTACATCGTTCACGAAGCTCACACGTTTCTCATCTTAAATGACAAGCATTGGATGTTAGTGGACCTGTGCTTTGTATCAATTTCAGAGGCAGAGTTGGACTAGATATGGTCCGTATGTGTAGGAAACACCGTTCTTTTGTTCTCAGCACACTCATGATTCCTGGTGTCTTAGAGAGTCTAGAAAGCAAGAGCGTGCTTCTTGCTCTAAAGCAGAGTGTGATCTATATATGAGAACTCTGCTGTGTGTTTCACTTCAGAAATGCAGTTAAATCCCTGGCTCTTAGTCTTCCTATAGGCAACACTTCGTTTCAGGTAAGGGCAGTTACTTTACTTCTCAAAGGAACTACATCGTTCACGAAGTTCACACGTTTCTAATCTTAACTGGCAAGCATCGGATGGTATAGGACCAGTGCTTTGTATCAGTTTCGGAAGAAGAGTTGGACTCGACATGGCCCGAATGTGTAAGAAACACCGTTCTTTTGTTCTCAGCACACTCATGTTTCCTGCTGTCCTAGAGACTCTAGAAAGCAAGAGCGTGCTTCTTGCTCTAAAGCAGAGTGTCATCAATGGATGAGAACTCTGCTGTGTGTTTCACTTCAGAAATGGAGTTAAATCCCAGGCTCTGTGTCTTCCTACAAAAAGACTTAATTTCAGGTAAGGGCAGTCACTTTACAGCTCAAACGAACTACATCGTTCTCGAATCTAACACGTTTCTCATCTTAAATGACAAGCATTGGATGCTGGAGGACCTCTGCTTTGTATCAATTTCAGAGGCAGAGTTGGACTCGATATGGCGTGAATGTGTAAGAAACACCGTTCTTTTTTCTCAGCACACTCATGTTTCCTGCTGTCCTAGAGACTATAGAAAGCAAGAGCGTGCTTCTTGCTCTAAAGCAGAGTATGATCTATATATGACAACTCTGCTGTGTATTTCACTTCAGAAATGGAGTTAAACCCCAGGCTGTGAGTCTTCCTACAAGCAACACTTCGTTTCAGGTAAGAGCAGTTACTTTATAGCTCAAATGAACTACATCGTTCACGAAGCTCACACGTTTCTCATCTTAAATGACAAGCATTGGATGTTAGAGGACCTGTGCTTTGTATCAATTTCAGAGGCAGAGTTGGACTAGATATGGTCCGCATGTGTAGGAAACACCGTTCTTTTGTTCTCAGCACACTCATGATTCCTGCTGTCTTAGAGACTCTAGGAAGCAAGAGCGTGCTTCTTGCTCTAAAGCAGAGTATGATCTATATATGACAACTCTGCTGTGTGTTTCACTTCAGAAATGGAGTTAAACCCCAGGCTCTGAGTCTTCCTACAGGCAACACTTCGTTTCAGGTAAGGGCAGTTACTTTACTTCTCAAAGGAACTACATCGTTCACGAAGCTCACACGTTTCTAATCTTAACTGGCAAGCATCGGATATTATAGGACCAGTGCTTTGTATCAGTTTCAGAAGCAGATTTGGAATAGATATCGTACGTATGTGTAAGCAACACCGTTCTTTTTTTCTCAGCACACTCATGTTTCCTGCTGTCCTAGAGACTCTAGAAAGCAAGAGCGTGCTTCTTGCTCTAAAGCAGAGTATGATCTATATATGACAACTCTGCTGTGTGTTTCACTTCAGAAATGGAGTTAAACCCCAGGCTCTGAGTCTTCCTACAAGCAACAATTCGTTTCAGGTAAGGGCAGTTACTTTAGAGCTCAAATGAACTACATCGTTCACGAAGCTCACATGTTTCTCATCTTAAATGACAAGCATTGGATGTTAGAAGACCTGTGCTTTGTATCAATTTCAGAGGCAGAGTTGGACTAGATATGGTCCGTATGTGTAGGAAACACCATTCTTTTGTTCTCAGCACACTCATGATTCCTGCTGTCTTAGAGAGTCTAGAAAGCAAGAGTGTGCTTCTTGCTCTAAAGCAGAGTGTGATCTATATATGAGAACTCTGCTGTGTGTTTCACTTCAGAAATGCAGTTAAATCCCTGGCTCTTAGTCTTCCTATAGGCAACACTTCGTTTCAGGTAAGGGCAGTTACTTTACTTCTCAAAGGAACTACATCGTTCACGAAGTTCACACGTTTCTAATCTTAACTGGCAAGCATCGGATGTTATAGGACCAGTGCTTTGTATCAGTTTCGGAAGAAGAGTTGGACTCGACATGGCCCGAATGTGTAAGAAACACCGTTCTTTTGTTCTCAGCACACTCATGTTTCCTGCTGTCCTAGAGATTCTAGAAAGCAAGAGCATGCTTCTTGCTCTAAAGCAGAGTGTCATCAATGGATGAGAACTCTGCTGTGTGTTTCACTTCAGAAATGGAGTTAAATCCCAGGCTCTGTGTCTTCCTACAAAAAGACTTAATTTCAGGTAAGGGCAGTCACTTTACAGCTCAAACGAACTACATCGTTCTCGAATCTAACACGTTTCTCATCTTAAATGACAAGCATTGGATGCTGGAGGACCTCTGCTTTGTATCAATTTCAGAGGCAGAGTTGGACTCGATATGGCGTGAATGTGTAAGAAACACCGTTCTTTTGTTCTCAGCACACTCATGTTTCCTGCTGTCCTAGAGACTATAGAAAGCAAGAGTGTGCTTCTTGCTCTAAAGCAGAGTATGATCTATATATGACAACTCTGCTGTGTGTTTCACTTCAGAAATGGAGTTAAACCCCAGGCTGTGAGTCTTCCTACAAGCAACACTTCGTTTCAAGTAAGAGCAGTTACTTTACAGCTCAAATGAACTACATCGTTCACGAAGCTCACACGTTTCTCATCTTAAATGACAAGCATTGGATGTTAGAGGACCTGTGCTTTGTATCAATTTCAGAGGCAGAGTTGGACTAGATATGGTCCGCATATGTAGGAAACACCGTTCTTTTGTTCTCAGCACACTCATGATTCCTGCTGTCTTAGAGAGTCTAGAAAGCAAGAGTGTGCTTTTTGCTCTAAAATAGAGTGTGATCTATATATGACAACTCTGCTGTGTGTTTCACTTCAGGAATGGAGTTAAATCCCAGGCACTTAGTCTTCCTACAAACAAGACTTCGTTTCAGGGAAGGGCAGTTACTTTACAGCTCAAACGAACTACATCGTTCACGAAGCTCACACGTTTCTCATCTTAATTGACAAGCATTGGATGCTGGAGGACCTGTGCTTTGTATCAATTTCAGAGGCAGAGTTGGACTCGATATGGCCCGAATGTGTAAGAAACACCGTTCTATTGTTCTCAGCACACACATGTTTCCTGCTGTCCTAGAGACTCTAGAAAGCAAGAGCGTGCTTCTTGCTCTAAAGCAGAGTATGATCTATATCTGACAACTCTGCTGTGTGTTTCACTTCAGAAATGGAGTTAAACCCCAGGCTGTGAGTCTTCCTACAAGCAACACTTCGTTTCAGGTAAGGGCAGTTACTTTACAGCTCAAACGAACTACATCGTTCACGAAGCTCACACGTTTCTCATCTTAAATGACAAGCATTGGATGTTAGAGGACCTGTGCTTTGTATCAATTTCAGAGGCAGATTGGACTAGATATGGTCTGTATGTGTAGGAAACACCGTTCTTTTGTTCTCAGCACACTCATGATTCCTGCTGTCTTAGAGAGTCTAGAAAGCAAGAGTGTGCTTCTTGCTCTAAAGTAGAGTGTGATCTATATATGACAACTCTGCTGTGTGTTTCACTTCAGAAATGGAGTTAAACCTCAGGCTGTGAGTCTTCCTACAAGCAACACTTCGTTTCAGGTAAGGGCAGTTACTTTAGAGCTCAAATGAACTACATCGTTCACGAAGCTCACACGTTTCTCATCTTAAATGACAAGCATTGGATGTTAGTGGACCTGTGCTTTGTATCAATTTCAGAGGCAGAGTTGGACTAGATATGGTCCGTATGTGTAGGAAACACCGTTCTTTTGTTCTCAGCACACTCATGTTTCCTGCTGTCCTAGAGACTATAGAAAGCAAGAGCGTGCTTCTTGCTCTAAAGCAGAGTATGATCTATATATGACAACTCTGCTGTGTGTTTCACTTCAGAAATGGAGTTAAACCCCAGGCTGTGAGTCTTCCTACAAGCAACACTTCGTTTCAGGTAAGAGCAGTTACTTACAGCTCAAATGAACTACATCGTTCACGAAGCTCACACGTTTCTCATCTTAAATGACAAGCATTGGATGTTAGAGGACCTGTGCTTTGTATCAATTTCAGAGGCAGAGTTGGACTAGATATGGTCCGCATGTGTAGGAAACACCGTTCTTTTGTCCTCAGCACACTCATGATTCCTGCTGTCTTAGAGAGTCTAGAAAGCAAGAGTGTGCTTCTTGCTCTAAAGCAGAGTATGATCTATATATGAGAACTCTGCTGTGTGTTTCACTTCAGAAATCCAGTTAAATCCCAGGCTCTTAGTCTTCCTATAGGCAACACTTCGTTTCAGGTAAGGGCAGTTACTTTACTTCTCAAAGGAACTACATCGTTCACGAAGCTCACATGTTTCTAATCTTAACTGGCAAGCATCGGATGTTATAGGACCAGTGCTTTGTATCAGTTTCGGAAGCAGAGTTGGACTCGACATGGCCCGAATGTGTAAGAAACACCGTTCTTTTGTTCTCAGCACACTCATGTTTCCTGCTGTCCTAGAGACTCTAGAAAGCAAGAGCGTGCTTCTTGCTCTAAAGCAGAGTGTCATCAATGGATGAGAACTCTGCTGTGTGTTTCACTTCAGAAATGGAGTTAAATCCCAGGCTCTGTGTCTTCCTACAAAAAGACTTAATTTCAGGTAAGGGCAGTCACTTTACAGCTCAAACGAACTACATCGTTCTCGAATCTAACACGTTTCTCATCTTAACTGACAAGCATTGGATGTTAGAGGACCAGTGCTTTGTATCAGTTTCAGAAGCAGGGTTGGACTAGATATGGTCCTTATGTGTAGGAAACACCGTTCTTTTGTATTCAGCACACTCACGTTTCCTGCTGTCTGAGAGACTCTAGAAAGCTAGAGGGTGCTTCTTACCCTAAAGCAGAGTGTGATCAATGGATGAGAGCTCTGCTGTGTGTTTCACTTCAGAAATGGAGTTAAATCCCAGGCTCTGTGTCTTCCTACAAAAAGACTTAATTTCAGGTAAGGGCAGTCACTTTACAGCTCAAACGAACTACATCGTTCTCGAATCTAACACGTTTCTCATCTTAAATGACAAGCAATGGATGCTGGAGGACCTCTGTTTGTATCAATTTCAGAGGCAGAGTTGGACTCGATATGGCGCGAATGTGTAAGAAACACCGTTCTTTTGTTCTCAGCACACTCATGTTTCCTGCTGTCCTAGAGACTCTAGAAAGCAAGAGCGTGCTTCTTGCTCTAAAGCAGAGTATGATCTATATATGACAACTCTGCTGTGTGTTTCACTTCAGAAATGGAGTTAAACCCCAGGCTGTGAGTCTTCCTACAGGCAACACTTCGTTTCAGGTAAGGGCAGTTACTTTACTTCTCAAAGGAACTACATCGTTCACGAAGCTCACACGTTTCTAATCTTAACTGGCAAGCATCGGATGTTACAGGACCAGTGCTTTGTATCAGTTTCAGAAGCAGATTTGGAATAGATATCGTACGTATGTGTAAGCAACACCGTTCTTTTTTTCTCAGCACACTCATGTTTCCTGCTGTCCTAGAGACTCTAGAAAGCAAGAGCGTGCTTCTTGCTCTAAAGCAGAGTATGATCTATATATGACAACTCTGCTGTGTGTTTCACTTCAGAAATGGAGTTTAACCACAGGCTCTGAGTCTTCCTACAAGCAACAATTCGTTTCAGGTAAGGGCAGTTACTTTAGAGCTCAAATGAACTACATCGTTCACGAAGCTCACATGTTTCTCATCTTAAATGACAAGCATTGGATGTTAGAAGACCTGTGCTTTGTATCAATTTCAGAGGCAGAGTTGGACTAGATATGGTCCGTATGTGTAGGAAACACCGTTCTTTTGTTCTCAGCACACTCATGATTCCTGCTCTCTTAGAGAGCCTAGAAAGCAAGAGTGTGCTTTTTGCTCTAAAATAGAGTGTGATCTATATATGACAACTCTGCTGTGTGTTTCACTTCAGAAATGGAGTAAAATCCCAGGCTCTTAGTCTTCCTACAAACAAAACTTCGTTTCAGGGAAGGGCAGTTACTTTACAGCTCAAACGAACTACATTGTTCACGAAACTCACACGTTTCTCATCTTAAATGACAAGCATTGGATGCTGGAGGACCTGTGCTTTGTATCAATTTCAGAGGCAGAGTTGGACTCGATATGGCCCGAATGTGTAAGAAACACTGTTCTATTGTTCTCAGCACACTCATGTTTCCTGCTGTCCTAGAGACTCTAGAAAGCAAGAGCGTGCTTCTTGCTCTAAAGCAGAGTATGATCTATATCTGACAACTCTGCTGTGTGTTTCACTTCAGAAATGGAGTTAAACCTCAGGCTCTGAGTCTTCCTACAAGCAACACTTCGTTTCAGGTAAGGGCAGTTACTTTATAGCTCAAATGAACTACATCGTTCACGAAGCTCACACGTTTCTCATCTTAAATGACAAGCATTGGATGTTAGAGGACCTGTGCTTTGTATCAATTTCAGAGGCAGAGTTGGACTAGATATTGTCCGTATGTGTAGGAAACACCGTTCTTTTGTTCTCAACACACTCATGATTCCTGCTGTCTTAGAGAGTCTAGAAAGCAAGAGTGTGCTTCTTGCTCTAAAGTAGAGTGTGATCTATATATGACAACTCTGCTGTGTATTTCACTTCAGAAATGGAGTTAAACCTCAGGCTGTGAGTCTTCCTACAAGCAACACTTCGTTTCAGGTAAGGGCAGTTACTTTACAGCTCAAATGAACTACATCGTTCACGAAGCTCACACGTTTCTCATCTTAAAGGACAAGCATTGGATGTTAGAGGACCTGTGCTTTGTATCAATTTCAGAGGCAGAGTTGGACTAGATATGGTCCGTATGTGTAGGAAACACCGTTCTTTTGTTCTCAGCACACTCATGATTCCTGCTGTCTTAGAGAGTCTAGAAAGCAAGAGTGTGCTTCTTGCTGTAAAGCAGAGTGTGATCTATATATGAGAACTCTGCTGTGTGTTTCACTTCAGAAATGGAGTTAAACCCCAGGCTGTGAGTCTTCCTACAAGCAACACTTCGTTTCAGGTAAGAGCAGTTACTTACAGCTCTAATGAACTACATCCTTCACGAAGCTCACACGTTTCTCATCTTAAATGACAAGCATTGGATGTTAGAGGACCTGTGCTTTGTATCAATTTCAGAGGCAGAGTTGGACTAGATATGGTCCGCATGTGTAGGAAACACCGTTCTTTTGTCCTCAGCACACTCATGTTTCCTGCTGTCCTAGAGACTATAGAAAGCAAGAGCGTGCTTCTTGCTCTAAAGCAGAGTATGATCTATATATGACAACTCTGCTGTGTGTTTCACTTCAGAAATGGAGTTAAACCCCAGGCTGTGAGTCTTCCTACAAGCAACACTTCGTTTCAGGTAAGAGCAGTTACTTACAGCTCAAATGAACTACATCGTTCACGAAGCTCACACGTTTCTCATCTTAAATGATAAGCATTGGATGTTAGAGGACCTGTGCTTTGTATCAATTTCAGAGGCAGAGTTGGACTAGATATGGTCCGCATGTGTAGGAAACACCGTTCTTTTGTCCTCAGCACACTCATGATTCCTGCTGTCTTAGAGAGTCTAGAAAGCAAGAGTGTGCTTCTTGCTCTAAAGCAGAGTATGATCTATATATGAGAACTCTGCTGTGTGTTTCACTTCAGAAATCCAGTTAAATCCCAGGCTCTTAGTCTTCCTATAGGCAACACTTCGTTTCAGGTAAGGGCAGTTACTTTACTTCTCAAAGGAACTACATCGTTCACGAAGCTCACATGTTTCTAATCTTAACTGGCAAGCATCGGATGTTATAGGACCAGTGCTTTGTATCAGTTTCGGATGCAGAGTTGGACTCGACATGGCCCGAATGTGTAAGAAACACCGTTCTTTTGTTCTCAGCACACTCATGTTTCCTGCTGTCCTAGAGACTCTAGAAAGCAAGAGCGTGCTTCTTGCTCTAAAGCAGAGTGTCATCAATGGATGAGAACTCTGCTGTGTGTTTCACTTCAGAAATGGAGTTAAATCCCAGGCTCTGTGTCTTCCTACAAAAAGACTTAATTTCAGGTAAGGGCAGTCACTTTACAGCTCAAACGAACTACATCGTTCTCGAATCTAACACGTTTCTCATCTTAACTGACAAGCATTGGATGTTAGAGGACCAGTGCTTTGTATCAGTTTCAGAAGCAGGGTTGGACTAGATATGGTCCTTATGTGTAGGAAACACCGTTCTTTTGTATTCAGCACACTCACGTTTCCTGCTGTCTGAGAGACTCTAGAAAGCTAGAGGGTGCTTCTTACCCTAAAGCAGAGTGTGATCAATGGATGAGAGCTCTGCTGTGTGTTTCACTTCAGAAATGGAGTTAAATCCCAGGCTCTGTGTCTTCCTACAAAAAGACTTAATTTCAGGTAAGGGCAGTCACTTTACAGCTCAAACGAACTACATCGTTCTCGAATCTAACACGTTTCTCATCTTAAATGACAAGCAATGGATGCTGGAGGACCTCTGTTTGTATCAATTTCAGAGGCAGAGTTGGACTCGATATGGCGCGAATGTGTAAGAAACACCGTTCTTTTGTTCTCAGCACACTCATGTTTCCTGCTGTCCTAGAGACTCTAGAAAGCAAGAGCGTGCTTCTTGCTCTAAAGCAGAGTATGATCTATATATGACAACTCTGCTGTGTGTTTCACTTCAGAAATGGAGTTAAACCCCAGGCTGTGAGTCTTCCTACAGGCAACACTTCGTTTCAGGTAAGGGCAGTTACTTTACTTCTCAAAGGAACTACATCGTTCACGAAGCTCACACGTTTCTAATCTTAACTGGCAAGCATCGGATGTTACAGGACCAGTGCTTTGTATCAGTTTCAGAAGCAGATTTGGAATAGATATCGTACGTATGTGTAAGCAACACCGTTCTTTTTTTCTCAGCACACTCATGTTTCCTGCTGTCCTAGAGACTCTAGAAAGCAAGAGCGTGCTTCTTGCTCTAAAGCAGAGTATGATCTATATATGACAACTCTGCTGTGTGTTTCACTTCAGAAATGGAGTTTAACCACAGGCTCTGAGTCTTCCTACAAGCAACAATTCGTTTCAGGTAAGGGCAGTTACTTTAGAGCTCAAATGAACTACATCGTTCACGAAGCTCACATGTTTCTCATCTTAAATGACAAGCATTGGATGTTAGAAGACCTGTGCTTTGTATCAATTTCAGAGGCAGAGTTGGACTAGATATGGTCCGTATGTGTAGGAAACACCGTTCTTTTGTTCTCAGCACACTCATGATTCCTGCTCTCTTAGAGAGCCTAGAAAGCAAGAGTGTGCTTTTTGCTCTAAAATAGAGTGTGATCTATATATGACAACTCTGCTGTGTGTTTCACTTCAGAAATGGAGTAAAATCCCAGGCTCTTAGTCTTCCTACAAACAAAACTTCGTTTCAGGGAAGGGCAGTTACTTTACAGCTCAAACGAACTACATTGTTCACGAAACTCACACGTTTCTCATCTTAAATGACAAGCATTGGATGCTGGAGGACCTGTGCTTTGTATCAATTTCAGAGGCAGAGTTGGACTCGATATGGCCCGAATGTGTAAGAAACACTGTTCTATTGTTCTCAGCACACTCATGTTTCCTGCTGTCCTAGAGACTCTAGAAAGCAAGAGCGTGCTTCTTGCTCTAAAGCAGAGTATGATCTATATCTGACAACTCTGCTGTGTGTTTCACTTCAGAAATGGAGTTAAACCTCAGGCTCTGAGTCTTCCTACAAGCAACACTTCGTTTCAGGTAAGGGCAGTTACTTTATAGCTCAAATGAACTACATCGTTCACGAAGCTCACACGTTTCTCATCTTAAATGACAAGCATTGGATGTTAGAGGACCTGTGCTTTGTATCAATTTCAGAGGCAGAGTTGGACTAGATATTGTCCGTATGTGTAGGAAACACCGTTCTTTTGTTCTCAACACACTCATGATTCCTGCTGTCTTAGAGAGTCTAGAAAGCAAGAGTGTGCTTCTTGCTCTAAAGTAGAGTGTGATCTATATATGACAACTCTGCTGTGTATTTCACTTCAGAAATGGAGTTAAACCTCAGGCTGTGAGTCTTCCTACAAGCAACACTTCGTTTCAGGTAAGGGCAGTTACTTTACAGCTCAAATGAACTACATTGTTCACGAAGCTCACACGTTTCTCATCTTAAAGGACAAGCATTGGATGTTAGAGGACCTGTGCTTTGTATCAATTTCAGAGGCAGAGTTGGACTAGATATGGTCCGTATGTGTAGGAAACACCGTTCTTTTGTTCTCAGCACACTCATGATTCCTGCTGTCTTAGAGAGTCTAGAAAGCAAGAGTGTGCTTCTTGCTGTAAAGCAGAGTGTGATCTATATATGAGAACTCTGCTGTGTGTTTCACTTCAGAAATGGAGTTAAACCCCAGGCTGTGAGTCTTCCTACAAGCAACACTTCGTTTCAGGTAAGAGCAGTTACTTACAGCTCTAATGAACTACATCCTTCACGAAGCTCACACGTTTCTCATCTTAAATGACAAGCATTGGATGTTAGAGGACCTGTGCTTTGTATCAATTTCAGAGGCAGAGTTGGACTAGATATGGTCCGCATGTGTAGGAAACACCGTTCTTTTGTCCTCAGCACACTCATGTTTCCTGCTGTCCTAGAGACTATAGAAAGCAAGAGCGTGCTTCTTGCTCTAAAGCAGAGTATGATCTATATATGACAACTCTGCTGTGTGTTTCACTTCAGAAATGGAGTTAAACCCCAGGCTGTGAGTCTTCCTACAAGCAACACTTCGTTTCAGGTAAGAGCAGTTACTTACAGCTCAAATGAACTACATCGTTCACGAAGCTCACACGTTTCTCATCTTAAATGATAAGCATTGGATGTTAGAGGACCTGTGCTTTGTATCAATTTCAGAGGCAGAGTTGGACTAGATATGGTCCGCATGTGTAGGAAACACCGTTCTTTTGTCCTCAGCACACTCATGATTCCTGCTGTCTTAGAGAGTCTAGAAAGCAAGAGTGTGCTTCTTGCTCTAAAGCAGAGTATGATCTATATATGAGAACTCTGCTGTGTGTTTCACTTCAGAAATCCAGTTAAATCCCAGGCTCTTAGTCTTCCTATAGGCAACACTTCGTTTCAGGTAAGGGCAGTTACTTTACTTCTCAAAGGAACTACATCGTTCACGAAGCTCACATGTTTCTAATCTTAACTGGCAAGCATCGGATGTTATAGGACCAGTGCTTTGTATCAGTTTCGGATGCAGAGTTGGACTCGACATGGCCCGAATGTGTAAGAAACACCGTTCTTTTGTTCTCAGCACACTCATGTTTCCTGCTGTCCTAGAGACTCTAGAAAGCAAGAGCGTGCTTCTTGCTCTAAAGCAGAGTGTCATCAATGGATGAGAACTCTGCTGTGTGTTTCACTTCAGAAATGGAGTTAAATCCCAGGCTCTGTGTCTTCCTACAAAAAGACTTAATTTCAGGTAAGGGCAGTCACTTTACAGCTCAAACGAACTACATCGTTCTCAAATCTAACACGTTTCTCATCTTAACTGACAAGCATTGGATGTTAGAGGACCAGTGCTTTGTATCAGTTTCAGAAGCAGGGTTGGACTAGATATGGTCCTTATGTGTAGGAAACACCGTTCTTTTGTATTCAGCACACTCACGTTTCCTGCTGTCTGAGAGACTCTAGAAAGCTAGAGGGTGCTTCTTACCCTAAAGCAGAGTGTGATCAATGGATGAGAGCTCTGCTGTGTGTTTCACTTCAGAAATGGAGTTAAATCCCAGGCTCTGAGTCTTCCTACAAACAAGATATCGTTTTTGGGAAGGGCAGTTAATTTACAGCTCAAACGAACTACATCGTTCACGAAGCTCACACGTTTCTCATCTTAAACGACAAGCATTGGATGCTGGAGGACCTCTGCTTTGTATCAATTTCAGAGGCAGAGTTGGACTCGATATGGCGCGAATGTGTAAGAAACACCGTTCTTTTGTTCTCAGCACACTCATGTTTCCTGCTGTCCTAGAGACTCTAGAAAGCAAGAGCGTGCTTCTTGCTCTAAAGCAGAGTATGATCTATATATGACAACTCTGCTGTGTGTTTCACTTCAGAAATGGAGTTAAACCCCAGGCTCTGAGTCTTCCTACAGGCAACACTTCGTTTCAGGTAAGGGCAGTTACTTTACTTCTCAAAGGAACTACATCGTTCACGAAGCTCACACGTTTCTAATCTAAACTGGCAAGCATCGGATGTTATAGGACCAGTGCTTTGTATCAGTTTCAGAAGCAGATTTGGAATAGATATCGTACGTATGTGTAAGCAACACCGTTCTTTTTTTCTCAGCACACTCATGTTTCCTGCTGTCCTAGAGACTCTAGAAAGCAAGAGCGTGCTTCTTGCTCTAAAGCAGAGTATGATCTATATATGACAACTCTGCTGTGTGTTTCATTCAGAAATGGAGTTAAACCCCAGGCTCTGAGTCTTCCTACAAGCAACACTTCGTTTCAGGTAAGGGCAGTTACTTTAGAGCTCAAATGAACTACATCGTTCACCAAGCTCACATGTTTCTCATCTTAAATGACAAGCATTGGATGTTAGAAGACCTGTGCTTTGTATCAATTTCAGAGGCAGAGTTGGACTAGATATGGTCCGTATGTGTAGGAAACACCATTCTTTTGTTCTCACCACACTCATGATTCCTGCTGTCTTAGAGATTCTAGAAAGCAAGAGTGTGCTTCTTGCTCTAAAGTAGAGTGTGATCTATATATGACAACTCTGCTCTGTGTTTCACTTCAGAAATGGAGTTAAACCTCAGGCTGTGAGTCTTCCTACAAGCAACACTTCGTTTCAGGTAAGGGCAGTTACTTTACAGCTCAAATGAACTACATCGTTCACGAAGTTCACCCGTTTCTAATCTTAACTGGCAAGCATCGGATGTTATAGGACCAGTGCTTTGTATCAGTTTCGGAAGAAGAGTTGGACTCGACATGGCCCGAATGTGTAAGAAACACCGTTCTTTTGTTCTCAGCACACTCATGTTTCCTGCTGTCCTAGAGACTCTAGAAAGCAAGAGCGTGCTTCTTGCTCTAAAGCAGAGTGTCATCAATGGATGAGAACTCTGCTGTGTGTTTCACTTCAGAAATGGAGTTAAATCCCAGGCTCTGTGTCTTCCTACAAAAAGACTTAATTTCAGGTAAGGGCAGTCACTTTACAGCTCAAACGAACTACATCGTTCTCGAATCTAACACGTTTCTCATCTTAAATGACAAGCATTGGATGCTGGAGGACTTCTGTTTGTATCAATTTCAGAGGCAGAGTTGGACTCGATATGGCGCGAATGTGTAAGAAACACCGTTCTTTTGTTCTCAGCACACTCATGTTTCCTGCTGTCCTAGAGACTATAGAAAGCAAGAGCGTGCTTCTTGCTCTAAAGCAGAGTAT
Organism: Onychomys leucogaster; assembly: GCA_949786385.1. Lineage (NCBI taxonomy): Eukaryota > Metazoa > Chordata > Mammalia > Rodentia > Cricetidae > Onychomys > Onychomys leucogaster. The sequence continues at coordinate 486,493 of CATKUP010000157.1, read as the reverse complement.
GATCTATATATGACAACTCTGCTGTGTGTTTCACTTCAGAAATGGAGTTAAACCCCAGGCTGTGAGTCTTCCTACAGGCAACACTTCGTTTCAGGTAAGGGCAGTTACTTTACTTCTCAAAGGAACTACATCGTTCACGAAGCTCACACGTTTCTAATCTTAACTGGCAAGCATTGGATGTTACAGGACCAGTGCTTTGTATCAGTTTCAGAAGCAGATTTGGAATAGATATCGTACGTATGTGTAAGCAACACCGTTCTTTTTTTCTCAGCACACTCATGTTTCCTGCTGTCCTAGAGACTCTAGAAAGCAAGAGCGTGCTTGTTGCTCTAAAGCAGAGTATGATCTATATATGACAACTCTGCTGTGTGTTTCACTTCAGAAATGGAGTTTAACCCCAGGCTCTGAGTCTTCCTACAAGCAACAATTCGTTTCAGGTAAGGGCAGTTACTTTGAGCTCAAATGAACTACATCGTTCACGAAGCTCACATGTTTCTCATCTTAAATGACAAGCATTGGATGTTAGAAGACCTGTGCTTTGTATCAATTTCAGAGGCAGAGTTGGACTAGATATGGTCCGTATGTGTAGGAAACACCGTTCTTTTGTTCTCAGCACACTGATGATTCCTGCTCTCTTAGAGAGCCTAGAAAGCAAGAGTGTGCTTTTTGCTCTAAAATAGAGTGTGATCTATATATGACAACTCTGCTGTGTGTTTCACTTCAGAAATGGAGTAAAATCCCAGGCTCTTAGTCTTCCTACAAACAAAACTTCGTTTCAGGGAAGGGCAGTTACTTTACAGCTCAAACGAACTACATTGTTCACGAAGCTCACACGTTTCTCATCTTAAATGACAAGCATTGGATGCTGGAGGACCTGTGCTTTGTATCAATTTCAGAGGCAGAGTTGGACTCGATATGGCCCGAATGTGTAAGAAACACTGTTCTATTGTTCTCAGCACACTAATGTTTCCTGCTGTCCTAGAGACTCTAGAAAGCAAGAGCGTGCTTCTTGCTCTAAAGCAGAGTATGATCTATATCTGACAACTCTGCTGTGTGTTTCACTTCAGAAATGGAGTTAAACCTCAGGCTCTGAGTCTTCCTACAAGCAACACTTCGTTTCAGGTAAGGGCAGTTACTTTACAGCTCAAATGAACTACATCGTTCACGAAGCTCACACGTTTCTCATCTTAAAGGACAAGCATTGGATGTTAGAGGACCTGTGCTTTGTATCAATTTCAGAGGCAGAGTTGGACTAGATATGGTCCGTATGTGTAGGAAACACCGTTCTTTTGTTCTCAGCACACTCATGATTCCTGCTGTCTTAGAGAGTCTAGAAAGCAAGAGTGTGCTTCTTGCTGTAAAGCAGAGTGTGATCTATATATGAGAACTCTGCTGTGTGTTGCACTTCAGAAATGCAGTTAAATCCCAGGCGCTTAGTCTTCCTATAGGCAACACTTCGTTTCAGGTAAGGGCAGTTACTTTACTTCTCAAAGGAACTACATCGTTCAAGAAGCTCACACGTTTCTAATCTTAACTGGCAAGCATCGGATGTTATAGGACCAGTGCTTTGTATCAGTTTCGGAAGCAGAGTTGGACTCGACATGGCCCGAATGTGTACGAAACACCGTTCTTTTGTTCTCAGCACACTCATGTTTCCTGCTGTCCTAGAGACTCTAGAAAGCAAGAGCGTGCTTCTTGCTCTAAAGCAGAGTGTCATCAATGGATGAGAACTCTGCTGTGTGTTTCACTTCAGAAATGGAGTTAAATCCCAGGCTCTGTGTCTTCCTACAAAAAGACTTAATTTCAGGTAAGGGCAGTCACTTTACAGCTCAAACGAACTACATCATTCTCGAATCTAACACGTTTCTCATCTTAACTGACAAGCATTGGATGTTAGAGGACCAGTGCTTTGTATCAGTTTCAGAAGCAGGGTTGGACTAGATATGGTCCATATGTGTAGGAAACACCGTTCTTTTGTTCTCAGCACACTCACGTTTCCTGCTGTATTAGAGAATCTAGAGAGCAAGAGGGTGCTTCTTGCTCTAAAGCAGAGTGTGATCAATGGATGTGAACTCTGCTGTGTGTTTCACTTCAGAAATGGAGTTAAATCCCAGGCTCTGAGTCTTCCTACAAACAAGAATTCATTTCAGGTAAGGGCAGTTACATTACAGCTCACATGAACTACATCGTTCACGAAGCTCACACGTTTCTCATCTTAAATGACAAGCATTGGATGTTAGAGGACCTGTGCTTTGTATCAATTTCAGAGGCAGAGTTGGACTAGATATGGTCCGTATGTGTAGGAAACACCGTTCTTTTGTTCTCAGCACACTCATGATTCCTGCTGTCCTAGAGACTCTAGAAAGCAAGAGCGTGCTTCTTGCTCTAAAGCAGAGTATGATCTATATATGACAACTCTGCTGTGTTTTTCACTTCAGAAATGGAGTTAAACCTCAGGCTCTGAGTCTTCCTACAAGCAACACTTCGTTTCAGGTAAGGGCAGTTACTTTACAGCTCAAATGAACTACATCGTTCACGAAGCTCACACGTTTCTCATCTTAAATGACAAGCATTGGATGTTAGAGGACCTGTGCTTTGTATCAATTTCAGAGGCAGAGTTGGACTAGATATGGTGCGTACGTGTAGGAAACACCGTACTTTTGTTCTCAGCACACTCATGATTCCTGCTGTCTTAGAGAGTCTAGAAAGCAAGAGTGTGCTTCTTGCTCTAAAGCAGAGTGTGATCTACATATGAGAACTCTGCTGTGTGTTTCACTTCAGAAATGGAGTTAAACCCCAGGCTCTTAGTCTTCCTACAGGCAACACTTCGTTTCAGGTAAGGGCAGTTACTTTACAGCTCAAACGAACTACATCGTTCACGAAGCTAACACGTTTCTAATCTTAACTGACAAGCATCGGATGTTATAGTAGCAGTGCTTTGTATCAGTTTCAGAAGCAGAGTTGGAATAGATATGGTCCGTATGTGTAGGAAACACCGTTCTTTTGTTCTCAGCACACTCACGTTTCCTGCTGTATTAGAGAATCTAGAGAGCAAGAGGGTGCTTCTTGCTCTGAAGCAGAGTGTGATCCATGGATGAGAACTCTGCTGTGTGTTTCCCTTCAGAAATGGAGTTAAATCCCAGGCTCTGTGTCTTTCAACAGGCAAGACTTCGTTTCAGGGAAGGGCAGTCACTTTACAGCTCAAACGAACTACATTGTTCTCGAATCTAACACGTTTCTCATCTTAACTGACAAGCATTGGATGTTAGAGGACCAGTGCTTTGTATCAATTTCAGAAGCAGGGTTGGACTAGATAGGGTCCGTATGAGTAGGAAACACCGTTCTTTTGTTCTCAGCACACTCACGTTTCCTGCTGTCTTAGAGACTCTAGAAAGCTAGAGGGTGCTTCTTACTCTAAAGCAGAGTGTGATCAATGGATGAGAACTCTGCTGTGTGTTTCACTTCAGAAATGGAGTTAAATCCCAGGCTCTGAGTCTTCCTACAAAAAAGATATCGTTTCAGGGAAGGGCAGTTACTTTACAGCTCAAACGATCTACATTGTTCACGAAGCTCACAGGTTTCTCATCTTAAATGACAAGCATTGGATGCTGGAGGACCTCTGCTTTGTATCAATTTCAGTGGCAGAGTTGGACTCGATATGGCGCGAATGTGTAAGAAACACTGTTCTTTTGTTCTCAGCACACTCATGTTTCCTGCTGTCCTAGAGACTCTAGAAAGCAAGAGCGTGCTTCTTGCTCTAAAGCAGAGTGTGTTCTATATATGACAGCTCTGCTGTGTGTTTCACTTCAGAAATGGAGTTAAACCTCAGGCTCTGAGTCTTCCTACAGGCAACACTTCGTTTCAGGTAAGGGCTGTTACTTTACTTCTCAAAGGAACTACATCGTTCAAGAAGCTCACACGTTTCTAATCTTAACTGGCAAGCATGGGATGTTATAGGACCAGTGCTTTGTATCAGTTTCAGAAGCAGATTTGGAATAGATATGGTCCGTATATGTAAGCAACACCGTTCTTTTTTTCTCAGCACACTCATGTTTCCTGCTGTCCTAGAGACTCTAGAAAGCAAGAGCGTGCTTCTTGCTCTAAAGCAGAGTATGATCTATATATGACAACTCTGCTGTGTGTTTCACTTCAGAAATGGAGTTAAACCCCAGGCTCTGAGTCTTCCTACAAGCAACAATTCGTTTAAGGTAAGGGCAGTTACTTTAGAGCTCAAATGAACTACATCGTTCACGAAGCTCACCCGTTTCTAATCTTAACTGGCAAGCATGGGATGTTATAGGACCAGTGCTTTGTATCAGTTTCAGAAGCACAGTTGGAATAGATATGGTCCGTATGAGTAAGCAACACCGTTCGTTTTTTCTCAGCACACTCATGTTTCCTGCTGTCCTAGAGACTCTAGAAAGCAAGAGCGTGCTTCTTGCTCTAAAGCAGAGTATGATCTATATATGACAACTCTGCTGTGTGTTTCACTTCAGAAATGGAGTTAAACCCCAGGCTCTGAGTCTTCCTACAAGCAACAATTCGTTTCAGGTAAGGGTATATACTTTAGAGCTCAAATGAACTACATCGTTCACGAAGCTCACATGTTTCTCATCTTAAATGACAAGCATTGGATGCTGGAGGACCTGTGCTTTGTATCAATTTCAGAGGCAGAGTTGGACTCGATATAGCCCAAATGTGTAAGAAACACCGTTCTTTTGTTCTCAGCACACTCATGTTTCCTGCTGTCCTAGAGACTCTAGAAAGCAAGAGTGTGCTTCTTGCTCTAAAGCAGGGTATGATCTATATATGACAACTCTGCTGTGTGTTTCACTTCAGAAATGGAGTTAAACCCCAGGCTCTGAGTCTTCCTACAAGCAACAATTTGTTTCAGGTAAGGGCACTTACTTTACAGCTCAAACGAACTACATCGTTCACGGAGCCTACAAATTTCTAATCTTAACTGAGAAGCATCGGATGTTATAGGACCAGTGCTTTGTATCAGTTTCAGAAGCAGAGTTGGAATAGATATGGTCCGTATGTGTAGGAAACACCGTTCTTTTGTTCTCAGCACACTCACGTTTCCTGCTGTATTAGAGAATCTAGAGAGCAAGAGGGTGCTTCTTGCTCTAAAGCAGAGTGTGATCAATGGATGTGAACTCTGCTGTGTGTTTCACTTCAGAAATGGAGTTAAATCCCAGGCTCTGAGTCTTCCTACAAACAAGACTTCATTTCAGGTAAGGGCAGTTACATTACAGCTCAAATGAACTACATCGTTCACGAAGCTCACACGTTTCTCATCTTAAATGACAAGCATTGGATGTTAGAGGACCTGTGCTTTGTATCAATTTCAGAGGCAGAGTTGGACTAGATATTGTCCGTATGTGTAGGAAACACCGTTCTTTTGTTCTCAGCACACTCATGATTCCTGCTGTCCTAGAAACTCTAGAAAGCAAGAGCATGCTTCTTGCTCTAAAGCAGAGTATGATCTATATATGACAACTCTGCTGTGTTTTTCACTTCAGAAATGGAGTTAAACCTCAGGCTCTGAGTCTTCCTACAAGCAACACTTCGTTTCAGGTAAGGGCAGTTACTTTACAGCTCAAATGAACTACATCGTTCACGAAGCTCACACGTTTCTCATCTTAAATGACAAGCATTGGATGTTAGAGGACCTGTGCTTTGTATCAATTTCAGAGGCAGAGTTGGACTAGATATGGTGCGTATGTGTAGGAAACACAGTTCTTTTGTTCTCAGCACACTCATGATTCCTGCTGTCTTAGAGAGTCTAGAAAGCAAGAGTGTGTTTCTTGCTCTAAAGCAGAGTGTGATCTATATATGAGAACTCTGCTGTGTGTTTCACTATAGAAATGGAGTTAAATCCCAGGCTCTTAGTCTTCCTACAGGCAACACTTCGTTTCAGGTAAGGGCAGTTACTTTACTTCTCAAAGGAACTACATCGTTCATGAAGCTCACACGTTTCTAATCTTAACTGGCAAGCATCGGATGTTATAGGACCAGTGCTTTGTATCAGTTTCAGAAGCAGAGTTGGAATAGATATGGTCCGTATGAGTAAGCAACACCGTTCTTTTTTTCTCAGCACACTCATGTTTCCTGCTGTCCTAGAGACTCTAGTAAGCAAGAGCGTGCTTCTTGCTCTAAAGCAGAGTATGATCTATATATGACAACTCTGCTGTGTGTTTCACTTCAGAAATGGAGTTAAACCCCAGGCTCTGAGTCTTCCTACAAGCAACAATTCGTTTCAGGTAAGGGTATTTACTTTAGAGCTCAAATGAACTACATCGTACACGAAGCTCACATGTTTCTCATCTTAAATGACAAGGATTGGATGCTGGAGGACCTGTGCTTTGTATCAATTTCAGAGGCAGAGTTGGACTCGATATGGCCCGAATGTGTAAGAAACACCGTTCTTTTGTTCTCAGCACACTCATGTTTCCTCCTGTCCTAGAGACTCTAGAAAGCAAGAGCGTGCTTCTTGCTATAAAGCAGAGTATGATCTATATATTACAACTCTGCTGTGTGTTTCACTACAGAAATGGAGTTAAACCCCAGGCTCTGAGTCTTCCTACAAGCAACACTTTGTTTCAGGTAAGGGCAGTTACTTTACAGCTCAAACGAACTACATCGTTCACGAAGCTAACACGTTTCTAATCTTAACTGACAAGCATCGGATGTTATAGTAGCAGTGCTTTGTATCAGTTTCAGAAGCAGAGTTGGAATAGATATGGTCCGTATGTGTAGGAAACACCGTTCTTTTGTTCTCAGCACACTCATGTTTCCTGCTGTCCTAGAGACTCTAGAAAGCAAGAGCGTGCTTCTTGCTCTAAAGCAGAGTATGATCTATATATGACAACTCTGCTGTGTGTTTCACTTCAGAAATGGAGTTAAACCCCAGGCTCTGAGTCTTCGTACAAGCAACAATTCGTTTCAGGTAAGGGCAGTTACTTTAGAGCTCAAATGAACTACATCGTTCACGAAGCTCACACGTTTCTAATCTTAACTGGCAAGCATGGGATGTTATAGGACCAGTGCTTTGTATCAGTTTCAGAAGCACAGTTGGAATAGATATGGTCCGTATGAGTAAGCAACACCGTTCTTTTTTTCTCAGCACACTCATGTTTCCTGCTGTCCTAGAGACTCTAGAAAGCAAGAGCGTGCTTCTTGCTCTAAAGCAGAGTATGATCTATATATGACAACTCTGCTGTGTGTTTCACTTCAGAAATGGAGTTAAACCCCAGGCTCTGAGTCTTCCTACAAACAACAATTCGTTTCAGGTAAGGGTATTTACTTTAGAGCTCAAATGAACTACATCGTTCACGAAGCTCACATGTTTCTCATCTTAAATGACAAGCATTGGATGCTGGAGGACCTGTGCTTTGTATCAATTTCAGAGGCAGAGTTGGACCTGATATAGCCCAAATGTGTAAGAAACACCGTTCTTTTGTTCTCAGCACACTCATGTTTCCTGCTGTCCTAGAGACTCTAGAAATCAAGAGTGTGCTTCTTGCTCTAAAGCAGAGTATGATCTATATATGACAACTCTGCTGTGTGTTTCACTTTAGAAATGGAGTTAAACCCCAGGTTCTGAGTCTTCCTACAAGCAACACTTTGTTTCAGGTAAGGGCAGTTACTTTACAGCTCAAACGAACTACATCGTTCACGGAGCCTACAAATTTCTAATCTTAACTGACAAGCATCGGATGTTATAGTAGCAGTGCTTTGTATCAGTTTCAGAAGCAGACTTGGAATAGATATGGTCTGTATGTGTAGGAAACACCGTTCTTTTGTTCTCAGCACACTCACGTTTCCTGCTGTATTAGAGAATCTAGAGAGCAAGAGGGTGCTTCTTGCTCTAAAGCAGAGTGTGATCAATGGATGTGAACTCTGCTGTGTGTTTCACTTCAGAAATGGAGTTAAATCCCAGGCTCTGAGTCTTCCTACAAACAAGACTTCATTTCAGGTAAGGGCAGTTACATTACAGCTCAAATGAACTACATCGTTCACGAAGCTCTCACGTTTCTCATCTTAAATGACAAGCATTGGATGTTAGAGGACCTGTTCTTTGTATCAATTTCAGAGGCAGAGTTGGACTAGATATGGTCCGTATGTGTAGGAAACACCGTTCTTTTGTTCTCAGCACACTCATGATTCCTGCTGTCTTAGAGAGTCTAGAAAGCAAGAGTGTGCTTCTTGCTCTAAAGCAGAGTGTGATCCATATATGAGAACTCTGCTGTGTGTTTCACTTCAGAAATGGAGTTAAATCCCAGGCTCTTAGTCTTCCTACAGGCAACACTTCGTTTCAGGTAAGGGCAGTTACTTTACTTCTCAAAGGAACTACATCGTTCACAAAGCTCACACGTTTCTAATCTTAACTGGCAAGCATCGGATGTTATAGGACCAGTGCTTTGTATCAGTTTCAGAAGCAGATTTGGAATAGATATGGTCCGTATGAGTAAGCAACACCGTTCTTTTTTTCTCAGCACACTCATGTTTCCTGCTGTCCTAGAGACTCTAGAAAGCAAGAGCGTGCTTCTTGCTCTAAAGCAGAGTATGATCTATATATGACAACTCTGCTGTGTGTTTCACTTCAGAAATGGAGTTAAACCCCAGGCTCTGAGTCTTCCTACAAGCAACAATTCGTTTCAGGTAAGGGTATTGACTTTAGAGCTCAAATGAACTACATCGTTCACGAAGCTCACATGTTTCTCATCTTAAATGACAAGGATTGGATGCTGGAGGACCTGTGCTTTGTATCAATTTCAGAGGCAGAGTTGGACTCGATATGGCCCGAATGTGTAAGAAACACCGTTCTTTTGTTCTCAGCACACTCATGTTTCCTGCTGTCCTAGAGACTCTAGAAAGCAAGAGCGTGCTTCTTGCTATAAAGCAGAGTATGATCTATATATTACAACTCTGCTGTGTGTTTCACTTCAGAAATGGAGTTAAACCCCAGGCTCTGAGTCTTCCTACAAGCAACACTTTGTTTCAGGTAAGGGCAGTTACTTTACAGCTCAAACGAACTACATCGTTCACGAAGCTAACACGTTTCTAATCTTAACTGACAAGCTTCGGATGTTATAGTAGCAGTGCTTTGTATCAGTTTCAGGAGCAGAGTTGGAATAGATATGGTCCGTATGTGTAGGAAACACCGTTCTTTTGTTCTCAGCACACTCACGTTTCCTGCTGTATTAGAGAATCTAGAGAGCAAGAGGGTGCTTCTTGCTCTGAAGCAGAGTGTGATCCATGGATGAGAACTATGCTGTGTGTTTCCCTTCAGAAATGGAGTTAAATCCCAGGCTCTGTGTCTTTCAACATGCAAGACTTCGTTTCAGGGAAGGGCAGTCCCTTTACAGCTCAAACGAACTACATCGTTCTCGAATCTAACACGTTTCTCATCTTAACTGACAAGCATTGGATGTTAGAGGACCAGTGCTTTGTATCAATTTCAGAAGCAGTGTTGGACTAGATAGGGTCCGTATGAGTAGGAAACACCGTTCTTTTGTTCTCAGCACACTCACGTTTCCTGCTGTCTTAGAGACTCTAGAAAGCTAGAGGGTGCTTCTTACTCTAAAGCAGAGTGTGATCAATGGATGAGAACTCTGCTGTGTGTTTCACTTCAGAAATGGAGTTAAATCCCAGGCTCTGAGTCTTCCTACAAACAAGATATCGTTTCAGGGAAGGGCAGTTACTTTACAGCTCAAACGATCTACATCGTTCACGAAGCTCACAGGTTTCTCATCTTAAATGACAAGCATTGGATGCTGGAGGACCTCTGCTTTGTATCAATTTCAGAGGCAGAGTTGGACTCGATATGGCGCGAATGTGTAAGAAACACCGTTCTTTTGTTCTCAGCACACTCATGTTTCCTGCTGTCCTAGAGACTCTAGAAAGCAAGAGCGTGCTTCTTGCTCTAAAGCAGAGTGTGTTCTATATATGCCAGCTCTGCTGTGTGTTTCAATTCAGAAATGGAGTTAAACCCCAGGCTCTGAGTTTTCCTACAGGCAACACTTCGTTTCAGGTAAGGGCTGTTACTTTACTTCTCAAAGGAACTACATCGTTCACAAAGCTCACACGTTTCTAATCTTAACTGGCAAGCATCGGATGTTATAGGACCAGTGCTTTGTATCAGTTTCAGAAGCAGATTTGGAATAGATATGGTCCGTATGTGTAAGCAACACCGTTCTTTTGTTCTCAGCACACTCATGTTTCCTGCTGTCCTAGAGACTCTAGAAAGCAAGAGTGTGCTTCTTGCTCTAAAGCAGAGTATGATCTATATATGACAACTCTGCTGTGTGTTTCACTTCAGAAATGGAGTTAAACCCCAGGCTCTGAGTCTTCCTACAAGCAACAATTCGTTTCAGGTAAGGGTATTTACTTTAGAGCTCAAATGAACTACATCGTTCACGAAGCTCACATGTTTCTCATCTTAAATGACAAGCATTGGATGCTGGGGGACCTGTGCTTTGTATCAATTTCAGAGGCAGAGTTGGACTCGATATAGCCCAAATGTGTAAGAAACACCGTTCTTTTGTTCTCAGCACACTCATGTTTCCTGCTGTCCTAGAGACTCTAGAAAGCAAGAGTGTGCTTCTTGCTCTAAAGCAGAGTATGATCTATATATGACAACTCTGCTGTGTGTTTCACTTCAGAAATGGAGTTAAACCCCAGGCTCTGAGTCTTCCTACAAGCAACACCTTGTTTCAGGTAAGGGCAGTTACTTTACAGCTCAAACGAACTACATCATTCACGGAGCCTACAAATTTCTAATCTTAACTGACAAGCATCGGATGTTATAGGACCAGTGCTTTGTATCAATTTCAGAAGCAGAGTTGGAATAGATATGGTCCATATGTGTAGGAAACACCGTTCTTTTGTTCTCAGCACACTCACGTTTCCTGCTGTATTAGAGAATCTAGAGAGCAAGAGGGTGCTTCTTGCTCTAAAGCAGAGTGTGATCAATGGATGTGAACTCTGCTGTGTGTTTCACTTCAGAAATGGAGTTAAATCCCAGGCTCTGAGTCTTCCTACAAACAAGATTTCATTTCAGGTAAGGGCAGTTGCATTACAGCTCAAATGAACTACATCGTTCACGAAGCTCACACGTTTCTCATCTTAAATGACAAGCATTGGATGTTAGAGGACCTGTGCTTTGTATCAATTTCAGAGGCAGAGTTGGACTAGATATGGTACGTATGTGTAGGAAACACTGTTCTTTTGTTCTCAGCACACTCATGATTCCTGCTGTCTTAGAGAGTCTAGAAAGCAAGAGTGTGCTTCTTGCTCTAAAGCAGAGTGTGATCTATATATGAGAACTCTGCTGTGTGTTTCACTTCAGAAATGGAGTTAAATCCCAGGGTCTTAGTCTTCCTGCAGGCAACACTTCGTTTCAGGTAAGGGCAGTTACTTTACTTCTCAAAGGAACTACATCGTTCACGAGCTCACACGTTTCTAATCTTAACTGGCAAGCATCGGATGTTATAGGACCAGTGCTTTGTATCAGTTTCAGAAGCAGACTTGGACGCGATATGGCCTGAATGTGTAAGAAACACCGCTCTTTTGTTCTCAGCACACTCATGTTTCCTGCTGTCCTAGAGACTCTAGAAAGCAACAGCGTGCTTCTTGCTATAAAGCAGAGTATGACCTATATATGACAACTCTGCTGTGTGTTTCACTTCAGAAATGGAGTTAAACACCAGGCTCTGAGCCTTCCTACAAGCAACACTTTGTTTCAGGTAAGGGCAGTTACTTTACAGCTCAAACGAACTACATCATTCACGAAGCTAACACTTTTCTAATCTTAACTGACAAGCATCGGATGTTATAGTAGCAGTGCTTTGTATCAGTTTCAGAAGCAGAGTTAGAATAGATTGGTCCGTATGTGTAGGAAACACCGTTCTTTTGTTCTCAGCACACTCACGTTTCCTGCTGTATTAGAGAATCTAGAGAGCAAGAGGGTGCTTCTTGCTCTGAAGCAGAGTGTGATCTATATATGAGAACTCTGCTGTGTGTTTCACTTCAGAAATGGAGTTAAATCCCAGGCTCTGTGTCTTTCAACATGCAAGACTTCGTTTCAGGGAAGGGCAGTTACATTACAGCTCAAACGAACTACATCGTTCACGAAGCTCACACCTTTCTCATCTTAAATGACAAGCATTGGATGTTAGAGGACCTGTGTTTTGTATCAATTTCAGAGGCAGAGTTGGACTAGATATGGTCCGTATGTGTAGGAAACACCGTTCTTTTGTTCTCAGCACACTCATGATTCCTGCTGTCTTAGAGAGTCTAGAAAGGAAGTGTGTGCTTCTTGCTCTAAAGCAGAGTGTGATCTATATATGAGAACTCTGCTGTGTGTTTCACTTCAGAAATGGAGTTAAATCCCAGGCTCTTAGTCTTCCTACAAACAAGACTTTGTTTTAGGGAAGGGCAGTTACTTTACAGCTCCAACGAACTACATCGTTCACGAAGCTCACAGGTTTCTCATCTTGAATGACAAGCATTGGATGCTGGAGGGCCTGTGCTTTGTATCAGTTTCTGAAGCAGAGTTGGACTCGATATGGCCCGAATGTGTAAGAAACACCATTCTATTGTTATCAGCACACTCATATTTCCTGCTGTCCTAGAGACTCTAGAAAGCAAGAGCGTGCTTCTTGCTATAAAGCAGAATATGATCTATATATGACAACTCTGCTGTGTGTTTCACTTCAGAAATGGAGTTAAACCTCAGGCTCTGAGTCTTCCTACAAGCAACACTTCGTTTCATGTAAGGGCAGTTACTTTACAGCTCAAATGAACTACATCGTTCACAAAGCTCACACGTTTCTCATCTTAAATGACAAGCATTGGATGTTAGAGGACCTGTGCTTTGTATCAATTTCAGAGGCAGAGTTGGACTAGATATGGTCCGTATGTGTAGGAAACACCGTTCTTTTGGTCACAGCAAACTCATGATTCCTGCTGTCTTAGAGAGTCTAGAAAGCAAGAGTGTGCTTCTTGCTCTAAAGCAGAGTGTGATCTATATATGAGAACTCTGCTGTGTGTTTCACTTCAGAAATGGAGTTAAATCCCAGGCTCTTAGTCTTCATACAAACAAGACTTCGTTTTAGGGAAGGGCAGTTATTTTACAGCTCAAACGAACTACATCGTTCACGAAGCTCACACGTTTCTCATCGTAAATGACAAGCATTGGATGCTGGAGGACCTGTGCTTTGTATCAATTTCAGAGGCAGAGTTGGACTAGATATGGTCCGTATGTGTAGGAAACACCGTTCTTTTGTTCTCAGCACACTCATGATTCCTGTGTCTTAGAGAGTCTAGAAAGCAAGAATGTGCTTCTTGCTCTAAAGCAGAGTGTTATCTATATATGAGAACTCTGCTGTGTGTTTCACTTCAGAAATGGAGTTAAATCCCAGGCTCTTAGTCTTCCTACAGGCTACACTTCGTTTCAGGTAAGGGCAGTTACTTTACTTCTCAAAGGAACTACATCGTTCACGAAGCTAACACGTTTCTAATCTTAACTGACAAACATCGGATGTTATAGTAGCAGTGCTTTGTTTCAGTTTCAGAAGCAGAGTTGGAATAGATATGGTCCGTATGTGTAGGAAACACCGTTCTTTTGTTCTCAGCACACCTACGTTTCCTGCTGTATTAGAGAATCTAGAGATCAAGAGGGTGCTTCTTGCTCTGAAGCAGAGTGTGATCTATATATGAGAACTCTGCTGTGTGTTTCACTTCAGAAATGGAGTTAAATCCCAGGCTCTGTGTCTTTCAACATGCAAGACTTCGTTTCAGGGAAGGGCAGTTACATTACAGCTCAAACGAACTACATAGTTCACGAAGCTCACACCTTTCTCATCTTAAATGACAAGCATTGGATGTTAGAGGACCTGTGTTTTGTATCACTTTCAGAGGCAGAGTTGGACTAGATATGGTCCGTATGTGTAGGAAACACCGTTCTTTTGTTCTCAGCACACTCATGATTCCTGTGTCTTAGAGAGTCTAGAAAGGAAGTGTGTGCTTCTTGCTCTAAAGCAGAGTGTGATCTATATATGAGAACTCTGCTGTGTGTTTCACTTCAGAAATAGAGTTAAATGCCAGGCTCTTAGTCTTCCTACAGGCAACACTTCGTTTCAGGTAAGGGCTGTTACTTTACTTCTCAAAGGAACTACATCGTTCACGAAGCTCAAACGTTTCTAATCTTAACTGGCAAGCATCGGATGTTATAGGACCAGTGCTTTGTATCAGTTTCAGAAGCAGAGTTGGACTCGATATGGCCCGAATGTGTAAGAAACACCGTTCTTTTGTTCTCAGCACACTCATGTTTCCTGCTGTCCTAGAGACTCTAGAAAGCAAGAGCGTGCTTCTTGCTATAAAGCAGAGTATGATCTATATATGACAACTCTGCTGTGTGTTTCACTTCAGAAATGGAGTTAAACCCCAGGCTCTGAGCCTTCCTACAAGCAACACTTTGTTTCAGGTAAGGGCAGTTACTTTACAGCTCAAATGAACTACATCGTTCACAAAGCTAACACGTTTCTAATCTTAACTGACAAGCATCAGATGTTATAGTAGCAGTGCTTTGTATCAGTTTCAGAAGCAGAGTTGGAATAGATATGGTCCTTATGTGTAGGAAACACCGTTCTTTTGTTCTCAGCACACTCACGTTTCCTGCTGTATTAGAGAATCTAGAGAGCAAGAGGGTGCTTCTTGCTCTGAAGCAGAGTGTGATCCATGGATGAGAACTCTGCTGTGTGTTTCCCTTCAGAAATGGAGTTAAATCCCAGGCTCTGTGTCTTTCAACATGCAAGACTTCGTTTCAGTTAAGGGCAGTCACTTTACAACTCAAATGAACTACATCGTTCACGAAGCTCACACGTTTCTCATCTTAAATGACAAGGATTGGATGTTAGAGGACCTGTGCTTTGTATCAATTTCAGAGTCAGAGTTGGACTCGATATGGCCCGAATGTGTAAGAAACACCGTTCTATTGTTCTTAGCACACTCATGTTTCCTGCTGTCCTAGAGAATCTAGAAATCAAGAGCGTGCTGCTTGCTATAAAGCAGAGTATGATCTATATATGACAACTCTGCTGTGTGTTTCACTTCAGAAATGGAGTTAAACCCCAGGCTCTGAGTCTTCCTACAAGCAACACTTCGTTTCAGGTAAGGGCAGTTACTTTACAGCTCAAACGAACTACATCGTTCACGAAGCTAACACGTTTCTAATCTTAACTGACAAACATTGGATGTTAGAGTAGCAGTGCTTTGTATCATTTTCAGAAGCAGAGTTGGAATAGATATGGTCCGTATGTGTAGGAAACACCGTTCTTTTGTTCTCACACACACCTACGTTTCCTGCTGTATTAGAGAATCTAGAGAGCAAGAGGGTGCTTCTTGCTCTGAAGCAGTGTGTGATCTATATATGAGAACTCTGCTGTGTGTTTCACTTCAAAAATGGAGTTAAATCCCAGGCTCTGTGTCTTTCAACATGCAAGACTTCGTTTCAGGGAAGGGCAGTTACATTACAGCTCAAACGAACTACATCGTTCACGAAGCTCACAGGTTTCTCATCTTAAATGACAAGCATTGGATGCTGGAGGACCTGTCCTTTGTATAAATTTTTGAGGCAGAGTTGGACTAGATATGGTCCGTATGTGTAGGAAACACCGTTCTTTTGTTCTCAGCACACTCATGATTCCTGCTGTCTTAGAGAGTCTAGAAAGCAAGGGTGTGCTTCTTGCTCTAAAGTAGAGTGTGATCTATATATGACAACTCTGCTGTGTGTTTCACTTCAGAAATGGAGTTAAACCTCAGGCTCTGAGTCTTCCTACAAGCAACACTTCCTTTCAGGTAAGGGAAGTTACTTTACAGCTCAAATGAACTACATCGTTCACGAAGCTCACACGTTTCTCATCTTAAATGACAAGCATTGGATACTGGAGGACCTCTGCTTTGTATCAATTTCAGAGGCAGAGTTGGACTAGATATCGTCTGTATGTGTAGGAAACACCGTTCTTTTGTTCTCAGCACACTCATGATTCCTGCTGTCTTAGAGAGTCTAGAAAGCAAGAGTGTGCTTCTTGCTCTAAAGTAGAGTGTGATCTATATATGAGAACTCTGCTGTGTGTTTCACTTCAGAAATGGAGTTAAATCCCAGGCTCTTAGTCTTCCTACAAACAATACTTCGTTTCAGGGAAGGGCAGTTACTTTACAGCTCAAACGAACTACATTGTTCAGGAAGCTCACACGTTTCTCATCTTAAATGACAAGCATTGGATGCTGGAGGACCTGTGTTTGTATCAATTTCAGAGTCAGAGTTGATCTCGATATGGCCCGCATGTGTAAGAAACACCGTTCTATTGTTCTCAGCACACTCATGTTTCCTGCTGTCCTAGAGACTCTAGAAAGCAAGAGCGTGCTGCTTGCTATAAAGCAGAGTATGATCTATATATGACAACTCTGCTGTGTGTTTCACTTCAGAAATGGAGTTAAACCACAGGCTCTGAGTCTTCCTACAAGCAACACTTCGTTTCAGGTAAGGGCAGTTACTTTACAGCTCAAACGAACTACATCGTTCACGAAGCTAACACGTTTCTAATCTTAACTGACAAACATTGGATGTTAGAGTAGCAGTGCTTTGTATCAGTTTCAGAAGCAGAGTTGGAATAGATATGGTCCGTATGTGTAGGAAACACCGTTCTTTTGTTCTCACACACACCTACATTTCCTGCTGTATTAGAGAATCTAGAGAGCAAGAGGGTGCTTCTTGCTCTGAAGCAGAGTGTGATCTATATATGAGAACTCTGCTGTGTGTTTCACTTCAAAAATGGAGTTAAATCCCAGGCTCTGTGTCTTTCAACATGCAAGACTTCGTTTCAGGGAAGGGCAGTTACATTACAGCTCAAACGAACTACATCGTTCACGAAGCTCACAGGTTTCTCATCTTAAATGACAAGCATTGGATGCTGGAGGACCTGTCCTTTGTATAAATTTTTGAGGCAGAGTTGGACTAGATATGGTCCCTATGTGTAGGAAACACCGTTCTTTTGTTCTCAGCACACTCATGATTCCTGCTGTCTTAGAGAGTCTAGAAAGCAAGGGTGTGCTTCTTGCTCTAAAGTAGAGTGTGATCTATATATGACAACTCTGCTGTGTGTTTCACTTCAGAAATGGAGTTAAACCTCAGGCTCTGAGTCTTCCTACAAGCAACACTTCCTTTCAGGTAAGGGCAGTTACTTTACAGCTCAAATGAACTACATCGTTCACGAAGCTCACACGTTTCTCATCTTAAATGACAAGCATTGGATACTGGAGGACCTCTGCTTTGTATCAATTTCAGAGGCAGAGTTGGACTAGATATCGTCTGTATGTGTAGGAAACACCGTTCTTTTGTTCTCAGCACACTCATGATTCCTGCTGTCTTAGAGAGTCTAGAAAGCAAGAGTGTGCTTCTTGCTCTAAAGTAGAGTGTGATCTATATATGAGAACTCTGCTGTGTGTTTCACTTCAGAAATGGAGTTAAATCCCAGGCTCTTAGTCTTCCTACAAACAATACTTAGTTTCAGGGAAGGGCAGTTACTTTACAGCTCAAACGAACTACATTGTTCAGGAAGCTCACACGTTTCTCATCTTAAATGACAAGCATTGGATGCTGGAGGACCTGTGTTTGTATCAATTTCAGAGTCAGAGTTGATCTCGATATGGCCCGAATGTGTAAGAAACACCGTTCTATTGTTCTCAGCACACTCATGTTTCCTGCTGTCCTAGAGACTCTAGAAAGCAAGAGCGTGCTGCTTGCTATAAAGCAGAGTATGATCTATATATGACAACTCTGCTGTGTGTTTCACTTCAGAAATGGAGTTAAACCTCAGGCTCTGAGTCTTCCTACAAGCAACACTTCGTTTCAGGTAAGGGCAGTTACTTTACAGCTCAAACGAACTACATCGTTCATGAAGCTAACACGTTTCTAATCTTAACTGACAAGCATTGGATGTTAGAGTAGCATTGCTTTGTATCAGTTTCAGAAGCAGAGTTGGAATAGATATGGTCTGTATGTGTAGGAAACACCGTTCTTTTGTTCTCAGCACACTCACGTTTCCTGCTGTATTAGAGAATCTAGAGAGCAAGAGGGTGCTTCTTGCTCTGAAGCAGAGTGTGATCCATGGATGAGAACTATGCTGTTTGTTTCCCATCAGAAATGGAGTTAAATCCCAGGCTCTGTGTCTTTCAACATGCAAGACTTCGTTTCAGGGAAGGGCAGTTACTTTACAGCTCAAACGAACAACATGGTTCACAAAGCTCACACGTTTCTCATCTTAAATGACAAGCATTGGATGCTGGAGGACCTGTGCTTTGTATCAATTTCAGAGGCAGAGTTGGACTCGATATGGCCCGAATGTGTAAGAAACACCGTTCTATTGTTCTCAGCACAATCATGTTTCCTGCTGTCCTAGAGACTCTAGAAAGCAAGAGCGTGCTTTTTGCTCTAAAGCAGAGTATGATCTATATCTGACAACTCTGCTGTGTGTTTCACTTCAGAAATGGAGTTAAACCTCAGGCTCTGTGTCTTCCTACAAGCAACACTTCGTTTCAGGTAAGGGCAGTTACTTTACAGCTCAAATGAACTACATCGTTCACGAAGCTCACACGTTTCTCATCTTAAATGACAAGCATTGGATGTTAGAGGACCTGTGCTTTGTATCAATTTCAGAGGCAGAGTTGGACTAGATATGGTGCGTTTGTGAAGGAAACACCGTTCTTTGTTCTCAGCACACTCATGATTCCTGCTGTCTTAGAGAGCCTAGAAAGCAAGAGTGTGCTTCTTGCTCTAAAGTAGAGTGTGATCTATATATGACAACTCTGCTGTGTGTTTCACTTCAGAAATGGAGTTAAACCTCAGGCTCTGAGTCTTCCTACAAGCAACACTTCCTTTCAGGTAAGGGCAGTTACTTTACAGCTCAAATGAACTAAATCGTACACGAAGCTCACACCTTTCTCATCTTAAATGACAAGCATTGGATGTTAGAGAACCTCTGCTTTGTATCAATTTCAGAGGCAGAGTTGGACTAGATATGGTCCGTATGTGTAGGAAACACCGTTCTTTTGTTCTCAGCACACTCATGATTCCTGTGTCTTAGAGAGTCTAGAAAGCAAGAGTGTGCTTCTTGCTCTAAAGCAGAGTGTTATCTATATATGAGAACTCTGCTGTGTGTTTCACTTCAGAAATGGAGTTAAATCCCAGGCTCTTAGTCTTCCTACAGGCAACACTTCGTTTCAGGTAAGGGCAGTTACTTTACTTCTCAAAGGAACTACATCGTTCACGAAGCTAACACGTTTCTAATCTTAACTGACAAACATCGGATGTTATAGTAGCAGTGCTTTTTATCAGTTTCAGAAGCAGAGTTGGAATAGATATTGTCCGTATGTGTAGGAAACACCGTTCTTTTGTTCTCAGCACACCTACGTTTCCTGCTGTATTAGAGAAACTAGAGAGCAAGAGGGTGCTTCTTGCTCTGAAGCAGAGTGTGATCTATATATGAGAACTCTGCTGTGTGTTTCACTTCAGAAATGGAGTTAAATCCCAGGCTCTGTGTCTTTCAACATGCAAGACTTCGTTTCAGGGAAGGGCAGTTACATTAGAGCTCAAACGAACTACATCGTTCACGAAGCTCACACGTTTCTCATCTTAAATGACAAGCATTGGATGCTGGAGGACCTGTGCTTTGTATCAATTTCAGAGGCAGAGTTGGACTCGATATGGCCCGAATGTATAAGAAACACCGTTCTATTGTTCTCAGCACACCCATGTTTCCTGCTGTCCTAGAGACTCTAGAAAGCAAGAGCGTGCTTCTTGCTCTAAAGCAGAGTATGATCTATATCTGACAACTCTGCTGTGTGTTTCACTTCAGAAATGGAGTTAAACCTCAGGCTCTTAGTCTTCCTACAAGCAACACTTCGTTTCAGGTAAGGGCAGTTACTTTACAGCTCAAACGAACTACATCGTTCACGAAGCTAACACGTTTCTAATCTTAACTGACAAGCATTGGATGTTAGAGTAGCAGTGCTTTGTATCAGTTTCAGAAGCAGAGTTGGAATAGATATGGTCCGTATGTGTAGGAAACACCGTTCTTTTGTTCTCAGCACACTCACGTTTCCTGCTGTATTAGAGAATCTAGAGAGCAAGAGGGTGCTTCTTGCTCTGAAGCAGAGTGTGATCCATGGATGAGAACTATGCTGTTTGTTTCCCATCAGAAATGGAGTTAAATCCCAGGCTCTGTGTCTTTCAACATGCAAGACTTCGTTTCAGGGAAGGGCAGTTACTTTACAGCTCAAACGAACTACATCGTTCACGAAGCTCACACGTTTCTCATCTTAAATGACAAGCATTGGATGCTAGAGGACCTGTGCTTTGTATCAATTTCAGAGGCAGAGTTGGACTCGATATGGCCCGAATGTATAAGAAACACCGTTCTATTGTTCTCAGCACACCCATGTTTCCTGCTGTCCTAGAGACACTAGAAAGCAAGAGCGTGCTTCTTGCTCTAAACCAGAGTATGATCTATATCTGACAACTCTGCTGTGTGTTTCACTTCAGAAATGGAGTTAAACCTCAGGCTCTTAGTCTTCCTACAGGCTACACTTCGTTTCAGGTAAGGGCAGTTACTTTACTTCTCAAAGGAACTACATCGTTCACGAAGCTAACACGTTTCTAATCTTAACTGACAAACATCGGATGTTATAGTAGCAGTGCTTTTTATCAGTTTCAGAAGCAGAGTTGGAATAGATATGGTCTGTATGTGTAGGAAACACCGTTCTTTTGTTCTCAGCACACCTACGTTTCCTGCAGTATTAGAGAATCTAGAGAGCAAGAGGGTGCTTCTTGCTCTGAAGCAGAGTGTGATCTATATATGAGAACTCTGTTGTGTGTTTCACTTCAGAAATGGAGTTAAATCCCAGGCTCTGTGTCTTTCAACATGCATGACTTCGTTTCAGGGAAGGGCAGTTACATTACAGCTCAAACGAACTACATAGTTCACGAAGCTCACACCTTTCTCATCTTAAATGACAAGCATTGGATGTTAGAGGACCTGTGTTTTGTATCAATTTCAGAGGCAGAGTTGGACTAGATATGGTCCGTATGTGTAGGAAACACTGTTCTTTTGTTCTCAGCACACTCATGATTCCTGCCGTCTTAGAGAGTCTAGAAAGCAAGAGTGTGCTTCTTGCTCTAAAGTAGAGTGTGATCTATATATGAGAACTCTGCTGTGTGTTTCACTTCAGAAATGGAGTTAAATCCCAGGCTCTTAGTCTTCCTACAAACAAGACTTTGTTTTAGGGAAGGGCAGTTACTTTACAGCTCAAACGAACTACATCGTTCACGAAGCTCACAGGTTTCTCATCTTAAATGACAAGCATTGGATGCTGGAGGACCTGTCCTTTGTATAAATTTCAGAAGCAGAGTTGGACACGATATGGCCCGAATGTGTAGGAAACACCGTTCTATTGTTATCAGCACACTCATATTTCCTGCTGTCCTAGAGACTCTAGAAAGCAAGAGCGAGCTTCTTGCTATAAAGCAGAGTATGATCTATATATGACAACTCTGCTGTGTGTTTCACTTCAGAAATGGAGTTAAACATCAGGCTCTGAGTCTTCCTACAAGCAACACTTCCTTTCAGGTAAGGGCAGTTACTTTACAGCTCAAATGAACTACATCGTTCACGAAGCTCACATGTTTCTCATCTTAAATGACAAGCATTGGATGCTGGAGGACCTCTGCTTTGTATCAATTTCAGAGGCAGAGTTGGACTAGATATCGTCTGTATGTGTAGGAAACACCGTTCTTTTGTTCTCAGCACACTCATGATTCCTGCTGTCTTAGAGAGTCTAGAAAGCAAGAGTGTGCTTCTTGCTCTAAAGTAGAGTGTGATCTATATATGAGAACTCTGCTGTGTGTTTCACTTCAGAAATGGAGTTAAATCCCAGGCTCTTAGTCTTCCTACAAACAACACTTCGTTTCAGGTAAGGGCAGTTACTTTACAGCTCAAACGAACTACATCGTTCACGAAGCTAACACGTTTCTAATCTTAACTGACAAGCATTGGATGTTAGAGTAGCAGTGCTTTGTATCAGTTTCAGAAGCAGAGTTGGAATAGATATGGTCCATATGTGTAGGAAACACCGTTCTTTTGTTCTCAGCACACTCACGTTTCCTGCTGTATTAGAGAATCTAGAGAGCAAGAGGGTGCTTCTTGCTCTGAAGCAGAGTGTGATCCATGGATGAGAACTATGCTGTTTGTTTCCCATCAGAAATGGAGTTAAATCCCAGGCTCTGTGTCTTTCAACATGCAAGACTTCGTTTCAGGGAAGGGCAGTTACTTTACAGCTCAAACGAACTACATCGTTCACGAAGCTCACACGTTTCTCATCTTAAATGACAAGCATTGGATGCTGGAGGACCTGTGCTTTGTATCAATTTCAGAGGCAGAGTTGGACTCGATATGGCCCGAATGTGTAAGAAACACCGTTCTATTGTTCTCAGCACACCCATGTTTCCTGCTGTCCAAGAGATTCTAGAAAGCAAGAGCGTGCTTCTTGCTCTAAAGCAGAGTATGATCTATATCTGACAACTCTGCTGTCTGTTTCACTTCAGAAATGGAGTTAAACCTCAGGCTCTTAGTCTTCCTACAGGCAACACTTCGTTTCAGGTAAGGGCAGTTACTTTACTTCTCAAAGGAACTACATCGTTCACGAAGCTAACACGTTTCTAATCTTAACTGACAAACATCGGATGTTATAGTAGCAGTGCTTTGTATCAGTTTCAGAAGCAGAGTTGGAATAGATATGGTCCGTATGTGTAGGAAACACCGTTCTTTTGTTCTCAGCACACCTACGTTTCCTGCTGTATTAGAGAATCTAGAGAGCAAGAGGGTGCTTCTTGCTCTGAAGCAGAGTGTGATCTATATATGAGAACTCTGCTGTGTGTGTCACTTCAGAAATGGAGTTAAATCCCAGGCTCTGTGTCTTTCAACATGCAAGACTTCGTTTCAGGGAAGGGCAGTTACATTACAGCTCAAACGAACTACATAGTTCACGAAGCTCACACCTTTCTCATCTTAAATGACAAGCATTGGATGTTAGAGGACCTGTGTTTTGTATCAATTTCAGAGGCAGAGTTGGACTAGATATGGTCCGTATGTGTAGGAAACACTGTTCTTTTGTTCTCAGCACACTCATGATTCCTGCCGTCTTAGAGAGTCTAGAAAGCCAGAGTGTGCTTCTTGCTCTAAAGTAGAGTGTGATCTATATAATAGAACTCTGCTGTGTGTTTCACTTCAGAAATGGAGTTAAATCCCAGGCTCTTAGTCTTCCTACAAACAAGACTTTGTTTTAGGGAAGGGCAGTTACTTTACAGCTCAAACGAACTACATCGTTCACGAAGCTCACAGGTTTCTCATCTTAAATGACAAGCATTGGATGCTGGAGGACCTGTCCTTTGTATAAATTTCAGAAGCAGAGTTGGACACGATATGGCCCGAATGTGTAGGAAACACCGTTCTATTGTTATCAGCACACTCATATTTCCTGCTGTCCTAGAGACTCTAGAAAGCAAGAGCGTGCTTCTTGCTATAAAGCAGAGTATGATCTATATATGACAACTCTGCTGTGTGATTCACTTCAGAAATGGAGTTAAACCTCAGGCTCTGAGTCTTCCTACAAGCAACACTTCATTTCATGTAAGGGCAGTTACTTTACAGCTCAAATGAACTAAATCGTTCACGAAGCTCACACGTTTCTCATCTTAAATGACAAGCATTGGATGTTAGAGGACCTGTGCTTTGTATCAATTTCAGAGGCAGAGTTGGACTAGATATGGTCCGTATGTGTAGGAAACACCGTTCTTTTGTTCTCAGCACAGTCATGATTCCTGCTGTCTTAGAGAGTCTAGAAAGCAAGAGTGTGCTTCTTGCTCTAAAGCAGAGTGTGATCTATATATGAGAACTCTGCTGTGTGTTTCACTTCAGAAATGGAGTTAAATCCCAGGCTCTTAGTCTTCATACAAACAAGACTTCGTTTCAGGGAAGGGCAGTAATTTTACAGCTCAAACGATCTACATCGTTCACGAAGCTCATACGTTTCTCATCTTAAATGACAAGCATTGGATGCTGGAGGACCTGTGCTTTGTATCAATTTCAGAGGCAGAGTTGGACTAGATATGGTCCGTATGTGTAGGAAACACCGTTCTTTTGTTCTCAGCACACTCATGATTCCTGCTGTCTTAGAGAGTCTAGAAAGCAAGAGTGTGCTTCTTGCTCTAAAGTAGAGTGTGATCTATATATGACAACTCTGCTGTGTGTTTCACTTCAGAAATGGAGTTAAACCTCAGGCTCTGAGGCTTCCTACAAGCAACACTTCGTTTCAGGTAAGGGCAGTTATTTTACAGCTCAAATGAACTACATCGTTCACGAAGCTCACACGTTTCTCATCTTAAATGACAAGCATTGGATGTTAGAGGACCAGTGCTTTGTATCAATTTCAGAGGCAGAGTTGGACTAGATATGGTGCGTATGTGTAGGAAACACCGTTCTTTTGTTCTCAGCACACTCATGATTCCTGTGTCTTAGAGAGTCTAGAAAGCAAGAGTGTGCTTCTTGCTCTAAAGCAGAGTGTTATCAATATATGAGAACTCTGCTGTGTGTTTCACTTCAGAAATAGAGTTAAATGCAAGGCTCTTAGTCTTCCTACAGGCAACACTTCGTTTCAGGTAAGGGCAGTTACTTTACTTCTCAAAAAAACTACATCGTTCACGAAGCTCAAACATTTCTAATCTTAACTGGCAAGCATCGGATGGTATAGGACCAATGCTTTGTATCAGTTTCAGAAGCAGAGTTGGACTCGATATGGCCCGAATGTGTAAGAAACACCGTTCTTTTGTTCTCAGCACACTCATGTTTCCTGCTGTCCTAGAGACTCTAGAAAGCAAGAGCGTGCTTCTTGCTATAAAGCAGAGTATGATCTATATATGACAACTCTGCTGTGTGTTTCACTTCAGAAATGGTGTTAAACCCCAGGCTCTGAGCCTTCCTACAAGCAACACTTTGTTTCAGGTAAGGGCAGTTACTTTACAGCTCAAATGAACTACATCGTTCACGAAGCTCACACGTTTCTCATCTTAAATGACAAGCATTGGATGTTAGAGGACCTGTGCTTTGTATGAATTTCAGAGGCAGAGTTGGACTAGATATGGTCCGTATGTGTAGGAAACACCGTTCTTTTGTTCTCAGCACACTCATGATTCCTGTGTCTTAGAGAGTCTAGAAAGCAAGAGTGTGCTTCTTGCTCTAAAGTAGAGTGTGATCTATATATGACAACTCTGCTGTGTGTTTCACTTCAGAAATGGAGTTAAACCTCAGGCTCTGAGTCTTCCTACAAGCAACACTTCATTTCAGATAAGGGCAGTTACTTTACAGCTCAAATGAACTAAATCGTTCACGAAGCTCACTCGTTTCTCATCTTAAATGACAAGCATTGGATGTTAGAGGACCTGTGCTTTGTATCAATTTCAGAGGCAGAGTTGGACTAGATATGGTCCGTATTTGAAGGAAACACCGTTCTTTTGTTCTCAGCACACTCATGATTCCTGTGTCTTAGAGAGTCTAGAAAGCAAGAGTGTGCTTCTTGCTCTAAAGCAGAGTGTTATCTATATATGAGAACTCTGCTGTGTGTTTCACTTCAGAAATGGAGTTAAATCCCAGGCTCTTAGACTTCCTACAGGCAACACTTCATTTCAGGTAAGGGCAGTTACTTTACTTCTCAAAGGAACTACATCGTTCACGAAGCTAACACGTTTCTAATCTTAACTGACATCGGATGTTATAGTAGCAGTGCTTTGTATCAGTTTCAGAAGCAGAGTTGGAATAGATATGGTCCGTATGTGTAGGAAACACTGTTCTTTTGTTCTCAGCACACCTACATTTCCTGCTGTATTAGAGAATCTAGAGAGCAAGAGGGTGCTTCTTGCTCTGAAGCAGAGTGTGATCTATATATGAGAACTCTGCTGTGTGTTTCAGTTCAGAAATGGAGTTAAATCCCAGGCTCTGTGTCTTTCAACATGCAAGACTTCGTTTCAGGGAAGGGCAGTTACTTTACAGCTCAAACGAACTACATCGTTCACGAAGCTCACAGGTTTCTCATCTTAAATGACAAGCATTGGATGCTGGAGGACCTGTCCTTTGTATAAATTTCAGAAGCAGAGTTGGACACGATATGGCCCGAATGTGTAAGAAACACCGTTCTATTGTTATCAGCACACTCATATTTCCTGCTGTCCTAGAGACTCTAGAAAGCAAGAGCGTGCTTCTTGCTATAA
Source organism: Onychomys leucogaster (assembly GCA_949786385.1). Classification (NCBI taxonomy): domain Eukaryota; kingdom Metazoa; phylum Chordata; class Mammalia; order Rodentia; family Cricetidae; genus Onychomys; species Onychomys leucogaster. The sequence goes on along the minus strand of CATKUP010000157.1, from coordinate 460,107 downwards.
AGCAGAGTATGATCTATATATGACAACTCTGCTGTGTGTTTCACTTCAGAAATGGAGTTAAACCTCAGCCTCTGAGTCTTCCTACAAGCAACACTTCATTTCATGTAAGGGCAGTTACTTTACAGCTCAAATGAACTACATCGTTCACGAAGCTCACACGTTTCTCATCTTAAATGACAAGCATTGGATGTTAGAGGACCTGTGCTTTGTATCAATTTCAGAGGCAGAGTTGGACTAGATATGGTCCGTATGTGTAGGAAACACCGTTCTTTTGTTCTCAGCACACTCATGATTCCTGCTGTCTTAGAGAGTCTAGAAAGCAAGAGTGTGCTTCTTGCTCTAAAGCAGAGTGTGATCTATATATGAGAACTCTGCTGTGTGTTTCACTTCAGAAATGGAGTTAAATCCCAGGCTCTTAGTCTTCATACAAACAAGACTTCGTTTCAGGGAAGGGCAGTTATTTTACAGCTCAAACGAACTACATCGTTCACGAAGCTCATACGATTCTCATCTTAAATGACAAGCATTGGATGCTGGAGGACCTGTGTTTTGTATCAATTTCAGAGGCAGAGTTGGACTAGATATGGTCCGTATGTGTAGAAAACACCATTCTTTTGTTCTCAGCACACTCATGATTCCTGCTGTCTTTGAGAGTCTAGAAAGCAAGAGTGTGCTTCTTGCTCTAAAGTAAAGTGTGATCTATATATGACAACTCTGCTGTGTGTTTCACTTCAGAAATGGAGTTAAACCTCAGGCTCTGAGGCTTCCTACAAGCAACACTTCGTTTCAGGTAAGGGCAGTTATTTTACAGCTCAAATGAACTACATCGTTCACGAAGCTCACACGTTTCTCATCTTAAATGACAAGCATTGGATGTTAGAGGACCTGTGCTTTGAATCAATTTCAGAGGCAGAGTTGGACTAGATATGGTCCGTATGTGTAGGAAACACCGTTCTTTTGTTCTCAGCACACTCATGATTCCTGTGTCTTAGAGAGTCCAGAAAGCAAGAGTGTGCTTCTTGCTCTAAAGCAGAGTGTTATCTATGTATGAGAACTCTGCTGTGTGTTTCACTTCAGAAATAGAGTTAAATGCCAGGCTCTTAGTCTTCCTACAGGCAACACTTCGTTTCAGGTAAGGGCAGTTACTTTACTTCTCAAAGGAACTACATCGTTCACGAAGCTCAAACGTTTCTAATCTTAACTGGCAAGCATCGGATGTTATAGGACCAGTGCTTTGTATCAGTTTCAGAAGCAGAGTTGGACTCGATATGGCCCGAATGTGTAAGAAACACCGTTCTTTTGTTCTCAGCACACTCATGTTTCCTGCTGTCCTAGAGACTCTAGAAAGCAAGAGCGTGCTTCTTGCTATAAAGCAGAGTATGATCTATATATGACAACTCTGCTGTGTGTTTCACTTCAGAAATGGTGTTAAACCCCAGGCTCTGAGCCTTCCTATAAGCAACACTTTGTTTCAGGTAAGGGCAGTTACTTTACAGCTCAAACGAACTACATCGTTCACGAAGCTAACACGTTTCTAATCTTAACTGACAAGCATCGGATGTTATAGTAGCAGTGCTTTGTATCAGTTTCAGAAGCAGAGTTGGAATTGATATGGTCCGTATGTGTAGGAAACACCGTTCTTTTATTCTCAGCACACTCACGTTTCCTGCTGTATTAGAGAATCTAGAGAGCAAGAGGGTGCTTCTTGCTCTGAAGCAGAGTGTGATCTATATATGAGAACTCTGCTGTGTGTTTCACTTCAGAAATGGAGTTAAATCCCAGGCTCTGTGTCTTTCAACATGCAAGACTTCGTTTCAGGGAAGGGCAGTTACATTACAGCTCAAACGAACTACATCGTTCACGAAGCTCACACCTTTCTCATCTTAAATGACAAGCATTGGATGTTAGAGGACCTGTGTTTTGTATCAATTTCAGAGGCAGAGTTGGACTCGATAAGGCCCGAATGTGTAAGAAACCCCGTTCTTTTGTTCTCAGCACACTCATGTTTCCTGCAGTCCTAGAGACTCTAGAAAGCAAGAGCGTGCTTCTTGCTATAAAGCAGAATATGATCTATATATGACAACTCTGCTGTGGGTTTCAATTCAAAATGGAGTTAAACCCCAGGCTCTGAGTCTTCCTACAAGCAACACTTTGTTTTAGGTAAGGGCAGTTACTTTACAGCTCAAACGAACAACATCGTTCACGGAGCTCACACGTTTCTAATCTTAACTGACAAGCATCAGATGTTATAGGACCAGTGCTTTGTATCAGTTTCAGAATCAGATTTGGAATAGATATCGTCCGTATGTGTAGGAAACACGGTTCTTTTCTTCTCAGCACACTCACGTTTCCGGCTGTATTAGAGAATCTAGAGAGCAAGAGGGTGCTTCTTGCTCTGAAGCAGAGTGTGATCCATGGAGGAGAACTATGCTGTGTGTTTCCCTTCAGAAATGGAGTTAAATCCCAGGCTCTGTGTCTTTCAACATGCAAGACTTCGTTTCAGGTAAGGGCAGTCACTTTACAGCTCAAACGAACTACATCGTTCACGAATCTAACACGTTTCTCATCTTAACTGACAAGCATTGGATGTTAGAGGACCAGTGCTTTGTATCAATTTCAGAGGCAGAGTTGGACTAGATATGGTCCGTATGTGTAGGAAACACCGTTCTGTTGTTCTCAGCACACTCATGTTTCCTGCTGTCCTAGAGACTCTAGAAAGCAAGAGCGTGCTGCTTGCTATAAAGCAGAGTACGATCTATATATGACAACTCTGCTGTGTGTTTCACTTCTGAAATGGAGTTAAACCTCAGGCTCTGAGTCTTCCTACAAGTAACACTTCGTTTCAGGTAAGGGCAGTTATTTTACAGTTCAAACGAACTACATCGTTCACGAAGCTAACACGTTTCTAATCTTAACTGACATGCATTGGATGTTAGAGTAGCAGTGCTTTGTATCAGTTTCAGAAGCAGAGTTGGAATAGATATGGTCCGTATGTGTAGGAAACACCGTTCTTTTGTTCTCAGCACACTCACGTTTCCTGCTGTATTAGAGAATCTAGAGAGCAAAAGGGTGCTTCTTGCTCTGAAGCAGAGTGTGATCCATGGATGAGAACTATGCTGTTTGTTTCCCATCAGAAATGGAGTTAAATCCCAGGCTCTGTGTCTTTCAACATGCAAGACTTCGTTTCAGGGAAGGGCAGTTATTTTACAGCTCAAACGAACTACATCGTTCACGAAGCTCATACGTTTCTCATCTTAAATGACAAGCATTGGATGCTGGAGGACCTGTGCTTTGTATCAATTTCAGAGGCAGAGTTGGACTAGATATGGTCCGTATGTGTAGGAAACACCGTTCTTTTGTTCTCAGCACACTCATGATTCCTGCTGTCTTAGGGAGTCTAGAAAGCAAGAGTGTGCTTCTTGCTCTAAAGTAGAGTGTGATCTATATATGACAACTCTGCTGTGTGTTTCACTTCAGAAATGGAGTTAAACCTCAGGCTCTGAGTCTTCCTACAAGCAACACTTCGTTTCAGGTAAGGGCAGTTACTTTACAGCTCAAATGAACTAAATCGTTCACGAAGCTCACACGTTTCTCATCTTAAATGACAAGCATTGGATGTTAGAGGACCTGCGCTTTGTATCAATTTCAGAGGCAGAGTTGGACTAGATATGGTCCGTATGTGTAGGAAACACCGTTCTTTTGTTCTCAGCACACTCATGATTCCTGCTGTCTTAGGGAGTCTAGAAAGCAAGAGTGTGCTTCTTGCTCTAAAGTAGAGTGTGATCTATATATGACAACTCTGCTCTGTGTTTCACTTCAGAAATGGAGTTAAACCTCAGGCTCTGAGTCTTCCTACAAGCAACACTTCGTTTCAGGTAAGGGCAGTTACTTTACAGCTCAAACGAACTACATCGTTCACAAAGCTAACACGTTTCTAATCTTAACTGACAAGCATCGGATGTTATAGTAGCAGTGCTTTGTATCAGTTTCAGAAGCAGAGTTGGAATAGATATGGTCCGTATGTGTAGGAAACACCGTTCTTTTGTTCTCAGCACACTCACGTTTCCTGCTGTATTAGAGAATCTACAGAGCAAGAGGGTGCTTCTTGCTCTGAAGCAGAGTGTGATCCATGGATGAGAACTATGCTGTGTGTTTTCCTTCAGAAATGGAGTTAAATCCCAGGCTCTGTGTCTTCCAACACTCAAGACTTCGTTTCAGGTAAGGGCAGTCACTTTTAAGCTCAAACAAACTACATCCTTCACGAATCTAACACGTTTCTCATCTTAAGTGGCAAGCATTGGATGTTAGAGGACCAGTGCTTTGTATAAATTTCAGAGGCAGAGTTGGACTAGATATGGTCCGTATGTGTAGGAAACACCGTTCCTTTCTTCTCAGCACACTCATGATTCCTGCTGTCTTAGAGAGTCTAGAAAGCAAGAGTGTGCTTCTTGCTCTAAAGCAGAGTGTGATCTATATATGAGAACTCTGCTGTGTGTTTCACTTCAGAAATGGAGTTAAATCCCAGGCTCTTAGTCTTCCTACAAACAAGACTTCGTTTCAGGGAAGGGCAGTTACATTACAGCTCAAATGAACTACATCGTTCACGAAACTCACACGTTTCTCATCTTAAATGACAAGCATTGGATGTTAGAGGACCTGTGTTTTGTATAAATTTCAGAGGCAGAGTTGGACTAGGTATGGTCCATATGTGTAGGAAACACCGTTCTTTTGTTCTCAGCACACTCATGATTCCTGCTGTCTTAGAGAGTCTAGAAAGCAAGAGTGTGATTCTTGCTCTAAAGTAGAGTATGATCTATATATGCCAACTCTGCTGTGTGTTTCACTTCAGAAATGGAGTTAAACCCCAGGCTCTGAGTCTTCCTACAAGCAACACTTTGTTTTAGGTAAGGGCAGTTACTTTACAGCTCAAACGAACTACATCATTCACGGAGCTCACACGTTTCTAATGTTAACTGACAAGCATCGGATGTTATAGGACCAGTGCTTGTATCAGTTTCAGAATCAGAGTTGGAATAGATATGGTCCGTATGTGTAGGAAACACCGTTCTTTTGTTCTCAGCACACTCACGTTTCCTGCTGTATTAGAGAATCTAGAGAGCAAGAGGGTGCTTCTTGCTCTGAAGCAGAGTGTGATCCATGGATGAGAACTATGCTGTGTGTTTCCCTTCAGAAATGGAGTTAAATCCCAGGCTCTGTGTCTTTCAACATGCAAGACTTCATTTCAGGGAGGGCAGTCACTTTACAGCTCAAACGAACTACATCGTTCACGAAGCTCACACGTTTCTCATCTTAACTGACAAGCATTGGATGTTAGAGGACCAGTGCTTTGTATCAGTATCAGAAGTAGAGTTGGACTAGATATGGTCAGTATGTGTATGAATCACCGTTCATTGTTCCCAGCACACTCAAGTTTCCTGCTGTATTAGAGAATCTAGAAAGCAAGAGCGTGCTTCTTGCTCTGAAGCAGAGTGTGATCCTTGGAAGAGAACTATGCTTTGTGTTTCCCTTCAGAAATGGAGTTAAATCCCAGGCTCTGTGTCTTCCTACAATAAAGACTTCTTTTCAGGTAAGGGCAGTCACTTTTCAGCTCAAATGTAGTACATCCTTCACGAAGGTCACACGTTTCTCATCTTAACTGACAAGCATTGGATGTTAGAGGAACTGAGCTTTGTATCAATTTCAGAGGCAGAGTTGGACTAGATATGGTCCAAATGTGTAAGAAACACCGTTCTTTTGCTCTCAGCACACACATGTTTCCTGCTGTCTTAGAGATTCTAGAAAGCAAGACCGTCCTTCTTGCTTTAAAGCAGAGTGTGATGTATATATGAGAACCCGGCTGTGTGTTTCACTTCAGAAATGGAGTTAAACCCCAGGCTCTGAGTCTTCCCAAAAGAAAAACTTCGTTTCAGGAAAGGGCAGTTACTTACAGCTCAAAGGAACTACATCGTTCATGAAGCTCTCACGTTTCTCAACTTAACTGACAAGCATCGGATGTTAGTGGACCTGTGGTTTGTTTCAGTTCCACAAACAGAGTTGGACTAGATATGGTCCGTATGTGTAGGAAACACAGTTCTTTTTTTCTGAGCACAACCACATTTCCTGCTGTATTAGAGAATCTAGAAAGCAAGAGCGTGCTTCTTGCTCTAAAGCAGAGTCTGATCCATGGATGAGAACTCTGCTGTGTGTTTCACTTCAGAAATGGAGTTAAATCACAGGCTCTGAGGCTTCCTACAAACAAGACTTCGTTTCAGGGAAGGGCACTTACATTACACTCAAATGAACTACATCGTTCACGAAGCTCACACGTTTCTCATCTTAAATGACAAGCATTGGATGTTAGAGGACCTGTGCTTTGTATCCATTTCAGAGGCAGAGTTGGACTAGATATGGTCCGTATGTGTAGGAAACACCGTTCTTTTGTTCTCAGCACACTCATGATTCCTGCTGTCTTAGAGAGTCTAGAAAGCAAGAGTGTGCTTCTTGCTCTAAAGCAGAGTGTGATATATATATATGACAACTCTGCTGTGTGTTTAACTTCAGAAATGGAGTTAAAACTCAGGCTCTGAGGCTTCCTACAAGCAACACTTCGTTTCAGGTAAGGGCAGTTATTTTACAGTTCAAACGAACTACATCCTTCACGAATCTAACACGTTTCTCATCTTAACTGGCAAGCATTGGATGTTAGAGGACCAGTGCTTTGTATAAATTTCAGAGGCAGAGTTGGACTAGATATGGTCCGTATGTGTAGGAAACACCGTTCCTTTCTTCTCAGCACACTCATGATTCCTGCTGTCTTAGAGAGTCTAGAAAGCAAGAGTGTGCTTCTTGCTCTAAAGCAGAGTGTGATCTATATATGAGAACTCTGCTGTGTGTTTCACTTCAGAAATGGAGTTAAATCCCAGGCTCTTAGTCTTCCTACAAACAAGACTTCGTTTCAGGGAAGGGCAGTTACATTACAGCTCAAATGAACTACATCGTTCACGAAACTCACACGTTTCTCATCTTAAATGACAAGCATTGGATGTTAGAGGACCTGTGTTTTGTATAAATTTCAGAGGCAGAGTTGGACTAGGTATGGTCCATATGTGTAGGAAACACCGTTCTTTTGTTCTCAGCACACTCATGATTCCTGCTGTCTTAGAGAGTCTAGAAAGCAAGAGTGTGATTCTTGCTCTAAAGTAGAGTATGATCTATATATGCCAACTCTGCTGTGTGTTTCACTTCAGAAATGGAGTTAAACCCCAGGCTCTGAGTCTTCCTACAAGCAACACTTTGTTTTAGGTAAGGGCAGTTACTTTACAGCTCAAACGAACTACATCATTCACGGAGCTCACACGTTTCTAATGTTAACTGACAAGCATCGGATGTTATAGGACCAGTGCTTGTATCAGTTTCAGAATCAGAGTTGGAATAGATATGGTCCGTATGTGTAGGAAACACCGTTCTTTTGTTCTCAGCACACTCACGTTTCCTGCTGTATTAGAGAATCTAGAGAGCAAGAGGGTGCTTCTTGCTCTGAAGCAGAGTGTGATCCATGGATGAGAACTATGCTGTGTGTTTCCCTTCAGAAATGGAGTTAAATCCCAGGCTCTGTGTCTTTCAACATGCAAGACTTCGTTTCAGGGAGGGCAGTCACTTTACAGCTCAAACGAACTACATCGTTCACGAAGCTCACACGTTTCTCATCTTAACTGACAAGCATTGGATGTTAGAGGACCAGTGCTTTGTATCAGTATCAGAAGTAGAGTTGGACTAGATATGGTCAGTATGTGTATGAATCACCGTTCATTGTTCCCAGCACACTCAAGTTTCCTGCTGTATTAGAGAATCTAGAAAGCAAGAGCGTGCTTCTTGCTCTGAAGCAGAGTGTGATCCTTGGAAGAGAACTATGCTTTGTGTTTCCCTTCAGAAATGGAGTTAAATCCCAGGCTCTGTGTCTTCCTACAATAAAGACTTCTTTTCAGGTAAGGGCAGTCACTTTTCAGCTCAAATGTAGTACATCCTTCACGAAGGTCACACGTTTCTCATCTTAACTGACAAGCATTGGATGTTAGAGGAACTGAGCTTTGTATCAATTTCAGAGGCAGAGTTGGACTAGATATGGTCCAAATGTGTAAGAAACACCGTTCTTTTGCTCTCAGCACACACATGTTTCCTGCTGTCTTAGAGATTCTAGAAAGCAAGAGCGTCCTTCTTGCTTTAAAGCAGAGTGTGATGTATATATGAGAACCCGGCTGTGTGTTTCACTTCAGAAATGGAGTTAAACCCCAGGCTCTGAGTCTTCCCAAAAGAAAAACTTCGTTTCAGGAAAGGGCAGTTACTTACAGCTCAAAGGAACTACATCGTTCATGAAGCTCTCACGTTTCTCAACTTAACTGACAAGCATCGGATGTTAGTGGACCTGTGGTTTGTTTCAGTTCCACAAACAGAGTTGGACTAGATATGGTCCGTATGTGTAGGAAACACAGTTCTTTTTTTCTGAGCACAACCACATTTCCTGCTGTATTAGAGAATCTAGAAAGCAAGAGCGTGCTTCTTGCTCTAAAGCAGAGTCTGATCCATGGATGAGAACTCTGCTGTGTGTTTCACTTCAGAAATGGAGTTAAATCACAGGCTCTGAGGCTTCCTACAAACAAGACTTCGTTTCAGGGAAGGGCACTTACATTACACGCAAATGAACTACATCGTTCACGAAGCTCACACGTTTCTCATCTTAAATGACAAGCATTGGATGTTAGAGGACCTGTGCTTTGTATCCATTTCAGAGGCAGAGTTGGACTAGATATGGTCCGTATGTGTAGGAAACACCGTTCTTTTGTTCTCAGCACACTAATGATTCCTGCTGTCTTAGAGAGTCTAGAAAGCAAGAGTGTGCTTCTTGCTCTAAAGCAGAGTGTGATATATATATATGACAACTCTGCTGTGTGTTTAACTTCAGAAATGGAGTTAAAACTCAGGCTCTGAGGCTTCCTACAAGCAACACTTCGTTTCAGGTAAGGGCAGTTATTTTACAGTTCAAACGAACTACATCGTTCACGAAGCTAACACGTTTCTAATCTTAACTGACATGCATTGGATGTTAGAGTAGCAGTGCTTTGTATCAGTTTCAGAAGCAGAGTTGGAATAGATATGGTCCGTATGTGTAGGAAACACCGTTCTTTTGTTCTCAGCACACTCACGTTTCCTGCTGTATTAGAGAATCTAGAGAGCAAAAGGGTGCTTCTTGCTCTGAAGCAGAGTGTGATCCATGGATGAGAACTATGCTGTTTGTTTCCCATCAGAAATGGAGTTAAATCCCAGGCTCTGTGTCTTTCAACATGCAAGACTTCGTTTCAGGGAAGGGCAGTTACTTTAGAGCTCAAACGAACTACATCGTTCACGAAGCTCACACGTTTCTCATCTTAAATGACAAGAATTGGATGCTGGAGGACCTGTGCTTTGTATCAATTTCAGAGGCAGAGTTGGACTCGATATGGCCCGAATGTGTAAGAAACACCGTTCTATTTTTCTCAGCACACCCATGTTTCCTGCTGTCCTAGAGACTCTAGAAAGCAAGAGCGTGCTTCTTGCTCTAAAGCAGAGTATGATCTATATCTGACAACTCTGCTGTGTGTTTCACTTCAGAAATGGAGTTAAACCTCAGGCTCTGAGTCTTCCTACAAGCAACACTTCGTTTCAGGTAAGGGCAGTTACTTTACAGCTCAAATGAACTACATCGTTCACGAAGCTCACACGTTTCTCATCTTAAATGACAAGCATTGGATGTTAGAGGACCTGTGCTTTGTATCAATTTCAGAGGCAGAGTTGGACTAGATATGGTCCGTATGTGTAGGAAACACCGTTCTTTTGTTCTCAGCACACTCATGATTCCTGTGTCTTAGAGAGTCTAGAAAGCAAGAGTGTGCTTCTTGCTCTAAAGCAGAGTGTTATCTATATATGAGAACCCTGCTGTGTGTTTCAATTCAGAAATGGAGTTAAATCCCAGGCTCTTAGTCTTCCTACAGGCAACACTTCGTTTCAGGTAACGGCAGTTACTTTACTTCTCAAAGGAACTACATCGTTCACGAAGCTAACACGTTTCTAATCTTAACTGACAAACATCGGATGTTATAGTAGCAGTGCTTTGTATCAGTTTCAGAAGCAGAGTTGGAATAGATATGGTCCGTATGTGTAGGAAACACCGTTCTTTTATTCTCAGCACACCTACGTTTCATGCTGTATTAGAGAATCTAGAGAGCAAGAGGGTGCTTCTTGCTCTGAAGCAGAGTGTGATCTATATATGAGAACTCTGCTGTGTGTTTCACTTCAGAAATGGAGTTAAATCCCAGGCTCTGTGTCTTTCAACATGCAAGACTTCGTTTCAGGGAAGGGCAGTTACATTACAGCTCAAACGAACTACATCGTTCACGAAGCTCACACCTTTCTCATCTTAAATGACAAGCATTGGATGTTAGAGGACCTGTGTTTTGTATCAATTTCAGAGGCAGAGTTGGACTAGGTATGGTCCGTATGTGTAGGAAACACCGTTCTTTTGTTCTCAGCACACTCATGATTCCTGCCATCTTAGAGAGTCTAGAAAGCAAGAGTGTGCTTCTTGCTCTAAAGTAGAGTGTGATCTATATATGAGAACTCTGCTGTGTGTTTCACTACAGAAATGGAGTTAAATCCCAGGCTCTTAGTCTTCCTACAAACAAGACTTTGTTTTAGGGAAGGGCAGTTACTTTACAGCTCAAACGAACTACATCGTTCACGAAGCTCACAGGTTTCTCATCTTAAATGACAAGCATTGGATGCTGGAGGACCTGTGCTTTGTATCAATTTCAGAGGCAGAGTTGGACTAGATATGGTCCGTATGTGTAGGAAACACCGTTCTTTTGTTCTCAGCACACTCACGTTTCCTGCTGTATTAGAGAATCTAGAGAGCAAGAGGGTGCTGCTTGCTCTGAAGCAGAGTGTGATCTATATATGAGAACTCTGCTGTGTGTTTCACTTCAGAAATGGAGTTAAATCCCAGGCTCTGTGTCTTTCAACACGCAAGACTTCGTTTCAGGGAAGGGCAGTTACATTACAGCTCAAACGGACTACATCATTCACAAAGCTCACACCTCTCTCATCTTAAATGACAAGCATTGGATGTTAGAGGACCTGTGTTTTGTATCAATTTCAGAGGCAGAGTTGGACTCGATAAGGCCCGAATGTGTAAGAAACACCGTTCTTTTGTTCTCAGCACACTCATGTTTCCTGCAGTCCTAGAGACTCTAGAAAGCAAGAGCGTGATTCTTGCTATAAAGCAGAATATGATCTATATATGACAACTCTGCTGTGTGTTTCACTTCAAAATGGAGTTAAACCCCAGGCTCTGAGTCTTCCTACAAGCAACACTTTGTTTTAGGTAAGGGCAGTTACTTTACAGCTCAAATGAACAACATCATTCACGGAGCTCACACGTTTCTACTCTTAACTGACAAGCATCGGATGTTATAGGACCAGTGCTTTGTATCAGTTTCAGAATCAGATTTGGAATAGATATCGTCCATATGTGTAGGAAACACCGTTCTTTTGTTCTCAGCACACTCATGATTCCTGCTGTCTTAGAGAGTCTAGAAAGCAAAAGTGTGCTTCTTGCTCTAAAGTAGAGTGTGATCTATATATGACAACTCTGCTGTGTGTTTCAATTCAGAAATGGAGTTAAACCTCAGGCTCTGAGTCTTCCTACAAGCAACACTTCCTTTCAAGTAAGGGCAGTTACTTTACAGCTCAAATGAACTACATCGTTCACGAAGCTCACACGTTTCTCATCTTAAAAGACAAGGATTGGATGTTAGAGGACCTGTGCTTTGTATCAATTTCAGAGGCAGAGTTGGACTAGATATGGTCCGTATGTGTAGGAAACACCGTTCTTTTGTTCTCAGCACACTCATGATTCCTGCTGTCTTAGAGAGTCTAGAAAGCAAGAGTGTGGTTCTTGCTCTAAAGTAGAGTGTGATCCATATATGAGAACTCTGCTGTGTGTTTCACTTCAGAAATGGAGTTAAATCCCAGGCTCTTAGTCTTCCTACAGGCAACACTTCGTTTCAGGTAAGGGCAGTTACTTTACTTCTCAAAGGAACTACATCGTTCACGAAGCTCAAACGTTTCTAATCTTAACTGGCAAGCATCGGATGTTATAGGACCAGTGCTTTGTATCAGTTTCAGAAGCAGAGTTGGACTCGATATGGCCCGAATGTGTAAGAAACACCGTTCTTTTGTTCTCAGCACACTCATGTTTCCTGCTGTCCTAGAGACTCTAGAAAGCAAGAGCGTGCTTCTTGCTATAAAGCAGAGTATGATCTATATATGACAACTCTGCTGTGTGTTTCACTTCAGAAATGGTGTTAAACCCCAGGCTCTGAGCCTTCCTATAAGCAACACTTTGTTTCAGGTAAGGGCAGTTACTTTACAGCTCAAACGAACTACATCGTTCACGAAGCTAACACGTTTCTAATCTTAACTGACAAGCATCGGATGTTATAGTAGCAGTGCTTTGTATCAGTTTCAGAAGCAGAGTTGGAATTGATATGGTCCGTATGTGTAGGAAACACCGTTCTTTTGTCGTCAGCACACTCACGTTTCCTGCTGTATTAGAGAATCTAGAGAGCAAGAGGGTGCTTCTTGCTCTGAAGCAGAGTGTGATCTATATATGAGAACTCTGCTGTGTGTTTCACTTCAGAAATGGAGTTAAATCCCAGGCTCTGTGTCTTTCAACATGCAAGACATCGTTTCAGGGAAGGGCAGTTACATTACAGCTCAAACGAACTACATCGTTCACGAAGCTCACACCTTTCTCATCTTAAATGACAAGCATTGGATGTTAGAGGACCTGTGTTTTGTATCAATTTCAGAGGCAGAGTTGGACTCGATAAGGCCCGAATGTGTAAGAAACCCCGTTCTTTTGTTCTCAGCACACTCATGTTTCCTGCAGTCCTAGAGACTCTAGAAAGCAAGAGCGTGCTTCTTGCTATAAAGCAGAATATGATCTATATATGACAACTCTGCTGTGGGTTTCACTTCAAAATGGAGTTAAACCCCAGGCTCTGAGTCTTCCTACAAGCAACACTTTGTTTTAGGTAAGGGCAGTTACTTTACAGCTCAAACGAACAACATCGTTCACGGAGCTCACACGTTTCTAATCTTAACTGACAAGCATCAGATGTTATAGGACCAGTGCTTTGTATCAGTTTCAGAATCAGATTTGGAATAGATATCGTCCGTATGTGTAGGAAACACGGTTCTTTTCTTCTCAGCACACTCACGTTTCCGGCTGTATTAGAGAATCTAGAGAGCAAAAGGGTGCTTCTTGCTCTGAAGCAGAGTGTGATCCATGGATGAGAACTATGCTGTTTGTTTCCCATCAGAAATGGAGTTAAATCCCAGGCTCTGTGTCTTTCAACATGCAAGACTTCGTTTCAGGGAAGGGCAGTTATTTTACAGCTCAAACGAACTACATCGTTCACGAAGCTCATACGTTTCTCATCTTAAATGACAAGCATTGGATGCTGGAGGACCTGTGCTTTGTATCAATTTCAGAGGCAGAGTTGGACTAGATATGGTCCGTATGTGTAGGAAACACCGTTCTTTTCTTCTCAGCACACTCATGATTCCTGCTGTCTTAGAGAGTCTAGAAAGCAAGAGTGTGCTTCTTGCTCTAAAGCAGAGTGTGATCTATATATGAGAACTCTGCTGTGTGTTTCACTTCAGAAATGGAGTTAAATCCCAGGCTCTTAGTCTTCCTACAAACAAGACTTCGTTTCAGGGAAGGGCAGTTACTTTACAGCTCAAACGAACTACATCGTTCACGAAGCTCACAGGTTTCTCATCTTAAATGACAAGCATTGGATGCTGGAGGACCTGTCCTTTGTATAAATTTCAGAAGCAGAGTTGGACACGATATGGCCCGAATGTGTAGGAAACACCGTTCTATTGTTATCAGCACACTCATATTTCCTGCTGTCCTAGAGACTCTAGAAAGCAAGAGCGAGCTTCTTGCTATAAAGCAGAGTATGATCTATATATGACAACTCTGCTGTGTGTTTCACTTCAGAAATGGAGTTAAACATCAGGCTCTGAGTCTTCCTACAAGCAACACTTCCTTTCAGGTAAGGGCAGTTACTTTACAGCTCAAATGAACTACATCGTTCACGAAGCTCACATGTTTCTCATCTTAAATGACAAGCATTGGATGCTGGAGGACCTCTGCTTTGTATCAATTTCAGAGGCAGAGTTGGACTAGATATCGTCTGTATGTGTAGGAAACACCGTTCTTTTGTTCTCAGCACACTCATGATTCCTGCTGTCTTAGAGAGTCTAGAAAGCAAGAGTGTGCTTCTTGCTCTAAAGTAGAGTGTGATCTATATATGAGAACTCTGCTGTGTGTTTCACTTCAGAAATGGAGTTAAATCCCAGGCTCTTAGTCTTCCTACAAACAACACTTCGTTTCAGGTAAGGGCAGTTACTTTACAGCTCAAACGAACTACATCGTTCACGAAGCTAACACGTTTCTAATCTTAACTGACAAGCATTGGATGTTAGAGTAGCAGTGCTTTGTATCAGTTTCAGAAGCAGAGTTGGAATAGATATGGTCCATATGTGTAGGAAACACCGTTCTTTTGTTCTCAGCACACTCACGTTTCCTGCTGTATTAGAGAATCTAGAGAGCAAGAGGGTGCTTCTTGCTCTGAAGCAGAGTGTGATCCATGGATGAGAACTATGCTGTTTGTTTCCCATCAGAAATGGAGTTAAATCCCAGGCTCTGTGTCTTTCAACATGCAAGACTTCGTTTCAGGGAAGGGCAGTTACTTTACAGCTCAAACGAACTACATCGTTCACGAAGCTCACACGTTTCTCATCTTAAATGACAAGCATTGGATGCTGGAGGACCTGTGCTTTGTATCAATTTCAGAGGCAGAGTTGGACTCGATATGGCCCGAATGTGTAAGAAACACCGTTCTATTGTTCTCAGCACACCCATGTTTCCTGCTGTCCAAGAGATTCTAGAAAGCAAGAGCGTGCTTCTTGCTCTAAAGCAGAGTATGATCTATATCTGACAACTCTGCTGTCTGTTTCACTTCAGAAATGGAGTTAAACCTCAGGCTCTTAGTCTTCCTACAGGCAACACTTCGTTTCAGGTAAGGGCAGTTACTTTACTTCTCAAAGGAACTACATCGTTCACGAAGCTAACACGTTTCTAATCTTAACTGACAAACATCGGATGTTATAGTAGCAGTGCTTTGTATCAGTTTCAGAAGCAGAGTTGGAATAGATATGGTCCGTATGTGTAGGAAACACCGTTCTTTTGTTCTCAGCACACCTACGTTTCCTGCTGTATTAGAGAATCTAGAGAGCAAGAGGGTGCTTCTTGCTCTGAAGCAGAGTGTGATCTATATATGAGAACTCTGCTGTGTGTGTCACTTCAGAAATGGAGTTAAATCCCAGGCTCTGTGTCTTTCAACATGCAAGACTTCGTTTCAGGGAAGGGCAGTTACATTACAGCTCAAACGAACTACATAGTTCACGAAGCTCACACCTTTCTCATCTTAAATGACAAGCATTGGATGTTAGAGGACCTGTGTTTTGTATCAATTTCAGAGGCAGAGTTGGACTAGATATGGTCCGTATGTGTAGGAAACACTGTTCTTTTGTTCTCAGCACACTCATGATTCCTGCCGTCTTAGAGAGTCTAGAAAGCCAGAGTGTGCTTCTTGCTCTAAAGTAGAGTGTGATCTATATAATAGAACTCTGCTGTGTGTTTCACTTCAGAAATGGAGTTAAATCCCAGGCTCTTAGTCTTCCTACAAACAAGACTTTGTTTTAGGGAAGGGCAGTTACTTTACAGCTCAAACGAACTACATCGTTCACGAAGCTCACAGGTTTCTCATCTTAAATGACAAGCATTGGATGCTGGAGGACCTGTCCTTTGTATAAATTTCAGAAGCAGAGTTGGACACGATATGGCCCGAATGTGTAGGAAACACCGTTCTATTGTTATCAGCACACTCATATTTCCTGCTGTCCTAGAGACTCTAGAAAGCAAGAGCGTGCTTCTTGCTATAAAGCAGAGTATGATCTATATATGACAACTCTGCTGTGTGATTCACTTCAGAAATGGAGTTAAACCTCAGGCTCTGAGTCTTCCTACAAGCAACACTTCATTTCATGTAAGGGCAGTTACTTTACAGCTCAAATGAACTAAATCGTTCACGAAGCTCACACGTTTCTCATCTTAAATGACAAGCATTGGATGTTAGAGGACCTGTGCTTTGTATCAATTTCAGAGGCAGAGTTGGACTAGATATGGTCCGTATGTGTAGGAAACACCGTTCTTTTGTTCTCAGCACAGTCATGATTCCTGCTGTCTTAGAGAGTCTAGAAAGCAAGAGTGTGCTTCTTGCTCTAAAGCAGAGTGTGATCTATATATGAGAACTCTGCTGTGTGTTTCACTTCAGAAATGGAGTTAAATCCCAGGCTCTTAGTCTTCATACAAACAAGACTTCGTTTCAGGTAAGGGCAGTTACTTTACTTCTCAAAAAAACTACATCGTTCACGAAGCTCAAACGTTTCTAATCTTAACTGGCAAGCATCGGATGGTATAGGACCAGTGCTTTGTATCAGTTTCAGAAGCAGAGTTGGACTCGATATGGCCCGAATGTGTAAGAAACACCGTTCTTTTGTTCTCAGAACACTCATGTTTCCTGCTGTCCTAGAGACTCTAGAAAGCAAGAGCGTGCTTCTTGCTATAAAGCAGAGTATGATCTATATATGACAACTCTGCTGTGTGTTTCACTTCAGAAATGGTGTTAAACCCCAGGCTCTGAGCCTTCCTACAAGCAACACTTTGTTTCAGGTAAGGGCAGTTACTTTACAGCTCAAATGAACTACATCGTTCACGAAGCTCACACGTTTCTCATCTTAAATGACAAGCATTGGATGTTAGAGGACCTGTGCTTTGTATGAATTTCAGAGGCAGAGTTGGACTAGATATGGTCCGTATGTGTAGGAAACACCGTTCTTTTGTTCTCAGCACACTCATGATTCCTGTGTCTTAGAGAGTCTAGAAAGCAAGAGTGTGCTTCTTGCTCTAAAGTAGAGTGTGATCTATATATGACAACTCTGCTGTGTGTTTCACTTCAGAAATGGAGTTAAACCTCAGGCTCTGAGTCTTCCTACAAGCAACACTTCATTTCAGATAAGGGCAGTTACTTTACAGCTCAAATGAACTAAATCGTTCACGAAGCTCACTCGTTTCTCATCTTAAATGACAAGCATTGGATGTTAGAGGACCTGTGCTTTGTATCAATTTCAGAGGCAGAGTTGGACTAGATATGGTCCGTATTTGAAGGAAACACCGTTCTTTTGTTCTCAGCACACTCATGATTCCTGTGTCTTAGAGAGTCTAGAAAGCAAGAGTGTGCTTCTTGCTCTAAAGCAGAGTGTTATCTATATATGAGAACTCTGCTGTGTGTTTCACTTCAGAAATGGAGTTAAATCCCAGGCTCTTAGACTTCCTACAGGCAACACTTCATTTCAGGTAAGGGCAGTTACTTTACTTCTCAAAGGAACTACATCGTTCACGAAGCTAACACGTTTCTAATCTTAACTGACATCGGATGTTATAGTAGCAGTGCTTTGTATCAGTTTCAGAAGCAGAGTTGGAATAGATATGGTCCGTATGTGTAGGAAACACTGTTCTTTTGTTCTCAGCACACCTACATTTCCTGCTGTATTAGAGAATCTAGAGAGCAAGAGGGTGCTTCTTGCTCTGAAGCAGAGTGTGATCTATATATGAGAACTCTGCTGTGTGTTTCAGTTCAGAAATGGAGTTAAATCCCAGGCTCTGTGTCTTTCAACATGCAAGACTTCGTTTCAGGGAAGGGCAGTTACTTTACAGCTCAAACGAACTACATCGTTCACGAAGCTCACAGGTTTCTCATCTTAAATGACAAGCATTGGATGCTGGAGGACCTGTCCTTTGTATAAATTTCAGAAGCAGAGTTGGACACGATATGGCCCGAATGTGTAAGAAACACCGTTCTATTGTTATCAGCACACTCATATTTCCTGCTGTCCTAGAGACTCTAGAAAGCAAGAGCGTGCTTCTTGCTATAAAGCAGAGTATGATCTATATATGACAACTCTGCTGTGTGTTTCACTTCAGAAATGGAGTTAAACCTCAGCCTCTGAGTCTTCCTACAAGCAACACTTCATTTCATGTAAGGGCAGTTACTTTACAGCTCAAATGAACTACATCGTTCACGAAGCTCACACGTTTCTCATCTTAAATGACAAGCATTGGATGTTAGAGGACCTGTGCTTTGTATCAATTTCAGAGGCAGAGTTGGACTAGATATGGTCCGTATGTGTAGGAAACACCGTTCTTTTGTTCTCAGCACACTCATGATTCCTGCTGTCTTAGAGAGTCTAGAAAGCAAGAGTGTGCTTCTTGCTCTAAAGCAGAGTGTGATCTATATATGAGAACTCTGCTGTGTGTTTCACTTCAGAAATGGAGTTAAATCCCAGGCTCTTAGTCTTCATACAAACAAGACTTCGTTTCAGGGAAGGGCAGTTATTTTACAGCTCAAACGAACTACATCGTTCACGAAGCTCATACGATTCTCATCTTAAATGACAAGCATTGGATGCTGGAGGACCTGTGTTTTGTATCAATTTCAGAGGCAGAGTTGGACTAGATATGGTCCGTATGTGTAGAAAACACCATTCTTTTGTTCTCAGCACACTCATGATTCCTGCTGTCTTTGAGAGTCTAGAAAGCAAGAGTGTGCTTCTTGCTCTAAAGTAAAGTGTGATCTATATATGACAACTCTGCTGTGTGTTTCACTTCAGAAATGGAGTTAAACCTCAGGCTCTGAGGCTTCCTACAAGCAACACTTCGTTTCAGGTAAGGGCAGTTATTTTACAGCTCAAATGAACTACATCGTTCACGAAGCTCACACGTTTCTCATCTTAAATGACAAGCATTGGATGTTAGAGGACCTGTGCTTTGAATCAATTTCAGAGGCAGAGTTGGACTAGATATGGTCCGTATGTGTAGGAAACACCGTTCTTTTGTTCTCAGCACACTCATGATTCCTGTGTCTTAGAGAGTCCAGAAAGCAAGAGTGTGCTTCTTGCTCTAAAGCAGAGTGTTATCTATGTATGAGAACTCTGCTGTGTGTTTCACTTCAGAAATAGAGTTAAATGCCAGGCTCTTAGTCTTCCTACAGGCAACACTTCGTTTCAGGTAAGGGCAGTTACTTTACTTCTCAAAGGAACTACATCGTTCACGAAGCTCAAACGTTTCTAATCTTAACTGGCAAGCATCGGATGTTATAGGACCAGTGCTTTGTATCAGTTTCAGAAGCAGAGTTGGACTCGATATGGCCCGAATGTGTAAGAAACACCGTTCTTTTGTTCTCAGCACACTCATGTTTCCTGCTGTCCTAGAGACTCTAGAAAGCAAGAGCGTGCTTCTTGCTATAAAGCAGAGTATGATCTATATATGACAACTCTGCTGTGTGTTTCACTTCAGAAATGGTGTTAAACCCCAGGCTCTGAGCCTTCCTATAAGCAACACTTTGTTTCAGGTAAGGGCAGTTACTTTACAGCTCAAACGAACTACATCGTTCACGAAGCTAACACGTTTCTAATCTTAACTGACAAGCATCGGATGTTATAGTAGCAGTGCTTTGTATCAGTTTCAGAAGCAGAGTTGGAATTGATATGGTCCGTATGTGTAGGAAACACCGTTCTTTTGTTCTCAGCACACTCACGTTTCCTGCTGTATTAGAGAATCTAGAGAGCAAGAGGGTGCTTCTTGCTCTGAAGCAGAGTGTGATCTATATATGAGAACTCTGCTGTGTGTTTCACTTCAGAAATGGAGTTAAATCCCAGGCTCTGTGTCTTTCAACATGCAAGACTTCGTTTCAGGGAAGGGCAGTTACATTACAGCTCAAACGAACTACATCGTTCACGAAGCTCACACCTTTCTCATCTTAAATGACAAGCATTGGATGTTAGAGGACCTGTGTTTTGTATCAATTTCAGAGGCAGAGTTGGACTCGATAAGGCCCGAATGTGTAAGAAACCCCGTTCTTTTGTTCTCAGCACACTCATGTTTCCTGCAGTCCTAGAGACTCTAGAAAGCAAGAGCGTGCTTCTTGCTATAAAGCAGAATATGATCTATATATGACAACTCTGCTGTGGGTTTCAATTCAAAATGGAGTTAAACCCCAGGCTCTGAGTCTTCCTACAAGCAACACTTTGTTTTAGGTAAGGGCAGTTACTTTACAGCTCAAACGAACAACATCGTTCACGGAGCTCACACGTTTCTAATCTTAACTGACAAGCATCAGATGTTATAGGACCAGTGCTTTGTATCAGTTTCAGAATCAGATTTGGAATAGATATCGTCCGTATGTGTAGGAAACACGGTTCTTTTCTTCTCAGCACACTCACGTTTCCGGCTGTATTAGAGAATCTAGAGAGCAAGAGGGTGCTTCTTGCTCTGAAGCAGAGTGTGATCCATGGAGGAGAACTATGCTGTGTGTTTCCCTTCAGAAATGGAGTTAAATCCCAGGCTCTGTGTCTTTCAACATGCAAGACTTCGTTTCAGGTAAGGGCAGTCACTTTACAGCTCAAACGAACTACATCGTTCACGAATCTAACACGTTTCTCATCTTAACTGACAAGCATTGGATGTTAGAGGACCAGTGCTTTGTATCAATTTCAGAGGCAGAGTTGGACTAGATATGGTCCGTATGTGTAGGAAACACCGTTCTGTTGTTCTCAGCACACTCATGTTTCCTGCTGTCCTAGAGACTCTAGAAAGCAAGAGCGTGCTGCTTGCTATAAAGCAGAGTACGATCTATATATGACAACTCTGCTGTGTGTTTCACTTCTGAAATGGAGTTAAACCTCAGGCTCTGAGTCTTCCTACAAGTAACACTTCGTTTCAGGTAAGGGCAGTTATTTTACAGTTCAAACGAACTACATCGTTCACGAAGCTAACACGTTTCTAATCTTAACTGACATGCATTGGATGTTAGAGTAGCAGTGCTTTGTATCAGTTTCAGAAGCAGAGTTGGAATAGATATGGTCCGTATGTGTAGGAAACACCGTTCTTTTGTTCTCAGCACACTCACGTTTCCTGCTGTATTAGAGAATCTAGAGAGCAAAAGGGTGCTTCTTGCTCTGAAGCAGAGTGTGATCCATGGATGAGAACTATGCTGTTTGTTTCCCATCAGAAATGGAGTTAAATCCCAGGCTCTGTGTCTTTCAACATGCAAGACTTCGTTTCAGGGAAGGGCAGTTATTTTACAGCTCAAACGAACTACATCGTTCACGAAGCTCATACGTTTCTCATCTTAAATGACAAGCATTGGATGCTGGAGGACCTGTGCTTTGTATCAATTTCAGAGGCAGAGTTGGACTAGATATGGTCCGTATGTGTAGGAAACACCGTTCTTTTGTTCTCAGCACACTCATGATTCCTGCTGTCTTAGGGAGTCTAGAAAGCAAGAGTGTGCTTCTTGCTCTAAAGTAGAGTGTGATCTATATATGACAACTCTGCTGTGTGTTTCACTTCAGAAATGGAGTTAAACCTCAGGCTCTGAGTCTTCCTACAAGCAACACTTCGTTTCAGGTAAGGGCAGTTACTTTACAGCTCAAATGAACTAAATCGTTCACGAAGCTCACACGTTTCTCATCTTAAATGACAAGCATTGGATGTTAGAGGACCTGCGCTTTGTATCAATTTCAGAGGCAGAGTTGGACTAGATATGGTCCGTATGTGTAGGAAACACCGTTCTTTTGTTCTCAGCACACTCATGATTCCTGCTGTCTTAGGGAGTCTAGAAAGCAAGAGTGTGCTTCTTGCTCTAAAGTAGAGTGTGATCTATATATGACAACTCTGCTCTGTGTTTCACTTCAGAAATGGAGTTAAACCTCAGGCTCTGAGTCTTCCTACAAGCAACACTTCGTTTCAGGTAAGGGCAGTTACTTTACAGCTCAAACGAACTACATCGTTCACAAAGCTAACACGTTTCTAATCTTAACTGACAAGCATCGGATGTTATAGTAGCAGTGCTTTGTATCAGTTTCAGAAGCAGAGTTGGAATAGATATGGTCCGTATGTGTAGGAAACACCGTTCTTTTGTTCTCAGCACACTCACGTTTCCTGCTGTATTAGAGAATCTACAGAGCAAGAGGGTGCTTCTTGCTCTGAAGCAGAGTGTGATCCATGGATGAGAACTATGCTGTGTGTTTTCCTTCAGAAATGGAGTTAAATCCCAGGCTCTGTGTCTTCCAACACTCAAGACTTCGTTTCAGGTAAGGGCAGTCACTTTTAAGCTCAAACAAACTACATCCTTCACGAATCTAACACGTTTCTCATCTTAAGTGGCAAGCATTGGATGTTAGAGGACCAGTGCTTTGTATAAATTTCAGAGGCAGAGTTGGACTAGATATGGTCCGTATGTGTAGGAAACACCGTTCCTTTCTTCTCAGCACACTCATGATTCCTGCTGTCTTAGAGAGTCTAGAAAGCAAGAGTGTGCTTCTTGCTCTAAAGCAGAGTGTGATCTATATATGAGAACTCTGCTGTGTGTTTCACTTCAGAAATGGAGTTAAATCCCAGGCTCTTAGTCTTCCTACAAACAAGACTTCGTTTCAGGGAAGGGCAGTTACATTACAGCTCAAATGAACTACATCGTTCACGAAACTCACACGTTTCTCATCTTAAATGACAAGCATTGGATGTTAGAGGACCTGTGTTTTGTATAAATTTCAGAGGCAGAGTTGGACTAGGTATGGTCCATATGTGTAGGAAACACCGTTCTTTTGTTCTCAGCACACTCATGATTCCTGCTGTCTTAGAGAGTCTAGAAAGCAAGAGTGTGATTCTTGCTCTAAAGTAGAGTATGATCTATATATGCCAACTCTGCTGTGTGTTTCACTTCAGAAATGGAGTTAAACCCCAGGCTCTGAGTCTTCCTACAAGCAACACTTTGTTTTAGGTAAGGGCAGTTACTTTACAGCTCAAACGAACTACATCATTCACGGAGCTCACACGTTTCTAATGTTAACTGACAAGCATCGGATGTTATAGGACCAGTGCTTGTATCAGTTTCAGAATCAGAGTTGGAATAGATATGGTCCGTATGTGTAGGAAACACCGTTCTTTTGTTCTCAGCACACTCACGTTTCCTGCTGTATTAGAGAATCTAGAGAGCAAGAGGGTGCTTCTTGCTCTGAAGCAGAGTGTGATCCATGGATGAGAACTATGCTGTGTGTTTCCCTTCAGAAATGGAGTTAAATCCCAGGCTCTGTGTCTTTCAACATGCAAGACTTCGTTTCAGGGAGGGCAGTCACTTTACAGCTCAAACGAACTACATCGTTCACGAAGCTCACACGTTTCTCATCTTAACTGACAAGCATTGGATGTTAGAGGACCAGTGCTTTGTATCAGTATCAGAAGTAGAGTTGGACTAGATATGGTCAGTATGTGTATGAATCACCGTTCATTGTTCCCAGCACACTCAAGTTTCCTGCTGTATTAGAGAATCTAGAAAGCAAGAGCGTGCTTCTTGCTCTGAAGCAGAGTGTGATCCTTGGAAGAGAACTATGCTTTGTGTTTCCCTTCAGAAATGGAGTTAAATCCCAGGCTCTGTGTCTTCCTACAATAAAGACTTCTTTTCAGGTAAGGGCAGTCACTTTTCAGCTCAAATGTAGTACATCCTTCACAAAGGTCACACGTTTCTCATCTTAACTGACAAGCATTGGATGTTAGAGGAACTGAGCTTTGTATCAATTTCAGAGGCAGAGTTGGACTAGATATGGTCCAAATGTGTAAGAAACACCGTTCTTTTGCTCTCAGCACACACATGTTTCCTGCTGTCTTAGAGATTCTAGAAAGCAAGAGCGTCCTTCTTGCTTTAAAGCAGAGTGTGATGTATATATGAGAACCCGGCTGTGTGTTTCACTTCAGAAATGGAGTTAAACCCCAGGCTCTGAGTCTTCCCAAAAGAAAAACTTCGTTTCAGGAAAGGGCAGTTACTTACAGCTCAAAGGAACTACATCGTTCATGAAGCTCTCACGTTTCTCAACTTAACTGACAAGCATCGGATGTTAGTGGACCTGTGGTTTGTTTCAGTTCCACAAACAGAGTTGGACTAGATATGGTCCGTATGTGTAGGAAACACAGTTCTTTTTTTCTGAGCACAACCACATTTCCTGCTGTATTAGAGAATCTAGAAAGCAAGAGCGTGCTTCTTGCTCTAAAGCAGAGTCTGATCCATGGATGAGAACTCTGCTGTGTGTTTCACTTCAGAAATGGAGTTAAATCACAGGCTCTGAGGCTTCCTACAAACAAGACTTCGTTTCAGGGAAGGGCACTTACATTACACTCAAATGAACTACATCGTTCACGAAGCTCACACGTTTCTCATCTTAAATGACAAGCATTGGATGTTAGAGGACCTGTGCTTTGTATCCATTTCAGAGGCAGAGTTGGACTAGATATGGTCCGTATGTGTAGGAAACACCGTTCTTTTGTTCTCAGCACACTCATGATTCCTGCTGTCTTAGAGAGTCTAGAAAGCAAGAGTGTGCTTCTTGCTCTAAAGCAGAGTGTGATATATATATATGACAACTCTGCTGTGTGTTTAACTTCAGAAATGGAGTTAAAACTCAGGCTCTGAGGCTTCCTACAAGCAACACTTCGTTTCAGGTAAGGGCAGTTATTTTACAGTTCAAACGAACTACATCGTTCACGAAGCTAACACGTTTCTAATCTTAACTGACATGCATTGGATGTTAGAGTAGCAGTGCTTTGTATCAGTTTCAGAAGCAGAGTTGGAATAGATATGGTCCGTATGTGTAGGAAACACCGTTCTTTTGTTCTCAGCACACTCACGTTTCCTGCTGTATTAGAGAATCTAGAGAGCAAAAGGGTGCTTCTTGCTCTGAAGCAGAGTGTGATCCATGGATGAGAACTATGCTGTTTGTTTCCCATCAGAAATGGAGTTAAATCCCAGGCTCTGTGTCTTTCAACATGCAAGACTTCGTTTCAGGGAAGGGCAGTTACTTTAGAGCTCAAACGAACTACATCGTTCACGAAGCTCACACGTTTCTCATCTTAAATGACAAGAATTGGATGCTGGAGGACCTGTGCTTTGTATCAATTTCAGAGGCAGAGTTGGACTCGATATGGCCCGAATGTGTAAGAAACACCGTTCTATTTTTCTCAGCACACCCATGTTTCCTGCTGTCCTAGAGACTCTAGAAAGCAAGAGCGTGCTTCTTGCTCTAAAGCAGAGTATGATCTATATCTGACAACTCTGCTGTGTGTTTCACTTCAGAAATGGAGTTAAACCTCAGGCTCTGAGTCTTCCTACAAGCAACACTTCGTTTCAGGTAAGGGCAGTTACTTTACAGCTCAAATGAACTACATCGTTCACGAAGCTCACACGTTTCTCATCTTAAATGACAAGCATTGGATGTTAGAGGACCTGTGCTTTGTATCAATTTCAGAGGCAGAGTTGGACTAGATATGGTCCGTATGTGTAGGAAACACCGTTCTTTTGTTCTCAGCACACTCATGATTCCTGTGTCTTAGAGAGTCTAGAAAGCAAGAGTGTGCTTCTTGCTCTAAAGCAGAGTGTTATCTATATATGAGAACCCTGCTGTGTGTTTCAATTCAGAAATGGAGTTAAATCCCAGGCTCTTAGTCTTCCTACAGGCAACACTTCGTTTCAGGTAACGGCAGTTACTTTACTTCTCAAAGGAACTACATCGTTCACGAAGCTAACACGTTTCTAATCTTAACTGACAAACATCGGATGTTATAGTAGCAGTGCTTTGTATCAGTTTCAGAAGCAGAGTTGGAATAGATATGGTCCGTATGTGTAGGAAACACCGTTCTTTTATTCTCAGCACACCTACGTTTCATGCTGTATTAGAGAATCTAGAGAGCAAGAGGGTGCTTCTTGCTCTGAAGCAGAGTGTGATCTATATATGAGAACTCTGCTGTGTGTTTCACTTCAGAAATGGAGTTAAATCCCAGGCTCTGTGTCTTTCAACATGCAAGACTTCGTTTCAGGGAAGGGCAGTTACATTACAGCTCAAACGAACTACATCGTTCACGAAGCTCACACCTTTCTCATCTTAAATGACAAGCATTGGATGTTAGAGGACCTGTGTTTTGTATCAATTTCAGAGGCAGAGTTGGACTAGGTATGGTCCGTATGTGTAGGAAACACCGTTCTTTTGTTCTCAGCACACTCATGATTCCTGCCATCTTAGAGAGTCTAGAAAGCAAGAGTGTGCTTCTTGCTCTAAAGTAGAGTGTGATCTATATATGAGAACTCTGCTGTGTGTTTCACTACAGAAATGGAGTTAAATCCCAGGCTCTTAGTCTTCCTACAAACAAGACTTTGTTTTAGGGAAGGGCAGTTACTTTACAGCTCAAACGAACTACATCGTTCACGAAGCTCACAGGTTTCTCATCTTAAATGACAAGCATTGGATGCTGGAGGACCTGTGCTTTGTATCAATTTCAGAGGCAGAGTTGGACTAGATATGGTCCGTATGTGTAGGAAACACCGTTCTTTTGTTCTCAGCACACTCACGTTTCCTGCTGTATTAGAGAATCTAGAGAGCAAGAGGGTGCTGCTTGCTCTGAAGCAGAGTGTGATCTATATATGAGAACTCTGCTGTGTGTTTCACTTCAGAAATGGAGTTAAATCCCAGGCTCTGTGTCTTTCAACACGCAAGACTTCGTTTCAGGGAAGGGCAGTTACATTACAGCTCAAACGGACTACATCGTTCACAAAGCTCACACCTCTCTCATCTTAAATGACAAGCATTGGATGTTAGAGGACCTGTGTTTTGTATCAATTTCAGAGGCAGAGTTGGACTCGATAAGGCCCGAATGTGTAAGAAACACCGTTCTTTTGTTCTCAGCACACTCATGTTTCCTGCAGTCCTAGAGACTCTAGAAAGCAAGAGCGTGATTCTTGCTATAAAGCAGAATATGATCTATATATGACAACTCTGCTGTGTGTTTCACTTCAAAATGGAGTTAAACCCCAGGCTCTGAGTCTTCCTACAAGCAACACTTTGTTTTAGGTAAGGGCAGTTACTTTACAGCTCAAATGAACAACATCATTCACGGAGCTCACACGTTTCTACTCTTAACTGACAAGCATCGGATGTTATAGGACCAGTGCTTTGTATCAGTTTCAGAATCAGATTTGGAATAGATATCGTCCATATGTGTAGGAAACACCGTTCTTTTGTTCTCAGCACACTCATGATTCCTGCTGTCTTAGAGAGTCTAGAAAGCAAAAGTGTGCTTCTTGCTCTAAAGTAGAGTGTGATCTATATATGACAACTCTGCTGTGTGTTTCAATTCAGAAATGGAGTTAAACCTCAGGCTCTGAGTCTTCCTACAAGCAACACTTCCTTTCAAGTAAGGGCAGTTACTTTACAGCTCAAATGAACTACATCGTTCACGAAGCTCACACGTTTCTCATCTTAAAAGACAAGGATTGGATGTTAGAGGACCTGTGCTTTGTATCAATTTCAGAGGCAGAGTTGGACTAGATATGGTCCGTATGTGTAGGAAACACCGTTCTTTTGTTCTCAGCACACTCATGATTCCTGCTGTCTTAGAGAGTCTAGAAAGCAAGAGTGTGGTTCTTGCTCTAAAGTAGAGTGTGATCCATATATGAGAACTCTGCTGTGTGTTTCACTTCAGAAATGGAGTTAAATCCCAGGCTCTTAGTCTTCCTACAGGCAACACTTCGTTTCAGGTAAGGGCAGTTACTTTACTTCTCAAAGGAACTACATCGTTCACGAAGCTCAAACGTTTCTAATCTTAACTGGCAAGCATCGGATGTTATAGGACCAGTGCTTTGTATCAGTTTCAGAAGCAGAGTTGGACTCGATATGGCCCGAATGTGTAAGAAACACCGTTCTTTTGTTCTCAGCACACTCATGTTTCCTGCTGTCCTAGAGACTCTAGAAAGCAAGAGCGTGCTTCTTGCTATAAAGCAGAGTATGATCTATATATGACAACTCTGCTGTGTGTTTCACTTCAGAAATGGTGTTAAACCCCAGGCTCTGAGCCTTCCTATAAGCAACACTTTGTTTCAGGTAAGGGCAGTTACTTTACAGCTCAAACGAACTACATCGTTCACGAAGCTAACACGTTTCTAATCTTAACTGACAAGCATCGGATGTTATAGTAGCAGTGCTTTGTATCAGTTTCAGAAGCAGAGTTGGAATTGATATGGTCCGTATGTGTAGGAAACACCGTTCTTTTGTCGTCAGCACACTCACGTTTCCTGCTGTATTAGAGAATCTAGAGAGCAAGAGGGTGCTTCTTGCTCTGAAGCAGAGTGTGATCTATATATGAGAACTCTGCTGTGTGTTTCACTTCAGAAATGGAGTTAAATCCCAGGCTCTGTGTCTTTCAACATGCAAGACATCGTTTCAGGGAAGGGCAGTTACATTACAGCTCAAACGAACTACATCGTTCACGAAGCTCACACCTTTCTCATCTTAAATGACAAGCATTGGATGTTAGAGGACCTGTGTTTTGTATCAATTTCAGAGGCAGAGTTGGACTCGATAAGGCCCGAATGTGTAAGAAACCCCGTTCTTTTGTTCTCAGCACACTCATGTTTCCTGCAGTCCTAGAGACTCTAGAAAGCAAGAGCGTGCTTCTTGCTATAAAGCAGAATATGATCTATATATGACAACTCTGCTGTGGGTTTCACTTCAAAATGGAGTTAAACCCCAGGCTCTGAGTCTTCCTACAAGCAACACTTTGTTTTAGGTAAGGGCAGTTACTTTACAGCTCAAACGAACAACATCGTTCACGGAGCTCACACGTTTCTAATCTTAACTGACAAGCATCAGATGTTATAGGACCAGTGCTTTGTATCAGTTTCAGAATCAGATTTGGAATAGATATCGTCCGTATGTGTAGGAAACACGGTTCTTTTCTTCTCAGCACACTCACGTTTCCGGCTGTATTAGAGAATCTAGAGAGCAAAAGGGTGCTTCTTGCTCTGAAGCAGAGTGTGATCCATGGATGAGAACTATGCTGTTTGTTTCCCATCAGAAATGGAGTTAAATCCCAGGCTCTGTGTCTTTCAACATGCAAGACTTCGTTTCAGGGAAGGGCAGTTATTTTACAGCTCAAACGAACTACATCGTTCACGAAGCTCATACGTTTCTCATCTTAAATGACAAGCATTGGATGCTGGAGGACCTGTGCTTTGTATCAATTTCAGAGGCAGAGTTGGACTAGATATGGTCCGTATGTGTAGGAAACACCGTTCTTTTCTTCTCAGCACACTCATGATTCCTGCTGTCTTAGAGAGTCTAGAAAGCAAGAGTGTGCTTCTTGCTCTAAAGCAGAGTGTGATCTATATATGAGAACTCTGCTGTGTGTTTCACTTCAGAAATGGAGTTAAATCCCAGGCTCTTAGTCTTCCTACAAACAAGACTTCGTTTCAGGGAAGGGCAGTTACTTTACAGCTCAAACGAACTACATCGTTCACGAAGCTCACAGGTTTCTCATCTTAAATGACAAGCATTGGATGCTGGAGGACCTGTCCTTTGTATAAATTTCAGAAGCAGAGTTGGACACGATATGGCCCGAATGTGTAGGAAACACCGTTCTATTGTTATCAGCACACTCATATTTCCTGCTGTCCTAGAGACTCTAGAAAGCAAGAGCGAGCTTCTTGCTATAAAGCAGAGTATGATCTATATATGACAACTCTGCTGTGTGTTTCACTTCAGAAATGGAGTTAAACATCAGGCTCTGAGTCTTCCTACAAGCAACACTTCCTTTCAGGTAAGGGCAGTTACTTTACAGCTCAAATGAACTACATCGTTCACGAAGCTCACATGTTTCTCATCTTAAATGACAAGCATTGGATGCTGGAGGACCTCTGCTTTGTATCAATTTCAGAGGCAGAGTTGGACTAGATATCGTCTGTATGTGTAGGAAACACCGTTCTTTTGTTCTCAGCACACTCATGATTCCTGCTGTCTTAGAGAGTCTAGAAAGCAAGAGTGTGCTTCTTGCTCTAAAGTAGAGTGTGATCT
Organism: Onychomys leucogaster; assembly: GCA_949786385.1. NCBI lineage: Eukaryota > Metazoa > Chordata > Mammalia > Rodentia > Cricetidae > Onychomys > Onychomys leucogaster. Next base: position 429,933 of record CATKUP010000157.1, on the reverse strand, counting down.
ATATATGAGAACTCTGCTGTGTGTTTCACTTCAGAAATGGAGTTAAATCCCAGGCTCTTAGTCTTCCTACAAACAACACTTCGTTTCAGGTAAGGGCAGTTACTTTACAGCTCAAACGAACTACATCGTTCACGAAGCTAACACGTTTCTAATCTTAACTGACAAGCATTGGATGTTAGAGTAGCAGTGCTTTGTATCAGTTTCAGAAGCAGAGTTGGAATAGATATGGTCCATATGTGTAGGAAACACCGTTCTTTTGTTCTCAGCACACTCACGTTTCCTGCTGTATTAGAGAATCTAGAGAGCAAGAGGGTGCTTCTTGCTCTGAAGCAGAGTGTGATCCATGGATGAGAACTATGCTGTTTGTTTCCCATCAGAAATGGAGTTAAATCCCAGGCTCTGTGTCTTTCAACATGCAAGACTTCGTTTCAGGGAAGGGCAGTTACTTTACAGCTCAAACGAACTACATCGTTCACGAAGCTCACACGTTTCTCATCTTAAATGACAAGCATTGGATGCTGGAGGACCTGTGCTTTGTATCAATTTCAGAGGCAGAGTTGGACTCGATATGGCCCGAATGTGTAAGAAACACCGTTCTATTGTTCTCAGCACACCCATGTTTCCTGCTGTCCAAGAGATTCTAGAAAGCAAGAGCGTGCTTCTTGCTCTAAAGCAGAGTATGATCTATATCTGACAACTCTGCTGTCTGTTTCACTTCAGAAATGGAGTTAAACCTCAGGCTCTTAGTCTTCCTACAGGCAACACTTCGTTTCAGGTAAGGGCAGTTACTTTACTTCTCAAAGGAACTACATCGTTCACGAAGCTAACACGTTTCTAATCTTAACTGACAAACATCGGATGTTATAGTAGCAGTGCTTTGTATCAGTTTCAGAAGCAGAGTTGGAATAGATATGGTCCGTATGTGTAGGAAACACCGTTCTTTTGTTCTCAGCACACCTACGTTTCCTGCTGTATTAGAGAATCTAGAGAGCAAGAGGGTGCTTCTTGCTCTGAAGCAGAGTGTGATCTATATATGAGAACTCTGCTGTGTGTGTCACTTCAGAAATGGAGTTAAATCCCAGGCTCTGTGTCTTTCAACATGCAAGACTTCGTTTCAGGGAAGGGCAGTTACATTACAGCTCAAACGAACTACATAGTTCACGAAGCTCACACCTTTCTCATCTTAAATGACAAGCATTGGATGTTAGAGGACCTGTGTTTTGTATCAATTTCAGAGGCAGAGTTGGACTAGATATGGTCCGTATGTGTAGGAAACACTGTTCTTTTGTTCTCAGCACACTCATGATTCCTGCCGTCTTAGAGAGTCTAGAAAGCCAGAGTGTGCTTCTTGCTCTAAAGTAGAGTGTGATCTATATAATAGAACTCTGCTGTGTGTTTCACTTCAGAAATGGAGTTAAATCCCAGGCTCTTAGTCTTCCTACAAACAAGACTTTGTTTTAGGGAAGGGCAGTTACTTTACAGCTCAAACGAACTACATCGTTCACGAAGCTCACAGGTTTCTCATCTTAAATGACAAGCATTGGATGCTGGAGGACCTGTCCTTTGTATAAATTTCAGAAGCAGAGTTGGACACGATATGGCCCGAATGTGTAGGAAACACCGTTCTATTGTTATCAGCACACTCATATTTCCTGCTGTCCTAGAGACTCTAGAAAGCAAGAGCGTGCTTCTTGCTATAAAGCAGAGTATGATCTATATATGACAACTCTGCTGTGTGATTCACTTCAGAAATGGAGTTAAACCTCAGGCTCTGAGTCTTCCTACAAGCAACACTTCATTTCATGTAAGGGCAGTTACTTTACAGCTCAAATGAACTAAATCGTTCACGAAGCTCACACGTTTCTCATCTTAAATGACAAGCATTGGATGTTAGAGGACCTGTGCTTTGTATCAATTTCAGAGGCAGAGTTGGACTAGATATGGTCCGTATGTGTAGGAAACACCGTTCTTTTGTTCTCAGCACAGTCATGATTCCTGCTGTCTTAGAGAGTCTAGAAAGCAAGAGTGTGCTTCTTGCTCTAAAGCAGAGTGTGATCTATATATGAGAACTCTGCTGTGTGTTTCACTTCAGAAATGGAGTTAAATCCCAGGCTCTTAGTCTTCATACAAACAAGACTTCGTTTCAGGTAAGGGCAGTTACTTTACTTCTCAAAAAAACTACATCGTTCACGAAGCTCAAACGTTTCTAATCTTAACTGGCAAGCATCGGATGGTATAGGACCAGTGCTTTGTATCAGTTTCAGAAGCAGAGTTGGACTCGATATGGCCCGAATGTGTAAGAAACACCGTTCTTTTGTTCTCAGCACACTCATGTTTCCTGCTGTCCTAGAGACTCTAGAAAGCAAGAGCGTGCTTCTTGCTATAAAGCAGAGTATGATCTATATATGACAACTCTGCTGTGTGTTTCACTTCAGAAATGGTGTTAAACCCCAGGCTCTGAGCCTTCCTACAAGCAACACTTTGTTTCAGGTAAGGGCAGTTACTTTACAGCTCAAATGAACTACATCGTTCACGAAGCTCACACGTTTCTCATCTTAAATGACAAGCATTGGATGTTAGAGGACCTGTGCTTTGTATGAATTTCAGAGGCAGAGTTGGACTAGATATGGTCCGTATGTGTAGGAAACACCGTTCTTTTGTTCTCAGCACACTCATGATTCCTGTGTCTTAGAGAGTCTAGAAAGCAAGAGTGTGCTTCTTGCTCTAAAGTAGAGTGTGATCTATATATGACAACTCTGCTGTGTGTTTCACTTCAGAAATGGAGTTAAACCTCAGGCTCTGAGTCTTCCTACAAGCAACACTTCATTTCAGATAAGGGCAGTTACTTTACAGCTCAAATGAACTAAATCGTTCACGAAGCTCACTCGTTTCTCATCTTAAATGACAAGCATTGGATGTTAGAGGACCTGTGCTTTGTATCAATTTCAGAGGCAGAGTTGGACTAGATATGGTCCGTATTTGAAGGAAACACCGTTCTTTTGTTCTCAGCACACTCATGATTCCTGTGTCTTAGAGAGTCTAGAAAGCAAGAGTGTGCTTCTTGCTCTAAAGCAGAGTGTTATCTATATATGAGAACTCTGCTGTGTGTTTCACTTCAGAAATGGAGTTAAATCCCAGGCTCTTAGACTTCCTACAGGCAACACTTCATTTCAGGTAAGGGCAGTTACTTTACTTCTCAAAGGAACTACATCGTTCACGAAGCTAACACGTTTCTAATCTTAACTGACATCGGATGTTATAGTAGCAGTGCTTTGTATCAGTTTCAGAAGCAGAGTTGGAATAGATATGGTCCGTATGTGTAGGAAACACTGTTCTTTTGTTCTCAGCACACCTACATTTCCTGCTGTATTAGAGAATCTAGAGAGCAAGAGGGTGCTTCTTGCTCTGAAGCAGAGTGTGATCTATATATGAGAACTCTGCTGTGTGTTTCAGTTCAGAAATGGAGTTAAATCCCAGGCTCTGTGTCTTTCAACATGCAAGACTTCGTTTCAGGGAAGGGCAGTTACTTTACAGCTCAAACGAACTACATCGTTCACGAAGCTCACAGGTTTCTCATCTTAAATGACAAGCATTGGATGCTGGAGGACCTGTCCTTTGTATAAATTTCAGAAGCAGAGTTGGACACGATATGGCCCGAATGTGTAAGAAACACCGTTCTATTGTTATCAGCACACTCATATTTCCTGCTGTCCTAGAGACTCTAGAAAGCAAGAGCGTGCTTCTTGCTATAAAGCAGAGTATGATCTATATATGACAACTCTGCTGTGTGTTTCACTTCAGAAATGGAGTTAAACCTCAGCCTCTGAGTCTTCCTACAAGCAACACTTCATTTCATGTAAGGGCAGTTACTTTACAGCTCAAATGAACTACATCGTTCACGAAGCTCACACGTTTCTCATCTTAAATGACAAGCATTGGATGTTAGAGGACCTGTGCTTTGTATCAATTTCAGAGGCAGAGTTGGACTAGATATGGTCCGTATGTGTAGGAAACACCGTTCTTTTGTTCTCAGCACACTCATGATTCCTGCTGTCTTAGAGAGTCTAGAAAGCAAGAGTGTGCTTCTTGCTCTAAAGCAGAGTGTGATCTATATATGAGAACTCTGCTGTGTGTTTCACTTCAGAAATGGAGTTAAATCCCAGGCTCTTAGTCTTCATACAAACAAGACTTCGTTTCAGGGAAGGGCAGTTATTTTACAGCTCAAACGAACTACATCGTTCACGAAGCTCATACGTTTCTCATCTTAAATGACAAGCATTGGATGCTGGAGGACCTGTGTTTTGTATCAATTTCAGAGGCAGAGTTGGACTAGATATGGTCCGTATGTGTAGAAAACACCATTCTTTTGTTCTCAGCACACTCATGATTCCTGCTGTCTTTGAGAGTCTAGAAAGCAAGAGTGTGCTTCTTGCTCTAAAGTAAAGTGTGATCTATATATGACAACTCTGCTGTGTGTTTCACTTCAGAAATGGAGTTAAACCTCAGGCTCTGAGGCTTCCTACAAGCAACACTTCGTTTCAGGTAAGGGCAGTTATTTTACAGCTCAAATGAACTACATCGTTCACGAAGCTCACACGTTTCTCATCTTAAATGACAAGCATTGGATGTTAGAGGACCTGTGCTTTGAATCAATTTCAGAGGCAGAGTTGGACTAGATATGGTCCGTATGTGTAGGAAACACCGTTCTTTTGTTCTCAGCACACTCATGATTCCTGTGTCTTAGAGAGTCCAGAAAGCAAGAGTGTGCTTCTTGCTCTAAAGCAGAGTGTTATCTATGTATGAGAACTCTGCTGTGTGTTTCACTTCAGAAATAGAGTTAAATGCCAGGCTCTTAGTCTTCCTACAGGCAACACTTCGTTTCAGGTAAGGGCAGTTACTTTACTTCTCAAAGGAACTACATCGTTCACGAAGCTCAAACGTTTCTAATCTTAACTGGCAAGCATCGGATGTTATAGGACCAGTGCTTTGTATCAGTTTCAGAAGCAGAGTTGGACTCGATATGGCCCGAATGTGTAAGAAACACCGTTCTTTTGTTCTCAGCACACTCATGTTTCCTGCTGTCCTAGAGACTCTAGAAAGCAAGAGCGTGCTTCTTGCTATAAAGCAGAGTATGATGTATATATGACAACTCTGCTGTGTGTTTCACTTCAGAAATGGTGTTAAACCCCAGGCTCTGAGCCTTCCTATAAGCAACACTTTGTTTCAGGTAAGGGCAGTTACTTTACAGCTCAAACGAACTACATCGTTCACGAAGCTAACACGTTTCTAATCTTAACTGACAAGCATCGGATGTTATAGTAGCAGTGCTTTGTATCAGTTTCAGAAGCAGAGTTGGAATTGATATGGTCCGTATGTGTAGGAAACACCGTTCTTTTGTTCTCAGCACACTCACGTTTCCTGCTGTATTAGAGAATCTAGAGAGCAAGAGGGTGCTTCTTGCTCTGAAGCAGAGTGTGATCTATATATGAGAACTCTGCTGTGTGTTTCACTTCAGAAATGGAGTTAAATCCCAGGCTCTGTGTCTTTCAACATGCAAGACTTCGTTTCAGGGAAGGGCAGTTACATTACAGCTCAAACGAACTACATCGTTCACGAAGCTCACACCTTTCTCATCTTAAATGACAAGCATTGGATGTTAGAGGACCTGTGTTTTGTATCAATTTCAGAGGCAGAGTTGGACTCGATAAGGCCCGAATGTGTAAGAAACCCCGTTCTTTTGTTCTCAGCACACTCATGTTTCCTGCAGTCCTAGAGACTCTAGAAAGCAAGAGCGTGCTTCTTGCTATAAAGCAGAATATGATCTATATATGACAACTCTGCTGTGGGTTTCAATTCAAAATGGAGTTAAACCCCAGGCTCTGAGTCTTTCTACAAGCAACACTTTGTTTTAGGTAAGGGCAGTTACTTTACAGCTCAAACGAACAACATCGTTCACGGAGCTCACACGTTTCTAATCTTAACTGACAAGCATCAGATGTTATAGGACCAGTGCTTTGTATCAGTTTCAGAATCAGATTTGGAATAGATATCGTCCGTATGTGTAGGAAACACGGTTCTTTTCTTCTCAGCACACTCACGTTTCCGGCTGTATTAGAGAATCTAGAGAGCAAGAGGGTGCTTCTTGCTCTGAAGCAGAGTGTGATCCATGGAGGAGAACTATGCTGTGTGTTTCCCTTCAGAAATGGAGTTAAATCCCAGGCTCTGTGTCTTTCAACATGCAAGACTTCGTTTCAGGTAAGGGCAGTCACTTTACAGCTCAAACGAACTACATCGTTCACGAATCTAACACGTTTCTCATCTTAACTGACAAGCATTGGATGTTAGAGGACCAGTGCTTTGTATCAATTTCAGAGGCAGAGTTGGACTAGATATGGTCCGTATGTGTAGGAAACACCGTTCTGTTGTTCTCAGCACACTCATGTTTCCTGCTGTCCTAGAGACTCTAGAAAGCAAGAGCGTGCTGCTTGCTATAAAGCAGAGTACGATCTATATATGACAACTCTGCTGTGTGTTTCACTTCTGAAATGGAGTTAAACCTCAGGCTCTGAGTCTTCCTACAAGTAACACTTCGTTTCAGGTAAGGGCAGTTATTTTACAGTTCAAACGAACTACATCGTTCACGAAGCTAACACGTTTCTAATCTTAACTGACATGCATTGGATGTTAGAGTAGCAGTGCTTTGTATCAGTTTCAGAAGCAGAGTTGGAATAGATATGGTCCGTATGTGTAGGAAACACCGTTCTTTTGTTCTCAGCACACTCACGTTTCCTGCTGTATTAGAGAATCTAGAGAGCAAAAGGGTGCTTCTTGCTCTGAAGCAGAGTGTGATCCATGGATGAGAACTATGCTGTTTGTTTCCCATCAGAAATGGAGTTAAATCCCAGGCTCTGTGTCTTTCAACATGCAAGACTTCGTTTCAGGGAAGGGCAGTTACTTTACAGCTCAAACGAACTACATCGTTCACGAAGCTCATACGTTTCTCATCTTAAATGACAAGCATTGGATGCTGGAGGACCTGTGCTTTGTATCAATTTCAGAGGCAGAGTTGGACTAGATATGGTCCGTATGTGTAGGAAACACCGTTCTTTTGTTCTCAGCACACTCATGATTCCTGCTGTCTTAGGGAGTCTAGAAAGCAAGAGTGTGCTTCTTGCTCTAAAGTAGAGTGTGATCTATATATGACAACTCTGCTGTGTGTTTCACTTCAGAAATGGAGTTAAACCTCAGGCTCTGAGTCTTCCTACAAGCAACACTTCGTTTCAGGTAAGGGCAGTTACTTTACAGCTCAAATGAACTAAATCGTTCACGAAGCTCACACGTTTCTCATCTTAAATGACAAGCATTGGATGTTAGAGGACCTGCGCTTTGTATCAATTTCAGAGGCAGAGTTGGACTAGATATGGTCCGTATGTGTAGGAAACACCGTTCTTTTGTTCTCAGCACACTCATGATTCCTGCTGTCTTAGGGAGTCTAGAAAGCAAGAGTGTGCTTCTTGCTCTAAAGTAGAGTGTGATCTATATATGACAACTCTGCTCTGTGTTTCACTTCAGAAATGGAGTTAAACCTCAGGCTCTGAGTCTTCCTACAAGCAACACTTCGTTTCAGGTAAGGGCAGTTACTTTACAGCTCAAACGAACTACATCGTTCACAAAGCTAACACGTTTCTAATCTTAACTGACAAGCATCGGATGTTATAGTAGCAGTGCTTTGTATCAGTTTCAGAAGCAGAGTTGGAATAGATATGGTCCGTATGTGTAGGAAACACCGTTCTTTTGTTCTCAGCACACTCACGTTTCCTGCTGTATTAGAGAATCTACAGAGCAAGAGGGTGCTTCTTGCTCTGAAGCAGAGTGTGATCCATGGATGAGAACTATGCTGTGTGTTTTCCTTCAGAAATGGAGTTAAATCCCAGGCTCTGTGTCTTCCAACACTCAAGACTTCGTTTCAGGTAAGGGCAGTCACTTTTCAGCTCAAACAAACTACATCCTTCACGAATCTAACACGTTTCTCATCTTAACTGGCAAGCATTGGATGTTAGAGGACCAGTGCTTTGTATAAATTTCAGAGGCAGAGTTGGACTAGATATGGTCCGTATGTGTAGGAAACACCGTTCCTTTCTTCTCAGCACACTCATGATTCCTGCTGTCTTAGAGAGTCTAGAAAGCAAGAGTGTGCTTCTTGCTCTAAAGCAGAGTGTGATCTATATATGAGAACTCTGCTGTGTGTTTCACTTCAGAAATGGAGTTAAATCCCAGGCTCTTAGTCTTCCTACAAACAAGACTTCGTTTCAGGGAAGGGCAGTTACATTACAGCTCAAATGAACTACATCGTTCACGAAACTCACACGTTTCTCATCTTAAATGACAAGCATTGGATGTTAGAGGACCTGTGTTTTGTATAAATTTCAGAGGCAGAGTTGGACTAGGTATGGTCCATATGTGTAGGAAACACCGTTCTTTTGTTCTCAGCACACTCATGATTCCTGCTGTCTTAGAGAGTCTAGAAAGCAAGAGTGTGATTCTTGCTCTAAAGTAGAGTATGATCTATATATGCCAACTCTGCTGTGTGTTTCACTTCAGAAATGGAGTTAAACCCCAGGCTCTGAGTCTTCCTACAAGCAACACTTTGTTTTAGGTAAGGGCAGTTACTTTACAGCTCAAACGAACTACATCATTCACGGAGCTCACACGTTTCTAATGTTAACTGACAAGCATCGGATGTTATAGGACCAGTGCTTGTATCAGTTTCAGAATCAGAGTTGGAATAGATATGGTCCGAATGTGTAGGAAACACCGTTCTTTTGTTCTCAGCACACTCACGTTTCCTGCTGTATTAGAGAATCTAGAGAGCAAGAGGGTGCTTCTTGCTCTGAAGCAGAGTGTGATCCATGGATGAGAACTATGCTGTGTGTTTCCCTTCAGAAATGGAGTTAAATCCCAGGCTCTGTGTCTTTCAACATGCAAGACTTCGTTTCAGGGAGGGCAGTCACTTTACAGCTCAAACGAACTACATCGTTCACGAAGCTCACACGTTTCTCATCTTAACTGACAAGCATTGGATGTTAGAGGACCAGTGCTTTGTATCAGTATCAGAAGTAGAGTTGGACTAGATATGGTCAGTATGTGTATGAATCACCGTTCATTGTTCCCAGCACACTCAAGTTTCCTGCTGTATTAGAGAATCTAGAAAGCAAGAGCGTGCTTCTTGCTCTGAAGCAGAGTGTGATCCTTGGAAGAGAACTATGCTTTGTGTTTCCCTTCAGAAATGGAGTTAAATCCCAGGCTCTGTGTCTTCCTACAATAAAGACTTCTTTTCAGGTAAGGGCAGTCACTTTTCAGCTCAAATGTAGTACATCCTTCACGAAGGTCACACGTTTCTCATCTTAACTGACAAGCATTGGATGTTAGAGGAACTGAGCTTTGTATCAATTTCAGAGGCAGAGTTGGACTAGATATGGTCCAAATGTGTAAGAAACACCGTTCTTTTGCTCTCAGCACACACATGTTTCCTGCTGTCTTAGAGATTCTAGAAAGCAAGAGCGTCCTTCTTGCTTTAAAGCAGAGTGTGATGTATATATGAGAACCCGGCTGTGTGTTTCACTTCAGAAATGGAGTTAAACCCCAGGCTCTGAGTCTTCCCAAAAGAAAAACTTCGTTTCAGGAAAGGGCAGTTACTTACAGCTCAAAGGAACTACATCGTTCATGAAGCTCTCACGTTTCTCAACTTAACTGACAAGCATCGGATGTTAGTGGACCTGTGGTTTGTTTCAGTTCCACAAACAGAGTTGGACTAGATATGGTCCGTATGTGTAGGAAACACAGTTCTTTTTTTCTGAGCACAACCACATTTCCTGCTGTATTAGAGAATCTAGAAAGCAAGAGCGTGCTTCTTGCTCTAAAGCAGAGTCTGATCCATGGATGAGAACTCTGCTGTGTGTTTCACTTCAGAAATGGAGTTAAATCACAGGCTCTGAGGCTTCCTACAAACAAGACTTCGTTTCAGGGAAGGGCACTTACATTACACTCAAATGAACTACATCGTTCACGAAGCTCACACGTTTCTCATCTTAAATGACAAGCATTGGATGTTAGAGGACCTGTGCTTTGTATCCATTTCAGAGGCAGAGTTGGACTAGATATGGTCCGTATGTGTAGGAAACACCGTTCTTTTGTTCTCAGCACACTCATGATTCCTGCTGTCTTAGAGAGTCTAGAAAGCAAGAGTGTGCTTCTTGCTCTAAAGCAGAGTGTGATATATATATATGACAACTCTGCTGTGTGTTTAACTTCAGAAATGGAGTTAAAACTCAGGCTCTGAGGCTTCCTACAAGCAACACTTCGTTTCAGGTAAGGGCAGTTATTTTACAGTTCAAACGAACTACATCCTTCACGAATCTAACACGTTTCTCATCTTAACTGGCAAGCATTGGATGTTAGAGGACCAGTGCTTTGTATAAATTTCAGAGGCAGAGTTGGACTAGATATGGTCCGTATGTGTAGGAAACACCGTTCCTTTCTTCTCAGCACACTCATGATTCCTGCTGTCTTAGAGAGTCTAGAAAGCAAGAGTGTGCTTCTTGCTCTAAAGCAGAGTGTGATCTATATATGAGAACTCTGCTGTGTGTTTCACTTCAGAAATGGAGTTAAATCCCAGGCTCTTAGTCTTCCTACAAACAAGACTTCGTTTCAGGGAAGGGCAGTTACATTACAGCTCAAATGAACTACATCGTTCACGAAACTCACACGTTTCTCATCTTAAATGACAAGCATTGGATGTTAGAGGACCTGTGTTTTGTATAAATTTCAGAGGCAGAGTTGGACTAGGTATGGTCCATATGTGTAGGAAACACCGTTCTTTTGTTCTCAGCACACTCATGATTCCTGCTGTCTTAGAGAGTCTAGAAAGCAAGAGTGTGATTCTTGCTCTAAAGTAGAGTATGATCTATATATGCCAACTCTGCTGTGTGTTTCACTTCAGAAATGGAGTTAAACCCCAGGCTCTGAGTCTTCCTACAAGCAACACTTTGTTTTAGGTAAGGGCAGTTACTTTACAGCTCAAACGAACTACATCATTCACGGAGCTCACACGTTTCTAATGTTAACTGACAAGCATCGGATGTTATAGGACCAGTGCTTGTATCAGTTTCAGAATCAGAGTTGAAATAGATATGGTCCGTATGTGTAGGAAACACCGTTCTTTTGTTCTCAGCACACTCACGTTTCCTGCTGTATTAGAGAATCTAGAGAGCAAGAGGGTGCTTCTTGCTCTGAAGCAGAGTGTGATCCATGGATGAGAACTATGCTGTGTGTTTCCCTTCAGAAATGGAGTTAAATCCCAGGCTCTGTGTCTTTCAACATGCAAGACTTCGTTTCAGGGAGGGCAGTCACTTTACAGCTCAAACGAACTACATCGTTCACGAAGCTCACACGTTTCTCATCTTAACTGACAAGCATTGGATGTTAGAGGACCAGTGCTTTGTATCAGTATCAGAAGTAGAGTTGGACTAGATATGGTCAGTATGTGTATGAATCACCGTTCATTGTTCCCAGCACACTCAAGTTTCCTGCTGTATTAGAGAATCTAGAAAGCAAGAGCGTGCTTCTTGCTCTGAAGCAGAGTGTGATCCTTGGAAGAGAACTATGCTTTGTGTTTCCCTTCAGAAATGGAGTTAAATCCCAGGCTCTGTGTCTTCCTACAATAAAGACTTCTTTTCAGGTAAGGGCAGTCACTTTTCAGCTCAAATGTAGTACATCCTTCACGAAGGTCACACGTTTCTCATCTTAACTGACAAGCATTGGATGTTAGAGGAACTGAGCTTTGTATCAATTTCAGAGGCAGAGTTGGACTAGATATGGTCCAAATGTGTAAGAAACACCGTTCTTTTGCTCTCAGCACACACATGTTTCCTGCTGTCTTAGAGATTCTAGAAAGCAAGAGCGTCCTTCTTGCTTTAAAGCAGAGTGTGATGTATATATGAGAACCCGGCTGTGTGTTTCACTTCAGAAATGGAGTTAAACCCCAGGCTCTGAGTCTTCCCAAAAGAAAAACTTCGTTTCAGGAAAGGGCAGTTACTTACAGCTCAAAGGAACTACATCGTTCATGAAGCTCTCACGTTTCTCAACTTAACTGACAAGCATCGGATGTTAGTGGACCTGTGGTTTGTTTCAGTTCCACAAACAGAGTTGGACTAGATATGGTCCGTATGTGTAGGAAACACAGTTCTTTTTTTCTGAGCACAACCACATTTCCTGCTGTATTAGAGAATCTAGAAAGCAAGAGCGTGCTTCTTGCTCTAAAGCAGAGTCTGATCCATGGATGAGAACTCTGCTGTGTGTTTCACTTCAGAAATGGAGTTAAATCACAGGCTCTGAGGCTTCCTACAAACAAGACTTCGTTTCAGGGAAGGGCACTTACATTACACTCAAATGAACTACATCGTTCACGAAGCTCACACGTTTCTCATCTTAAATGACAAGCATTGGATGTTAGAGGACCTGTGCTTTGTATCCATTTCAGAGGCAGAGTTGGACTAGATATGGTCCGTATGTGTAGGAAACACCGTTCTTTTGTTCTCAGCACACTCATGATTCCTGCTGTCTTAGAGAGTCTAGAAAGCAAGAGTGTGCTTCTTGCTCTAAAGCAGAGTGTGATATATATATATGACAACTCTGCTGTGTGTTTAACTTCAGAAATGGAGTTAAAACTCAGGCTCTGAGGCTTCCTACAAGCAACACTTCGTTTCAGGTAAGGGCAGTTATTTTACAGTTCAAACGAACTACATCGTTCACGAAGCTAACACGTTTCTAATCTTAACTGACATGCATTGGATGTTAGAGTAGCAGTGCTTTGTATCAGTTTCAGAAGCAGAGTTGGAATAGATATGGTCCGTATGTGTAGGAAACACCGTTCTTTTGTTCTCAGCACACTCACGTTTCCTGCTGTATTAGAGAATCTAGAGAGCAAAAGGGTGCTTCTTGCTCTGAAGCAGAGTGTGATCCATGGATGAGAACTATGCTGTTTGTTTCCCATCAGAAATGGAGTTAAATCCCAGGCTCTGTGTCTTTCAACATGCAAGACTTCGTTTCAGGGAAGGGCAGTTACTTTAGAGCTCAAACGAACTACATCGTTCACGAAGCTCACACGTTTCTCATCTTAAATGACAAGAATTGGATGCTGGAGGACCTGTGCTTTGTATCAATTTCAGAGGCAGAGTTGGACTCGATATGGCCCGAATGTGTAAGAAACACCGTTCTATTTTTCTCAGCACACCCATGTTTCCTGCTGTCCTAGAGACTCTAGAAAGCAAGAGCGTGCTTCTTGCTCTAAAGCAGAGTATGATCTATATCTGACAACTCTGCTGTGTGTTTCACTTCAGAAATGGAGTTAAACCTCAGGCTCTGAGTCTTCCTACAAGCAACACTTCGTTTCAGGTAAGGGCAGTTACTTTACAGCTCAAATGAACTACATCCTTCACGAAGCTCACACGTTTCTCATCTTAAATGACAAGCATTGGATGTTAGAGGACCTGTGCTTTGTATCAATTTCAGAGGCAGAGTTGGACTAGATATGGTCCGTATGTGTAGGAAACACCGTTCTTTTGTTCTCAGCACACTCATGATTCCTGTGTCTTAGAGAGTCTAGAAAGCAAGAGTGTGCTTCTTGCTCTAAAGCAGAGTGTTATCTATATATGAGAACCCTGCTGTGTGTTTCAATTCAGAAATGGAGTTAAATCCCAGGCTCTTAGTCTTCCTACAGGCAACACTTCGTTTCAGGTAACGGCAGTTACTTTACTTCTCAAAGGAACTACATCGTTCACGAAGCTAACACGTTTCTAATCTTAACTGACAAACATCGGATGTTATAGTAGCAGTGCTTTGTATCAGTTTCAGAAGCAGAGTTGGAATAGATATGGTCCGTATGTGTAGGAAACACCGTTCTTTTATTCTCAGCACACCTACGTTTCATGCTGTATTAGAGAATCTAGAGAGCAAGAGGGTGCTTCTTGCTCTGAAGCAGAGTGTGATCTATATATGAGAACTCTGCTGTGTGTTTCACTTCAGAAATGGAGTTAAATCCCAGGCTCTGTGTCTTTCAACATGCAAGACTTCGTTTCAGGGAAGGGCAGTTACATTACAGCTCAAACGAACTACATCGTTCACGAAGCTCACACCTTTCTCATCTTAAATGACAAGCATTGGATGTTAGAGGACCTGTGTTTTGTATCAATTTCAGAGGCAGAGTTGGACTAGGTATGGTCCGTATGTGTAGGAAACACCGTTCTTTTGTTCTCAGCACACTCATGATTCCTGCCATCTTAGAGAGTCTAGAAAGCAAGAGTGTGCTTCTTGCTCTAAAGTAGAGTGTGATCTATATATGAGAACTCTGCTGTGTGTTTCACTACAGAAATGGAGTTAAATCCCAGGCTCTTAGTCTTCCTACAAACAAGACTTTGTTTTAGGGAAGGGCAGTTACTTTACAGCTCAAACGAACTACATCGTTCACGAAGCTCACAGGTTTCTCATCTTAAATGACAAGCATTGGATGCTGGAGGACCTGTGCTTTGTATCAATTTCAGAGGCAGAGTTGGACTAGATATGGTCCGTATGTGTAGGAAACACCGTTCTTTTGTTCTCAGCACACTCACGTTTCCTGCTGTATTAGAGAATCTAGAGAGCAAGAGGGTGCTGCTTGCTCTGAAGCAGAGTGTGATCTATATATGAGAACTCTGCTGTGTGTTTCACTTCAGAAATGGAGTTAAATCCCAGGCTCTGTGTCTTTCAACACGCAAGACTTCGTTTCAGGGAAGGGCAGTTACATTACAGCTCAAACGGACTACATCGTTCAAAAAGCTCACACCTCTCTCATCTTAAATGACAAGCATTGGATGTTAGAGGACCTGTGTTTTGTATCAATTTCAGAGGCAGAGTTGGACTCGATAAGGCCCGAATGTGTAAGAAACACCGTTCTTTTGTTCTCAGCACACTCATGTTTCCTGCAGTCCTAGAGACTCTAGAAAGCAAGAGCGTGATTCTTGCTATAAAGCAGAATATGATCTATATATGACAACTCTGCTGTGTGTTTCACTTCAAAATGGAGTTAAACCCCAGGCTCTGAGTCTTCCTACAAGCAACACTTTGTTTTAGGTAAGGGCAGTTACTTTACAGCTCAAATGAACAACATCATTCACGGAGCTCACACGTTTCTACTTTTAACTGACAAGCATCGGATGTTATAGGACCAGTGCTTTGTATCAGTTTCAGAATCAGATTTGGAATAGATATCGTCCATATGTGTAGGAAACACCGTTCTTTTGTTCTCAGCACACTCATGATTCCTGCTGTCTTAGAGAGTCTAGAAAGCAAAAGTGTGCTTCTTGCTCTAAAGTAGAGTGTGATCTATATATGACAACTCTGCTGTGTGTTTCAATTCAGAAATGGAGTTAAACCTCAGGCTCTGAGTCTTCCTACAAGCAACACTTCCTTTCAAGTAAGGGCAGTTACTTTACAGCTCAAATGAACTACATCGTTCACGAAGCTCACACGTTTCTCATCTTAAAAGACAAGGATTGGATGTTAGAGGACCTGTGCTTTGTATCAATTTCAGAGGCAGAGTTGGACTAGATATGGTCCGTATGTGTAGGAAACACCGTTCTTTTGTTCTCAGCACACTCATGATTCCTGCTGTCTTAGGGAGTCTAGAAAGCAAGAGTGTGCTTCTTGCTCTAAAGTAGAGTGTGATCTATATATGACAACTCTGCTCTGTGTTTCACTTCAGAAATGGAGTTAAACCTCAGGCTCTGAGTCTTCCTACAAGCAACACTTCGTTTCAGGTAAGGGCAGTTACTTTACAGCTCAAACGAACTACATCGTTCACAAAGCTAACACGTTTCTAATCTTAACTGACAAGCATCGGATGTTATAGTAGCAGTGCTTTGTATCAGTTTCAGAAGCAGAGTTGGAATAGATATGGTCCGTATGTGTAGGAAACACCGTTCTTTTGTTCTCAGCACACTCACGTTTCCTGCTGTATTAGAGAATCTACAGAGCAAGAGGGTGCTTCTTGCTCTGAAGCAGAGTGTGATCCATGGATGAGAACTATGCTGTGTGTTTTCCTTCAGAAATGGAGTTAAATCCCAGGCTCTGTGTCTTCCAACACTCAAGACTTCGTTTCAGGTAAGGGCAGTCACTTTTCAGCTCAAACAAACTACATCCTTCACGAATCTAACACGTTTCTCATCTTAACTGGCAAGCATTGGATGTTAGAGGACCAGTGCTTTGTATAAATTTCAGAGGCAGAGTTGGACTAGATATGGTCCGTATGTGTAGGAAACACCGTTCCTTTCTTCTCAGCACACTCATGATTCCTGCTGTCTTAGAGAGTCTAGAAAGCAAGAGTGTGCTTCTTGCTCTAAAGCAGAGTGTGATCTATATATGAGAACTCTGCTGTGTGTTTCACTTCAGAAATGGAGTTAAATCCCAGGCTCTTAGTCTTCCTACAAACAAGACTTCGTTTCAGGGAAGGGCAGTTACATTACAGCTCAAATGAACTACATCGTTCACGAAACTCACACGTTTCTCATCTTAAATGACAAGCATTGGATGTTAGAGGACCTGTGTTTTGTATAAATTTCAGAGGCAGAGTTGGACTAGGTATGGTCCATATGTGTAGGAAACACCGTTCTTTTGTTCTCAGCACACTCATGATTCCTGCTGTCTTAGAGAGTCTAGAAAGCAAGAGTGTGATTCTTGCTCTAAAGTAGAGTATGATCTATATATGCCAACTCTGCTGTGTGTTTCACTTCAGAAATGGAGTTAAACCCCAGGCTCTGAGTCTTCCTACAAGCAACACTTTGTTTTAGGTAAGGGCAGTTACTTTACAGCTCAAACGAACTACATCATTCACGGAGCTCACACGTTTCTAATGTTAACTGACAAGCATCGGATGTTATAGGACCAGTGCTTGTATCAGTTTCAGAATCAGAGTTGGAATAGATATGGTCCGAATGTGTAGGAAACACCGTTCTTTTGTTCTCAGCACACTCACGTTTCCTGCTGTATTAGAGAATCTAGAGAGCAAGAGGGTGCTTCTTGCTCTGAAGCAGAGTGTGATCCATGGATGAGAACTATGCTGTGTGTTTCCCTTCAGAAATGGAGTTAAATCCCAGGCTCTGTGTCTTTCAACATGCAAGACTTCGTTTCAGGGAGGGCAGTCACTTTACAGCTCAAACGAACTACATCGTTCACGAAGCTCACACGTTTCTCATCTTAACTGACAAGCATTGGATGTTAGAGGACCAGTGCTTTGTATCAGTATCAGAAGTAGAGTTGGACTAGATATGGTCAGTATGTGTATGAATCACCGTTCATTGTTCCCAGCACACTCAAGTTTCCTGCTGTATTAGAGAATCTAGAAAGCAAGAGCGTGCTTCTTGCTCTGAAGCAGAGTGTGATCCTTGGAAGAGAACTATGCTTTGTGTTTCCCTTCAGAAATGGAGTTAAATCCCAGGCTCTGTGTCTTCCTACAATAAAGACTTCTTTTCAGGTAAGGGCAGTCACTTTTCAGCTCAAATGTAGTACATCCTTCACGAAGGTCACACGTTTCTCATCTTAACTGACAAGCATTGGATGTTAGAGGAACTGAGCTTTGTATCAATTTCAGAGGCAGAGTTGGACTAGATATGGTCCAAATGTGTAAGAAACACCGTTCTTTTGCTCTCAGCACACACATGTTTCCTGCTGTCTTAGAGATTCTAGAAAGCAAGAGCGTCCTTCTTGCTTTAAAGCAGAGTGTGATGTATATATGAGAACCCGGCTGTGTGTTTCACTTCAGAAATGGAGTTAAACCCCAGGCTCTGAGTCTTCCCAAAAGAAAAACTTCGTTTCAGGAAAGGGCAGTTACTTACAGCTCAAAGGAACTACATCGTTCATGAAGCTCTCACGTTTCTCAACTTAACTGACAAGCATCGGATGTTAGTGGACCTGTGGTTTGTTTCAGTTCCACAAACAGAGTTGGACTAGATATGGTCCGTATGTGTAGGAAACACAGTTCTTTTTTTCTGAGCACAACCACATTTCCTGCTGTATTAGAGAATCTAGAAAGCAAGAGCGTGCTTCTTGCTCTAAAGCAGAGTCTGATCCATGGATGAGAACTCTGCTGTGTGTTTCACTTCAGAAATGGAGTTAAATCACAGGCTCTGAGGCTTCCTACAAACAAGACTTCGTTTCAGGGAAGGGCACTTACATTACACTCAAATGAACTACATCGTTCACGAAGCTCACACGTTTCTCATCTTAAATGACAAGCATTGGATGTTAGAGGACCTGTGCTTTGTATCCATTTCAGAGGCAGAGTTGGACTAGATATGGTCCGTATGTGTAGGAAACACCGTTCTTTTGTTCTCAGCACACTCATGATTCCTGCTGTCTTAGAGAGTCTAGAAAGCAAGAGTGTGCTTCTTGCTCTAAAGCAGAGTGTGATATATATATATGACAACTCTGCTGTGTGTTTAACTTCAGAAATGGAGTTAAAACTCAGGCTCTGAGGCTTCCTACAAGCAACACTTCGTTTCAGGTAAGGGCAGTTATTTTACAGTTCAAACGAACTACATCGTTCACGAAGCTAACACGTTTCTCATCTTAACTGGCAAGCATTGGATGTTAGAGGACCAGTGCTTTGTATAAATTTCAGAGGCAGAGTTGGACTAGATATGGTCCGTATGTGTAGGAAACACCGTTCCTTTCTTCTCAGCA
Source organism: Onychomys leucogaster (assembly GCA_949786385.1). NCBI lineage: Eukaryota > Metazoa > Chordata > Mammalia > Rodentia > Cricetidae > Onychomys > Onychomys leucogaster. Next base: position 411,162 of record CATKUP010000157.1, on the reverse strand, counting down.
CACTCATGATTCCTGCTGTCTTAGAGAGTCTAGAAAGCAAGAGTGTGCTTCTTGCTCTAAAGCAGAGTGTGATCTATATATGAGAACTCTGCTGTGTGTTTCACTTCAGAAATGGAGTTAAATCCCAGGCTCTTAGTCTTCCTACAAACAAGACTTCGTTTCAGGGAAGGGCAGTTACATTACAGCTCAAATGAACTACATCGTTCACGAAACTCACACGTTTCTCATCTTAAATGACAAGCATTGGATGTTAGAGGACCTGTGTTTTGTATAAATTTCAGAGGCAGAGTTGGACTAGGTATGGTCCATATGTGTAGGAAACACCGTTCTTTTGTTCTCAGCACACTCATGATTCCTGCTGTCTTAGAGAGTCTAGAAAGCAAGAGTGTGATTCTTGCTCTAAAGTAGAGTATGATCTATATATGCCAACTCTGCTGTGTGTTTCACTTCAGAAATGGAGTTAAACCCCAGGCTCTGAGTCTTCCTACAAGCAACACTTTGTTTTAGGTAAGGGCAGTTACTTTACAGCTCAAACGAACTACATCATTCACGGAGCTCACACGTTTCTAATGTTAACTGACAAGCATCGGATGTTATAGGACCAGTGCTTGTATCAGTTTCAGAATCAGAGTTGAAATAGATATGGTCCGTATGTGTAGGAAACACCGTTCTTTTGTTCTCAGCACACTCACGTTTCCTGCTGTATTAGAGAATCTAGAGAGCAAGAGGGTGCTTCTTGCTCTGAAGCAGAGTGTGATCCATGGATGAGAACTATGCTGTGTGTTTCCCTTCAGAAATGGAGTTAAATCCCAGGCTCTGTGTCTTTCAACATGCAAGACTTCGTTTCAGGGAGGGCAGTCACTTTACAGCTCAAACGAACTACATCGTTCACGAAGCTCACACGTTTCTCATCTTAACTGACAAGCATTGGATGTTAGAGGACCAGTGCTTTGTATCAGTATCAGAAGTAGAGTTGGACTAGATATGGTCAGTATGTGTATGAATCACCGTTCATTGTTCCCAGCACACTCAAGTTTCCTGCTGTATTAGAGAATCTAGAAAGCAAGAGCGTGCTTCTTGCTCTGAAGCAGAGTGTGATCCTTGGAAGAGAACTATGCTTTGTGTTTCCCTTCAGAAATGGAGTTAAATCCCAGGCTCTGTGTCTTCCTACAATAAAGACTTCTTTTCAGGTAAGGGCAGTCACTTTTCAGCTCAAATGTAGTACATCCTTCACGAAGGTCACACGTTTCTCATCTTAACTGACAAGCATTGGATGTTAGAGGAACTGAGCTTTGTATCAATTTCAGAGGCAGAGTTGGACTAGATATGGTCCAAATGTGTAAGAAACACCGTTCTTTTGCTCTCAGCACACACATGTTTCCTGCTGTCTTAGAGATTCTAGAAAGCAAGAGCGTCCTTCTTGCTTTAAAGCAGAGTGTGATGTATATATGAGAACCCGGCTGTGTGTTTCACTTCAGAAATGGAGTTAAACCCCAGGCTCTGAGTCTTCCCAAAAGAAAAACTTCGTTTCAGGAAAGGGCAGTTACTTACAGCTCAAAGGAACTACATCGTTCATGAAGCTCTCACGTTTCTCAACTTAACTGACAAGCATCGGATGTTAGTGGACCTGTGGTTTGTTTCAGTTCCACAAACAGAGTTGGACTAGATATGGTCCGTATGTGTAGGAAACACAGTTCTTTTTTTCTGAGCACAACCACATTTCCTGCTGTATTAGAGAATCTAGAAAGCAAGAGCGTGCTTCTTGCTCTAAAGCAGAGTCTGATCCATGGATGAGAACTCTGCTGTGTGTTTCACTTCAGAAATGGAGTTAAATCACAGGCTCTGAGGCTTCCTACAAACAAGACTTCGTTTCAGGGAAGGGCACTTACATTACACTCAAATGAACTACATCGTTCACGAAGCTCACACGTTTCTCATCTTAAATGACAAGCATTGGATGTTAGAGGACCTGTGCTTTGTATCCATTTCAGAGGCAGAGTTGGACTAGATATGGTCCGTATGTGTAGGAAACACCGTTCTTTTGTTCTCAGCACACTCATGATTCCTGCTGTCTTAGAGAGTCTAGAAAGCAAGAGTGTGCTTCTTGCTCTAAAGCAGAGTGTGATATATATATATGACAACTCTGCTGTGTGTTTAACTTCAGAAATGGAGTTAAAACTCAGGCTCTGAGGCTTCCTACAAGCAACACTTCGTTTCAGGTAAGGGCAGTTATTTTACAGTTCAAACGAACTACATCGTTCACGAAGCTAACACGTTTCTAATCTTAACTGACATGCATTGGATGTTAGAGTAGCAGTGCTTTGTATCAGTTTCAGAAGCAGAGTTGGAATAGATATGGTCCGTATGTGTAGGAAACACCGTTCTTTTGTTCTCAGCACACTCACGTTTCCTGCTGTATTAGAGAATCTAGAGAGCAAAAGGGTGCTTCTTGCTCTGAAGCAGAGTGTGATCCATGGATGAGAACTATGCTGTTTGTTTCCCATCAGAAATGGAGTTAAATCCCAGGCTCTGTGTCTTTCAACATGCAAGACTTCGTTTCAGGGAAGGGCAGTTACTTTAGAGCTCAAACGAACTACATCGTTCACGAAGCTCACACGTTTCTCATCTTAAATGACAAGAATTGGATGCTGGAGGACCTGTGCTTTGTATCAATTTCAGAGGCAGAGTTGGACTCGATATGGCCCGAATGTGTAAGAAACACCGTTCTATTTTTCTCAGCACACCCATGTTTCCTGCTGTCCTAGAGACTCTAGAAAGCAAGAGCGTGCTTCTTGCTCTAAAGCAGAGTATGATCTATATCTGACAACTCTGCTGTGTGTTTCACTTCAGAAATGGAGTTAAACCTCAGGCTCTGAGTCTTCCTACAAGCAACACTTCGTTTCAGGTAAGGGCAGTTACTTTACAGCTCAAATGAACTACATCCTTCACGAAGCTCACACGTTTCTCATCTTAAATGACAAGCATTGGATGTTAGAGGACCTGTGCTTTGTATCAATTTCAGAGGCAGAGTTGGACTAGATATGGTCCGTATGTGTAGGAAACACCGTTCTTTTGTTCTCAGCACACTCATGATTCCTGTGTCTTAGAGAGTCTAGAAAGCAAGAGTGTGCTTCTTGCTCTAAAGCAGAGTGTTATCTATATATGAGAACCCTGCTGTGTGTTTCAATTCAGAAATGGAGTTAAATCCCAGGCTCTTAGTCTTCCTACAGGCAACACTTCGTTTCAGGTAACGGCAGTTACTTTACTTCTCAAAGGAACTACATCGTTCACGAAGCTAACACGTTTCTAATCTTAACTGACAAACATCGGATGTTATAGTAGCAGTGCTTTGTATCAGTTTCAGAAGCAGAGTTGGAATAGATATGGTCCGTATGTGTAGGAAACACCGTTCTTTTATTCTCAGCACACCTACGTTTCATGCTGTATTAGAGAATCTAGAGAGCAAGAGGGTGCTTCTTGCTCTGAAGCAGAGTGTGATCTATATATGAGAACTCTGCTGTGTGTTTCACTTCAGAAATGGAGTTAAATCCCAGGCTCTGTGTCTTTCAACATGCAAGACTTCGTTTCAGGGAAGGGCAGTTACATTACAGCTCAAACGAACTACATCGTTCACGAAGCTCACACCTTTCTCATCTTAAATGACAAGCATTGGATGTTAGAGGACCTGTGTTTTGTATCAATTTCAGAGGCAGAGTTGGACTAGGTATGGTCCGTATGTGTAGGAAACACCGTTCTTTTGTTCTCAGCACACTCATGATTCCTGCCATCTTAGAGAGTCTAGAAAGCAAGAGTGTGCTTCTTGCTCTAAAGTAGAGTGTGATCTATATATGAGAACTCTGCTGTGTGTTTCACTACAGAAATGGAGTTAAATCCCAGGCTCTTAGTCTTCCTACAAACAAGACTTTGTTTTAGGGAAGGGCAGTTACTTTACAGCTCAAACGAACTACATCGTTCACGAAGCTCACAGGTTTCTCATCTTAAATGACAAGCATTGGATGCTGGAGGACCTGTGCTTTGTATCAATTTCAGAGGCAGAGTTGGACTAGATATGGTCCGTATGTGTAGGAAACACCGTTCTTTTGTTCTCAGCACACTCACGTTTCCTGCTGTATTAGAGAATCTAGAGAGCAAGAGGGTGCTGCTTGCTCTGAAGCAGAGTGTGATCTATATATGAGAACTCTGCTGTGTGTTTCACTTCAGAAATGGAGTTAAATCCCAGGCTCTGTGTCTTTCAACACGCAAGACTTCGTTTCAGGGAAGGGCAGTTACATTACAGCTCAAACGGACTACATCGTTCACAAAGCTCACACCTCTCTCATCTTAAATGACAAGCATTGGATGTTAGAGGACCTGTGTTTTGTATCAATTTCAGAGGCAGAGTTGGACTCGATAAGGCCCGAATGTGTAAGAAACACCGTTCTTTTGTTCTCAGCACACTCATGTTTCCTGCAGTCCTAGAGACTCTAGAAAGCAAGAGCGTGATTCTTGCTATAAAGCAGAATATGATCTATATATGACAACTCTGCTGTGTGTTTCACTTCAAAATGGAGTTAAACCCCAGGCTCTGAGTCTTCCTACAAGCAACACTTTGTTTTAGGTAAGGGCAGTTACTTTACAGCTCAAATGAACAACATCATTCACGGAGCTCACACGTTTCTACTTTTAACTGACAAGCATCGGATGTTATAGGACCAGTGCTTTGTATCAGTTTCAGAATCAGATTTGGAATAGATATCGTCCATATGTGTAGGAAACACCGTTCTTTTGTTCTCAGCACACTCATGATTCCTGCTGTCTTAGAGAGTCTAGAAAGCAAAAGTGTGCTTCTTGCTCTAAAGTAGAGTGTGATCTATATATGACAACTCTGCTGTGTGTTTCAATTCAGAAATGGAGTTAAACCTCAGGCTCTGAGTCTTCCTACAAGCAACACTTCCTTTCAAGTAAGGGCAGTTACTTTACAGCTCAAATGAACTACATCGTTCACGAAGCTCACACGTTTCTCATCTAAAAAGACAAGGATTGGATGTTAGAGGACCTGTGCTTTGTATCAATTTCAGAGGCAGAGTTGGACTAGATATGGTCCGTATGTGTAGGAAACACCGTTCTTTTGTTCTCAGCACACTCATGTTTCCTGCTGTCCTAGAGACTCTAGAAAGCAAGAGCGTGCTTCTTGCTATAAAGCAGAGTATGATCTATATATGACAACTCTGCTGTGTGTTTCACTTCAGAAATGGTGTTAAACCCCAGGCTCTGAGCCTTCCTATAAGCAACACTTTGTTTCAGGTAAGGGCAGTTACTTTACAGCTCAAACGAACTACATCGTTCACGAAGCTAACACGTTTCTAATCTTAACTGACAAGCATCGGATGTTATAGTAGCAGTGCTTTGTATCAGTTTCAGAAGCAGAGTTGGAATTGATATGGTCCGTATGTGTAGGAAACACCGTTCTTTTGTCGTCAGCACACTCACGTTTCCTGCTGTATTAGAGAATCTAGAGAGCAAGAGGGTGCTTCTTGCTCTGAAGCAGAGTGTGATCTATATATGAGAACTCTGCTGTGTGTTTCACTTCAGAAATGGAGTTAAATCCCAGGCTCTGTGTCTTTCAACATGCAAGACATCGTTTCAGGGAAGGGCAGTTACATTACAGCTCAAACGAACTACATCGTTCACGAAGCTCACACCTTTCTCATCTTAAATGACAAGCATTGGATGTTAGAGGACCTGTGTTTTGTATCAATTTCAGAGGCAGAGTTGGACTCGATAAGGCCCGAATGTGTAAGAAACCCCGTTCTTTTGTTCTCAGCACACTCATGTTTCCTGCAGTCCTAGAGACTCTAGAAAGCAAGAGCGTGCTTCTTGCTATAAAGCAGAATATGATCTATATATGACAACTCTGCTGTGGGTTTCACTTCAAAATGGAGTTAAACCCCAGGCTCTGAGTCTTCCTACAAGCAACACTTTGTTTTAGGTAAGGGCAGTTACTTTACAGCTCAAACGAACAACATCGTTCACGGAGCTCACACGTTTCTAATCTTAACTGACAAGCATCAGATGTTATAGGACCAGTGCTTTGTATCAGTTTCAGAATCAGATTTGGAATAGATATCGTCCGTATGTGTAGGAAACACGGTTCTTTTCTTCTCAGCACACTCACGTTTCCGGCTGTATTAGAGAATCTAGAGAGCAAAAGGGTGCTTCTTGCTCTGAAGCAGAGTGTGATCCATGGATGAGAACTATGCTGTTTGTTTCCCATCAGAAATGGAGTTAAATCCCAGGCTCTGTGTCTTTCAACATGCAAGACTTCGTTTCAGGGAAGGGCAGTTATTTTACAGCTCAAACGAACTACATCGTTCACGAAGCTCATACGTTTCTCATCTTAAATGACAAGCATTGGATGCTGGAGGACCTGTGCTTTGTATCAATTTCAGAGGCAGAGTTGGACTAGATATGGTCCGTATGTGTAGGAAACACCGTTCTTTTCTTCTCAGCACACTCATGATTCCTGCTGTCTTAGAGAGTCTAGAAAGCAAGAGTGTGCTTCTTGCTCTAAAGCAGAGTGTGATCTATATATGAGAACTCTGCTGTGTGTTTCACTTCAGAAATGGAGTTAAATCCCAGGCTCTTAGTCTTCCTACAAACAAGACTTCGTTTCAGGGAAGGGCAGTTACATTACAGCTCAAATGAACTACATCGTTCACGAAACTCACACGTTTCTCATCTTAAATGACAAGCATTGGATGTTAGAGGACCTGTGTTTTGTATAAATTTCAGAGGCAGAGTTGGACTAGGTATGGTCCATATGTGTAGGAAACACCGTTCTTTTGTTCTCAGCACACTCATGATTCCTGCTGTCTTAGAGAGTCTAGAAAGCAAGAGTGTGATTCTTGCTCTAAAGTAGAGTATGATCTATATATGCCAACTCTGCTGTGTGTTTCACTTCAGAAATGGAGTTAAACCCCAGGCTCTGAGTCTTCCTACAAGCAACACTTTGTTTTAGGTAAGGGCAGTTACTTTACAGCTCAAACGAACTACATCATTCACGGAGCTCACACGTTTCTAATGTTAACTGACAAGCATCGGATGTTATAGGACCAGTGCTTGTATCAGTTTCAGAATCAGAGTTGGAATAGATATGGTCCGTATGTGTAGGAAACACCGTTCTTTTGTTCTCAGCACACTCACGTTTCCTGCTGTATTAGAGAATCTAGAGAGCAAGAGGGTGCTTCTTGCTCTGAAGCAGAGTGTGATCCATGGATGAGAACTATGCTGTGTGTTTCCCTTCAGAAATGGAGTTAAATCCCAGGCTCTGTGTCTTTCAACATGCAAGACTTCGTTTCAGGGAGGGCAGTCACTTTACAGCTCAAACGAACTACATCGTTCACGAAGCTCACACGTTTCTCATCTTAACTGACAAGCATTGGATGTTAGAGGACCAGTGCTTTGTATCAGTATCAGAAGTAGAGTTGGACTAGATATGGTCAGTATGTGTATGAATCACCGTTCATTGTTCCCAGCACACTCAAGTTTCCTGCTGTATTAGAGAATCTAGAAAGCAAGAGCGTGCTTCTTGCTCTGAAGCAGAGTGTGATCCTTGGAAGAGAACTATGCTTTGTGTTTCCCTTCAGAAATGGAGTTAAATCCCAGGCTCTGTGTCTTCCTACAATAAAGACTTCTTTTCAGGTAAGGGCAGTCACTTTTCAGCTCAAATGTAGTACATCCTTCACGAAGGTCACACGTTTCTCATCTTAACTGACAAGCATTGGATGTTAGAGGAACTGAGCTTTGTATCAATTTCAGAGGCAGAGTTGGACTAGATATGGTCCAAATGTGTAAGAAACACGGTTCTTTTGCTCTCAGCACACACATGTTTCCTGCTGTCTTAGAGATTCTAGAAAGCAAGAGCGTCCTTCTTGCTTTAAAGCAGAGTGTGATGTATATATGAGAACCCGGCTGTGTGTTTCACTTCAGAAATGGAGTTAAACCCCAGGCTCTGAGTCTTCCCAAAAGAAAAACTTCGTTTCAGGAAAGGGCAGTTACTTACAGCTCAAAGGAACTACATCGTTCATGAAGCTCTCACGTTTCTCAACTTAACTGACAAGCATCGGATGTTAGTGGACCTGTGGTTTGTTTCAGTTCCACAAACAGAGTTGGACTAGATATGGTCCGTATGTGTAGGAAACACAGTTCTTTTTTTCTGAGCACAACCACATTTCCTGCTGTATTAGAGAATCTAGAAAGCAAGAGCGTGCTTCTTGCTCTAAAGCAGAGTCTGATCCATGGATGAGAACTCTGCTGTGTGTTTCACTTCAGAAATGGAGTTAAATCACAGGCTCTGAGGCTTCCTACAAACAAGACTTCGTTTCAGGGAAGGGCATTTACATTACACTCAAATGAACTACATCGTTCACGAAGCTCACACGTTTCTCATCTTAAATGACAAGCATTGGATGTTAGAGGACCTGTGCTTTGTATCCATTTCAGAGGCAGAGTTGGACTAGATATGGTCCGTATGTGTAGGAAACACCGTTCTTTTGTTCTCAGCACACTCATGATTCCTGCTGTCTTAGAGAGTCTAGAAAGCAAGAGTGTGCTTCTTGCTCTAAAGCAGAGTGTGATATATATATGACAACTCTGCTGTGTGTTTAACTTCAGAAATGGAGTTAAAACTCAGGCTCTGAGGCTTCCTACAAGCAACACTTCGTTTCAGGTAAGGGCTGTTATTTTACAGTTCAAACGAACTACATCGTTCACGAAGCTAACACGTTTCTAATCTTAACTGACATGCATTGGATGTTAGAGTAGCAGTGCTTTGTATCAGTTTCAGAAGCAGAGTTGGAATAGATATGGTCCGTATGTGTAGGAAACACCGTTCTTTTGTTCTCAGCACACTCACGTTTCCTGCTGTATTAGAGAATCTAGAGAGCAAAAGGGTGCTTCTTGCTCTGAAGCAGAGTGTGATCCATGGATGAGAACTATGCTGTTTGTTTCCCATCAGAAATGGAGTTAAATCCCAGGCTCTGTGTCTTACAACATGCAAGACTCGTTTCAGGGAAGGGCAGTTACTTTAGAGCTCAAACGAACTACATCGTTCACGAAGCTCACACGTTTCTCATCTTAAATGACAAGAATTGGATGCTGGAGGACCTGTGCTTTGTATCAATTTCAGAGGCAGAGTTGGACTCGATATGGCCCGAATGTGTAAGAAACACCGTTCTATTTTTCTCAGCACACCCATGTTTCTTGCTGTCCTAGAGACTCTAGAAAGCAAGAGCGTGCTTCTTGCTCTAAAGCAGAGTATGATCTATATCTGACAACTCTGCTGTGTGTTTCACTTCAGAAATGGAGTTAAACCTCAGGCTCTGAGTCTTCCTACAAGCAACACTTCGTTTCAGGTAAGGGCAGTTACTTTACAGCTCAAATGAACTACATCGTTCACGAAGCTCACACGTTTCTCATCTTAAATGACAAGCATTGGATGTTAGAGGACCTGTGCTTTGTATCAATTTCAGAGGCAGAGTTGGACTAGATATGGTCCGTATGTGTAGGAAACACCGTTCTTTTGTTCTCAGCACACTCATGATTCCTGTGTCTTAGAGAGTCTAGAAAGCAAGAGTGTGCTTCTTGCTCTAAAGCAGAGTGTTATCTATATATGAGAACCCTGCTGTGTGTTTCAATTCAGAAATGGAGTTAAATCCCAGGCTCTTAGTCTTCCTACAGGCAACACTTCGTTTCAGGTAAGGGCAGTTACTTTACTTCTCAAAGGAACTACATCGTTCACGAAGCTAACACGTTTCTAATCTTAACTGACAAACATCGGATGTTATAGTAGCAGTGCTTTGTATCAGTTTCAGAAGCAGAGTTGGAATAGATATGGTCCGTATGTGTAGGAAACACCGTTCTTTTATTCTCAGCACACCTACGTTTCATGCTGTATTAGAGAATCTAGAGAGCAAGAGGGTGCTTCTTGCTCTGAAGCAGAGTGTGATCTATATATGAGAACTCTGCTGTGTGTTTCACTTCAGAAATGGAGTTAAATCCCAGGCTCTGTGTCTTTCAACATGCAAGACTTCGTTTCAGGGAAGGGCAGTTACATTACAGCTCAAACGAACTACATCGTTCACGAAGCTCACACCTTTCTCATCTTAAATGACAAGCATTGGATGTTAGAGGACCTGTGTTTTGTATCAATTTCAGAGGCAGAGTTGGACTAGATATGGTCCGTATGTGTAGGAAACACCGTTCTTTTGTTCTCAGCACACTCAAGGTTCCTGCCATCTTAGAGAGTCTAGAAAGCAAGAGTGTGCTTCTTGCTCTAAAGTAGAGTGTGATCTATATATGAGAACTCTGCTGTGTGTTTCACTACAGAAATGGAGTTAAATCCCAGGCTCTTAGTCTTCCTACAAACAAGACTTTGTTTTAGGGAAGGGCAGTTACTTTACAGCTAAAACGAACTACATCGTTCACGAAGCTCACACGTTTCTCATCTTAAATGACAAGCATTGGATGCTGGAGGACCTGTCCTTTGTATAAATTTCAGAAGCAGAGTTGGACACGATATTGCCCGAATGTGTAAGAAACACCGTTCTATTGTTATCAGCACACTCATATTTCCTGCTGTCCTAGAGACTCTAGAAAGCAAGAGCGTGCTTCTTGCTATAAAGCAGAGTATGATCTATATATGACAACTCTGCTGTGTGTTTCACTTCAGAAATGGAGTTAAACCTCAGGCTCTGAGTCTTCCTACAAGCAACAGTTCATTTCATGTAAGGGCAGTTACTTTACAGCTCAAATGAACTACATCGTTCACGAAGCTCACACGTTTCTCATCTTAAATGAGAAGCATTGGATGTTAGAGGACCTGTGCTTTGTATCAATTTCAGAGGCAGAGTTGGACTAGATATGGTCCGTATGTGTAGGATACACCGTTCTTTTGTTCTCAGCACACTCACGTTTCCTGCTGTATTAGAGAATCTAGAGAGCAAGAGGGTGCTGCTTGCTCTGAAGCAGAGTGTGATCTATATATGAGAACTCTGCTGTGTGTTTCACTTCAGAAATGGAGTTAAATCCCAGGCTCTGTGTCTTTCAACACGCAAGACTTCGTTTCAGGGAAGGGCAGTTACATTACAGCTCAAACGGACTACATCGTTCACAAAGCTCACACCTCTCTCATCTTAAATGACAAGCATTGGATGTTAGAGGACCTGTGTTTTGTATCAATTTCAGAGGCAGAGTTGGACTCGATAAGGCCCGAATGTGTAAGAAACACCGTTCTTTTGTTCTCAGCACACTCATGTTTCCTGCAGTCCTAGAGACTCTAGAAAGCAAGAGCGTGATTCTTGCTATAAAGCAGAATATGATCTATATATGACAACTCTGCTGTGTGTTTCACTTCAAAATGGAGTTAAACCCCAGGCTCTGAGTCTTCCTACAAGCAACACTTTGTTTTAGGTAAGGGCAGTTACTTTACAGCTCAAATGAACAACATCGTTCACGGAGCTCACACGTTTCTACTCTTAACTGACAAGCATCGGATGTTATAGGACCAGTGCTTTGTATCAGTTTCAGAATCAGATTTGGAATAGATATCGTCCATATGTGTAGGAAACACCGTTCTTTTGTTCTCAGCACACTCATGATTCCTGCTGTCTTAGAGAGTCTAGAAAGCAAAAGTGTGCTTCTTGCTCTAAAGTAGAGTGTGATCTATATATGACAACTCTGCTGTGTGTTTCAATTCAGAAATGGAGTTAAACCTCAGGCTCTGAGTCTTCCTACAAGCAACACTTCCTTTCAAGTAAGGGCAGTTACTTTACAGCTCAAATGAACTACATCGTTCACGAAGCTCACACGTTTCTCATCTTAAAAGACAAGGATTGGATGTTAGAGGACCTGTGCTTTGTATCAATTTCAGAGGCAGAGTTGGACTAGATATGGTCCGTATGTGTAGGAAACACCGTTCTTTTGTTCTCAGCACACTCATGATTCCTGCTGTCTTAGAGAGTCTAGAGAGCAAGAGTGTGGTTCTTGCTCTAAAGTAGAGTGTGATCTATATATGAGAACTCTGCTGTGTGTTTCACTTCAGAAATGGAGTTAAATCCCAGGCTCTTAGTCTTCCTACAAACAAGACTTCGTTTCAGGGAAGGGCAGTTACTTTACAGCTCAAACGAACTACATCGTTCACGAAGCTCACACGTTTCTCATCTTAAATGACAAGCATTGGATGCTGGAGGACCTGTGTTTGTTTCAATTTCAGAGGCAGAGTTGGACTTGATATAGCCAGAATGTGTAAGAAACACCGTTCTATTGTTCTCAGCACACTCATGTTTCCTGCTGTCCTAGAGACTCTAGAAAGCAAGAGCGTGCTTCTTGCTCTAAAGCAGAGTATGATCTATATATGACAACTCTGCTGTGTGTTTCACTTCAGAAATGGAGTTAAACCTCAGGCTCTGAGTCTTCCTACAAGCAACACTTCGTTTCAGGTAAGGGCAGTTACTTTACAGCTCAAATGAACTACATCGTTCACGAGGCTCACACATTTCTCATCTTAAATGACAAGCATTGCATGTTAGAGGACCTGTGCTTTTTATCAATTTCAGAGGCAGAGTTGGACTAGATATGGTCCGTATGTGTAGGAAACACCGTTCTTTTGTTCTCAGCACACTCATGATTCCTGCTGTCTTAGAGAGTCTACAAAGCAAGAGTGTGCTTCTTGCTCTAAAGCAGTGTGTGATCTATATATGAGAACTCTGCTGTGTGTTTCACTTCAGAAATGGAGTTAAATCCCAGGCTCTTAGTCTTCCTACAAACAAGACTTCGTTTCAGGGAAGGGAAATTACATTACAGCTCAAATGAACTACATCGTTCACGAAACTCACACGTTTCTCATCTTAAATGACAAGCATTGGATGTTAGAGGACCTGTGTTTTGTATAAATTTCAGAGGCAGAGTTGGACTAGGTATGGTCCGTATTTGTAGGAAACACCGTTCTTTTGTTCTCAGCACACTCATGATTCCTGCTGTCTTAGAGAGTCTAGAAAGCAAGAGTGTGATTGTTGCTCTAAAGTAGAGTATGATCTATATATGACAACTCTGCTGTGTGTTTCACTTCAGAAATGGAGTTAAACCTCAGGCTCTGAGTCTTCCTACAAGCAACACTTCTTTTCAGGTAAGGGCAGTTATTTTACATCTCAAACGAACTACATCGTTCACGAAGCTCACACGTTTCTCATCTTAAATGACAAGCATTGGATGCTGGAGGACCTGTGCTTTGTATCATTTTCAGAGGCAGAGTTGGACTCGATAAGGCCCGAATGTGTAAGAAACACCGTTCTTTTGTTCTCATCACACTCATGTTTCCTGGTGTCCTAGAGACTCTAGAAAGCAAGAGCGTGCTTCTTGCTATAAAGAGGAGTATGATCTATATATGACAACTCTGCTCTGTGGTTCACTTCAGAAATGGAGTTAAACCCCAGGCTCTGAGCCTCCTACAAGCAACACTTTGTTTTAGGTAAGGGCAGTTACTTTACAGCTCAAACGAACTACATCATTCACGGAGCTCACACGTTTCTAATCTTAACTGACAAGCATCGGATGTTATAGGACCAGTGCTTGTATCAGTTTCAGAATCAGAGTTGGAATAGATATGGTCCGTATGTGTAGGAAACACCGTTCTTTTGTTCTCAGCACACTCACGTTTCCGGCTGTATTAGAGAATCTAGAGAGCAAGAGGGTGCTTCTTGCTCTGAAGCAGAGTGTGATCCATGGATGAGAACTATGCTGTGTGTTTCCCTTCAGAAATGGAGTTAAATCCCAGGCTCTGTGTCTTTCAACATGCAAGACTTCGTTTCAGGGAGGGCAGTCACTTTACTGCTCAAACGAACTACATCGTTCACGAATCTAACACGTTTCTCATCTTAACTGACAAGCATTGGATGTTAGAGGACCAGTGCTTTGTATCAGTTTCAGAAGCAGAGTTGGACTAGATATAGTCCGTATGTGTAGGAAACACCGTTCTTTTGTTCTTAGCACACTGACGTTTCCTGCTGTATTAGAGAATCTAGAAAGCAAGAGCATGCTTCTTGCTCTAATGCAGAGTGTGATGTATATATGAGAACCCTGCTGTGTGTTTCACTTCAGAAATGGAGTTAAATCCCAGGCTCTGTGTCTTCCTACAATAAAGACTTCTTTTCAGGTAGGGCAGTCACTTTTCAGCTCAAATGAAGTACATCCTTCACGAAGGTCACACGTTTCTCATCTTAACTGACAAGCATTGGATGTTAGAGGAACTGAGCTTTGTATCAATTTCAGAGGCAGAGTTGGACTAGATATGGTCCAAATGTGTAAGAAACACCGTTCTTTTGCTCTCAGCACACACATGTTTCCTGCTGTCTTAGAGATTCTAGAAAGCAAGAGCGTCCTTCTTGCTTTAAAGCAGAGTGTGATGTATATATGAGAACTCTGCTGTGTGTTTCGCTTCAGAAATGGAGTTAAATCCCAGGCTCTGTGTCTTTAAACATGCAAGACTTCGTTTCAGGGAAGGGCACTTACATTACAGCTCAAATGAACTACATCATTCACGAAGCTCACACGTTTCTCATCTTAAATGACAAGCATTGGATGTTAGAGGACCTGTGCTTTGTATCAATTTCAGAGGCAGAGTTGGACTAGATATGGTCCTTATGTGTAGGAAACACCGTTCTTTTGTTCTCAGCACACTCATGATTCCTGCTGTCTTAGAGAGTCTAGAAAGCAAGAGTGTGCTTCTTGCTCTAAAGTAGAGTGTGATCTATATATGACAACTCTGCTGTGTGTTTCACTTCAGAAATGGAGTTAAACCCCAGGCTCTGAGTCTTCCTACAAGCAACACTTTGTTTCAGGTAAGGGCAGTTACTTTACAGCTAAAACGAACTACATCGTTCACGAAGCTCACACGTTTCTCATCTTAAATGACAAGCATTGGATGTTAGAGGACCTGTGCTTTGTATCAATTTCAGAGACAGAGTTGGACTAGATATGGTCCGTATGTGTAGGAAACACCGTTCTATTGTTCTCAGCACACTCATGATTCCTGCTATCTTAGAGAGTCTAGAAAGCAAGAGTGTGCTTCTTGCTCTAAAGCAGAGTGTGATCTATATATGAGAACTCTGCTGTGTGTATCACTTCAGAAATGCAATTAAATCCCAGTTTCTTAATCTTCCTACAAACAAGACTTCATTTCAGGGAAGGGCATTTATTTTACAGCTCAAACGAACAACATCGTTCACGACGCTCACACGTTTCTCATCTTAAATGACAAGCATTGGATGCTGGAGGACCGGTGCTTTGTATCAATTTCAGAGGCAGAGTTGGACTCGATATGGCCCGAATGTGTAAGAAACACCGTTCCTTTGTTCTCAGCACACTCATGTTTCCTGCTGTCCTAGAGACTCTAGAAAGCAAGAGCGTGCTTCTTGCTCTAAAGCAGAGTGTGATCTAAAATTGAGAACTCTGCTGTGTTTTTCCCTTCAGAAATGGAGTTAAACTTCAGGCTCTGAGTCTTCCTACAAGCAACACTTCGTTTCAGGTAAGGGCAGTTACTTTACAGCTCAAACGAACTACATCGTTCACGAAGCTCACACGTTTCTCATCTTAACTGACAAGCATTGGATGTTAGAGGACCAGTGCTTTGTATCAGTTTCAGAAGCAGAGTTGGACTAGATATGGTCCGTATGTGTAGGAAACACCGTTCTTTTGTTCTCAGCACACTCACGTTTCCTGCTGTGTTAGAGACTCTAGAAAGCTAGAGCGTGCTTCTTGCTCTAAAGCAGAGTGTGATCAATGGATGAGAACTATGCTGTGTGTTTCACTTCAGAAATGGAGTTAAATACCAGACTCTGAGTCTTCCTACAAACCAGAATTCATTTCAGGTAAGGGCAGTTACTTTACAGCTCAAACGAACTTCATCATTCATGAAGCTCACACGTTTATCATCTTAACTGACAAGCATGGGATGTTAGTGGACCTGTGGTTTGTTTCAGTTTCACAAGCAGAGTTGGACTAGATATGGTCCGTATTTGAGGAAACACCGTTCTTTTGTTCTCATCACACTCAGGTTTCCTGCTGCCTTAGTGACTCTGGAAAGCAAGAGCGTGCTTCTTGCTCTAAAGCAGAGTGTCATCAATGGATGAGAACTCTGCTGTGTGTTTCACTTCAGAAATGGAGTTAAATCCCAGGCTGTGTGTCTTCCTACAACAAGACTTCATTTCAGGTAATTGCAGTTACATTACAGCTCAAATGAACTACATCATTCACGAAGCTCACACGTTTCTCATCTTAAATGACAAGCATTGGATGTTAGAGGACTTGTGCTTTGTATCAATTTCAGAGGCAGAGTTGGACTAGATATGGTCCGTATGTGTAGGAAACACCGTTCTTTTGTTCTTAGCACACTCATGATTCCTGCTCTCTTAGAGAGTCTAGAAAGCAAGAGTGTGCTTCTTGCTCTAAAGCAGAGTGTGATCTATATATCAGAACTCTGTTGTGTATTTCCATGCAGAAATGGAGTTAAATTCCAGGCTCTGTATCTTCCTACAAGCAAGAATTCCTTTCAAGTAAGGGCAGTCACTCTTCATCTCAAACGAACTACATTGTTCATGAAGCTCACACGTTTCTAATCTTAACTGGCAAGCATCGGATGTTATAGGACCAGTGCTTTGTATCAGTTTCATAAGCAGAGTTGGAATAGATATGGTCCATATGTGTAAGCAACACCGTTCTTTTGTTCTCAGCACACTCATGTTTCCTGCTGTCCTAGAGACTTTAGAAAGCAAGAGCGTGCTTCTTGCTCTAAAGCAGAGTGTGATCTATATATGAGAACTCTGCTGTGTGTTTCACTACAGAAATGGAGTTAAATCCCAGGCTCTTAGTCTTCCTACAAACAAGACTTTGTTTTAGGGAAGGGCAGTTACTTTACAGCTAAAACGAACTACATCGTTCACGAAGCTCACAGGTTTCTCATCTTAAATGACAAGCATTGGATGCTGGAGGACCTGTCCTTTGTATAAATTTCAGAAGCAGAGTTGGACACGATATTGCCCGAATGTGTAAGAAACACCGTTCTATTGTTATCAGCACACTCATATTTCCTGCTGTCCTAGAGACTCTAGAAAGCAAGAGCGTGCTTCTTGCTATAAAGCAGAGTATGATCTATATATGACAACTCTGCTGTGTGTTTCACTTCAGAAATGGAGTTAAACCTCAGGCTCTGAGTCTTCCTACAAGCAACAGTTCATTTCATGTAAGGGCAGTTACTTTACAGCTCAAATGAACTACATCGTTCACGAAGCTCACACGTTTCTCATCTTAAATGAGAAGCATTGGATGTTAGAGGACCTGTGCTTTGTATCAATTTCAGAGGCAGAGTTGGACTAGATATGGTCCGTATGTGTAGGATACACCGTTCTTTTGTTCTCAGCACACTCACGTTTCCTGCTGTATTAGAGAATCTAGAGAGCAAGAGGGTGCTGCTTGCTCTGAAGCAGAGTGTGATCTATATATGAGAACTCTGCTGTGTGTTTCACTTCAGAAATGGAGTTAAATCCCAGGCTCTGTGTCTTTCAACACGCAAGACTTCGTTTCAGGGAAGGGCAGTTACATTACAGCTCAAACGGACTACATCGTTCACAAAGCTCACACCTCTCTCATCTTAAATGACAAGCATTGGATGTTAGAGGACCTGTGTTTTGTATCAATTTCAGAGGCAGAGTTGGACTCGATAAGGCCCGAATGTGTAAGAAACACCGTTCTTTTGTTCTCAGCACACTCATGTTTCCTGCAGTCCTAGAGACTCTAGAAAGCAAGAGCGTGATTCTTGCTATAAAGCAGAATATGATCTATATATGACAACTCTGCTGTGTGTTTCACTTCAAAATGGAGTTAAACCCCAGGCTCTGAGTCTTCCTACAAGCAACACTTTGTTTTAGGTAAGGGCAGTTACTTTACAGCTCAAATGAACAACATCGTTCACGGAGCTCACACGTTTCTACTCTTAACTGACAAGCATCGGATGTTATAGGACCAGTGCTTTGTATCAGTTTCAGAATCAGATTTGGAATAGATATCGTCCATATGTGTAGGAAACACCGTTCTTTTGTTCTCAGCACACTCATGATTCCTGCTGTCTTAGAGAGTCTAGAAAGCAAAAGTGTGCTTCTTGCTCTAAAGTAGAGTGTGATCTATATATGACAACTCTGCTGTGTGTTTCAATTCAGAAATGGAGTTAAACCTCAGGCTCTGAGTCTTCCTACAAGCAACACTTCCTTTCAAGTAAGGGCAGTTACTTTACAGCTCAAATGAACTACATCGTTCACGAAGCTCACACGTTTCTCATCTTAAAAGACAAGGATTGGATGTTAGAGGACCTGTGCTTTGTATCAATTTCAGAGGCAGAGTTGGACTAGATATGGTCCGTATGTGTAGGAAACACCGTTCTTTTGTTCTCAGCACACTCATGATTCCTGCTGTCTTAGAGAGTCTAGAGAGCAAGAGTGTGGTTCTTGCTCTAAAGTAGAGTGTGATCTATATATGAGAACTCTGCTGTGTGTTTCACTTCAGAAATGGAGTTAAATCCCAGGCTCTTAGTCTTCCTACAAACAAGACTTCGTTTCAGGGAAGGGCAGTTACTTTCAGCTCAAACGAACTACATCGTTCACGAAGCTCACACGTTTCTCATCTTAAATGACAAGCATTGGATGCTGGAGGACCTGTGTTTGTTTCAATTTCAGAGGCAGAGTTGGACTCGATATAGCCAGAATGTGTAAGAAACACCGTTCTATTGTTCTCAGCACACTCATGTTTCCTGCTGTCCTAGAGACTCTAGAAAGCAAGAGCGTGCTTCTTGCTCTAAAGCAGAGTATGATCTATATATGACAACTCTGCTGTGTGTTTCACTTCAGAAATGGAGTTAAACCTCAGGCTCTGAGTCTTCCTACAAGCAACACTTCGTTTCAGGTAAGGGCAGTTACTTTACAGCTCAAATGAACTACATCGTTCACGAGGCTCACACATTTCTCATCTTAAATGACAAGCATTGCATGTTAGAGGACCTGTGCTTTTTATCAATTTCAGAGGCAGAGTTGGACTAGATATGGTCCGTATGTGTAGGAAACACCGTTCTTTTGTTCTCAGCACACTCATGATTCCTGCTGTCTTAGAGAGTCTAGAAAGCAAGAGTGTGCTTCTTGCTCTAAAGCAGTGTGTGATCTATATATGAGAACTCTGCTGTGTGTTTCACTTCAGAAATGGAGTTAAATCCCAGGCTCTTAGTCTTCCTACAAACAAGACTTCGTTTCAGGGAAGGGAAGTTACATTACAGCTCAAATGAACTACATCGTTCACGAAACTCACACGTTTCTCATCTTAAATGACAAGCATTGGATGTTAGAGGACCTGTGTTTTGTATAAATTTCAGAGGCAGAGTTGGACTAGGTATGGTCCGTATTTGTAGGAAACACCGTTCTTTTGTTCTCAGCACACTCATGATTCCTGCTGTCTTAGAGAGTCTAGAAAGCAAGAGTGTGATTGTTGCTCTAAAGTAGAGTATGATCTATATATGACAACTCTGCTGTGTGTTTCACTTCAGAAATGGAGTTAAACCTCAGGCTCTGAGTCTTCCTACAAGCAACACTTCTTTTCAGGTAAGGGCAGTTATTTTACATCTCAAACGAACTACATCGTTCACGAAGCTCACACGTTTCTCATCTTAAATGACAAGCATTGGATGCTGGAGGACCTGTGCTTTGTATCATTTTCAGAGGCAGAGTTGGACTCGATAAGGCCCGAATGTGTAAGAAACACCGTTCTTTTGTTCTCATCACACTCATGTTTCCTGGTGTCCTAGAGACTCTAGAAAGCAAGAGCGTGCTTCTTGCTATAAAGCAGAGTATGATCTATATATGACAACTCTGCTCTGTGGTTCACTTCAGAAATGGAGTTAAACCCCAGGCTCTGAGCCTCCTACAAGCAACACTTTGTTTTAGGTAAGGGCAGTTACTTTACAGCTCAAACGAACTACATCATTCACGGAGCTCACACGTTTCTAATCTTAACTGACAAGCATCGGATGTTATAGGACCAGTGCTTGTATCAGTTTCAGAATCAGAGTTGGAATAGATATGGTCCGTATGTGTAGGAAACACCGTTCTTTTGTTCTCAGCACACTCACGTTTCCGGCTGTATTAGAGAATCTAGAGAGCAAGAGGGTGCTTCTTGCTCTGAAGCAGAGTGTGATCCATGGATGAGAACTATGCTGTGTGTTTCCCTTCAGAAATGGAGTTAAATCCCAGGCTCTGTGTCTTTCAACATGCAAGACTTCGTTTCAGGGAGGGCAGTCACTTTACTGCTCAAACGAACTACATCGTTCACGAATCTAACACGTTTCTCATCTTAACTGACAAGCATTGGATGTTAGAGGACCAGTGCTTTGTATCAGTTTCAGAAGCAGAGTTGGACTAGATATAGTCCGTATGTGTAGGAAACACCGTTCTTTTGTTCTTAGCACACTGACGTTTCCTGCTGTATTAGAGAATCTAGAAAGCAAGAGCATGCTTCTTGCTCTAAAGCAGAGTGTGATGTATATATGAGAACCCTGCTGTGTGTTTCACTTCAGAAATGGAGTTAAATCCCAGGCTCTGTGTCTTCCTACAATAAAGACTTCTTTTCAGGTAGGGCAGTCACTTTTCAGCTCAAATGAAGTACATCCTTCACGAAGGTCACACGTTTCTCATCTTAACTGACAAGCATTGGATGTTAGAGGAACTGAGCTTTGTATCAATTTCAGAGGCAGAGTTGGACTAGATATGGTCCAAATGTGTAAGAAACACCGTTCTTTTGCTCTCAGCACACACATGTTTCCTGCTGTCTTAGAGATTCTAGAAAGCAAGAGCGTCCTTCTTGCTTTAAAGCAGAGTGTGATGTATATATGAGAACTCTGCTGTGTGTTTCGCTTCAGAAATGGAGTTAAATCCCAGGCTCTGTGTCTTTAAACATGCAAGACTTCGTTTCAGGGAAGGGCACTTACATTACAGCTCAAATGAACTACATCATTCACGAAGCTCACACGTTTCTCATCTTAAATGACAAGCATTGGATGTTAGAGGACCTGTGCTTTGTATCAATTTCAGAGGCAGAGTTGGACTAGATATGGTCCTTATGTGTAGGAAACACCGTTCTTTTGTTCTCAGCACACTCATGATTCCTGCTGTCTTAGAGAGTCTAGAAAGCAAGAGTGTGCTTCTTGCTCTAAAGTAGAGTGTGATCTATATATGACAACTCTGCTGTGTGTTTCACTTCAGAAATGGAGTTAAACCCCAGGCTCTGAGTCTTCCTACAAGCAACACTTTGTTTCAGGTAAGGGCAGTTACTTTACAGCTAAAACGAACTACATCGTTCACGAAGCTCACACGTTTCTCATCTTAAATGACAAGCATTGGATGTTAGAGGACCTGTGCTTTGTATCAATTTCAGAGACAGAGTTGGACTAGATATGGTCCGTATGTGTAGGAAACACCGTTCTATTCTTCTCAGCACACTCATGATTCCTGCTATCTTAGAGAGTCTAGAAAGCAAGAGTGTGCTTCTTGCTCTAAAGCAGAGTGTGATCTATATATGAGAACTCTGCTGTGTGTATCACTTCAGAAATGCAATTAAATCCCAGTTTCTTAATCTTCCTACAAACAAGACTTCATTTCAGGGAAGGGCATTTATTTTACAGCTCAAACGAACAACATCGTTCACGACGCTCACACGTTTCTCATCTTAAATGACAAGCATTGGATGCTGGAGGACCGGTGCTTTGTATCAATTTCAGAGGCAGAGTTGGACTCGATATGGCCCGAATGTGTAAGAAACACCGTTCCTTTGTTCTCAGCACACTCATGTTTCCTGCTGTCCTAGAGACTCTAGAAAGCAAGAGCGTGCTTCTTGCTCTAAAGCAGAGTGTGATCTAAAATTGAGAACTCTGCTGTGTTTTTCCCTTCAGAAATGGAGTTAAACTTCAGGCTCTGAGTCTTCCTACAAGCAACACTTCGTTTCAGGTAAGGGCAGTTACTTTACAGCTCAAACGAACTACATCGTTCACGAAGCTCACACGTTTCTCATCTTAACTGACAAGCATGGGATGTTAGAGGACCAGTGCTTTGTATCAGTTTCAGAAGCAGAGTTGGACTAGATATGGTCCGTATGTGTAGGAAACACCGTTCTTTTGTTCTCAGCACACTCACGTTTCCTGCTGTGTTAGAGACTCTAGAAAGCTAGAGCGTGCTTCTTGCTCTAAAGCAGAGTGTGATCAATGGATGAGAACTATGCTGTGTGTTTCACTTCAGAAATGGAGTTAAATACCAGACTCTGAGTCTTCCTACAAACCAGAATTCATTTCAGGTAAGGGCAGTTACTTTACAGCTCAAACGAACTTCATCATTCATGAAGCTCACACGTTTATCATCTTAACTGACAAGCATGGGATGTTAGTGGACCTGTGGTTTGTTTCAGTTTCACAAGCAGAGTTGGACTAGATATGGTCCGTATTTGAGGAAACACCGTTCTTTTGTTCTCATCACACTCAGGTTTCCTGCTGCCTTAGTGACTCTGGAAAGCAAGAGCGTGCTTCTTGCTCTAAAGCAGAGTGTCATCAATGGATGAGAACTCTGCTGTGTGTTTCACTTCAGAAATGGAGTTAAATCCCAGGCTGTGTGTCTTCCTACAACAAGACTTCATTTCAGGTAATTGCAGTTACATTACAGCTCAAATGAACTACATCATTCACGAAGCTCACACGTTTCTCATCTTAAATGACAAGCATTGGATGTTAGAGGACTTGTGCTTTGTATCAATTTCAGAGGCAGAGTTGGACTAGATATGGTCCGTATGTGTAGGAAACACCGTTCTTTTGTTCTTAGCACACTCATGATTCCTGCTCTCTTAGAGAGTCTAGAAAGCAAGAGTGTGCTTCTTGCTCTAAAGCAGAGTGTGATCTATATATCAGAACTCTGTTGTGTATTTCCATGCAGAAATGGAGTTAAATTCCAGGCTCTGTATCTTCCTACAAGCAAGAATTCCTTTCAAGTAAGGGCAGTCACTCTTCATCTCAAACGAACTACATTGTTCATGAAGCTCACACGTTTCTAATCTTAACTGGCAAGCATCGGATGTTATAGGACCAGTGCTTTGTATCAGTTTCATAAGCAGAGTTGGAATAGATATGGTCCATATGTGTAAGCAACACCGTTCTTTTGTTCTCAACACACTCATGTTTCCTGCTGTCCTAGAGACTTTAGAAAGCAAGAGCGTGCTTCTTGCTCTAAAGCAGAGTATGATCTATATATGACAACTCTGCTGTGTGTTTCACTTCAGAAATGGAGTTAAACCCCAGGCTCTGAGTCTTCCTACAAGCAACACTTCGTTTCAGGTAAGGGCAGTTACTTTACAGCTCAAATGAACTACATCGTTTACGAAGCTCACACGTTTCTCATCTTAAATGACAAGCATTGGATGTTAGAGGACCTGTGCTTTGTATCAATTTCAGAGGCAGAGTTGGACTAGATATGGTCCGTATGTGTAGGAAACACCGTTCTTTTGTTCTCAGCACACTCATGATTCCTGCTGTCTTAGAGAGTCTACAAAGCAAGAGTGTGCTTCTTGCTCTAAAGCAGAGTGTGATCTATATATGAGAACTCTGCTGTGTGTTTCACTTCAGAAATGGAGTCAAATCCCAGGCTCTTAGTCTTCCTAAAAACAAGACTTCGTTTCAGGGAAGGGCAGTTATTTTACAGCTCAAACGAACTACATCGTTCACCAAGCTCACACGTTTCTCATCTTAAATGACAAGCATTGGATGCTGGAGGACCTGTGCTTTGTATCAATTTCAGAGGCAGAGTTGGCCTCGATAAGGCCCGAATGTGTAAGAAACACCGTTCTTTTGTTCTCAGTACACTCATGTTTCCTGCTGTCCTAGAGACTCTAGAAAGCAAGAGCGTGCTTCTTGCTATAAAGCAGAGTATGATCTCTATATGACAACTCTGCTGTGTGTTTCACTTCAAAAATGGAGTTAAACCCCAGGCTCTGAGTCTTCCTACAAGCAACACTTCGTTTCAGTTAAGGGCAGGTACTTTACAGATCAAACCAACTACATCATTCACGGAGCTCACACGTTTCTAATCTTAACTGACAAGCATCGGATGTTGTAGGACCAGTGCTTTGTATCAGTTTCAGAATCAGAGTTGGAATAGATATGTTCCGTATGTGTAGGAAACACCGTTCTTTTGTTCTCAGCACCCTCACGTTTCCTGCTGTATTAGAGAATCTAGAGAGCAAGAGGGTGCTTCTTGCTCTGAAGCAGAGTGTGATCCATGGATGAGAACTATGCTGTGTGTTTCCCTTCAGAAATGGAGTTAAATCCAGGCTCTGTGTCTTTCAACATGCAAGACTTCGTTTCAGGGAAGGGCAGTCACTTTACAGCTCAAACGAACTACATCGTTCACAAATCTAACACGTTTCTCATCTTAACTGACAAGCATTGGATTTTAGAGGACCAGTGCTTTGTATCAGTTTCAGAAGCAGAGTTGGACTAGATATAGTCCGTATGTGTAGGAAACACCGTTCTTTTGTTCTTAGCAAACTCACGTTTCCTGCTGTCTTAGAGATTCTAGAAAGCAAGAGCGTCCTTCTTGTTTTAAAGCAGAGTGTGATGTATATATGAGAACCCTGCTGTGTGTTTCACTTCAGAAATGGAGTTAAACCCCAGGCTCTGAGACTTCCCAAAAGAAAAACTTCATTTCAGGTAAGGGCAGTTACTTTACAGCTCAAAGGAACTACATCGTTCACGAAGCTCACACGTTTCTAATCTTAACTGGCAAGCATCGGATGTTATAGGACCAGTGCTTTGTATCAGTTTCAGAAGCAGAGTTGGAATATATATGGTCCATATGTGTAAGCAACACCGTTCTTTTGTTCTCAGCACACTCATGTTTCCTGCTGTCCTAGAGACTCTAGAAAGCAAGAGCGTGCTTCTTGCTCTAAAGCAGATTATGATCTATATATGACAACTCTGCTGTGTGTTTCACTTCAGAAATGGAGTTAAACCCCAGGCTCTGAGTCTTCCTACAAGCAACACTTCGTTTCAGGTAAGGGCAGTTACTTTACAGCTCAAATGAACTACATCGTTCACGAAGCTCACACGTTTCTCATCTTAAATGACAAGCATTGGATGTTAGAGGACCTGTGCTTTGTATCAATTTCAGAGGCAGTGTTGGACTAGATATGGTCCGTATGTGTAGGAAACACTGTTCTTTTGTTCTCAGCCCACTCATGATTCCTGCTGTCTTAGAGAGTCTACAAAGCAAGAGTGTGCTTCTTGCTCTAAAGCAGAGTGTGATCTATATATGAGAACTCTGCTGTGTGTTTCACTTCAGAAATGGAGTTAAATCCCAGGCTCTTAGTCTTCCTAAAAACAAGACTTCGTTTCAGGGAAGGGCAGTTATTTTACAGCTCAAACGAACTACATCGATCACGAAGCTCACACGTTTCTCATCTTAAATGACAAGCATTGGATGCTGGAGGACCTGTGCTTTGTATCAATTTCAGAGGCAGAGTTGGCCTCGATAAGGCCCGAATGTGTAAGAAACACCGTTCTTTTGTTCTCAGCACACTCATGATTCCTGCTGGCTTAGAGAGTCTAGAAAGCAAGAGTGTGCTTCTTGCTCTAAAGTAGAGTGTGATCTATATATGAGAACTCTGCTGTGTGTTTCCCTTCAGAAATGGAGTTAAATCCCAGGCTCTGTGTCTTTCAACATGCAAGACTTCGTTTGAGGGAAGGGCAGTCACTTTACAGCTCAAACGAACTACATCGTTCACGAATCTAACACGTTTCTCATCTTAACTGACAAGCATTGGATGTTAGAGGACCAGTGCTTTGTATCAGTTTCAGAAGCAGAGTTGGACTAGATATAGTCCGTATGTGTAGGAAACACCGTTCTTTTGTTCTTAGCACACTCACGTTTCCTGCTGTATTAGAGAATCTAGAAAGCAAGAGCATGCTTCTTGCTTTAAAGCAGAGTGTGATCCATGGAAGAGAACTATGCTTTGTGTTTCCCTTCAGAAATGGAGTTAAATCCCAGGCTCTGTGTCTTCCTACAATAAAGACTTCTTCTCAGGTAAGGGCAGTCACTTTTCAGCTCAAATGAAGTACATCCTTCACGAAGCTCACACGTTTCTCATCTTAACTGACAAGCATTGGATGTTAGAGGAACTGAGCTTTGTATCAATTTCAGAGGCAGAGTTGGACTAGATATGGTCCAAATGTGTAAGAAACACCGTTCTTTTGCTCTCAGCACACACATGTTTCCTGCTGTCTTAGAGATTCTAGAAAGCAAGAGCGTCCTTCTTGCTTTAAAGCAGAGTGTGATGTATATATGAGAACCCTGCTGTGTGTTTCACTTCAGAAATGGAGTTAAACCCCAGGCTCTGAGTCTTCCCAAAAGAAAAACTTCGTTTCAGGTAAGGGCAGTTACTTTACAGCTCAAAGGAACTACATGGTCCATGAAGCTCTCACGTTTCTCATCTTAACTGACAAGCATCGGATGTTAGTGGACCTGTGGTTTGTTTCAGTTCCACAAACAAAATTGGACTAGATATGGTCCGTATGTGTAGGAAACACAGTTCTTTTTTTCTGAGCACAACCACATTTCCTGCTGTATTAGAGAATCTAGAAAGCAAGAGCGTGCTTCTTGCTCTGAAGCAGAGTGTGATCCATGGATGAGAACTATGCTGTGTGTTTCCCTTCAGAAATTGAGTTAAATCCCAGTCTCTGTGTCTTCCAACATTCAAGACTTCGTTTCAGGTAAGGGCAGTTACTTTACACCTCAAACGAACTACATCATTCACGAAGCTCACACGTTTATCATCTCAACTGACAAGCATTGGATGTTAGTGGACCTGTGGTTTGTTTTGTTTCACAAGCAGACTTGGACTAGATATGGTCCGTATGTTGAGGAAACACCATTCTTTTGTTCTCATCACACTCAGGTTCCTGCTGCCTTAGTGACTCTGGAAAGCAAGAGCCTGCTTCTTGCTCTAAAGCAGAGTGTCATCAATGGATGAGAACTCTGCTGTGTGTTTCAATTCAGAAATGGAGTTAAATCACAGGCTCTGAGTCTTCCTACAAGCAAGACTTCATTTCAGGTAAGGGCAGTTACATTACAGCTCAAATGAACTACATCGTTTACAAAGCTCACACGTTTCTCATCTTAAATGACAAGAATTGGATGTTAGAGGACCTGTGCTTTGTACCAATTTCAGAGGCAGAGTTGGACTAGATATGGTCCGTATGTGTAGGAAACACCGTTCTTTTGTTCTCAGCACACTCATGATTCCTGCTTTCTTAGAGAGTCTAGAAAGCAAGAGTGTGCTTCTTGCTCTAAAGAAGAGTGTGATCTATATATCAGAACTCTGTTGTGTATTTCCATGCAGAAATGGAGTTAAATTCCAGGCTCTGCATCTTCCTACAAGTAAGAATTCCTTTCAAGTAAGGGCAGTCACTTTTCATCTCAAACGAACTACAGTTTTCATGAAGGTCACACGTTTCTCATCTTAATGACAAGCATTGGATGTTAGAGGACCAGTGCTTTGTATCAGTTTAAGAAGCAGAGTTGGACTAGATATGGTCTGTATGTGTAGGATACACCGTTCATTTGTTCTGAGCACACTCATATTTCCTGCTGTCCTAGAGACTCTAGAAAGCAAGAGCGTGCTTCTTGCTCTAAAGCAGAGTATGATCTATATATGACAACTCTGCTGTGTGTTTCAATTCAGAAATGGAGTTAAACCCCAGGCTCTGAGTCTTCCTACAAGCAACACTTCGTTTCAGGTAAGGGCAGTTACTTTACAGCTAAAACGAACTACATCGTTCACGAAGCTCACACGTTTCTCATCTTAAATGACAAGCATTGGATGTTAGAGGACCTGTGCTTTGTATCAATTTCAGAGGCAGAGTTGGACTAGATATGGTCCGTATTTGAAGGAAACACCGTTCTTTTGTTCTCAGCACACTCATGATTCCTGTGTCTTAGAGAGTCTAGAAAGCAAGAGTGTGCTTCTTGCTCTAAAGCAGAGTGTTATCTATATATGAGAACTCTGCTGTGTGTATCACTTCAGAAATGCAATTAAATCCCAGTTTCTTATTCTTCCTACAAACAAGACTTCGTTTCAGGGAAGGGCAGTTATTTTACAGCTCAAACGAACAACATCGTTCACGACGCTCACACGTTTCTCATCTTAAATGACAAGCATTGGATGCTGGAGGACCTGTGCTTTGTATCAATTTCAGAGGCAGAGTTGGACTCGACATGGCCCGAATGTGTAAGAAACACCGTTCTTTTGTTCTCAGCACACTCATGTTTCCCACTGTCTTAGAGACACTGGAAAGGAAGAGCGTGCTTCTTCCTCTAAAGCAGAGTGTCATCAATGGATGAGAACTCTGCTGTTTGTTTCACTACAGAAATGGAGTTAAATCCCAGGCTGTGTGTCTTCCTACAACAAGACTTCATTTCAGGTAATTGCAGTTACATTACAGCTCAAATGAACTACATCATTCACGAAGCTCACACGTTTCTCATCTTAAATGACAAGCATTGGATGTTAGAGGACCTGTGCTTTGTATCAATTTCAGAGGCAGAGTTGGACTAGATATGGTCCTTATGTGTAGGAAACACCGTTCTTTTGTTCTTAGCACACTCATGATTCCTGCTGTCTTAGAGAGTCTAGAAAGCAAGAGTGTGCTTCTTGCTCTAAAGCAGAGTGTGATCTATATATCAGAACTCTGTTGTGTATTTCCATGCAGAAATGGAGTTAAATTCCAGGCTCTGTATCTTCCTACAAGCAAGAATTCCTTTCAAGTAAGGGCAGTCACTCTTCATCTCAAACGAACTACATCGTTCATGAAGCTCACACGTTTCTCATCTTAACTGACAAGCATTGGATGTTAGAGGACCAGTGCTTTGTATCAGTTTCAGAAGCAGAGTTGGACTAGATATGGTCTGTATGTGTAGGATACACCGTTCAATTGTTCTTAGCATACTCACGTTTCCTGCTGTCCTAGAGACTCTAGAAAGCAAGAGCGTGCTTCTTGCTCTAAAGCAGAGTATGATCTATATATGACAACTCTGCTGTGTGTTTCAATTCAGAAATGGAGTTAAACCCCAGGCTCTGAGTCTTCCTACAAGCAACACTTCGTTTCAGGTAAGGGCAGTTACTTTACAGCTCAAACGAACTACATCGTTCACGAAGCTCACACGTTTCTAATCTTAACTGGCAAGCATCGGATGTTATAGGACCAGTGCTTTGTATCAGTTTCAGAAGCAGAGTTGGAATAGATATGGTCCATATGTGTAAGCAACACCGTTCTTTTGTTCTCAGCACACTCATGTTTCCTGCTGTCCTAGAGACTCTAGAAAGCAAGAGCGTGCTTCTTGCTCTAAAGCAGAGTATGATCTATATATGACAACTCTGCTGTGTGTTTCACTTCAGAAATGGAGTTAAACCCCAGTCTCTGAGTCTTCCTACAAGCAACACTTCGTTTCAGGTAAGGGCAGTTACTTTACCGCTCAAACGAACTACATCGTTCACGGAGCTCACACGTTTCTAATCTTAACTGACAAGCATCGGATGTTAGAGGACCAGTGCTTTGTATCAGTTTCAGAATCAGAGTTGGAATAGATATGTTATGTATGTGTAGGAAACACCTTTCTTTTGTTCTCAGCACCCTCACGTTTCCTGCTGTATTAGAGAATCTAGAGAGCAAGAGGGTGCTTCTTGCTCTGAAGCAGAGTGTGATCCATGGATGAGAACTATGCTGTGTGTTTCCCTTCAAAAATGGAGTTAAATCCCAGTCTCTGTGTCTTCCAACATTCAAGACTTCGTTTCAGGTATGGGCAGTTACTTTACAGCTCAAACGAACTACATCATTCACGAAGCTCACACGTTTCTAATCTTAACTGGCAAGCATCGGATGTTATAGGACCAGTGCTTTGAATCAGTTTCAGGAGCAGAGTTGGAATAGATATGGTCCATATGTGTAAGCAACACCGTTCTTTTGTTCTCAGCACACTCATGTTTCCTGCTGTCCTAGAGACTCTAGAAAGCAAGAGCGTGCTTCTTGCTCTAAAGCATAGTATGGTCTATATATGACAACTCTGCTGTGTGTTTCACTTCAGAAATGGAGTTAAACCCCAGGCTCTGAGTCTTCCTACAAGCAACACTTCGTTTCAGGTAAGGGCAGTTACTTTACAGCTAAAACGAACTACATCGTTCACGAAGCTCACACGTTTCTCATCTTAAATGACAAGCATTGGATGTTAGAGGACCAGTGCTTTGTATCAGTTTCAGAAGCAGAGTTGGACTAGATATGGTCTGTATGTGTAAGATACACCGTTCAATTGTTCTTAGCACACTCACGTTTCCTGCTGTCCTAGAGACTCTAGAAAGCAAGAGCGTGCTTCTTGCTCTAAAGCAGAGTATGATCTATATATGACAACTCTGCTGTGTGTTTCAATTCAGAAATGGAGTTAAACCCCAGGCTCTGAGTCTTCCTACAAGCAACACTTCGTTTCAGGTAAGGGCAGTTACTTTACAGCTCAAACGAACTGCATCGTTCAAGAAGCTCACACGTTTCTAATCTTAACTGGCAAGCATCGTTTGTGATAGGACCAGTGCTTTGTATCAGTTTCAGAAGCAGAGTTGGAATAGATATGGTCCATATGTGTAAGCAACACCGTTCTTTTGTTCTCAGCACACTCCTGTTTCCTGCTGTCCTAGAGACTCTAGAAAGCAAGAGCGTGCTTCTTGCTCTAAAGCAGAGTATGATCTATATATGACAACTCTGCTGTGTGTTTCACTTCAGAAATGGAGTTAAACCCCAGGCTCTGAGTCTTCCTACAAGCAACACTTCGTTTCAGGTAAGGGCAGTTACTTTACAGCTCAAATGAACTACATCGTTTACGAAGCTCACACGTTTCTCATCTTAAATGACAAGCATTGGATGTTAGAGGACCTGTGCTTTGTATCAATTTCAGAGGCAGAGTTGGACTAGATATGGTCCGTATTTGTAGGAAACACCGTTCTTTGTTCTCAGCACACTCATGATTCCTCCTGTCTTAGAGAGTCTACAAAGCAAGAGTGTGCTTCTTGCTCTAAAGCAGAGTGTGATCTATATATGAGAACTCTGCTGTGTGTTTCACTTCAGAAATGGAGTTAAATCCCAGGCTCTTAGTCTTCCTAAAAAGAAGACTTCGTTTCAGCGAAGGGCAGTTATTTTACAGCTCAAACGAACTACATCGTTCACCAAGCTCACACGTTTCTCATCTTAAATGACAAGCATTGGATGCTGGAGGACCTGTGCTTTGTATCAATTTCAGAGGCAGAGTTGGCCTCGATAAGGCCCGAATGTGTAAGAAACACCGTTCTTTTGTTCTCAGCACACTCATGTTTCCTGCTGTCTTAGAGAGTCTAGAAAGCAAGAGTGTGCTTCTTGCTCTAAAGCAGAGTGTGATCTATATATGAGAACTCTGCTGTGTGTATCACTTCAGAAATGCAATTAAATCCCAGTTTCTTATTCTTCCTACAAACAAGACTTCGTTTCAGGGAAGGGCAGTTATTTTACAGCTCAAACGAACAACATCGTTCACGACGCTCACACGTTTCTCATCTTAAATGACAAGCATTGGATGCTGGAGTACCTGTGCTTTGTATCAATTTCAGAGGCAGAGTTGGACTCGATATGGCCCGAATGTGTAAGAAACACCGTTCTTTTGTTCTCAGCACACTCATGTTTCCTGCTGTCCTAGAGACTCTAGAAAGCAAGAGCGTGCTTCTTGCTCTAAAGCAGAGTGTGATCTATAAATTAGAACTCTGCTGTGTTTTTCCCTTCAGAAATGGAGTTAAACCTCAGGCTCTGAGTCTTCCTACAAGCAACACTTCGTTTCAGGTAAGGGCAGTTACTTTACCGCTCAAACGAACTACATCGTTCACGAAGCTCACACGTTTCTCATCTTAACTGACAAGCATTGGATGTTAGAGGACCAGTGCTTTGTATCAGTTTCAGAAGCAGAGTTGGACTAGATATGATCCGTATGTGTAGGAAACACCGTTCTTTTGTTCTCAGTACACTCATGTTTCCTGCTGTGTTAGAGACTCTATAATGCTAGAGCGTGATTCTTGCTCTAAAGCAGAGTGTGATCAATGGATGAGAACTCTGCTGTGTGTTTCACTTCAGAAATGGAGTTAAATCCCAGACTCTGAGTCTTCCTACAAACAAGAATTCATTTCAGGTAAGGGCAGTTACTTTACAGCTCAAACGAACTACATCATTCACGAAGCTCACACGTTTATCATCTTAACTGAAAAGCATGGGATGTTAGTGGACCTGTGGTTTGTTTCAGTTTCACAAGCAGAGTTGGACTAGATATGGTCCGTATTGGAGGAAACACCGTTCTTTTGTTCTCATCACACTCAGGTTTCCTGCTGCCTTAGTGACTCTGGAAAGCAAGAGCGTGCTTCTTGCTCTAAAGCAGAGTGTCATCAATGGATGAGAACTCTGCTGTGTGTTTCACTTCAGAAATGGAGTTAAATCCCAGGCTGTGTGTCTTCCTACAACAAGACTTCATTTCAGGTAATTGCAGTTATATTACAGCTCTAATGAACTACATCATTCACGAAGCTCACACGTTTCTCATCTTAAATGACAAGCATTGGATGTTAGAGGACCTGTGCTTTGTATCAATTTCAGAGGCAGAGTTGGACTAGATATGGTCCGTATGTGTAGGAAACACCGTTCTTTTGTTCTTAGCACACTCATGATTCCTGCTGTCTTAGAGAGTCTAGAAAGCAAGAGTGTGCTTCTTGCTCTAAAGCAGAGTGTGATCTATATATCAGAACTCTGTGGTGTATTTCCATGCAGAAATGGAGTTAAATTCCAGGCTCTGTATCTTCCTACAAGCAAGAATTCCTTTCAAGTAAGGGCAGTCACTCTTCATCTCAAACGAACTACATCGTTCATGAAGCTCACACGTTTCTCATCTTAACTGACAAGCATTGGATGTTAGAGGACCAGTGCTTTGTATCAGTTTCAGAAGCAGAGTTGGACTAGATATGGTCTGTATGTGTAGGATACACCGTTCATTTGTTCTTAGCACACACATGTTTCCTGCTGTCCTAGAGACTATAGAAAGCAAGAGCGTGCTTCTTGCTCTAAAGCAGAGTATGATCTATATATGACAACTCTGCTGTGTGTTTCACTTCAGAAATGGAGTTAAATCCCAGGCTCTTAGTCTTCCTACAGGCAACACTTCGTTTCAGGTAAGGGCAGTTACTTTACTTCTCAAAGGAACTACATCGTTCACGAAGCTCACACGTTTCTAATCTTAACTGGCAAGCATCGGATGTTATAGGACCAGTGCTTTGTATCAGTTTCAGAAGCAGAGTTGGAATAGATATTGTCCATATGTGTAAGCAACACCGTTCTTTTGATCTCAGCACACTCATGTTTCCTGCTGTCCTAGAGACTCTAGAAAGCAAGAGCGTGCTTCTTGCTATAAAGGAGAGTATGATCTATATATGACAACTCTGCTGTGTGTTTCACTTCAGAAATGGAGTTAAACCCCAGGCTCTGAGTCTTCCTACAAGCAACACTTCGTTTCAGGTAAGGGCAGTTACTTTACAGCTCAAACGAACTACATCGTTCACGGAGCTCACACGTTTCTAATCTTAACTGACAAGCATCAGATGTTATAGGACCAGTGCTTTGTATCAGTTTCAGAGGCAGAGTTGGAATAGATATGGTCCGTATGTGTAAGCAACACCGTTCTTTTGTTCTCAGCACACTCATGTTTCCTGCTGTCCTAGAGATTCTAGAAAGCAAGAGCGTGCCTCTTGCTCTAAAGCAGAGTGTCATCAATGGATGAGAACTCTGCTGTGTGTTTCACTTCAGAAATGGAGTTAAATCCCAGGCTCTGTGTCTTCGTACAACAAGACTTCATTTCAGGCAAGGGTAGTTACATTACAGCTCAAATGAACTACATCATTCACGAAGCTCACACGTTTCTCATCTTAAATGACAAGAATTGGATATCAGAGGACCTGTGCTTTGTATCAATTTCAGAGTCAGAGTTGGACTAGATATGGTCCATATGTGTAGGAAACACCGTTCATTTGTTCTTAGCACACTCACATTTCCTACTGTATTAGAGAATCTAGAAAGCAAGAGCGTGCTTCTTGCTCTAAAGCAGAGTGTGATCCATGGAAGAGAACTATGCTTTGTGTTTCCCTTCAGAAATGGAGTTAAATCCCAGGCTCTGTGTCTTCCTACAATAAAGACTTCGTTTCAGGTAAGGGCAGTCACTTTTCAGCTCAAATGAAGTACATCCTTCACGAAGCTCACACGTTTCTCATCTTAAATGACAAGCATTGGATGTTAGAGGACCTGAGCTTTGTATCAATTTCAGAGGCAGAGTTGGACTAGATATGGTCCGAATGTGTAAGAAACACCGTTCTTTTGCTCTCAGCACACTCATGTTTCCTGCTGTCTTAGAGAATCTAGAAAGCAAGAGCGTGCTTCTCACTCTAAAGCAGAGTGTGATCAATGGATGAGAACTATGCTGTGTGTTTCACTTCAGAAATGGAGTTAAATCCCAGGCTCTGAGTCTTCCTACAGGCAACACTTCGTTTCAGGTAAGGGCAGTTCCTTTACAGCTCAAACGAACTACATCGTTCACGAAGCTCACATGTTTCTCATCTTAAATGACAAGCATTGGATGTTAGAGGACCTATGGTTTGTTTCAGTTTCAGAAGCAGAGTTGAAGTATATATGGTCTGTATCTGTAGGAAACACCGTTCTTTTTTCTGAAAACACTCAAGGGTCCTGCTGTATTAGAGACTCTATGAAGCAAGAGCGTGCCTGTTGCTCTAAAGCAGAGTGTGTTTCATGGATGACAACTGTGCTGTGTGTTTCCGTTCTTAAATGGAGTTAAATCCCAAGCTCTGTGTCTTCACACAAGCAAGTCTTCATTGCAGGTAAACGCAGTCTCTTTTCAGCTCAAAGGAAGTACATCATTCCTCGCAGCTCTCACGTTTCTCATCTTAACTGACAAGCATTGGATGTTAGAGGACCAGTGCTTTGTATCATTTTAAGAAGCAGAATTGGACTCGATATGGTACGTATGTGTAGGAAACACCGTTCTTTTGTTCTCAGCACACTCATGTTTCCTGCTGTCCTAGAGATTCTAGAAAGCAAGAGCGTGCTTCTTGCTCTAAAGCAGAATATGATCTATATATGACAACTCTGCTGTGTTTTTCACTTCAGAAATGGAGTTAAACCCCAGGTTCTGAGTCTTCCTACAAGCAACACTTCGTTTCAGGTAAGGGCAGTTACTTTACAGCTCAAACGAACTACATCGTTCACGAAGCTCACACGTGTCTAATCTTAACTGACAAGCATTGGATGTTATAGGACCAGTGCTTTGTGTCAGTTTCAGAAGCAGAGTTGGAATAGATATGGTCCATATGTGTAGGAAACACCGTTCTTTTGTTCTCAGCACACTCACGTTTCCTGCTGTACTAGAGAAGCTACAGAGCAAGAGGGTGCTTGTTGCTCTGAAGCAGAGTGTGATCCATGGATGAGAAGTATGCTCTGTGTTTCCCTTCAAAAATGGAGTTAAATCCCAGGCTCTGTGTCTTTCAACATGCCAGACTTCGTGTCAGGGAAGGGCAGTCACTTTACAGCTCAAACGAACTACATCGTTCACGAAACTAACACGTTTCTCATCTTAACTGACAAGCATTGGATGTTAGAGGACCAGTGCTTTGTATCAGTTTCAGAAGCAGAGTTGGACTAGATATGGTCCGTATGTGTAGGAAACACCGTTCTTTTGTTCTCAGCACACTCACGTTTCCTGCTGTCTTAGAGACTCTAGAAAGCAAGAGCGTGCTTTTTGCTCTAAAGCAGAGTATGATCTATATATGACAACTCTGCTGTGTGTTTCACTTCAGAAATGGAGTTAAATCCCAGACTCTGAGTCTTCCTACAAACAAGAATTCATTTCAGGTAAGGGCAGTTACTTTACAGCTCAAACGAACTACATCATTCACGAAGCTCACACGTTTATCATCTTAACTGAAAAGCATGGGATGTTAGTGGACCTGTGGTTTGTTTCAGTTTCACAAGCAGAGTTGGACTAGATATGGTCCGTATTGGAGGAAACACCGTTCTTTTGTTCTCATCACACTCAGGTTTCCTGCTGCCTTAGTGACTCTGGAAAGCAAGAGCGTGCTTCTTGCTCTAAAGCAGAGTGTCATCAATGGATGAGAACTCTGCTGTGTGTTTCACTTCAGAAATGGAGTTAAATCCCAGGCTGTGTGTCTTCCTACAACAAGACTTCATTTCAGGTAATTGCAGTTACATTACAGCTCAAATGAACTACATCATTCACGAAGCTCACACGTTTCTCATCTTAAATGACAAGCATTGGATGTTAGAGGACCTGTGCTTTGTATCAATTTCAGAGGCAGAGTTGGACTAGATATGGTCCGTATGTGTAGGAAACACCGTTCTTTTGTTCTTAGCACACTCATGATTCCTGCTGTCTTAGAGAGTCTAGAAAGCAAGAGTGTGCTTCTTGCTCTAAAGCAGAGTGTGATCTATATATCAGAACTCTGTGGTGTATTTCCATGCAGAAATGGAGTTAAATTCCAGGCTCTGTATCTTCCTACAAGCAAGAATTCCTTTCAAGTAAGGGCAGTCACTCTTCATCTCAAACGAACTACATCGTTCATGAAGCTCACACGTTTCTCATCTTAACTGACAAGCATTGGATGTTAGAGGACCAGTGCTTTGTATCAGTTTCAGAAGCAGAGTTGGACTAGATATGGTCTGTATGTGTAGGATACACCGTTCATTTGTTCTTAGCACACACATGTTTCCTGCTGTCCTAGAGACTATAGAAAGCAAGAGCGTGCTTCTTGCTCTAAAGCAGAGTATGATCTATATATGACAACTCTGCTGTGTGTTTCACTTCAGAAATGGAGTTAAATCCCAGGCTCTTAGTCTTCCTACAGGCAACACTTCGTTTCAGGTAAGGGCAGTTACTTTACTTCTCAAAGGAACTACATCGTTCACGAAGCTCACACGTTTCTAATCTTAACTGGCAAGCATCGGATGTTATAGGACCAGTGCTTTGTATCAGTTTCAGAAGCAGAGTTGGAATAGATATTGTCCATATGTGTAAGCAACACCGTTCTTTTGATCTCAGCACACTCATGTTTCCTGCTGTCCTAGAGACTCTAGAAAGCAAGAGCGTGCTTCTTGCTATAAAGGAGAGTATGATCTATATATGACAACTCTGCTGTGTGTTTCACTTCAGAAATGGAGTTAAACCCCAGGCTCTGAGTCTTCCTACAAGCAACACTTCGTTTCAGGTAAGGGCAGTTACTTTACAGCTCAAACGAACTACATCGTTCACGGAGCTCACACGTTTCTAATCTTAACTGACAAGCATCAGATGTTATAGGACCAGTGCTTTGTATCAGTTTCAGAGGCAGAGTTGGAATAGATATGGTCCGTATGTGTAAGCAACACCGTTCTTTTGTTCTCAGCACACTCATGTTTCCTGCTGTCCTAGAGATTCTAGAAAGCAAGAGCGTGCCTCTTGCTCTAAAGCAGAGTGTCATCAATGGATGAGAACTCTGCTGTGTGTTTCACTTCAGAAATGGAGTTAAATCCCAGGCTCTGTGTCTTCGTACAACAAGACTTCATTTCAGGCAAGGGTAGTTACATTACAGCTCAAATGAACTACATCATTCACGAAGCTCACACGTTTCTCATCTTAAATGACAAGAATTGGATATCAGAGGACCTGTGCTTTGTATCAATTTCAGAGTCAGAGTTGGACTAGATATGGTCCATATGTGTAGGAAACACCGTTCATTTGTTCTTAGCACACTCACATTTCCTACTGTATTAGAGAATCTAGAAAGCAAGAGCGTGCTTCTTGCTCTAAAGCAGAGTGTGATCCATGGAAGAGAACTATGCTTTGTGTTTCCCTTCAGAAATGGAGTTAAATCCCAGGCTCTGTGTCTTCCTACAATAAAGACTTCGTTTCAGGTAAGGGCAGTCACTTTTCAGCTCAAATGAAGTACATCCTTCACGAAGCTCACACGTTTCTCATCTTAAATGACAAGCATTGGATGTTAGAGGACCTGAGCTTTGTATCAATTTCAGAGGCAGAGTTGGACTAGATATGGTCCGAATGTGTAAGAAACACCGTTCTTTTGCTCTCAGCACACTCATGTTTCCTGCTGTCTTAGAGAATCTAGAAAGCAAGAGCGTGCTTCTCACTCTAAAGCAGAGTGTGATCAATGGATGAGAACTATGCTGTGTGTTTCACTTCAGAAATGGAGTTAAATCCCAGGCTCTGAGTCTTCCTACAGGCAACACTTCGTTTCAGGTAAGGGCAGTTCCTTTACAGCTCAAACGAACTACATCGTTCACGAAGCTCACATGTTTCTCATCTTAAATGACAAGCATTGGATGTTAGAGGACCTATGGTTTGTTTCAGTTTCAGAAGCAGAGTTGAAGTATATATGGTCTGTATCTGTAGGAAACACCGTTCTTTTTTCTGAAAACACTCAAGGGTCCTGCTGTATTAGAGACTCTATGAAGCAAGAGCGTGCCTGTTGCTCTAAAGCAGAGTGTGTTTCATGGATGACAACCGTGCTGTGTGTTTCCGTTCTTAAATGGAGTTAAATCCCAAGCTCTGTGTCTTCACACAAGCAAGTCTTCATTGCAGGTAAACGCAGTCTCTTTTCAGCTCAAAGGAAGTACATCATTCCTCGCAGCTCTCACGTTTCTCATCTTAACTGACAAGCATTGGATGTTAGAGGACCAGTGCTTTGTATCATTTTAAGAAGCAGAATTGGACTCGATATGGTACGTATGTGTAGGAAACACCGTT
Organism: Onychomys leucogaster; assembly: GCA_949786385.1. Lineage (NCBI taxonomy): Eukaryota > Metazoa > Chordata > Mammalia > Rodentia > Cricetidae > Onychomys > Onychomys leucogaster. The sequence continues at coordinate 372,118 of CATKUP010000157.1, read as the reverse complement.
CTTTTGTTCTCAGCACACTCATGTTTCCTGCTGTCCTAGAGATTCTAGAAAGCAAGAGCGTGCTTCTTGCTCTAAAGCAGAATATGATCTATATATGACAACTCTGCTGTGTTTTTCACTTCAGAAATGGAGTTAAACCCCAGGTTCTGAGTCTTCCTACAAGCAACACTTCGTTTCAGGTAAGGGCAGTTACTTTACAGCTCAAACGAACTACATCGTTCACGAAGCTCACACGTGTCTAATCTTAACTGACAAGCATTGGATGTTATAGGACCAGTGCTTTGTGTCAGTTTCAGAAGCAGAGTTGGAATAGATATGGTCCATATGTGTAGGAAACACCGTTCTTTTGTTCTCAGCACACTCACGTTTCCTGCTGTACTAGAGAAGCTACAGAGCAAGAGGGTGCTTGTTGCTCTGAAGCAGAGTGTGATCCATGGATGAGAAGTATGCTCTGTGTTTCCCTTCAAAAATGGAGTTAAATCCCAGGCTCTGTGTCTTTCAACATGCCAGACTTCGTGTCAGGGAAGGGCAGTCACTTTACAGCTCAAACGAACTACATCGTTCACGAAACTAACACGTTTCTCATCTTAACTGACAAGCATTGGATGTTAGAGGACCAGTGCTTTGTATCAGTTTCAGAAGCAGAGTTGGACTAGATATGGTCCGTATGTGTAGGAAACACCGTTCTTTTGTTCTCAGCACACTCACGTTTCCTGCTGTCTTAGAGACTCTAGAAAGCAAGAGCGTGCTTTTTGCTCTAAAGCAGAGTATGATCTATATATGACAACTCTGCTGTGTGTTTCACTTCAGAAATGGAGTTAAACCCCAGGCTCTGAGTCTTCCTAAAAGCAACACTTCGTTTCAGGTAAGGGCAGTTACTTTACATCTCAAACGAATACATCGTTCACGAAGCTCAAACGTTTCTAATCTTAACTGACAAGCATCGGATGTTATAGGACCAGTGCTTTGTATCAGTTTCAGAAGCAGAATTGGAATAGATATCGTCCGTATGTGTAAGAAACACTGTTCTTTTGTTCTCAGCACACTCATGTTTCCTGCTGTCCTAGAGACTCTAGAAAGCAAGAGCGTTTGTCTTGCTCTAAAGCAGAGTGTGATCTATATATGAGAACTCTGCTGTGTGTTTCACTTCAGAAATGGAGTTAAACCCCAGGCTCTGAGTCTTCCTACAAGCAACACTTCGTTTCAGGTAAGGGCAGTTACTTTACAGCTCAAACGAACTATATCGTTCACGAAGCTCACACGTTTCTCATCTTAATTGACAAGCATTGGATGTTAGAGGACCAGTGCTTTGTGTCAGTTTCAGAAGCAGAGTTGGACTAGATATGGTCCGTATGTGTAGGAAACACCGTTCTTTTGTTCTCAGCACACTCACGTTTCCTTCTGTCTTAGAGATTCTAGAAAGCAAGAGCGTGCTTCTTGCTCTAAAGCAGAGTGTGATCAATGGATGAGAACTCTGCTGTGTGTTTCACTTCAGAAATGGAGTTAAATCCCTGGCTCTTAGTCTTCGAAAAAAAAAAGACTTCGTTTCAGGTAAGGCAGTTACTTTACAGCTCAAACGAACTACATCGTTCACGAAGCTCACACGTTTCTCATCTTAAATGACAAGCATTGGATGCTGGAGGACCTGTGCTTTGTATCAATTTCAGAGGCAGAGTTGGACTCGATATGGCCCGAATGAGTAAGAAACACCGTTCTTTTGTTCTCAGCACACTCATGATTCCTGCTGTCCTAGAGACTCTAGAAAGCAAGAGCGTGCTTCTTGCTCTAAAGCAGAGTATGATCTATATATGACAACTCTGCTGTGTGTTTCACTTCAGAAATGGAGTTAAACCCCAGGCTCTGAGTCTTCCTACAAGCAACACTTCGTTTCAGGTAAGGGCAGTTACTTTACAGCTCAAACGAACTACATCATTCACGGAGCTGACACGTTTCTAATCTTAACTGACAAGCATCAGATGTTATAGGACCAGTGCTTTGTATCAGTTTCAGAAGCAGAGTTGGAATAGATATGGTCCGTATGTGTAAGCAACACCGTTCTTTTGTTCTCAGCACACTCATGTTTCCTGCTGTCCTAGAGATTCTAGAAAGCAAGAGCGTGCCTCTTGCTCTAAAGCAGAGTGTGATCTATAAATGAGAACTCTGCTGTGTTTTTCACTTCAGAAATGGAGTTAAACCTCAGGCTCTGAGTCTTCCTACAAGCAACACTTCGTTTCAGGTAAGGGCAGTTACTTCACAGCTCAAACGAATTACATTGTTCCCGAAGCTCACACGTTTATCATCTTAACTGACAAGCATTGGATGTTAGTGGACCTGTGGTTTGTTTCAGTTTCACAAGCAGAGTTGGACTAGATATGGTCCGTATGTGGAGGAAACACCGTTCTTTTGTTCTCATCACACTCAGGTTTCCTGCTGCCTTAGTGACTCTGGAAAGCAAGAGCGTGCTTCTTGCTCTAAAGCAGAGTGTCATCAATGGATGAGAACTCTGGTGTGTGTTTCACTTCAGAAATGGAGTTAAATCACAGGCTCTGAGGCTTCCTACAAACAAGACTTCGTTTCAGGTAAGGGCAGTTACTTTACAGCTCAAACGAACTACATCGTTCACGAAGCTCACACGTTTCTCATCTTAACTGACAAGCATTGGATGTTAGTGGACCTGTGCTTTGTTCCAGTTCCACAAGCAGAGTTGGACTAGATATGGTCCGTATGTGTAGGAAACACCGTTCTTTTGTTCTCAGCACACTCACGTTTCCTGCTGTCTTAGAGATTCTAGAAAGCTAGAGCGTGCTTCTTGCTCTAAAGCAGAGTGTCATCAATGGATGAGAACTCTGCTGTGTGTTTCACTTCAGAAATGGAGTTAAATCCCAGGCTCTGTGTCTTCGTACAACAAGACTTCATTTCAGGCAAGGGTAGTTACATTACAGCTCAAATGAACTACATCATTCACGAAGCTCACACGTTTCTCATCTTAAATGACAAGAATTGGATATCAGAGGACCTGTGCTTTGTATCAATATCAGAGTCAGAGTTGGACTAGATATGGTCCGTATGTGTAGGAAACACCGTTCATTTGTTCTTAGCACACTCACGTTTCCTACTGTATTAGAGAATCTAGAAAGCAAGAGCGTGCTTCTTGCTCTAAAGCAGAGTGTGATCCATGGAAGAGAACTATGCTTTCTGTTTCCCTTCAGAAATGGAGTTAAATCCCAGGCTCTGTGTCTTCCTACAATAAAGACTTCGTTTCAGGTAAGGGCAGTCACTTTTCAGCTCAAATGAAGTACATCCTTCACGAAGCTCACACGTTTCTCATCTTAAATGACAAGCATTGGATGTTAGAGGACCTGAGCTTTGTATCAATTTCAGAGGCAGAGTTGGACTAGATATGGTCCGAATGTGTAAGAAACACCGTTCTTTTGCTCTCAGCACACTCATGTTTCCTGCTGTCTTAGAGAATCTAGAAAGCAAGAGCGTGCTTCTCACTCTAAAGCAGAGTGTGATCAATGGATGAGAACTATGCTGTGTGTTTCACTTCAGAAATGGAGTTAAATTCCAGGCTCTGAGTCTTCCTACAGGCAACACTTCGTTTCAGGTAAGGGCAGTTCCTTTACAGCTCAAACGAACTACATCGTTCACGAAGCTCACACGTTTCTCATCTTAAATGACAAGCATTGGATGTTAGAGGACCTATGGTTTGTTTCAGTTTCAGAAGCAGAGTTGAAGTATATATGGTCTGTATCTGTAGGAAACACCGTTCTTTTTTCTGAAAACACTCAAGGGTCCTGCTGTATTAGAGACTCTATGAAGCAAGAGCGTGCCTGTTGCTCTAAAGCAGAGTGTGTTTCATGGATGACAACTGTGCTGTGTGTTTCCGTTCTTAAATGGAGTTAAATCCCAAGCTCTGTGTCTTCACACAAGCAAGTCTTCATTGCAGGTAAACGCAGTCTCTTTTCAGCACAAAGGAAGTACATGGTTCCTCGCAGCTCACACGTTTCTCATCTTAACTGACAAGCATTGGATGTTAGAGGACCAGTGCTTTGTATCATTTTAAGAAGCAGAATTGGACTCGATATGGTACGTATGTGTAGGAAACACCGTTCTTTTATTCTCAGCACACTCATGTTTCCTGCTGTCCTAGAGATTCTAGAAAGCAAGAGCGTGCTTCTTGCTCTAAAGCAGAATATGATCTATATATGACAACTCTGCTGTGTTTTTCACTTCAGAAATGGAGTTAAACCCCAGGTTCTGAGTCTTCCTACAAGCAACACTTCGTTTCAGGTAAGGGCAGTTACTTTACAGCTCAAACGAACTACATCGTTCACGAAGCTCACACGTGTCTAATCTTAACTGACAAGCATTGGATGTTATAGGACCAGTGCTTTGTGTCAGTTTCAGAAGCAGAGTTGGAATAGATATGGTCCATATGTGTAGGAAACACCGTTCTTTTGTTCTCAGCACACTCACGTTTCCTGCTGTACTAGAGAAGCTACAGAGCAAGAGGGTGCTTGTTGCTCTGAAGCAGAGTGTGATCCATGGATGAGAAGTATGCTCTGTGTTTCCCTTCAAAAATGGAGTTAAATCCCAGGCTCTGTGTCTTTCAACATGCCAGACTTCGTTTCAGGGAAGGGCAGTCACTTTACAGCTCAAACGAACTACATCGTTCACGAAACTAACACGTTTCTCATCTTAACTGACAAGCATTGGATGTTAGAGGACCAGTGCTTTGTATCAGTTTCAGAAGCAGAGTTGGACTAGATATGGTCCGTATGTGTAGGAAACACCGTTCTTTTGTTCTCAGCACACTCACGTTTCCTGCTGTCTTAGAGACTCTAGAAAGCAAGAGCGTGCTTTTTGCTCTAAAGCAGAGTATGATCTATATATGACAACTCTGCTGTGTGTTTCACTTCAGAAATGGAGTTAAACCCCAGGCTCTGAGTCTTCCTAAAAGCAACACTTCGTTTCAGGTAAGGGCAGTTACTTTACATCTCAAACGAATACATCGTTCACGAAGCTCAAACGTTTCTAATCTTAACTGACAAGCATCGGATGTTATAGGACCAGTGCTTTGTATCAGTTTCAGAAGCAGAATTGGAATAGATATCGTCCGTATGTGTAAGAAACACTGTTCTTTTGTTCTCAGCACACTCATGTTTCCTGCTGTCCTAGAGACTCTAGAAAGCAAGAGCGTGATTCTTGCTCTAAAGCAGAGTGTGATCTATATATGAGAACTCTGCTGTGTGTTTCACTTCAGAAATGGAGTTAAACCCCAGGCTCTGAGTCTTCCTACAAGCAACACTTCGTTTCAGGTAAGGGCAGTTACTTTACAGCTCAAACGAACTATATCGTTCACGAAGCTCACACGTTTCTCATCTTAATTGACAAGCATTGGATGTTAGAGGACCAGTGCTTTGTGTCAGTTTCAGAAGCAGAGTTGGACTAGATATGGTCCGTATGTGTAGGAAACACCGTTCTTTTGTTCTCAGCACACTCACGTTTCCTTCTGTCTTAGAGATTCTAGAAAGCAAGAGCGTGCTTCTTGCTCTAAAGCAGAGTGTGATCAATGGATGAGAACTCTGCTGTGTGTTTCTCTTCAGAAATGGAGTTAAATCCCTGGCTCTTAGTCTTCAAAAAAAAAAAGACTTCGTTTCAGGTAAGGCAGTTACTTTACAGCTCAAACGAACTACATCGTTCACGAAGCTCACACGTTTCTCATCTTAAATGACAAGCATTGGATGCTGGAGGACCTGTGCTTTGTATCAATTTCAGAGGCAGAGTTGGACTCGATATGGCCCGAATGAGTAAGAAACACCGTTCTTTTGTTCTCAGCACACTCATGATTCCTGCTGTCCTAGAGACTCTAGAAAGCAAGAGCGTGCTTCTTGCTCTAAAGCAGAGTATGATCTATATATGACAACTCTGCTGTGTGTTTCACTTCAGAAATGGAGTTAAACCCCAGGCTCTGAGTCTTCCTACAAGCAACACTTCGTTTCAGGTAAGGGCAGTTACTTTACAGCTCAAACGAACTACATCGTTCACGGAGCTCACACGTTTCTAATCTTAACTGACAAGCATCAGATGTTATAGGACCAGTGCTTTGTATCAGTTTCAGAAGCAGAGTTGGAATAGATATGGTCCGTATGTGTAAGCAACACCGTTCTTTTGTTCTCAGCACACTCATGTTTCCTGCTGTCCTAGAGATTCTAGAAAGCAAGAGCGTGCCTCTTGCTCTAAAGCAGAGTGTGATCTATAAATGAGAACTCTGCTGTGTTTTTCACTTCAGAAATGGAGTTAAACCTCAGGCTCTGAGTCTTCCTACAAGCAACACTTCGTTTCAGGTAAGGGCAGTTACTTCACAGCTCAAACGAATTACATTGTTCCCGAAGCTCACACGTTTATCATCTTAACTGACAAGCATTGGATGTTAGTGGACCTGTTGTTTGTTTCAGTTTCACAAGAAGAGTTGGACTAGATATGGTCTGTATGTGGAGGAAACACCGTTTTTTTGTTCTCATCACACTCAGGTTTCCTGCTGCCTTAGTGACTCTGGAAAGCAAGAGCGTGCTTCTTGCTCTAAAGCAGAGTGTCATCAATGGATGAGAACTCTGCTGTGTGTTTCACTTCAGAAATGGAGTTAAATCACAGGCTCTGAGGCTTCCTACAAACAAGACTTCTTTTCAGGTAAGGGCAGTTACTTTACAGCTCAAACGAACTACATCGTTCACGAAGCTCACACGTTTCTCATCTTAACTGACAAGCATTGGATGTTAGTGGACCTGTGGTTTGTTCCAGTTCCACAAGCAGAGTTGGACTAGATATGGTCCGTATGTGTAGGAAACACCGTTCTTTTGTTCTCAGCACACTCACGTTTCCTGCTGTCTTAGAGATTCTAGAAAGCTAGAGCGTGCTTCTTGCTCTAAAGCAGAGTGTCATCAATGGATGAGAACTCTGCTGTGTGTTTCACTTCAGAAATGGAGTTAAATCCCAGGCTCTGTGTCTTCGTACAACAAGACTTCATTTCAGGCAAGGGTAGTTACATTACAGCTCAAATGAACTACATCATTCACGAAGCTCACACGTTTCTCATCTTAAATGACAAGAATTGGATATCAGAGGACCTGTGCTTTGTATCAATATCAGAGTCAGAGTTGGACTAGATATGGTCCGTATGTGTAGGAAACACCGTTCATTTGTTCTTAGCACACTCACGTTTCCTACTGTATTAGAGAATCTAGAAAGCAAGAGCGTGCTTCTTGCTCTAAAGCAGAGTGTGATCCATGGAAGAGAACTATGCTTTCTGTTTCCCTTCAGAAATGGAGTTAAATCCCAGGCTCTGTGTCTTCCTACAATAAAGACTTCGTTTCAGGTAAGGGCAGTCACTTTTCAGCTCAAATGAAGTACATCCTTCACGAAGCTCACACGTTTCTCATCTTAAATGACAAGCATTGGATGTTAGAGGACCTGAGCTTTGTATCAATTTCAGAGGCAGAGTTGGACTAGATATGGTCCGAATGTGTAAGAAACACCGTTCTTTTGCTCTCAGCACACTCATGTTTCCTGCTGTCTTAGAGAATCTAGAAAGCAAGAGCGTGCTTCTCACTCTAAAGCAGAGTGTGATCAATGGATGAGAACTATGCTGTGTGTTTCACTTCAGAAATGGAGTTAAATTCCAGGCTCTGAGTCTTCCTACAGGCAACACTTCGTTTCAGGTAAGGGCAGTTCCTTTACAGCTCAAACGAACTACATCGTTCACGAAGCTCACACGTTTCTCATCTTAAATGACAAGCATTGGATGTTAGAGGACCTATGGTTTGTTTCAGTTTCAGAAGCAGAGTTGAAGTATATATGGTCTGTATCTGTAGGAAACACCGTTCTTTTTTCTGAAAACACTCAAGGGTCCTGCTGTATTAGAGACTCTATGAAGCAAGAGCGTGCCTGTTGCTCTAAAGCAGAGTGTGTTTCATGGATGACAACTGTGCTGTGTGTTTCCGTTCTTAAATGGAGTTAAATCCCAAGCTCTGTGTCTTCACACAAGCAAGTCTTCATTGCAGGTAAACGCAGTCTCTTTTCAGCACAAAGGAAGTACATGGTTCCTCGCAGCTCACACGTTTCTCATCTTAACTGACAAGCATTGGATGTTAGAGGACCAGTGCTTTGTATCATTTTAAGAAGCAGAATTGGACTCGATATGGTACGTATGTGTAGGAAACACCGTTCTTTTATTCTCAGCACACTCATGTTTCCTGCTGTCCTAGAGATTCTAGAAAGCAAGAGCGTGCTTCTTGCTCTAAAGCAGAATATGATCTATATATGACAACTCTGCTGTGTTTTTCACTTCAGAAATGGAGTTAAACCCCAGGTTCTGAGTCTTCCTACAAGCAACACTTCGTTTCAGGTAAGGGCAGTTACTTTACAGCTCAAACGAACTACATCGTTCACGAAGCTCACACGTGTCTAATCTTAACTGACAAGCATTGGATGTTATAGGACCAGTGCTTTGTGTCAGTTTCAGAAGCAGAGTTGGAATAGATATGGTCCATATGTGTAGGAAACACCGTTCTTTTGTTCTCAGCACACTCACGTTTCCTGCTGTACTAGAGAAGCTACAGAGCAAGAGGGTGCTTGTTGCTCTGAAGCAGAGTGTGATCCATGGATGAGAAGTATGCTCTGTGTTTCCCTTCAAAAATGGAGTTAAATCCCAGGCTCTGTGTCTTTCAACATGCCAGACTTCGTTTCAGGGAAGGGCAGTCACTTTACAGCTCAAACGAACTACATCGTTCACGAAACTAACACGTTTCTCATCTTAACTGACAAGCATTGGATGTTAGAGGACCAGTGCTTTGTATCAGTTTCAGAAGCAGAGTTGGACTAGATATGGTCCGTATGTGTAGGAAACACCGTTCTTTTGTTCTCAGCACACTCACGTTTCCTGCTGTCTTAGAGACTCTAGAAAGCAAGAGCGTGCTTTTTGCTCTAAAGCAGAGTATGATCTATATATGACAACTCTGCTGTGTGTTTCACTTCAGAAATGGAGTTAAACCCCAGGCTCTGAGTCTTCCTAAAAGCAACACTTCGTTTCAGGTAAGGGCAGTTACTTTACATCTCAAACGAATACATCGTTCACGAAGCTCAAACGTTTCTAATCTTAACTGACAAGCATCGGATGTTATAGGACCAGTGCTTTGTATCAGTTTCAGAAGCAGAATTGGAATAGATATCGTCCGTATGTGTAAGAAACACTGTTCTTTTGTTCTCAGCACACTCATGTTTCCTGCTGTCCTAGAGACTCTAGAAAGCAAGAGCGTGATTCTTGCTCTAAAGCAGAGTGTGATCTATATATGAGAACTCTGCTGTGTGTTTCACTTCAGAAATGGAGTTAAACCCCAGGCTCTGAGTCTTCCTACAAGCAACACTTCGTTTCAGGTAAGGGCAGTTACTTTACAGCTCAAACGAACTATATCGTTCACGAAGCTCACACGTTTCTCATCTTAATTGACAAGCATTGGATGTTAGAGGACCAGTGCTTTGTGTCAGTTTCAGAAGCAGAGTTGGACTAGATATGGTCCGTATGTGTAGGAAACACCGTTCTTTTGTTCTCAGCACACTCACGTTTCCTTCTGTCTTAGAGATTCTAGAAAGCAAGAGCGTGCTTCTTGCTCTAAAGCAGAGTGTGATCAATGGATGAGAACTCTGCTGTGTGTTTCTCTTCAGAAATGGAGTTAAATCCCTGGCTTTTAGTCTTCAAAAAAAAAAAGACTTCGTTTCAGGTAAGGCAGTTACTTTACAGCTCAAACGAACTACATCGTTCACGAAGCTCACACGTTTCTCATCTTAAATGACAAGCATTGGATGCTGGAGGACCTGTGCTTTGTATCAATTTCAGAGGCAGAGTTGGACTCGATATGGCCCGAATGAGTAAGAAACACCGTTCTTTTGTTCTCAGCACACTCATGATTCCTGCTGTCCTAGAGACTCTAGAAAGCAAGAGCGTGCTTCTTGCTCTAAAGCAGAGTATGATCTATATATGACAACTCTGCTGTGTGTTTCACTTCAGAAATGGAGTTAAACCCCAGGCTCTGAGTCTTCCTACAAGCAACACTTCGTTTCAGGTAAGGGCAGTTACTTTACAGCTCAAACGAACTTCATCGTTCACGGAGCTCACTCGTTTCTAATCTTAACTGACAAGCATCAGATGTTATAGGACCAGTGCTTTGTATCAGTTTCAGAAGCAGAGTTGGACTAGATATGGTCCGTATGTGTAAGCAACACCGTTCTTTTGTTCTCAGCACACTCATGTTTCCTGCTGTCCTAGAGATTCTAGAAAGCAAGAGCGTGCCTCTTGCTCTAAAGCAGAGTGTGATCTATAAATGAGAACTCTGCTGTGTTTTTCACTTCAGAAATGGAGTTAAACCTCAGGCTCTGAGTCTTCCTACAAGCAACACTTCGTTTCAGGTAAGGGCAGTTACTTCACAGCTCAAACGAATTACATTGTTCCCGAAGCTCACACGTTTATCATCTTAACTGACAAGCATTGGATGTTAGTGGACCTGTTGTTTGTTTCAGTTTCACAAGCAGAGTAGGACTAGATATGGTCCGTATGTGGAGGAAACACCGTTCTTTTGTTCTCATCACACTCAGGTTTCCTGCTGCCTTAGTGACTCTGGAAAGCAAGAGCGTGCTTCTTGCTCTAAAGCAGAGTGTCATCAATGGATGAGAACTCTGCTGTGTGTTTCACTTCAGAAATGGAGTTAAATCACAGGCTCTGAGGCTTCCTACAAGCAACACTTCGTTTCAGGTAAGGGCAGTTACTTCACAGCTCAAACGAATTACATTGTTCCCGAAGCTCACACGTTTATCATCTTAACTGACAAGCATTGGATGTTAGTGGACCTGTTGTTTGTTTCAGTTTCACAAGCAGAGTAGGACTAGATATGGTCCGTATGTGGAGGAAACACCGTTCTTTTGTTCTCATCACACTCAGGTTTCCTGCTGCCTTAGTGACTCTGGAAAGCAAGAGCGTGCTTCTTGCTCTAAAGCAGAGTGTCATCAATGGATGAGAACTCTGCTGTGTGTTTCACTTCAGAAATGGAGTTAAATCACAGGCTCTGAGGCTTCCTACAAACAAGACTTCGTTTCAGGTAAGGGCAGTTACTTTACAGCTCAAACGAACTACATCGTTCACGAAGCTCACACGTTTCTCATCTTAACTGACAAGCATTGGATGTTAGTGGACCTGTGGTTTGTTCCAGTTCCACAAGCAGAGTTGGACTAGATATGGTCCGTATGTGTAGGAAACACCGTTCTTTTGTTCTCAGCACACTCACGTTTCCTGTTGTCTTAGAGATTCTAGAAAGCTAGAGCGTGCTTCTTGCTCTAAAGCAGAGTGTCATCAATGGATGAGAACTCTGCTGTGTGTTTCACTTCAGAAATGGAGTTAAATCACAGGCTCTGAGGCTTCCTACAAACAAGACTTCGTTTCAGGTAAGGGCAGTTACTTTACAGCTCAAACGAACTACATCGTTCACGAAGCTCACACGTTTCTCATCTTAACTGACAAGCATTGGATGTTAGTGGACCTGTGGTTTGTTCCAGTTCCACAAGCAGAGTTGGACTAGATATGGTCCGTATGTGTAGGAAACACCGTTCTTTTGTTCTCAGCACACTCACGTTTCCTGCTGTCTTAGAGATTCTAGAAAGCTAGAGCGTGCTTCTTGCTCTAAAGCAGAGTGTCATCAATGGATGAGAACTCTGCTGTGTGTTTCACTTCAGAAATGGAGTTAAATCCCAGGCTCTGTGTCTTCGTACAACAAGACTTCATTTCAGGCAAGGGTAGTTACATTACAGCTCAAATGAACTACATCATTCACGAAGCTCACACGTTTCTCATCTTAAATGACAAGAATTGGATATCAGAGGACCTGTGCTTTGTATCAATTTCAGAGTCAGAGTTGGACTAGATATGGTCCGTATGTGTAGGAAACACCGTTCATTTGTTCTTAGCACACTCACCTTTCCTACTGTATTAGAGAATCTAGAAAGCAAGAGCGTGCTTCTTGCTCTAAAGCAGAGTGTGATCCATGGAAGAGAACTATGCTTTGTGTTTCCCTTCAGAAATGGAGTTAAATCCCAGGCTCTGTGTCTTCCTACAATAAAGACTTCGTTTCAGGTAAGGGCAGTCACTTTTCAGCTCAAATGAAGTACATCCTTCACGAAGCTCACACGTTTCTCATCTTAAATGACAAGCATTGGATGTTAGAGGACCTGAGCTTTGTATCAATTTCAGAGGCAGAGTTGGACTAGATATGGTCCGAATGTGTAAGAAACACCGTTCTTTTGCTCTCAGCACACTCATGTTTCCTGCTGTCTTAGAGAATCTAGAAAGCAAGAGCGTGCTTCTCACTCTAAAGCAGAGTGTGTTCAATGGATGAGAACTATGCTGTGTGTTTCACTTCAGAAATGGAGTTAAATCCCAGGCTCTGAGTCTTCCTACAGGCAATACTTCGTTTCAGGTAAGGGCAGTTCCTTTACAGCTCAAACGAACTACATCGTTCACGAAGCTCACACGTTTCTCATCTTAAATGACAAGCATTGGATGTTAGAGGACCTATGGTTTGTTTCAGTTTCAGAAGCAGAGTTGAAGTATATATGGTCTGTATCTGTAGGAAACACCGTTCTTTTTTCTGAAAACACTCAAGGGTCCTGCTGTATTAGAGACTCTATGAAGCAAGAGCGTGCCTGTTGCTCTAAAGCAGAGTGTGTTTCATGGATAACAACTGTGCTGTGTGTTTCCGTTCTTAAATGGAGTTAAATCCCAAGCTCTGTGTCTTCACACAAGCAAGTCTTCATTGCAGGTAAACGCAGTCTCTTTTCAGCTCAAAGGAAGTACATCGTTCCTCGCAGCTCACACGTTTCTCATCTTAACTGACAAGCATTGGATGTTAGAGGACCAGTGCTTTGTATCATTTTAAGAAGCAGAATTGGACTCGATATGGTACGTATGTGTAGGAAACACCGTTCTTTTGTTCTCAGCACACTCATGTTTCCTGCTGTCCTAGAGACTCTAGAAAGCAAGAGCGTGCTTCTTGCTCTAAAGCAGAATATGATCTATATATGACAACTCTGCTGTGTTTTTCACTTCAGAAATGGAGTTAAACCCCAGGTTCTGAGTCTTCCTACAAGCAACACTTCGTTTCAGGTAAGGGCAGTTACTTTACAGCTCAAACGAACTACATCGTTCACGAAGCTCACACGTGTCTAATCTTAACTGACAAGCATTGGATGTTATAGGACCAGTGCTTTGTGTCAGTTTCAGAAGCAGAGTTGGAATAGATATGGTCCATATGTGTAGGAAACACCGTTCTTTTGTTCTCAGCACACTCACGTTTCCTGCAGTCTTAGAGACTCTAGAAAGCAAGAGCGTGCTTCTTGCTCTGAAGCAGAGTGTGATCCATGGATGAGAACTATGCTGTGTGTTTCCCTTCAGAAATGGAGTTAAATCCCAGGCTCTGTGTCTTTCATCATGCAAGACATCGTTTCAGGGAAGGGCAGTTACATTACAGCTCAAACGAACTACATCGTTCACGAAGCTCACATGTGTCTAATCTTAACTGACAAGCATTGGATGTTATAGGACCAGTGCTTTGTGTCAGTTTCAGAAGCAGAGTTGGAATAGATATGGTCCATATGTGTAGGAAACACCGTTCTTTTGTTCTCAGCACACTCACGTTTCCTGCTGTACTAGAGAAGCTACAGAGCAAGAGGGTGCTTGTTGCTCTGAAGCAGAGTGTGATCCATGGATGAGAAGTATGCTCTGTGTTTCCCTTCAAAAATGGAGTTAAATCCCAGGCTCTGTGTCTTTCAACATGCCAGACTTCGTTTCAGGGAAGGGCAGTCACTTTACAGCTCAAACGAACTACATCGTTCACGAAACTAACACGTTTCTCATCTTAACTGACAAGCATTGGATGTTAGAGGACCAGTGCTTTGTATCAGTTTCAGAAGCAGAGTTGGACTAGATATGGTCCGTATGTGTAGGAAACACCGTTCTTTTGTTCTCAGCACACTCACGTTTCCTGCTGTCTTTGAGACTCTAGAAAGCAAGAGCGTGCTTTTTGCTCTAAAGCAGAGTATGATCTTTATATGACAACACTGCTGTGTGTTTCACTTCAGAAATGGAGTTAAACCCCAGGCTCTGAGTCTTCCTAAAAGCAACACTTCGTTTCAGGTAAGGGCAGTTACTTTACATCTCAAACGAATACATCGTTCACGAAGCTCAAACGTTTCTAATCTTAACTGACAAGCATCGGATGTTATAGGACCAGTGCTTTGTATCAGTTTCAGAAGCAGAATTGGAATAGATATCGTCCGTATGTGTAAGAAACACTGTTCTTTTGTTCTCAGCACACTCATGTTTCCTGCTGTCCTAGAGACTCTAGAAAGCAAGAGCGTGATTCTTGCTCTAAAGCAGAGTGTGATCTATATATGAGAACTCTGCTGTGTGTTTCACTTCAGAAATGGAGTTAAACCCCAGGCTCTGAGTCTTCCTACAAGCAACACTTCGTTTCAGGTAAGGGCAGTTACTTTACAGCTCAAACGAACTATATCGTTCACAAAGCTCACACGTTTCTCATCTTAATTGACAAGCATTGGATGTTAGAGGACCAGTGCTTTGTGTCAGTTTCAGAAGCAGAGTTGGACTAGATATGGTCCGTATGTGTAGGAAACACCGTTCTTTTGTTCTCAGCACACTCACGTTTCCTTCTGTCTTAGAGATTCTAGAAAGCAAGAGCGTGCTTCTTGCTCTAAAGCAGAGTGTGATCAATGGATGAGAACTCTGCTGTGTGTTTCACTTCAGAAATGGAGTTAAAACCCTGGCTCTTAGTCTTCGAAAAAAAAAAGACTTCGTTTCAGGTAAGGCAGTTACTTTACAGCTCAAACGAACTACATCGTTCACGAAGCTCACACGTTTCTCATCTTAAATGACAAGCATTGGATGCTGGAGGACCTGTGCTTTGTATCAATTTCAGAGGCAGAGTTGGACTCGATATGGCCCGAATGAGTAAGAAACACCGTTCTTTTGTTCTCAGCACACTCATGATTCCTGCTGTCCTAGAGACTCTAGAAAGCAAGAGCGTGCTTCTTGCTCTAAAGCAGAGTATGATCTATATATGACAACTCTGCTGTGTGTTTCACTTCAGAAATGGAGTTAAACCCCAGGCTCTGAGTCTTCCTACAAGCAACACTTCGTTTCAGGTAAGGGCAGTTACTTTACAGCTCAAACGAACTACATCGTTCACGGAGCTCACACGTTTCTAATCTTAACTGACAAGCATCAGATGTTATAGGACCAGTGCTTTGTATCAGTTTCAGAAGCAGAGTTGGAATAGATATGGTCCGTATGTGTAAGCAACACCGTTCTTTTGTTCTCAGCACACTCATGTTTCCTGCTGTCCTAGAGATTCTAGAAAGCAAGAGCGTGCCTCTTGCTCTAAAGCAGAGTGTGATCTATAAATGAGAACTCTGCTGTGTTTTTCACTTCAGAAATGGAGTTAAACCTCAGGCTCTGAGTCTTCCTACAAGCAACACTTCGTTTCAGGTAAGGGCAGTTACTTCACAGCTCAAACGAATTACATTGTTCCCGAAGCTCACACGTGTCTAATCTTAACTGACAAGCATTGGATGTTAGTGGACCTGTTGTTTGTTTCAGTTTCACAAGAAGAGTTGGACTAGATATGGTCTGTATGTGGAGGAAACACCGTTTTTTTGTTCTCATCACACTCAGGTTTCCTGCTGCCTTAGTGACTCTGGAAAGCAAGAGCGTGCTTCTTGCTCTAAAGCAGAGTGTCATCAATGGATGAGAACTCTGCTGTGTGTTTCACTTCAGAAATGGAGTTAAATCACAGGCTCTGAGGCTTCCTACAAACAAGACTTCTTTTCAGGTAAGGGCAGTTACTTTACAGCTCAAACGAACTACATCGTTCACGAAGCTCACACGTTTCTCATCTTAACTGACAAGCATTGGATGTTAGTGGACCTGTGGTTTGTTCCAGTTCCACAAGCAGAGTTGGACTAGATATGGTCCGTATGTGTAGGAAACACCGTTCTTTTGTTCTCAGCACACTCACGTTTCCTGCTGTCTTAGAGATTCTAGAAAGCTAGAGCATGCTTCTTGCTCTAAAGCAGAGTGTCATCAATGGATGAGAACTCTGCTGTGTGTTTCACTTCAGAAATGGAGTTAAATCCCAGGCTCTGTGTCTTCGTACAACAAGACTTCATTTCAGGCAAGGGTAGTTACATTACAGCTCAAATGAACTACATCATTCACGAAGCTCACACGTTTCTCATCTTAAATGACAAGAATTGGATATCAGAGGACCTGTGCTTTGTATCAATTTCAGAGTCAGAGTTGGACTAGATATGGTCCGTATGTGTAGGAAACACCGTTCATTTGTTCTTAGCACACTCACGTTTCCTACTGTATTAGAGAATCTAGAAAGCAAGAGCGTGCTTCTTGCTCTAAAGCAGAGTGTGATCCATGGAAGAGAACTATGCTTTGTGTTTCCCTTCAGAAATGGAGTTAAATCCCAGGCTCTGTGTCTTCCTACAATAAAGACTTCGTTTCAGGTAAGGGCAGTCACTTTTCAGCTCAAATGAAGTACATCCTTCACGAAGCTCACACGTTTCTCATCTTAAATGACAAGCATTGGATGTTAGAGGACCTGAGCTTTGTATCAATTTCAGAGGCAGAGTTGGACTAGATATGGTCCGAATGTGTAAGAAACACCGTTCTTTTGCTCTCAGCACACTCATGTTTCCTGCTGTCTTAGAGAATCTAGAAAGCAAGAGCGTGCTTCTCACTCTAAAGCAGAGTGTGATCAATGGATGAGAACTATGCTGTGTGTTTCACTTCAGAAATGGAGTTAAATCCCAGGCTCTGAGTCTTCCTACAGGCAACACTTCGTTTCAGGTAAGGGCAGTTCCTTTACAACTCAAACGAACTACATCGTTCACGAAGCTCACACGTTTCTCATCTTAAATGACAAGCATTGGATGCTGGAGGACCTGTGCTTTGTATCAATTTCAGAGGCAGAGTTGGACTCGATATGGCCCGAATGAGTAAGAAACACCGTTCTTTTGTTCTCAGCACACTCATGATTCCTGCTGTCCTAGAGACTCTAGAAAGCAAGAGCGTGCTTCTTGCTCTAAAGCAGAGTATGATCTATATATGACAACTCTGCTGTGTGTTTCACTTCAGAAATGGAGTTAAACCCCAGGCTCTGAGTCTTCCTACAAGCAACACTTCGTTTCAGGTAAGGGCAGTTACTTTACAGCTCAAACGAACTTCATCGTTCACGGAGCTCACACGTTTCTAATCTTAACTGACAAGCATCAGATGTTATAGGACCAGTGCTTTGTATCAGTTTCAGAAGCAGAGTTGGAATAGATATGGTCCGTATGTGTAAGCAACACCGTTCTTTTGTTCTCAGCACACTCATGTTTCCTGCTGTCCTAGAGATTCTAGAAAGCAAGAGCGTGCCTCTTGCTCTAAAGCAGAGTGTGATCTATAAATGAGAACTCTGCTGTGTTTTTCACTTCAGAAATGGAGTTAAACCTCAGGCTCTGAGTCTTCCTACAAGCAACACTTCGTTTCAGGTAAGGGCAGTTACTTCACAGCTCAAACGAATTACATTGTTCCCGAAGCTCACACGTTTATCATCTTAACTGACAAGCATTGGATGTTAGTGGACCTGTTGTTTGTTTCAGTTTCACAAGCAGAGTAGGACTAGATATGGTCCGTATGTGGAGGAAACACCGTTCTTTTGTTCTCATCACACTCAGGTTTCCTGCTGCCTTAGTGACTCTGGAAAGCAAGAGCGTGCTTCTTGCTCTAAAGCAGAGTGTCATCAATGGATGAGAACTCTGCTGTGTGTTTCACTTCAGAAATGGAGTTAAATCACAGGCTCTGAGGCTTCCTACAAACAAGACTTCGTTTCAGGTAAGGGCAGTTACTTTACAGCTCAAACGAACTACATCGTTCACGAAGCTCACACGATTCTCATCTTAACTGACAAGCATTGGATGTTAGTGGACCTGTGGTTTGTTCCAGTTCCACAAGCAGAGTTGGACTAGATATGGTCCGTATGTGTAGGAAACACCGTTCTTTTGTTCTCAGCACACTCACGTTTCCTGCTGTCTTAGAGATTCTAGAAAGCTAGAGCGTGCTTCTTGCTCTAAAGCAGAGTGTCATCAATGGATGAGAACTCTGCTGTGTGTTTCACTTCAGAAATGGAGTTAAATCACAGGCTCTGAGGCTTCCTACAAACAAGACTTCGTTTCAGGTAAGGGCAGTTACTTTACAGCTCAAACGAACTACATCGTTCACGAAGCTCACACGTTTCTCATCTTAACTGACAAGCATTGGATGTTAGTGGACCTGTGGTTTGTTCCAGTTCCACAAGCAGAGTTGGACTAGATATGGTCCGTATGTGTAGGAAACACCGTTCTTTTGTTCTCAGCACACTCACGTTTCCTGCTGTCTTAGAGATTCTAGAAAGCTAGAGCGTGCTTCTTGCTCTAAAGCAGAGTGTCATCAATGGATGAGAACTCTGCTGTGTGTTTCACTTCAGAAATGGAGTTAAATCCCAGGCTCTGTGTCTTCGTACAACAAGACTTCATTTCAGGCAAGGGTAGTTACATTACAGCTCAAATGAACTACATCATTCACGAAGCTCACACGTTTCTCATCTTAAATGACAAGAATTGGATATCAGAGGACCTGTGCTTTGTATCAATTTCAGAGTCAGAGTTGGACTAGATATGGTCCGTATGTGTAGGAAACACCGTTCATTTGTTCTTAGCACACTCACCTTTCCTACTGTATTAGAGAATCTAGAAAGCAAGAGCGTGCTTCTTGCTCTAAAGCAGAGTGTGATCCATGGAAGAGAACTATGCTTTGTGTTTCCCTTCAGAAATGGAGTTAAATCCCAGGCTCTGTGTCTTCCTACAATAAAGACTTCGTTTCAGGTAAGGGCAGTCACTTTTCAGCTCAAATGAAGTACATCCTTCACGAAGCTCACACGTTTCTCATCTTAAATGACAAGCATTGGATGTTAGAGGACCTGAGCTTTGTATCAATTTCAGAGGCAGAGTTGGACTAGATATGGTCCGAATGTGTAAGAAACACCGTTCTTTTGCTCTCAGCACACTCATGTTTCCTGCTGTCTTAGAGAATCTAGAAAGCAAGAGCGTGCTTCTCACTCTAAAGCAGAGTGTGTTCAATGGATGAGAACTATGCTGTGTGTTTCACTTCAGAAATGGAGTTAAATCCCAGGCTCTGAGTCTTCCTACAGGCAACACTTCGTTTCAGGTAAGGGCAGTTCCTTTACAGCTCAAACGAACTACATCGTTCACGAAGCTCACACGTTTCTCATCTTAAATGACAAGCATTGGATGTTAGAGGACCTATGGTTTGTTTCAGTTTCAGAAGCAGAGTTGAAGTATATATGGTCTGTATCTGTAGGAAACACCGTTCTTTTTTCTGAAAACACTCAAGGGTCCTGCTGTATTAGAGACTCTATGAAGCAAGAGCGTGCCTGTTGCTCTAAAGCAGAGTGTGTTTCATGGATAACAACTGTGCTGTGTGTTTCCGTTCTTAAATGGAGTTAAATCCCAAGCTCTGTGTCTTCACACAAGCAAGTCTTCATTGCAGGTAAACGCAGTCTCTTTTCAGCTCAAAGGAAGTACATCGTTCCTCGCAGCTCACACGTTTCTCATCTTAACTGACAAGCATTGGATGTTAGAGGACCAGTGCTTTGTATCATTTTAAGAAGCAGAATTGGACTCGATATGGTACGTATGTGTAGGAAACACCGTTCTTTTGTTCTCAGCACACTCATGTTTCCTGCTCTCCTAGAGACTCTAGAAAGCAAGAGCGTGCTTCTTGCTCTAAAGCAGAATATGATCTATATATGACAACTCTGCTGTGTTTTTCACTTCAGAAATGGAGTTAAACCCCAGGTTCTGAGTCTTCCTACAAGCAACACTTCGTTTCAGGTAAGGGCAGTTACTTTACAGCTCAAACGAACTACATCGTTCACGAAGCTCACACGTGTCTAATCTTAACTGACAAGCATTGGATGTTATAGGACCAGTGCTTTGTGTCAGTTTCAGAAGCAGAGTTGGAATAGATATGGTCCATATGTGTAGGAAACACCGTTCTTTTGTTCTCAGCACACTCACGTTTCCTGCAGTCTTAGAGACTCTAGAAAGCAAGAGCGTGCTTCTTGCTCTGAAGCAGAGTGTGATCCATGGATGAGAACTATGCTGTGTGTTTCCCTTCAGAAATGGAGTTAAATCCCAGGCTCTGTGTCTTTCATCATGCAAGACATCGTTTCAGGGAAGGGCAGTTACATTACAGCTCAAATGAACTACATCGTTCACGAATCTCACATGTTTCTCATCTTAAATGACAAGCATTGGATGTTAGAGGACCTGTGCTTTGTATCAATTTCAGAGGCAGAGTTGGACTAGATATGGTCCGTATGTGTAGGAAACACCGTTCTTTTGTTCTCAGCACACTCATGATTCCTGCTGTCTTAGAGAGTCTAGAAAGCAAGAGTGTGCTTCTTGCTCTAAAGTAGAGTGTGATCTATATATGAGAACTCTGCTGTGTTTTTCACTTCAGAAATGGAGTTAAACCCCAGGTTCTGAGTCTTCCTACAAGCAACACTTCGTTTCAGGTAAGGGCAGTTACTTTACAGCTCAAACGAACTACATCGTTCACGAAGCTCACACGTGTCTAATCTTAACTGACAAGCATTGGATGTTATAGGACCAGTGCTTTGTGTCAGTTTCAGAAGCAGAGTTGGAATAGATATGGTCCATATGTGTAGGAAACACCGTTCTTTTGTTCTCAGCACACTCACGTTTCCTGCTGTACTAGAGAAGCTACAGAGCAAGAGGGTGCTTGTTGCTCTGAAGCAGAGTGTGATCCATGGATGAGAAGTATGCTCTGTGTTTCCCTTCAAAAATGGAGTTAAATCCCAGGCTCTGTGTCTTTCAACATGCCAGACTTCGTTTCAGGGAAGGGCAGTCACTTTACAGCTCAAACGAACTACATCGTTCACGAAACTAACACGTTTCTCATCTTAACTGACAAGCATTGGATGTTAGAGGACCAGTGCTTTGTATCAGTTTCAGAAGCAGAGTTGGACTAGATATGGTCCGTATGTGTAGGAAACACCGTTCTTTTGTTCTCAGCACACTCACGTTTCCTGCTGTCCTAGAGACTCTAGAAAGCAAGAGCGTGCTTTTTGCTCTAAAGCAGAGTATGATCTATATATGACAACTCTGCTGTGTGTTTCACTTCAGAAATGGAGTTAAACCCCAGGCTCTGAGTCTTCCTAAAAGCAACACTTCGTTTCAGGTAAGTGCAGTTACTTTACATCTCAAACGAATACATCGTTCACGAAGCTCAAACGTTTCTAATCTTAACTGACAAGCATCAGATGTTATAGGACCAGTGCTTTGTATCAGTTTCAGAAGCAGAATTGGAATAGATATCGTCCGTATGTGTAAGAAACACTGTTCTTTGGTTCTCAGCACACTCATGTTTCCTGCTGTCCTAGAGACTCTAGAAAGCAAGAGCGTGATTCTTGCTCTAAAGCAGAGTGTGATCTATATATGAGAACTCTGCTGTGTGTTTCAATTCAGAAATGGAGTTAAACCCCAGGCTCTGAGTCTTCCTACAAGCAACACTTCGTTTCAGGTAAGGGCAGTTACTTTACAGCTCAAACGAACTATATCGTTCACGAAGCTCACACGTTTCTCATCTTAATTGACAAGCATTGGATGTTAGAGGACCAGTGCTTTGTGTCAGTTTCAGAAGCAGAGTTGTACTAGATATGGTCCGTATGTGTAGGAAACACCGTTCTTTTGTTCTCAGCACACTCATGATTCCTGCTGTCTTAGAGAGTCTAGAAAGCAAGAGTGTGCTTCTTGCTCTAAAGCAGAGTGTGATCTATATATGAGAACTCTGCTGTGTGTATCACTTCAGAAATGCAATTAAATCCCAGTTTCTTATTCTTCCTACACACAAGACTTCGTTTCAGGGAAGGGCAGTTATTTTACAGCTCAAACGAACTACATCGTTCACGACGCTCACACGTTTCTCATCTTAAATGACAAGCATTGGATGCTGGAGGTCCTGTGCTTTGTATCAATTTCAGAGGAAGAGTTGGACTCGACATGGGCCGAATGTGTAAGAAACACCGTTCTTTTGTTCTCAGCACACTCATGTTTCCTGCTGTCCTAGAGACTCTAGAAAGCAAGAGCGTGCTTCTTGCTCTAAAGCAGAGTGTGATCTATAAATGAGAACTCTGCTGTGTTTTTCACTTCACAAATGGAGTTAAACCTCAGCCTCTCAATCTTCCTACAAGCAACACTTCGTTTCAGGTAAGGGCAGTTACTTTACAGCTCAAACGTACTACATCGTTTACGAAGCTCACACGTTTCACATCTTAACTGACAAGCATTAGATGTTAGAGGACCAATGCTTTGTATCAGTTTCAGAAGCAGAGTTGGACTAGATATGGTCCGTATGTGTAGGAAACACCGTTCTTTTGTTTTCTGCACACTCACGTTTCCTGCTGTCTTAGAGACTCTAGAAAGCAAGAGCGTGCTTTTTGCTCTAAAGCAGAGTATGATATATATATGACAACTCTGCTGTGTGTTTCACTTCAGAAATGGAGTTAAACCCCAGGCTCTGAGTCTTCCTAAAAGCAACACTTCGTTTCAGGTAAGGGCAGTTACTTTACATCTCAAACGAATACATCGTTCACGAAGCTCAAACGTTTCTAATCTTAACTGACAAGCATCGGATGTTATAGGACCAGTGCTTTGTATCAGTTTCAGAAGCAGAATTGGAATAGATATCGTCCGTATGTGTAAGAAACACTGTTCTTTTGTTCTCAGCACACTCATGTTTCCTGCTGTCCTAGAGACTCTAGAAAGCAAGAGCGTGATTCTTGCTCTAAAGCAGAGCGTGATCTATATATGAGAACTCTGCTGTGTGTTTCACTTCAGAAATGGAGTTAAACCCCAGGCTCTGAGTCTTCCTACAAGCAACACTTCGTTTCAGGTAAGGGCAGTTACTTTACAGCTCAAACGAACTATATCGTTCACGAAGCTCACACGTTTCTCATCTTAATTGACAAGCATTGGATGTTAGAGGACCAGTGCTTTGTGTCAGTTTCAGAAGCAGAGTTGGACTAGATATGGTCCGTATGTGTAGGAAACACCGTTCTTTTGTTCTCAGCACCCTCACTTTTCCTTCTGTCTTAGAGATTCTAGAAAGCAAGAGCGTGCTTCTTGCTCTAAAGCAGAGTGTGATCAATGGATGAGAACTCTGCTGTGTGTTTCACTTCAGAAATGGAGTTAAATCACAGGCTCTGAGGCTTCCTACAAACAAGACTTCTTTTCAGGTAAGGGCAGTTACTTTACAGCTCAAACGAACTACATTGTTCACGAAGCTCACACGTTTCTCATCTTAACTGACAAGCATTGGATGTTAGTGGACCTGTGGTTTGTTCCAGTTCCACAAGCAGAGTTGGACTAGATATGGTCCGTATGTGTAGGAAACACCGTTCTTTTGTTCTCAGCACACTCACGTTTCCTGCTGTCTTAGAGATTCTAGAAAGCTAGAGCATGCTTCTTGCTCTAAAGCAGAGTGTCATCAATGGATGAGAACTCTGCTGTGTGTTTCACTTCAGAAATGGAGTTAAATCCCAGGCTCTGTGTCTTCGTACAAGACTTCATTTCAGGCAAGGGTAGTTACATTACAGCTCAAATGAACTACATCATTCACGAAGCTCACACGTTTCTCATCTTAAATGACAAGAATTGGATATCAGAGGACCTGTGCTTTGTATCAATTTCAGAGTCAGAGTTGGACTAGATATGGTCCGTATGTGTAGGAAACACCGTTCATTTGTTCTTAGCACACTCACGTTTCCTACTGTATTAGAGAATCTAGAAAGCAAGAGCGTGCTTCTTGCTCTAAAGCAGAGTGTGATCCATGGAAGAGAACTATGCTTTGTGTTTCCCTTCAGAAATGGAGTTAAATCCCAGGCTCTGTGTCTTCCTACAATAAAGACTTCGTTTCAGGTAAGGGCAGTCACTTTTCAGCTCAAATGAAGTACATCCTTCACGAAGCTCACACGTTTCTCATCTTAAATGACAAGCATTGGATGTTAGAGGACCTGAGCTTTGTATCAATTTCAGAGGCAGAGTTGGACTAGATATGGTCCGAATGTGTAAGAAACACCGTTCTTTTGCTCTCAGCACACTCATGTTTCCTGCTGTCTTAGAGAATCTAGAAAGCAAGAGCGTGCTTCTCACTCTAAAGCAGAGTGTGATCAATGGATGAGAACTATGCTGTGTGTTTCACTTCAGAAATGGAGTTAAATCCCAGGCTCTGAGTCTTCCTACAGGCAACACTTCGTTTCAGGTAAGGGCAGTTCCTTTACAGCTCAAACGAACTACATCGTTCACGAAGCTCACACGTTTCTCATCTTAAATGACAAGCATTGGATGCTGGAGGACCTGTGCTTTGTATCAATTTCAGAGGCAGAGTTGGACTCGATATGGCCCGAATGAGTAAGAAACACCGTTCTTTTGTTCTCAGCACACTCATGATTCCTGCTGTCCTAGAGACTCTAGAAAGCAAGAGCGTGCTTCTTGCTCTAAAGCAGAGTATGATCTATATATGACAACTCTGCTGTGTGTTTCACTTCAGAAATGGAGTTAAACCCCAGGCTCTTCGTCTTCCTACAAGCAACACTTCGTTTCAGGTAAGGGCAGTTACTTTACAGCTCAAACGAACTTCATCGTTCACGGAGCTCACACGTTTCTAATCTTAACTGACAAGCATCAGATGTTATAGGACCAGTGCTTTGTATCAGTTTCAGAAGCAGAGTTGGAATAGATATGGTCCGTATGTGTAAGCAACACCGTTCTTTTGTTCTCAGCACACTCATGTTTCCTGCTGTCCTAGAGATTCTAGAAAGCAAGAGCGTGCCTCTTGCTCTAAAGCAGAGTGTGATCTATAAATGAGAACTCTGCTGTGTTTTTCACTTCAGAAATGGAGTTAAACCTCAGGCTCTGAGTCTTCCTACAAGCAACACTTCGTTTCAGGTAAGGGCAGTTACTTCACAGCTCAAACGAATTACATTGTTCCCGAAGCTCACACGTTTATCATCTTAACTGACAAGCATTGGAT
The DNA here is from genome assembly GCA_949786385.1 of Onychomys leucogaster. NCBI lineage: Eukaryota > Metazoa > Chordata > Mammalia > Rodentia > Cricetidae > Onychomys > Onychomys leucogaster. The sequence goes on along the minus strand of CATKUP010000157.1, from coordinate 346,830 downwards.
GTTAGTGGACCTGTTGTTTGTTTCAGTTTCACAAGCAGAGTAGGACTAGATATGGTCCGTATGCTGAGGAAACACCGTTCTTTTGTTCTCATCACACTCAGGTTTCCTGCTGCCTTAGTGACTCTGGAAAGCAAGAGCGTGCTTCTTGCTCTAAAGCAGAGTGTCATCAATGGATGAGAACTCTGCTGTGTGTTTCACTTCAGAAATGGAGTTAAATCACAGGCTCTGAGGCTTCCTACAAGCAACACTTCGTTTCAGGTAAGGGCAGTTACTTCACAGCTCAAACGAATTACATTGTTCCCGAAGCTCACACGTTTATCATCTTAACTGACAAGCATTGGATGTTAGTGGACCTGTTGTTTGTTTCAGTTTCACAAGCAGAGTAGGACTAGATATGGTCCGTATGTGGAGGAAACACCGTTCTTTTGTTCTCATCACACTCAGGTTTCCTGCTGCCTTAGTGACTCTGGAAAGCAAGAGCGTGCTTCTTGCTCTAAAGCAGAGTGTCATCAATGGATGAGAACTCTGCTGTGTGTTTCACTTCAGAAATGGAGTTAAATCACAGGCTCTGAGGCTTCCTACAAACAAGACTTCGTTTCAGGTAAGGGCAGTTACTTTACAGCTCAAACGAACTACATCGTTCACGAAGCTCACACGTTTCTCATCTTAACTGACAAGCATTGGATGTTAGTGGACCTGTGGTTTGTTCCAGTTCCACAAGCAGAGTTGGACTAGATATGGTCCGTATGTGTAGGAAACACCGTTCTTTTGTTCTCAGCACACTCACGTTTCCTGTTGTCTTAGAGATTCTAGAAAGCTAGAGCGTGCTTCTTGCTCTAAAGCAGAGTGTCATCAATGGATGAGAACTCTGCTGTGTGTTTCACTTCAGAAATGGAGTTAAATCACAGGCTCTGAGGCTTCCTACAAACAAGACTTCGTTTCAGGTAAGGGCAGTTACTTTACAGCTCAAACGAACTACATCGTTCACGAAGCTCACACGTTTCTCATCTTAACTGACAAGCATTGGATGTTAGTGGACCTGTGGTTTGTTCCAGTTCCACAAGCAGAGTTGGACTAGATATGGTCCGTATGTGTAGGAAACACCGTTCTTTTGTTCTCAGCACACTCACGTTTCCTGCTGTCTTAGAGATTCTAGAAAGCTAGAGCGTGCTTCTTGCTCTAAAGCAGAGTGTCATCAATGGATGAGAACTCTGCTGTGTGTTTCACTTCAGAAATGGAGTTAAATCCCAGGCTCTGTGTCTTCGTACAACAATACTTCATTTCAGGCAAGGGTAGTTACATTACAGCTCAAATGAACTACATCATTCACGAAGCTCACACGTTTCTCATCTTAAATGACAAGAATTGGATATCAGAGGACCTGTGCTTTGTATCAATTTCAGAGTCAGAGTTGGACTAGATATGGTCCGTATGTGTAGGAAACACCGTTCATTTGTTCTTAGCACACTCACGTTTCCTACTGTATTAGAGAATCTAGAAAGCAAGAGCGTGCTTCTTGCTCTAAAGCAGAGTGTGATCCATGGAAGAGAACTATGCTTTGTGTTTCCCTTCAGAAATGGAGTTAAATCCCAGGCTCTGTGTCTTCCTACAATAAAGACTTCGTTTCAGGTAAGGGCAGTCACTTTTCAGCTCAAATGAAGTACATCCTTCACGAAGCTCACACGTTTCTCATCTTAAATGACAAGCATTGGATGTTAGAGGACCTGAGCTTTGTATCAATTTCAGAGGCAGAGTTGGACTAGATATGGTCCGAATGTGTAAGAAACACCGTTCTTTTGCTCTCAGCACACTCATGTTTCCTGCTGTCTTAGAGAATCTAGAAAGCAAGAGCGTGCTTCTCACTCTAAAGCAGAGTGTGTTCAATGGATGAGAACTATGCTGTGTGTTTCACTTCAGAAATGGAGTTAAATCCCAGGCTCTGAGTCTTCCTACAGGCAACACTTCGTTTCAGGTAAGGGCAGTTCCTTTACAGCTCAAACGAACTACATCGTTCACGAAGCTCACACGTTTCTCATCTTAAATGACAAGCATTGGATGTTAGAGGACCTATGGTTTGTTTCAGTTTCAGAAGCAGAGTTGAAGTATATATGGTCTGTATCTGTAGGAAACACCGTTCTTTTTTCTGAAAACACTCAAGGGTCCTGCTGTATTAGAGACTCTATGAAGCAAGAGCGTGCCTGTTGCTCTAAAGCAGAGTGTGTTTCATGGATAACAACTGTGCTGTGTGTTTCCGTTCTTAAATGGAGTTAAATCCCAAGCTCTGTGTCTTCACACAAGCAAGTCTTCATTGCAGGTAAACGCAGTCTCTTTTCAGCTCAAAGGAAGTACATCGTTCCTCGCAGCTCACACGTTTCTCATCTTAACTGACAAGCATTGGATGTTAGAGGACCAGTGCTTTGTATCATTTTAAGAAGCAGAATTGGACTCGATATGGTACGTATGTGTAGGAAACACCGTTCTTTTGTTCTCAGCACACTCATGTTTCCTGCTGTCCTAGAGACTCTAGAAAGCAAGAGCGTGCTTCTTGCTCTAAAGCAGAATATGATCTATATATGACAACTCTGCTGTGTTTTTCACTTCAGAAATGGAGTTAAACCCCAGGTTCTGAGTCTTCCTACAAGCAACACTTCGTTTCAGGTAAGGGCAGTTACTTTACAGCTCAAACGAACTACATCGTTCACGAAGCTCACACGTGTCTAATCTTAACTGACAAGCATTGGATGTTATAGGACCAGTGCTTTGTGTCAGTTTCAGAAGCAGAGTTGGAATAGATATGGTCCATATGTGTAGGAAACACCGTTCTTTTGTTCTCAGCACACTCACGTTTCCTGCAGTCTTAGAGACTCTAGAAAGCAAGAGCGTGCTTCTTGCTCTGAAGCAGAGTGTGATCCATGGATGAGAACTATGCTGTGTGTTTCCCTTCAGAAATGGAGTTAAATCCCAGGCTCTGTGTCTTTCATCATGCAAGACATCGTTTCAGGGAAGGGCAGTTACATTACAGCTCAAACGAACTACATCGTTCACGAAGCTCACACGTGTCTAATCTTAACTGACAAGCATTGGATGTTATAGGACCAGTGCTTTGTGTCAGTTTCAGAAGCAGAGTTGGAATAGATATGGTCCATATGTGTAGGAAACACCGTTCTTTGGTTCTCAGCACACTCACGTTTCCTGCTGTACTAGAGAAGCTACAGAGCAAGAGGGTGCTTGTTGCTCTGAAGCAGAGTGTGATCCATGGATGAGAAGTATGCTCTGTGTTTCCCTTCAAAAATGGAGTTAAATCCCAGGCTCTGTGTCTTTCAACATGCCAGACTTCGTTTCAGGGAAGGGCAGTCACTTTACAGCTCAAACAAACTACATCGTTCACGAAACTAACACGTTTCTCATCTTAACTGACAAGCATTGGATGTTAGAGGACCAGTGCTTTGTATCAGTTTCAGAAGCAGAGTTGGACTAGATATGGTCCGTATGTGTAGGAAACACCGTTCTTTTGTTCTCAGCACACTCACGTTTCCTGCTGTCTTTGAGACTCTAGAAAGCAAGAGCGTGCTTTTTGCTCTAAAGCAGAGTATGATCTTTATATGACAACTCTGCTGTGTGTTTCACTTCAGAAATGGAGTTAAACCCCAGGCTCTGAGTCTTCCTAAAAGCAACACTTCGTTTCAGGTAAGGGCAGTTACTTTACAGCTCAAACGAACTATATCGTTCACAAAGCTCACACGTTTCTCATCTTAATTGACAAGCATTGGATGTTAGAGGACCAGTGCTTTGTGTCAGTTTCAGAAGCAGAGTTGGACTAGATATGGTCCGTATGTGTAGGAAACACCGTTCTTTTGTTCTCAGCACACTCACGTTTCCTTCTGTCTTAGAGATTCTAGAAAGCAAGAGCGTGCTTCTTGCTCTAAAGCAGAGTGTGATCAATGGATGAGAACTCTGCTGTGTGTTTCACTTCAGAAATGGAGTTAAAACCCTGGCTCTTAGTCTTCGAAAAAAAAAAGACTTCGTTTCAGGTAAGGCAGTTACTTTACAGCTCAAACGAACTACATCGTTCACGAAGCTCACACGTTTCTCATCTTAACTGACAAGCATTGGATGTTAGTGGACCTGTGGTTTGTTCCAGTTCCACAAGCAGAGTTGGACTAGATATGGTCCGTATGTGTAGGAAACACCGTTCTTTTGTTCTCAGCACACTCACGTTTCCTGCTGTCTTAGAGATTCTAGAAAGCTAGAGCATGCTTCTTGCTCTAAAGCAGAGTGTCATCAATGGATGAGAACTCTGCTGTGTGTTTCACTTCAGAAATGGAGTTAAATCCCAGGCTCTGTGTCTTCGTACAACAAGACTTCATTTCAGGCAAGGGTAGTTACATTACAGCTCAAATGAACTACATCATTCACGAAGCTCACACGTTTCTCATCTTAAATGACAAGAATTGGATATCAGAGGACCTGTGCTTTGTATCAATTTCAGAGTCAGAGTTGGACTAGATATGGTCCGTATGTGTAGGAAACACCGTTCATTTGTTCTTAGCACACTCACCTTTCCTACTGTATTAGAGAATCTAGAAAGCAAGAGCGTGCTTCTTGCTCTAAAGCAGAGTGTGATCCATGGAAGAGAACTATGCTTTGTGTTTCCCTTCAGAAATGGAGTTAAATCCCAGGCTCTGTGTCTTCCTACAATAAAGACTTCGTTTCAGGTAAGGGCAGTCACTTTTCAGCTCAAATGAAGTACATCCTTCACGAAGCTCACACGTTTCTCATCTTAAATGACAAGCATTGGATGTTAGAGGACCTGAGCTTTGTATCAATTTCAGAGGCAGAGTTGGACTAGATATGGTCCGAATGTGTAAGAAACACCGTTCTTTTGCTCTCAGCACACTCATGTTTCCTGCTGTCTTAGAGAATCTAGAAAGCAAGAGCGTGCTTCTCACTCTAAAGCAGAGTGTGATCAATGGATGAGAACTATGCTGTGTGTTTCACTTCAGAAATGGAGTTAAATCCCAGGCTCTGAGTCTTCCTACAGGCAACACTTCGTTTCAGGTAAGGGCAGTTCCTTTACAACTCAAACGAACTACATCGTTCACGAAGCTCACACGTTTCTCATCTTAAATGACAAGCATTGGATGCTGGAGGACCTGTGCTTTGTATCAATTTCAGAGGCAGAGTTGGACTCGATATGGCCCGAATGAGTAAGAAACACCGTTCTTTTGTTCTCAGCACACTCATGATTCCTGCTGTCCTAGAGACTCTAGAAAGCAAGAGCGTGCTTCTTGCTCTAAAGCAGAGTATGATCTATATATGACAACTCTGCTGTGTGTTTCACTTCAGAAATGGAGTTAAACCCCAGGCTCTGAGTCTTCCTACAAGCAACACTTCGTTTCAGGTAAGGGCAGTTACTTTACAGCTCAAACGAACTTCATCGTTCACGGAGCTCACACGTTTCTAATCTTAACTGACAAGCATCAGATGTTATAGGACCAGTGCTTTGTATCAGTTTCAGAAGCAGAGTTGGAATAGATATGGTCCGTATGTGTAAGCAACACCGTTCTTTTGTTCTCAGCACACTCATGTTTCCTGCTGTCCTAGAGATTCTAGAAAGCAAGAGCGTGCCTCTTGCTCTAAAGCAGAGTGTGATCTATAAATGAGAACTCTGCTGTGTTTTTCACTTCAGAAATGGAGTTAAACCTCAGGCTCTGAGTCTTCCTACAAGCAACACTTCGTTTCAGGTAAGGGCAGTTACTTCACAGCTCAAACGAATTACATTGTTCCCGAAGCTCACACGTTTATCATCTTAACTGACAAGCATTGGATGTTAGTGGACCTGTTGTTTGTTTCAGTTTCACAAGCAGAGTAGGACTAGATATGGTCCGTATGTGGAGGAAACACCGTTCTTTTGTTCTCATCACACTCAGGTTTCCTGCTGCCTTAGTGACTCTGGAAAGCAAGAGCGTGCTTCTTGCTCTAAAGCAGAGTGTCATCAATGGATGAGAACTCTGCTGTGTGTTTCACTTCAGAAATGGAGTTAAATCACAGGCTCTGAGGCTTCCTACAAACAAGACTTCGTTTCAGGTAAGGGCAGTTACTTTACAGCTCAAACGAACTACATCGTTCAAGAAGCTCACACGATTCTCATCTTAACTGACAAGCATTGGATGTTAGTGGACCTGTGGTTTGTTCCAGTTCCACAAGCAGAGTTGGACTAGATATGGTCCGTATGTGTAGGAAACACCGTTCTTTTGTTCTCAGCACACTCACGTTTCCTGCTGTCTTAGAGATTCTAGAAAGCTAGAGCGTGCTTCTTGCTCTAAAGCAGAGTGTCATCAATGGATGAGAACTCTGCTGTGTGTTTCACTTCAGAAATGGAGTTAAATCACAGGCTCTGAGGCTTCCTACAAACAAGACTTCGTTTCAGGTAAGGGCAGTTACTTTACAGCTCAAACGAACTACATCGTTCACGAAGCTCACACGTTTCTCATCTTAACGGACAAGCATTGGATGTTAGTGGACCTGTGGTTTGTTCCAGTTCCACAAGCAGAGTTGGACTAGATATGGTCCGTATGTGTAGGAAACACCGTTCTTTTGTTCTCAGCACACTCACGTTTCCTGCTGTCTTAGAGATTCTAGAAAGCTAGAGCGTGCTTCTTGCTCTAAAGCAGAGTGTCATCAATGGATGAGAACTCTGCTGTGTGTTTCACTTCAGAAATGGAGTTAAATCCCAGGCTCTGTGTCTTCGTACAACAAGACTTCATTTCAGGCAAGGGTAGTTACATTACAGCTCAAATGAACTACATCATTCACGAAGCTCACACGTTTCTCATCTTAAATGACAAGAATTGGATATCAGAGGACCTGTGCTTTGTATCAATTTCAGAGTCAGAGTTGGACTAGATATGGTCCGTATGTGTAGGAAACACCGTTCATTTGTTCTTAGCACACTCACCTTTCCTACTGTATTAGAGAATCTAGAAAGCAAGAGCGTGCTTCTTGCTCTAAAGCAGAGTGTGATCCATGGAAGAGAACTATGCTTTGTGTTTCCCTTCAGAAATGGAGTTAAATCCCAGGCTCTGTGTCTTCCTACAATAAAGACTTCGTTTCAGGTAAGGGCAGTCACTTTTCAGCTCAAATGAAGTACATCCTTCACGAAGCTCACACGTTTCTCATCTTAAATGACAAGCATTGGATGTTAGAGGACCTGAGCTTTGTATCAATTTCAGAGGCAGAGTTGGACTAGATATGGTCCGAATGTGTAAGAAACACCGTTCTTTTGCTCTCAGCACACTCATGTTTCCTGCTGTCTTAGAGAATCTAGAAAGCAAGAGCGTGCTTCTCACTCTAAAGCAGAGTGTGTTCAATGGATGAGAACTATGCTGTGTGTTTCACTTCAGAAATGGAGTTAAATCCCAGGCTCTGAGTCTTCCTACAGGCAACACTTCGTTTCAGGTAAGGGCAGTTCCTTTACAGCTCAAACGAACTACATCGTTCACGAAGCTCACACGTTTCTCTTCTTAAATGACAAGCATTGGATGTTAGAGGACCTATGGTTTGTTTCAGTTTCAGAAGCAGAGTTGAAGTATATATGGTCTGTATCTGTAGGAAACACCGTTCTTTTTTCTGAAAACACTCAAGGGTCCTGCTGTATTAGAGACTCTATGAAGCAAGAGCGTGCCTGTTGCTCTAAAGCAGAGTGTGTTTCATGGATAACAACTGTGCTGTGTGTTTCCGTTCTTAAATGGAGTTAAATCCCAAGCTCTGTGTCTTCACACAAGCAAGTCTTCATTGCAGGTAAACGCAGTCTCTTTTCAGCTCAAAGGAAGTACATCGTTCCTCGCAGCTCACACGTTTCTCATCTTAACTGACAAGCATTGGATGTTAGAGGACCAGTGCTTTGTATCATTTTAAGAAGCAGAATTGGACTCGATATGGTACGTATGTGTAGGAAACACCGTTCTTTTGTTCTCAGCACACTCATGTTTCCTGCTGTCCTAGAGACTCTAGAAAGCAAGAGCGTGCTTCTTGCTCTAAAGCAGAATATGATCTATATATGACAACTCTGCTGTGTTTTTCACTTCAGAAATGGAGTTAAACCCCAGGTTCTGAGTCTTCCTACAAGCAACACTTCGTTTCAGGTAAGGGCAGTTACTTTACAGCTCAAACGAACTACATCGTTCACGAAGCTCACACGTGTCTAATCTTAACTGACAAGCATTGGATGTTATAGGACCAGTGCTTTGTGTCAGTTTCAGAAGCAGAGTTGGAATAGATATGGTCCATATGTGTAGGAAACACCGTTCTTTTGTTCTCAGCACACTCACGTTTCCTGCAGTCTTAGAGACTCTAGAAAGCAAGAGCGTGCTTCTTGCTCTGAAGCAGAGTGTGATCCATGGATGAGAACTATGCTGTGTGTTTCCCTTCAGAAATGGAGTTAAATCCCAGGCTCTGTGTCTTTCATCATGCAAGACATCGTTTCAGGGAAGGGCAGTTACATTACAGCTCAAATGAACTACATCGTTCACGAATCTCACATGTTTCTCATCTTAAATGACAAGCATTGGATGTTAGAGGACCTGTGCTTTGTATCAATTTCAGAGGCAGAGTTGGACTAGATATGGTCCGTATGTGTAGGAAACACCGTTCTTTTGTTCTCAGCACACTCATGATTCCTGCTGTCTTAGAGAGTCTAGAAAGCAAGAGTGTGCTTCTTGCTCTAAAGTAGAGTGTGATCTATATATGAGAACTCTGCTGTGTTTTTCACTTCAGAAATGGAGTTAAACCCCAGGTTCTGAGTCTTCCTACAAGCAACACTTCGTTTCAGGTAAGGGCAGTTACTTTACAGCTCAAACGAACTACATCGTTCACGAAGCTCACACGTGTCTAATCTTAACTGACAAGCATTGGATGTTATAGGACCAGTGCTTTGTGTCAGTTTCAGAAGCAGAGTTGGAATAGATATGGTCCATATGTGTAGGAAACACCGTTCTTTTGTTCTCAGCACACTCACGTTTCCTGCTGTACTAGAGAAGCTACAGAGCAAGAGGGTGCTTGTTGCTCTGAAGCAGAGTGTGATCCATGGATGAGAAGTATGCTCTGTGTTTCCCTTCAAAAATGGAGTTAAATCCCAGGCTCTGTGTCTTTCAACATGCCAGACTTCGTTTCAGGGAAGGGCAGTCACTTTACAGCTCAAACGAACTACATCGTTCACGAAACTAACACGTTTCTCATCTTAACTGACAAGCATTGGATGTTAGAGGACCAGTGCTTTGTATCAGTTTCAGAAGCAGAGTTGGACTAGATATGGTCCGTATGTGTAGGAAACACCGTTCTTTTGTTCTCAGCACACTCACGTTTCCTGCTGTCCTAGAGACTCTAGAAAGCAAGAGCGTGCTTTTTGCTCTAAAGCAGAGTATGATCTATATATGACAACTCTGCTGTGTGTTTCACTTCAGAAATGGAGTTAAACCCCAGGCTCTGAGTCTTCCTAAAAGCAACACTTCGTTTCAGGTAAGTGCAGTTACTTTACATCTCAAACGAATACATCGTTCACGAAGCTCAAACGTTTCTAATCTTAACTGACAAGCATCGGATGTTATAGGACCAGTGCTTTGTATCAGTTTCAGAAGCAGAATTGGAATAGATATCGTCCGTATGTGTAAGAAACACTGTTCTTTGGTTCTCAGCACACTCATGTTTCCTGCTGTCCTAGAGACTCTAGAAAGCAAGAGCGTGATTCTTGCTCTAAAGCAGAGTGTGATCTATATATGAGAACTCTGCTGTGTGTTTCAATTCAGAAATGGAGTTAAACCCCAGGCTCTGAGTCTTCCTACAAGCAACACTTCGTTTCAGGTAAGGGCAGTTACTTTACAGCTCAAACGAACTATATCGTTCACGAAGCTCACACGTTTCTCATCTTAATTGACAAGCATTGGATGTTAGAGGACCAGTGCTTTGTGTCAGTTTCAGAAGCAGAGTTGTACTAGATATGGTCCGTATGTGTAGGAAACACCGTTCTTTTGTTCTCAGCACACTCATGATTCCTGCTGTCTTAGAGAGTCTAGAAAGCAAGAGTGTGCTTCTTGCTCTAAAGCAGAGTGTGATCTATATATGAGAACTCTGCTGTGTGTATCACTTCAGAAATGCAATTAAATCCCAGTTTCTTATTCTTCCTACACACAAGACTTCGTTTCAGGGAAGGGCAGTTATTTTACAGCTCAAACGAACTACATCGTTCACGACGCTCACACGTTTCTCATCTTAAATGACAAGCATTGGATGCTGGAGGTCCTGTGCTTTGTATCAATTTCAGAGGAAGAGTTGGACTCGACATGGGCCGAATGTGTAAGAAACACCGTTCTTTTGTTCTCAGCACACTCATGTTTCCTGCTGTCCTAGAGACTCTAGAAAGCAAGAGCGTGCTTCTTGCTCTAAAGCAGAGTGTGATCTATAAATGAGAACTCTGCTGTGTTTTTCACTTCACAAATGGAGTTAAACCTCAGCCTCTCAATCTTCCTACAAGCAACACTTCGTTTCAGGTAAGGGCAGTTACTTTACAGCTCAAACGTACTACATCGTTCACGAAGCTCACACGTTTCACATCTTAACTGACAAGCATTAGATGTTAGAGGACCAATGCTTTGTATCAGTTTCAGAAGCAGAGTTGGACTAGATATGGTCCGTATGTGTAGGAAACACCGTTCTTTTGTTTTCTGCACACTCACGTTTCCTGCTGTCTTAGAGACTCTAGAAAGCAAGAGCGTGCTTTTTGCTCTAAAGCAGAGTATGATATATATATGACAACTCTGCTGTGTGTTTCACTTCAGAAATGGAGTTAAACCCCAGGCTCTGAGTCTTCCTAAAAGCAACACTTCGTTTCAGGTAAGGGCAGTTACTTTACATCTCAAACGAATACTCGTTCACGAAGCTCAAATGTTTCTAATCTTAACTGACAAGCATCGGATGTTATAGGACCAGTGCTTTGTATCAGTTTCAGAAGCAGAATTGGAATAGATATCGTCCGTATGTGTAAGAAACACTGTTCTTTTGTTCTCAGCACACTCATGTTTCCTGCTGTCCTAGAGACTCTAGAAAGCAAGAGCGTGATTCTTGCTCTAAAGCAGAGTGTGATCTATATATGAGAACTCTGCTGTGTGTTTCACTTCAGAAATGGAGTTAAACCCCAGGCTCTGAGTCTTCCTACAAGCAACACTTCGTTTCAGGTAAGGGCAGTTACTTTACAGCTCAAACGAACTATATCGTTCACGAAGCTCACACGTTTCTCATCTTAATTGACAAGCATTGGATGTTAGAGGACCAGTGCTTTGTGTCAGTTTCAGAAGCAGAGTTGGACTAGATATGGTCCGTATGTGTAGGAAACACCGTTCTTTTGTTCTCAGCACCCTCACTTTTCCTTCTGTCTTAGAGATTCTAGAAAGCAAGAGCGTGCTTCTTGCTCTAAAGCAGAGTGTGATCAATGGATGAGAACTCTGCTGTGTGTTTCACTTCAGAAATGGAGTTAAATCCCTGGCTCTTAGTCTTCGAAAAAAAAAAAAAGACTTCGTTTCAGGTAAGGCAGTTACTTTACAGCTCAAACGAACTACATCGTTCACGAAGCTCAAACGTTTCTCATCTTAAATGACAAGCATTGGATGCTGGAGGACCTGTGCTTTGTATCAATTTCAGAGGCAGAGTTGGACTCGATATGGCCCGAATAAGTAAGAAACACCGTTCTTTTGTTCTCAGCACACTCATGATTCCTGCTGTCCTAGAGACTCTAGAAAGCAAGAGCGTGCTTCTTGCTCTAAAGCAGAGTATGATCTATATATGACAACTCTGCTGTGTGTTTCACTTCAGAAATGGAGTTAAACCCCAGGCTCTGAGTCTTCCTACAAGCAACACTTCGTTTCAGGTAAGGGCAGTTACTTTACAGCTCAAACGAACTACATCGTTCACGGAGCTCACACGTTTCTAATCTTAACTGACAAGCATCAGATGTTATAGGACCAGTGCTTTGTATCAGTTTCAGAAGCAGAGTTGGAATAGATATGGTTCGTATGTGTAAGCAACACCGTTCTTTTGTTCTCAGCACACTCATGTTTCCTGCTGTCCTAGAGATTCTAGAAAGCAAGAGCGTGCCTCTTGCTCTAAAGCAGAGTGTGATCTATAAATGAGAACTCTGCTGTGTTTTTCACTTCAGAAATGGAGTTAAACCTCAGGCTCTGAGTCTTCCTACAAGCAACACTTCGTTTCAGGTAAGGGCATTTACTTCACAGCTCAAACGAATTACATTGTTCCCGAAGCTCACACGTTTATCATCTTAACTGACAAGCATTGGATGTTAGTGGACCTGTTGTTTGTTTCAGTTTCACAAGCAGAGTTGGACTAGATATGGTCCGTATGTGGAAGAAACACCGTTCTTTTGTTCTCATCACACTCAGGTTTCCTGCTGCCTTAGTGACTCTGGAAAGCAAGAGCGTGCTTCTTGCTCTAAAGCAGAGTGTCATCAATGGATGAGAACTCTGCTGTGTGTTTCACTTCAGAAATGGAGTTAAATCACAGGCTCTGAGGCTTCCTACAAACAAGACTTCGTTTCCGGTAAGGGCAGTTACTTTACAGCTCAAACGTACAACATCGTTCACGAAGCTCACACGTTTCTCATCTTAACTGACAAGCATTGGATGTTAGTGGACCTGTGGTTTGTTCCAGTTCCACAAGCAGAGTTGGACTGGATATGGTCCGTATGTGTAGGAAACACCGTTCTTTTGTTCTCAGCACACTCACGTTTCCTGCTGTCTTAGAGATTCTAGAAAGCTAGAGCGTGCTTCTTGCTCTAAAGCAGAGTGTCATCAATGTATGAGAACTCTGCTGTGTGTTTCACTTCAGAAATGGAGTTAAATCCCAGGCTCTGTGTCTTCGTACAACAAGACTTCATTTCAGGCAAGGGTAGTTACATTACAGCTCAAATGAACTACATCATTCACGAAGCTCACACGTTTCTCATCTTAACTGACAAGCATTGGATGTTAGAGGACCTGAGCTTTGTATCAATTTTAGAGGCAGAGTTGGACTAGATATGGTCCGAATGTGTAAGAAACACTGTTCTTTTGCTCTCAGCACACTCATGTTTCCTGCTGTCTTAGAGAATCTAGAAAGCAAGAGCGTGCTTCTCACTCTAAAGCAGAGTGTGATCAATGGATGAGAACTATGCTGTGTGTTTCACTTCAGAAATGGAGTTAAATCCCAGGCTCTGAGTCTTCCTACAGGCAACACTTCGTTTCAGGTAAGGGCAGTTACTTTATAGCTCAAACGAACTACATCGTTCACAAAGCTCACACGTTTCTCATTTTAAATGACAAGCATTGGATGTTAGAGGACCTATGGTTTGTTTCAGTTTCAGAAGCAGAGTTGTAGTAGATATGGTCTGTATCTGTAGGAAACACCGTTCTTTTTTCTGAAAACCCTCAAGGGTCCTGCTGTATTATAGACTCTATAAAGCAAGAGCGTGCCTGTTGCTCTAAAGCAGAGTGTGTTTCATGGATGAGAACTGTGCTGTGTGTTTCCGTTCTTAAATGGAGTTAAATCCCAAGCTCTGTGTCTTCACACAAGCAAGTCTTCATTGCAGGTAAACGCAGTCTCTTTTCAGCTGAAAGGAAGTACATCGTTCACGAAGCTCACACGTTTCTCATCTTAACTGACAAGCATTGGATGGTAGAGGACCAGTGCTTTGTATCATTTTAAGAAGCAGAATTGGACTCGATATGGTACGTATGTGTAGGAAACACCGTTCTTTTGTTCTCAGCACACTCATGTTTCCTGCTGTCCTAGAGACTCTAGAAAGCAAGTGCGTGATTCTTGCTCTAAAGCAGAGTGTGATCTATATATGAGAACTCTGCTGTGTGTTTCACTTCAGAAATGGAGTTAAACCGCAGGCTCTGAGTCTTCCTACAAGCAACACTTCGTTTCAGGTAAGGGCAGTTACTTTACAGCTCAAACGAACTATATCGTTCACGAAGCTTACACGTTTCTCATCTTAATTGACAAGCATTGGATGTTAGAGGACCAGTGCTTTGTGTCAGTTTCAGAAGCAGAGTTGGACTAGATATGGTCCGTATGTGTAGGAAACACCGTTCCTTTGTTCTCAGCACACTCACGTTTCCTGCTGTCTTAGAGATTCTAGAAAGCAAGAGCGTGCTTCTTGCTCTAAAGCAGAGTGTGATCAATGGATGAGAACTCTGCTGTGTGTTTCACTTCAGAAATGGAGTTAAATCCCAGGCTCTTAGTCTTCGTACAAACAAGACTTCGTTTCAGGTAAGGCAGTTACTTTACAGCTCAAACGAACTACATCGTTCACGAAGCTCACACGTTTCTCATCTTAAATGACAAGCATTGGATGCTGGAGGACCTGAGCTTTGTATCAATTTCAGAGGCAGAGTTGGACTCGATATGGCCCGAATGAGTAAGAAACACCGTTCTTTTGTTCTCAGCACACTCATGTTTCCTGCTGTCCTAGAGACTCTAGAAAGCAAGAGCGTGCTTCTTGCTCTAAAGCAGAGTATGATCTATATATGACAACTCTGCTGTGTGTTTCACTTCAGAAATGGAGTTAAACCCCAGGCTCTGAGTCTTCCTAAAAGCAACACTTCGTTTCAGGTAAGGGCAGTTACTTTACAGCTCAAACGAACTACATCGTTCACGGAGCTCACACGTTTCTAATCTTAACTGACAAGCATCAGATGTTATAGGACCAGTGCTTTGTATCAGTTTCAGAAGCAGAGTTGGAACAGATATGGTCCGTATGTGTAAGCAACACCGTTCTTTTGTTCTCAGCACACTCATGTTTCCTGCTGTCCTAGAGATTCTAGAAAGCAAGAGCGTGCCTCTTACTCTAAAGCAGAGTGTGATCTATAAATGAGAACTCTGCTGTGTTTTTCGCTTCAGAAATGGAGTTAAACCCCAGGCTCTTCGTCTTCCTACAAGCAAGACTTCGTTTCAGGTAAGGGCAGTCACTTTTCAGCTCAAATGAACTACATCATTCACAAATCTCACACGATTCTCATCTTAAATGACAAGCACTGGATGTTAGAGGACCTGTGCTTTGTATCAATTTCAGAGGCAGAGTTGGACTAGATATGGTCGTATGTGTAAGAAACACTGTTCTTTTGTTCTCAGCACACTAAGGTTTCATGCTGTCTAAGAGACTCTAGAAAGCTAGAGCGTGCTTCTTGCTCTAAAGCAGAGTGTGATCAATGGATGAGAACTCTGCTGTGTGTTTCACTTCATAAATGGTGTTGAATCCCAGGCTCTGAGTCTTCCTACAAACAAGAATTCGTTTCAGGTAAGGGCAGTTACTTTACAACTCAAACGAACTACATTGTTCACGAAGCTCACACGTTTCTCATCTTAACTGACAAGCATTGGAACGTAGAGGACCTGTGGTTTGTTTTACTTTCAGAAGCAGAGTTGAACTAGATATGGTCTGTATGTGTAGGAAACACCATTCGTTTGTTCTTAGCCAACTCACGTTTCTGCTGTATTAGAGAATCTAGAAAGCAAGAGCGTGCTTCTTGCTCTAAAGCAGAGTGTGATCCATGGATGAGAATTCGGCAGTGTGTTTCCCTTCAGAAATGAAGTTAAATCCCAGGCTCTGTGTCTTCCTACAAGCACTACTTCGTTTCAGGTAAGGGCAGTCTTTTTTCACCTCAAACGAACTACATCCTTCACGAAGCTCACACGTTTCTCATCTTAAATGACAAGCATTGGATGTTAGAGGACCTGTGCTTTGTATCAATTTCAGAGGCAGAGTTGGACTAGATATGGTCCGAATGTGTAAGAAACACCGTTCTTTTGTTCTCAGCACATTCATGTTTCCTGCTCTCTTAGAGAATCTAGAAAGCAAGAGCGTGCTTCTTGCTCTAAAGCAGAGTGTGATCAATGGATGAGAACTCTGCTGTGTGTTTCACTTCAAGAATGGAGTTAAATCCCAGGCTCTGAGTCTTCCTACAAACAAGAATTCGTTTCAGGTAAGGGCAGTTACTTTACAGCTCAAACGAACTGCATCGTTCATGAAGCTCACACGTTTCTCATCTTAACTGACAAGCATTGGATGTTAGTGGACCTGTGGTTTGTTTCAGTTTCACAAGCAGAGTTGGACTAGATATGGTCCGTATGTGTAGGAAACACCATTCATTTGTTCTTAGCACACTCACGTTTCCTACTGTATTAGAGAATCTAGAAAGCAAGAGCGTGCTTCTTGCTCTAAAGCAGAGTGTGATCCATGGAAGAGAACTATGCTTTGTGTTTCCCTTCAGAAATGGAGTTAAATCCCAGGCTCTGTGTCTTCCTACAATAAAGACTTCGTTTCATGTAAGGGCAGTCACTTTTCAGCTCAAATGAAGTACATCCGTCACGAAGCTCACACGTTTCTCATCTTAACTGACAAGCATTGGATGTTAGGGGACCTGAGCTTTGTATCAATTTCAGAGGCAGAGATGGACTAGATATGGTCCGTGTGTGTAGGAAACACCGTTCTTTAGTTCTGAGCACACTCAAGTTTCCTGCTGTATTAGAGACTCTAGAAAGCTAGAGCGTGCTTCTTGCTCTAAAGCAGATTGTGATCAATGGATGAGAACTCTGCTGTGTGTTTCACTTCAGAAATGGAGTTAAATCCCAGGCTCTGAATCTTCTTACAAACAAGACTTCGTTTCAGGTAAGGGCAGTTACTTTACAGCTCAAATGAACTATATCGTTCACAAAGCTCACACGTTTCTCATCTTAACTGACAAGCATTGGATGTTAGAGGACCTATGGTTTGTTTCAGTTTCAGAAGCAGAGTTGAAGTAGATATGGTCTGTATCTGCAGGAAACAAAGTTCTTTTTCTGAGCACACTCAAGGGTCCTGCTGTATTAGAGACTCTATAAATCAAGAGCGTGCCTGTTGCTCTAAAGCAGAGTATGTTTCATGGATGAGAACTGTGCTGTGTGTTTCCGTTCTTAAATGGAGTTAAATCCCAAGCTCTGTGTCTTCACACAAGCAAGTCTTCATTTCAGGTAAACGCAGTCTCTTTTCAGCTCAAACAAACTACATCGTTCACGAATCTCACACGATTCTCATCTTAAATGATAAGCACTGGATGTTAGAGGACCTGTGCTTTGTATCAATTTCAGAGGCAGAGTTGGACTAGATATGGTCGTATGTGTAAGAAACACCGTTCTTTTGTTCTTAGCACACTCACGTTTCCTGCTGTATTAGAGAATCTAGAAAGCAAGAGCGTGCTTCTTGCTCTAAAGCAGAGTGTGATCCATGGATGAGAATTCAGCTGTGTGTTTCCCTTCAGAAATGGAGTTAAATCCCAGGCTCTGTGTCTTCCTACAAGCACTACTTCGTTTCAGGTAAGGTCAGTCATTTTTCACCTCAAACGAACTACATCCTTCACGAAGCTCACACGTTTCTCATCTTAACTGACAAGCATTGGATGTTAGGGGACCTGAGCTTTGTATCAATTTCAGAGGCAGAGTTGGACTAGATATTGTCCGAATGTGTAAGAAACACTGTTCTTTTGTTCTCGGCACATTCATGTTTCCTGCTGTCTTAGAGAATCTAGAAAGCAAGAGCGTGCTTCTTGCTCTAAAGCAGAGTGTGATTTATATATGAGAAATCTGCTGTGTGTTTCACTTCAGAAATGGAGTTAAACCCCAGGCTCTTCGTCTTCCTACAAGCAAGACTTCGTTTCAGGTAAGGGCAGTAACTTTACAGTTCAAACGAATTACATCGTTCACGAAGCTCACACGTTTGTCATCTGAACTGACAAGCATTGGAATGTAGAGGACCTGTGGTTTGTTTCAGTTTCAGAAGCAGAGTTGAACTAGATATGGTCTGTATGTGTAGGAAACACAGTTCTTTTATTCTGAGCACACTCAAGTTTCCTACTGTATTAGAGATTCTAGGAAGCAAGAGCTTTCTTCTTGCTCTAAAGCAGAGTGTGATCCATGAATGAGAACTATGCTGTGTGTTTCCCTTCAGAAATGGAGTTAAATCCCAGGCTCTGTGTCTTAAAACATGCAAGACTTCGTTTCAGTGTAGGGCAGTCACTTTTCAGCTCAAAAGAACTACATCGTTCACGAAGCTCACACGTTTCTCATCTTAACTGACAAGCATTGGATGTTAGAGGACCAGTGCTTTGTATCAGGTTCAGAAGCAGAGTTGGACTTGATATGGTACGTATGTGTAGCAAACACCGTTCTTTTGTTCTCATTACACTCACGATTCCTGCTGTCTTAGTGACTCTAGAATGCAAGAGCGTGCTTCTTGCTCTAAAGCAGAGTGTGATCAATGGATGAGAACTCTGCTGTGTGTTTCACTTCAAAAATGGAGTTAAATCCCAGGCTCTGAGTCTTCCTACAAGCAAGACTTCGTTTCAGGTAAGGGCAGTTACTTTACAGCTCAAAAGAACTACATTGTTCACGAAGCTCACACGTTTCTCATCTTAACTGACAAGCATCGGATGTTAGAAGACCAGTGCTTTGTATCAGTTTCAGAAGCAGAGTTGGACTAGACATGGTCCGTATGTGTAGGAAACACCGTTCTTTAGTTCTGAGTACACTCCAGGTTCGTGCTGTATTAGAGGCTCTAGAAAGCAAGAGCTTTCTTCCTATTCTAAAGCAGAGTATGATCCATGTATGAGAACTCTGCTGTGTGTTTCACTCAAGAATGGAGTTAAATCCCAGGCTCTGAGTCTTCCTACAAACAAGAATTCGTTTCAGGTAAGGGCAGTTACTTTACAGCTCAAACGAACTGCATCGTTCATGAAGCTCACACGTTTCTCATCTTAACTGACAAGCATTGGATGTTAGTGGACCTGTGGTTTGTTTCAGTTTCACAAGCAGAGTTGGACTAGATATGGTCCGTATGTGTAGGAAACACCATTCATTTGTTCTTAGCACACTCACGTTTCCTACTGTATTAGAGAATCTAGAAAGCAAGAGCGTGCTTCTTGCTCTAAAGCAGAGTGTGATCCATGGAAGAGAACTATGCTTTGTGTTTCCCTTCAGAAATGGAGTTAAATCCCAGGCTCTGTGTCTTCCTACAATAAAGACTTCGTTTCAGGTAAGGGCAGTCACTTTTCAGCTCAAATGTAGTACATCTGTCACAAAGCTCACACGTTTCTCATCTTAACTGACAAGCATTGGATGTTAGGGGACCTGAGCTTTGTATCAATTTCAGAGGCAGAGTTGGACTAGATATGGTCCGTGTGTGTAGGAAACACCGTTCTTTAGTTCTGAGCACACTCAAGTTTCCTGCTGTATTAGAGACTCTAGAAAGCTAGAGCGTTCTTCTTGCTCTAAAGCAGAGTGTGATTTATATATGAGAAATCTGCTGTGTGTTTCACTTCAGAAATGGAGTTAAACCCCAGGCTCTTCGTCTTCCTACAAGCAAGACTTCGTTTCATGTAATGGCAGTAACTTTACAGCTCAAACGAATTACATCGTTCACGAAGCTCACACGTTTGTCATCTGAACTGACAAGCATTGGAATGTAGAGGACCTGTGGTTTGTTTCAGTTTCAGAAGCAGAGTTGAACTAGATATGGTCTGTATGTGTAGGAAACACAGTTCTTTTATTCTGAGCACACTCAAGTTTCCTACTGTATTAGAGATTCTAGGAAGCAAGAGCTTTCTTCTTGCTCTAAAGCAGAGTGTGATCCATGAATGAGAACTATGCTGTGTGTTTCCCTTCAGAAATGGAGTTAAATCCCAGGCTCTGTGTCTTAAAACATGCAAGACTTCGTTTCAGTGTAGGGCAGTCACTTTTCAGCTCAAAAGAACTACATCGTTCACGAAGCTCACACATTTCTCATCTTAACTGACAAGCATTGGATGTTAGAGGACCTATGGTTTGTTTCAGTTTCAGAAGCAGAGTTGAAGTAGATATGGTCTGTATCTGTAGGAAACAACGTTCATTTTCTGAGCACACTCAAGGGTCCTGCTGTATTAGAGACTCTATAAAGCAAGAGTGTGCCTGCTGCTCTAAAGCAGAGTGTGTTTCATGGATGAGAACTGTGCTGTGTGTTTCCGTTCTTAAATGGAGTTAAATCCCAAGCTCTGTGTCTTCACACAAGCAAGTCTTCATTTCAGGTAAACGCAGTCTCTTTTCAGCTCAAAGAAAGTACATCCTTCACGAATCTCACACGATTCTCATCTTAAATGACAAGCACTGGATGTTAGAGGACCTGTGCTTTGTATCAATTTCAGAGGCAGAGTTGGACTAGATATGGTCGTATGTGTAAGAAACACCGTTCTTTTGTTCTTAGCACACTCACGTTTCCTGCTGTATTAGAGAATCTAGAAAGCAAGAGCGTGCTTCTTGCTCTAAAGCAGAGTGTGATCCATGGATGAGAACTCGGCTGTGTGTTTCCCTTCAGAAATGGAGATGAATCCCAGGCTCTGTGTCTTCCTACAAGCACTACTTCGATTCAGGTAAGGGCAGTCATTGTTCACCTCAAACGAACTACATCCTTCACGAAGCTCACACGTTTCTCATCTTAAATGACAAGCATTGGATGTTAGAGGACCTGTGCTTTGTATCAATTTCAGAGGCAGAGTTGGACTCCATATGGTCCGAATGTGTAAGAAACACCGTTCTTTTGTTCTGAGCACATTCATGTTTCCTGCTGTCTTAGAGAATCTAGAAAGCAGGAGCGTGCTTCTTGCTCTAAAGCAGAGTGTGATTTATATATGAGAACTCTGCTGTGTGTTTCACTTCAGAAATGGAGTTAAACCCCAGGCACTGAGTCTTCCTACAAGCAAGACTTCGTTTCAGGTAAGGGCAGTTACTTTACAGCTCAAACGAACTACATCATTCCCGAAGCTCACACGTTTGTCATCTGAACTGACAAGCATTGGAATGTAGAGGACCTGTGGTTTGTTTCAGTTTCAGAAGCACAGTTGAACTAGATATGGTCTGTATGTGTAGGAAGCACATTTCTTTTGTTCTGAGCACACTCAAGTTTCCTACTGTATTAGAGATTCTAGGAAGCAAGAGCTTTCTTCTTGCTCTAAAGCAGAGTGTGATCCATGAATGAGAACTATGCTGTGTGTTTCCCTTCAGAAATGGAGTTAAATCCCAGGCTCCATGTCTTAAAACATGCAAGACGTTTCTCATCTTAACTGACAAGCATTGGATGTTAGTGGACATGGGGTTTGTTTCAGTTTCACAAGCAGAGTTGGACTAGATATGGTCCGTATGTGTAGGCAACACCGTACTTTTGTTCTCAGCACACTCATGATTCCTGCTGTCTTAGAGAGTCTAAAGCAAGAGCGTGCTTCTTGCTCTAAATCAGAGTGTGATCTATATATGAGAACTCTGCTGTGTGTTTTACTTCAGGAATGGTGTTAAAACCCAGCCTCTGAGTCTTCCTACAAGCAAGAATTCCTTTCAAGTAAGGGCCATCACTTTTCATCTCAAACGACCTACATCCTTCACAAAGCTCACACGTTTCTCATCTTAAATGACAAGCATTGGATGCTGGAGCACCTGTGCTTTGTATCAAATTCAGAGGCAGAGTTGGACTCGATATGGCTCGAATGTGTAAGAAACACCGTTCTTTTGTTCTCAGCACACTCATGTTTCCTGCTGTCCTAGAGACTCTAGAAACCAAGAGCGTGTTTCTTGCTCTAAAGCAGAGTGTGATCTATATATGAGAACTCTGCGGTGTGTTTCATTTCAGAAATGGAGTTAAACCCCAGGATCTGAGTCTTCCTACAACCAACACTTCGTTTCAGTTAAGGGCAGTTACTTTACAGCTCAAACGAACTACATCGTTCACGAAGCTCACACGTTTCTCATCTTAACTGACAAGCATTAGATGTTAGAGGACCCGTGCTTTGTATCAATTTCAGAGGCAGAGTTGGACTCTATATGGCCCGAATGTGTAAGAAACACCGTTCTTTTATTCCCAGCACACTCATGTTTCCTGCTGTCGTAGAGACTCTAGAAAGCAAGAGCGTGCTTCTTGCTCTAAAGCAGAGTGTGATCTATATTTCAGAACTCTCTTGTGTGTTTCCATGCAGAAATGGAGTTTAATTCCAGGCTCTGTTTCTTCCTACAAGCAAGAATTCTTTTCAAGTAAGGGCAGTCACTTTTCATCTCAAATGATCTACATCATTCACAAAGCTCACACGTTTCTCATCTTAACTGACAAGCATTGGATGTTAGAGGACCAGTGCTTTGTATCAGTTTGAGAAGCAGAGTTGGACTAGATATGGTCTGTATGTGTAGGAAACACCGTTCATTTGTTCTTAGCACACTCACGTTTCCTGCTGTATTAGAGAATCTAGAAAGCAAGAGCGTGCTTCTTGCTCTAAAGCAGAGTTTGATGAATGGATGAGAACTCTGCTGTGTGTTTCCCTTCAGAAATGGAGTTAAATCCCAGGCTCTGAGGCTTCCTACAAACAAGACTTCGTTTCAGGTAAGGGCAGTTACTTTACAGCTCAAACGAACTACATCTTTCACGAAGCTCACATGTTTCTCATCTTAACTGACAAGCATTGGATGTTAGTGGACCTGTGGTTTGTTTCAGTTCCACAAGCAGAGTTGGACTAGAGATGGTCCGTATGTGTAGGAAACACAGTTCTTTTTTTCTGAGCACAACCACGTTTCCTGCTGTATTAGAGAATCTAGAAATCAAGAGCGTGCTTCTCGCTCTGAAGCAGAGTGTGATCCATGGATGAGAACTATGCTGTGTGTTTCCCTTCAGAAATGGAGTTAAATCCCAGTCTCTGTGTCTTCCAACATTCAAGAATTCGTTTCAGGTAAGGGCAGTCACCTTTCAGCTCAAACGAACTACTTCGTTCACGAAGCTCACACGTTTCTCATCTTAACTGACAAGCATTGGATGTTAGAGGACATGTGCTTTGTATCAATTTCAGAGGCAGCGTTGGACTCAACATGGCCCGAATGTGTAAGAAACACCAATCTTTTGTTCTCAGCACACTCACGTTTCCTGCTGTCTTAGAGACGCTAGAAAGCTAGAGCCTGCTTCTTGCTCTAAAGCAGAGTGTGATCAATGTATGAGAACTATGCTGTGTGTTTCACTTCAGAAATGGAGTTAAATACCAGACTCTGAGTCTTCCTACAAACAAGAATTCGTTTCAGGTAAGGGCAGGTACTTTACAGCTCAAACAAACTACATTGTTCACAAAGCTCACACGTTTATCATCTTAACTGACAAGCATTGGATGTTAGTGGACCTGTTGTTTGTTTCAGTTTCACAAGCAGAGTTGGACTAGATATGGTCCGCATGTGTAGGAAACACCGTTCTTTTGTTCTCAGCACACTCATGATTCCTGCTGTCTTAGAGAGTCTAGAAAGCAAGAGCATGCTTCTTGCTCTAAAGCAGAGTGTGATCCATGGAAGAGAACTTTGCTTTGTGTTTCCCTTCAGAAATGGAGTTAAATCCCAGGCTCTGTGTCTTCCTACAATAAAGACTTCGTTTCAGGTAAGGGCAGTCACTTTTCAGCTCAAATGAAGTACATCCTTCAGGAAGCTCATACGTTTCTCATCTTAACTGACAGGCATTGGATGTTAGGGGACCTGAGCTTTGTATCAATTTCAGAGGCAGAGTTGGACTAGATATGATCCAAATGTGTAAGAAACACCGTTCTTTTTCTCTCAGCACACTCATGTTTCCTGCTGTCTTAGAGACTCTAGGAAGCTAGAGCGTGCTTCTTGCTCTAAAGCAGAGTGTGATGAATGGATGAGAACTCTGCTGTGTGTTTCCCTTCAGAAATGGAGTTAAATCCCAGGCTCTGAGGCTTCCTACAAACAAGACTTCGTTTCAGGTAAGGGCAGTTACTTTATAGCTCAAACGAACTACATCATTCACGAAGCTCACACGTTTCTCATCTTAACTGACAAGCATTGGATGTTAGTGGACCTGTGGTTTGTTTCAGTTCCACAAGCAGAGTTGGACTAGAGATGGTCCGTATGTGTAGGAAACACAGTTCTTTTTTTCTGAGCACACTCAGATTTCCTGCTGTATTAGAGAATCTAGAAATCAAGAGCGTGCTTCTCGCTCTGAAGCAGAGTGTGATCCATGGATGAGAACTATGCTGTGTGTTTCCCTTCAGAAATGGAGTTAAATCCCTGTCTCTGTGTCTTCCAACATTCAATACTTCGTTTCAGGTAAGGGCAGTCACTTTTCAGCTCAAACGAACTACTTCGTTCACGAAGCTCACACGTTTCTCATCTTAACTGACAAGCATTGGATGTTAGAGGACCTGTGCTTTGTATCAATTTCAGAGGCAGATTTGGACTCAACATCCCCGAATGTGTAAGAAACACCGTTCTTTTGTTCTCAGCACACTCACGTTTCCTGCTGTCTTAGAGACTCTAGAAAGCTAGAGCATGCTTCTTGCTCTAAAGCAGAGTGTGATCAATGGATGAGAACTATGCTGTGTGTTTCACTTCAGAAATAGAGTTAAATCCCAGACTCTGAGTCTTCCTACAAACAAGAATTCGTTTCATGTAAGGGCAGTCACTTTACAGCTCAAACGAACTACATTGTTCACAAAGCTCACACATTTATCATCTTAACTGAAAAGCATTGGATGTTAGTGGACCTGTGGTTTGTTTCAGTTTCAAAAGCAGAGTTGGACTAGATATGGTTGGTATGTGGAGGAAACACCGTTCTTTTGTTCTCATCACACTCATGTTTCCTGCTGCCTTAGTGACTCTGGAAAGCAAGGGCGTGCTTCTTGCTCTAAAGCACAGTGTCCTCAATGGATGAGAACCCTGCTGTGTGTTTCACTTCAGAAATGGAGTTAAACCCCAGGATCTGAGTCTTCCTACAAGAAAAACTTCGTTTCAGGTAAGGGCAGTTACTTTACAGCTCAAAAGATCTACATCGTTCACGAAGCTCACACGTTTCTCATCTTAACTGACAAGCATCGGATGTTATAGGACCAGTGCTTTGTATCAGTTTCAGAAGCAGAGTTGGAATAGATATGGTCCGTATGTGTAGGAAACACCGTTCTTTTGTTCTCATCACACTCAGGTTTCCTGCTGCATTAGTGACTCTGGAAAGCAAGAGCGTGCTTCTTGCTCTAAAGCAGAGTGTCATCAATGGATGAGAACTCTGCTGTGTGTTTCACTTCAGAAATGGAGTTAAATCCCAGGCTCTGAGTCTTCCTACAAGCAAGACTTCATTTCAGGTAAGGGCAGTTACATTACAGCTCAAATGAACTACATCGTTCACGAAGCTCACACGTTTCTCATCTTAAATGACAGGCATTGGATGTTAGAGGACCTGTGCTTTTTATCAATTTCAGAGGCAGAGTTGGACTACATATGGTCCGTATGTGTAATAAACACCGTTCTTTTGTTCTCAGCACACTCATGATTCCTGCTGTCTTAGAGACTCTAGAAAGCAAGAGCGTGCTTCTTGCTCTAAAGCAGAGTGTGATCAATGGATGAGAACAATGCTGTGTGTTTCACTTCATTAATGGTGTTAAATACCAGGCTCTGTGTCTTCCTACAATAAAGACTTCGTTTCAGGTAAGGGCAGTCAATTTTCAGCTCAAATGAAATACATCCTTCACGAAGCTCACACGTTTCTCATCTTAACTGACAAGCATTGGATGTTAGAGGATCTGAGGTTTGTATCAATTTCAGAGGCAGAGTTGGACTCGATATGGTCCGAATGTGTAAGAAACACCGTTCTTTGGTTCTCAGCACACTCACGTTTCCTGCTGTATTAGAGAATCTAGAAAGCAAGAGCGTGATTCTTGCTCTGAATCAGAGTGTGATCCATGGATGAGAACTATGCTGTGTGTTTCCCTTCAGAAATGGAGTTAAATCCCAGGCTCTGTGTCTTCCAACATGCAAGACTTCGTTTCAGGGAAGGGCAGTCACTTTTCAGCTCAAACGAACTACATCGTTCACGAAGCTCACACGTTACTCATCTTAAATGACAAGCATTGGATGTTAGAGGAACTGAGCTTTGTATCAATTTCAGAGGCATATTTGGACTCGATATGGTCGAATGTGTAGGATACACCGTTCTATTGCTCTCAGCACACTCATGTTTCCTGCTCTCTTAGAGATTCTAGAAAGCAAGAGCGTCCTTCTTGCTTTAAAGCAGAGTGTGATGTATATTTGAGAACCCTGCTGTGTGTTTCACTTCAGAAATGGTGTTAAACCCCAGGCTCTGAGTCTTCCTACAAGCAACACTTTGTTTCAGGTAAGGGCAGTTACTTTACAGCTCAAACGAACTACATCATTCACGAAGCTCACACGTTTCTCATCTTAAATGACAAGCATTGGATGTTAGAGGACCAGTGCTTTGTATCAGTTTCAGAAGCAGAGTTGGACTAGATTCGGTCCGTATGTGTAGGAAACACCGTTCATTTGTTCTTAGCACACTCACGTTTCCTGCTGTATTAGAGAATCTAGAAAGCAAGAGCGTGCTTCTTGCTCTAAAGCAGAGTGTGATCCATGGAAGAGAACTATGCGGTGTGTTTCACTTCAGAAATGGAGTTAAATCCCAGGCTATGTGTCTTCCTGCAAGCAAGACTTCGTTTCAGGTAAGGGCAGTCACTTTTCAGCTCAAATGAACTACATCGTTCACGAAGCTCACATGTTTCTCATCTTAAATGACAAGCATTGGATGCTGGAGGACTTGTGCTTTGTATCAATTTCAGAGGCATAGATGGACTCGATATGGCCTGAATATGTAAGAAACACCGTTCTTTTGTTCTCAGCAACTCATGTTTCCTGCTGTCCTAGAGACTCTAGAAAGCAAGAGCATGCTTCTTACTCTAAAGCAGAGTATGATCTATATATGACAACTCTGCTGTGTGTTTCACTTCAGAAATGGAGTTAAATCCCAGGCTCTGTGTCTTCCTGCAAGCAAGACTTCGTTTCAGGTAAGGGCAGTCACTTTTCAGCTCAAATGAACTACATCGTTCACGAAGCTCACACGTTTCTCATCTTAAATGACAAGCATTGGATGCTGGAGGACCTGTGCTTTGTATCAATTTCAGAGGCAGAGTTGGACTCGATATGGCCCGAATGTGTAAGAAACACCGTTCTTTTGTTCTCAGCACACTCATGTTTCTTGCTGTCCTAGAGACTCTAGAAAGCAAGAGCGTGATTCTTGCTCTAAAGCAGAGTATTATCTATACATGAGAACTCTGCTGTGTGTTTCACTTCAGAAATGGAGTTAAACCCCAGGCTCTTAGTCTTCCTACAAGCAACACTTCGTTTCAGGTAAGGGCAGTTACTTTACAGCTCAAAGGAACTTCATCGTTCACGAAGCTCATACGTTTCTCATTTTAACTGACAAGCATCGGATGTTATAGGACCAGTGCTTTGTATGAGTTTCAGAAGCAGAGTTGGAATAGATTTGGTCCGTAAGTGTAGGAAACACCGTTCATTTGTTCTTAGCACACTCACGTTTGCTGCTGTATTAGAGAATCTAGAAAGCAAGAGCGTGCTTCTTGCTCTAAAGCCGAGTGTGCTCCATGGAAGAGAACTCTTCTGTGTATTTCCCTTCAGAAATGGAGTTAAATCCCAGGCTCTGAGTCTTCCTACAATCAAGACTTCGAATCAAGTAAGGGCAGTTACTTTAGAGCTCAAACAAACTACATCGTTCACGAAGCTCACACGTTTCTCATCTTAAATGACAAGCATTGGATGCTGGAGGTTCTGTGCTTTGTATCAATTTCAGAGGCAGTGTTGGACTGAATATGGTCCCAATGTGTAAGAAACACTGTTCTTTTGTTCTCAGCACACTCAATTTTCCTGCTGCCTTAGAGACTCTAGAAAGCAAGAGTGTGCTTCTTGCTCTAAAGCAGAGTGTGATCTATATATGAGAACTCTGCTGTGTGTTTCACTTCAGAAATGGAGTTAAACCCCAGGCTCTGAGTCTTCCTAAAAGTAACACTTCGGTTCAGGGAAGGGCAGTCACTTTTCAGCTCAAAAGAACTACATCGTTCATTAGCTCACACGTTTCTCATCTTAAATGACAAGCATTGGATGCTGGAGGACCTGTGCTTTGTATCAATTTCAGAAGCAGAGTTGGACTTGATATGGTCCGAATGTGTAAGAAACACCGTTCTTTTGTTCTCAGCCCACTCATGTTTTCTGCTGTCCTAGAGACTCTAGAAAGCAAGAGCGTGCTTCTTGCTCTAAAGCA
The DNA here is from genome assembly GCA_949786385.1 of Onychomys leucogaster. Taxonomy (NCBI): domain Eukaryota; kingdom Metazoa; phylum Chordata; class Mammalia; order Rodentia; family Cricetidae; genus Onychomys; species Onychomys leucogaster. The sequence continues at coordinate 318,632 of CATKUP010000157.1, read as the reverse complement.
GAGTGTGATCTATATATGAGAACTCTGCTGTGTGTTTCACTTCAGAAATGGAGTTAAACCCCAGGCTCTGTGTCCTCCTACAAGCCACACTTCGTTTCAGGTAAGGGCAGATACATTACAGCTCAAATGAACTACATCGCTCACGAAGCTCACACGTTTCTCATCTTAACTGACAAGCACCGGATGTTATAGGACCAGTGCTTTGTATCAGTTTCAGAAGCAGAGTTGGAATAATTATGGTCCGTATGTTTAGGAAACACTGTTCTTTTGTTCTCAGCACACTCACGTTTCCTGCTGTATTAGCGAATCTAGAAAGCAAGAGTGTGCTTCTTGCTCTGAAGCAGAGTGTGATCCATGGATGAGAACTATGCTGTGTGTTTCCTTTCAGAAATGGAGTTAAATCCCTGGCTCTGTGTCTTCCAACATGCGAGACTTCGTTTCAGGTAAGGGCAGTTACTTTACAGCTCAAACGAACTACATCGTTCACGAAGCTCACACGTTTCTCATCTTAACTGACAAGCATCGGATGTTATAGGACCAGTGCTTTGTATCAGTTTCAGAAGCAGAGTTGGAATAGATATGGTCCATATGTGTAGGAAACACCATTCTTTTGTTCTCAGCACACTCAATTTTCCTGCTGTCTTAGAGACTCTAGAAAGCAAGAGCGTGCTCCTTGCTCTGAAGCAGAGTGTGATCAATGGATGAGAACCCGGCTGGGTGTTTCACTTCAGAAATGGAGTTAAATCCCAGGCTCTGAGTCTTCCTACAAACAAGAATTCATTTCAGGTAAGGGCAGTAACTTTACAGCTCAAACGAAATACATCGTTCACGAATCTCACAAGTTTCTCATCTTAACTGACAAGCATTGGATTTTAGTGGACCTTTGGTTTGTTTCAGTTTCACAAAAAGAGTTGGACTAGATATGGTCTGTATTTGTCGGAAACACAGTACTTTTGTTATGAGCACAACCACGTTTCCTGCTGTATTAGAGAATCTAGAAAGCAAGAGTGTGCTTCTTGCTCTGAATCATAGTGTGATCCATGGATGAGAACTATGCTGTGTGTTTCCCTTCAGAAATGGAGTTAAATCCCATGCACTGTGTCTTCCAACATGCAAGACTTCGTTTCAGGGAAGGGCAGTCACTTTTCAGCTCAAACGAACTACATCGTTCACGAAGCTCACACGTTTCTCATCTTAACTGACAAGCATCGTATGTTATAGGACCAGTGCTTTCTATCACTTTCAGAAGCAGAGTTGGAATAGATATGGTCCGTATGTGTAGGAAACACCGTTCTTTTGTTCTCAGCACACTCACGTTTCCTGCTGTCTTACAAATTCTAGAAAGCTGGAGCGTGCTTCTTGTTCTAAAGCAGAGTGTGATCAATGGATGAGAACAATGCTGTGTGTTTCACTTCAGAAATGGAGTTAAATCCCACGCTCTGAGTCTTCCTACAAACAAGACTTCGTTTCAGGTAAGGGCAGTTAGTTACTTTACAGCTCAAACGAACTACATCGTTCACGAAGCTCATACGTTTCTCATCTTAAATGACAAGCATTGGATGTTAGAGGACCTGTGCTTTGTATCAATTTCAGAGGCAGAGTTGGACTCGATATGGTCAGAATGTGTAAGATACACCGTTCTTTTGTTCTCAGCACACTCAATTTTCCTGGTGTCTTAGAGAATCTAGAAAGCAAGTGCGTGCTTCTTGCTCTAAAGCAGAGTGTGATCTATATATGAGAACTCTGCTGTGTGTTTCACTTCAGAAATGGAGTTAAACCCCAGGCTCTGAGTCTTCCTACAAGCAACACTTCGTTTCAATTAAGGACAGTTAGTTTACAGCTCAAACGACCTACATCGTTCACATAGCTCACACGTTTCTCATCTTAAATGACAAGCATTGGATGCTGGAGGACCTGTGCTTTGTATCAATTTCAGAGGCAGAGTTGGACTCGATATGGTCCGAATGTGTAAGAAACACCGTTCTTTTGTTCTCAGCACACTCACGTTTCCTGCTGTATTAGAGAATCTAGAAAGCAAGAGCGTGCTTCTTGCTCTGAATCAGAGTGTGATCCATAGATGAGAACTATGCTGTGTGTTTCCCTTCAGAAATGGAGTTAAATCCCAGGCTCTGTGTCTTCCTACAATAAAGACTTCGTTTCAGGTAAGGGCAGTCAATTTTCAGCTCAAATGAAATACATCCTTCACGAAGCTCACACGTTTCTCATCTTAACTGACAAGCATTGGATGTTAGAGGATCTGAGGTTTGTATCAATTTCAGAGGCAGAGTTGGACTCGATATGGTCCGAATGTGTAAGAAACACCGTTCTTTGGTTCTCAGCACACTCACGTTTCCTGCTGTATTAGAGAATCTAGAAAGCAAGAGCGTGATTCTTGCTCTGAATCAGAGTGTGATCCATGGATGAGAACTATGCTGTGTGTTTCCCTTCAGAAATGGAGTTAAATCCCAGGCTCTGTGTCTTCCAACATGCAAGACTTCGTTTCAGGGAAGGGCAGTCACTTTTCAGCTCAAACGAACTACATCGTTCACGAAGCTCACACGTTACTCATCTTAAATGACAAGCATTGGATGTTAGAGGAACTGAGCTTTGTATCAATTTCAGAGGCATATTTGGACTCGATATGGTCGAATGTGTAGGATACACCGTTCTATTGCTCTCAGCACACTCATGTTTCCTGCTCTCTTAGAGATTCTAGAAAGCAAGAGCGTCCTTCTTGCTTTAAAGCAGAGTGTGATGTATATTTGAGAACCCTGCTGTGTGTTTCACTTCAGAAATGGTGTTAAACCCCAGGCTCTGAGTCTTCCTACAAGCAACACTTTGTTTCAGGTAAGGGCAGTTACTTTACAGCTCAAACGAACTACATCATTCACGAAGCTCACACGTTTCTCATCTTAAATGACAAGCATTGGATGTTAGAGGACCAGTGCTTTGTATCAGTTTCAGAAGCAGAGTTGGACTAGATTCGGTCCGTATGTGTAGGAAACACCGTTCATTTGTTCTTAGCACACTCACGTTTCCTGCTGTATTAGAGAATCTAGAAAGCAAGAGCGTGCTTCTTGCTCTAAAGCAGAGTGTGATCCATGGAAGAGAACTATGCGGTGTGTTTCACTTCAGAAATGGAGTTAAATCCCAGGCTATGTGTCTTCCTGCAAGCAAGACTTCGTTTCAGGTAAGGGCAGTCACTTTTCAGCTCAAATGAACTACATCGTTCACGAAGCTCACATGTTTCTCATCTTAAATGACAAGCATTGGATGCTGGAGGACTTGTGCTTTGTATCAATTTCAGAGGCATAGATGGACTCGATATGGCCTGAATATGTAAGAAACACCGTTCTTTTGTTCTCAGCAACTCATGTTTCCTGCTGTCCTAGAGACTCTAGAAAGCAAGAGCATGCTTCTTACTCTAAAGCAGAGTATGATCTATATATGACAACTCTGCTGTGTGTTTCACTTCAGAAATGGAGTTAAATCCCAGGCTCTGTGTCTTCCTGCAAGCAAGACTTCGTTTCAGGTAAGGGCAGTCACTTTTCAGCTCAAATGAACTACATCGTTCACGAAGCTCACACGTTTCTCATCTTAAATGACAAGCATTGGATGCTGGAGGACCTGTGCTTTGTATCAATTTCAGAGGCAGAGTTGGACTCGATATGGCCCGAATGTGTAAGAAACACCGTTCTTTTGTTCTCAGCACACTCATGTTTCTTGCTGTCCTAGAGACTCTAGAAAGCAAGAGCGTGATTCTTGCTCTAAAGCAGAGTATTATCTATACATGAGAACTCTGCTGTGTGTTTCACTTCAGAAATGGAGTTAAACCCCAGGCTCTTAGTCTTCCTACAAGCAACACTTCGTTTCAGGTAAGGGCAGTTACTTTACAGCTCAAAGGAACTTCATCGTTCACGAAGCTCATACGTTTCTCATTTTAACTGACAAGCATCGGATGTTATAGGACCAGTGCTTTGTATGAGTTTCAGAAGCAGAGTTGGAATAGATTTGGTCCGTAAGTGTAGGAAACACCGTTCATTTGTTCTTAGCACACTCACGTTTGCTGCTGTATTAGAGAATCTAGAAAGCAAGAGCGTGCTTCTTGCTCTAAAGCCGAGTGTGCTCCATGGAAGAGAACTCTTCTGTGTATTTCCCTTCAGAAATGGAGTTAAATCCCAGGCTCTGAGTCTTCCTACAATCAAGACTTCGAATCAAGTAAGGGCAGTTACTTTAGAGCTCAAACAAACTACATCGTTCACGAAGCTCACACGTTTCTCATCTTAAATGACAAGCATTGGATGCTGGAGGTTCTGTGCTTTGTATCAATTTCAGAGGCAGTGTTGGACTGAATATGGTCCCAATGTGTAAGAAACACTGTTCTTTTGTTCTCAGCACACTCAATTTTCCTGCTGCCTTAGAGACTCTAGAAAGCAAGAGTGTGCTTCTTGCTCTAAAGCAGAGTGTGATCTATATATGAGAACTCTGCTGTGTGTTTCACTTCAGAAATGGAGTTAAACCCCAGGCTCTGAGTCTTCCTAAAAGTAACACTTCGGTTCAGGGAAGGGCAGTCACTTTTCAGCTCAAAAGAACTACATCGTTCATTAGCTCACACGTTTCTCATCTTAAATGACAAGCATTGGATGCTGGAGGACCTGTGCTTTGTATCAATTTCAGAAGCAGAGTTGGACTTGATATGGTCCGAATGTGTAAGAAACACCGTTCTTTTGTTCTCAGCCCACTCATGTTTTCTGCTGTCCTAGAGACTCTAGAAAGCAAGAGCGTGCTTCTTGCTCTAAAGCAGAGTGTGATCTATATATGAGAACTCTGCTGTGTGTTTCACTTCAGAAATGGAGTTAAACCCCAGGCTCTGTGTCCTCCTACAAGCCACACTTCGTTTCAGGTAAGGGCAGATACATTACAGCTCAAATGAACTACATCGCTCACGAAGCTCACACGTTTCTCATCTTAACTGACAAGCACCGGATGTTATAGGACCAGTGCTTTGTATCAGTTTCAGAAGCAGAGTTGGAATAATTATGGTCCGTATGTTTAGGAAACACTGTTCTTTTGTTCTCAGCACACTCACGTTTCCTGCTGTATTAGCGAATCTAGAAAGCAAGAGTGTGCTTCTTGCTCTGAAGCAGAGTGTGATCCATGGATGAGAACTATGCTGTGTGTTTCCTTTCAGAAATGGAGTTAAATCCCTGGCTCTGTGTCTTCCAACATGCGAGACTTCGTTTCAGGTAAGGGCAGTTACTTTACAGCTCAAACGAACTACATCGTTCACGAAGCTCACACGTTTCTCATCTTAACTGACAAGCATCGGATGTTATAGGACCAGTGCTTTGTATCAGTTTCAGAAGCAGAGTTGGAATAGATATGGTCCATATGTGTAGGAAACACCATTCTTTTGTTCTCAGCACACTCAATTTTCCTGCTGTCTTAGAGACTCTAGAAAGCAAGAGCGTGCTCCTTGCTCTGAAGCAGAGTGTGATCAATGGATGAGAACCCGGCTGGGTGTTTCACTTCAGAAATGGAGTTAAATCCCAGGCTCTGAGTCTTCCTACAAACAAGAATTCATTTCAGGTAAGGGCAGTAACTTTACAGCTCAAACGAAATACATCGTTCACGAATCTCACAAGTTTCTCATCTTAACTGACAAGCATTGGATTTTAGTGGACCTTTGGTTTGTTTCAGTTTCACAAAAAGAGTTGGACTAGATATGGTCTGTATTTGTCGGAAACACAGTACTTTTGTTATGAGCACAACCACGTTTCCTGCTGTATTAGAGAATCTAGAAAGCAAGAGTGTGCTTCTTGCTCTGAATCATAGTGTGATCCATGGATGAGAACTATGCTGTGTGTTTCCCTTCAGAAATGGAGTTAAATCCCATGCACTGTGTCTTCCAACATGCAAGACTTCGTTTCAGGGAAGGGCAGTCACTTTTCAGCTCAAACGAACTACATCGTTCACGAAGCTCACACGTTTCTCATCTTAACTGACAAGCATCGTATGTTATAGGACCAGTGCTTTCTATCACTTTCAGAAGCAGAGTTGGAATAGATATGGTCCGTATGTGTAGGAAACACCGTTCTTTTGTTCTCAGCACACTCACGTTTCCTGCTGTCTTACAAATTCTAGAAAGCTGGAGCGTGCTTCTTGTTCTAAAGCAGAGTGTGATCAATGGATGAGAACAATGCTGTGTGTTTCACTTCAGAAATGGAGTTAAATCCCACGCTCTGAGTCTTCCTACAAACAAGACTTCGTTTCAGGTAAGGGCAGTTAGTTACTTTACAGCTCAAACGAACTACATCGTTCACGAAGCTCATACGTTTCTCATCTTAAATGACAAGCATTGGATGTTAGAGGACCTGTGCTTTGTATCAATTTCAGAGGCAGAGTTGGACTCGATATGGTCAGAATGTGTAAGATACACCGTTCTTTTGTTCTCAGCACACTCAATTTTCCTGGTGTCTTAGAGAATCTAGAAAGCAAGTGCGTGCTTCTTGCTCTAAAGCAGAGTGTGATCTATATATGAGAACTCTGCTGTGTGTTTCACTTCAGAAATGGAGTTAAACCCCAGGCTCTGAGTCTTCCTACAAGCAACACTTCGTTTCAATTAAGGACAGTTAGTTTACAGCTCAAACGACCTACATCGTTCACATAGCTCACACGTTTCTCATCTTAAATGACAAGCATTGGATGCTGGAGGACCTGTGCTTTGTATCAATTTCAGAGGCAGAGTTGGACTCGATATGGTCCGAATGTGTAAGAAACACCGTTCTTTTGTTCTCAGCACACTCACGTTTCCTGCTGTATTAGAGAATCTAGAAAGCAAGAGCGTGCTTCTTGCTCTGAATCAGAGTGTGATCCATAGATGAGAACTATGCTGTGTGTTTCCCTTCAGAAATGGAGTTAAATCCCAGGCTCTGTGTCTTCCAACATGCAAGACTTCGTTTCAGGGAAGGGCAGTCACTTTTCAGCTCAAACGAACTACATCCTTCACGAAGCTCACAAGTTTCTCATCTTAAATGACAAGCATTGGATGCTAGAGGACCTGTGCTTTGTATCAATTTCAGAGACAGAGTTGGACTCGATATGGTCCGAATGTGTAAGAAACAACGTTCTTTTGTTCTCAGCACACTCATGTTTTCTGCTGTCTTAGAGACTCTAGAAAGCAAGAGCGTGCGTCTTGCTCTAAAGCAGAGTGTCATCTATATATGAGAACTATGCTGTGTGTTTCCCTTCATAAATGGAGTTAAATCCCAGGCTCTTTGTCTTTCAACATGCAAGCCTTCTTTTCTGGGAGGGGAAGTCACTTTTCAGCTCAAACGAACTACATCATTCACGAAGCTCACACGTTTCTCATCTTAACTGACTAGCATTGGAAGTTAGAGGACCAGTGATTTGTATCAGTTTCAGAAGCAGAGTTGGACTAGATATGGTCCGTATTTGTAGGAAACACCATGCATTTGTTCTTAGCACACTCACTTTTCCTGCTGTATTAGAGAATCTAGAAAGCAAGAGCGTGCTTCTTGCTCTAAAGCTGAGTGTGATCCATTGAATAGAAATATGCGGTGTGTTTCACTTCAGAAATGGAGTTAAACCCCAGGCTCTGAGTCTTCCTACAAGCAACACTTCGTTTCAGGTAAGTGCAGTAACTTTACAGCTCAAACGAACTACATCATTCACGAAACTCACACGTTTCTAATCGTAACTGACAAGCATCGGATGTCATAGGACCAGTGCTTTGTATCAGTTTCAGAAGGAGAGTTGGAATAGATATGGTCCGTATGTGTAAGCAACACCGTACTTTTGTTCTCAGCACACTCCTGTTTCCTGCTGTCTTAGAGATTGTACAAAGCTAGAGCGTGCTTCTTGCTCTAAAGCAGAGTGTGATCAATGGATGAGAACTCTGCTGTGTGTTTCACTTCAGAAATGGAGTTAAATCCCAGGCTCTGAGTCTTCCTACAAAGAAGAATTCGTTTCAGGTAAGGGCAGTTACTTTACAGCTCAAACGAACTACATGGTTCAAGAAGCTCACACGTTTCTCATCATATATGACAAGCATTGGATGCTGGAGGACCTGTGCTTTGTATCAATTTCAGAGGCAGAGTTGGACTCGATATGGTCCGAATGTGTAAGAATCAACGTTCTTTTGTTCTCAGCACACTCAAGTTTCCTGCTGAATTAGAGAAGCTAGAAAGCAAGAGCGTGCTTCTTGCTCTAAAGCAGAGTGTGATCTATATATGAGAACTCTGCTGTGTGTTTCACTTCAGAAATGGAGTCAAACCCCAGGCTCTTAGTCTTCCTACAAGCAACACTTCGTTTCAGGTAAGGGCAGTTACTTTACAGCTCAAACGAACTACATCGTTCACGAACCTCACACGTTTCTCATCTTAAATGACAAGCATTGGATGGTGGAGGACTTGTGCTTTGTATCAATTTCAGAGGCAGAGTTGGACTCGAAATGGTCCGAATGTGTAAGAAACACCATTCTTTTGTTCTCAGCACACTCAAGTTTCCTGCTGAATTAGAGAATCTAGAAAGCAAGAGCGTGCTTCTTGCTCTGAAGCAGAGTGTGATCCCTGGATGAGAACTATGCTGTGTGTTTCCTTTCAGAAATGGAGTTAAATCCCTGGCTCTGTGTCTCCCAACATGCGAGACTTCGTTTCAGGTAAGGGCAGTTACTTTACAGCTCAAACGAACTACATCGTTCACGAAGCTCACACGTTTCTCATCTTAACTGACAAGCATCGGATGTTATAGGACCAGTGCTTTGTATCAGTTTCAGAAGCAGAGTTGGAATAGATATGGTCCATATGTGTAGGAAACACCATTCTTTTGTTCTCAGCACACTCAATTTTCCTGCTGTCTTAGAGACTCTAGAAAGCAAGAGCGTGCTTCTTGCTCTGAAGCAGAGTGTGATCAATGGATGAGAACCCGGCTGGGTGTTTCACTTCAGAAATGGAGTTAAATCCCAGGATCTGAGTCTTCCTACAAGAAAAACTTCGTTTCAGGTAAGGGCAGTTACTTTACAGCTCAAACGATCTACATCGTTCACGAAGCTCACACGTTTCTCATCTTAACTGACAAGCATCGGATGTTATAGGACCAGTGCTTTGTATCAGTTTCAGAAGCAGAGTTGGAATAGATATGGTCCGTATGTGTAGGAAACACCGTTCTTTTGTTCTCATCACACTCAGGTTTCCTGCTGCATTAGTGACTCTGGAAAGCAAGAGCGTGCTTCTTGCTCTAAAGCAGAGTGTCATCAATGGATGAGAACTCTGCTGTGTGTTTCACTTCAGAAATGGAGTTAAATCCCAGGCTCTGAGTCTTCCTACAAGCAAGATTTCATTTCAGGTAAGGGCAGTTACATTACAGCTCAAATGAACTACATCGTTCATGAAGCTCACACGTTTCTCATCTTAAATGACAGGCATTGGATGTTAGAGGACCTGTGCTTTGTATCAATTTCAGAGGCAGAGTTGGACTACATATGGTCCGTATGTGTAATAAACACCGTTCTTTTGTTCTCAGCACACTCATGATTCCTGCTGTCTTAGAGACTCTAGAAAGCAAGAGCGTGCTTCTTGCTCTAAAGCAGAGTGTGATCAATGGATGAGAACAATGCTGTGTGTTTCACTTCATTAATGGTGTTAAATACCAGGCTCTGTGTCTTCCTACAATAAAGACTTCGTTTCAGGTAAGGGCAGTCAATTTTCAGCTCAAATGAAATACATCCTTCACGAAGCTCACACGTTTCTCATCTTAACTGACAAGCATTGGATGTTAGAGGATCTGAGGTTTGTATCAATTTCAGAGGCAGAGTTGGACTCGATATGGTCCGAATGTGTAAGAAACACCGTTCTTTGGTTCTCAGCACACTCACGTTTCCTGCTGTATTAGAGAATCTAGAAAGCAAGAGCGTGATTCTTGCTCTGAATCAGAGTGTGATCCATGGATGAGAACTATGCTGTGTGTTTCCCTTCAGAAATGGAGTTAAATCCCAGGCTCTGTGTCTTCCAACATGCAAGACTTCGTTTCAGGGAAGGGCAGTCACTTTTCAGCTCAAACGAACTACATCGTTCACAAAGCTCACACGTTACTCATCTTAAATGACAAGCATTGGATGTTAGAGGAACTGAGCTTTGTATCAATTTCAGAGGCATATTTGGACTCGATATGGTCGAATGTGTAGGATACACCGTTCTATTGCTCTCAGCACACTCATGTTTCCTGCTCTCTTAGAGATTCTAGAAAGCAAGAGCGTCCTTCTTGCTTTAAAGCAGAGTGTGATGTATATTTGAGAACCCTGCTGTGTGTTTCACTTCAGAAATGGTGTTAAACCCCAGGCTCTGAGTCTTCCTACAAGCAACACTTTGTTTCAGGTAAGGGCAGTTACTTTACAGCTCAAACGAACTACATCATTCACGAAGCTCACACGTTTCTCATCTTAAATGACAAGCATTGGATGTTAGAGGACCAGTGCTTTGTATCAGTTTCAGAAGCAGAGTTGGACTAGATTCGGTCCGTATGTGTAGGAAACACCGTTCATTTGTTCTTAGCACACTCACGTTTCCTGCTGTATTAGAGAATCTAGAAAGCAAGAGCGTGCTTCTTGCTCTAAAGCAGAGTGTGATCCATGGAAGAGAACTATGCGGTGTGTTTCACTTCAGAAATGGAGTTAAATCCCAGGCTATGTGTCTTCCTGCAAGCAAGACTTCGTTTCAGGTAAGGGCAGTCACTTTTCAGCTCAAATGAACTACATCGTTCACGAAGCTCACATGTTTCTCATCTTAAATGACAAGCATTGGATGCTGGAGGACTTGTGCTTTGTATCAATTTCAGAGGCATAGATGGACTCGATATGGCCTGAATATGTAAGAAACACCGTTCTTTTGTTCTCAGCAACTCATGTTTCCTGCTGTCCTAGAGACTCTAGAAAGCAAGAGCATGCTTCTTACTCTAAAGCAGAGTATGATCTATATATGACAACTCTGCTGTGTGTTTCACTTCAGAAATGGAGTTAAATCCCAGGCTCTGTGTCTTCCTGCAAGCAAGACTTCGTTTCAGGTAAGGGCAGTCACTTTTCAGCTCAAATGAACTACATCGTTCACGAAGCTCACACGTTTCTCATCTTAAATGACAAGCATTGGATGCTGGAGGACCTGTGCTTTGTATCAATTTCAGAGGCAGAGTTGGACTCGATATGGCCCGAATGTGTAAGAAACACCGTTCTTTTGTTCTCAGCACACTCATGTTTCTTGCTGTCCTAGAGACTCTAGAAAGCAAGAGCGTGATTCTTGCTCTAAAGCAGAGTATTATCTATACATGAGAACTCTGCTGTGTGTTTCACTTCAGAAATGGAGTTAAACCCCAGGCTCTTAGTCTTCCTACAAGCAACACTTCGTTTCAGGTAAGGGCAGTTACTTTACAGCTCAAAGGAACTTCATCGTTCACGAAGCTCATACGTTTCTCATTTTAACTGACAAGCATCGGATGTTATAGGACCAGTGCTTTGTATGAGTTTCAGAAGCAGAGTTGGAATAGATTTGGTCCGTAAGTGTAGGAAACACCGTTCATTTGTTCTTAGCACACTCACGTTTGCTGCTGTATTAGAGAATCTAGAAAGCAAGAGCGTGCTTCTTGCTCTAAAGCCGAGTGTGCTCCATGGAAGAGAACTCTTCTGTGTATTTCCCTTCAGAAATGGAGTTAAATCCCAGGCTCTGAGTCTTCCTACAATCAAGACTTCGAATCAAGTAAGGGCAGTTACTTTAGAGCTCAAACAAACTACATCGTTCACGAAGCTCACACGTTTCTCATCTTAAATGACAAGCATTGGATGCTGGAGGTTCTGTGCTTTGTATCAATTTCAGAGGCAGTGTTGGACTGAATATGGTCCCAATGTGTAAGAAACACTGTTCTTTTGTTCTCAGCACACTCAATTTTCCTGCTGCCTTAGAGACTCTAGAAAGCAAGAGTGTGCTTCTTGCTCTAAAGCAGAGTGTGATCTATATATGAGAACTCTGCTGTGTGTTTCACTTCAGAAATGGAGTTAAACCCCAGGCTCTGAGTCTTCCTAAAAGTAACACTTCGGTTCAGGGAAGGGCAGTCACTTTTCAGCTCAAAAGAACTACATCGTTCATTAGCTCACACGTTTCTCATCTTAAATGACAAGCATTGGATGCTGGAGGACCTGTGCTTTGTATCAATTTCAGAAGCAGAGTTGGACTTGATATGGTCCGAATGTGTAAGAAACACCGTTCTTTTGTTCTCAGCCCACTCATGTTTTCTGCTGTCCTAGAGACTCTAGAAAGCAAGAGCGTGCTTCTTGCTCTAAAGCAGAGTGTGATCTATATATGAGAACTCTGCTGTGTGTTTCACTTCAGAAATGGAGTTAAACCCCAGGCTCTGTGTCCTCCTACAAGCCACACTTCGTTTCAGGTAAGGGCAGATACATTACAGCTCAAATGAACTACATCGCTCACGAAGCTCACACGTTTCTCATCTTAACTGACAAGCACCGGATGTTATAGGACCAGTGCTTTGTATCAGTTTCAGAAGCAGAGTTGGAATAATTATGGTCCGTATGTTTAGGAAACACTGTTCTTTTGTTCTCAGCACACTCACGTTTCCTGCTGTATTAGCGAATCTAGAAAGCAAGAGTGTGCTTCTTGCTCTGAAGCAGAGTGTGATCCATGGATGAGAACTATGCTGTGTGTTTCCTTTCAGAAATGGAGTTAAATCCCTGGCTCTGTGTCTTCCAACATGCGAGACTTCGTTTCAGGTAAGGGCAGTTACTTTACAGCTCAAACGAACTACATCGTTCACGAAGCTCACACGTTTCTCATCTTAACTGACAAGCATCGGATGTTATAGGACCAGTGCTTTGTATCAGTTTCAGAAGCAGAGTTGGAATAGATATGGTCCATATGTGTAGGAAACACCATTCTTTTGTTCTCAGCACACTCAATTTTCCTGCTGTCTTAGAGACTCTAGAAAGCAAGAGCGTGCTCCTTGCTCTGAAGCAGAGTGTGATCAATGGATGAGAACCCGGCTGGGTGTTTCACTTCAGAAATGGAGTTAAATCCCAGGCTCTGAGTCTTCCTACAAACAAGAATTCATTTCAGGTAAGGGCAGTAACTTTACAGCTCAAACGAAATACATCGTTCACGAATCTCACAAGTTTCTCATCTTAACTGACAAGCATTGGATTTTAGTGGACCTTTGGTTTGTTTCAGTTTCACAAAAAGAGTTGGACTAGATATGGTCTGTATTTGTCGGAAACACAGTACTTTTGTTATGAGCACAACCACGTTTCCTGCTGTATTAGAGAATCTAGAAAGCAAGAGTGTGCTTCTTGCTCTGAATCATAGTGTGATCCATGGATGAGAACTATGCTGTGTGTTTCCCTTCAGAAATGGAGTTAAATCCCATGCACTGTGTCTTCCAACATGCAAGACTTCGTTTCAGGGAAGGGCAGTCACTTTTCAGCTCAAACGAACTACATCGTTCACGAAGCTCACATGTTTCTCATCTTAACTGACAAGCATCGTATGTTATAGGACCAGTGCTTTCTATCACTTTCAGAAGCAGAGTTGGAATAGATATGGTCCGTATGTGTAGGAAACACCGTTCTTTTGTTCTCAGCACACTCACGTTTCCTGCTGTCTTACAAATTCTAGAAAGCTGGAGCGTGCTTCTTGTTCTAAAGCAGAGTGTGATGAATGGATGAGAACAATGCTGTGTGTTTCCCTTCAGAAATGGAGTTAAATCCCAGGCTCTGAGGCTTCCTACAAACAAGACTTCGTTTCAGGTAAGGGCAGTTACTTTATAGCTCAAACGAACTACATCATTCACGAAGCTCACACGTTTCTCATCTTAACTGACAAGCATTGGATGTTAGTGGACCTGTGGTTTGTTTCAGTCCCACAAGCAGAGTTGGACTAGAGATGGTCCGTATGTGTAGGAAACACAGTTCTTTTTTTCTGAGCACACTCAGATTTCCTGCTGTATTAGAGAATCTAGAAATCAAGAGCGTGCTTCTCGCTCTGAAGCAGAGTGTGATCCATGGATGAGAACTATGCTGTGTGTTTCCCTTCAGAAATGGAGTTAAATCCCTGTCTCTGTGTCTTCCAACATTCAATACTTCGTTTCAGGTAAGGGCAGTCACTTTTCAGCTCAAACGAACTACTTCGTTCACGAAGCTCACACGTTTCTCATCTTAACTGACAAGCATTGGATGTTAGAGGACCTGTGCTTTGTATCAATTTCAGAGGCAGATTTGGACTCAACATCCCCGAATGTGTAAGAAACACCGTTCTTTTGTTCTCAGCACACTCACGTTTCCTGCTGTCTTAGAGACTCTAGAAAGCTAGAGCATGCTTCTTGCTCTAAAGCAGAGTGTGATCAATGGATGAGAACTATGCTGTGTGTTTCACTTCAGAAATAGAGTTAAATCCCAGACTCTGAGTCTTCCTACAAACAAGAATTCGTTTCATGTAAGGGCAGTCACTTTACAGCTCAAACGAACTACATTGTTCACAAAGCTCACACATTTATCATCTTAACTGAAAAGCATTGGATGTTAGTGGACCTGTGGTTTGTTTCAGTTTCAAAAGCAGAGTTGGACTAGATATGGTTGGTATGTGGAGGAAACACCGTTCTTTTGTTCTCATCACACTCATGTTTCCTGCTGCCTTAGTGACTCTGGAAAGCAAGGGCGTGCTTCTTGCTCTAAAGCACAGTGTCCTCAATGGATGAGAACCCTGCTGTGTGTTTCACTTCAGAAATGGAGTTAAACCCCAGGATCTGAGTCTTCCTACAAGAAAAACTTCGTTTCAGGTAAGGGCAGTTACTTTACAGCTCAAAAGATCTACATCGTTCACGAAGCTCACACGTTTCTCATCTTAACTGACAAGCATCGGATGTTATAGGACCAGTGCTTTGTATCAGTTTCAGAAGCAGAGTTGGAATAGATATGGTCCGTATGTGTAGGAAACACCGTTCTTTTGTTCTCATCACACTCAGGTTTCCTGCTGCATTAGTGACTCTGGAAAGCAAGAGCGTGCTTCTTGCTCTAAAGCAGAGTGTCATCAATGGATGAGAACTCTGCTGTGTGTTTCACTTCAGAAATGGAGTTAAATCCCAGGCTCTGAGTCTTCCTACAAGCAAGACTTCATTTCAGGTAAGGGCAGTTACATTACAGCTCAAATGAACTACATCGTTCACGAAGCTCACACGTTTCTCATCTTAAATGACAGGCATTGGATGTTAGAGGACCTGTGCTTTGTATCAATTTCAGAGGCAGAGTTGGACTACATATGGTCCGTATGTGTAATAAACACCGTTCTTTTGTTCTCAGCACACTCATGATTCCTGCTGTCTTAGAGACTCTAGAAAGCAAGAGCGTGCTTCTTGCTCTAAAGCAGAGTGTGATCAATGGATGAGAACAATGCTGTGTGTTTCACTTCATTAATGGTGTTAAATACCAGGCTCTGTGTCTTCCTACAATAAAGACTTCGTTTCAGGTAAGGGCAGTCAATTTTCAGCTCAAATGAAATACATCCTTCACGAAGCTCACACGTTTCTCATCTTAACTGACAAGCATTGGATGTTAGAGGATCTGAGGTTTGTATCAATTTCAGAGGCAGAGTTGGACTCGATATGGTCCGAATGTGTAAGAAACACCGTTCTTTGGTTCTCAGCACACTCACGTTTCCTGCTGTATTAGAGAATCTAGAAAGCAAGAGCGTGATTCTTGCTCTGAATCAGAGTGTGATCCATGGATGAGAACTATGCTGTGTGTTTCCCTTCAGAAATGGAGTTAAATCCCAGGCTCTGTGTCTTCCAACATGCAAGACTTCGTTTCAGGGAAGGGCAGTCACTTTTCAGCTCAAACGAACTACATCGTTCACGAAGCTCACACGTTACTCATCTTAAATGACAAGCATTGGATGTTAGAGGAACTGAGCTTTGTATCAATTTCAGAGGCATATTTGGACTCGATATGGTCGAATGTGTAGGATACACCGTTCTATTGCTCTCAGCACACTCATGTTTCCTGCTCTCTTAGAGATTCTAGAAAGCAAGAGCGTCCTTCTTGCTTTAAAGCAGAGTGTGATGTATATTTGAGAACCCTGCTGTGTGTTTCACTTCAGAAATGGTGTTAAACCCCAGGCTCTGAGTCTTCCTACAAGCAACACTTTGTTTCAGGTAAGGGCAGTTACTTTACAGCTCAAACGAACTACATCATTCACGAAGCTCACACGTTTCTCATCTTAAATGACAAGCATTGGATGTTAGAGGACCAGTGCTTTGTATCAGTTTCAGAAGCAGAGTTGGACTAGATTCGGTCCGTATGTGTAGGAAACACCGTTCATTTGTTCTTAGCACACTCACGTTTCCTGCTGTATTAGAGAATCTAGAAAGCAAGAGCGTGCTTCTTGCTCTAAAGCAGAGTGTGATCCATGGAAGAGAACTATGCGGTGTGTTTCACTTCAGAAATGGAGTTAAATCCCAGGCTATGTGTCTTCCTGCAAGCAAGACTTCGTTTCAGGTAAGGGCAGTCACTTTTCAGCTCAAATGAACTACATCGTTCACGAAGCTCACATGTTTCTCATCTTAAATGACAAGCATTGGATGCTGGAGGACTTGTGCTTTGTATCAATTTCAGAGGCATAGATGGACTCGATATGGCCTGAATATGTAAGAAACACCGTTCTTTTGTTCTCAGCAACTCATGTTTCCTGCTGTCCTAGAGACTCTAGAAAGCAAGAGCATGCTTCTTACTCTAAAGCAGAGTATGATCTATATATGACAACTCTGCTGTGTGTTTCACTTCAGAAATGGAGTTAAATCCCAGGCTCTGTGTCTTCCTGCAAGCAAGACTTCGTTTCAGGTAAGGGCAGTCACTTTTCAGCTCAAATGAACTACATCGTTCACGAAGCTCACACGTTTCTCATCTTAAATGACAAGCATTGGATGCTGGAGGACCTGTGCTTTGTATCAATTTCAGAGGCAGAGTTGGACTCGATATGGCCCGAATGTGTAAGAAACACCGTTCTTTTGTTCTCAGCACACTCATGTTTCTTGCTGTCCTAGAGACTCTAGAAAGCAAGAGCGTGATTCTTGCTCTAAAGCAGAGTATTATCTATACATGAGAACTCTGCTGTGTGTTTCACTTCAGAAATGGAGTTAAACCCCAGGCTCTTAGTCTTCCTACAAGCAACACTTCGTTTCAGGTAAGGGCAGTTACTTTACAGCTCAAAGGAACTTCATCGTTCACGAAGCTCATACGTTTCTCATTTTAACTGACAAGCATCGGATGTTATAGGACCAGTGCTTTGTATGAGTTTCAGAAGCAGAGTTGGAATAGATTTGGTCCGTAAGTGTAGGAAACACCGTTCATTTGTTCTTAGCACACTCACGTTTGCTGCTGTATTAGAGAATCTAGAAAGCAAGAGCGTGCTTCTTGCTCTAAAGCCGAGTGTGCTCCATGGAAGAGAACTCTTCTGTGTATTTCCCTTCAGAAATGGAGTTAAATCCCAGGCTCTGAGTCTTCCTACAATCAAGACTTCGAATCAAGTAAGGGCAGTTACTTTAGAGCTCAAACAAACTACATCGTTCACGAAGCTCACACGTTTCTCATCTTAAATGACAAGCATTGGATGCTGGAGGTTCTGTGCTTTGTATCAATTTCAGAGGCAGTGTTGGACTGAATATGGTCCCAATGTGTAAGAAACACTGTTCTTTTGTTCTCAGCACACTCAATTTTCCTGCTGCCTTAGAGACTCTAGAAAGCAAGAGTGTGCTTCTTGCTCTAAAGCAGAGTGTGATCTATATATGAGAACTCTGCTGTGTGTTTCACTTCAGAAATGGAGTTAAACCCCAGGCTCTGAGTCTTCCTAAAAGTAACACTTCGGTTCAGGGAAGGGCAGTCACTTTTCAGCTCAAAAGAACTACATCGTTCATTAGCTCACACGTTTCTCATCTTAAATGACAAGCATTGGATGCTGGAGGACCTGTGCTTTGTATCAATTTCAGAAGCAGAGTTGGACTTGATATGGTCCGAATGTGTAAGAAACACCGTTCTTTTGTTCTCAGCCCACTCATGTTTTCTGCTGTCCTAGAGACTCTAGAAAGCAAGAGCGTGCTTCTTGCTCTAAAGCAGAGTGTGATCTATATATGAGAACTCTGCTGTGTGTTTCACTTCAGAAATGGAGTTAAACCCCAGGCTCTGTGTCCTCCTACAAGCCACACTTCGTTTCAGGTAAGGGCAGATACATTACAGCTCAAATGAACTACATCGCTCACGAAGCTCACACGTTTCTCATCTTAACTGACAAGCACCGGATGTTATAGGACCAGTGCTTTGTATCAGTTTCAGAAGCAGAGTTGGAATAATTATGGTCCGTATGTTTAGGAAACACTGTTCTTTTGTTCTCAGCACACTCACGTTTCCTGCTGTATTAGCGAATCTAGAAAGCAAGAGTGTGCTTCTTGCTCTGAAGCAGAGTGTGATCCATGGATGAGAACTATGCTGTGTGTTTCCTTTCAGAAATGGAGTTAAATCCCTGGCTCTGTGTCTTCCAACATGCGAGACTTCGTTTCAGGTAAGGGCAGTTACTTTACAGCTCAAACGAACTACATCGTTCACGAAGCTCACACGTTTCTCATCTTAACTGACAAGCATCGGATGTTATAGGACCAGTGCTTTGTATCAGTTTCAGAAGCAGAGTTGGAATAGATATGGTCCATATGTGTAGGAAACACCATTCTTTTGTTCTCAGCACACTCAATTTTCCTGCTGTCTTAGAGACTCTAGAAAGCAAGAGCGTGCTCCTTGCTCTGAAGCAGAGTGTGATCAATGGATGAGAACCCGGCTGGGTGTTTCACTTCAGAAATGGAGTTAAATCCCAGGCTCTGAGTCTTCCTACAAACAAGAATTCATTTCAGGTAAGGGCAGTAACTTTACAGCTCAAACGAAATACATCGTTCACGAATCTCACAAGTTTCTCATCTTAACTGACAAGCATTGGATTTTAGTGGACCTTTGGTTTGTTTCAGTTTCACAAAAAGAGTTGGACTAGATATGGTCTGTATTTGTCGGAAACACAGTACTTTTGTTATGAGCACAACCACGTTTCCTGCTGTATTAGAGAATCTAGAAAGCAAGAGTGTGCTTCTTGCTCTGAATCATAGTGTGATCCATGGATGAGAACTATGCTGTGTGTTTCCCTTCAGAAATGGAGTTAAATCCCATGCACTGTGTCTTCCAACATGCAAGACTTCGTTTCAGGGAAGGGCAGTCACTTTTCAGCTCAAACGAACTACATCGTTCACGAAGCTCACACGTTTCTCATCTTAACTGACAAGCATCGTATGTTATAGGACCAGTGCTTTCTATCACTTTCAGAAGCAGAGTTGGAATAGATATGGTCCGTATGTGTAGGAAACACCGTTCTTTTGTTCTCAGCACACTCACGTTTCCTGCTGTCTTACAAATTCTAGAAAGCTGGAGCGTGCTTCTTGTTCTAAAGCAGAGTGTGATCAATGGATGAGAACAATGCTGTGTGTTTCACTTCAGAAATGGAGTTAAATCCCACGCTCTGAGTCTTCCTACAAACAAGACTTCGTTTCAGGTAAGGGCAGTTAGTTACTTTACAGCTCAAACGAACTACATCGTTCACGAAGCTCATACGTTTCTCATCTTAAATGACAAGCATTGGATGTTAGAGGACCTGTGCTTTGTATCAATTTCAGAGGCAGAGTTGGACTCGATATGGTCAGAATGTGTAAGATACACCGTTCTTTTGTTCTCAGCACACTCAATTTTCCTGGTGTCTTAGAGAATCTAGAAAGCAAGTGCGTGCTTCTTGCTCTAAAGCAGAGTGTGATCTATATATGAGAACTCTGCTGTGTGTTTCACTTCAGAAATGGAGTTAAACCCCAGGCTCTGAGTCTTCCTACAAGCAACACTTCGTTTCAATTAAGGACAGTTAGTTTACAGCTCAAACGACCTACATCGTTCACATAGCTCACACGTTTCTCATCTTAAATGACAAGCATTGGATGCTGGAGGACCTGTGCTTTGTATCAATTTCAGAGGCAGAGTTGGACTCGATATGGTCCGAATGTGTAAGAAACACCGTTCTTTTGTTCTCAGCACACTCACGTTTCCTGCTGTATTAGAGAATCTAGAAAGCAAGAGCGTGCTTCTTGCTCTGAATCAGAGTGTGATCCATAGATGAGAACTATGCTGTGTGTTTCCCTTCAGAAATGGAGTTAAATCCCAGGCTCTGTGTCTTCCTACAATAAAGACTTCGTTTCAGGTAAGGGCAGTCAATTTTCAGCTCAAATGAAATACATCCTTCACGAAGCTCACACGTTTCTCATCTTAACTGACAAGCATTGGATGTTAGAGGATCTGAGGTTTGTATCAATTTCAGAGGCAGAGTTGGACTCGATATGGTCCGAATGTGTAAGAAACACCGTTCTTTGGTTCTCAGCACACTCACGTTTCCTGCTGTATTAGAGAATCTAGAAAGCAAGAGCGTGATTCTTGCTCTGAATCAGAGTGTGATCCATGGATGAGAACTATGCTGTGTGTTTCCCTTCAGAAATGGAGTTAAATCCCAGGCTCTGTGTCTTCCAACATGCAAGACTTCGTTTCAGGGAAGGGCAGTCACTTTTCAGCTCAAACGAACTACATCGTTCACGAAGCTCACACGTTACTCATCTTAAATGACAAGCATTGGATGTTAGAGGAACTGAGCTTTGTATCAATTTCAGAGGCATATTTGGACTCGATATGGTCGAATGTGTAGGATACACCGTTCTATTGCTCTCAGCACACTCATGTTTCCTGCTCTCTTAGAGATTCTAGAAAGCAAGAGCGTCCTTCTTGCTTTAAAGCAGAGTGTGATGTATATTTGAGAACCCTGCTGTGTGTTTCACTTCAGAAATGGTGTTAAACCCCAGGCTCTGAGTCTTCCTACAAGCAACACTTTGTTTCAGGTAAGGGCAGTTACTTTACAGCTCAAACGAACTACATCATTCACGAAGCTCACACGTTTCTCATCTTAAATGACAAGCATTGGATGTTAGAGGACCAGTGCTTTGTATCAGTTTCAGAAGCAGAGTTGGACTAGATTCGGTCCGTATGTGTAGGAAACACCGTTCATTTGTTCTTAGCACACTCACGTTTCCTGCTGTATTAGAGAATCTAGAAAGCAAGAGCGTGCTTCTTGCTCTAAAGCAGAGTGTGATCCATGGAAGAGAACTATGCGGTGTGTTTCACTTCAGAAATGGAGTTAAATCCCAGGCTATGTGTCTTCCTGCAAGCAAGACTTCGTTTCAGGTAAGGGCAGTCACTTTTCAGCTCAAATGAACTACATCGTTCACGAAGCTCACATGTTTCTCATCTTAAATGACAAGCATTGGATGCTGGAGGACTTGTGCTTTGTATCAATTTCAGAGGCATAGATGGACTCGATATGGCCTGAATATGTAAGAAACACCGTTCTTTTGTTCTCAGCAACTCATGTTTCCTGCTGTCCTAGAGACTCTAGAAAGCAAGAGCATGCTTCTTACTCTAAAGCAGAGTATGATCTATATATGACAACTCTGCTGTGTGTTTCACTTCAGAAATGGAGTTAAATCCCAGGCTCTGTGTCTTCCTGCAAGCAAGACTTCGTTTCAGGTAAGGGCAGTCACTTTTCAGCTCAAATGAACTACATCGTTCACGAAGCTCACACGTTTCTCATCTTAAATGACAAGCATTGGATGCTGGAGGACCTGTGCTTTGTATCAATTTCAGAGGCAGAGTTGGACTCGATATGGCCCGAATGTGTAAGAAACACCGTTCTTTTGTTCTCAGCACACTCATGTTTCTTGCTGTCCTAGAGACTCTAGAAAGCAAGAGCGTGATTCTTGCTCTAAAGCAGAGTATTATCTATACATGAGAACTCTGCTGTGTGTTTCACTTCAGAAATGGAGTTAAACCCCAGGCTCTTAGTCTTCCTACAAGCAACACTTCGTTTCAGGTAAGGGCAGTTACTTTACAGCTCAAAGGAACTTCATCGTTCACGAAGCTCATACGTTTCTCATTTTAACTGACAAGCATCGGATGTTATAGGACCAGTGCTTTGTATGAGTTTCAGAAGCAGAGTTGGAATAGATTTGGTCCGTAAGTGTAGGAAACACCGTTCATTTGTTCTTAGCACACTCACGTTTGCTGCTGTATTAGAGAATCTAGAAAGCAAGAGCGTGCTTCTTGCTCTAAAGCCGAGTGTGCTCCATGGAAGAGAACTCTTCTGTGTATTTCCCTTCAGAAATGGAGTTAAATCCCAGGCTCTGAGTCTTCCTACAATCAAGACTTCGAATCAAGTAAGGGCAGTTACTTTAGAGCTCAAACAAACTACATCGTTCACGAAGCTCACACGTTTCTCATCTTAAATGACAAGCATTGGATGCTGGAGGTTCTGTGCTTTGTATCAATTTCAGAGGCAGTGTTGGACTGAATATGGTCCCAATGTGTAAGAAACACTGTTCTTTTGTTCTCAGCACACTCAATTTTCCTGCTGCCTTAGAGACTCTAGAAAGCAAGAGTGTGCTTCTTGCTCTAAAGCAGAGTGTGATCTATATATGAGAACTCTGCTGTGTGTTTCACTTCAGAAATGGAGTTAAACCCCAGGCTCTGAGTCTTCCTAAAAGTAACACTTCGGTTCAGGGAAGGGCAGTCACTTTTCAGCTCAAAAGAACTACATCGTTCATTAGCTCACACGTTTCTCATCTTAAATGACAAGCATTGGATGCTGGAGGACCTGTGCTTTGTATCAATTTCAGAAGCAGAGTTGGACTTGATATGGTCCGAATGTGTAAGAAACACCGTTCTTTTGTTCTCAGCCCACTCATGTTTTCTGCTGTCCTAGAGACTCTAGAAAGCAAGAGCGTGCTTCTTGCTCTAAAGCAGAGTGTGATCTATATATGAGAACTCTGCTGTGTGTTTCACTTCAGAAATGGAGTTAAACCCCAGGCTCTGTGTCCTCCTACAAGCCACACTTCGTTTCAGGTAAGGGCAGATACATTACAGCTCAAATGAACTACATCGCTCACGAAGCTCACACGTTTCTCATCTTAACTGACAAGCACCGGATGTTATAGGACCAGTGCTTTGTATCAGTTTCAGAAGCAGAGTTGGAATAATTATGGTCCGTATGTTTAGGAAACACTGTTCTTTTGTTCTCAGCACACTCACGTTTCCTGCTGTATTAGCGAATCTAGAAAGCAAGAGTGTGCTTCTTGCTCTGAAGCAGAGTGTGATCCATGGATGAGAACTATGCTGTGTGTTTCCTTTCAGAAATGGAGTTAAATCCCTGGCTCTGTGTCTTCCAACATGCGAGACTTCGTTTCAGGTAAGGGCAGTTACTTTACAGCTCAAACGAACTACATCGTTCACGAAGCTCACACGTTTCTCATCTTAACTGACAAGCATCGGATGTTATAGGACCAGTGCTTTGTATCAGTTTCAGAAGCAGAGTTGGAATAGATATGGTCCATATGTGTAGGAAACACCATTCTTTTGTTCTCAGCACACTCAATTTTCCTGCTGTCTTAGAGACTCTAGAAAGCAAGAGCGTGCTCCTTGCTCTGAAGCAGAGTGTGATCAATGGATGAGAACCCGGCTGGGTGTTTCACTTCAGAAATGGAGTTAAATCCCAGGCTCTGAGTCTTCCTACAAACAAGAATTCATTTCAGGTAAGGGCAGTAACTTTACAGCTCAAACGAAATACATCGTTCACGAATCTCACAAGTTTCTCATCTTAACTGACAAGCATTGGATTTTAGTGGACCTTTGGTTTGTTTCAGTTTCACAAAAAGAGTTGGACTAGATATGGTCTGTATTTGTCGGAAACACAGTACTTTTGTTATGAGCACAACCACGTTTCCTGCTGTATTAGAGAATCTAGAAAGCAAGAGTGTGCTTCTTGCTCTGAATCATAGTGTGATCCATGGATGAGAACTATGCTGTGTGTTTCCCTTCAGAAATGGAGTTAAATCCCATGCACTGTGTCTTCCAACATGCAAGACTTCGTTTCAGGGAAGGGCAGTCACTTTTCAGCTCAAACGAACTACATCGTTCACGAAGCTCACACGTTTCTCATCTTAACTGACAAGCATCGTATGTTATAGGACCAGTGCTTTCTATCACTTTCAGAAGCAGAGTTGGAATAGATATGGTCCGTATGTGTAGGAAACACCGTTCTTTTGTTCTCAGCACACTCACGTTTCCTGCTGTCTTACAAATTCTAGAAAGCTGGAGCGTGCTTCTTGTTCTAAAGCAGAGTGTGATCAATGGATGAGAACAATGCTGTGTGTTTCACTTCAGAAATGGAGTTAAATCCCATGCTCTGAGTCTTCCTACAAACAAGACTTCGTTTCAGGTAAGGGCAGTTAGTTACTTTACAGCTCAAACGAACTACATCGTTCACGAAGCTCATACGTTTCTCATCTTAAATGACAAGCATTGGATGTTAGAGGACCTGTGCTTTGTATCAATTTCAGAGGCAGAGTTGGACTCGATATGGTCAGAATGTGTAAGATACACCGTTCTTTTGTTCTCAGCACACTCAATTTTCCTGGTGTCTTAGAGAATCTAGAAAGCAAGTGCGTGCTTCTTGCTCTAAAGCAGAGTGTGATCTATATATGAGAACTCTGCTGTGTGTTTCACTTCAGAAATGGAGTTAAACCCCAGGCTCTGAGTCTTCCTACAAGCAACACTTCGTTTCAATTAAGGACAGTTAGTTTACAGCTCAAACGACCTACATCGTTCACATAGCTCACACGTTTCTCATCTTAAATGACAAGCATTGGATGCTGGAGGACCTGTGCTTTGTATCAATTTCAGAGGCAGAGTTGGACTCGATATGGTCCGAATGTGTAAGAAACACCGTTCTTTTGTTCTCAGCACACTCACGTTTCCTGCTGTATTAGAGAATCTAGAAAGCAAGAGCGTGCTTCTTGCTCTGAATCAGAGTGTGATCCATAGATGAGAACTATGCTGTGTGTTTCCCTTCAGAAATGGAGTTAAATCCCAGGCTCTGTGTCTTCCAACATGCAAGACTTCGTTTCAGGGAAGGGCAGTCACTTTTCACCTCAAACGAACTACATCCTTCACGAAGCTCACAAGTTTCTCATCTTAAATGACAAGCATTGGATGCTAGAGGACCTGTGCTTTGTATCAATTTCAGAGACAGAGTTGGACTCGATATGGTCCGAATGTGTAAGAAACAACGTTCTTTTGTTCTCAGCACACTCATGTTTTCTGCTGTCTTAGAGACTCTAGAAAGCAAGAGCGTGCGTCTTGCTCTAAAGCAGAGTGTCATCTATATATGAGAACTATGCTGTGTGTTTCCCTTCATAAATGGAGTTAAATCCCAGGCTCTTTGTCTTTCAACATGCAAGCCTTCTTTTCTGGGAGGGGAAGTCACTTTTCAGCTCAAACGAACTACATCATTCACGAAGCTCACACGTTTCTCATCTTAACTGACTAGCATTGGAAGTTAGAGGACCAGTGATTTGTATCAGTTTCAGAAGCAGAGTTGGACTAGATATGGTCCGTATTTGTAGGAAACACCATGCATTTGTTCTTAGCACACTCACTTTTCCTGCTGTATTAGAGAATCTAGAAAGCAAGAGCGTGCTTCTTGCTCTAAAGCTGAGTGTGATCCATTGAATAGAAATATGCGGTGTGTTTCACTTCAGAAATGGAGTTAAACCCCAGGATCTGAGTCTTCCTACAAGCAACACTTCGTTTCAGGTAAGTGCAGTAACTTTACAGCTCAAACGAACTACATCATTCACGAAACTCACACGTTTCTAATCGTAACTGACAAGCATCGGATGTCATAGGACCAGTGCTTTGTATCAGTTTCAGAAGGAGAGTTGGAATAGATATGGTCCGTATGTGTAAGCAACACCGTACTTTTGTTCTCAGCACACTCCTGTTTCCTGCTGTCTTAGAGATTGTACAAAGCTAGAGCGTGCTTCTTGCTCTAAAGCAGAGTGTGATCAATGGATGAGAACTCTGCTGTGTGTTTCACTTCAGAAATGGAGTTAAATCCCAGGCTCTGAGTCTTCCTACAAAGAAGAATTCGTTTCAGGTAAGGGCAGTTACTTTACAGCTCAAACGAACTACATGGTTCACGAAGCTCACACGTTTCTCATCATATATGACAAGCATTGGATGCTGGAGGACCTGTGCTTTGTATCAATTTCAGAGGCAGAGTTGGACTCGATATGGTCCGAATGTGTAAGAATCAACGTTCTTTTGTTCTCAGCACACTCAAGTTTCCTGCTGAATTAGAGAAGCTAGAAAGCAAGAGCGTGCTTCTTGCTCTAAAGCAGAGTGTGATCTATATATGAGAACTCTGCTGTGTGTTTCACTTCAGAAATGGAGTCAAACCCCAGGCTCTTAGTCTTCCTACAAGCAACACTTCGTTTCAGGTAAGGGCAGTTACTTTACAGCTCAAACGAACTACATCGTTCACGAACCTCACACGTTTCTCATCTTAAATGACAAGCATTGGATGGTGGAGGACTTGTGCTTTGTATCAATTTCAGAGGCAGAGTTGGACTCGAAATGGTCCGAATGTGTAAGAAACACCATTCTTTTGTTCTCAGCACACTCAAGTTTCCTGCTGAATTAGAGAATCTAGAAAGCAAGAGCGTGCTTCTTGCTCTGAAGCAGAGTGTGATCCCTGGATGAGAACTATGCTGTGTGTTTCCTTTCAGAAATGGAGTTAAATCCCTGGCTCTGTGTCTCCCAACATGCGAGACTTCGTTTCAGGTAAGGGCAGTTACTTTACAGCTCAAACGAACTACATCGTTCATGAAGCTCACACGTTTCTCATCTTAACTGACAAGCATCGGATGTTATAGGACCAGTGCTTTGTATCAGTTTCAGAAGCAGAGTTGGAATAGATATGGTCCATATGTGTAGGAAACACCATTCTTTTGTTCTCAGCACACTCAATTTTCCTGCTGTCTTAGAGACTCTAGAAAGCAAGAGCGTGCTTCTTGCTCTGAAGCAGAGTGTGATCAATGGATGAGAACCCGGCTGGGTGTTTCACTTCAGAAATGGAGTTAAATCCCAGGATCTGAGTCTTCCTACAAGAAAAACTTCGTTTCAGGTAAGGGCAGTTACTTTACAGCTCAAACGATCTACATCGTTCACGAAGCTCACACGTTTCTCATCTTAACTGACAAGCATCGGATGTTATAGGACCAGTGCTTTGTATCAGTTTCAGAAGCAGAGTTGGAATAGATATGGTCCGTATGTGTAGGAAACACCGTTCTTTTGTTCTCATCACACTCAGGTTTCCTGCTGCATTAGTGACTCTGGAAAGCAAGAGCGTGCTTCTTGCTCTAAAGCAGAGTGTCATCAATGGATGAGAACTCTGCTGTGTGTTTCACTTCAGAAATGGAGTTAAATCCCAGGCTCTGAGTCTTCCTACAAGCAAGATTTCATTTCAGGTAAGGGCAGTTACATTACAGCTCAAATGAACTACATCGTTCATGAAGCTCACACGTTTCTCATCTTAAATGACAGGCATTGGATGTTAGAGGACCTGTGCTTTGTATCAATTTCAGAGGCAGAGTTGGACTACATATGGTCCGTATGTGTAATAAACACCGTTCTTTTGTTCTCAGCACACTCATGATTCCTGCTGTCTTAGAGACTCTAGAAAGCAAGAGCGTGCTTCTTGCTCTAAAGCAGAGTGTGATCAATGGATGAGAACAATGCTGTGTGTTTCACTTCATTAATGGTGTTAAATACCAGGCTCTGTGTCTTCCTACAATAAAGACTTCGTTTCAGGTAAGGGCAGTCAATTTTCAGCTCAAATGAAATACATCCTTCACGAAGCTCACACGTTTCTCATCTTAACTGACAAGCATTGGATGTTAGAGGATCTGAGGTTTGTATCAATTTCAGAGGCAGAGTTGGACTCGATATGGTCCGAATGTGTAAGAAACACCGTTCTTTGGTTCTCAGCACACTCACGTTTCCTGCTGTATTAGAGAATCTAGAAAGCAAGAGCGTGATTCTTGCTCTGAATCAGAGTGTGATCCATGGATGAGAACTATGCTGTGTGTTTCCCTTCAGAAATGGAGTTAAATCCCAGGCTCTGTGTCTTCCAACATGCAAGACTTCGTTTCAGGGAAGGGCAGTCACTTTTCAGCTCAAACGAACTACATCGTTCACAAAGCTCACACGTTACTCATCTTAAATGACAAGCATTGGATGTTAGAGGAACTGAGCTTTGTATCAATTTCAGAGGCATATTTGGACTCGATATGGTCGAATGTGTAGGATACACCGTTCTATTGCTCTCAGCACACTCATGTTTCCTGCTCTCTTAGAGATTCTAGAAAGCAAGAGCGTCCTTCTTGCTTTAAAGCAGAGTGTGATGTATATTTGAGAACCCTGCTGTGTGTTTCACTTCAGAAATGGTGTTAAACCCCAGGCTCTGAGTCTTCCTACAAGCAACACTTTGTTTCAGGTAAGGGCAGTTACTTTACAGCTCAAACGAACTACATCATTCACGAAGCTCACACATTTCTCATCTTAAATGACAAGCATTGGATGTTAGAGGACCAGTGCTTTGTATCAGTTTCAGAAGCAGAGTTGGACTAGATTCGGTCCGTATGTGTAGGAAACACCGTTCATTTGTTCTTAGCACACTCACGTTTCCTGCTGTATTAGAGAATCTAGAAAGCAAGAGCGTGCTTCTTGCTCTAAAGCAGAGTGTGATCCATGGAAGAGAACTATGCGGTGTGTTTCACTTCAGAAATGGAGTTAAATCCCAGGCTATGTGTCTTCCTGCAAGCAAGACTTCGTTTCAGGTAAGGGCAGTCACTTTTCAGCTCAAATGAACTACATCGTTCACGAAGCTCACATGTTTCTCATCTTAAATGACAAGCATTGGATGCTGGAGGACTTGTGCTTTGTATCAATTTCAGAGGCATAGATGGACTCGATATGGCCTGAATATGTAAGAAACACCGTTCTTTTGTTCTCAGCAACTCATGTTTCCTGCTGTCCTAGAGACTCTAGAAAGCAAGAGCATGCTTCTTACTCTAAAGCAGAGTATGATCTATATATGACAACTCTGCTGTGTGTTTCACTTCAGAAATGGAGTTAAATCCCAGGCTCTGTGTCTTCCTGCAAGCAAGACTTCGTTTCAGGTAAGGGCAGTCACTTTTCAGCTCAAATGAACTACATCGTTCACGAAGCTCACACGTTTCTCATCTTAAATGACAAGCATTGGATGCTGGAGGACCTGTGCTTTGTATCAATTTCAGAGGCAGAGTTGGACTCGATATGGCCCGAATGTGTAAGAAACACCGTTCTTTTGTTCTAGGCACACTCATGTTTCTTGCTGTCCTAGAGACTCTAGAAAGCAAGAGCGTGATTCTTGCTCTAAAGCAGAGTATTATCTATACATGAGAACTCTGCTGTGTGTTTCACTTCAGAAATGGAGTTAAACCCCAGGCTCTTAGTCTTCCTACAAGCAACACTTCGTTTCAGGTAAGGGCAGTTACTTTACAGCTCAAAGGAACTTCATCGTTCACGAAGCTCATACGTTTCTTATTTTAACTGACAAGCATCGGATGTTATAGGACCAGTGCTTTGTATGAGTTTCAGAAGCAGAGTTGGAATAGATATGGTCCGTAAGTGTAGGAAACACCGTTCATTTGTTCTTAGCACACTCACGTTTGCTGCTGTATTAGAGAATCTAGAAAGCAAGAGCGTGCTTCTTGCTCTAAAGCTGAGTGTGCTCCATGGAAGAGAACTCTTCTGTGTATTTCCCTTCAGAAATGGAGTTAAATCCCAGGCTCTGAGTCTTCCTACAATCAAGACTTCGAATCAAGTAAGGGCAGTTACTTTAGAGCTCAAACAAACTACATCGTTCACGAAGCTCACACGTTTCTCATCTTAAATGACAAGCATTGGATGCTGGAGGTTCTGTGCTTTGTATCAATTTCAGAGGCAGTGTTGGACTGAATATGGTCCCAATGTGTAAGAAACACTGTTCTTTTGTTCTCAGCACACTCAATTTTCCTGCTGCCTTAGAGACTCTAGAAAGCAAGAGTGTGCTTCTTGCTCTAAAGCAGAGTGTGATCTATATATGAGAACTCTGCTGTGTGTTTCACTTCAGAAATGGAGTTAAACCCCAGGCTCTGAGTCTTCCTAAAAGTAACACTTCGGTTCAGGGAAGGGCAGTCACTTTTCAGCTCAAAAGAACTACATCGTTCATTAGCTCACACGTTTCTCATCTTAAATGACAAGCATTGGATGCTGGAGGACCTGTGCTTTGTATCAATTTCAGAAGCAGAGTTGGACTCGATATGGTCCGAATGTGTAAGAAACACCGTTCTTTTGTTCTCAGCCCACTCATGTTTTCTGCTGTCCTAGAGACTCTAGAAAGCAAGAGCGTGCTTCTTGCTCTAAAGCAGAGTGTGATCTATATATGAGAACTCTGCTGTGTGTTTCACTTCAGAAATGGAGTTAAACCCCAGGCTCTGTGTCCTCCTACAAGCAACACTTCGTTTCAGGTAAGGGCAGATACATTACAGCTCAAATGAACTACATCGCTCACGAAGCTCACACGTTTCTCATCTTAACTGACAAGCACCGGATGTTATAGGACCAGTGCTTTGTATCAGTTTCAGAAGCAGAGTTGGAATAATTATGGTCCGTATGTTTAGGAAACACTGTTCTTTTGTTCTCAGCACACTCACGTTTCCTGCTGTATTAGCGAATCTAGAAAGCAAGAGTGTGCTTCTTGCTCTGAAGCAGAGTGTGATCCATGGATGAGAACTATGCTGTGTGTTTCCTTTCAGAAATGGAGTTAAATCCCTGGCTCTGTGTCTTCCAACATGCGAGACTTCGTTTCAGGTAAGGGCAGTTACTTTACAGCTAAAACGAACTACATCGTTCACGAAGCTCACACGTTTCTCATCTTAACTGACAAGCATCGGATGTTATAGGACCAGTGCTTTGTATCAGTTTCAGAAGCAGAGTTGGAATAGATATGGTCCATATGTGTAGGAAACACCATTCTTTTGTTCTCAGCACACTCAATTTTCCTGCTGTCTTAGAGACTCTAGAAAGCAAGAGCGTGCTCCTTGCTCTGAAGCAGAGTGTGATCAATGGATGAGAACCCGGCTGGGTGTTTCACTTCAGAAATGGAGTTAAATCCCAGGCTCTGAGTCTTCCTACAAACAAGAATTCATTTCAGGTAAGGGCAGTAACTTTACAGCTCAAACGAAATACATCGTTCACGAATCTCACAAGTTTCTCATCTTAACTGACAAGCATTGGATTTTAGTGGACCTGTGGTTTGTTTCAGTTTCACAAAAAGAGTTGGACTAGATATGGTCTGTATGTGTCAGAAACACAGTACTTTTGTTATGAGCACAACCACGTTTCCTGCTGTATTAGAGAATCTAGAAAGCAAGAGTGTGCTTCTTGCTCTGAATCAGAGTGTGATCCATGGATGAGAACTATGCTGTGTGTTTCCCTTCAGAAATGGAGTTAAATCCCATGCACTGTGTCTTCCAACATGCAAGACTTCGTTTCAGGGAAGGGCAGTCACTTTTCAGCTCAAACGAACTACATCGTTCACGAAGCTCACACGTTTCTCATCTTAACTGACAAGCATCGTATGTTATAGGACAAGTGCTTTCTATCACTTTCAGAAGCAGAGTTGGAATAGATATGGTCCGTATGTGTAGGAAACACCGTTCTTTTGTTCTCAGCACACTCACGTTTCCTGCTGTCTTACAAATTCTAGAAAGCTGGAGCGTGCTTCTTGTTCTAAAGCAGAGTGTGATCAATGGATGAGAACAATGCTGTGTGTTTCACTTCAGAAATGGAGTTAAATCCCACGCTCTGAGTCTTCCTACAAACAAGACTTCGTTTCAGGTAAGGGCAGTTACTTTACAGCTCAAACGAACTACATCGTTCACGAAGCTCATACGTTTCTCATCTTAAATGACAAGCATTGGATGTTAGAGGACCTGTGCTTTGTATCAATTTCAGAGGCAGAGTTGGACTCGATATGGTCAGAATGTGTAAGATACACCGTTCTTTTGTTCTCAGCACACTCAATTTTCCTGCTGTCTTAGAGAATCTAGAAAGCAAGTGCGTGCTTCTTGCTCTAAAGCAGAGTGTGATCTATATATGAGAACTCTGCTGTGTGTTTCACTTCAGAAATGGAGTTAAACCCCAGGCTCTGAGTCTTCCTACAAGCAACACTTCGTTTCAATTAAGGACAGTTAGTTTACAGCTCAAACGACCTACATCGTTCATATAGCTCACACGTTTCTCATCTTAAATGACAAGCATTGGATGCTGGAGGACCTGTGCTTTGTATCAATTTCAGAGGCAGAGTTGGACTCGATATGGTCCGAATGTGTAAGAAACACCGTTCTTTTGTTCTCAGCACACTCACGTTTCCTGCTGTATTAGAGAATCTAGAAAGCAAGAGCGTGCTTCTTGCTCTGAATCAGAGTGTGATCCATAGATGAGAACTATGCTGTGTGTTTCCCTTCAGAAATGGAGTTAAATCCCAGGCTCTGTGTCTTCCAACATGCAAGACTTTGTTTCAGGGAAGGGCAGTCACTTTTCAGCTCAAACGAACTACATCCTTCACCAAGCTCACAAGTTTCTCATCTTAAATGACAAGCATTGGATGCTGGAGGACCTGTGCTTTGTATCAATTTCAGAGACAGAGTTGGACTCGATATGGTCCGAATGTGTAAGAAACAACGTTCTTTTGTTCTCAGCACACTCATGTTTTCTGCTGTCTTAGAGACTCTAGAAAGCAAGAGCGTGCGTCTTGCTCTAAAGCAGAGTGTCATCTATATATGAGAACTATGCTGTGTGTTTCCCTTCATAAATGGAGTTAAATCCCAGGCTCTTTGTCTTTCAACATGCAAGCCTTCTTTTCTGGGAGGGGAAGTCACTTTTCAGCTCAAACGAACTACATCATTCACGAAGCTCACACGTTTCTCATCTTAACTGACTAGCATTGGAAGTTAGAGGACCAGTGATTTGTATCAGTTTCAGAAGCAGAGTTGGACTAGATATGGTCCGTATGTGTAGGAAACACCATGCATTTGTTCTTAGCACACTCACTTTTCCTGCTGTATTAGAGAATCTAGAAAGCAAGAGCGTGCTTCTTGCTCTAAAGCTGAGTGTGATCCATTGAATAGAAATATGCGGTGTGTTTCACTTCAGAAATGGAGTTAAACCCCAGGCTCTGAGTCTTCCTACAAGCAACACTTCGTTTCAGGTAAGTGCAGTAACTTTACAGCTCAAACGAACTACATCATTCACGAAACTCACACGTTTCTAATCGTAACTGACAAGCATCGGATGTCATAGGACCAGTGCTTTGTATCAGTTTCAGAAGGAGAGTTGGAATAGATATGGTCCGTATGTGTAAGCAACACCGTACTTTTGTTCTCAGCACACTCCTGTTTCCTGCTGTCTTAGAGATTGTAGAAAGCTAGAGCGTGCTTCTTGCTCTAAAGCAGAGTGTGATCAATGGATGAGAACTCTGCTGTGTGTTTCACTTCAGAAATGGAGTTAAATCCCAGGCTCTGAGTCTTCCTACAAAGAAGAATTCGTTTCAGGTAAGGGCAGTTACTTTACAGCTCAAACGAACTACATGGTTCACGAAGCTCACACGTTTCTCATCATATATGACAAGCATTGGATGCTGGAGGACCTGTGCTTTGTATCAATTTCAGAGGCAGAGTTGGACTCGATATGGTCCGAATGTGTAAGAATCAACGTTCTTTTATTCTCAGCACACTCAAGTTTCCTGCTGAATTAGAGAATCTAGAAAGCTAGAGCGTGCTTCTTGCTCTAAAGCAGAGTGTGATCTATATATGAGAACTCTGCTGTGTGTTTCACTTCGGAAATGGAGTTAAACCCCAGGCTCTTAGTCTTCCTACAAGCAACACTTCGTTTCAGGTAAGGGCAGTTACTTTACAGCTCAAACGAACTACATGGTTCACGAACCTCACACGTTTCTCATCTTAAATGACAAGCATTGGATGGTGGAGGACCTGTGCTTTGTATCAATTTCAGAGGCAGAGTTGGACTCGAAATGGTCCGAATGTGTAAGAAACACCATTCTTTTGTTCTCAGCACACTCAAGTTTCCTGCTGAATTAGAGAATCTAGAAAGCAAGAGCGTGCTTCTTGCTCTGAAGCAGAGTGTGATCCCTGGATGAGAACTATGCTGTGTGTTTCCTTTCAGAAATGGAGTTAAATCCCTGGCTCTGTGTCTCCCAACATGCGAGACTTCGTTTCAGGTAAGGGCAGTTACTTTACAGCTCAAACGAACTACATCGTTCACGAAGCTCACACGTTTCTCATCTTAACTGACAAGCATCGGATGTTATAGGACCAGTGCTTTGTATCAGTTTCAGAAGCAGAGTTGGAATAGATATGGTCCATATGTGTAGGAAACACCATTCTTTTGTTCTCAGCACACTCAATTTTCCTGCTGTCTTAGAGACTCTAGAAAGCAAGAGCGTGCTTCTTGCTCTGAAGCAGAGTGTGATCAATGGATGAGAACCCGGCTGGGTGTTTCACTTCAGAAATGGAGTTAAATCCCAGGCTCTGAGTCTTCCTACAAACAAGAATTCATTTCAGGTATGTGCAGTAACTTTACAGCTCAAACGAAATACATCGTTCACGAATCTCACAAGTTTCTCATCTTAACTGACAAGCATTGGATTTTAGTGGACCTGTGGTTTGTTTCAGTTTCACAAAAAGAGTTGGACTAGATATGGTCTGTATGTGTCGGAAACACAGTACTTTTGTTATGAGCACAACCACGTTTCCTGCTGTATTAGAGAATCTAGAAAGCAAGAGTGTGCTTCTTGCTCTGAATCAGAGTGTGATCCATGGATGAGAACTATGCTGTGTGTTTCCCTTCAGAAATGGAGTTAAATCCCATGCACTGTGTCTTCCAACATGCAAGACTTCGTTTCAGGGAAGGGCAGTCACTTTTCAGCTCAAACGAACTACATCGTTCACGAAGCTCACACGTTTCTCATCTTAACTGACAAGCATTGGATTTTAGAGGACCAGTGCTTTGTATCAGTTTCAGAAGCAGAGTTGGACTAGATATGGTCAGTATGTGTAGGAAACACCTTCCTTTTGTTCTCATCACACTCAGGTTTCCTGCTGTCTTAGTGACTCTGGAAAGCAAGAGCGTGCTTCTTGCTCTAAAGCAGAGTGTAATCTATATA
This sequence comes from Onychomys leucogaster, assembly GCA_949786385.1. Lineage (NCBI taxonomy): Eukaryota > Metazoa > Chordata > Mammalia > Rodentia > Cricetidae > Onychomys > Onychomys leucogaster. Next base: position 283,287 of record CATKUP010000157.1, on the reverse strand, counting down.
TGAGAACTCTGTTATGTGTTTCCCTTCAGAAATGGAGTTAAATTCCAGGCTCTGTGTCTTCCTACAATCAAGAATTCCTTTCAGGTAAGGGCAGTTACTTTACAGCTCAAACGAACTACATCGTTCACGAAGCTCACACGTTTCTCATCTTAACTGACAAGCATCGTATGTTATAGGACCAGTGCTTTCTATCACTTTCAGAAGCAGAGTTGGAATAGATATGGTCCGTATGTTTAGGAAACACCGTTCTTTTGTTCTCAGCACACTCACGTTTCCTGCTGTCTTACAAATTCTAGAAAGCTGGAGCGTGCTTCTTGCTCTAAAGCAGAGTGTGATCAATGGATGAGAACAATGCTGTGTGTTTCACTTCAGAAATGGAGTTAAATCCCACGCTCTGAGTCTTCCTACAAACAAGACTTCGTTTCAGGTAAGGGCAGTTACTTTACAGCTCAAACGAACTACATCGTTCACGAAGCTCATACGTTTCTCATCTTAAATGACAAGCATTGGATGTTAGAGGACCTGTGCTTTGTATCAATTTCAGAGGCAGAGTTGGACTCGATATGGTCAGAATGTGTAAGATACACCGTTCTTTTGTTCTCAGCACACTCAAATTTCCTGCTGTCTTAGAGAATCTAGAAAGCAAGTGCGTGCTTCTTGCTCTAAAGCAGAGTGTGATCTATATATGAGAACTCTGCTGTGTGTTTCACTTCAGAAATGGAGTTAAACCCAGGCTCTGAGTCTTCCTACAAGCAACACTTCGTTTCAATTAAGGACAGTTAGTTTACAGCTCAAACGACCTACATCGTTCACATAGCTCATACGTTTCTCATCTTAAATGACAAGCATTGGATGCTGGAGGACCTGTGCTTTGTATCAATTTCAGAGGCAGAGTTGGACTCGATATGGTCCGAATGTGTAAGAAACACCGTTCTTTTGTTCTCAGCACACTCATGTTTCCTGCTGTATTAGAGAATCTAGAAAGCAAGAGCGTGCTTCTTGCTCTGAATCAGAGTGTAATCCATGGATGAGAACTATGCTGTGTGTTTCCCTTCAGAAATGGAGTTAAATCCCAGGCTCTGTGTCTTCCAACATGCAAGACTTCGTTTCAGGGAAGGGCAGTCACTTTTCAGCTCAAACGAACTACATCCTTCACGAAGCTCGCAAGTTTCTCATCTTAAATGACAAGCATTGGATGCTGGAGGACCTGTGCTTTGTATCAATTTCAGAGACAGAGTTGGACTCGATATGGTCCGAATGTGTAAGAAACAACGTTCTTTTGTTCTCAGCACACTCATTTTTTCTGCTGTCTTAGAGACTCTAGAAAGCAAGAGCGTGCGTCTTGCTCTAAAGCAGAGTGTCATCTATATATGAGAACTATGCTGTGTGTTTCCCTTCATAAATGGAGTTAAATCCCAGGCTCTTTGTCTTTCAACATGCAAGCCTTCTTTTCTGGGAGGGGAAGTCACTTTTCAGCTCAAACGAACTACATCATTCACGAAGCTCACACGTTTCTCATCTTAACTGACTAGCATTGGAAGTTAGAGGACCAGTGATTTGTATCAGTTTCAGAAGCATAGTTGGACTAGATATGGTCCGTATGTGTAGGAAACACCATGCATTTGTTCTTAGCACACTCACTTTTCCTGCTGTATTAGAGAATCTAGAAAGCAAGAGCGTGCTTCTTGCTCTAAAGCTGAGTGTGATCCATTGAATAGAAATATGCGGTGTGTTTCACTTCAGAAATGGAGTTAAACCCCAGGCTCTGAGTCTTCCTACAAGCAACACTTCGTTTCAGGTAAGTGCAGTAACTTTACAGCTCAAACGAACTACATCATTCACGAAACTCACACGTTTCTAATCGTAACTGACAAGCATCGGATGTCATAGGACCAGTGCTTTGTATCAGTTTCAGAAGGAGAGTTGGAATAGATATGGTCCGTATGTGTAAGCAACACCGTTCTTTTGTTCTCAGCACACTCCTGTTTCCTGCTGTCTTAGAGATTGTAGAAAGCTAGAGCGTGCTTCTTGCTCTAAAGCAGAGTGTGATCAATGGATGAGAACTCTGCTGTGTGTTTCACTTCAGAAATGGAGTTAAACCCCAGGCTCTTAGTCTTCCTACAAGCAACACTTCGTTTCAGGTAAGGGCAGTTACTTTACAGCTCAAACGAACTACATCGTTCACGAACCTCACACGTTTCTCATCTTAAATGACAAGCATTGGATGGTGGAGGACCTGTGCTTTGTATCAATTTCAGAGGCAGAGTTGGACTCGAAATGGTCCGAATGTGTAAGAAACACCATTCTTTTGTTCTCAGCACACTCAAGTTTCCTGCTGAATTAGAGAATCTAGAAAGCAAGAGCGTGCTTCTTGCTCTGAAGCAGAGTGTGATCCCTGGATGAGAACTATGCTGTGTGTTTCCCTTCAGAAATGGAGTTAAATCCCAGGCTCTGAGTCTTCCTACAAACAAGACTTCGTTTCAGGTAAGGGCAGTTACTTTACAGCTCAAACGAACTACATCGTTCACGAAGCTCACACGTTTCTCATCTTAAATGACAAGCATTGGATGCTGGAGGACCTGTGCTTTGTATCAATTTCAGAGGCAGAGTTGGACTCGATATGGTCCGAATGTGTAAGAAACTCAGTTCTTTTGTTCTCAGCACACTCATGTTTCCTGCTGTCTTAGAGACTCTAGAAACCAAGAGCGTGCTTCTTCCTCTAAAGCAGAGTGTGATCTATATATGAGAACTCTGCTGTGTGTTTCACTTCAGAAATGGAGTTAAACCCCAGGCTCTGAGTCTTCGTACAAGCAACACTTAGTTTCAGGTAAGGACAGTTACTTTACAGCTCAAACGACCTACATCGTTCACATAGCTCACACGTTTCTCATCTTAAATGACAAGCATTGGATGCTGGAGAACCTGTGCTTTGTATCAATTTCAGAGGCAGAGTTGGACTCGATATGGTCCGAATGTTTAAGAAACACCGTTCTTTTGGTCTCAGCACACTCATGTTTTCTGCTGTCTTAGAGACTCTAGAAAGCAAGAGCGTGCGTCTTGCTCTAAAGCAGAGTGTGATCTATATATGAGAACTATGTTGTGTGTGTCCCTTCAGAAATGGAGTGAAATCCCAGGCTCTTTGTCTTCCAACATGCAAGCCTTCTTTTCAGGGAGGGGCAGTCACTTTTCAGCTCAAACGAACTACATCGTTCACGAAGCTCACACGTTTCTCATCTTAACTGACAAGCATTGGATGTTAGAGGAACAGTGCTTTGTATCAGTTTCAGAAGCAGAGTTGGACTAGATATGGTCCGTATGTGTAGGAAACACCTTTCTTTTGTTCTCATCACACTCAGGTTTCCTGCTGTCTTAGTGACTCTGGAAAGCAAGAGCGTGCTTCTTGCTCTAAAGCAGAGTGTAATCTATATATGAGAACTCTGTTATTTGTTTCCCTTCCGAAATGGAGTTAAATTCCAGGCTCTGTGTCTTCCTACAAGCAAGAATTCCTTTCAAGTAAGGGCAGTCACTTTTCAGCTCAAACGAACTACATCGTTCACGAAGCTCACACGTTTCTCATCAAAACTGACTAGCATTGGAAGTTATAGGACCAGTGCTTTGTATCAGTTTCAGAAGCAGAGTTGGACTAGATATGGTCCGTATGTGTAGGAAACACCGTGCATTTGTTCTTAGCACACTCACGTTTCCTGCTGTATTAGAGAATCTAGAAAGCAAGAGCGTAATTCTTGCGCTAAAGCAGAGTGTGATCCATGGAAGAGAACTATGCGGTGTGTTTCACTTCAGAAATGGAGTTAAATCCCAGGCTCTGTGTCTTCCTACAATAAAGACTTCGTTTCAGGTAAGGGCAGTCACTCTTCAGCTCAAATGAACTACATTGTTCATGAAGCTCACACGTTACACATCTTAAATGACAAGCATTGGATGCTGGAGGACCTGTGCTTTGTATCAATTTCAGAGGCAGAGTTGGACTCGATATGGCCCGAATGTGTAAGAAACACCGTTCTTTTGTTCTCAGCTACTCATGTTTCCTGCTGTCCTAGAGACTATAGAAAGCAAGAGCGTGATTCTTGCTCTAAAGCAGAGTATGATCTATATATGACAACTCTGCTGTGTGTCTCATTCAGAAATGGAGTTAAACCCCAGGCTCTGAGTCTTCCTACAAGCAACACTTCGTTTCAGGTAAGTGCAGTAACTTTCCAGCTCAAACGAACTACATCATTCACGAAACTCACACGTTTCTAATCGTAACTGACAAGCATTGGATGTCATAGGACCAGTGCTTTGTATCAGTTTCAGAAGGAGAGTTGGAATAGATATGGTCCGCATGTGTAAGCAACACCGTTCTTTTGTTCTCAGCACACTCCTGTTTCCTGCTGTCTTAGAGATTGTAGAAAGCTAGAGCGTGCTTCTTGCTCTAAAGCAGAGTTTGATCAATGGATGAGAACTCTGCTGTGTGTTTCACTTCAGAAATGGAGTTAAATCCCAGGCTCTGAGTCTTCCTACAAAGAAGAATTCGTTTCAGGTAAGGGCAGTTACTTTACAGCTCAAACGAACTACATGGTTCACGAAGCTCACACGTTTCTCATCTTATATGACAAGCATTGGATGTTAGAGGACCTGAGCTTTGTATCAATTTCAGAGGAAGAGTTGGACTCGATATGGACCGAATGTGTTGGAAACACCGTTCTTTTGCTCTCAGCACACTCATGATTCCTGCTGTCTTAGAGATTCTAGAAAGCGAGAGCGTCCTTCTTGCTTTAAAGCAGAGTGTGATGTATATTTGAGAACCATACTGTGTGTTTCACTTCAGAAATGGAGTTAAACCCCAGGCTCTGAGTCTTCCTACAAGCAACACTTCGTTTTAGGTAAGGGCAGTTACTTTACAGCTCAAACGAACTACATCGTTCACGAAGCTCATACGTTTCTCATCTTAAATGACAAGCATTGGATGTTAGAGGACCTGTGCTTTGTATCAATTTCAGAGGCAGAGTTGGACTCGATATGGTCAGAATGTGTAAGATACACCGTTCTTTTGTTCTCAGCACACTCAATTTTCCTGCTGTCTTAGAGAATCTAGAAAGCAAGTGCGTGCTTCTTGCTCTAAAGCAGAGTGTGATCTATATATGAGAACTCTGCTGTGTGTTTCACTTCAGAAATGGAGTTCAACCCCAGGCTCTGAGTCTTCCTACAAGCAACACTTCGTTTCAATTAAGGACAGTTAGTTTACAGCTCAAACGACCTACATCGTTCACATAGCTCACACGTTTCTCATCTTAAATGACAAGCATTGGATGCTGGAGGACCTGTGCTTTGTATCAATTTCAGAGGCAGAGTTGGACTCGATATGGTCCGAATGTGTAAGAAACCCCGTTCTTTTGTTCTCAGCACACTCACGTTTCCTGCTGTATTAGAGAATCTAGAAAGCAAGAGCGTGCTTCTTGCTCTGAATCAGAGTGTGATCCATGGATGAGAACTATGCTGTGTGTTTCCCTTCAGAAATGGAGTTAAATCCCAGGCTCTGTGTCTTCCAACATGCAAGACTTCGTTTCAGGGAAGGGCAGTCACTTTTCAGCTCAAACGAACTACATCCTTCACCAAGCTCACAAGTTTCTCATCTTAAATGACAAGCATTGGATGCTGGAGGACCTGTGCTTTGTATCAATTTCAGAGACAGAGTTGGACTCGATATGGTCCGAATGTGTAAGAAACAACGTTCTTTTGTTCTCAGCACACTCATGTTTTCTGCTGTCTTAGAGACTCTAGAAAGCAAGAGCGTGCGTCTTGCTCTAAAGCAGAGTGTCATCTATATATGAGAACTATGCTGTGTGTTTCCCTTCATAAATGGAGTTAAATCCCAGGCTCTTTGTCTTTCAACATGCAAGCCTTCTTTTCTGGGAGGGGAAGTCACTTTTCAGCTCAAACGAACTACATCATTCACGAAGCTCACACGTTTCTCATCTTAACTGACTAGCATTGGAAGTTAGAGGACCAGTGATTTGTATCAGTTTCAGAAGCAGAGTTGGACTAGATATGGTCCGTATGTGTAGGAAACACCATGCATTTGTTCTTAGCACACTCACTTTTCCTGCTGTATTAGAGAATCTAGAAAGCAAGAGCGTGCTTCTTGCTCTAAAGCTGAGTGTGATCCATTGAATAGAAATATGCGGTGTGTTTCACTTCAGAAATGGAGTTAAACCCCAGGCTCTGAGTCTTCCTACAAGCAACACTTCGTTTCAGGTAAGTGCAGTAACTTTACAGCTCAAACGAACTACATCATTCACGAAACTCACACGTTTCTAATCGTAACTGACAAGCATCGGATGTCATAGGACCAGTGCTTTGTATCAGTTTCAGAAGGAGAGTTGGAATAGATATGGTCCGTATGTGTAAGCAACACCGTTCTTTTGTTCTCAGCACACTCCTGTTTCCTGCTGTCTTAGAGATTGTAGAAAGCTAGAGCGTGCTTCTTGCTCTAAAGCAGAGTGTGATCAATGGATGAGAACTCTGCTGTGTGTTTCACTTCAGAAATGGAGTTAAATCCCAGGCTCTTTCTTTTCCAACATGCAAGCCTTCGTTTCAGGGAGGGGCAGTCACTTTTCAGCTCAAACGAACTACATCGTTCACGAAGCTCACACGTTTCTCATCTTATATGACAAGCATTGGATGCTGGAGGACCTGTGCTTTGTATCAATTTCAGAGGCAGAGTTGGACTCGATATGGTCCGAATGTGTAAGAATCAACGTTCTTTTGTTCTCAGCACACTCAAGTTTCCTGCTGAATTAGAGAATCTAGAAAGCAAGAGCGTGCTTCTTGCTCTAAAGCAGAGTGTGATCTATATATGAGAACTCTGCTGTGTGTTTCACTTCAGAAATGGAGTTAAACCCCAGGCTCTTAGTCTTCCTACAAGCAACACTTCGTTTCAGGTAAGGGCAGTTACTTTACAGCTCAAACGAACTACATCATTCACGAACCTCACACGTTTCTCATCTTAAATGACAAGCATTGGATGGTGGAGGACCTGTGCTTTGTATCAATTTCAGAGGCAGAGTTGGACTCGAAATGGTCCGAATGTGTAAGAAACACCATTCTTTTGTTCTCAGCACACTCAAGTTTCCTGCTGAATTAGAGAATCTAGAAAGCAAGAGCGTGCTTCTTGCTCTGAAGCAGAGTGTGATCCCTGGATGAGAACTATGCTGTGTGTTTCCCTTCAGAAATGGAGTTAAATCCCAGGCTCTGAGTCTTCCTACAAACAAGACTTCGTTTCAGGGAAGGGCAGTTACTTTACAGCTCAAACGAACTACATCGTTCACATAGCTCACACGTTTCTCATCTTAAATGACAAGCATTGGATGCTGGAGGACCTGTGCTTTGTATCAATTTCAGAGGCAGAGTTGGACTCGATATGGTCCGAATGTGTAAGAAACACCGTTCTTTTGGTCTCAGCACACTCATGTTTTCTGCTGTCTTAGAGACTCTAGAAAGCAAGAGCGTGCGTCTTGCTCTAAAGCAGAGTGTGATCTATATATGAGAACTATGTTGTGTGTTTCCCTTCAGAAATGGAGTGAAATCCCAGGCTCTTTGTCTTCCAACATGCAAGCCTTCTTTTCAGGGAGGGGCAGTCACTTTTCAGCTCAAACGAACTACATCGTTCACAAAGCTCACACGTTTCTCATCTTAACTGACAAGCATTGGATGTTAGAGGAACAGTGCTTTGTATCAGTTTCAGAAGCAGAGTTGGACTAGATATGGTCCGTATGTGTAGGAAACACCGTGCATTTGTTCTTAGCACACTCACGTGTCCTGCTGTATTAGAGAATCTAGAAAGCAAGAGCGTAATTCTTGCGCTAAAGCAGAGTGTGATCCATGGAAGAGAACTATGCGGTGTGTTTCACTTCAGAAATGGAGTTAAATCCCAGGCTCTGTGTCTTCCTACAATAAAGACTTCGTTTCAGGTAAGGGCAGTCACTCTTCAGCTCAAATGAACTACATTGTTCATGAAGCTCACACGTTACACATCTTAAATGACAAGCATTGGATGCTGGAGGACCTGTGCTTTGTATCAATTTCAGAGGCAGAGTTGGACTCGATATGGCCCGAATGTGTAAGAAACACCGTTCTTTTGTTCTCAGCAACTCATGTTTCCTGCTGTCCTAGAGACTATAGAAAGCAAGAGCGTGATTCTTGCTCTAAAGCAGAGTATGATCTATATATGACAACTCTGCTGTGTGTTTCATTCAGAAATGGAGTTAAACCCCAGGCTCTGAGTCTTCCTACAAGCAACACTTCGTTTTAGGTAAGTGCAGTAACTTTACAGCTCAAACGAACTACATCATTCACGAAACTCACACGTTTCTAATCGTAACTGACAAGCATTGGATGTCATAGGACCAGTGCTTTGTATCAGTTTCAGAAGGAGAGTTGGAATAGATATGGTCCGCATGTGTAAGCAACACCGTTCTTTTGTTCTCAGCACACTCCTGTTTCCTGCTGTCTTAGAGATTGTAGAAAGCTAGAGCGTGCTTCTTGCTCTAAAGCAGAGTTTGATCAATGGATGAGAACTCTGCTTTGTGTTTCACTTCAGAAATGGAGTTAAATCCCAGGCTCTGATTCTTCCTACAAAGAAGAATTCGTTTCAGGTAAGGGCAGTTACTTTACAGCTCAAACGAACTACATGGTTCACGAAGCTCACACGTTTCTCATCTTATATGACAAGCATTGGATGTTAGAGGACCTGAGCTTTGTATCAATTTCAGAGGCAGAGTTGGACTCGATATGGTCCGATTGTGTAAGAAACACCGTTCTTTTGTTCTCAGCACACTCATGTTTTCTGCTGTCCTAGAGACGCTAGAAAGCAAGAGCGTGCTTCTTGCTCTAAAGCAGAGTGTGATCTATATATGAGAACTATGCTGTGTGTTTCCCTTAAGAAATGGAGTTAAATCCCAGGCTCTTTGTTTTCCAACATGCAAGCGTTCGTTTCAGGGAGGGGCAGTCACTTTTCTGCTCAAACGAACTACATCGTTCACGAAGCTCACACGTTTCTGATCTTAACTGATAAGCATTGTATGTTAGAGGACCAGTGCTTTGTATCAGTTTCAGAAGCAGAGTTGGACTAGATATGGTCCGTATGTGTAGGAAACATCTTTCTTTTGTTCACATCACACTCAGGTTTCCTGCAGTCTCGTTTCTGATCTTAACTGATAAGCATTGTATGTTAGAGGACCAGTGCTTTGTATCAGTTTCAGAAGCAGAGTTGGACTAGATATGGTCCGTATGTGTAGGAAACATCTTTCTTTTGTTCTCATCACACTCAGGTTTCCTGCAGTCTTAGTGACTCTGGAAAGCAAGAGCGTGCTTCATGCTCTAAAGCAGAGTGTAAGCTATATATGATAACTCTGTTATGTGTTTCCCTTCAGAAATGGAGTTTAATTCGAGGCTGTGTGTCTTCCTACAAGCAAGAATTCCTTTCAAGTAAGGGCAGTCACTTTTCAGCTCAAACCAACTACATCGATCACGAAGCTCACACGTTTCTCATCTTAAATGACAAGCATTGGATGTTAGAGGACCAGTGCTTTGTCTCAGTTTCAGAAGCAGAGATGAACTAGATATGGTCCGTATGTGTAGGAAACACCATTCTTTTGTTCTCAGCACACTCAGGTTTCCTGCTGTCTTAGAGACTCTAGAAAGCTAAGGCGTGCTTCTTGCTCTAAAGCAGAGTGTGATCAATGGATGAGAAAATGCTGTGTGTTTCCCTTTAGAAATGGAGTTAAATCCCAGGCTCTGTGTCTTCCTACAATAAAGACTTCGTTTCAGGTAAGGGCAGTTACTTTTCAGCTCAAACGAATTACTTCATTCACGAAGATCACATGTTTCTCATCTTAAATGACAAGCATTGGATGCTGGAGGACCTGTGCTTTGTATCAATTTCAGAGGCAGAGTTGGACTCGATATGGTCTGAATGTGTAGGATACACCATTCTTTTGCTCTCAGCACACTCATGTTTCCTGCTGTCTTAGAGATTCTAGAAAGCAAGAGCGTCCTTCTTGCTTTAACGCAGAGTGTGATGTTTATATGAGAACCCTGCTGTGTGTTTCACTTCAGAAATGGAGTAAAACCCCAGGCTCGGAGTCTTCCTACAAGTAACACTTCGTTTCAGGTAAGGGCAGTTACTTTACAGCTCAAAAGAACTACATCGTTCATTAGCTCACACGTTTCTCATCTTAAATGACAAGCATTGGATGCTGGAGGACCTGTGCTTTGTATCAATTTCAGAGGCAGAGTTGGACTCGATATGGCCCGAATGTGTAAGAAACACCGTTCTTTTGTTCTCAGCACACTCATGTTTTCTGCTGTCCTAGAGACTCTAGAAAGCAAGAGCGTCCTTCTTGCTCTAAAGCAGAGTGTGATCTATATATGAGAACTCTGCTGTGTGTTTCACTTCAGAAATGGAGTTAAACCCCAGGCTCTGAGTCCTCCTACAAGCAACACTTCGTTTCAGGTAAGGGCAGATACTTTACAGCTCAAATGAACTACATCGTTCACGAAGCTCACACGCTTCTCAACTTAACTGACAAGCTTCGGATGTTATAGGACCAGTGCATTGTATCAGTTTCAGAAGCAGAGTTGGAATAGATATGATCCGTATGTTTAGGAAACACCGTTCTTTTGTTCTCAGCACACTCAAGTTTCCTGCTGTCTTTGAGACTCAAGAAAGCTAGAGCGTGCTTCTTGCTCTAAAGCAGAGTGTGATCAATGGATGAGAACTCGGCTGTGTGTTTCACTTCAGAAATGGAGTTAAATCCCAGGCTCTGAGTCTTCCTACAAAGAAGAATTCGTTTCAGGTAAGGGCAGTTACTTTACAACTCAAAGGAAATACATCGTTCATGAAGGTAAACAAGTTTATCATCTTAACTGACAAGCATTGGATGTTAGTGGACCTGTGGTTTGTTTCAGTTTCACAAGCAGAGTTGGACTAGATATGGTCTGTATGTTTCGGAAACACAGTTCTTTTGTTCTGAGCACAACCACGTTTCCTGCTGTATTAGAGAATCTAGAAAGTAAGAGCGTGCTTCTTGCTCTGAAGCAGACTGAGATCAATGGATGAGAACTATGCTGTGTGTTTCCCTTCAGAAATGGAGTTAAATCCCTGGATCTGTGTCTTCCTACAAGCAAGAATTCCTTTAAAGTAGTGGCAGTCACTTTTCAGCTCAAACGAACTACATCCTTCACGAAGCTCACACGTTTCTCATCTTAAATGACAAGCATTGGATGCTGGAGGACCTGTTTTTTGTATCAATTTCTGGGGCAGAGTTGGACTCGATATGGTCCGAATGTGTAAGAAACACCGTTCTTTTGTTCTCAGCACACTCATGTTTCCTGCTCTCTTAGAGACTCTAGAACGCAAGAGCGTGCTTCTTGCTCTAAAGCAGAGTGTGATCTATATATGAGAAATCTGCTATGTGTTTTACTTCAGAAATGGAGTTAAACACCAGGCTCTGAGTCTTCCTCCAAGCAACACTTCGTTTCAGGTAAGGGCATTTACTTTACAGCTCAAACGAACTACTTCATTCACGAAGCTCACATGTTTCTCATCTTAAATGACAAGCATTGGATGCTGGAGGACCTGTTCTTTGTATCAATTTCAGAGGCAGAGTTGGACTCGATATGGTCCGAATGTGTAAGAAACACCGTTCTTTTGTTCTCGGCACACTCATGTTTTCTGCTGTCCTAGAGACTCTAGAAAGCAAGAGCGTGCTTCTTGCTCTAAAGCAGAGAGTGATCTATATATGAGAACTCTGCTGTGTGTTTCACTTCAGAAATGGAGTTAAACCCCAGGCTCTGAGTCTTCCTACAAGCAACACTTCGTTTCAGGTAAGGGCAGTTACTTTACAGCTCAAAAGAACTACATCGTTCACGAAGCTCACACATTTCTCGTCTTAACTGACAAGCATTGGATGTTATAGGACCAGTGCTTTTTATCAGTTTCAGAAGCAGAGTTGGAATAGATATGGTCTGTATGTGTAGGAGACACTGTTCTTTTGTTCTCAGCACACTCACGATTCCTGCTGTATTAGAGAATCTAGAAAGCAAGAGCATGCTTCTTGATCTGAAGCAGAGTGTGATCTATATATGAGAACTCTGCTGTGTGTTTCACTTCAGAAATGGAGTTAAACCTCAGGCTCTGTGTCTTCCAACATGCAAGACTTCGTTTCAGGTAAGGGCAGTTACTTTACAACTCAAACGAACTACATCGTTCACGAGCTCACACGTTTCTCATCTTAAATGACAAGCATCCGATGTTAGAGGACCAGTGCTTTGTCTCAGTTTCAGAAGCAGAGATGGACTAGATATGGTCCAGATGTTTAGGACACACCGTTCTTTTGTTCTCAGCAAACTCACGTTTCCTGCTGTCTTAGAGACTCTAGAAAGCTAGAGCATGCTTATTGCTCTAAAGCAGAGTGTGATCAATGGATGAGAACTCTGCTGTGTGTTTCCTTTCAGAAATGGTGTTAAATCCAAGGCTCTGTGTCTTCCTACAATAAAGACTTCGTTTCAGGTAAGGGCAGTCACTTTTCAGCTCAAATGAACTACATCCTTCACGAAGCTCACACGTTTATCATCTTAAATGACAAGCATTGGATGTTAGTGGACCTGTGGTTTGTTTCAGTTCCACAAGCAGAGTTGGACTAGATATGGTCCGTATGTGTAGGAAACACAGTTCTTTTGTTCTGAATACAACCACATTTCCTGCTGTATTAAGGAATCTAGAAAGCAAGCGCGTGCTTCTTGCTCTGAAGCAGAGTGTGATACATGGATGAGAACTATGCTGTGTGTTTCCCTTCAGAAATGGAGTTAAATCCCAGGCTCTGTGTCTTCCAACATGCAAGCCTTCGTTTCATGGAAGGGCAGTCCTTTTCAGCTCAAACGAACTACATCGTTCACGAAGCTCACACGTTTCTCATCTTAACTGACAAGCATTGGATGTTAGAGGACCAGTGCTTTGTATCAGTTTCAGAAGCAGAGTTGGACTGGATATGGTCCGTATGTGTAGGAAACACCGTTTTTTTGTCTCAGCACACTCACGTTTCCTGCTGTATTAGAGAATCTAGAAAGCAAGAGTGTGCTTCTTGCTCTAAAGCAGAGTGTGATCTAATATGAGAACTCTGCTGTGTGTTTCACTTCAGAAATGGAGTTAAACCCCAGGCTCTGAGTCTTCCTACAAGCAACACTTCGTTTCAGGTAAGGGCAGTTACTTTACAGCTCAAACGAACTACATCCTTCATGAAGCTCACACGTTTCTCATCTTAACTGAGAAGCATCGGATGTTATAGGACCAGTGCATTGTATCAGTTTCAGAAGCAGAGTTGGAATAGATATGGTCCGTATGTGTAGGAAACACCGTTCTTTTGTTCTCAGCACACTCACGTTTCCTGCTGTCTTTGAGAATCTAGAAAGCTAGAGCGTGCTTCTTGCTCTAAAGCAGAGTGTGATCAATGGATGAGAACTCGTCTGTGTGTTTCCTTTCAGAAATGGAGTTTAATCCCAGGCTCTGAGTCTTCCTACAAGCAAGACTTCGAATCAGGTAAGGGCAGTTACTTTACAGCTCAAACAAACTACATCGTTCAGGAAGCTCACACGTTTCTCATCTTAAATGACAAGCATTGGATACTGGAGGACCTGTGCTTTGTATCAATTTCAGAGGCAGAGTTGGACTCGATATGGTCCGAATGTGTTAGACACACCGTTCTTTTGTTCTCAGCACACTCATGATTTCTGCTGTCCTAGAGACTCTAGAAAGAAAGAGCGTGCTTCTTGCTCTAAAGCAGAGTGTGATCTATATATGAGAACTCTGCTGTGTGTTTCACTTCAGAAATGGAGTTAAACCCCAGGCTCTGAGTCTTCCTACAAGCAAGACTTCAAATCAGGTAAGGGCAGTTACTTTACAGTTCCAACGAACTACATCGTTCACAAAGCTCACACGTTTCTCATCTTAAATGACAAGCATCGGAGGTTAGAGGACCAGTGCTTTGTCTCAGTTTCAGAAGCAGAGATGGACTAGATATGGTCCAGATGTGTAGGAAACACCGTTCTTTTGTTCTCAGCACACTCACGTTTCCTGCTGTCTTAGAGATTCTAGAAAGCTAGAGCGTGCTTCTTGCTCTAAAGCAGAGTGTGATCAATGGATGAGAACTCTGCTGTGTATTTCCCTTCAGAAATGGAGTTAAATCCCACGCTCTGTGTCTTCCTACAATAAAGACTTCGTTTCAGGTAAGGGCAGTCACTTTTCAGCTCAAATGAACTACAACCTTCACAAAGCTCACACGTTTCTCATCTTAACTGACAAGCATTGGATGTTAGTGGACCTGTGGTTTGTTTCAGTTCCACAAGCAGAGTTGGACTAGATATGGTCAGTATGTGTAGGAAACACAGTTCTTTTGTTCTGAATACAACCACATTTCCTGCTATATTAAGGAATCTAGAAAGCAAGCGCGTGCTTCTTGCTCTGAAGCAGAGTGTGATACATGGATGAGAACTATGCTGTGTGTTTCCCTTCAGAAATGGAGTTAAATCCCAGGCTCTGTGTCTTCCAACATGCAAGCCTTCGTTTCATGGAAGGGCAGTCCTTCTCAGCTCAAACGAACTACATCGTTCACGAAGCTCACACGTTTCTCATCTTAAATGACAAGCATTGGATGTTAGAGGACCAGTGTTTTGTATCAGTTTCAGAAGCAGAGTTGGACTGGATATGGTCCGTATGTGTAGGAAACACCGTTTTTTTTTCTCAGCACACTCACGTTTCCTGCTGTATTAGAGAATCTAGAAAGCAAGAGTGTGCTTCTTGCTCTAAAGCAGAGTGTGATCTATATATGAGAACTCTGCTGTGTGTTTCACTTCAGAAATGGAGTTAAACCCCAGGCTCTGAGTCTTCCTACAAGCAATACTTCGTTTCAGGTAAGGGCAGTTACTTTACATCTCAAAAGAACTACATCCTTCATGAAGCTCACACGTTTCTCATCTTAACTGACAAGCATCGGATGTTATAGGACCAGTGCTTTGTATCAGTTTCAGAAGCAGAGTTGGAATAGATATGGTCCGTATGTGTAGGAAACACCGTTCTTTTGTTCTCAGCACACTCACGTTTCCTGCTGTCTTTGAGAATCTAGAAAGCTAGAGCGTGCTTCTTGCTCTAAAGCAGAGTGTGATGTATATATGAGAACCCTGCTGTGTGTTTCACTTCAGAAATGGAGTTAAACCCCAGGCTCTGAGTCTTCCTACAAGCAACACTTCGTTTCAGGTAAGGGCAGTTACTTTACAGCTCAATCGAACTCCATCGTTCACAAACCTCACACGTTTCTCATCTTAACTGACAAGCATCAGATGTTATAGGACCAGTGCTTTGTATCAGTTTCAGAAGCAGAGTTGGACTAGATATGGTCCGTATGTGTAGGAAACACCGTTCTTTTCTTCTCAGCACACTCACGTTTCCGGCTGTCTTAGAGACTCTAGAAAGCTAGAGCGTTATTCTTGCTGTAAAGCAGAGTGTGATCTATGGAAGAGAACTCTGCTGTGTATTTCCCTTCAGAAATGGAGTTTAATCCCAGGATCTGAGTCTTCCTACAAGCAAGACTTCAAATCATGTAAGGGCAGTTACTTTACAGTTCCAACGAACTACATCGTTCACGAAGCTCACACGTTTCTCATCTTAAATGACAAGCATCGGAGGTTAGAGGACCAGTGCTTTGTCTCAGTTTCAGAAGCAGAGTTGGACTAGATGTGGTCCGTATGTGTAGGAAACACAGTTCTTTTGTTCTGAAGACAACCATGTTCCCTGCTGTATTAGAGAATCTAGAAAGCAAGAGCGTGCTTCTTGCTCTGAAGCAGAGTGTGATCCATGGATGAGAACTATGCTGTGTGTTTCCCTTCAGAAATGGAGTTAAATCCCAGGCTCTGTGTCTTCCAACATGCAAGCCTTCGTTTCAGGGAAGGGCAGTCACTTTTCAGCTCAAACGAACTACATCGTTCAGGAAGCTAACACGTTTCTCATCTTAAGTGACAAAAATTGGATGTTAGAGGACCAGTGCTTTGTATCAGTTTCAGAATCAGTGTTGGACTAGATATGGTCCGTATGTGTAGGAAACACCATTCTTTTGCTCTCAGCATACTCACATTTCCTGCTGTCTTAGACTCTAGAAAGCTACAGCGTGCTTCTTGCTCTAAAGCAGAGTGTGATCCATGGAAGAGAACTCTGCTGCGTGTTTCACTTCAGAAATGGAGTTAAATCCCAGGCTCTGAGTCTTGTACAAACAAGACTTCATTTCAGGTAAGGGCAGTTACTTTACAGCTCAAACAAACTACATCGTTACGAAGCTCACACGTTTCTCATCTTAACTGACAAGCTTTGGATGTTAGTGGACCTGTGGTTTGTTTCAGTTTCACAAGCAGAGTTGGACTAGATATGGTCCGTATGTGTAGGAAACACAGTTCTTTTGTTCTGAACACAACCACGTTTCCTGCTGTATTAGAGAATCTAGAAAGCAAGAGCGTGCTTCTTGCTCTGAAGCAGAGTGTGATCCATGGATTAGAACTATGCTGTGTGTTTCCATTCAGAAATGGAGTTAAATCCCAGGCTCTGTGTCTTCCAACATGAAAGCCTTCGTTTCAGGGAAGGGCAGTCACTTTTCCGCTCAAAAGAACTACATCGTTCACGAAGCTAACACCTTTCTCATCTTAACTGACAAGCATTGGATGTTGGAGGACCAGTGCTTTGTATCAGTTTCAGAAGCAGCGTGGGAATTGATAAGGTCCGTATGTGCAAGAAACACCGTTCTTTTGTTCTCAGCACACTCACATTTCCTGCTGTCTTAGAGACTCTAGAAAGCTAGAGCGTTATTCTTGCTCTAAAGCAGAGTGTGATCCATGGAAGAGAACTCTGCTGTGTATTTCCCTTCAGAAATGGAGTTAAATCCTAGGCTCTGTGTCTTCCTACAATAAAGACTTCGTTTCAGGTAAGGGCAGTCACTTTTCAGCTCAAACGAACTACATCATTCACGAAGCTCACACGTTTCTCATCTTAACTGACTAGCATTGGAAGTTATAGGACCAGTGCTTTGTATCAGTTTCAGAAGCAGAGTTGGACTAGATATGGTCCGTATGTGTAGGAAACACCGTGCATTTGTTCTTAGCACACTCACGTTTCCTGCTGTATTAGAGAATCTAGAAAGCAAGAGCGTAATTCTTGCGCTAAAGCAGAGTGTGATCCATGGAAGAGAACTATGCGGTGTGTTTCACTTCAGAAATGGAGTTAAATCCCAGGCTCTGTGTCTTCCTACAATAAAGACTTCGTTTCAGGTAAGGGCAGTCACTCTTCAGCTCAAATGAACTACATTGTTCATGAAGCTCACACGTTACACATCTTAAATGACAAGCATTGGATGCTGGAGGACCTGTGCTTTGTATCAATTTCAGAGGCAGAGTTGGACTCGATATGGCCCGAATGTGTAAGAAACACCGTTCTTTTGTTCTCAGCTACTCATGTTTCCTGCTGTCCTAGAGACTATAGAAAGCAAGAGCGTGATTCTTGCTCTAAAGCAGAGTATGATCTATATATGACAACTCTGCTGTGTGTCTCATTCAGAAATGGAGTTAAACCCCAGGCTCTGAGTCTTCCTACAAGCAACACTTCGTTTCAGGTAAGTGCAGTAACTTTCCAGCTCAAACGAACTACATCATTCACGAAACTCACACGTTTCTAATCGTAACTGACAAGCATTGGATGTCATAGGACCAGTGCTTTGTATCAGTTTCAGAAGGAGAGTTGGAATAGATATGGTCCGCATGTGTAAGCAACACCGTTCTTTTGTTCTCAGCACACTCCTGTTTCCTGCTGTCTTAGAGATTGTAGAAAGCTAGAGCGTGCTTCTTGCTCTAAAGCAGAGTTTGATCAATGGATGAGAACTCTGCTGTGTGTTTCACTTCAGAAATGGAGTTAAATCCCAGGCTCTGAGTCTTCCTACAAAGAAGAATTCGTTTCAGGTAAGGGCAGTTACTTTACAGCTCAAACGAACTACATGGTTCACGAAGCTCACACGTTTCTCATCTTATATGACAAGCATTGGATGTTAGAGGACCTGAGCTTTGTATCAATTTCAGAGGAAGAGTTGGACTCGATATGGACCGAATGTGTTGGAAACACCGTTCTTTTGCTCTCAGCACACTCATGATTCCTGCTGTCTTAGAGATTCTAGAAAGCGAGAGCGTCCTTCTTGCTTTAAAGCAGAGTGTGATGTATATTTGAGAACCATACTGTGTGTTTCACTTCAGAAATGGAGTTAAACCCCAGGCTCTGAGTCTTCCTACAAGCAACACTTCGTTTTAGGTAAGGGCAGTTACTTTACAGCTCAAACGAACTACATCGTTCACGAAGCTCATACGTTTCTCATCTTAAATGACAAGCATTGGATGTTAGAGGACCTGTGCTTTGTATCAATTTCAGAGGCAGAGTTGGACTCGATATGGTCAGAATGTGTAAGATACACCGTTCTTTTGTTCTCAGCACACTCAATTTTCCTGCTGTCTTAGAGAATCTAGAAAGCAAGTGCGTGCTTCTTGCTCTAAAGCAGAGTGTGATCTATATATGAGAACTCTGCTGTGTGTTTCACTTCAGAAATGGAGTTCAACCCCAGGCTCTGAGTCTTCCTACAAGCAACACTTCGTTTCAATTAAGGACAGTTAGTTTACAGCTCAAACGACCTACATCGTTCACATAGCTCACACGTTTCTCATCTTAAATGACAAGCATTGGATGCTGGAGGACCTGTGCTTTGTATCAATTTCAGAGGCAGAGTTGGACTCGATATGGCCCGAATGTGTAAGAAACACCGTTCTTTTGTTCTAGGCACACTCATGTTTCTTGCTGTCCTAGAGACTCTAGAAAGCAAGAGCGTGATTCTTGCTCTAAAGCAGAGTATTATCTATACATGAGAACTCTGCTGTGTGTTTCACTTCAGAAATGGAGTTAAACCCCAGGCTCTTAGTCTTCCTACAAGCAACACTTCGTTTCAGGTAAGGGCAGTTACTTTACAGCTCAAAGGAACTTCATCGTTCACGAAGCTCATACGTTTCTTATTTTAACTGACAAGCATCGGATGTTATAGGACCAGTGCTTTGTATGAGTTTCAGAAGCAGAGTTGGAATAGATATGGTCCGTAAGTGTAGGAAACACCGTTCATTTGTTCTTAGCACACTCACGTTTGCTGCTGTATTAGAGAATCTAGAAAGCAAGAGCGTGCTTCTTGCTCTAAAGCTGAGTGTGCTCCATGGAAGAGAACTCTTCTGTGTATTTCCCTTCAGAAATGGAGTTAAATCCCAGGCTCTGAGTCTTCCTACAATCAAGACTTCGAATCAAGTAAGGGCAGTTACTTTAGAGCTCAAACAAACTACATCGTTCACGAAGCTCACACGTTTCTCATCTTAAATGACAAGCATTGGATGCTGGAGGTTCTGTGCTTTGTATCAATTTCAGAGGCAGTGTTGGACTGAATATGGTCCCAATGTGTAAGAAACACTGTTCTTTTGTTCTCAGCACACTCAATTTTCCTGCTGCCTTAGAGACTCTAGAAAGCAAGAGTGTGCTTCTTGCTCTAAAGCAGAGTGTGATCTATATATGAGAACTCTGCTGTGTGTTTCACTTCAGAAATGGAGTTAAACCCCAGGCTCTGAGTCTTCCTAAAAGTAACACTTCGGTTCAGGGAAGGGCAGTCACTTTTCAGCTCAAAAGAACTACATCGTTCATTAGCTCACACGTTTCTCATCTTAAATGACAAGCATTGGATGCTGGAGGACCTGTGCTTTGTATCAATTTCAGAAGCAGAGTTGGACTCGATATGGTCCGAATGTGTAAGAAACACCGTTCTTTTGTTCTCAGCCCACTCATGTTTTCTGCTGTCCTAGAGACTCTAGAAAGCAAGAGCGTGCTTCTTGCTCTAAAGCAGAGTGTGATCTATATATGAGAACTCTGCTGTGTGTTTCACTTCAGAAATGGAGTTAAACCCCAGGCTCTGTGTCCTCCTACAAGCAACACTTCGTTTCAGGTAAGGGCAGATACATTACAGCTCAAATGAACTACATCGCTCACGAAGCTCACACGTTTCTCATCTTAACTGACAAGCACCGGATGTTATAGGACCAGTGCTTTGTATCAGTTTCAGAAGCAGAGTTGGAATAATTATGGTCCGTATGTTTAGGAAACACTGTTCTTTTGTTCTCAGCACACTCACGTTTCCTGCTGTATTAGCGAATCTAGAAAGCAAGAGTGTGCTTCTTGCTCTGAAGCAGAGTGTGATCCATGGATGAGAACTATGCTGTGTGTTTCCTTTCAGAAATGGAGTTAAATCCCTGGCTCTGTGTCTTCCAACATGCGAGACTTCGTTTCAGGTAAGGGCAGTTACTTTACAGCTAAAACGAACTACATCGTTCACGAAGCTCACACGTTTCTCATCTTAACTGACAAGCATCGGATGTTATAGGACCAGTGCTTTGTATCAGTTTCAGAAGCAGAGTTGGAATAGATATGGTCCATATGTGTAGGAAACACCATTCTTTTGTTCTCAGCACACTCAATTTTCCTGCTGTCTTAGAGACTCTAGAAAGCAAGAGCGTGCTCCTTGCTCTGAAGCAGAGTGTGATCAATGGATGAGAACCCGGCTGGGTGTTTCACTTCAGAAATGGAGTTAAATCCCAGGCTCTGAGTCTTCCTACAAACAAGAATTCATTTCAGGTAAGGGCAGTAACTTTACAGCTCAAACGAAATACATCGTTCACGAATCTCACAAGTTTCTCATCTTAACTGACAAGCATTGGATTTTAGTGGACCTGTGGTTTGTTTCAGTTTCACAAAAAGAGTTGGACTAGATATGGTCTGTATGTGTCAGAAACACAGTACTTTTGTTATGAGCACAACCACGTTTCCTGCTGTATTAGAGAATCTAGAAAGCAAGAGTGTGCTTCTTGCTCTGAATCAGAGTGTGATCCATGGATGAGAACTATGCTGTGTGTTTCCCTTCAGAAATGGAGTTAAATCCCATGCACTGTGTCTTCCAACATGCAAGACTTCGTTTCAGGGAAGGGCAGTCACTTTTCAGCTCAAACGAACTACATCGTTCACGAAGCTCACACGTTTCTCATCTTAACTGACAAGCATCGTATGTTATAGGACAAGTGCTTTCTATCACTTTCAGAAGCAGAGTTGGAATAGATATGGTCCGTATGTGTAGGAAACACCGTTCTTTTGTTCTCAGCACACTCACGTTTCCTGCTGTCTTACAAATTCTAGAAAGCTGGAGCGTGCTTCTTGTTCTAAAGCAGAGTGTGATCAATGGATGAGAACAATGCTGTGTGTTTCACTTCAGAAATGGAGTTAAATCCCACGCTCTGAGTCTTCCTACAAACAAGACTTCGTTTCAGGTAAGGGCAGTTACTTTACAGCTCAAACGAACTACATCGTTCACGAAGCTCATACGTTTCTCATCTTAAATGACAAGCATTGGATGTTAGAGGACCTGTGCTTTGTATCAATTTCAGAGGCAGAGTTGGACTCGATATGGTCAGAATGTGTAAGATACACCGTTCTTTTGTTCTCAGCACACTCAATTTTCCTGCTGTCTTAGAGAATCTAGAAAGCAAGTGCGTGCTTCTTGCTCTAAAGCAGAGTGTGATCTATATATGAGAACTCTGCTGTGTGTTTCACTTCAGAAATGGAGTTAAACCCCAGGCTCTGAGTCTTCCTACAAGCAACACTTCGTTTCAATTAAGGACAGTTAGTTTACAGCTCAAACGACCTACATCGTTCATATAGCTCACACGTTTCTCATCTTAAATGACAAGCATTGGATGCTGGAGGACCTGTGCTTTGTATCAATTTCAGAGGCAGAGTTGGACTCGATATGGTCCGAATGTGTAAGAAACACCGTTCTTTTGTTCTCAGCACACTCACGTTTCCTGCTGTATTAGAGAATCTAGAAAGCAAGAGCGTGCTTCTTGCTCTGAATCAGAGTGTGATCCATAGATGAGAACTATGCTGTGTGTTTCCCTTCAGAAATGGAGTTAAATCCCAGGCTCTGTGTCTTCCAACATGCAAGACTTTGTTTCAGGGAAGGGCAGTCACTTTTCAGCTCAAACGAACTACATCCTTCACCAAGCTCACAAGTTTCTCATCTTAAATGACAAGCATTGGATGCTGGAGGACCTGTGCTTTGTATCAATTTCAGAGACAGAGTTGGACTCGATATGGTCCGAATGTGTAAGAAACAACGTTCTTTTGTTCTCAGCACACTCATGTTTTCTGCTGTCTTAGAGACTCTAGAAAGCAAGAGCGTGCGTCTTGCTCTAAAGCAGAGTGTCATCTATATATGAGAACTATGCTGTGTGTTTCCCTTCATAAATGGAGTTAAATCCCAGGCTCTTTGTCTTTCAACATGCAAGCCTTCTTTTCTGGGAGGGGAAGTCACTTTTCAGCTCAAACGAACTACATCATTCACGAAGCTCACACGTTTCTCATCTTAACTGACTAGCATTGGAAGTTAGAGGACCAGTGATTTGTATCAGTTTCAGAAGCAGAGTTGGACTAGATATGGTCCGTATGTGTAGGAAACACCATGCATTTGTTCTTAGCACACTCACTTTTCCTGCTGTATTAGAGAATCTAGAAAGCAAGAGCGTGCTTCTTGCTCTAAAGCTGAGTGTGATCCATTGAATAGAAATATGCGGTGTGTTTCACTTCAGAAATGGAGTTAAACCCCAGGCTCTGAGTCTTCCTACAAGCAACACTTCGTTTCAGGTAAGTGCAGTAACTTTACAGCTCAAACGAACTACATCATTCACGAAACTCACACGTTTCTAATCGTAACTGACAAGCATCGGATGTCATAGGACCAGTGCTTTGTATCAGTTTCAGAAGGAGAGTTGGAATAGATATGGTCCGTATGTGTAAGCAACACCGTACTTTTGTTCTCAGCACACTCCTGTTTCCTGCTGTCTTAGAGATTGTAGAAAGCTAGAGCGTGCTTCTTGCTCTAAAGCAGAGTGTGATCAATGGATGAGAACTCTGCTGTGTGTTTCACTTCAGAAATGGAGTTAAATCCCAGGCTCTGAGTCTTCCTACAAAGAAGAATTCGTTTCAGGTAAGGGCAGTTACTTTACAGCTCAAACGAACTACATGGTTCACGAAGCTCACACGTTTCTCATCATATATGACAAGCATTGGATGCTGGAGGACCTGTGCTTTGTATCAATTTCAGAGGCAGAGTTGGACTCGATATGGTCCGAATGTGTAAGAATCAACGTTCTTTTATTCTCAGCACACTCAAGTTTCCTGCTGAATTAGAGAATCTAGAAAGCTAGAGCGTGCTTCTTGCTCTAAAGCAGAGTGTGATCTATATATGAGAACTCTGCTGTGTGTTTCACTTCGGAAATGGAGTTAAACCCCAGGCTCTTAGTCTTCCTACAAGCAACACTTCGTTTCAGGTAAGGGCAGTTACTTTACAGCTCAAACGAACTACATGGTTCACGAACCTCACACGTTTCTCATCTTAAATGACAAGCATTGGATGGTGGAGGACCTGTGCTTTGTATCAATTTCAGAGGCAGAGTTGGACTCGAAATGGTCCGAATGTGTAAGAAACACCATTCTTTTGTTCTCAGCACACTCAAGTTTCCTGCTGAATTAGAGAATCTAGAAAGCAAGAGCGTGCTTCTTGCTCTGAAGCAGAGTGTGATCCCTGGATGAGAACTATGCTGTGTGTTTCCTTTCAGAAATGGAGTTAAATCCCTGGCTCTGTGTCTCCCAACATGCGAGACTTCGTTTCAGGTAAGGGCAGTTACTTTACAGCTCAAACGAACTACATCGTTCACGAAGCTCACACGTTTCTCATCTTAACTGACAAGCATCGGATGTTATAGGACCAGTGCTTTGTATCAGTTTCAGAAGCAGAGTTGGAATAGATATGGTCCATATGTGTAGGAAACACCATTCTTTTGTTCTCAGCACACTCAATTTTCCTGCTGTCTTAGAGACTCTAGAAAGCAAGAGCGTGCTTCTTGCTCTGAAGCAGAGTGTGATCAATGGATGAGAACCCGGCTGGGTGTTTCACTTCAGAAATGGAGTTAAATCCCAGGCTCTGAGTCTTCCTACAAACAAGAATTCATTTCAGGTATGTGCAGTAACTTTACAGCTCAAACGAAATACATCGTTCACGAATCTCACAAGTTTCTCATCTTAACTGACAAGCATTGGATTTTAGTGGACCTGTGGTTTGTTTCAGTTTCACAAAAAGAGTTGGACTAGATATGGTCTGTATGTGTCGGAAACACAGTACTTTTGTTATGAGCACAACCACGTTTCCTGCTGTATTAGAGAATCTAGAAAGCAAGAGTGTGCTTCTTGCTCTGAATCAGAGTGTGATCCATGGATGAGAACTATGCTGTGTGTTTCCCTTCAGAAATGGAGTTAAATCCCATGCACTGTGTCTTCCAACATGCAAGACTTCGTTTCAGGGAAGGGCAGTCACTTTTCAGCTCAAACGAACTACATCGTTCACGAAGCTCACACGTTTCTCATCTTAACTGACAAGCATTGGATTTTAGAGGACCAGTGCTTTGTATCAGTTTCAGAAGCAGAGTTGGACTAGATATGGTCAGTATGTGTAGGAAACACCTTCCTTTTGTTCTCATCACACTCAGGTTTCCTGCTGTCTTAGTGACTCTGGAAAGCAAGAGCGTGCTTCTTGCTCTAAAGCAGAGTGTAATCTATATATGAGAACTCTGTTATGTGTTTCCCTTCAGAAATGGAGTTAAATTCCAGGCTCTGTGTCTTCCTACAATCAAGAATTCCTTTCAGGTAAGGGCAGTTACTTTACAGCTCAAACGAACTACATCGTTCACGAAGCTCACACGTTTCTCATCTTAACTGACAAGCATCGTATGTTATAGGACCAGTGCTTTCTATCACTTTCAGAAGCAGAGTTGGAATAGATATGGTCCGTATGTTTAGGAAACACCGTTCTTTTGTTCTCAGCACACTCACGTTTCCTGCTGTCTTACAAATTCTAGAAAGCTGGAGCGTGCTTCTTGCTCTAAAGCAGAGTGTGATCAATGGATGAGAACAATGCTGTGTGTTTCACTTCAGAAATGGAGTTAAATCCCACGCTCTGAGTCTTCCTACAAACAAGACTTCGTTTCAGGTAAGGGCAGTTACTTTACAGCTCAAACGAACTACATCGTTCACGAAGCTCATACGTTTCTCATCTTAAATGACAAGCATTGGATGTTAGAGGACCTGTGCTTTGTATCAATTTCAGAGGCAGAGTTGGACTCGATATGGTCAGAATGTGTAAGATACACCGTTCTTTTGTTCTCAGCACACTCAAATTTCCTGCTGTCTTAGAGAATCTAGAAAGCAAGTGCGTGCTTCTTGCTCTAAAGCAGAGTGTGATCTATATATGAGAACTCTGCTGTGTGTTTCACTTCAGAAATGGAGTTAAACCCAGGCTCTGAGTCTTCCTACAAGCAACACTTCGTTTCAATTAAGGACAGTTAGTTTACAGCTCAAACGACCTACATCGTTCACATAGCTCATACGTTTCTCATCTTAAATGACAAGCATTGGATGCTGGAGGACCTGTGCTTTGTATCAATTTCAGAGGCAGAGTTGGACTCGATATGGTCCGAATGTGTAAGAAACACCGTTCTTTTGTTCTCAGCACACTCATGTTTCCTGCTGTATTAGAGAATCTAGAAAGCAAGAGCGTGCTTCTTGCTCTGAATCAGAGTGTAATCCATGGATGAGAACTATGCTGTGTGTTTCCCTTCAGAAATGGAGTTAAATCCCAGGCTCTGTGTCTTCCAACATGCAAGACTTCGTTTCAGGGAAGGGCAGTCACTTTTCAGCTCAAACGAACTACATCCTTCACGAAGCTCGCAAGTTTCTCATCTTAAATGACAAGCATTGGATGCTGGAGGACCTGTGCTTTGTATCAATTTCAGAGACAGAGTTGGACTCGATATGGTCCGAATGTGTAAGAAACAACGTTCTTTTGTTCTCAGCACACTCATTTTTTCTGCTGTCTTAGAGACTCTAGAAAGCAAGAGCGTGCGTCTTGCTCTAAAGCAGAGTGTCATCTATATATGAGAACTATGCTGTGTGTTTCCCTTCATAAATGGAGTTAAATCCCAGGCTCTTTGTCTTTCAACATGCAAGCCTTCTTTTCTGGGAGGGGAAGTCACTTTTCAGCTCAAACGAACTACATCATTCACGAAGCTCACACGTTTCTCATCTTAACTGACTAGCATTGGAAGTTAGAGGACCAGTGATTTGTATCAGTTTCAGAAGCATAGTTGGACTAGATATGGTCCGTATGTGTAGGAAACACCATGCATTTGTTCTTAGCACACTCACTTTTCCTGCTGTATTAGAGAATCTAGAAAGCAAGAGCGTGCTTCTTGCTCTAAAGCTGAGTGTGATCCATTGAATAGAAATATGCGGTGTGTTTCACTTCAGAAATGGAGTTAAACCCCAGGCTCTGAGTCTTCCTACAAGCAACACTTCGTTTCAGGTAAGTGCAGTAACTTTACAGCTCAAACGAACTACATCATTCACGAAACTCACACGTTTCTAATCGTAACTGACAAGCATCGGATGTCATAGGACCAGTGCTTTGTATCAGTTTCAGAAGGAGAGTTGGAATAGATATGGTCCGTATGTGTAAGCAACACCGTTCTTTTGTTCTCAGCACACTCCTGTTTCCTGCTGTCTTAGAGATTGTAGAAAGCTAGAGCGTGCTTCTTGCTCTAAAGCAGAGTGTGATCAATGGATGAGAACTCTGCTGTGTGTTTCACTTCAGAAATGGAGTTAAACCCCAGGCTCTTAGTCTTCCTACAAGCAACACTTCGTTTCAGGTAAGGGCAGTTACTTTACAGCTCAAACGAACTACATCGTTCACGAACCTCACACGTTTCTCATCTTAAATGACAAGCATTGGATGGTGGAGGACCTGTGCTTTGTATCAATTTCAGAGGCAGAGTTGGACTCGAAATGGTCCGAATGTGTAAGAAACACCATTCTTTTGTTCTCAGCACACTCAAGTTTCCTGCTGAATTAGAGAATCTAGAAAGCAAGAGCGTGCTTCTTGCTCTGAAGCAGAGTGTGATCCCTGGATGAGAACTATGCTGTGTGTTTCCCTTCAGAAATGGAGTTAAATCCCAGGCTCTGAGTCTTCCTACAAACAAGACTTCGTTTCAGGTAAGGGCAGTTACTTTACAGCTCAAACGAACTACATCGTTCACGAAGCTCACACGTTTCTCATCTTAAATGACAAGCATTGGATGCTGGAGGACCTGTGCTTTGTATCAATTTCAGAGGCAGAGTTGGACTCGATATGGTCCGAATGTGTAAGAAACTCAGTTCTTTTGTTCTCAGCACACTCATGTTTCCTGCTGTCTTAGAGACTCTAGAAACCAAGAGCGTGCTTCTTCCTCTAAAGCAGAGTGTGATCTATATATGAGAACTCTGCTGTGTGTTTCACTTCAGAAATGGAGTTAAACCCCAGGCTCTGAGTCTTCGTACAAGCAACACTTAGTTTCAGGTAAGGACAGTTACTTTACAGCTCAAACGACCTACATCGTTCACATAGCTCACACGTTTCTCATCTTAAATGACAAGCATTGGATGCTGGAGAACCTGTGCTTTGTATCAATTTCAGAGGCAGAGTTGGACTCGATATGGTCCGAATGTTTAAGAAACACCGTTCTTTTGGTCTCAGCACACTCATGTTTTCTGCTGTCTTAGAGACTCTAGAAAGCAAGAGCGTGCGTCTTGCTCTAAAGCAGAGTGTGATCTATATATGAGAACTATGTTGTGTGTGTCCCTTCAGAAATGGAGTGAAATCCCAGGCTCTTTGTCTTCCAACATGCAAGCCTTCTTTTCAGGGAGGGGCAGTCACTTTTCAGCTCAAACGAACTACATCGTTCACGAAGCTCACACGTTTCTCATCTTAACTGACAAGCATTGGATGTTAGAGGAACAGTGCTTTGTATCAGTTTCAGAAGCAGAGTTGGACTAGATATGGTCCGTATGTGTAGGAAACACCTTTCTTTTGTTCTCATCACACTCAGGTTTCCTGCTGTCTTAGTGACTCTGGAAAGCAAGAGCGTGCTTCTTGCTCTAAAGCAGAGTGTAATCTATATATGAGAACTCTGTTATTTGTTTCCCTTCCGAAATGGAGTTAAATTCCAGGCTCTGTGTCTTCCTACAAGCAAGAATTCCTTTCAAGTAAGGGCAGTCACTTTTCAGCTCAAACGAACTACATCGTTCACGAAGCTCACACGTTTCTCATCAAAACTGACTAGCATTGGAAGTTATAGGACCAGTGCTTTGTATCAGTTTCAGAAGCAGAGTTGGACTAGATATGGTCCGTATGTGTAGGAAACACCGTGCATTTGTTCTTAGCACACTCACGTTTCCTGCTGTATTAGAGAATCTAGAAAGCAAGAGCGTAATTCTTGCGCTAAAGCAGAGTGTGATCCATGGAAGAGAACTATGCGGTGTGTTTCACTTCAGAAATGGAGTTAAATCCCAGGCTCTGTGTCTTCCTACAATAAAGACTTCGTTTCAGGTAAGGGCAGTCACTCTTCAGCTCAAATGAACTACATTGTTCATGAAGCTCACACGTTACACATCTTAAATGACAAGCATTGGATGCTGGAGGACCTGTGCTTTGTATCAATTTCAGAGGCAGAGTTGGACTCGATATGGCCC
Organism: Onychomys leucogaster; assembly: GCA_949786385.1. NCBI lineage: Eukaryota > Metazoa > Chordata > Mammalia > Rodentia > Cricetidae > Onychomys > Onychomys leucogaster. The sequence continues at coordinate 254,465 of CATKUP010000157.1, read as the reverse complement.
GAATGTGTAAGAAACACCGTTCTTTTGTTCTCAGCTACTCATGTTTCCTGCTGTCCTAGAGACTATAGAAAGCAAGAGCGTGATTCTTGCTCTAAAGCAGAGTATGATCTATATATGACAACTCTGCTGTGTGTCTCATTCAGAAATGGAGTTAAACCCCAGGCTCTGAGTCTTCCTACAAGCAACACTTCGTTTCAGGTAAGTGCAGTAACTTTCCAGCTCAAACGAACTACATCATTCACGAAACTCACACGTTTCTAATCGTAACTGACAAGCATTGGATGTCATAGGACCAGTGCTTTGTATCAGTTTCAGAAGGAGAGTTGGAATAGATATGGTCCGCATGTGTAAGCAACACCGTTCTTTTGTTCTCAGCACACTCCTGTTTCCTGCTGTCTTAGAGATTGTAGAAAGCTAGAGCGTGCTTCTTGCTCTAAAGCAGAGTTTGATCAATGGATGAGAACTCTGCTGTGTGTTTCACTTCAGAAATGGAGTTAAATCCCAGGCTCTGAGTCTTCCTACAAAGAAGAATTCGTTTCAGGTAAGGGCAGTTACTTTACAGCTCAAACGAACTACATGGTTCACGAAGCTCACACGTTTCTCATCTTATATGACAAGCATTGGATGTTAGAGGACCTGAGCTTTGTATCAATTTCAGAGGAAGAGTTGGACTCGATATGGACCGAATGTGTTGGAAACACCGTTCTTTTGCTCTCAGCACACTCATGATTCCTGCTGTCTTAGAGATTCTAGAAAGCGAGAGCGTCCTTCTTGCTTTAAAGCAGAGTGTGATGTATATTTGAGAACCATACTGTGTGTTTCACTTCAGAAATGGAGTTAAACCCCAGGCTCTGAGTCTTCCTACAAGCAACACTTCGTTTTAGGTAAGGGCAGTTACTTTACAGCTCAAACGAACTACATCGTTCACGAAGCTCATACGTTTCTCATCTTAAATGACAAGCATTGGATGTTAGAGGACCTGTGCTTTGTATCAATTTCAGAGGCAGAGTTGGACTCGATATGGTCAGAATGTGTAAGATACACCGTTCTTTTGTTCTCAGCACACTCAATTTTCCTGCTGTCTTAGAGAATCTAGAAAGCAAGTGCGTGCTTCTTGCTCTAAAGCAGAGTGTGATCTATATATGAGAACTCTGCTGTGTGTTTCACTTCAGAAATGGAGTTCAACCCCAGGCTCTGAGTCTTCCTACAAGCAACACTTCGTTTCAATTAAGGACAGTTAGTTTACAGCTCAAACGACCTACATCGTTCACATAGCTCACACGTTTCTCATCTTAAATGACAAGCATTGGATGCTGGAGGACCTGTGCTTTGTATCAATTTCAGAGGCAGAGTTGGACTCGATATGGTCCGAATGTGTAAGAAACCCCGTTCTTTTGTTCTCAGCACACTCACGTTTCCTGCTGTATTAGAGAATCTAGAAAGCAAGAGCGTGCTTCTTGCTCTGAATCAGAGTGTGATCCATGGATGAGAACTATGCTGTGTGTTTCCCTTCAGAAATGGAGTTAAATCCCAGGCTCTGTGTCTTCCAACATGCAAGACTTCGTTTCAGGGAAGGGCAGTCACTTTTCAGCTCAAACGAACTACATCCTTCACCAAGCTCACAAGTTTCTCATCTTAAATGACAAGCATTGGATGCTGGAGGACCTGTGCTTTGTATCAATTTCAGAGACAGAGTTGGACTCGATATGGTCCGAATGTGTAAGAAACAACGTTCTTTTGTTCTCAGCACACTCATGTTTTCTGCTGTCTTAGAGACTCTAGAAAGCAAGAGCGTGCGTCTTGCTCTAAAGCAGAGTGTCATCTATATATGAGAACTATGCTGTGTGTTTCCCTTCATAAATGGAGTTAAATCCCAGGCTCTTTGTCTTTCAACATGCAAGCCTTCTTTTCTGGGAGGGGAAGTCACTTTTCAGCTCAAACGAACTACATCATTCACGAAGCTCACACGTTTCTCATCTTAACTGACTAGCATTGGAAGTTAGAGGACCAGTGATTTGTATCAGTTTCAGAAGCAGAGTTGGACTAGATATGGTCCGTATGTGTAGGAAACACCATGCATTTGTTCTTAGCACACTCACTTTTCCTGCTGTATTAGAGAATCTAGAAAGCAAGAGCGTGCTTCTTGCTCTAAAGCTGAGTGTGATCCATTGAATAGAAATATGCGGTGTGTTTCACTTCAGAAATGGAGTTAAACCCCAGGCTCTGAGTCTTCCTACAAGCAACACTTCGTTTCAGGTAAGTGCAGTAACTTTACAGCTCAAACGAACTACATCATTCACGAAACTCACACGTTTCTAATCGTAACTGACAAGCATCGGATGTCATAGGACCAGTGCTTTGTATCAGTTTCAGAAGGAGAGTTGGAATAGATATGGTCCGTATGTGTAAGCAACACCGTTCTTTTGTTCTCAGCACACTCCTGTTTCCTGCTGTCTTAGAGATTGTAGAAAGCTAGAGCGTGCTTCTTGCTCTAAAGCAGAGTGTGATCAATGGATGAGAACTCTGCTGTGTGTTTCACTTCAGAAATGGAGTTAAATCCCAGGCTCTTTCTTTTCCAACATGCAAGCCTTCGTTTCAGGGAGGGGCAGTCACTTTTCAGCTCAAACGAACTACATCGTTCACGAAGCTCACACGTTTCTCATCTTATATGACAAGCATTGGATGCTGGAGGACCTGTGCTTTGTATCAATTTCAGAGGCAGAGTTGGACTCGATATGGTCCGAATGTGTAAGAATCAACGTTCTTTTGTTCTCAGCACACTCAAGTTTCCTGCTGAATTAGAGAATCTAGAAAGCAAGAGCGTGCTTCTTGCTCTAAAGCAGAGTGTGATCTATATATGAGAACTCTGCTGTGTGTTTCACTTCAGAAATGGAGTTAAACCCCAGGCTCTTAGTCTTCCTACAAGCAACACTTCGTTTCAGGTAAGGGCAGTTACTTTACAGCTCAAACGAACTACATCATTCACGAACCTCACACGTTTCTCATCTTAAATGACAAGCATTGGATGGTGGAGGACCTGTGCTTTGTATCAATTTCAGAGGCAGAGTTGGACTCGAAATGGTCCGAATGTGTAAGAAACACCATTCTTTTGTTCTCAGCACACTCAAGTTTCCTGCTGAATTAGAGAATCTAGAAAGCAAGAGCGTGCTTCTTGCTCTGAAGCAGAGTGTGATCCCTGGATGAGAACTATGCTGTGTGTTTCCCTTCAGAAATGGAGTTAAATCCCAGGCTCTGAGTCTTCCTACAAACAAGACTTCGTTTCAGGGAAGGGCAGTTACTTTACAGCTCAAACGAACTACATCGTTCACATAGCTCACACGTTTCTCATCTTAAATGACAAGCATTGGATGCTGGAGGACCTGTGCTTTGTATCAATTTCAGAGGCAGAGTTGGACTCGATATGGTCCGAATGTGTAAGAAACACCGTTCTTTTGGTCTCAGCACACTCATGTTTTCTGCTGTCTTAGAGACTCTAGAAAGCAAGAGCGTGCGTCTTGCTCTAAAGCAGAGTGTGATCTATATATGAGAACTATGTTGTGTGTTTCCCTTCAGAAATGGAGTGAAATCCCAGGCTCTTTGTCTTCCAACATGCAAGCCTTCTTTTCAGGGAGGGGCAGTCACTTTTCAGCTCAAACGAACTACATCGTTCACAAAGCTCACACGTTTCTCATCTTAACTGACAAGCATTGGATGTTAGAGGAACAGTGCTTTGTATCAGTTTCAGAAGCAGAGTTGGACTAGATATGGTCCGTATGTGTAGGAAACACCGTGCATTTGTTCTTAGCACACTCACGTGTCCTGCTGTATTAGAGAATCTAGAAAGCAAGAGCGTAATTCTTGCGCTAAAGCAGAGTGTGATCCATGGAAGAGAACTATGCGGTGTGTTTCACTTCAGAAATGGAGTTAAATCCCAGGCTCTGTGTCTTCCTACAATAAAGACTTCGTTTCAGGTAAGGGCAGTCACTCTTCAGCTCAAATGAACTACATTGTTCATGAAGCTCACACGTTACACATCTTAAATGACAAGCATTGGATGCTGGAGGACCTGTGCTTTGTATCAATTTCAGAGGCAGAGTTGGACTCGATATGGCCCGAATGTGTAAGAAACACCGTTCTTTTGTTCTCAGCAACTCATGTTTCCTGCTGTCCTAGAGACTATAGAAAGCAAGAGCGTGATTCTTGCTCTAAAGCAGAGTATGATCTATATATGACAACTCTGCTGTGTGTTTCATTCAGAAATGGAGTTAAACCCCAGGCTCTGAGTCTTCCTACAAGCAACACTTCGTTTTAGGTAAGTGCAGTAACTTTACAGCTCAAACGAACTACATCATTCACGAAACTCACACGTTTCTAATCGTAACTGACAAGCATTGGATGTCATAGGACCAGTGCTTTGTATCAGTTTCAGAAGGAGAGTTGGAATAGATATGGTCCGCATGTGTAAGCAACACCGTTCTTTTGTTCTCAGCACACTCCTGTTTCCTGCTGTCTTAGAGATTGTAGAAAGCTAGAGCGTGCTTCTTGCTCTAAAGCAGAGTTTGATCAATGGATGAGAACTCTGCTTTGTGTTTCACTTCAGAAATGGAGTTAAATCCCAGGCTCTGATTCTTCCTACAAAGAAGAATTCGTTTCAGGTAAGGGCAGTTACTTTACAGCTCAAACGAACTACATGGTTCACGAAGCTCACACGTTTCTCATCTTATATGACAAGCATTGGATGTTAGAGGACCTGAGCTTTGTATCAATTTCAGAGGCAGAGTTGGACTCGATATGGTCCGATTGTGTAAGAAACACCGTTCTTTTGTTCTCAGCACACTCATGTTTTCTGCTGTCCTAGAGACGCTAGAAAGCAAGAGCGTGCTTCTTGCTCTAAAGCAGAGTGTGATCTATATATGAGAACTATGCTGTGTGTTTCCCTTAAGAAATGGAGTTAAATCCCAGGCTCTTTGTTTTCCAACATGCAAGCGTTCGTTTCAGGGAGGGGCAGTCACTTTTCTGCTCAAACGAACTACATCGTTCACGAAGCTCACACGTTTCTGATCTTAACTGATAAGCATTGTATGTTAGAGGACCAGTGCTTTGTATCAGTTTCAGAAGCAGAGTTGGACTAGATATGGTCCGTATGTGTAGGAAACATCTTTCTTTTGTTCACATCACACTCAGGTTTCCTGCAGTCTCGTTTCTGATCTTAACTGATAAGCATTGTATGTTAGAGGACCAGTGCTTTGTATCAGTTTCAGAAGCAGAGTTGGACTAGATATGGTCCGTATGTGTAGGAAACATCTTTCTTTTGTTCTCATCACACTCAGGTTTCCTGCAGTCTTAGTGACTCTGGAAAGCAAGAGCGTGCTTCATGCTCTAAAGCAGAGTGTAAGCTATATATGATAACTCTGTTATGTGTTTCCCTTCAGAAATGGAGTTTAATTCGAGGCTGTGTGTCTTCCTACAAGCAAGAATTCCTTTCAAGTAAGGGCAGTCACTTTTCAGCTCAAACCAACTACATCGATCACGAAGCTCACACGTTTCTCATCTTAAATGACAAGCATTGGATGTTAGAGGACCAGTGCTTTGTCTCAGTTTCAGAAGCAGAGATGAACTAGATATGGTCCGTATGTGTAGGAAACACCATTCTTTTGTTCTCAGCACACTCAGGTTTCCTGCTGTCTTAGAGACTCTAGAAAGCTAAGGCGTGCTTCTTGCTCTAAAGCAGAGTGTGATCAATGGATGAGAAAATGCTGTGTGTTTCCCTTTAGAAATGGAGTTAAATCCCAGGCTCTGTGTCTTCCTACAATAAAGACTTCGTTTCAGGTAAGGGCAGTTACTTTTCAGCTCAAACGAATTACTTCATTCACGAAGATCACATGTTTCTCATCTTAAATGACAAGCATTGGATGCTGGAGGACCTGTGCTTTGTATCAATTTCAGAGGCAGAGTTGGACTCGATATGGTCTGAATGTGTAGGATACACCATTCTTTTGCTCTCAGCACACTCATGTTTCCTGCTGTCTTAGAGATTCTAGAAAGCAAGAGCGTCCTTCTTGCTTTAACGCAGAGTGTGATGTTTATATGAGAACCCTGCTGTGTGTTTCACTTCAGAAATGGAGTAAAACCCCAGGCTCGGAGTCTTCCTACAAGTAACACTTCGTTTCAGGTAAGGGCAGTTACTTTACAGCTCAAAAGAACTACATCGTTCATTAGCTCACACGTTTCTCATCTTAAATGACAAGCATTGGATGCTGGAGGACCTGTGCTTTGTATCAATTTCAGAGGCAGAGTTGGACTCGATATGGCCCGAATGTGTAAGAAACACCGTTCTTTTGTTCTCAGCACACTCATGTTTTCTGCTGTCCTAGAGACTCTAGAAAGCAAGAGCGTCCTTCTTGCTCTAAAGCAGAGTGTGATCTATATATGAGAACTCTGCTGTGTGTTTCACTTCAGAAATGGAGTTAAACCCCAGGCTCTGAGTCCTCCTACAAGCAACACTTCGTTTCAGGTAAGGGCAGATACTTTACAGCTCAAATGAACTACATCGTTCACGAAGCTCACACGCTTCTCAACTTAACTGACAAGCTTCGGATGTTATAGGACCAGTGCATTGTATCAGTTTCAGAAGCAGAGTTGGAATAGATATGATCCGTATGTTTAGGAAACACCGTTCTTTTGTTCTCAGCACACTCAAGTTTCCTGCTGTCTTTGAGACTCAAGAAAGCTAGAGCGTGCTTCTTGCTCTAAAGCAGAGTGTGATCAATGGATGAGAACTCGGCTGTGTGTTTCACTTCAGAAATGGAGTTAAATCCCAGGCTCTGAGTCTTCCTACAAAGAAGAATTCGTTTCAGGTAAGGGCAGTTACTTTACAACTCAAAGGAAATACATCGTTCATGAAGGTAAACAAGTTTATCATCTTAACTGACAAGCATTGGATGTTAGTGGACCTGTGGTTTGTTTCAGTTTCACAAGCAGAGTTGGACTAGATATGGTCTGTATGTTTCGGAAACACAGTTCTTTTGTTCTGAGCACAACCACGTTTCCTGCTGTATTAGAGAATCTAGAAAGTAAGAGCGTGCTTCTTGCTCTGAAGCAGACTGAGATCAATGGATGAGAACTATGCTGTGTGTTTCCCTTCAGAAATGGAGTTAAATCCCTGGATCTGTGTCTTCCTACAAGCAAGAATTCCTTTAAAGTAGTGGCAGTCACTTTTCAGCTCAAACGAACTACATCCTTCACGAAGCTCACACGTTTCTCATCTTAAATGACAAGCATTGGATGCTGGAGGACCTGTTTTTTGTATCAATTTCTGGGGCAGAGTTGGACTCGATATGGTCCGAATGTGTAAGAAACACCGTTCTTTTGTTCTCAGCACACTCATGTTTCCTGCTCTCTTAGAGACTCTAGAACGCAAGAGCGTGCTTCTTGCTCTAAAGCAGAGTGTGATCTATATATGAGAAATCTGCTATGTGTTTTACTTCAGAAATGGAGTTAAACACCAGGCTCTGAGTCTTCCTCCAAGCAACACTTCGTTTCAGGTAAGGGCATTTACTTTACAGCTCAAACGAACTACTTCATTCACGAAGCTCACATGTTTCTCATCTTAAATGACAAGCATTGGATGCTGGAGGACCTGTTCTTTGTATCAATTTCAGAGGCAGAGTTGGACTCGATATGGTCCGAATGTGTAAGAAACACCGTTCTTTTGTTCTCGGCACACTCATGTTTTCTGCTGTCCTAGAGACTCTAGAAAGCAAGAGCGTGCTTCTTGCTCTAAAGCAGAGAGTGATCTATATATGAGAACTCTGCTGTGTGTTTCACTTCAGAAATGGAGTTAAACCCCAGGCTCTGAGTCTTCCTACAAGCAACACTTCGTTTCAGGTAAGGGCAGTTACTTTACAGCTCAAAAGAACTACATCGTTCACGAAGCTCACACATTTCTCGTCTTAACTGACAAGCATTGGATGTTATAGGACCAGTGCTTTTTATCAGTTTCAGAAGCAGAGTTGGAATAGATATGGTCTGTATGTGTAGGAGACACTGTTCTTTTGTTCTCAGCACACTCACGATTCCTGCTGTATTAGAGAATCTAGAAAGCAAGAGCATGCTTCTTGATCTGAAGCAGAGTGTGATCTATATATGAGAACTCTGCTGTGTGTTTCACTTCAGAAATGGAGTTAAACCTCAGGCTCTGTGTCTTCCAACATGCAAGACTTCGTTTCAGGTAAGGGCAGTTACTTTACAACTCAAACGAACTACATCGTTCACGAGCTCACACGTTTCTCATCTTAAATGACAAGCATCCGATGTTAGAGGACCAGTGCTTTGTCTCAGTTTCAGAAGCAGAGATGGACTAGATATGGTCCAGATGTTTAGGACACACCGTTCTTTTGTTCTCAGCAAACTCACGTTTCCTGCTGTCTTAGAGACTCTAGAAAGCTAGAGCATGCTTATTGCTCTAAAGCAGAGTGTGATCAATGGATGAGAACTCTGCTGTGTGTTTCCTTTCAGAAATGGTGTTAAATCCAAGGCTCTGTGTCTTCCTACAATAAAGACTTCGTTTCAGGTAAGGGCAGTCACTTTTCAGCTCAAATGAACTACATCCTTCACGAAGCTCACACGTTTATCATCTTAAATGACAAGCATTGGATGTTAGTGGACCTGTGGTTTGTTTCAGTTCCACAAGCAGAGTTGGACTAGATATGGTCCGTATGTGTAGGAAACACAGTTCTTTTGTTCTGAATACAACCACATTTCCTGCTGTATTAAGGAATCTAGAAAGCAAGCGCGTGCTTCTTGCTCTGAAGCAGAGTGTGATACATGGATGAGAACTATGCTGTGTGTTTCCCTTCAGAAATGGAGTTAAATCCCAGGCTCTGTGTCTTCCAACATGCAAGCCTTCGTTTCATGGAAGGGCAGTCCTTTTCAGCTCAAACGAACTACATCGTTCACGAAGCTCACACGTTTCTCATCTTAACTGACAAGCATTGGATGTTAGAGGACCAGTGCTTTGTATCAGTTTCAGAAGCAGAGTTGGACTGGATATGGTCCGTATGTGTAGGAAACACCGTTTTTTTGTCTCAGCACACTCACGTTTCCTGCTGTATTAGAGAATCTAGAAAGCAAGAGTGTGCTTCTTGCTCTAAAGCAGAGTGTGATCTAATATGAGAACTCTGCTGTGTGTTTCACTTCAGAAATGGAGTTAAACCCCAGGCTCTGAGTCTTCCTACAAGCAACACTTCGTTTCAGGTAAGGGCAGTTACTTTACAGCTCAAACGAACTACATCCTTCATGAAGCTCACACGTTTCTCATCTTAACTGAGAAGCATCGGATGTTATAGGACCAGTGCATTGTATCAGTTTCAGAAGCAGAGTTGGAATAGATATGGTCCGTATGTGTAGGAAACACCGTTCTTTTGTTCTCAGCACACTCACGTTTCCTGCTGTCTTTGAGAATCTAGAAAGCTAGAGCGTGCTTCTTGCTCTAAAGCAGAGTGTGATCAATGGATGAGAACTCGTCTGTGTGTTTCCTTTCAGAAATGGAGTTTAATCCCAGGCTCTGAGTCTTCCTACAAGCAAGACTTCGAATCAGGTAAGGGCAGTTACTTTACAGCTCAAACAAACTACATCGTTCAGGAAGCTCACACGTTTCTCATCTTAAATGACAAGCATTGGATACTGGAGGACCTGTGCTTTGTATCAATTTCAGAGGCAGAGTTGGACTCGATATGGTCCGAATGTGTTAGACACACCGTTCTTTTGTTCTCAGCACACTCATGATTTCTGCTGTCCTAGAGACTCTAGAAAGAAAGAGCGTGCTTCTTGCTCTAAAGCAGAGTGTGATCTATATATGAGAACTCTGCTGTGTGTTTCACTTCAGAAATGGAGTTAAACCCCAGGCTCTGAGTCTTCCTACAAGCAAGACTTCAAATCAGGTAAGGGCAGTTACTTTACAGTTCCAACGAACTACATCGTTCACAAAGCTCACACGTTTCTCATCTTAAATGACAAGCATCGGAGGTTAGAGGACCAGTGCTTTGTCTCAGTTTCAGAAGCAGAGATGGACTAGATATGGTCCAGATGTGTAGGAAACACCGTTCTTTTGTTCTCAGCACACTCACGTTTCCTGCTGTCTTAGAGACTCTAGAAAGCTAGAGCGTGCTTCTTGCTCTAAAGCAGAGTGTGATCAATGGATGAGAACTCTGCTGTGTATTTCCCTTCAGAAATGGAGTTAAATCCCACGCTCTGTGTCTTCCTACAATAAAGACTTCGTTTCAGGTAAGGGCAGTCACTTTTCAGCTCAAATGAACTACAACCTTCACAAAGCTCACACGTTTCTCATCTTAACTGACAAGCATTGGATGTTAGTGGACCTGTGGTTTGTTTCAGTTCCACAAGCAGAGTTGGACTAGATATGGTCAGTATGTGTAGGAAACACAGTTCTTTTGTTCTGAATACAACCACATTTCCTGCTATATTAAGGAATCTAGAAAGCAAGCGCGTGCTTCTTGCTCTGAAGCAGAGTGTGATACATGGATGAGAACTATGCTGTGTGTTTCCCTTCAGAAATGGAGTTAAATCCCAGGCTCTGTGTCTTCCAACATGCAAGCCTTCGTTTCATGGAAGGGCAGTCCTTCTCAGCTCAAACGAACTACATCGTTCACGAAGCTCACACGTTTCTCATCTTAAATGACAAGCATTGGATGTTAGAGGACCAGTGTTTTGTATCAGTTTCAGAAGCAGAGTTGGACTGGATATGGTCCGTATGTGTAGGAAACACCGTTTTTTTTTCTCAGCACACTCACGTTTCCTGCTGTATTAGAGAATCTAGAAAGCAAGAGTGTGCTTCTTGCTCTAAAGCAGAGTGTGATCTATATATGAGAACTCTGCTGTGTGTTTCACTTCAGAAATGGAGTTAAACCCCAGGCTCTGAGTCTTCCTACAAGCAATACTTCGTTTCAGGTAAGGGCAGTTACTTTACATCTCAAAAGAACTACATCCTTCATGAAGCTCACACGTTTCTCATCTTAACTGACAAGCATCGGATGTTATAGGACCAGTGCTTTGTATCAGTTTCAGAAGCAGAGTTGGAATAGATATGGTCCGTATGTGTAGGAAACACCGTTCTTTTGTTCTCAGCACACTCACGTTTCCTGCTGTCTTTGAGAATCTAGAAAGCTAGAGCGTGCTTCTTGCTCTAAAGCAGAGTGTGATGTATATATGAGAACCCTGCTGTGTGTTTCACTTCAGAAATGGAGTTAAACCCCAGGCTCTGAGTCTTCCTACAAGCAACACTTCGTTTCAGGTAAGGGCAGTTACTTTACAGCTCAATCGAACTCCATCGTTCACAAACCTCACACGTTTCTCATCTTAACTGACAAGCATCAGATGTTATAGGACCAGTGCTTTGTATCAGTTTCAGAAGCAGAGTTGGACTAGATATGGTCCGTATGTGTAGGAAACACCGTTCTTTTCTTCTCAGCACACTCACGTTTCCGGCTGTCTTAGAGACTCTAGAAAGCTAGAGCGTTATTCTTGCTGTAAAGCAGAGTGTGATCTATGGAAGAGAACTCTGCTGTGTATTTCCCTTCAGAAATGGAGTTTAATCCCAGGATCTGAGTCTTCCTACAAGCAAGACTTCAAATCATGTAAGGGCAGTTACTTTACAGTTCCAACGAACTACATCGTTCACGAAGCTCACACGTTTCTCATCTTAAATGACAAGCATCGGAGGTTAGAGGACCAGTGCTTTGTCTCAGTTTCAGAAGCAGAGTTGGACTAGATGTGGTCCGTATGTGTAGGAAACACAGTTCTTTTGTTCTGAAGACAACCATGTTCCCTGCTGTATTAGAGAATCTAGAAAGCAAGAGCGTGCTTCTTGCTCTGAAGCAGAGTGTGATCCATGGATGAGAACTATGCTGTGTGTTTCCCTTCAGAAATGGAGTTAAATCCCAGGCTCTGTGTCTTCCAACATGCAAGCCTTCGTTTCAGGGAAGGGCAGTCACTTTTCAGCTCAAACGAACTACATCGTTCAGGAAGCTAACACGTTTCTCATCTTAAGTGACAAAAATTGGATGTTAGAGGACCAGTGCTTTGTATCAGTTTCAGAATCAGTGTTGGACTAGATATGGTCCGTATGTGTAGGAAACACCATTCTTTTGCTCTCAGCATACTCACATTTCCTGCTGTCTTAGACTCTAGAAAGCTACAGCGTGCTTCTTGCTCTAAAGCAGAGTGTGATCCATGGAAGAGAACTCTGCTGCGTGTTTCACTTCAGAAATGGAGTTAAATCCCAGGCTCTGAGTCTTGTACAAACAAGACTTCATTTCAGGTAAGGGCAGTTACTTTACAGCTCAAACAAACTACATCGTTACGAAGCTCACACGTTTCTCATCTTAACTGACAAGCTTTGGATGTTAGTGGACCTGTGGTTTGTTTCAGTTTCACAAGCAGAGTTGGACTAGATATGGTCCGTATGTGTAGGAAACACAGTTCTTTTGTTCTGAACACAACCACGTTTCCTGCTGTATTAGAGAATCTAGAAAGCAAGAGCGTGCTTCTTGCTCTGAAGCAGAGTGTGATCCATGGATTAGAACTATGCTTTGTGTTTCCATTCAGAAATGGAGTTAAATCCCAGGCTCTGTGTCTTCCAACATGAAAGCCTTCGTTTCAGGGAAGGGCAGTCACTTTTCCGCTCAAAAGAACTACATCGTTCACGAAGCTAACACCTTTCTCATCTTAACTGACAAGCATTGGATGTTGGAGGACCAGTGCTTTGTATCAGTTTCAGAAGCAGCGTGGGAATTGATAAGGTCCGTATGTGCAAGAAACACCGTTCTTTTGTTCTCAGCACACTCACATTTCCTGCTGTCTTAGAGACTCTAGAAAGCTAGAGCGTTATTCTTGCTCTAAAGCAGAGTGTGATCCATGGAAGAGAACTCTGCTGTGTATTTCCCTTCAGAAATGGAGTTAAATCCTAGGCTCTGTGTCTTCCTACAATAAAGACTTCGTTTCAGGTAAGGGCAGTCACTTTTCAGCTCAAACGAACTACATCATTCACGAAGCTCACACGTTTCTCATCTTAACTGACTAGCATTGGAAGTTATAGGACCAGTGCTTTGTATCAGTTTCAGAAGCAGAGTTGGACTAGATATGGTCCGTATGTGTAGGAAACACCGTGCATTTGTTCTTAGCACACTCACGTTTCCTGCTGTATTAGAGAATCTAGAAAGCAAGAGCGTAATTCTTGCGCTAAAGCAGAGTGTGATCCATGGAAGAGAACTATGCGGTGTGTTTCACTTCAGAAATGGAGTTAAATCCCAGGCTCTGTGTCTTCCTACAATAAAGACTTCGTTTCAGGTAAGGGCAGTCACTCTTCAGCTCAAATGAACTACATTGTTCATGAAGCTCACACGTTACACATCTTAAATGACAAGCATTGGATGCTGGAGGACCTGTGCTTTGTATCAATTTCAGAGGCAGAGTTGGACTCGATATGGCCCGAATGTGTAAGAAACACCGTTCTTTTGTTCTCAGCTACTCATGTTTCCTGCTGTCCTAGAGACTATAGAAAGCAAGAGCGTGATTCTTGCTCTAAAGCAGAGTATGATCTATATATGACAACTCTGCTGTGTGTCTCATTCAGAAATGGAGTTAAACCCCAGGCTCTGAGTCTTCCTACAAGCAACACTTCGTTTCAGGTAAGTGCAGTAACTTTCCAGCTCAAACGAACTACATCATTCACGAAACTCACACGTTTCTAATCGTAACTGACAAGCATTGGATGTCATAGGACCAGTGCTTTGTATCAGTTTCAGAAGGAGAGTTGGAATAGATATGGTCCGCATGTGTAAGCAACACCGTTCTTTTGTTCTCAGCACACTCCTGTTTCCTGCTGTCTTAGAGATTGTAGAAAGCTAGAGCGTGCTTCTTGCTCTAAAGCAGAGTTTGATCAATGGATGAGAACTCTGCTGTGTGTTTCACTTCAGAAATGGAGTTAAATCCCAGGCTCTGAGTCTTCCTACAAAGAAGAATTCGTTTCAGGTAAGGGCAGTTACTTTACAGCTCAAACGAACTACATGGTTCACGAAGCTCACACGTTTCTCATCTTATATGACAAGCATTGGATGTTAGAGGACCTGAGCTTTGTATCAATTTCAGAGGAAGAGTTGGACTCGATATGGACCGAATGTGTTGGAAACACCGTTCTTTTGCTCTCAGCACACTCATGATTCCTGCTGTCTTAGAGATTCTAGAAAGCGAGAGCGTCCTTCTTGCTTTAAAGCAGAGTGTGATGTATATTTGAGAACCATACTGTGTGTTTCACTTCAGAAATGGAGTTAAACCCCAGGCTCTGAGTCTTCCTACAAGCAACACTTCGTTTTAGGTAAGGGCAGTTACTTTACAGCTCAAACGAACTACATCGTTCACGAAGCTCATACGTTTCTCATCTTAAATGACAAGCATTGGATGTTAGAGGACCTGTGCTTTGTATCAATTTCAGAGGCAGAGTTGGACTCGATATGGTCAGAATGTGTAAGATACACCGTTCTTTTGTTCTCAGCACACTCAATTTTCCTGCTGTCTTAGAGAATCTAGAAAGCAAGTGCGTGCTTCTTGCTCTAAAGCAGAGTGTGATCTATATATGAGAACTCTGCTGTGTGTTTCACTTCAGAAATGGAGTTCAACCCCAGGCTCTGAGTCTTCCTACAAGCAACACTTCGTTTCAATTAAGGACAGTTAGTTTACAGCTCAAACGACCTACATCGTTCACATAGCTCACACGTTTCTCATCTTAAATGACAAGCATTGGATGCTGGAGGACCTGTGCTTTGTATCAATTTCAGAGGCAGAGTTGGACTCGATATGGTCCGAATGTGTAAGAAACCCCGTTCTTTTGTTCTCAGCACACTCACGTTTCCTGCTGTATTAGAGAATCTAGAAAGCAAGAGCGTGCTTCTTGCTCTGAATCAGAGTGTGATCCATGGATGAGAACTATGCTGTGTGTTTCCCTTCAGAAATGGAGTTAAATCCCAGGCTCTGTGTCTTCCAACATGCAAGACTTCGTTTCAGGGAAGGGCAGTCACTTTTCAGCTCAAACGAACTACATCCTTCACCAAGCTCACAAGTTTCTCATCTTAAATGACAAGCATTGGATGCTGGAGGACCTGTGCTTTGTATCAATTTCAGAGACAGAGTTGGACTCGATATGGTCCGAATGTGTAAGAAACAACGTTCTTTTGTTCTCAGCACACTCATGTTTTCTGCTGTCTTAGAGACTCTAGAAAGCAAGAGCGTGCGTCTTGCTCTAAAGCAGAGTGTCATCTATATATGAGAACTATGCTGTGTGTTTCCCTTCATAAATGGAGTTAAATCCCAGGCTCTTTGTCTTTCAACATGCAAGCCTTCTTTTCTGGGAGGGGAAGTCACTTTTCAGCTCAAACGAACTACATCATTCACGAAGCTCACACGTTTCTCATCTTAACTGACTAGCATTGGAAGTTAGAGGACCAGTGATTTGTATCAGTTTCAGAAGCAGAGTTGGACTAGATATGGTCCGTATGTGTAGGAAACACCATGCATTTGTTCTTAGCACACTCACTTTTCCTGCTGTATTAGAGAATCTAGAAAGCAAGAGCGTGCTTCTTGCTCTAAAGCTGAGTGTGATCCATTGAATAGAAATATGCGGTGTGTTTCACTTCAGAAATGGAGTTAAACCCCAGGCTCTGAGTCTTCCTACAAGCAACACTTCGTTTCAGGTAAGTGCAGTAACTTTACAGCTCAAACGAACTACATCATTCACGAAACTCACACGTTTCTAATCGTAACTGACAAGCATCGGATGTCATAGGACCAGTGCTTTGTATCAGTTTCAGAAGGAGAGTTGGAATAGATATGGTCCGTATGTGTAAGCAACACCGTTCTTTTGTTCTCAGCACACTCCTGTTTCCTGCTGTCTTAGAGATTGTAGAAAGCTAGAGCGTGCTTCTTGCTCTAAAGCAGAGTGTGATCAATGGATGAGAACTCTGCTGTGTGTTTCACTTCAGAAATGGAGTTAAATCCCAGGCTCTTTCTTTTCCAACATGCAAGCCTTCGTTTCAGGGAGGGGCAGTCACTTTTCAGCTCAAACGAACTACATCGTTCACGAAGCTCACACGTTTCTCATCTTATATGACAAGCATTGGATGCTGGAGGACCTGTGCTTTGTATCAATTTCAGAGGCAGAGTTGGACTCGATATGGTCCGAATGTGTAAGAATCAACGTTCTTTTGTTCTCAGCACACTCAAGTTTCCTGCTGAATTAGAGAATCTAGAAAGCAAGAGCGTGCTTCTTGCTCTAAAGCAGAGTGTGATCTATATATGAGAACTCTGCTGTGTGTTTCACTTCAGAAATGGAGTTAAACCCCAGGCTCTTAGTCTTCCTACAAGCAACACTTCGTTTCAGGTAAGGGCAGTTACTTTACAGCTCAAACGAACTACATCATTCACGAACCTCACACGTTTCTCATCTTAAATGACAAGCATTGGATGGTGGAGGACCTGTGCTTTGTATCAATTTCAGAGGCAGAGTTGGACTCGAAATGGTCCGAATGTGTAAGAAACACCATTCTTTTGTTCTCAGCACACTCAAGTTTCCTGCTGAATTAGAGAATCTAGAAAGCAAGAGCGTGCTTCTTGCTCTGAAGCAGAGTGTGATCCCTGGATGAGAACTATGCTGTGTGTTTCCCTTCAGAAATGGAGTTAAATCCCAGGCTCTGAGTCTTCCTACAAACAAGACTTCGTTTCAGGGAAGGGCAGTTACTTTACAGCTCAAACGAACTACATCGTTCACATAGCTCACACGTTTCTCATCTTAAATGACAAGCATTGGATGCTGGAGGACCTGTGCTTTGTATCAATTTCAGAGGCAGAGTTGGACTCGATATGGTCCGAATGTGTAAGAAACACCGTTCTTTTGGTCTCAGCACACTCATGTTTTCTGCTGTCTTAGAGACTCTAGAAAGCAAGAGCGTGCGTCTTGCTCTAAAGCAGAGTGTGATCTATATATGAGAACTATGTTGTGTGTTTCCCTTCAGAAATGGAGTGAAATCCCAGGCTCTTTGTCTTCCAACATGCAAGCCTTCTTTTCAGGGAGGGGCAGTCACTTTTCAGCTCAAACGAACTACATCGTTCACAAAGCTCACACGTTTCTCATCTTAACTGACAAGCATTGGATGTTAGAGGAACAGTGCTTTGTATCAGTTTCAGAAGCAGAGTTGGACTAGATATGGTCCGTATGTGTAGGAAACACCGTGCATTTGTTCTTAGCACACTCACGTGTCCTGCTGTATTAGAGAATCTAGAAAGCAAGAGCGTAATTCTTGCGCTAAAGCAGAGTGTGATCCATGGAAGAGAACTATGCGGTGTGTTTCACTTCAGAAATGGAGTTAAATCCCAGGCTCTGTGTCTTCCTACAATAAAGACTTCGTTTCAGGTAAGGGCAGTCACTCTTCAGCTCAAATGAACTACATTGTTCATGAAGCTCACACGTTACACATCTTAAATGACAAGCATTGGATGCTGGAGGACCTGTGCTTTGTATCAATTTCAGAGGCAGAGTTGGACTCGATATGGCCCGAATGTGTAAGAAACACCGTTCTTTTGTTCTCAGCAACTCATGTTTCCTGCTGTCCTAGAGACTATAGAAAGCAAGAGCGTGATTCTTGCTCTAAAGCAGAGTATGATCTATATATGACAACTCTGCTGTGTGTTTCATTCAGAAATGGAGTTAAACCCCAGGCTCTGAGTCTTCCTACAAGCAACACTTCGTTTTAGGTAAGTGCAGTAACTTTACAGCTCAAACGAACTACATCATTCACGAAACTCACACGTTTCTAATCGTAACTGACAAGCATTGGATGTCATAGGACCAGTGCTTTGTATCAGTTTCAGAAGGAGAGTTGGAATAGATATGGTCCGCATGTGTAAGCAACACCGTTCTTTTGTTCTCAGCACACTCCTGTTTCCTGCTGTCTTAGAGATTGTAGAAAGCTAGAGCGTGCTTCTTGCTCTAAAGCAGAGTTTGATCAATGGATGAGAACTCTGCTTTGTGTTTCACTTCAGAAATGGAGTTAAATCCCAGGCTCTGATTCTTCCTACAAAGAAGAATTCGTTTCAGGTAAGGGCAGTTACTTTACAGCTCAAACGAACTACATGGTTCACGAAGCTCACACGTTTCTCATCTTATATGACAAGCATTGGATGTTAGAGGACCTGAGCTTTGTATCAATTTCAGAGGCAGAGTTGGACTCGATATGGTCCGATTGTGTAAGAAACACCGTTCTTTTGTTCTCAGCACACTCATGTTTTCTGCTGTCCTAGAGACGCTAGAAAGCAAGAGCGTGCTTCTTGCTCTAAAGCAGAGTGTGATCTATATATGAGAACTATGCTGTGTGTTTCCCTTAAGAAATGGAGTTAAATCCCAGGCTCTTTGTTTTCCAACATGCAAGCGTTCGTTTCAGGGAGGGGCAGTCACTTTTCTGCTCAAACGAACTACATCGTTCACGAAGCTCACACGTTTCTGATCTTAACTGATAAGCATTGTATGTTAGAGGACCAGTGCTTTGTATCAGTTTCAGAAGCAGAGTTGGACTAGATATGGTCCGTATGTGTAGGAAACATCTTTCTTTTGTTCACATCACACTCAGGTTTCCTGCAGTCTCGTTTCTGATCTTAACTGATAAGCATTGTATGTTAGAGGACCAGTGCTTTGTATCAGTTTCAGAAGCAGAGTTGGACTAGATATGGT
Source organism: Onychomys leucogaster (assembly GCA_949786385.1). Taxonomy (NCBI): domain Eukaryota; kingdom Metazoa; phylum Chordata; class Mammalia; order Rodentia; family Cricetidae; genus Onychomys; species Onychomys leucogaster. The sequence goes on along the minus strand of CATKUP010000157.1, from coordinate 235,672 downwards.
CCGTATGTGTAGGAAACATCTTTCTTTTGTTCTCATCACACTCAGGTTTCCTGCAGTCTTAGTGACTCTGGAAAGCAAGAGCGTGCTTCATGCTCTAAAGCAGAGTGTAAGCTATATATGATAACTCTGTTATGTGTTTCCCTTCAGAAATGGAGTTTAATTCGAGGCTGTGTGTCTTCCTACAAGCAAGAATTCCTTTCAAGTAAGGGCAGTCACTTTTCAGCTCAAACCAACTACATCGATCACGAAGCTCACACGTTTCTCATCTTAAATGACAAGCATTGGATGTTAGAGGACCAGTGCTTTGTCTCAGTTTCAGAAGCAGAGATGAACTAGATATGGTCCGTATGTGTAGGAAACACCATTCTTTTGTTCTCAGCACACTCAGGTTTCCTGCTGTCTTAGAGACTCTAGAAAGCTAAGGCGTGCTTCTTGCTCTAAAGCAGAGTGTGATCAATGGATGAGAAAATGCTGTGTGTTTCCCTTTAGAAATGGAGTTAAATCCCAGGCTCTGTGTCTTCCTACAATAAAGACTTCGTTTCAGGTAAGGGCAGTTACTTTTCAGCTCAAACGAATTACTTCATTCACGAAGATCACATGTTTCTCATCTTAAATGACAAGCATTGGATGCTGGAGGACCTGTGCTTTGTATCAATTTCAGAGGCAGAGTTGGACTCGATATGGTCTGAATGTGTAGGATACACCATTCTTTTGCTCTCAGCACACTCATGTTTCCTGCTGTCTTAGAGATTCTAGAAAGCAAGAGCGTCCTTCTTGCTTTAACGCAGAGTGTGATGTTTATATGAGAACCCTGCTGTGTGTTTCACTTCAGAAATGGAGTAAAACCCCAGGCTCGGAGTCTTCCTACAAGTAACACTTCGTTTCAGGTAAGGGCAGTTACTTTACAGCTCAAAAGAACTACATCGTTCATTAGCTCACACGTTTCTCATCTTAAATGACAAGCATTGGATGCTGGAGGACCTGTGCTTTGTATCAATTTCAGAGGCAGAGTTGGACTCGATATGGCCCGAATGTGTAAGAAACACCGTTCTTTTGTTCTCAGCACACTCATGTTTTCTGCTGTCCTAGAGACTCTAGAAAGCAAGAGCGTCCTTCTTGCTCTAAAGCAGAGTGTGATCTATATATGAGAACTCTGCTGTGTGTTTCACTTCAGAAATGGAGTTAAACCCCAGGCTCTGAGTCCTCCTACAAGCAACACTTCGTTTCAGGTAAGGGCAGATACTTTACAGCTCAAATGAACTACATCGTTCACGAAGCTCACACGCTTCTCAACTTAACTGACAAGCTTCGGATGTTATAGGACCAGTGCATTGTATCAGTTTCAGAAGCAGAGTTGGAATAGATATGATCCGTATGTTTAGGAAACACCGTTCTTTTGTTCTCAGCACACTCAAGTTTCCTGCTGTCTTTGAGACTCAAGAAAGCTAGAGCGTGCTTCTTGCTCTAAAGCAGAGTGTGATCAATGGATGAGAACTCGGCTGTGTGTTTCACTTCAGAAATGGAGTTAAATCCCAGGCTCTGAGTCTTCCTACAAAGAAGAATTCGTTTCAGGTAAGGGCAGTTACTTTACAACTCAAAGGAAATACATCGTTCATGAAGGTAAACAAGTTTATCATCTTAACTGACAAGCATTGGATGTTAGTGGACCTGTGGTTTGTTTCAGTTTCACAAGCAGAGTTGGACTAGATATGGTCTGTATGTTTCGGAAACACAGTTCTTTTGTTCTGAGCACAACCACGTTTCCTGCTGTATTAGAGAATCTAGAAAGTAAGAGCGTGCTTCTTGCTCTGAAGCAGACTGAGATCAATGGATGAGAACTATGCTGTGTGTTTCCCTTCAGAAATGGAGTTAAATCCCTGGATCTGTGTCTTCCTACAAGCAAGAATTCCTTTAAAGTAGTGGCAGTCACTTTTCAGCTCAAACGAACTACATCCTTCACGAAGCTCACACGTTTCTCATCTTAAATGACAAGCATTGGATGCTGGAGGACCTGTTTTTTGTATCAATTTCTGGGGCAGAGTTGGACTCGATATGGTCCGAATGTGTAAGAAACACCGTTCTTTTGTTCTCAGCACACTCATGTTTCCTGCTCTCTTAGAGACTCTAGAACGCAAGAGCGTGCTTCTTGCTCTAAAGCAGAGTGTGATCTATATATGAGAAATCTGCTATGTGTTTTACTTCAGAAATGGAGTTAAACACCAGGCTCTGAGTCTTCCTCCAAGCAACACTTCGTTTCAGGTAAGGGCATTTACTTTACAGCTCAAACGAACTACTTCATTCACGAAGCTCACATGTTTCTCATCTTAAATGACAAGCATTGGATGCTGGAGGACCTGTTCTTTGTATCAATTTCAGAGGCAGAGTTGGACTCGATATGGTCCGAATGTGTAAGAAACACCGTTCTTTTGTTCTCGGCACACTCATGTTTTCTGCTGTCCTAGAGACTCTAGAAAGCAAGAGCGTGCTTCTTGCTCTAAAGCAGAGAGTGATCTATATATGAGAACTCTGCTGTGTGTTTCACTTCAGAAATGGAGTTAAACCCCAGGCTCTGAGTCTTCCTACAAGCAACACTTCGTTTCAGGTAAGGGCAGTTACTTTACAGCTCAAAAGAACTACATCGTTCACGAAGCTCACACATTTCTCGTCTTAACTGACAAGCATTGGATGTTATAGGACCAGTGCTTTTTATCAGTTTCAGAAGCAGAGTTGGAATAGATATGGTCTGTATGTGTAGGAGACACTGTTCTTTTGTTCTCAGCACACTCACGATTCCTGCTGTATTAGAGAATCTAGAAAGCAAGAGCATGCTTCTTGATCTGAAGCAGAGTGTGATCTATATATGAGAACTCTGCTGTGTGTTTCACTTCAGAAATGGAGTTAAACCTCAGGCTCTGTGTCTTCCAACATGCAAGACTTCGTTTCAGGTAAGGGCAGTTACTTTACAACTCAAAAGAACTACATCGTTCACGAGCTCACACGTTTCTCATCTTAAATGACAAGCATCCGATGTTAGAGGACCAGTGCTTTGTCTCAGTTTCAGAAGCAGAGATGGACTAGATATGGTCCAGATGTTTAGGACACACCGTTCTTTTGTTCTCAGCAAACTCACGTTTCCTGCTGTCTTAGAGACTCTAGAAAGCTAGAGCATGCTTATTGCTCTAAAGCAGAGTGTGATCAATGGATGAGAACTCTGCTGTGTGTTTCCTTTCAGAAATGGTGTTAAATCCAAGGCTCTGTGTCTTCCTACAATAAAGACTTCGTTTCAGGTAAGGGCAGTCACTTTTCAGCTCAAATGAACTACATCCTTCACGAAGCTCACACGTTTATCATCTTAAATGACAAGCATTGGATGTTAGTGGACCTGTGGTTTGTTTCAGTTCCACAAGCAGAGTTGGACTAGATATGGTCCGTATGTGTAGGAAACACAGTTCTTTTGTTCTGAATACAACCACATTTCCTGCTGTATTAAGGAATCTAGAAAGCAAGCGCGTGCTTCTTGCTCTGAAGCAGAGTGTGATACATGGATGAGAACTATGCTGTGTGTTTCCCTTCAGAAATGGAGTTAAATCCCAGGCTCTGTGTCTTCCAACATGCAAGCCTTCGTTTCATGGAAGGGCAGTCCTTTTCAGCTCAAACGAACTACATCGTTCACGAAGCTCACACGTTTCTCATCTTAACTGACAAGCATTGGATGTTAGAGGACCAGTGCTTTGTATCAGTTTCAGAAGCAGAGTTGGACTGGATATGGTCCGTATGTGTAGGAAACACCGTTTTTTTGTCTCAGCACACTCACGTTTCCTGCTGTATTAGAGAATCTAGAAAGCAAGAGTGTGCTTCTTGCTCTAAAGCAGAGTGTGATCTAATATGAGAACTCTGCTGTGTGTTTCACTTCAGAAATGGAGTTAAACCCCAGGCTCTGAGTCTTCCTACAAGCAACACTTCGTTTCAGGTAAGGGCAGTTACTTTACAGCTCAAACGAACTACATCCTTCATGAAGCTCACACGTTTCTCATCTTAACTGAGAAGCATCGGATGTTATAGGACCAGTGCATTGTATCAGTTTCAGAAGCAGAGTTGGAATAGATATGGTCCGTATGTGTAGGAAACACCGTTCTTTTGTTCTCAGCACACTCACGTTTCCTGCTGTCTTTGAGAATCTAGAAAGCTAGAGCGTGCTTCTTGCTCTAAAGCAGAGTGTGATCAATGGATGAGAACTCGTCTGTGTGTTTCCTTTCAGAAATGGAGTTTAATCCCAGGCTCTGAGTCTTCCTACAAGCAAGACTTCGAATCAGGTAAGGGCAGTTACTTTACAGCTCAAACAAACTACATCGTTCAGGAAGCTCACACGTTTCTCATCTTAAATGACAAGCATTGGATACTGGAGGACCTGTGCTTTGTATCAATTTCAGAGGCAGAGTTGGACTCGATATGGTCCGAATGTGTTAGACACACCGTTCTTTTGTTCTCAGCACACTCATGATTTCTGCTGTCCTAGAGACTCTAGAAAGAAAGAGCGTGCTTCTTGCTCTAAAGCAGAGTGTGATCTATATATGAGAACTCTGCTGTGTGTTTCACTTCAGAAATGGAGTTAAACCCCAGGCTCTGAGTCTTCCTACAAGCAAGACTTCAAATCAGGTAAGGGCAGTTACTTTACAGTTCCAACGAACTACATCGTTCACAAAGCTCACACGTTTCTCATCTTAAATGACAAGCATCGGAGGTTAGAGGACCAGTGCTTTGTCTCAGTTTCAGAAGCAGAGATGGACTAGATATGGTCCAGATGTGTAGGAAACACCGTTCTTTTGTTCTCAGCACACTCACGTTTCCTGCTGTCTTAGAGACTCTAGAAAGCTAGAGCGTGCTTCTTGCTCTAAAGCAGAGTGTGATCAATGGATGAGAACTCTGCTGTGTATTTCCCTTCAGAAATGGAGTTAAATCCCACGCTCTGTGTCTTCCTACAATAAAGACTTCGTTTCAGGTAAGGGCAGTCACTTTTCAGCTCAAATGAACTACAACCTTCACAAAGCTCACACGTTTCTCATCTTAACTGACAAGCATTGGATGTTAGTGGACCTGTGGTTTGTTTCAGTTCCACAAGCAGAGTTGGACTAGATATGGTCAGTATGTGTAGGAAACACAGTTCTTTTGTTCTGAATACAACCACATTTCCTGCTATATTAAGGAATCTAGAAAGCAAGCGCGTGCTTCTTGCTCTGAAGCAGAGTGTGATACATGGATGAGAACTATGCTGTGTGTTTCCCTTCAGAAATGGAGTTAAATCCCAGGCTCTGTGTCTTCCAACATGCAAGCCTTCGTTTCATGGAAGGGCAGTCCTTCTCAGCTCAAACGAACTACATCGTTCACGAAGCTCACACGTTTCTCATCTTAAATGACAAGCATTGGATGTTAGAGGACCAGTGTTTTGTATCAGTTTCAGAAGCAGAGTTGGACTGGATATGGTCCGTATGTGTAGGAAACACCGTTTTTTTTTCTCAGCACACTCACGTTTCCTGCTGTATTAGAGAATCTAGAAAGCAAGAGTGTGCTTCTTGCTCTAAAGCAGAGTGTGATCTATATATGAGAACTCTGCTGTGTGTTTCACTTCAGAAATGGAGTTAAACCCCAGGCTCTGAGTCTTCCTACAAGCAATACTTCGTTTCAGGTAAGGGCAGTTACTTTACATCTCAAAAGAACTACATCCTTCATGAAGCTCACACGTTTCTCATCTTAACTGACAAGCATCGGATGTTATAGGACCAGTGCTTTGTATCAGTTTCAGAAGCAGAGTTGGAATAGATATGGTCCGTATGTGTAGGAAACACCGTTCTTTTGTTCTCAGCACACTCACGTTTCCTGCTGTCTTTGAGAATCTAGAAAGCTAGAGCGTGCTTCTTGCTCTAAAGCAGAGTGTGATGTATATATGAGAACCCTGCTGTGTGTTTCACTTCAGAAATGGAGTTAAACCCCAGGCTCTGAGTCTTCCTACAAGCAACACTTCGTTTCAGGTAAGGGCAGTTACTTTACAGCTCAATCGAACTCCATCGTTCACAAACCTCACACGTTTCTCATCTTAACTGACAAGCATCAGATGTTATAGGACCAGTGCTTTGTATCAGTTTCAGAAGCAGAGTTGGACTAGATATGGTCCGTATGTGTAGGAAACACCGTTCTTTTCTTCTCAGCACACTCACGTTTCCGGCTGTCTTAGAGACTCTAGAAAGCTAGAGCGTTATTCTTGCTGTAAAGCAGAGTGTGATCTATGGAAGAGAACTCTGCTGTGTATTTCCCTTCAGAAATGGAGTTTAATCCCAGGATCTGAGTCTTCCTACAAGCAAGACTTCAAATCATGTAAGGGCAGTTACTTTACAGTTCCAACGAACTACATCGTTCACGAAGCTCACACGTTTCTCATCTTAAATGACAAGCATCGGAGGTTAGAGGACCAGTGCTTTGTCTCAGTTTCAGAAGCAGAGTTGGACTAGATGTGGTCCGTATGTGTAGGAAACACAGTTCTTTTGTTCTGAAGACAACCATGTTCCCTGCTGTATTAGAGAATCTAGAAAGCAAGAGCGTGCTTCTTGCTCTGAAGCAGAGTGTGATCCATGGATGAGAACTATGCTGTGTGTTTCCCTTCAGAAATGGAGTTAAATCCCAGGCTCTGTGTCTTCCAACATGCAAGCCTTCGTTTCAGGGAAGGGCAGTCACTTTTCAGCTCAAACGAACTACATCGTTCAGGAAGCTAACACGTTTCTCATCTTAAGTGACAAAAATTGGATGTTAGAGGACCAGTGCTTTGTATCAGTTTCAGAATCAGTGTTGGACTAGATATGGTCCGTATGTGTAGGAAACACCATTCTTTTGCTCTCAGCATACTCACATTTCCTGCTGTCTTAGACTCTAGAAAGCTACAGCGTGCTTCTTGCTCTAAAGCAGAGTGTGATCCATGGAAGAGAACTCTGCTGCGTGTTTCACTTCAGAAATGGAGTTAAATCCCAGGCTCTGAGTCTTGTACAAACAAGACTTCATTTCAGGTAAGGGCAGTTACTTTACAGCTCAAACAAACTACATCGTTACGAAGCTCACACGTTTCTCATCTTAACTGACAAGCTTTGGATGTTAGTGGACCTGTGGTTTGTTTCAGTTTCACAAGCAGAGTTGGACTAGATATGGTCCGTATGTGTAGGAAACACAGTTCTTTTGTTCTGAACACAACCACGTTTCCTGCTGTATTAGAGAATCTAGAAAGCAAGAGCGTGCTTCTTGCTCTGAAGCAGAGTGTGATCCATGGATTAGAACTATGCTGTGTGTTTCCATTCAGAAATGGAGTTAAATCCCAGGCTCTGTGTCTTCCAACATGAAAGCCTTCGTTTCAGGGAAGGGCAGTCACTTTTCCGCTCAAAAGAACTACATCGTTCACGAAGCTAACACCTTTCTCATCTTAACTGACAAGCATTGGATGTTGGAGGACCAGTGCTTTGTATCAGTTTCAGAAGCAGCGTGGGAATTGATAAGGTCCGTATGTGCAAGAAACACCGTTCTTTTGTTCTCAGCACACTCACATTTCCTGCTGTCTTAGAGACTCTAGAAAGCTAGAGCGTTATTCTTGCTCTAAAGCAGAGTGTGATCCATGGAAGAGAACTCTGCTGTGTATTTCCCTTCAGAAATGGAGTTAAATCCTAGGCTCTGTGTCTTCCTACAATAAAGACTTCGTTTCAGGTAAGGGCAGTCACTTTTCAGCTCAAATGAACTACATCCTTCACGAAGCTCACACGTTTCTCATCTTAAATGACAAGCATTGGATGTTAGAGGACCTGAGCTTTGTATCAATTTCAGAGGCAGAGTTGGACTCGATATGGCCCGAATGTGTAGGATACACCGTTCTTTTGCTCTCAGCACACTCATGATTCCTGCTGTCTTAGAGATTCTAGAAAGCAAGAGCGTCCTTCTTGCTTTAAAGCAGAATGTGATGTATATATGATAACCATGCTGTGTGTTTCACTCAGAAATGGAGTTAAACCCCAGGCTCTGAGTCTTCCTACAAGCAACACTTCGTTTCAGGTAAGGGCAGCTACTTTACAGCTCAAATGAACTACATCGTTCACGAAGCTCACAAGTTTATCATCTAAAATGACAATCATTGGATGTTAGTGGACCTGTGGTTTGTTTCAGTTTCAAAAGCAGAGTTGGACTAGATATGGTCCGTATGTGTCGGAAACACAGTTCTTTTGTTCTGAGCACAACCACGTTTCCTGCTGTCTTAGAGTCTCTAGAAACCTAGAGCGTGCTTCTTGCTCTAAAGCAGAGTGTGATCAATGGATGAGAACTCTGCTGTGTGTTTCCCTTCAGAAATGGAGTTAAATCCCAGGCTCTGTGTCTTCCTACAATAAAGACTTCGTTTCAGGTAAGGGCAGTCACTTTTCAGCTCAAATGAACTACATCCTTCACGAAGCTCACACATTTCTCATCCTAAATGACAAGAATTGGTTCTTAGAAGACCTGTGCTTTGTATCAATTTCAGAGGCAGAGTTGGACTCAATATGGTCCGATGTGTAAGAAACACCGTTCTTGTGTTCTCAGCACACTCATGTTTCCTGCTGTCTTAGAGACTCTAGAAAGGAAGAACGTGCTTCTTGCTCTAAAGCAGAGTGTGATCTATATATGAGAACTCTGCTGTGTGTTTCCCTTCAGAAGTGGAGTTAAATCCCAGGATCTGAGTCTTCCTACAAGCAACACTTCGTTTCAGGTAAGGGCAGTTACTTTACAGCTCAAACGTACTACATCGTTCACGAAGCTCACACGTTTCTCATCTTAACTGACAAGCATCGGATGTTATAGGACCAGTGCTTTGTATGAGTTTCAGAAGTAGAGTTGGAATAGATATGGTCCGTATGTGTAGGAAACACCGTTCATTTGTTCTGAGCACACTCACGTTTGCTGCTGTATTAGAGAATCTAGAAAGCAAGAGCATGCTTCTTGCTCTAAAGAAGAGTGTGATCCATGGAAGAGAACTATGCTGTGTGTTTCCCTTCAGAAATGGAGTTAAATCCCAGGCTCTGTATCTTCCTACAAAAAAGACTTCGTTTCAGGTAAGGGCAGTTACTTTACAGCTCAAACGAACAACATCATTCCCGAAGGTCACACGTTTCTCATCTTAACTGACAAGCATCGGATATTAGAGGACCAGTGCTTTGTATCAGTTTCAGAAGCAGAGTTGGAATAGATATGGTCCATATGTGTAGGAAACACCGTTCATTACTCCTCAGCACACTCACCTTTCCTGCTGTATTAGAGAATCTAGAAAGCAAGAGCGTGATTCTTGCTCTAAAGCAGAGTGTGATCAATGGATGAGAACTCTGATATGTGTTTCCCTTCAGAAATGGAGTTAAATCCCAGGCTCTGAATCTTCCTATAAACAAGACTTCGTTTCAGGTAAGGGCAGTTACTTCTAAGCTCAAACGAACTATATCGTTCACAAAGCTCACACGTTTCTCATCTTAACTGACAAGCATTGGATGTTACTGGACCTGTGGTTTGCTTCAGTTCCACAAGCAGAGTTGGACTAGATATGGTCCGTATGTGTAGGAAACACTATTCTTTTCTTCTCAGCACACTCACGTTTCCTGCTGTATTAGAGAATCAAGAAAGCAAGAGCATGCTTCTTGCTCTACAGCAGAGTGTGATCCATGGAAGAGAACTTTGCTGTGTGTTTCCCTTCAGAAATGGAGTTAAATCCCAGGCTCTGTGTCTTCCAACATGCAAGACTTCGTTTCAGGGAAGGGCAGTAACTTTTCAGCTCAAATGAACTACATCCTTCACGAAGCTCACACGTTTCTCATCTTAAATGACAAGCATAGGATGTTAGAGGACCTGAGCTTTGTATCAATTTCAGGGTCAGAGTTGGACTCGATATGGCCCGAATGTGTAGGATACACCGTTCTTTTGCTCTCAGCACACTCATGATTACTGCTGTCTTAGAGATTCTAGAAAGCAAGAGCGTCCTTCTTGCTTTAAAGCAGAATGTGATGTATATATGAGAACTATGCTGTGTGTTTCCCTTCAGAAATGGAGTTAAATCCCAGGCTCTTTCTTTTCCAACATGCAAGCCTTCGTTTCAGGGAGGGGCAGTCACTTTTCAGCTCAAACGAACTACATCGTTCACGAAGCTCACACGTTTCTCATCTTAACTGACAAGCATTGGATGTTAGAGGACCAGTGCTTTGTATCAGTTTCAGAAGCAGAGTTGGACTAGATATAGTCCGTATGTGTAGGAAACACCTTTCTTTTGTTCTCATCACACTCAGGTTTCCTGTTGTCTTAGTGACTCTGGAAAGCAAGAGCGTGCTTCTTGCTCTAAAGCAGAGTGTAATCTATATATGAGAACCCTGTTATGGGTTTCCCTTCAGAAATGGAGTTAAATTCCAGGCTCTGTGTCTTCCTACAAGCAAGAATTCCTTTCAAGTAAGGGTAGTCACTTTTCAGCTCAAACCAACTACATCGTTCACGAAGCTCACACGTTTCTCATCTTAAATGACAAGCATCGGAGGTTAGAGGACCAGTGCTTTGTCTCAGTTTCAGAAGCAGAGATGGACTACATATGGTCCGTATGTGTAGGAAACACCGTTCTTTTGTTCTCAGCACACTCATGTTTCCTGCTCTCTTAGAGACTCTAGATTGCTAAGGCGTGCTTCTTGCTCTAAAGCAGAGTGTGATCAATGGATGAGAACACTGCTGTGTGTTTTCCTTCAGAAATGGAGTTAAATTCCAGGCTCTGTGTCTTCCTACAATAAAGACTTCGTTTCAGGAAAGGGCAGTCACTTTTCAGTTCAAATGAACTACATCCTTAACGAACCTCACACGTTTCTCATCTTAAATGACAAGCATTGGATGTTAGAGGACCTGAGCTTTGTATCAATTTCAGAGGCAGAGTTGGACTCGATATGGTTCGAATGTGTAGGATACACCGTTCTTTTGCTCTCAGCACACTCATGTTTCCTGCTGTCCTAGAGACTCTAGAAAGCAAGAGCGTGCTTCTTGCCCTAAAGCAGAGTATGATCTATATATGACAACTCTGCTGTGTGGTTCACTTCAGAAATGGAGTTAAAGCCCAGGATCTGAGTCTTCCTACAAGCAACACTTCGTTTCAGGTAAGGGCAGTTACTTTACAGCTCAAACGACTAATTCGTTCACTTAGCTCACACGTTTCTCATCTTAAATGACAAGCATTGGATGCTGGAGGACCTGTGCTTTGTATCAATTTCAGAGGCAGAGTTGGACTCGATATGGTCTGAATGTGTAAGAAACACCGTTCTTTTGTTCTCAGCACACTCACGTTTCCTGCTGTATTAGAGAATCTAGAAAGCAAGAGCGTGCTTCTTGCTCTGAAGCAGAGTGTGATCCATGGATGAGAGCTATGCTGTGTATTTCCCTTCAGAAAAGGAGTAAAATCCCAGGCTCTGTGTCTTCCAACATGCAAGACTTCGTTTCAGGGAAGGGCAGTCACTTTTCAGCTCAAATGAACTACATCCTTCACGAAGCTCACACGTTTCTCATCTTAAATGACAAGCATTGGATGTTAGAGGACCTGAGCTTTGTATCAATTTCAGAGGCAGAGTTGGACTCGATATGGCCCGAATGTGTAGGATTCTCCGTTCTTTTGCTCTCAGCACACTCATGATTCCTGCTGTCTTAGAGATTCTAGAAAGCAAGAGCGTCCTTCTTGCTTTAAAGCAGAATGTGATGTATATATGATAACCATGCTGTGTGTTTCACTTCAGAAATGGAGTTAAACCCCAGGCTCTGAGTCTTCCTACAAGCAACACTTCGTTTCAGGTAAGGGCAGTTACTTTACAGCTCAAAGGAACTACATCATTCACGAAGCTCACATGTTTCTCATCTTAAATGACAAGCATCGGATGTTATAGGACCAGTGCTTTGTATCAGTTTCAGAAGCAGAGTTGGACTAGATACGGTCCATATGTGTAGGAAACACCGTTCATTTATTCTTAGCACACTCACGTTTCCTGCTGTATTAGAGAATCTAGAAAGCAAGAGCGTGCCTCTATCTCTAAAGCAGAGTGTGATCTATATATGAGAACTATGCTGTGTGTTTCCCTTCAGAAATGGAGTTAAATCCCAGGCTCTTTCTTTTCCAACATGCAAGCCTTCGTTTCAGGGAGGGGCAATCACTTTTCAGCTCAAACGAACTACATCGTTCACGAAGCTCACACGTTTCTCATCTTAACTGACAAGCATTGGATGTTAGAGGACCAGTGCTTTGTATCAGTTTCAGAAGCAGAGTTGGACTAGATATAGTCCGTATGTGTAGGAAACACCTTTCTTTTGTTCTCATCACACTCAGGTTTCCTGTTGTCTTAGTGACTCTGGAATGCAAGAGCGTGCTTCTTGCTCTAAAGCAGAGTGTAATCTATATATGAGAACCCTGTTATGGGTTTCCCTTCAGAAATGGAGTTAAATTCCAGGCTCTGTGTCTTCCTACAAGCAAGAATTCCTTTCAAGTAAGGGTAGTCACTTTTCAGCTCAAACCAACTACATCGTTCACGAAGCTCACACGTTTCTCATCTTAAATGACAAGCATTGGATGTTAGAGGACCAGTGCTTTGTCTCAGTTTTAGAAGCAGAGATGGATTAGATATGGTCCGTATGTGTAGGAAACACCGTTCTTTTGTTCTCAGCACACTTACGTTTCCTGCTGTCTTAGAGACTCTAGAAAGCTAAGGCGTGCTTCTTGCTCTAAAGCAGAGTGTGATCAATGGATGAGAACACTGCTGTGTGTTTTCCTTCAGAAATGGAGTTAAATCCCCGGATCTGTGTCTTCCTACAAGCAAGAATTCCTTTAAAGTAGGGGCAGTCACTTTTCAGCTCAAACGAACTACATCCTTCACGAAGCTCACACGTTTCTCATCTTAAATGACAAGCATTGGATGCTGGAGGACCTGTGCTTTGTATCAATTTCTGGGGCAGAGTTGGACTCGATATGGTCCGAATGTGTAAGAAACACCGTTCTTTTGTTCTCAGCACACTCATGTTTCCTGCTCTCTTAGAGACTCTAGAACACAAGAGCGTGCTTCTTGCTCTAAAGCAGAGTGTGATCTATATATGAGAACACTGCTATGTGTTTTACTTCAGAAATGGAGTTAAACACCAGGCTCTGAGTCTTCCTACAAGCAACACTTCGTTTCAGGTAAGGGCAGTTAATTTACAGCTCAAACGAACTACTTCATTCACGAAGCTCACACGTTTCTCATCTTAAATGACAAGCATTGGATGCTGGGGGACCTGTTCTTTGTATCAATTTCAGAGGCAGAGTTGGACTCGATATGGTCCGAATGTGTAAGAAACACCGTTCTTTTGTTCTCAGCACACTCATGTTTTCTGCTGTCCTAGAGACTCTAGAAAGCAAGAGCGTGCTTCTTGCTCTAAAGCAGAGTGTGATCTATATATGAGAACTCTGCTGTGTGTTTCACTTCAGAAATGGAGTTAAACACCAGGCTCTGAGTCTTCCTACAAGCAACACTTCGTTTCAGGTAAGGGCAGTTACTTTACAGCTCAAACGAACTACTTCATTCACGAAGCTCACACGTTTCTCATCTTAAATGACAAGCATTGGATGCTGGAGGACCTGTTCTTTGTATCAATTTCAGAGGCAGAGTTGGACTCGATATGGTCCGAATGTGTAAGAAACACCGTTCTTTTGTTCTCAGCACACTCATGTTTTCTGCTGTCCTAGAGACTCTAGAAAGCAAGAGCGTGCTTCTTGCTCTAAAGCAGAGTGTGATCTATATATGAGAACTCTGCTGTGTGTTTCACTTCAGAAATGGAGTTAAACCCCAGGCTCTGAGTCTTCCTACAAGCAAGACTTCGTTTCAGGTAAGGTCAGTTACTTTACAGCTCAAAAGAACTACATCGTTCACGAAGCTCACATATTTCTCATCTTAACTGACAAGCATCGGATGTTATAGGACCAGTGCTTTTTATCAGTTTCAGAAGCAGAGTTGGAATAGATATGGTCTGTATGTGTAGGAAACACTGTTCTTTTGTTCTCAGCACACTCACGATTCCTGCTGTATTAGAGAATCTAGAAAGCAAGAGCGTGCTTCTTGATCTGAAGCAGAGTGTGATCTATATATGAGAACTCTGCTATGTGTTTCACTTCAGAAATGGAGTTAAACCTCAGGCTCTGTGTCTTCCAACATGCAAGAGTTCGTTTCAGGTAAGGGCAGTTACTTTACAGCTCAAACGAACTACGTCGTTCACGAGCTCACACCTTTCTCATCTTAAATGACAAGCATCTGATGTTAGAGGACCAGTGCTTTGTCTCAGTTTCAGAATCAGAGATGGACTAGATATGGTCCAGATGTTTAGGACACACCGTTCTTTTGTTCTCAGCACACTCACGTTTCCTGCTGTCTTAGAGAATCTAGAAAGCTAGAGCATGCTTCTTGCTCTAAAGCAGAGTGTGATCAATGGATGAGAACTCTGCTGTGTGTTTCCTTTCAGAAATGGTGTTAAATCCCAGGCTCTGTGTCTTCCTACAATAAAGACTTCGTTTCAGGTAAGGGCAGTCACTTTTCAGCTCAAATGAACTACATCCTTCACGAAGCTCACACATTTCTCATCTTAAATGACAAGCATTGGATGTTAGAGGACATGAGCTTTGTATCAATTTCAGAGGCAGAGATGGACTCGATATGGTCCGAATGTGAAGGAAACACCGTTCTTTTCCTCTCAGCATACTCATGTTTCCTGCTGTCCTAGAGACTCTAGAAAGCAAGAGCGTGCTTCTTGCTCTAAAGCAGAGTATGATCTAGATATGACAACTCTGCTGTGTGGTTCACTTCAGAAATGGAGTTAAAGGCCAGGATCTGAGTCTTCCTACAAGCAACACTTCGTTTCAGGTAAGGGCAGTTCCTTTACAGCTCAAACGACTACATCGTTCACTTAGCTCACACGTTTCTCATCTTAAATGACAAGCATTGGATGCTGGAGGACCTGTGCTTTGTATCAATTTCAGAGGCTGAGTTGGACTCGATATGGTCTGAATGTGTAAGAAACCCCGTTCTTTTGTTCTCAGCACACTCACGTTTCCTGCTGTATTAGAGAATCTAGAAAGCAAGAGCGTGCTTCTTGCTCTGAAGCAGCGTGTGATCCATGGATGAGAACTATGCTGTGTATTTCCCTTCAAAAAGGAGTAAAATCCCAGGCTCTGTGTCTTCCAACATGCAAGACTTCTTTTCAGGGAAGGGCAGTCACTTTTCAGCTCAAACGAACTACATCGTTCACGAAGCTCACACGTTTCTCATCTTAACTGACAAGCATTGGATGTTAGAGGACCAGTGCTTTGTATCAGTTTCAGAAGCAGAGATGGACTAGATATGGTCCGTATGTGTAGGAAACACCGTTCTTTTGTTCTCAGCACACTAATGTTTCCTGCTGTCTTAGAGACTCTAGAAAGCTAAGGCGTGCTTCTTGCTCTAAAGCAGAGTGTGATCAATGGATGAGAACACTGCTGTGTGTTTTCCTTCAGAAATGGAGTTAAATCCCCGGATCTGTGTCTTCCTACAAGCAAGAATTCCTTTAAAGTAGGGGCAGTCACTTTTCAGCTCAAACGAACTACATCCTTCACGAAGCTCACACGTTTCTCATCTTAAATGACAAGCATTGGATGCTGGAGGACCTGTGCTTTGTATCAATTTCTGGGGCAGAGTTGGACTCGATATGGTCCGAATGTGTAAGAAACACCGTTCTTTTGTTCTCAGCACACTCATGTTTCCTGCTCTCTTAGAGACACTAGAACGCAAGAGCGTGCTTCTTGCTCTAAAGCAGAGTGTGATCTATATATGAGAACTCTGCTATGTGTTTTACTTCAGAAATGGAGTAAAACACCAGGCTCTGAGTCTTCCTACAAGCAACACTTCGTTTCAGGTAAGGGCAGTTACTTTACAGCTCAAACGAACTACTTCATTCACGAAGCTCACACGTTTCTCATCTTAAATGACAAGCATTGGATGCTGGAGGACCTGTTCTTTGTATCAATTTCAGAGGCAGAGTTGGACTCGATATGGTCCGAATGTGTAAGAAACACCGTTCTTTTGTTCTCAGCACACTCATGTTTTCTGCTGTCCTAGAGACTCTAGAAAGCAAGAGCGTGCTTCTTGCTCTAAAGCAGAGTGTGATCTATATATGAGAACTCTGCTGTGTGTTTCACTTCAGAAATGGAGTTAAACCCCAGGCTCTGAGTCTTCCTACAAGCAACACTTCGTTTCAGGTAAGGGCAGTTACTTTACAGCTCAAACGAACTACATCTTTAACGAAGCTCACACGTTTCTCATCTTAAATGACAAGCATCGGATGTTATAGGACCAGTGCTTTGTATCAGTTTCAGAAGCAGAGTTGGACTAGATATGGTCCGTATGTGTAGGAAACACCGTTCATTTGTTCTTAGCACACTCACGTTTCCTGCTGTATTAGAGAATCTAGAAAGCAAGAGCGTGCTTCTTGCTCTAAAGCAGAGTGTGATCTATATATGAGAACTATGCTGTGTGTTTCCCTTCAGAAATGGAGTTAAATCCCAGGCTCTTTCTTTTCCAACATGCAAGCCTTCGTTTCAGGGAGGGGCAGTCACTTTTCAGCTCAAACGAACTACATCGTTCACGAAGCTCACACGTTTCTCATCTTAACTGACAAGCATTGGATGTTAGAGGACCAGTGCTTTGTATCAGTTTCAGAAGCAGAGTTGGACTAGATATAGTCCGTATGTGTAGGAAACACCTTTCTTTTGTTCTCATCACACTCAGGTTTCCTGTTTTCTTAGTGACTCTGGAAAGCAAGAGCGTGCTTCTTGCTCTAAAGCAGAGTGTAATCTATATATGAGAACCCTGTTATGGGTTTCCCTTCAGAAATGGAGTTAAATTCCAGGCTCTGTGTCTTCCTACAAGCAAGAATTCCTTTCAAGTAAGGGTAGCCACTTTTCAGCTCAAACCAACTACATCGTTCACGAAGCTCACACGTTTCTCATCTTAAATGACAAGCATTGGATGTTAAAGGACCAGTGCTTTGCCTCAGTTTCAGAAGCAGAGATGGACTAGATATGGTCCATATGTGTAGGAAACACCGTTCTTTTGTTCTCAGCACACTAACGTTTCCTGCTGTCTTAGAGACTCTAGAAAGCTAAGGCGTGCTTCTTGCTCTAAAGCAGAGTGTGATCAATGGATGAGAACACTGCTGTGTGTTTTCCTTCAGAAATGGAGTTAAATCCCCGGATCTGTGTCTTCCTACAAGCAAGAATTCCTTTAAAGTAGGGGCAGTCACTTTTCAGCTCAAACGAACTACATCTTTAACGAAGCTCACACGTTTCTCATCTTAAATGACAAGCATTGGATGCTGGAGGACCTGTGCTTTGTATCAATTTCAGAGGCAGAGTTGGACTCGATATGGTCCGAATGTGTAGGAAACACCGTTCTTTTGTTCTCAGCACACTCAAGTTTCCTGCTGTATTAGAGAATCTAGAAAGCAAGAGCGTGCTTCTTGCTCTGAAGCAGAGTGTGATCCATGGATGAGAACTATGCTGTGTATTTCCCTTCAGAAAAGGAGTAAAATCCCAGGCTCTGTGTCTTCCAACATGCAAGACTTCGTTTCAGGGAAGGGCAGTCACTTTTCAGCTCAAATGAACTACATCCTTCACGAAGCTCACACGTTTCTCATCTTAAATGACAAGCATTGGATGTTAGAGGACCTGAGCTTTGTATCAATTTCAGAGGCAGAGTTGGACTCGATATGGCCCGAATGTATAGGATACACCGTTCTTTTGCTCTCAGCACACTCATGATTCCTGCTGTCTTAGAGATTCTAGAAAGCAAGAGCGTCCTTCTTGCTTTAAAGCAGAATGTGATGTATATATGATAACCATGCTGTGTGTTTCACTTCAGAAATGGAGTTAAACCCCAGGCTCTGAGTCTTCCTACAAGCAACACTTCGTTTCAGGTAAGGGCAGTTACTTTACAGCTCAAACGAACTACATCGTTCACGAAGCTCACACGTTTCTCATCTTAAATGACAAGCATCGGATGTTATAGGACCAGTGCTTTGTATCAGTTTCAGAAGCGGAGTTGGACTAGATATGGTCCGTATGTGTAGGAAACACCGTTCATTTGTTCTTAGCACACTCACGTTTCCTGCTGTATTAGAGAATCTAGAAAGCAAGAGCGTGCTTCTTGCTCTAAAGCAGAGTGTGATCTATATATGAGAACTATGCTGTGTGTTTCCCTTCAGAAATGGAGTTAAATCCCAGGCTCTTTCTTTTCCAACATGCAAGCCTTCGTTTCAGGGAGGGGCAGTCACTTTTCAGCTCAAACAAACTACATCGTTCACGAAGCTCACACGTTTCTCATCTTAACTGACAAGCATTGGATGTTAGAGGACCCGTGCTTTGTATCAGTTTCAGAAGCAGAGATGGACTAGATATGGTCCGTATGTGTAGGAAACACCGTTCTTTTGTTCTCAGCACACTAACGTTTCCTGCTGTCTTAGAGACTCTAGAAAGCTAAGGCGTGCTTCTTGCTCTAAAGCAGAGTGTGATCAATGGATGAGAACACTGCTGTGTGTTTTCCTTCAGAAATGGAGTTAAATCCCCGGATCTGTGTCTTCCTACAAGCAAGAATTCCTTTAAAGTAGGGGCAGTCACTTTTCAGCTCAAACGAACTACATCCTTCACGAAGCTCACACGTTTCTCATCTTAAATGACAAGCATTGGATGCTGGAGGACCTGTGCTTTGTATCAATTTCTGGGGCAGAGTTGGACTCGATATGGTCCGATGTGAAAGAAACACCGTTCTTTTGTTCTCAGCACACTCATGTTTCCTGCTCTCTTAGAGACTCTAGAACGCAAGAGCGTGCTTCTTGCTCTAAAGCAGAGTGTGATCTATATATGAGAACTCTGCTATGTGTTTTACTTCAGAAATGGAGTAAAACACCAGGCTCTGAGTCTTCCTACATGCAACACTTCGTTTCAGGTAAGGGCAGTTACTTTACAGCTCAAACGAACTACTTCATTCACAAAGCTCACACGTTTCTCATCTTAAATGACAAGCATCCGATGTTAGAGGACCAGTGCTTTGTCTCAGTTTCAGAAGCAGAGATGGACTAGATATGGTCCAGATGTTTAGGACACACCGTTCTTTTGTTCTCAGCACACTCACGTTTCCTGCTGTCTTAGAGACTCTAGAAAGCTAGAGCATGCTTCTTGCTCTAAAGCAGAGTGTGATCAATGGATGAGAACTCTGCTGTGTGTTTCCTTTCAGAAATGGTGTTAAATCCCAGGCTCTGTGTCTTCCTACAATAAAGACTTCGTTTCAGGTAAGGGCAGTCACTTTTCAGCTCAAATGAACTACATCCTTCACGAAGCTCACACGTTTCTCATCTTAAATGACAAGCATTGGATGTTAGAGGACCTGAGCTTTGTATCAATTTCAGAGGCAGAGATGGACTCGATATGGTCCGAATGTGAAGGAAACACCGTTCTTTTGCTCTCAACATACTCATGTTTCCTGCTGTCTTAGAGATTCTAGGAAGCAAGAGCATCCTTCTTGCTTTAAAGCAGAGTGTGATGTATATATGAGAACCGTGCTGTGTGTTTCACTTCAGAAATCCAGTTAAACTCCAGGCTCTGAGTCTTCCTACAAGCAACACTTCGTTTCATGTAGGGCAGTTACTTTACAGCTCAAACGAACTACATCGTTCACGAAGCTCACACGTTTCTCATCTTAACTGACAAGCATCGGATGTTATAGGACCAGTGCTTTGTATCAGATTCAGAAGCAGAGTTGGAATAGATATGGTCCGTATGTGTAGGAAACAGCGTTCTTTTGTTCTCAGCACACTCATGTTTCCTGCTGTCTTAGAGATTCTAGAAAGCTAGAGCGTGCTTCTTGCTCTAAAGCAGAGTGTGATCAATGGATAAGAAATCTGCTGTGTGTTTCACTTCAGAAATGGAGTTAAATCCCAGGCTCTGAGTCTTCCTACAAACAAGACTTGGTTTCAGGTAAGCGCAGTTACTTTAAAGCTCAAACCAACTACAACATTCACGAAGCTCACACGTTTCTCATCTTAACTGACAAGCATTGGATGTTAGTGGACCTGTGGTTTGTTTCAGTTCCACAAGCAGAGTTGGACTAGATATGGTCCGTATGTGTAGGAAACACAGTTCTTTTGTTCTGAATACAACCACGTTTCCTGCTGTATTAAGGTATCTAGAAAGCAAGAGCGTGCTTCTTGCTCTGAAGAAGAGTGTGATCCATGGAAGAGAACTCTGCTGTGCATTTCCCTTCAGAAATGGAGTTTAATCCCAGGCTCTGAGTCTTCCTACAAGCAAGACTTCAAATCATGTAAGGGCAGTTACTTTAGAGTTCCAACGAACTACATCGTTCACGAAGCTCACACGTTTCTCATCTTAAATGACAAGCATCGGAGGTTAGAGGACCATTGCTTTGTCTCAGTTTCAGAAGCAGAGATGGACTAGATATGGTCCAGATGTGTAGGAAACACCGTTCTTTTGTTCTCAGCACACTCACGTTTCCTGCTGTCTTAGAGACTCTAGAAAGCTAGAGCGTGCTTCTTGCTCTAAAGCAGAGTGTGATCAATGGATGAGAACTCTGCTGTGTATTTCCCTTCAGAAATGGAGTTAAATCCCACGCTCTGTGTCTTCCTACAATAAAGACTTCGTTTCAGGTAAGGGCAGTTACTTTACAGCTCAAACAAACTACATCGTTCATGAAGCTCACACGTTTCTCATCTTAACTGACAAGCATTGGATGTTAGTGGACCTGTGATTTGTTTCAGTTTCACAAGCAGAGTTGGACTAGATATGGTCCGTATGTGTAGGAAACACAGTTCTTTTGTTCTGAAGACAACCACGTTTCCTGCTGTATTAGAGAATCTAGAAAGCAACAGCGTGCTTCTTGCTCTGAAGCAGAGTGTGATCCATGGATGAGAACTATACTGTGTGTATCCCTTCAGAAATGGAGTTAAATCCCAGGCTCTGTGTCTTCCAACATGCCAGACTTCGTTTCATGGAAGGGCAGTCACTTTTCAGCTCAAACGAACTACATCGTTCAGGAAGCTAACACGTTTCTCATCTTAAGTGACAAAAATTGGATGTTAGAGGACCAGTGCTTTGTATCAGTTTCAGAATCAGTGTTGGACTAGATATGGTCCGTATGTGTAGGAAACACCATTCTTTTGCTCTCAGCATACTCACATTTCCTGCTGTCTTAGACTCTAGAAAGCTACAGCGTGCTTCTTGCTCTAAAGCAGAGTGTGATCCATGGAAGAGAACTCTGCTGCGTGTTTCACTTCAGAAATGGAGTTAAATCCCAGGCTCTGAGTCTTCCTACAAACAAGACTTCATTTCAGGTAAGGGCAGTTACTTTACAGCTCAAAACAACTACATCGATTACAAGCTCACACGTTTCTCATCTTAACTGACAAGCATTGGATGTTAGTGGACCTGTGGTTTGTTTAAGTTTCACCAGCAGAGTTGGACTAGATATGGTCTGTATGTGTAGGAAACACAGTTCTTTTGTTCTGAACACAACCATGTTTCCTGCTGTATTAGAGAATCTAGAAAGCAAGAGCGTGCTTCTTGCTCTGAAGCAGAGTGTGATCCATGGATTAGAAATATGCTGTGTGTTTCCATTCAGAAATGGAGTTAAATCCCAGGCTCTGTGTCTTCCAACATGCAAGCCTTCGTTTCAGGGAAGGGCAGTCACTTTTCCACTCAAAAGAACTACATCATTCACGAAGCTAACACCTTTCTCACATTAACTGACAAGCATTGGATGTTGGAGGACCAGTGCTTTATATCAGTTTCAGAAGCAGAGTGGGAATTGATAAGGTCCGTATGTGTAGGAAACACTGTTCTTTTGTTCTCAGCACACTCACATTTCCTGCTGTCTTAGAGACTCTAGAAAGCTAGAGCGTTATTCTTGCTCTAAAGCAGAGTGTGATCCATGGAAGAGAACTCTGCTGTGTATTTCCCTTCAGAAATGGAGTTAAATCCCAGGCTCTGTGTCTTCCTACAATAAAGACTTCGTTTCAGGTAAGGGCAGTCACTTTTCAGCTCAAATGAACTACATCCTTCACGAAGCTCACACGTTTCTCATCTTAAATGACAAGCATTGGAAGTTAGAGGACCTGAGCTTTGTATCAATTTCAGCGCAAGAGTTGGACGCGATATGGTCCGAATGTGTAGGAAACACCGTTCTTTTACTCTCAGCACACTCATGTTTCCTGCTGTTTTAGAGATTCTAGAAAGCAAGATCGTCCTTGTTGCTTTAAAGCAAAGTGTGATGTATATATGAGAACCCTGCTGTGTGTTTCACATCAGAAATGGAGTTAAACCCCAGGCTCTGAGTCTTCCTACAAGCAACACTTCGTTTCAGGTAAGGACAGCTACTTTACAGCTCAAATGAACTACATCGTTCACGAAGCTCACAAGTTTATCATCTAAAATGACAATCATTGGATGTTAGTCGACCTGTGGTTTGTTTCAGTTTCAAAAGCAGAGTTGGACAAGATATGGTCCGTATGTGTCGGAAACACAGTTCTTTTGTTCTGAGCACAACCACGTTTCCTGCTGTCTTAGAGACTCTAGAAACCTAGAGCGTGCTTCTTGCTCTAAAGCAGAGTGTGATCAATGGATGAGAACTCTGCTGTGTGTTTCCCTTCAGTAATGGAGTTAAATCCCAGGCTCTGTGTCTTCCAACATGCAAGCCTTCGTTTCAGGGAAGGGCAGTCTCTTTTCAGCTCAAACGAACTACATCCTTCACGAAGCTCACACGTTTCTCATCTTAAATGTCAAGCATTGGATGCTGGAGGACCTGTGCTTTTTATCAATTTCAGAGGAAGAATTGGACTCGATATGGTCCGAATGTGTAAGAAACACTGATCTTGTGTTCTCAACACACTCATGATTCCTGCTGTCTTAGAGACTCTAGAAAGCAAGAGCGTGCTTCTTGCTCTAAAGCAGAGTGTGATCTAATATGAGATCTCTGCTGTGTGTTTCCCTTTAGAAATGGATTAAATCCCAGGCTCTGAGTCTTCCTAGAATCAATACTTCGTTTCAGGTAAGGGCAGTTACTTTAGAGCTCAAACGAACTTCATCGTTCCTGAAGCTCACACGTTTCTCATCTTAACTGACAAGCATCGGATGTTAGAGGACCAGTGCTTTGTATCAGTTTCAGAAGCAGAGTTGGAATAGATATGACCGTATGTGTAGGAAACACCGTTCATTTGTTCTCAGCACACTCACGTTTCCTGCTGTATTAGAGAATCTAGAAAGCAAGAGCGTGCTTCTTGCTCTAAAGCAGAGTGTGATCCATAGAAGAGAACTATGCTGTGTGTTTTACTTCAGAAATGGAGTTAAATCCTAGGCTCTGTGTCTTCCTACAATAAAGACTTCGTTTCAGGTAAGGGCAGTCACTTTTCAGCTCAAATGAACTACATCCTTCACGAAGCTCACACATTTCTCATCATAAATGACAAGCATTGGTTCTTAGAGGACCTGTGCTTTGTATAAATTTCAGAGGCAGAGTTGGACTCGATATGGTCCGATGTGTAAGAAACACCGTTCTTGTGTTCTCAGCACACTCATGTTTCCTGCTCTCTTAGAGACTCTAGAAAGGAAGAGCGTGCTTCTTACTCTAAAACAGAGTGTGATCTATATATGAGAACTCTGCTGTGTGTTTCCCTTCAGAAGTGGAGTTAAATCCCAGGCTCTGAGTCTTCCTACAAGCAACACTTCGTTTCAGGTAAGGGCAGTTACTTTACAGCTCAAACGAACTACATCGTTCACGAAGCTCACACGTTTCTCATCTTAACTGACAAGCATCGGATGTTATAGGACCAGTGCTTTGTATGAGTTTCAGAAGCAGAGTTGGAATAGATATGGTCCGTATGTGTAGGAAACACCGTTCATTTGTTCTGAGCACACTCACGTTTGCTGCTGCATTAGAGAATCTAGAAAGCAAGAGCATGCTTCTTGCTCTAAAGCAGAGTGTGATCCATGGAAGAGAACTATGCTTTGTGTTTCCCTTCAGAAATGGAGTTAAATCCTAGGCTCTGTGTCTTCCTACAAAAAAGACTTCGTTTCAGTTAAGGGCAGTTACTTTAGAGCTCAAACGAACAACATCGTTCACGAAGCTCACACGTTTCTCATCTTAACTGACAAGTATCGGATGTTATAGGACCAGTGCTTTGTATCAGTTTCAGATGCAGAGTTGGAATAGATATGGTCCGTATGTGTAGGAAACACCGTTCATTTGTTCTCAGCACACTCACGTTTCCTGCTGACTTAGAGACTCTAAAAAGCTAGAGCGTGCTTCTTGCTCTAAAGCAGATTGTGATCAATGGATGAGAACTCTGCTGTGTGTTTCACTTCAGAAATGGAGTTAAATCCCAGGCTCTGAGTCTTCCTACAAAAAAGACTTCGTTTCAGGGAAGGGCAGTTACTTTGCAGCTCAAACGAACTACATCGTTCACGAAGCTCACACGTTTCTCATCTTAACTGACAAGCATCGGATGTTAAAGGACCAGTGCTTTGTCTCAGTTTCAGAAGCAGAGATGGACTAGATATGGTCCGTATGTGTAGGAAAAAATGTTCATTTGTTCTAGCACAATCATGTTTGTTGCTGTATTAGAGAATCTAGAAAGCAAGAGCGTGCTTCTTGTTCTAAAGCAGAGTGTGATCCATGAAAGAGAACTCTGCTGTGTGTTTCCCTTCAGAAATGGAGTTAAATTCCAGGCTCTGTGTCTTCCAACATGCAAGACTTAGTTTCAGGGAAGGGCAGTCACTTTTCGGCTCAAACGAACTACATCGTTCACGAGGCTAACACGTTTCTTATCTTAACTGACAAGCATTGGATGTTAGAGGACCCGTGCTTTGTATCAGTTTCAGAAGCAGAGTTGGACTAGATATGGTCCGTATGTGTAGGAAACACCGTTCATTTGTTCTCAGCACACTCACGTTTCCTGCTGTCTTAGAGACTCTAGAAAGCTAGAGCGTGCTTCTTGCTCTAAAGCAGAGTGTGATCAATGGATGAGAACTCTGCTGTGTGTTTCACTTCAGAAATGGAGTTAAATCCCATGCTCTGAGTCTTCCTACAAACAAGACTTCGTCTCAGGTTAGGGCAGTTACTTTATAGCTCCAACGATCTACATTGTTCATGAAGCTCACACGTTTCTCATCTTAAATGACAAGCATTGGATCCTGGAGGTCCTGTGCTTTTTATCAATTTCAGAGGCAGAGTTGGACTCGATATGGTCCGATGTGTAAGAAACACCGTTCTTGTGTTCTCAGCACACTCATGTTTCCTGCTGTCTTAGAGACTCTAGAAAGGAAGAGCGTGCTTCTTACTCTAAAGCAGAGTGTGATCTATATATGAGAACTCTGCTGTGTGTTTCCCTTCAGAAATGGAGTTAAATCCCAGGCTCTGAGTCTTCCTACAAGCAACACTTCGTTTCAGGTAAGGGCAGTTACTTTACAGCTCAAAAGAACTACATCGTTCACGAAGCTCACACGTTTCTCATCTTAACTGACAAGCATCGGATGTTATAGGACCAGTGCTTTGTACCAGTTTCAGATGCAGAGTTGGAATAGATATGGTCCGTATGTGTAGGAAACACCGTTCATTTGTTCTCAGCACACTCACGTTTCCTGCTGTCTTAGAGACTCTAAAAAGCTAGAGCGTGCTTCTTGCTCTAAAGCAGAGTGTGATCAATGGATGAGAACTCTGCTGTGTGTTTCACTTCAGAAATGGAGTTAAATCCCAGGCTCTGAGTCTTCCTACAAACAAGACTTTGTTTCAGGGAAGCGCAGTTACTTTGCAGCTCAAACGAACTACATCGTTCACGAAGCTAACACGTTTCTCAACTTAACTGACAAGCATCGGATGTTAAAGGACCAGTGCTTTCTATCAGTTTCAGAAGCATAGTTGGAATAGATATGGTCCGTATGTGTAGGAAACACCGTTCATTTGTTCTCAGCACATTCTCGTTTCCTGCTGTATTAGAGAATCTAGAAAGCAAGAGCGTGATTCTTGCTCTAAAGCAGAGTGTGATCAATGGATGAGAACTCTGCTATGTGTTTCCCTTCAGAAATGGAGTTAAATCCCAGGTTCCGAATCTTCCTATGAACAAGACTTCGTTTCAGGTAAGGGCAGTTACTTTAAGCTCAAACGAACTACATCGTTCACAAAGCTCACACGTTTCTCATCTTAACTGACAAGCATTGGATGTTAGTGGACCTGTGGTTTGTTTCAGTTCCACAGGCAGAGTTGGACTAGATATGGTCCGTATGTGTAGGAAACACAGTTCTTTTTTTCTGAGCACAACCACGTTTCCTGCTGTATTAGAGAATCTAGAAAGCAAGAGCGTGCTTCTTGCTCTGAAGCAGAGTGTGATCAATGGATGAGAACTCTGCTGTGTGTTTCCCTTCAGAAATGGAGTTAAATCCCAGGTTCTGTGTCTTCCTACAATAAAGACTTCGTTTCAGGTAAGGGCAGTCACCTTTCAGCTCAAATGAAATACATCCTTCACGAAGCTCACACTTTTCTCATCCTAAATGACAAGCATTGGATCTTAGAGGACCTGTGCTTTGTATCAATTTCAGAGGCAGAGTTGGACTCTATATGGTCCGAATGTGTAAGAAACACCGTTCTTGTGTTCTCAGCACACTCATGTTTCCTGCTGTCTTAGAGACTCTAGAAAGCAAGAGTGTGCTTCTTGCTCTAAAGCAGAGTGTGATCTATATATGAGAACTCTGCTGTGTGTTTCCCTTCAGAAATGGAGTTAAATCCCAGGCTCTGAGTCTTCCTACAAGCAACACTTCGTTTCAGGTAAGGGCAGTTACTTTACAGCTCAAACGAACTATATCGTTCACGAAGCTCACACGTTTCTCATCTTAACTGACAAGTATCGGATGTTATAGGACCAGTGCTTTGTATCAGTTTCAGATGCAGAGTTGGAATAGATATGGTCCGTATGTGTAGGAAACACCGTTCATTTGTTCTCAGCACACTCACGTTTCCTGCTGACTTAGAGACTCTAAAAAGCTAGAGCGTGCTTCTTGCTCTAAAGCAGATTGTGATCAATGGATGAGAACTCTGCTGTGTGTTTCACTTCAGAAATGGAGTTAAATCCCAGGCTCTGAGTCTTCCTACAAACAAGACTTCGTTTCAGGGAAGGGCAGTTACTTTGCAGCTCAAACGAACTACATCGTTCACGAAGCTCACACGTCTCTCATCTTAACTGACAAGCATCGGATGTTAAAGGACCAGTGCTTTGTCTCAGTTTCAGAAGCAGAGATGGACTAGATATGGTCCGTATGTGTAGGAAAAAATGTTCATTTGTTCTAGCACAATCATGTTTGTTGCTGTATTAGAGAATCTAGAAAGCAAGAGCGTGCTTCTTGTTCTAAAGCAGAGTGTGATCCATGAAAGAGAACTCTGCTGTGTGTTTCCCTTCAGAAATGGAGTTAAATTCCAGGCTCTGTGTCTTCCAACATGCAAGACTTAGTTTCAGGGAAGGGCAGTCACTTTTCGGCTCAAACGAACTACATCGTTCACGAGGCTAACACGTTTCTTATCTTAACTGACAAGCATTGGATGTTAGAGGACCCATGCTTTGTATCAGTTTCAGAAGCAGAGCTGGACTAGATATGGTCCGTATGTGTAGGAAACACCGTTCATTTGTTCTCAGCACACTCACGTTTCCTGCTCTCTTAGAGACTCTAGAAAGCTAGAGCGTGCTTCTTGCTCTAAAGCAGAGTGTGATCAATGGATGAGAACTCTGCTGTGTGTTTCACTTCAGAAATGGAGTTAAATCCCATGCTCTGAGTCTTCCTACAAACGAGACTTCGTCTCAGGTTAGGGCAGTTACTTTATAGCTCCAACGATCTACATTGTTCATGAAGCTCACACGTTTCTCATCTTAAATGACAAGCATTGGATCCTGGAGGTCCTGTGCTTTTTATCAATTTCAGAGGCAGAGTTGGACTCGATATGGTCCGATGTGTAAGAAACACCGTTCTTGTGTTCTCAGCACACTCATGTTTCCTGCTGTCTTAGAGACTCTAGAAAGGAAGAGCGTGCTTCTTACTCTAAAGCAGAGTGTGATCTATATATGAGAACTCTGCTGTGTGTTTCCCTTCAGAAATGGAGTTAAATCCCAGGCTCTGAGTCTTCCTACAAGCAACACTTCGTTTCAGGTAAGGGCAGTTACTTTACAGCTCAAAAGAACTACATCGTTCACGAAGCTCACACGTTTCTCATCTTAACTGACAAGCATCGGATGTTATAGGACCAGTGCTTTGTACCAGTTTCAGATGCAGAGTTGGAATAGATATGGTCCGTATGTGTAGGAAACACCGTTCATTTGTTCTCAGCACACTCATGTTTCCTGCTCTCTTAGAGACTCTAGAAAGGAAGAGCGTGCTTCTTACTCTAAAACAGAGTGTGATCTATATATGAGAACTCTGCTGTGTGTTTCCCTTCAGAAGTGGAGTTAAATCCCAGGCTCTGAGTCTTCCTACAAGCAACACTTCGTTTCAGGTAAGGGCAGTTACTTTACAGCTCAAACGAACTACATCGTTCACGAAGCTCACACGTTTCTCATCTTAACTGACCAGCATCGGATGTTATAGGACCAGTGCTTTGTATGAGTTTCAGAAGCAGAGTTGGAATAGATATGGTCCGTATGTGTAGGAAACACCGTTCATTTGTTCTGAGCACACTCACGTTTGCTGCTGCATTAGAGAATCTAGAAAGCAAGAGCATGCTTCTTGCTCTAAAGCAGAGTGTGATCCATGGAAGAGAACTATGCTTTGTGTTTCCCTTCAGAAATGGAGTTAAATCCTAGGCTCTGTGTCTTCCTACAAAAAAGACTTCGTTTCAGTTAAGGGCAGTTACTTTAGAGCTCAAACGAACAACATCGTTCACGAAGCTCACACGTTTCTCATCTTAACTGACAAGTATCGGATGTTATAGGACCAGTGCTTTGTATCAGTTTCAGATGCAGAGTTGGAATAGATATGGTCCGTATGTGTAGGAAACACCGTTCATTTGTTCTCAGCACACTCACGTTTCCTGCTGACTTAGAGACTCTAAAAAGCTAGAGCGTGCTTCTTGCTCTAAAGCAGATTGTGATCAATGGATGAGAACTCTGCTGTGTGTTTCACTTCAGAAATGGAGTTAAATCCCAGGCTCTGAGTCTTCCTACAAAAAAGACTTCGTTTCAGGGAAGGGCAGTTACTTTGCAGCTCAAACGAACTACATCGTTCACGAAGCTCACACGTTTCTCATCTTAACTGACAAGCATCGGATGTTAAAGGACCAGTGCTTTGTCTCAGTTTCAGAAGCAGAGATGGACTAGATATGGTCCGTATGTGTAGGAAAAAATGTTCATTTGTTCTAGCACAATCATGTTTGTTGCTGTATTAGAGAATCTAGAAAGCAAGAGCGTGCTTCTTGTTCTAAAGCAGAGTGTGATCCATGAAAGAGAACTCTGCTGTGTGTTTCCCTTCAGAAATGGAGTTAAATTCCAGGCTCTGTGTCTTCCAACATGCAAGACTTAGTTTCAGGGAAGGGCAGTCACTTTTCGGCTCAAACGAACTACATCGTTCACGAGGCTAACACGTTTCTTATCTTAACTGACAAGCATTGGATGTTAGAGGACCCGTGCTTTGTATCAGTTTCAGAAGCAGAGTTGGACTAGATATGGTCCGTATGTGTAGGAAACACCGTTCATTTGTTCTCAGCACACTCACGTTTCCTGCTGTCTTAGAGACTCTAGAAAGCTAGAGCGTGCTTCTTGCTCTAAAGCAGAGTGTGATCAATGGATGAGAACTCTGCTGTGTGTTTCACTTCAGAAATGGAGTTAAATCCCATGCTCTGAGTCTTCCTACAAACAAGACTTCGTCTCAGGTTAGGGCAGTTACTTTATAGCTCCAACGATCTACATTGTTCATGAAGCTCACACGTTTCTCATCTTAAATGACAAGCATTGGATCCTGGAGGTCCTGTGCTTTTTATCAATTTCAGAGGCAGAGTTGGACTCGATATGGTCCGATGTGTAAGAAACACCGTTCTTGTGTTCTCAGCACACTCATGTTTCCTGCTGTCTTAGAGACTCTAGAAAGGAAGAGCGTGCTTCTTACTCTAAAGCAGAGTGTGATCTATATATGAGAACTCTGCTGTGTGTTTCCCTTCAGAAATGGAGTTAAATCCCAGGCTCTGAGTCTTCCTACAAGCAACACTTCGTTTCAGGTAAGGGCAGTTACTTTACAGCTCAAAAGAACTACATCGTTCACGAAGCTCACACGTTTCTCATCTTAACTGACAAGCATCGGATGTTATAGGACCAGTGCTTTGTACCAGTTTCAGATGCAGAGTTGGAATAGATATGGTCCGTATGTGTAGGAAACACCGTTCATTTGTTCTCAGCACACTCACGTTTCCTGCTGTCTTAGAGACTCTAAAAAGCTAGAGCGTGCTTCTTGCTCTAAAGCAGAGTGTGATCAATGGATGAGAACTCTGCTGTGTGTTTCACTTCAGAAATGGAGTTAAATCCCAGGCTCTGAGTCTTCCTACAAACAAGACTTTGTTTCAGGGAAGCGCAGTTACTTTGCAGCTCAAACGAACTACATCGTTCACGAAGCTAACACGTTTCTCAACTTAACTGACAAGCATCGGATGTTAAAGGACCAGTGCTTTCTATCAGTTTCAGAAGCATAGTTGGAATAGATATGGTCCGTATGTGTAGGAAACACCGTTCATTTGTTCTCAGCACATTCTCGTTTCCTGCTGTATTAGAGAATCTAGAAAGCAAGAGCGTGATTCTTGCTCTAAAGCAGAGTGTGATCAATGGATGAGAACTCTGCTATGTGTTTCCCTTCAGAAATGGAGTTAAATCCCAGGTTCCGAATCTTCCTATGAACAAGACTTCGTTTCAGGTAAGGGCAGTTACTTTAAGCTCAAACGAACTACATCGTTCACAAAGCTCACACGTTTCTCATCTTAACTGACAAGCATTGGATGTTAGTGGACCTGTGGTTTGTTTCAGTTCCACATGCAGAGTTGGACTAGATATGGTCCGTATGTGTAGGAAACACAGTTCTTTTTTTCTGAGCACAACCACGTTTCCTGCTGTATTAGAGAATCTAGAAAGCAAGAGCGTGCTTCTTGCTCTGAAGCAGAGTGTGATCAATGGATGAGAACTCTGCTGTGTGTTTCCCTTCAGAAATGGAGTTAAATCCCAGGTTCTGTGTCTTCCTACAATAAAGACTTCGTTTCAGGTAAGGGCAGTCACCTTTCAGCTCAAATGAAATACATCCTTCACGAAGCTCACACTTTTCTCATCCTAAATGACAAGCATTGGATCTTAGAGGACCTGTGCTTTGTATCAATTTCAGAGGCAGAGTTGGACTCTATATGGTCCGAATGTGTAAGAAACACCGTTCTTGTGTTCTCAGCACACTCATGTTTCCTGCTGTCTTAGAGACTCTAGAAAGCAAGAGTGTGCTTCTTGCTCTAAAGCAGAGTGTGATCTATATATGAGAACTCTGCTGTGTGTTTCCCTTCAGAAATGGAGTTAAATCCCAGGCTCTGAGTCTTCCTACAAGCAACACTTCGTTTCAGGTAAGGGCAGTTACTTTACAGCTCAAACGAACTATATCGTTCACGAAGCTCACACGTTTCTCATCTTAACTGACAAGTATCGGATGTTATAGGACCAGTGCTTTGTATCAGTTTCAGATGCAGAGTTGGAATAGATATGGTCCGTATGTGTAGGAAACACCGTTCATTTGTTCTCAGCACACTCACGTTTCCTGCTGACTTAGAGACTCTAAAAAGCTAGAGCGTGCTTCTTGCTCTAAAGCAGATTGTGATCAATGGATGAGAACTCTGCTGTGTGTTTCACTTCAGAAATGGAGTTAAATCCCAGGCTCTGAGTCTTCCTACAAACAAGACTTCGTTTCAGGGAAGGGCAGTTACTTTGCAGCTCAAACGAACTACATCGTTCACGAAGCTCACACGTCTCTCATCTTAACTGACAAGCATCGGATGTTAAAGGACCAGTGCTTTGTCTCAGTTTCAGAAGCAGAGATGGACTAGATATGGTCCGTATGTGTAGGAAAAAATGTTCATTTGTTCTAGCACAATCATGTTTGTTGCTGTATTAGAGAATCTAGAAAGCAAGAGCGTGCTTCTTGTTCTAAAGCAGAGTGTGATCCATGAAAGAGAACTCTGCTGTGTGTTTCCCTTCAGAAATGGAGTTAAATTCCAGGCTCTGTGTCTTCCAACATGCAAGACTTAGTTTCAGGGAAGGGCAGTCACTTTTCGGCTCAAACGAACTACATCGTTCACGAGGCTAACACGTTTCTTATCTTAACTGACAAGCATTGGATGTTAGAGGACCCATGCTTTGTATCAGTTTCAGAAGCAGAGCTGGACTAGATATGGTCCGTATGTGTAGGAAACACCGTTCATTTGTTCTCAGCACACTCACGTTTCCTGCTCTCTTAGAGACTCTAGAAAGCTAGAGCGTGCTTCTTGCTCTAAAGCAGAGTGTGATCAATGGATGAGAACTCTGCTGTGTGTTTCACTTCAGAAATGGAGTTAAATCCCATGCTCTGAGTCTTCCTACAAACGAGACTTCGTCTCAGGTTAGGGCAGTTACTTTATAGCTCCAACGATCTACATTGTTCATGAAGCTCACACGTTTCTCATCTTAAATGACAAGCATTGGATCCTGGAGGTCCTGTGCTTTTTATCAATTTCAGAGGCAGAGTTGGACTCGATATGGTCCGATGTGTAAGAAACACCGTTCTTGTGTTCTCAGCACACTCATGTTTCCTGCTGTCTTAGAGACTCTAGAAAGGAAGAGCGTGCTTCTTACTCTAAAGCAGAGTGTGATCTATATATGAGAACTCTGCTGTGTGTTTCCCTTCAGAAATGGAGTTAAATCCCAGGCTCTGAGTCTTCCTACAAGCAACACTTCGTTTCAGGTAAGGGCAGTTACTTTACAGCTCAAAAGAACTACATCGTTCACGAAGCTCACACGTTTCTCATCTTAACTGACAAGCATCGGATGTTATAGGACCAGTGCTTTGTACCAGTTTCAGATGCAGAGTTGGAATAGATATGGTCCGTATGTGTAGGAAACACCGTTCATTTGTTCTCAGCACACTCACGTTTCCTGCTGTCTTAGAGACTCTAAAAAGCTAGAGCGTGCTTCTTGCTCTAAAGCAGAGTGTGATCAATGGATGAGAACTCTGCTGTGTGTTTCACTTCAGAAATGGAGTTAAATCCCAGGCTCTGAGTCTTCCTACAAACAAGACTTTGTTTCAGGGAAGCGCAGTTACTTTGCAGCTCAAACGAACTACATCGTTCACGAAGCTAACACGTTTCTCAACTTAACTGACAAGCATCGGATGTTAAAGGACCAGTGCTTTCTATCAGTTTCAGAAGCATAGTTGGAATAGATATGGTCCGTATGTGTAGGAAACACCGTTCATTTGTTCTCAGCACATTCTCGTTTCCTGCTGTATTAGAGAATCTAGAAAGCAAGAGCGTGATTCTTGCTCTAAAGCAGAGTGTGATCAATGGATGAGAACTCTGCTATGTGTTTCCCTTCAGAAATGGAGTTAAATCCCAGGTTCTGTGTCTTCCTACAATAAAGACTTCGTTTCAGGTAAGGGCAGTCACCTTTCAGCTCAAATGAAATACATCCTTCACGAAGCTCACACTTTTCTCATCCTAAATGACAAGCATTGGATCTTAGAGGACCTGTGCTTTGTATCAATTTCAGAGGCAGAGTTGGACTCTATATGGTCCGAATGTGTAAGAAACACCGTTCTTGTGTTCTCAGCACACTCATGTTTCCTGCTGTCTTAGAGACTCTAGAAAGCAAGAGTGTGCTTCTTGCTCTAAAGCAGAGTGTGATCTATATATGAGAACTCTGCTGTGTGTTTCCCTTCAGAAATGGAGTTAAATCCCAGGCTCTGAGTCTTCCTACAAGCAACACTTCGTTTCAGGTAAGGGCAGTTACTTTACAGCTCAAACGAACTATATCGTTCACGAAGCTCACACGTTTCTCATCTTAACTGACAAGTATCGGATGTTATAGGACCAGTGCTTTGTATCAGTTTCAGATGCAGAGTTGGAATAGATATGGTCCGTATGTGTAGGAAACACCGTTCATTTGTTCTCAGCACACTCACGTTTCCTGCTGACTTAGAGACTCTAAAAAGCTAGAGCGTGCTTCTTGCTCTAAAGCAGATTGTGATCAATGGATGAGAACTCTGCTGTGTGTTTCACTTCAGAAATGGAGTTAAATCCCAGGCTCTGAGTCTTCCTACAAACAAGACTTCGTTTCAGGGAAGGGCAGTTACTTTGCAGCTCAAACGAACTACATCGTTCACGAAGCTCACACGTCTCTCATCTTAACTGACAAGCATCGGATGTTAAAGGACCAGTGCTTTGTCTCAGTTTCAGAAGCAGAGATGGACTAGATATGGTCCGTATGTGTAGGAAAAAATGTTCATTTGTTCTAGCACAATCATGTTTGTTGCTGTATTAGAGAATCTAGAAAGCAAGAGCGTGCTTCTTGTTCTAAAGCAGAGTGTGATCCATGAAAGAGAACTCTGCTGTGTGTTTCCCTTCAGAAATGGAGTTAAATTCCAGGCTCTGTGTCTTCCAACATGCAAGACTTAGTTTCAGGGAAGGGCAGTCACTTTTCGGCTCAAACGAACTACATCGTTCACGAGGCTAACACGTTTCTTATCTTAACTGACAAGCATTGGATGTTAGAGGACCCGTGCTTTGTATCAGTTTCAGAAGCAGAGCTGGACTAGATATGGTCCGTATGTGTAGGAAACACCGTTCATTTGTTCTCAGCACACTCACGTTTCCTGCTCTCTTAGAGACTCTAGAAAGCTAGAGCGTGCTTCTTGCTCTAAAGCAGAGTGTGATCAATGGATGAGAACTCTGCTGTGTGTTTCACTTCAGAAATGGAGTTAAATCCCATGCTCTGAGTCTTCCTACAAACGAGACTTCGTCTCAGGTTAGGGCAGTTACTTTATAGCTCCAACGATCTACATTGTTCATGAAGCTCACACGTTTCTCATCTTAAATGACAAGCATTGGATCCTGGAGGTCCTGTGCTTTTTATCAATTTCAGAGGCAGAGTTGGACTCGATATGGTCCGATGTGTAAGAAACACCGTTCTTGTGTTCTCAGCACACTCATGTTTCCTGCTGTCTTAGAGACTCTAGAAAGGAAGAGCGTGCTTCTTACTCTAAAGCAGAGTGTGATCTATATATGAGAACTCTGCTGTGTGTTTCCCTTCAGAAATGGAGTTAAATCCCAGGCTCTGAGTCTTCCTACAAGCAACACTTCGTTTCAGGTAAGGGCAGTTACTTTACAGCTCAAAAGAACTACATCGTTCACGAAGCTCACACGTTTCTCATCTTAACTGACAAGCATCGGATGTTATAGGACCAGTGCTTTGTACCAGTTTCAGATGCAGAGTTGGAATAGATATGGTCCGTATGTGTAGGAAACACCGTTCATTTGTTCTCAGCACACTCACGTTTCCTGCTGTCTTAGAGACTCTAAAAAGCTAGAGCGTGCTTCTTGCTCTAAAGCAGAGTGTGATCAATGGATGAGAACTCTGCTGTGTGTTTCACTTCAGAAATGGAGTTAAATCCCAGGCTCTGAGTCTTCCTACAAACAAGACTTTGTTTCAGGGAAGCGCAGTTACTTTGCAGCTCAAACGAACTACATCGTTCACGAAGCTAACACGTTTCTCAACTTAACTGACAAGCATCGGATGTTAAAGGACCAGTGCTTTCTATCAGTTTCAGAAGCATAGTTGGAATAGATATGGTCCGTATGTGTAGGAAACACCGTTCATTTGTTCTCAGCACATTCTCGTTTCCTGCTGTATTAGAGAATCTAGAAAGCAAGAGCGTGATTCTTGCTCTAAAGCAGAGTGTGATCAATGGATGAGAACTCTGCTATGTGTTTCCCTTCAGAAATGGAGTTAAATCCCAGGTTCTGTGTCTTCCTACAATAAAGACTTCGTTTCAGGTAAGGGCAGTCACCTTTCAGCTCAAATGAAATACATCCTTCACGAAGCTCACACTTTTCTCATCCTAAATGACAAGCATTGGATCTTAGAGGACCTGTGCTTTGTATCAATTTCAGAGGCAGAGTTGGACTCTATATGGTCCGAATGTGTAAGAAACACCGTTCTTGTGTTCTCAGCACACTCATGTTTCCTGCTGTCTTAGAGACTCTAGAAAGCAAGAGTGTGCTTCTTGCTCTAAAGCAGAGTGTGATCTATATATGAGAACTCTGCTGTGTGTTTCCCTTCAGAAATGGAGTTAAATCCCAGGCTCTGAGTCTTCCTACAAGCAACACTTCGTTTCAGGTAAGGGCAGTTACTTTACAGCTCAAACGAACTATATCGTTCACGAAGCTCACACGTTTCTCATCTTAACTGACAAGTATCGGATGTTATAGGACCAGTGCTTTGTATGAGTTTCAGAAGCAGAGTTGGAATAGATATGGTCCATATGTGAAGGAAACACCGTTCTTTTGTTCTCAGCACACTCACGTTTCCTGTTGTCTTAGAGACTCTAGAAAGCTAGAGCGTGCTTCTTGCTCTAAAGCAGAGTGTGGTCAATGGATGAGAACTCTGCTGTTTGTTTCACTTAAGAAATGGAGTTAAATCCCAGGCTCTGAGTCTTCCTACAAAGAAGACTTCGTTTCAGGGAAGGGCAGTTACTTTGCAGCTCAAACGAACTACATCGTTCACGAAGCTCACACGTTTCTCATCTTAACTGACAAGCATCGGATGTTAAAGTACCAGTGCTTTGTCTCAGTTTCAGAAGCAGAGATGGACTAGATATGGTCCGTATGTGTAGGAAAAAATGTTCATTTGTTCTAGCACAATCATGTTTGTTGCTGTATTAGAGAATCTAGAAAGCAAGAGCATGCTTCTTGTTCTAAAGCAGAGTGTGATCCATGAAAGAGAACTCTGCTGTGTGTTTCCCTTCAGAAATGGAGTTAAATCCCAGGCTCTGTGTCTTCCAACATGCAAGACTTCGTTTCAGGGAAGGGCAGTCACTTTTCGGCTCAAACGAACTACATCGTTCACGAAGCTAACACGTTTCTTATCTTAACTGACAAGCATTGGATGTTAGAGGACCCGTGCTTTGTATCAGTTTCAGAAGCAGAGTTGGACTAGATATGGTCCGTATGTGTAGGAAACACCGTTCATTTGTTCTCAGCACACTCACGTTTCCTGCTGTCTTAGAGACTCTAGAAAGCTAGAGCGTGCTTCTTGCTCTAAAGCAGAGTGTGATCAATGGATGAGAACTCTGCTGTGTGTTTCACTTCAGAAATGGAGTTAAATCCCATGCTCTGAGTCTTTCTACAAACAAGACTTCGTCTCAGGTTAGGGCAGTTACTTTACAGCTCCAACGATCTACATTGTTCATGAAGCTCACACGTTTCTCATCTTAAATGACAAGCATTGGATCCTGGAGGTCCTGTGCTTTTTATCAATTTCAGAGGCAGTGTTGGACTCGATATGGTCCGATGTGTAAGAAACACCGTTCTTGTGTTCTCAGCACACTCATGTTTCCTGCTGTCTTAGAGACTCTAGAAAGGAAGAGCGTGCTTCTTACTCTAAAGCAGAGTGTGATCTATATATGAGAACTCTGCTGTGTGTTTCCCTTCAGAAGTGGAGTTAAATCCCAGTCTCTGAGTCTTCCTACAAACAAGACTTCGTTTCAGGGAAGGGCAGTTACTTTGCAGCTCAAACGAACTACATCGTTCACGAAGCTCACACGTTTCTCATCTTAACTGACAAGCATCGGATGTTAAAGGACCAGTGCTTTGTATCAGTTTCAGAAGCAGAGTTGGAATAGATATGGTCCGTATGTGTAGGAAACACCGTTCATTTGTTCTCAGCACACTCACGTTTCCTGCTGTATTAGAGAATATAGAAAGCAAGAGCGTGATTCTTGCTCTCAAGCAGAGTGTGATCTATGGATGAGAACTCTGCTATGTGTTTCCCTTCAGAAATGGAGTTAAATCCCAGGCTCTGTGTCTTCCTACAATAAAGACTTCGTTTCAGGTAAGGGCAGTCACTTTTCAGCTCAAATGACCTACATCCTTCAGGAAGCTCACACTTTTCTCATCCTAAATGACAAGCATTGGATCTTAGAGGACCTGTGCTTTGTATCAATTTCAGAGGCAGAGTTGGACTCGATATGGTCCGAATGTGTAAGAAACACCGTTCTTGTGTTCTCAGCACACTCATGTTTCCTGCTGTCTTAGAGACTCTAGAAAGCAAGAGTGTGCTTCTTGCTCTAAAGCAGAGTGTGATCTATATATGAGAACTCTGCTGTGTGTTTCCCTTCAGAAATGGAGTTAAATCCCAGGCTCTGAGTCTTCCTACAAGCAAAACTTCGTTTCAGGTAAGGGCAGTTACTTTACAGCTCAAACGAACTACATCGTTCACGAAGCTCACACGTTTCTCATCTTATCTGACAAGCATCGCATGTTATAGGACCAGTGCTTTGTATGAGTTTCAGAAGCAGAGTTGGAATAGATATGGTCCATATGTGAAGGAAACACCGTTCTTTTGTTCTCAGCACACTCACGTTTCCTGTTGTCTTAGAGACTCTAGAAAGCTAGAGCGTGCTTCTTGCTCTAAAGCAGAGTGTGGTCAATGGATGAGAACTCTGCTGTTTGTTTCACTTAAGAAATGGAGTTAAATCCCAGGCTCTGAGTCTTCCTACAAACAAGACTTCGTTTCAGGGAAGGGCAGTTACTTTGCAGCTCAAACGAACTACATCGTTCACGAAGCTCACACGTTTCTCATCTTAACTGACAAGCATCGGATGTTAAAGTACCAGTGCTTTGTCTCAGTTTCAGAAGCAGAGATGGACTAGATATGGTCCGTATGTGTAGGAAAAAATGTTCATTTGTTCTAGCACAATCATGTTTGTTGCTGTATTAGAGAATCTAGAAAGCAAGAGCGTGCTTCTTGTTCTAAAGCAGAGTGTGATCCATGAAAGAGAACTCTGCTGTGTGTTTCCCTTCAGAAATGGAGTTAAATCCCAGGCTCTGTGTCTTCCAACATGCAAGACTTCGTTTCAGGGAAGGGCAGTCACTTTTCGGCTCAAACGAACTACATCGTTCACGAAGCTAACACGTTTCTTATCTTAACTGACAAGCATTGGATGTTAGAGGACCCGTGCTTTGTATCAGTTTCAGAAGCAGAGTTGGACTAGATATGGTCCGTATGTGTAGGAAACACCGTTCATTTGTTCTCAGCACACTCACGTTTCCTGCTCTCTTAGAGACTCTAGAAAGCTAGAGCGTGCTTCTTGCTCTAAAGCAGAGTGTGATCAATGGATGAGAACTCTGCTGTGTGTTTCACTTCAGAAATGGAGTTAAATCCCATGCTCTGAGTCTTTCTACAAACAAGACTTCGTCTCAGGTTAGGGCAGTTACTTTACAGCTCCAACGATCTACATTGTTCATGAAGCTCACACGTTTCTCATCTTAAATGACAAGCATTGGATCCTGGAGGTCCTGTGCTTTTTATCAATTTCAGAGGCAGAGTTGGACTCGATATGGTCCGATGTGTAAGAAACACCGTTCTTGTGTTCTCAGCACACTCATGTTTCCTGCTGTCTTAGAGACTCTAGAAAGGAAGAGCGTGCTTCTTACTCTAAAGCAGAGTGTGATCTATATATGAGAACTCTGCTGTGTGTTTCCCTTCAGAAGTGGAGTTAAATCCCAGGCTCTGAGTCTTCCTACAAACAAGACTTCGTTTCAGGGAAGGGCAGTTACTTTGCAGCTCAAACGAACTACATCGTTCACGAAGCTCACACGTTTCTCATCTTAACTGACAAGCATCGGATGTTAAAGGACCAGTGCTTTGTATCAGTTTCAGAAGCAGAGTTGGAATAGATATGGTCCGTATGTGTAGGAAACACCGTTCATTTTTCTCAGCACACTCACGTTTCCTGCTGTATTAGAGAATATAGAAAGCAAGAGCGTGATTCTTGCTCTCAAGCAGAGTGTGATCAATGGATGAGAACTCTGCTATGTGTTTCCCTTCAGAAATGGAGTTAAATCCCAGGCTCTGTGTCTTCCTACAATAAAGACTTCGTTTCAGGTAAGGGCAGTCACTTTTCAGCTCAAATGACCTACATCCTTCACGAAGCTCACACTTTTCTCATCCTAAATGACAAGCATTGGATCTTAGAGGACCTGTGCTTTGTATCAATTTCAGAGGCAGAGTTGGACTCGATATGGTCCGAATGTGTAAGAAACACCGTTCTTGTGTTCTCAGCACACTCATGTTTCCTGCTGTCTTAGAGACTCTAGAAAGCAAGAGTGTGCTTCTTGCTCTAAAGCAGAGTGTGATCAATGGAAGAGAACTCTGCTGTGTGTTTCCCTTCAGAAATGGAGTTAAATTCCAGGCTCTGTGTCTTCCTACAAGCAAGAATTCCTTTCAAGTAAGGATAGTAACTTTTCAACTCAAACGAACTACATCCTTCACGAAGCTCACACGTTTCTCATCTTAAATGACAAGCATTGGATGCTGGAGGACCTGTGCTTTTTATCAATTTCAGAGGCAGAGTTGGACTCGATATGGGCCGAATTTTTAAGAAACACAGTTCTTGTGTTCTCAGCACACTAATGTTTCCTGCTGTCTTAGAGACGCTAGAAAGCAAGAGCGTGCTTCTTGCTCTAAAGCAGAGTGTGATCTATATATGAGAACTCTGCTGTGTGTTTCACTTCAGAAATGGAGTTAAATCCCAGGCTCTGTGTCTTCCTACAATAAAGACTTCGTTTCAGTTAAGGGCAGTCACTTTTCAGCTCAAATGAACTACATCCTTCACGAAGCTCACACGTTTCTCATCCTAAATGACAAGCATTGGATCTTAGAGGACCTGTGCTTTGTATCAATTTCAGAGGCAGAGTTGGACTCGATATGGTCCGAATGTGTAAGAAACAACGTTCTTTTGCTCTCAGCACACTCATGTTTCCAGCTGTCTTAGAGATACTAGAAAGCAAGTGAGTCCTTCTTGCTTTAAAGCAGAGTGTGATCAATGGATGAGAACTCTGCTGTGTGTTTCACTTCAGAAATGGAGTTAAATCCCAGGCTCTGAGCCTTCCTATAAACAAGACTTCGTTTCAGGTAAGGGCAGTTACTTTAAAGCTCAAACGAACTACATCTTTCACAAAGCTCACACGTTTCTCATCTTAAATGACAAGCATTGGATTTTAGTGGACCTGTGGTTTGTTTCAGTTCCACAAGCAGAGTTGGACTAGATATGGTCCGTATGTGTAGGAAACACAGTTCTTTTTTTCTGAAAACAACCACGTTTCCTGCTGTATTAGAGAATCTAGAAAGCAAGAGTGTGCTTCTTGCTCTGAAGCAGAGTGTGATCCGTGGATGAGAACTATGCTGTGTGTTTCCCTTCAGAAATGGAGTTAAATCCCAGTCTCTGTGTCTTCCAACACTCAAGACTTCGTTTCAGGTAAGGGCAGTCACTTTTCAGCTCAAACGAACTACATCATTCATGAAGCTAGCAAATTTCTCATCTTAACTGACAAGCATTGGATGTTAGAGGACCAGTGATTTGTCTCAGTTTCAGAAGCAGAGATGGACTAGTTATGGTCCCTATGTGTAGGAAACACCGTTCTTTTGTTCTCAGCACCCTCACGTTTCCTGCTGTCTTAGAGACTCTAGAAAGCTAGAGCGTGCTTCTTGCTCTAAAGCAGAGTGTGATCAATGGATGAGAACTCTGCTGTGTGTTTCACTTCAGAAATGGAGTTAAATCCCAGTCTCTGAGTCTTCCTACAAACAAGACTTCGTCTCAGGGAAGGGCAGTTACTTTACAGCTCAAACGATCTACATTGTTCATGAAGCTCACACGTTTCTCATCTTAAATGACAAGCATTGGATGCTAGAGGACCTGTGCTTTGTATCAATTTCAGAGGCAGAGTTGGACTC
Source organism: Onychomys leucogaster (assembly GCA_949786385.1). Lineage (NCBI taxonomy): Eukaryota > Metazoa > Chordata > Mammalia > Rodentia > Cricetidae > Onychomys > Onychomys leucogaster. The sequence goes on along the minus strand of CATKUP010000157.1, from coordinate 193,534 downwards.
GATATGGTCCGAATGTTTAAGAAACACCGTTCTTTTGTTCTCAGCACACTCATGTTTCCTGTTGTCTTAGGGACTCTAGAAAGCTAGAGCGTGCTTCTTGCATTAAAGCAGAGTGTGATCTATATATGAGAACTCTGCTGTGTGTTTCACTTCAGAAATGGAGTTAAATTCCAGGCTCTGTGTCTTCCTACAAGCAAGAATTCCTTTCAAGTAAGGGCAGTAACTTTTCAACTCAAACGAACTACATCCTTCACGAAGCTCACACGTTTCTCATCTTAAATGACAAGCATTGGATGCTGGAGGACCTGTGCTTTTTATCAATTTCAGAGGCAGAGTTGGACTCGATATGGTCCGAATGTTTAATAAACACAGTTCTTGTGTTCTCAGCATACTCATGTTTCCTGCTGTCTTAGAGACTATAGAAAGCAAGAGCGTGCTTCTTGCTCTAAAGCAGAGTGTGATCTATATATGAGAACTCTGCTGTGTGTTTCACTTCAGAAATGGAGTTAAACCCTAGGCTCTGAGTCTTCCTACAAGCAACACTTCGTTTCAGGTAAGGGCAGTTACTTTACAGCTCAAACGAACTACATCGTTCACGAAGCTCACACGTTTCTCATCTTATCTGACAAGCATCGGATCTTATAGGACCAGTGCTTTGTATGAGTTTCAGAAGCAGAGTTGGAATAGATATGATCCGTATGTGTAGGAAACACCGTGCATTTGTTCTTAGCACACTCACCTTTGCTGCTGTATTAGAGAATCTAGAAAGCAAGAGCATGCTTCTTGCTCTAAAGCAGAGTGTGATCCATGGAAGAGAACTATGCTGTGTGTTTCCCTTCAGAAATGGAGTTAAATCCTAGGCTCTGTGTCTTCCTACAAAAAAGACTTCGTATCTGTTAAGGGCAGTTACTTTAGAGTTCAAACGAACAACAACGTTCCCGAAGCTCACACGTTTCTCATCTTAAATGACAAGCATTGGATGCTGGAGGACATGTGCTTTTTATCAATTTCAGAGGCAGAGTTGGACTAGATATGGTCCGTATGTGAAGGAAACACCGTTCTTTTGTTCTCAGCACAATCACGTTTCCTGTTGTCTTAGAGACTCTAGAAAGGTAGAGCGTGCTTCTTGCTCTAAAGCAGAGTGTGATCAATGGATGAGAACTCTACTGTTTGTTTCACTTCAGAAATGGAGTTAAATCCCAGGCTCTGATTCTTCCTACAAACAAAACTTCGTTTCAGGGAAGGGCAGTTACTTTGCAGCTCAAAAGAACTACATCGTTCACGAAGCTCACACGTTTCTCATCTTAACTGACAAGCATCGGATGTTAAAGGACCAGTGCTTTGTCTCAGTTTCAGAAGCAGAGATGGACTAGATATGGTCCGTATGTGTAGGAAAAAATGTTCATTTGTTCTAGCACAATCACGTTTGTTGCTGTATTAGAGAATCTAGAAAGCAAGAGCGTGCTTCTTGTTCTAAAGCAGAGTGTGATCCATGGAAGAGAACTCTGCTGTGTGTTTCCCTTCAGAAATGGAGTTAAATCCCAGGCACTGTGTCTTCCAACATGCAAGACTTCGTTTCAGGGAAGGGCAGTCACTTTTCAGCTCAAACGAACTACATCGTTCACGAAGCTAACACGTTTCTTATCTTAACTGACAAGCATTGGATGTTAGAGGACCCGTGCTTTGTATCAGTTTCAGAAGCAGAGTTGGACTAGATATGGTCCCTATGTGTAGGAAACACCGTTCTTTTGTTCTCAGCACACTCACGTTTCCTGCTGTCTTAGAGACTCTAGAAAGCTAGAGCGTGCTTCTTGCTCTAAAGCAGAGTGTGATCAATGGATGAGAACTCTGCTGTGTGTTTCACTTCAGAAATGGAGTTAAATCCCAGTCTCTGAGTCTTCCTACAAACAAGACTTCGTGTCAGGTTAGGGCAGTTACTTTAGAGCTCAAACGATCTACATTGTTCATGAAGCTCACACGTTTCTCATCTTAAATGACAGGCATTGGATCCTGGAGGACCTGTGCTTTTTATCAATTTCAGAGGCAGAGTTGGACTCGGTATGGTCCGAATGTGTAAGAAACACCGTTCTTTTGTTCTCAGCACACTCATGTTTCCTGTTGTCTTAGGGACTCTAGAAAGCTAGAGCGTGCTTCTTGCTCTAAAGCAGAGTGTGATCAATGGAAGAGAACTCTGCTGTGTGTTTCCCTTCAGAAATGGAGTTAAATTCCAGGCTCTGTGTCTTCCTACAAGCAAGAATTCCTTTCAAGTAAGGGCAGTAACTTTTCAACTCAAACGAACTACATCCTTCACGAAGCTCACACGTTTCTCATCTTAAATGACAAGCATTGGATGCTGGAGGACCTGTGCTTTTTATCAATTTCAGAGGCAGAGTTGGACTCGATATGGTCCGAATTTTTAAGAAACACCGTTCTTTTGTTCTCAGCACACTAATGTTTCCTGCTGTCTTAGAGACTCTAGAAAGCAAGAGCGTGCTTCTTGCTCTAAAGCAGAGTGTGATCTATATATGAGAACTCTGCTGTGTGTTTCACTTCAGAAATTGAGTTAAATTCCAGGCTCTGTGTCTTCCTATGATAAAGACTTCGTTTCAGGTAAGGGCAGTCACTTTTCAGCTCAAATGAACTACATCCTTCACGAAGCTCACACGTTTCTCATCCTAAATGACAAGCATTGGATCTTAGAGGACCTGTGCTTTGTATCAATTTCAGAGGCAGAGTTGGACTCGATATGGTCCGAATGTGTAAGTAACAACGTTCTTTTGCTCTCAGCACAGTCATGTTTCCAGCTGTCTTAGAGATTCTAGAAAGCAAGTGCGTCCTTCTTGCTTTAAAGCAGAGTGTGATCAATGGATGAGAACTCTGCTGTGTGTTTCACTTCAGAAATGGAGTTAAATCCCAGGCTCTGAGCCTTCCTATAAACAAGACTTCGTTTCAGGTAAGGGCAGTTACTTTAAAGCTCAAACGAACTACATCTTTCACAAAGCTCACACGTTTCTCATCTTAAATGACAAGCATTGGATGTTAGTGGACCTGTGGTTTGTTTCAGTTCCACAAGCAGAGTTGGACTAGATATGGTCCGTATGTGGAGGAAACACAGTTCTTTTTTTCTGAGCACACTCAAGTTTCCTGCTGTATTAGAGAATCTAGAAAGCAAGAGTGTGCTTCTTGCTCTGAAGCAGAGTGTGATCCATGGATGAGAACTATGCTATGTGTTTCCCTTCAGAAATGGAGTTAAATCCCAGTCTCTGTGTCTTCCAACACTCAAGACTTCGTTTCAGGTAAGGGCAGTCACTTTTCAGCTCAAACGAACTACATCATTCATGAAGCTAGCAAATTTCTCATCTTAACTGACAAGCATTGGATGTTAGAGGACCAGTGATTTGTCTCAGTTTCAGAAGCAGAGATGGACTAGTTATGGTCCCTATGTGTAGGAAACACCGTTCTTTTGTTCTCAGCACCCTCACGTTTCCTGCTGTCTTAGAGACTCTAGAAAGCTAGAGCGTGCTTCTTGCTCTAAAGCAGAGTGTGATCAATGGATGAGAACTCTGCTGTGTGTTTCACTTCAGAAATGGAGTTAAATCCCAGGCTCTGAGTCTTCCTACAAACAAGACTTCGTCTCAGGTTATGGCAGTTACTTTACAGCTCAAACGATCTACATTGTTCATGAAGCTCACACGTTTCTCATCTTAAATGACAAGCATTGGATCCTGGAGGACCTGTGCTTTGTATCAATTTCAGAGGCAGAGTTGGACTCGATATGGTCCGAATGTGTAAGAAACACCGTTCTTTTGTTCTCAGCACACTCATGTTTCCTGTTGTCTTAGGGATTCTAGAAAGCTAGAGCGTGCTTCTCGCTTTAAAGCAGAGTGTGATCTATATATGAGAACTCTGCTGTGTGTTTCCCTTCAGAAATGGAGTTAAATTCCAGGCTCTGTGTCTTCCTACAAGCAAGAATTCCTTTCAAGTAAGGGCAGTAACTTTTCAAATCAAACGAACCACATCCTTCACAAAGCTCACACGTTTCTCATCTTAAATGACAAGCATTGGATGCTGGAGGACCTGTGCTTTTTATCAATTTCAGAGGCAGAGTTGGACTCGATATGGTCCGAATGTTTAAGAAACACAGTTCTTGTGTTTTCAGCATACTCATGTTTCCTGCTGTCTTAGAGACTCTAGAAAGCAAGAGCGTGCTTCTTGCTCTAAAGCAGAGCGTGATCTATATATGAGAACTCTGCTGTGTGTTTCCCTTCAGAAATGGAGTTAAATTCCAGGCTCTGTGTCTTCCTACAAGCAAGAATTCCTTTCAAGTTAGGGCAGTAACTTTTCAACTCAAACGAACTACATCCTTCACGAAGCTCACACGTTTCTCATCTTAAATGACAAGCATTGGATGCTGGAGGACCTGTGATTTTTATCAATTTCAGAGGCAGAGTTGGACTCGATATGGTCCGAATGTTTAAGAAACACCGTTCTTTTGTTCTCAGCACACTCATGTTTCCTGTTGTCTTAGGGACTCTAGAAAGCTAGAGCATGCTTCTTGCTTTAAAGCAGAGTGTGATGTATATATGAGAACTCTGCTGTGTGTTTCCCTTCAGAAATGGAGTTAAATTCCAGGCTCTGTGTCTTCCTACAAGCAAGAATTCCTTTCAAGTAAGGGCAGTAACTTTTCAACTCAAATGAACTACATCCTTCACGAAGCTCACACGTTTCTCATCTTAAATGACAAGCATTGGATGCTGGAGGACCTGTGCTTTTTATCAATTTCAGAGGCAGAGTTGGACTCGATATGGTCCGAATGTTTATGAAACACAGTTCTTGTGTTCTCAGTGTACTCATGTTTCCTGCTGTCTTAGAGACTATAGAAAGCAAGAGCGTGCTTCTTGCTCTAAAGGAGAGTGTGATCTATATATGAGAACTCTGCTGTGTGTTTCACTTCAGAAATGGAGTTAAACCCTGGGCTCTGAGTCTTCCTACAAGCAAAACTTCGTTTCAGGTAAGGGCAGTTACTTTACAGCTCAAACGAACTACATCGTTCACGAAGCTCACACGTTTCTCATCTTATCTGACAAGCATCGGATGCTATAGGACCAGTGCTTTGTATTAGTTTCAGAAGCAGAGTTGGAATAGATATGATCCGTATGTGTAGGAAACACCATTCATTTGTTCTTAGCACACTCACCTTTGCTGCTGTATTAGAGAATCTAGAAAGCAAGAGCATGCTTCTTGCTCTAAAGCAGAGTGTGATCAATGGATGAGAACTCTGCTGTTTGTTTCACTTCAGAAATGGAGTTAAATCCCAGGCTCTGAGTCTTCCTACAAACAAGACTTCGTTTCAGGGCAGGGCAGTTACTTTGCAGCTCAAACGAACTACATCGTTCACGAAGCTCACACGTTTCTCATCTTAACTGACAAGCATCGGATGTTAAAGGACCAGTGCTTTGTCTCAGTTTCAGAAGCAGAGTTGGACTAGATATGGTCCGTATGTGTAGGAAAAAATGTTCATTTGTTCTAGCACAATCACGTTTGTTGCTGTATTAGAGAATCTAGAAAGCAAGAGCGTGCTTCTTGTTCTAAAGCAGAGCGTGATCCATGGAAGAGAACTCTGCTGTGTGTTTCCCTTCAGAAATGGAGTTAAATCCCAGGCTCTGTGTCTTCCAACATGAAAGACTTCGTTTCAGGGAAGGGCAGTCACTTTTCAGCTCAAATTAACTACATCGTTCACGAAGCTAACACGTTTCTTATCTTAACTGACAAGCATTGGATGTTAGAGGACCCGTGCTTTGTATCAGTTTCAGAAGCAGAGTTGGACTAGATATGGTCCGTATGTGTAGGAAACACCGTTCTTTTGTTCTCAGCACACTCACGTTTCCTGCTGTCTTAGAGACTCTAGAAAGCTAGAGCGTGCTTCTTGCTCTAAAGCAGAGTGTGATCAATGGATGAGAACTATGCTGTGTGTTTCACTTCAGAAATGGAGTTAAATCCCAGGTTCTGAGTCTTCCTACAAACAAGACTTCGTCTCAGGTTATGGCAGTTACTTTACAGCTCAAACGATCTACATTGTTCATGAAGCTCACACGTTTCTCATCTTAAATGAGAAGCATTGGATCCTGGAGGACCTGTGCTTTGTATCAATTTCAGAGGCAGAGTTGGACTCGATATGGTCCGAATGTGTAAGAAACACCGTACTTTTTTTCTCAGCACACTCATGTTTCCTGCTGTCTTAGGGATTCTAGAAAGCTAGAGCGTGCTTCTTGCTCTAAAGCAGAGTGTGATCAATGGAAGAGAACTCTGCTGTGTGTTTCCCTTCAGAAATGGAGTTAAATTCCAGGCTCTGTGTCTGCCTAAAAGCAAGAATTCCTTTCAAGTAAGGGCAGTAACTTTTCAACTCAAACGAACTACATCCTTCACGAAGCTCACACGTTTCTCATCTTAAATGACAAGCATTGGATGCTGGAGGACCTGTGCTTTTTATCAATTTCAGAGGCAGAGTTGGAGTCGATATGGTCCGAATGTGTAAGAAACACCGTTCTTTTGTTCTCAGCACACTCATGTTTTCTGCTGTCCTAGAGACTCTAGAAAGCAAGAGCGTGCTTCTTGCTCTAAAGCAGAGTGTGATCTATATATGAGAACTCTGCTGTGTGTTTCACTTCAGAAATGGAGTTAAACCCTAGGCTCTGAGTCTTCCTACAAGCAACACTTCGTTTCAGGTAAGGGCAGTTACTTTACAGCTCAAACGAACTACATCGTTCACGAAGCTCACACGTTTCTCATCTTATCTGAGAAGCATCGGATATTATAGGACCAGTGCTTTGTATGAGTTTCAGAAGCAGAGTTGGAATAGATATGATCCGTATGTGTAGGAAACACCATTCATTTGTTCTTAGCACACTCACCTTTGCTGCTGTATTAGAGAATCTAGAAAGCAAGAGCATGCTACTTGCTCTAAAGCAAAGTGTGATCCATGGAAGAGAACTATGCTGTGTGTTTCCCTTCAGAAATGGAGTTAAATCCTAGGCCCTGTATCTTCCTACAAAAAAGACTTCGTATCAGTTAAGGGCAGTTACTTTAGAGCTCAAACGAACAACAACGTTCCCGAAGCTCACACGTTTCTCATCTTAAATGACAAGCATTGGATGCTGGAGGACATGTGCTTTTTATCAATTTCAGAGGCAGAGCTGGACTAGATATGGTCCGTATGTGAAGGAAACACCGTTCTTTTGTTCTCAGCACACTCACGTTTCCTGTTGTCTTAGAGACTCTAGAAAGCTAGAGCGTGCTTCTTGCTCTAAAGCAGAGTCTGATCAATGGATGAGAACTCTGCTGTTTGTTTCACTTCAGAAATGGAGTTAAATCCCATGCTCTGAGTCTTCCTACAAACAAGAATTCATTTCAGGGAAGGGCAGTTACTTTGCAGCTCAAACGAACTACATCGTTCACGAAGCTCACACGTTTCTCATCTTAACGGACAAGCATCGGATGTTAAAGGACCAGTGCTTTGTCTCAGTTTCAGAAGCAGAGATGGACTAGATATGGTCCGTATGTGTAGGAAAAAATGTTCATTTGTTCTAGCACAATCACGTTTGTTGCTGTATTAGAGAATCTAGAAAGCAAGAGCGTGCTTCTTGTTCTAAAGCAGAGTGTGATCCATGGAAGAGAACTCTGCTGTGTGTTTCCCTTCAGAAATGGAGTTAAATCCCAGGCTCTGTGTCTTCCAACATGCAAGACTTCGTTTCAGGGAAGGGCAGTCACTTTTCAGCTCAAATGAACTACATCGTTCACGAAGCTAACACGTTTCTCATCTTAACTGACAAGCATTGGATGTTAGAGGACCCGTGCTTTGTATCAGTTTCAGAAGCAGAGTTGGACTAGATATGGTCCCTATGTGTAGGAAACACCGTTCTTTTGTTCTCAGCACACTCACGTTTCCTGCTGTCTTAGAGATTCTAGAAAGCTAGAGCGTGCTTCTTGCTCTAAAGCAGAGTGTGATCAATGGATGAGAACTCTGCTGTGTGTTTCACTTCAGAAATGGAGTTAAATCCCAGGCTCTGAGTCTTCCTACAAACAAGACTTCGTCTCAGGTTAGGGCAGTTACTTTACAGCTCAAATGATCTACATTGTTCATGAAGCTCACATGTTTCTCATCTTAAATGACAAGCATTGGATCCTGGAGGACCTGTGCTTTGTATCAATTTCAGAGGCAGAGTTGGACTCGATATGGTCCGAATGTGTAAGAAACACCGTACCTTTGTTCTCAGCACACTCATGTTTCCTGCTGTCTTAGGGATTCTAGAAAGCTAGAGCGTGCTCCTTGCTCTAAAGCAGAGTGTGATCAATGGAAGAGAACTCTGCTGTGTGTTTCCCTTCAGAAATGGAGTTAAATTCCAGGCTCTGAGTCTTCCTACAAGCAACACTTCGTTTCAGGTAAGGGCAGTTCCTTACAGCTCATAGGAACTACATCATTCACGAAGCTCACACGTTTCTCAACTTAACTGACAAGCATCGGATGTAATTGGACCAGTGCTTTGTATCAGTTTCAGAAGCAGAGTTGGAATAGATATGGTCCGTATGTGTAGGAAACACCATTCATTTGTTCTCAGCACACTCACGTTTCCTGCTGTATTAGAGTATCTAGAAAGCAAGACTGTGCTTCTTGCTCTGAAACAGAGTGTGATCCATGGATGAGAACTATGCTGTGTGTTTCCCTTCAGAAATGGAGTTAAATCCCAGGCTCTGTGTCTTCCAACACTCAAGACTTCGTTTCAGGTAAGGGCAGTCACTTTTCAGCTCAAACAAACTACATCATTCATGAAGCTAGAAAATTTCTCATCTTAACTGACAAGCATTGGATGTTAGAGGACCAGTGATTTGTCTCAGTTTCAGAAGCAGAGATGGACTAGATATGGTTCCTATGTGTAGGAAACACCGTTCTTTTGTTCTCAGCACACTCATGTTTCCTGCTGTCTTAGAGACTCTAGAAAGCTAGAGCGTGCTTCTTGCTCTAAAGCAGAGTGTGATCAATGGATGAGAACTCTGCTGTGTGTTTCACTTCAGAAATGGAGTTAAATCCCAGGCTCTGAGTCTTCCTACAAACAAGACTTCGTCTCAGGGAAGGGCAGTTACTTTACAGCTCAAACGATCTACATTGTTCATGAAGCTCACACGTTTCTCATCTTAACTGACAAGAATTGGATATTAGTGGACCTGTGGTTTGTTTCAGTTCCACAAGCAGAGTTGGACTAGATATGGTCCGTATGTGTAGAAAACACAGTTCTTTTTTTCTGAGCACAACCACGTTTCCTGCTGTATTAGAGAATCTAGAAAGCAAGAGCGTGCTTCTTGCTCTGAAGCAGAGCGTGATCCATGGATGAGAACTATGCTGTGTGTTTCCCTTCAGAAATGGAGTTAAATCCCAGGCTCTGTGTCTTCCAAAACTCAAGACTTCGTTTCAGGTAAGGGCAGTCACTTTTCAGCTCAAACGAACTACATCATTCACGAAGCTAACACGTTTCTCATCTTAACTGACAAGCATTGGATGTTAGAGGACCAGTGATTTGTCTCAGTTTCAGAAGCAGAGATGGACTAGATATGGTCCGTAGGTGAAGGAAACACCGTTCTTTTGTTCTCAGCACACTCACGTTTCCTGTTGTCTTAGAGACTCTAGAAAGCTAGAGCGTGCTTCTTGCTCTAAAGCAGAGTGTGATCAATGGATGAGAACTCTACTGTTTGTTTCACTTCAGAAATGGAGTTAAATCCCAGGCTCTGATTCTTCCTACAAACAAAACTTCGTTTCAGGGAAGGGCAGTTACTTTGCAGCTCAAAAGAACTACATCGTTCACGAAGCTCAAACGTTTCTCATCTTAAGTGACAAGCATCGGATGTTAAAGGACCAGTGCTTTGTCTCAGTTTCAGAAGCAGAGATGGACTAGATATGGTCCGTATGTGTAGGAAAAAATGTTCATTTGTTCTAGCACAATCACGTTTGTTGCTGTATTAGAGAATCTAGAAAGCAAGAGCGTGCTTCTTGTTCTAAAGCAGAGTGTGATCCATGGAAGAGAACTCTGCTGTGTGTTTCCCTTCAGAAATGGAGTTAAATCCCAGGCTCTGTGTCTTCCAACATGCAAGACTTCGTTTCAGTGAAGGGCAGTCACTTTTCAGCTCAAACGAACTACATCGTTCACGAAGCTAACACGTTTCTCATCTTAACTGACAAGCATTGGATGTTAGAGGACCCGTGCTTTGTATCAGTTTCAGAAGCAGAGTTGGACTAGATATGGTCCCTATGTGTAGGAAACACCGTTCTTTTGTTCTCAGCACACTCACGTTTCCTGCTGTCTTAGAGACTCTAGAAAGCTAGAGAGTGCTTCTTGCTCTAAAGCAGAGTGTGATCAATGGATGAGAACTCTGCTGTGTGTTTCACTTCAGAAATGGAGTTAAATCCCAGTCTCTGAGTCTTCCTACAAACAAGACTTCGTGTCAGGTTAGGGCAGTTACTTTAGAGCTCAAACGATCTACATTGTTCATGAAGCTCACACGTTTCTCATCTTAAATGACAAGCATTGGATCCTGGAGGACCTGTGCTTTTTATCAATTTCAGAGGCAGAGTTGGACTCGGTATGGTCCGAATGTGTAAGAAACACCGTTCTTTTGTTCTCAGCACACTCATGTTTCCTGTTGTCTTAGGGACTCTAGAAAGCTAGAGCGTGCTTCTTGCTCTAAAGCAGAGTGTGATCAATGGAAGAGAACTCTGCTGTGTGTTTCCCTTCAGAAATGGAGTTAAATTCCAGGCTCTGTGTCTTCCTACAAGCAAGAATTCCTTTCAAGTAAGGGCAGTAACTTTTCAACTCAAACGAACTACATCCTTCACGAAGCTCACACGTTTCTCATCTTAAATGACAAGCATTGGATGCTGGAGGACCTGTGCTTTTTATCAATTTCAGAGGCAGAGTTGGACTCGATATGGTCCGAATTTTTAAGAAACACAGTTCTTGTGTTCTCAGCACACTAATGTTTCCTGCTGTCTTAGAGACTCTAGAAAGCAAGAGCGTACTTCTTGCTCTAAAGCAGAGTGTGATCTATATATGAGAACTCTGCTGTGTGTTTCACTTCAGAAATTGAGTTAAAACCCAGGCTCTGTGTCTTCCTACAATAAAGACTTCGTTTCAGGTAAGGGCAGTCACTTTTCAGCTCAAATGAACTACATCCTTCACGAAGCTCACACGTTTCTCATCCTAAATGACAAGCATTGGATCTTAGAGGACCTGTGCTTTGTATCAATTTCAGAGGCAGAGTTGGACTCGATATGGTCCGAATGTGTAAGTAACAACGTTCTTTTGCTCTCAGCACACTCATGTTTCCAGCTGTCTTAGAGATTCTAGAAAGCAAGTGCGTCCTTCTTGCTTTAAAGCAGAGTGTGATCAATGGATGAGAACTCTGCTGTGTGTTTCACTTCAGAAATGGAGTTAAATCCCAGGCTCTGAGCCTTCCTATAAACAAGACTTCGTTTCAGGTAAGGGCAGTTACTTTAAAGCTCAAACGAACTACATCTTTCACAAAGCTCACACGTTTCTCATCTTAAATGACAAGCATTGGATGTTAGTGGACCTGTGGTTTGTTTCAGTTCCACAAGCAGAGTTGGACTAGATATGGTCCGTATGTGTAGGAAACACAGTTCTTTTTTTCTGAGCACAACCACGTTTCCTGCTGTATTAGAGAATCTAGAAAGCAAGAGTGTGCTTCTTGCTCTGAAGCAGAGTGTGATCCATGGATGAGAACTATGCTGTGTGTTTCCCTTCAGAAATGGAGTTAAATCCCAGTCTCTGTGTCTTCCAACACTCAAGACTTCGTTTCAGGTAAGGGCAGTCACTTTTCAGCTCAAACGAACTACATCATTCATGAAGCTAGCAAATTTCTCATCTTAACTGACAAGCATTGGATGTTAGAGGACCAGTGATTTGTCTCAGTTTCAGAAGCAGAGATGGACTAGTTATGGTCCCTATGTGTAGGAAACACCGTTCTTTTGTTCTCAGCACCCTCACGTTTCCTGCTGTCTTAGAGACTCTAGAAAGCTAGAGCGTGCTTCTTGCTCTAAAGCAGAGTGTGATCAATGGATGAGAACTCTGCTGTGTGTTTCACTTCAGAAATGGAGTTAAATCCCAGGCTCTGAGTCTTCCTACAAACAAGACTTCGTCTCAGGGAAGGGCAGTTACTTTACAGCTCAAACGATCTACATTGTTCATGAAGCTCACACGTTTCTCATCTTAAATGACAAGCATTGGATCCTGGAGGACCTGTGCTTTGTATCAATTTCAGAGGCAGAGTTGGACTCGATATGGTCCGAATGTGTAAGAAACACCGTTCTTTTGTTCTCAGCACACTCATGTTTCCTGTTGTCTTAGGGACTCTAGAAAGCTAGAGCGTGCTTCTTGCTTTAAAGCAGAGTGTGATCTATATATGAGAACTCTGCTGTGTGTTTCCCTTCAGAAATGGAGTTAAATTCCAGGCTCTGTGTCTTCCTACAAGCAAGAATTCCTTTCAAGTAAGGGCAGTAACTTTTCAAATCAAACGAACTACATCCTTCACAAAGCTCACACGTTTCTCATCTTAAATGACAAGCATTGGATGCTGGAGGACCTGTGCTTTTTATCAATTTCAGAGGCAGAGTTGGACTCGATATGGTCCAAATGTTTAAGAAACACAGTTCTTGTGTTTTCAGCATACTCATGTTTCCTGCTGTCTTAGAGACTCTAGAAAGCAAGAGCGTGCTTCTTGCTCTAAAGCAGAGTGTGATCTATATATGAGAACTCTGCTGTGTGTTTCCCTTCAGAAATGGAGTTAAATTCCAGGCTCTGTGTCGTCCTACAAGCAAGAATTCCTTTCAAGATAGGGCAGTAACTTTTCAACTCAAACGAACTACATCCTTCACGAAGCTCACACGTTTCTCATCTTAAATGACAAGCATTGGATGCTGGAGGACCTGTCCTTTTTATCAATTTCAGAGGCAGAGTTGGACTCGATATGGTCCGAATGTTTAAGAAACACCGTTCTTTTGTTCTCAGCACACTCATGTTTCCTGTTGTCTTAGGGACTCTAGAAAGCTAGAGCGTGCTTCTTGCTTTAAAGCAGAGTGTGATGTATATATGAGAACTCTGCTGTGTGTTTCCCTTCAGAAATGGAGTTAAATTCCAGGCTCTGTGTCTTCCTACAAGCAAGAATTCCTTTCAAGTAAGGGCAGTAACTTTTCAACTCAAATGAACTACATCCTTCACGAAGCTCACACGTTTCTCATCTTAAATGACAAGCATTGGATGCTGGAGGACCTGTGCTTTTTATCAATTTCAGAGGCAGAGTTGGACTCGATATGGTCCGAATGTTTAAGAAACACAGTTCTTGTTTTCTCAGTGTACTCATGTTTCCTGCTGTCTTAGAGACTATAGAAAGCAAGAGCGTGCTTCTTGCTCTAAAGCAGAGTGTGATCTATATATGAGAACTCTGCTGTGTGTTTCACTTCAGAAATGGAGTTAAACCCTGGGCTCTGAGTCTTCCTACAAGCAACACTTCGTTTCAGGTAAGGGCAGTTACTTTACAGCTCAAACGAACTACATCGTTCACGAAGCTCACACGTTTCTCATCTTATCTGACAAGCATCGGATGCTATAGGACCAGTGCTTTGTATTAGTTTCAGAAGCAGAGTTGGAATAGATATGATCCGTATGTGTAGGAAACACCATTCATTTGTTCTTAGCACACTCACCTTTGCTGCTGTATTAGAGAATCTAGAAAGCAAGAGCATGCTTCTTGCTCTAAAGCAGAGTGTGATCAATGGATGAGAACTCTGCTGTTTGTTTCACTTCAGAAATGGAGTTAAATCCCAGGCTCTGAGTCTTCCTACAAACAAGACTTCGTTTCAGGGCAGGGCAGTTACTTTGCAGCTCAAACGAACTACATCGTTCACGAAGCTCACACGTTTCTCATCTTAACTGACAAGCATCGGATGTTAAAGGACCAGTGCTTTGTCTCAGTTTCAGAAGCAGAGTTGGACTAGATATGGTCCGTATGTGTAGGAAAAAATGTTCATTTGTTCTAGCACAATCACGTTTGTTGCTGTATTAGAGAATCTAGAAAGCAAGAGCGTGCTTCTTGTTCTAAAGCAGAGTGTGATCCATGGAAGAGAACTCTGCTGTGTGTTTCCCTTCAGAAATGGAGTTAAATCCCAGGCTCTGTGTCTTCCAACATGAAAGACTTCGTTTCAGGGAAGGGCAGTCACTTTTCAGCTCAAATGAACTACATCGTTCACGAAGCTAACACGTTTCTTATCTTAACTGACAAGCATTGGATGTTAGAGGACCCGTGCTTTGTATCAGTTTCAGAAGCAGAGTTGGACTAGGTATGGTCCGTATGTGTAGGAAACACCGTTCTTTTGTTCTCAGCACACTCACGTTTCCTGCTGTCTTAGAGACTCTAGAAAGCTAGAGCGTGCTTCTTGCTCTAAAGCAGAGTGTGATCAATGGATGAGAACTATGCTGTGTGTTTCACTTCAGAAATGGAGTTAAATCCCAGGTTCTGAGTCTTCCTACAAACAAGACTTCGTCTCAGGTTATGGCAGTTACTTTACAGCTCAAACGATCTACATTGTTCATGAAGCTCACACGTTTCTCATCTTAAATGAGAAGCATTGGATCCTGGAGGACCTGTGCTTTGTATCAATTTCAGAGGCAGAGTTGGACTCGATATGGTCCGAATGTGTAAGAAACACCGTACTTTTTTTCTCAGCACACTCATGTTTCCTGCTGTCTTAGGGATTCTAGAAAGCTAGAGCGTGCTTCTTGCTCTAAAGCAGAGTGTGATCAATGGAAGAGAACTCTGCTGTGTGTTTCCCTTCAGAAATGGAGTTAAATTCCAGGCTCTGTGTCTTCCTAAAAGCAAGAATTCCTTTCAAGTAAGGGCAGTAACTTTTCAACTCAAACGAACTACATCCTTCACGAAGCTCACACGTTTCTCATCTTAAATGACAAGCATTGGATGCTGGAGGACCTGTGCTTTTTATCAATTTCAGAGGCAGAGTTGGAGTCGATATGGTCCGAATGTGTAAGAAACACCGTTCTTTTGTTCTCAGCACACTCATGTTTTCTGCTGTCCTAGAGACTCTAGAAAGCAAGAGCGTGCTTCTTGCTCTAAAGCAGAGTGTGATCTATATATGAGAACTCTGCTGTGTGTTTCACTTCAGAAATGGAGTTAAACCCTAGGCTCTGAGTCTTCCTACAAGCAACACTTCGTTTCAGGTAAGGGCAGTTACTTTACAGCTCAAACGAACTACATCGTTCACGAAGCTCACACGTTTCTCATCTTATCTGAGAAGCATCGGATATTATAGGACCAGTGCTTTGTATGAGTTTCAGAAGCAGAGTTGGAATAGATATGATCCGTATGTGTAGGAAACACCATTCATTTGTTCTTAGCACACTCACCTTTGCTGCTGTATTAGAGAATCTAGAAAGCAAGAGCATGCTTCTTGCTCTAAAGCAAAGTGTGATCCATGGAAGAGAACTATGCTGTGTGTTTCCCTTCAGAAATGGAGTTAAATCCTAGGCCCTGTATCTTCCTACAAAAAAGACTTCGTATCAGTTAAGGGCAGTTACTTTAGAGCTCAAACGAACAACAACGTTCCCGAAGCTCACACGTTTCTCATCTTAAATGACAAGCATTGGATGCTGGAGGACATGTGCTTTTTATCAATTTCAGAGGCAGAGCTGGACTAGATATGGTCCGTATGTGAAGGAAACACCGTTCTTTTGTTCTCAGCACACTCACGTTTCCTGTTGTCTTAGAGACTCTAGAAAGCTAGAGCGTGCTTCTTGCTCTAAAGCAGAGTGTGATCAATGGATGAGAACTCTGCTGTTTGTTTCACTTCAGAAATGGAGTTAAATCCCATGCTCTGAGTCTTCCTACAAACAAGAATTCATTTCAGGGAAGGGCAGTTACTTTGCAGCTCAAACGAACTACATCGTTCACGAAGCTCACACGTTTCTCATCTTAACGGACAAGCATCGGATGTTAAAGGACCAGTGCTTTGTCTCAGTTTCAGAAGCAGAGATGGACTAGATATGGTCCGTATGTGTAGGAAAAAATGTTCATTTGTTCTAGCACAATCACGTTTGTTGCTGTATTAGAGAATCTAGAAAGCAAGAGCGTGCTTCTTGTTCTAAAGCAGAGTGTGATCCATGGAAGAGAACTCTGCTGTGTGTTTCCCTTCAGAAATGGAGTTAAATCCCAGGCTCTGTGTCTTCCAACATGCAAGACTTCGTTTCAGGGAAGGACAGTCACTTTTCAGCTCAAATGAACTACATCGTTCACGAAGCTAACACGTTTCTCATCTTAACTGACAAGCATTGGATGTTAGAGGACCCGTGCTTTGTATCAGTTTCAGAAGCAGAGTTGGACTAGATATGGTCCCTATGTGTAGGAAACACCGTTCTTTTGTTCTCAGCACACTCACGTTTCCTGCTGTCTTAGAGACTCTAGAAAGCTAGAGCGTGCTTCTTGCTCTAAAGCAGAGTGTGATCAATGGATGAGAACTCTGCTGTGTGTTTCCCTTCAGAAATGGAGTTAAATCCCAGGCTCTGAGTCTTCCTACAAACAAGACTTCGTCTCAGGTTAGGGCAGTTACTTTACAGCTCAAACGATCTACATTGTTCATGAAGCTCACATGTTTCTCATCTTAAATGACAAGCATTGGATCCTGGAGGACCTGTGCTTTGTATCAATTTCAGAGGCAGAGTTGGACTCGATATGGTCCGAATGTGTAAGAAACACCGTACTTTTGTTCTCAGCACACTCATGTTTCCTGCTGTCTTAGGGATTCTAGAAAGCTAGAGCGTTCTCCTTGCTCTAAAGCAGAGTGTGATCAATGGAAGAGAACTCTGCTGTGTGTTTCCCTTCAGAAATGGAGTTAAATTCCAGGCTCTGAGTCTTCCTACAAGCAACACTTCGTTTCAGGTAAGGGCAGTTACTTACAGCTCATAGGAACTACATCATTCACGAAGCTCACACGTTTCTCAACTTAACTGACAAGCATCGGATGTAATTGGACCAGTGCTTTGTATCAGTTTCAGAAGCAGAGTTGGAATAGATATGGTCCGTATGTGTAGGAAACACCATTCATTTGTTCTCAGCACACTCACGTTTCCTGCTGTATTAGAGTATCTAGAAAGCAAGACTGTGCTTCTTGCTCTGAAACAGAGTGTGATCCATGGATGAGAACTATGCTGTGTGTTTCCCTTCAGAAATGGAGTTAAATCCCAGGCTCTGTGTCTTCCAACACTCAAGACTTCGTTTCAGGTAAGGGCAGTCACTTTTCAGCTCAAACAAACTACATCATTCATGAAGCTAGAAAATTTCTCATCTTAACTGACTAGCATTGGATGTTAGAGGACCAGTGATTTGTCTCAGTTTCAGAAGCAGAGATGGACTAGATATGGTTCCTATGTGTAGGAAACACCGTTCTTTTGTTCTCAGCACACTCATGTTTCCTGCTGTCTTATAGACTCTAGAAAGCTAGAGCGTGCTTCTTGCTCTAAAGCAGAGTGTGATCAATGGATGAGAACTCTGCTGTGTGTTTCACTTCAGAAATGGAGTTAAATCCCAGGCTCTGAGTCTTCCTACAAACAAGACTTCGTCTCAGGGAAGGGCAGTTACTTTACAGCTCAAACGATCTACATTGTTCATGAAGCTCACACGTTTCTCATCTTAACTGACAAGAATTGGATATTAGTGGACCTGTGGTTTGTTTCAGTTCCACAAGCAGAGTTGGACTAGATATGGTCCGTATGTGTAGAAAACACAGTTCTTTTTTTCTGAGCACAACCACGTTTCTTGCTGTATTAGAGAATCTAGAAAGCAAGAGCGTGCTTCTTGCTCTGAAGCAGAGCGTGATCCATGGATGAGAACTATGCTGTGTGTTTCCCTTCAGAAATGGAGTTAAATCCCAGGCTCTGTGTCTTCCAAAACTCAAGACTTCGTTTCAGGTAAGGGCAGTCACTTTTCAGCTCAAACAAACTACATCATTCACAAAGCTAACACGTTTCTCATCTTAACTGACAAGCATTGGATGTTAGAGGACCAGTGATTTGTCTCAGTTTCAGAAGCAGAGATGGACTAGATATGGTCCGTATGTGTAGGAAACACCGATCTTTTGTTCTCAGCACACTCACGTTTCCTGCTGTCTTAGGGACTCTAGAAAGCTAGAGCGTGCTTCATGCTCTAAAGCAGAGTGTGATCAATGAATGAGAACTCTGCTGTGCGTTTCACTTCAGAAATGGAATTAAATTCCAGGCTCTGTGTCTTCCTACAAGCAAGAATTCCTTTCAAGTATGGGCAGTCACTTTTCAGCTCAAACGAACTACATCCTTCACAAAGCTCACACGTTTCTCACCTTAAATTACAAGTATTGGATGCTGGAGGAACTGTGCTTTTTATCAATTTCAGAGGCAGAATTGGACTCGATATAGTCCGAATGTGTAAGAAACACCGTACTTTTGTTCTCAGCACACTCATGTTTCCTGCTGTCTTAGGGATTCTAGAAAGCTAGAGCGTGCTCCTTGCTCTAAAGCAGAGTGTGATCAATGGAAGAGAACTCTGCTGTGTGTTTCCCTTCAGAAATGGAGTTAAATTCCAGGCTCTGAGTCTTCCTACAAGCAACACTTCGTTTCAGGTAAGGGCAGTTCCTTACAGCTCATAGGAACTACATCATTCACGAAGCTCACACGTTTCTCAACTTAACTGACAAGCATCGGATGTAATTGGACCAGTGCTTTGTATCAGTTTCAGAAGCAGAGTTGGAATAGATATGGTCCGTATGTGTAGGAAACACCATTCATTTGTTCCCAGCACACTCACGTTTCCTGCTGTATTAGAGAATCTAGAAAGCAGGAGCTTGCTTCTTGCTCTAAAGCAGAGTGTGATCTATATATGAGAACTCTGCTGTGTGTTTCACTTCAGAAATGGAGTTAAATCCCAGGCTCTGTGTCTTCCTACAATAAAGACTTCGTTTCAGGTAAGGGCAGTCACTTTTCAGCGCAAATGAACTACATCCTTCACGAAGCTCACACGTTTCTCATCCTAAATGACAAGCATTGGATCTTAGAGGACCTGTGCTTTGTATCAATTTCAGAGGCAGAGTTGGACTCGATATGGTCCGAATGTGTAAGAAACAACGTTCTTTTGCTCTCAGCACACTCATGTTTCCTGCTGTCTTAGAGATTCTAGAAAGCAAGTGCGTCCTTCTTGCTTTAAAGCAGAGTGTGATCAATGGATGAGAACTCTGCTGTGTGTTTCACTTCAGAAATGGAGTTAAATCCCAGGCTCTCAGCCTTCCTATAAACAAGACTTCGTTTCAGGTAAGGGCAGTTACTTTAAAGCTCAAACGAACTACATCTTTCACAAAGCTCACACGTTTCTCATCTTAAATGACAAGCATTGGATGTTAGTGGACCTGTGGTTTGTTTCAGTTCCACAAGCAGAATTGGACTAGATATGGTTCGTATGTGTAGGAAACACCATTCATTTGTTCTCAGCACACTCAAGTTTCCTGCTGAATTAGAGAATCTAGAAAGCAAGACTGTGCTTCTTGCTCTGAAGCAGAGTGTGATCCATGGATGAGAACTATGCTGTGTGTTTCCCTTCAGAAATGGAGTTAAATCCCAGGCTCTGTGTCTTCCAACACTCAAGACTTCGTTTCAGGTAAGGGCAGTCACTTCTCAGCTCAAACAAACTACATCATTCATGAAGCTAGAAAATTTCTCATCTTAACTGACAAGCATTGGATGTTAGAGGACCAGTGATTTGTCTCAGTTTCAGAAGCAGAGATGGACTAGATATGGTCCCTATGTGTAGGAAACACCGTTCTTTTGTTCTCAGCACACTCATGTTTCCTGCTGTCTTAGAGACTCTAGAAAGCTAGAGCGTGCTTCTTGCTCTAAAGCAGAGTGTGATCAATGGATGAGAACTCTGCTGTGTGTTTCACTTCAGAAATGGAGTTAAATCCCAGGCTCTGAGTCTTCCTACAAACAAGACTTCGTCTCAGGGAAGGGCAGTTACTTTACAGCTCAAAGGAACTACATTGTTCACGAAGCTCACACGTTTCTCATCTTAAATGACAAGCATTGGATCCTGGAGGACCTGTGCTTTGTATCAATTTCAGAGGCAGAGTTGGACTCGATATGGTCCGAATGTGAAAGAAACAACGTTCTTTTGCTCTCAGCACACTCATGTTTCCTGCTGTCTTAGAGATTCTAGAAATCAAGAGCATCCTTCTTGCTTTAAAGCAGAGTGTGATCAATGGATGAGAACTCTGCTGTGTGTTTCACTTCAGAAATGGAGTTAAACCCCAGGCTCTGAGTCTTCCTACAAGCAACACTTCGTTTCAGGTAAGGGCAGTTCCTTACAGCTCAAAGGAACTACATCGTTCACGAAGCTCACACGTTTCTCATCTTAACTGACAAGCATCGGATGTTATAGGACCAGTGCTTTGTATCAGTTTCAGAAGCAGAGTTGGACTAGATATGGTCCGAATGTGTAGGAAACACCATTCATTTGTTCTCAGCACACTCACGTTTCCTGCTGTATTAGAGACTCTAGAAAGCTAGAGCGTGCTTCTTGCACTAAAGCAGAGTGTGATCAATGCATAAGAATTCTGCTGTGTGTTTCACTTCAGAAATGGAGTTGAATCCCAGGCTCTGAGTCTTCCTACAAACAAGACTTCGTTTCAGGGAAGGGCAGTTACTTTACAGCTCAAACAAACTACATCGTTCATGAAGCTCACACGTTTCTCATCTTAACTGACAAGCATTGGATGTTAGTGGACCTGTGGTTTGTTTCAATTTCACAAGCAGAGTTGGACTAGATATGGTCCGTATGTGTAGGAAACACAGTTCTTTTGTTCTGAAGACAACCACGTTTCCTGCTGTATTAGAGAATCTAGAAAGCAAGAGCATGCTTCTTGCTCTGAAGCAGAGTGTGATCCATGGATGAGAACTATGCTGTGTTTTTCCCTTCAGAAATGGAGTTAAATCCCAGGCTCTGTGTCTTCCAACGTGCAAGTCTTCGTTTCAGGGAATGGCAGTCACTTTTCAGCTCAAACGAACTACATCGTTCAGGAAGCTAACACTTTTCTCATCTTAAGTTACAAAAATTGGATGTTAGAGGACCAGTGCTTTGTATCAGTTTCAGAAACAGTGTTGGACTAGATATAGTCCGTATGTGTAGGAAACACCATTCTTTTGTTCTCAGCACACTCACATTTCCTGCTGTCTTAGAGACTCTAGAAAGCTAGAGCGTTATTCTTGCTCTAAAGCAGAGTGTGATCCATGGAAGAGAACTCTGCTGTGTATTTCCCTTCAGAAATGGAGTTAAATCCCAGGCTCTGTGTCTTCCTACAATAACGACTTCGTTTCAGGTAAGGGCAGTCACTTTTCAGCTCAAATGAACTACATCCTTCACGAAGCTCACACGTTTCTCATCTTAAATGACAAGCATTGGAAGTTAGAGGACCTGAGCTTTGTATCAATTTCAGAGGCAGAGTTGGACTCGATATGGTCCGAATGTGTAGGAAACACCGTTCTTTTGCTCTCAGCACATTCATGTTTCCTGCTGTCTTAGAGATTCTAGAAAGCAAGAGCGTCCTTGTTGCATTAAAGCAGAGTGTGATGTATATATGAGAACCCTGCTGTGTGTTTCACTTCAGAAATGGAGTTAAACCCCAGGCTCTGAGTCTTCCTACAAGCAACACTTCGTTTCATGTAAGGGCAGCTACTTTACAGCTCAAATGAACTACATCGTTCACGAAGCTCACAAGTTTATCATCTAAAATGACAATCATTGGATGTTAGTGGACCTGTGGTTTGTTTCAGTTTCAAAAGCAGAGTCGGACTAGATATGGTCCGTATGTGTCGGAAACACAGTTCTTTTGTTCTGAGCACAACCACGTTTCCTGCTGTCTTAGAGACTCTAGAAACCTAGATCGTGCTTCTTGCTCTAAAGCAGAGTGTGATCAATGGATGAGAACTCTGCTGTGTGTTTCCCTTCAGTAATGGAGTTAAATCCCAGGCTCTGTGTCTTCCAACATGCAAGCCTTCGTTTCAGGGAAGGGCAGTCACTTTTCAGCTCAAACAAACTACATCATTCATGAAGCTAGAAAATTTCTCATCTTAACTGACAAGCATTGGATGTTAGAGGACCAGTGATTTGTCTCAGTTTCAGAAGCAGAGATGGACTAGATATGGTTCCTATGTGTAGGAAACACCGTTCTTTTGTTCTCAGCACACTCATGTTTCCTGCTGTCTTAGAGACTCTAGAAAGCTAGAGCGTGCTTCTTGCTCTAAAGCAGAGTGTGATCAATGGATGAGAACTCTGCTGTGTGTTTCACTTCAGAAATGGAGTTAAATCCCAGGCTCTGAGTCTTCCTACAAACAAGAAGTCGTCTCTGGGAAGGGCAGTTACTTTACAGCTCAAACGATCTACATTGTTCATGAAGCTCACACGTTTCTCATCTTAACTGACAAGAATTGGATATTAGTGGACCTGTGGTTTGTTTCAGTTCCACAAGCAGAGTTGGACTAGATATGGTCCGTATGTGTAGAAAACACAGTTCTTTTTTTCTGAGCACAACCACGTTTCCTGCTGTATTAGAGAATCTAGAAAGCAAGAGCGTGCTTCTTGCTCTGAAGCAGAGCGTGATCCATGGATGAGAACTATGCTGTGTGTTTCCCTTCAGTAATGGAGTTAAATCCCAGGCTCTGTGTCTTCCAACACTCAAGACTTCGTTTCAGGTAAGGGCAGTCACTTTTCAGCTCAAACGAACTACATCATTCACGAAGCTAACACGTTTCTCATCTTAACTGACAAGCATTGGATGTTAGAGGACCAGTGATTTGTCTCAGTTTCAGAAGCAGAGATGGACTAGATATGGTCCGTATGTGTAGGAAACACCGATCTTTTGTTCTCAGCACACTCACGTTTCCTGCTGTCTTAGGGACTCTAGAAAGCTAGAGCGTGCTTCATGCTCTAAAGCAGAGTGTGATCAATGAATGAGAACTCTGCTGTGCGTTTCACTTCAGAAATGGAATTAAATTCCAGGCTCTGTGTCTTCCTACAAGCAAGAATTCCTTTCAAGTATGGGCAGTCACTTTTCAGCTCAAACGAACTACATCCTTCACAAAGCTCACACGTTTCTCACCTTAAATTACAAGTATTGGATGCTGGAGGAACTGTGCTTTTTATCAATTTCAGAGGCAGAATTGGACTCGATATAGTCCGAATGTGTAAGAAACACCGTTCTTGTGTTCTCAACAAACTCATGTTTCCTGCTGTCTTAGAGACTCTAGAAAGCAAGAGCATGCTTCTTGCTCTAAAGCAAGTATGATCTATATATGAGAACTCTGCTGTGTGTTTCACTTCAGAAATGGAGTTAAACCCGAGGCTCTGAGTCTTCCTACAAGCAACACTTCGTTTCAGGTAAGGGCAGTTCCTTACAGCTCAAAGGAACTACATCATTCACGAAGCTCACACGTTTCTCATCTTAACTGACAAGCATCGGATGTTATAGGACCAGTGCTTTGTATCACTTTCAGAAGCAGAGTTGGAATAGATATGGTCCGTATGTGTAGGAAACACCGTTCATTTGTTCTCAGCACACTCACGTTTCCTGCTTTATTAGAGAATCTAGAAAGCAAGAGCGTGCTTCTTGCTCTAAAGCAGAGTGTGATCCATAGAAGAGAACTATGCTGTGTGTTTCCCTTCAGAAGTGGAGTTATATTCCAGGCTCTGTGTCTTCCTACAAGCAAGAATTCCTTTCAAGTAAGGGCAGTCACTTTTCAGCTCAAACGAACTACATCCCTCACGAAGCTCACACGTTTCTCATCTTAAATGACAAGCATTGGAACTGGAGGACCTATGCTTTTTATCAATTTCAGAGGCAGAATTGGACTCGATATGGTCCGAATGTGTAAGAAACACGGTTCTTGTGTTCTCAACACACTCATGTTTCCTGCTTTCTTAGAGACTCTAGAAAGCAAGAGCGTGCTTCTTGCTCTAAAACAGAGTGTGATCTATATATGAGAACTCTGCTGTGTGTTTCCCTTCAGAAATGGAGTTAAATCCCAGGCTCTGAGTCTTCCTACAAGCAACAATTCGCTTCAGGAAAGGGCTGTTACTTTACAGCTCAAACGAACTACATCGTTCACGAAGCTCACACGTTTCTCATCTCAACTGACAAGCATGGGATGTTATAGGACCAGTGTTTTGTATCAGTTTCAGAAGCAGAGTTGGAATAGATATGGTCCGTATGTGTAGGAAACACCGTTCATTTGTTCTAGAACACTCACGTTTGTTGCTGTATTAGAGAATCTAGAAAGCAAGAGCGTGCTTCTTGTTCTAAAGCAGAATGTGATCCATGGAAGAGAACTCTGCTGTGTCTTTCTCTTCAGAAATGGAGTTAAATCCCAGTCTCTGTGTCTTCCAACATGCAAGACTTCGTTTCAGGGAAGGGCAGTCACTTTGCAGCTCAAAAGAACTACATCGTTCACGAAGCTAACACGTTTCTCATCTTAACTGACAAGCATTGGATGTTAGAGGACCAGTGCTTTGTATCAGTTTCAGAAGCAGAGTTGGACTAGATATGGTCCGTATTTGTATGAAACACCGTTTTTGTTCTCAGCACACTCACGTTTCCTGCTGTCTTAGAGACTCTAGAAAGCTAGAGCGTGCTTCTTGCTCTAAAGCAGAGTGTGATCAATGGATGAGAACTCTGCTGTGTGTTTCACTTCAGAAATTGAGTTAAATCCTGGGCTCTCAGTCTTCCTACAAACAAGACTTCGTTTCAGGGAAGGGCAGTTACTTTACAGCCTAAACGAACTACATTGTTCACGAAGCTCACACGTTTCTCATCTTAAATGACAAGCATTGGATCCTGGAGGACCTGTGCTTTGTATCAATTTCAGAGGCAGAGTTGGACTCGATATGGTCCAATGTGTAAGAAACACCGTACTTTTGTTCTCAGCACACTCATGTTTCCTGCTGTCTTAGGGATTCTAGAAAGCTAGAGCGTGCTCCTTGCTCTAAAGCAGAGTGTGATCAATGGAAGAGAACTCTGCTGTGTGTTTCCCTTCAGAAATGGAGTTAAATTCCAGGCTCTGAGTCTTCCTACAAGCAACACTTCGTTTCAGGTAAGGGCAGTTCCTTACAGCTCATAGGAACTACATCATTCACGAAGCTCACACGTTTCTCAACTTAACTGACAAGCATCGGATGTAATTGGACCAGTGCTTTGTATCAGTTTCAGAAGCAGAGTTGGAATAGATATGGTCCGTATATGTAGGAAACACCATTCATTTGTTCTCAGCACACTCACGTTTCCTGCTGTATTAGAGAATCTAGAAAGCAGGAGCGTGCTTCTTGCTCTAAAGCAGAGTGTGATCTATATATGAGAACTCTGCTGTGTGTTTCACTTCAGAAATGGAGTTAAATCCCAGGCTCTGTGTCTTCCTACAATAAAGACTTCGTTTCAGGTAAGGGCAGTCACTTTTCAGCGCAAATGAACTACATCCTTCACGAAGCTCACACGTTTCTCATCCTAAATGACAAGCATTGGATCTTAGAGGACCTGTGCTTTGTATCAATTTCAGAGGCAGAGTTGGACTCGATATGGTCCGAATGTGTAAGAAACAACGTTCTTTTGCTCTCAGCACACTCATGTTTCCTGCTGTCTTAGAGATTCTAGAAAGCAAGTGCGTCCTTCTTGCTTTAAAGCAGAGTGTGATCAATGGATGAGAACTCTGCTGTGTGTTTCACTTCAGAAATGGAGTTAAATCCCAGGCTCTCAGCCTTCCTATAAACAAGACTTCGTTTCAGGTAAGGGCAGTTACTTTAAAGCTCAAACGAACTACATCTTTCACAAAGCTCACACGTTTCTCATCTTAAATGACAAGCATTGGATGTTAGTGGACCTGTGGTTTGTTTCAGTTCCACAAGCAGAATTGGACTAGATATGGTTCGTATGTGTAGGAAACACCATTCATTTGTTCTCAGCACACTCAAGTTTCCTGCTGAATTAGAGAATCTAGAAAGCAAGACTGTGCTTCTTGCTCTGAAGCAGAGTGTGATCCATGGATGAGAACTATGCTGTGTGTTTCCCTTCAGAAATGGAGTTAAATCCCAGGCTCTGTGTCTTCCAACACTCAAGACTTCGTTTCAGGTAAGGGCAGTCACTTTTCAGCTCAAACAAACTACATCATTCATGAAGCTAGAAAATTTCTCATCTTAACTGACAAGCATTGGATGTTAGAGGACCAGTGATTTGTCTCAGTTTCAGAAGCAGAGATGGACTAGATATGGTCCCTATGTGTAGGAAACACCGTTCTTTTGTTCTCAGCACACTCACGTTTCCTGCTGTCTTAGAGACTCTAGAAAGCTAGAGCGTGCTTCTTGCTCTAAAGCAGAGTGTGATCAATGGATGAGAACTCTGCTGTGTGTTTCACTTCAGAAATGGAGTTAAATCCCAGGCTCTGAGTCTTCCTACAAACAAGACTTCGTCTCAGAGAAGGGCAGTTACTTTACAGCTCAAACGAACTACATTGTTCACGAAGCTCACACGTTTCTCATCTTAAATGACAAGCATTGGATCCTGGAGGACCTGTGCTTTGTATCAATTTCAGAGGCAGAGTTGGACTCATATGGTCCGAATGTGTAACAAACAACGTTCTTTTGCTCTCAGCACACTCATGTTTCCTGCTGTCTTAGAGTTTCTAGAAATCAAGAGCATCCTTCTTGCTTTAAAGCAGAGTGTGATCAATGGATGAGAACTCTGCTGTGTGTTTCACTTCAGAAATGGAGTTAAACCCCAGGCTCTGAGTCTTCCTACAAGCAACACTTCGTTTCAGGTAAGGGCAGTTCCTTACAGCTCAAAGGAACTACATCGTTCACGAAGCTCACACGTTTCTCATCTTAACTGACAAGCATCGGATGTTATAGGACCAGTGCTTTGTATCAGTTTCAGAAGCAGAGTTGGACTAGATATGGTCCGAATGTGTAGGAAACACCATTCTTTTGTTCTCAGCACACTCACGTTTCCTGCTGTATTAGAGACTCTAGAAAGCTAGAGCGTGCTTCTTGCACTAAAGCAGAGTGTGATCAATGCATAAGAATTCTGCTGTGTGTTTCACTTCAGAAATGGAGTTGAATCCCAGGCTCTGAGTCTTCCTACAAACAAGACTTCGTTTCAGGGAAGGGCAGTTACTTTACAGCTCAAACAAACTACATCGTTCATGAAGCTCACACGTTTCTCATCTTAACTGACAAGCATTGGATGTTAGTGGACCTGTGGTTTGTTTCAGTATCACAAGCAGAGTTGGACTAGATATGGTCCGTATGTGTAGGAAACACAGTTCTTTTGTTCTGAAGACAACCACGTTTCCTGCTGTATTAGAGAATCTAGAAAGCAAGAGCATGCTTCTTGCTCTGAAGCAGAGTGTGATCCATGGATGAGAACTATGCTGTGTTTTTCCCTTCAGAAATGGAGTTAAATCCCAGGCTCTGTGTGTTCCAACGTGCAAGTCTTCGTTTCAGGGAATGGCAGTCACTTTTCAGCTCAAACGAACTACATCGTTCAGGAAGCTAACACTTTTCTCATCTTAAGTGACAAAAATTGGATGTTAGAGGACCAGTGCTTTGTATCAGTTTCAGAAACAGTGTTGGACTAGATATAGTCCGTATGTGTAGGAAACACCATTCTTTTGTTCTCAGCACACTCACATTTCCTGCTGTCTTAGAGACTCTAGAAAGCTAGAGCGTTATTCTTGCTCTAAAGCAGAGTGTGATCCATGGAAGAGAACTCTGCTGTGTATTTCCCTTCAGAAATGGAGTTAAATCCCAGGCTCTGTGTCTTCCTACAATAACGACTTCGTTTCAGGTAAGGGCAGTCACTTTTCAGCTCAAATGAACTACATCCTTCACGAAGCTCACACGTTTCTCATCTTAAATGACAAGCATTGGAAGTTAGAGGACCTGAGCTTTGTATCAATTTCAGAGGCAGAGTTGGACTCGATATGGTCCGAATGTGTAGGAAACACCGTTCTTTTGCTCTCAGCACATTCATGTTTCCTGCTGTCTTAGAGATTCTAGAAAGCAAGAGCGTCCTTGTGGCTTTAAAGCAGAGTGTGATGTATATATGAGAACCCTGCTGTGTGTTTCACTTCAGAAATGGAGTTAAACCTCAGGCTCTGAGTCTTCCTACAAGCAACACTTCGTTTCATGTAAGGGCAGCTACTTTACAGCTCAAATGAACTACATCGTTCACGAAGCTCACAAGTTTATCATCTAAAATGACAATCATTGGATGTTAGTGGACCTGTGGTTTGTTTCAGTTTCAAAAGCAGAGTTGGACTAGATATGGTCCGTATGTGTCGGAAACACAGTTCTTTTGTTCTGAGCACAACCACGTTTCCTGCTGTCTTAGAGACTCTAGAAACCTAGATCGTGCTTCTTGCTCTAAAGCAGAGTGTGATCAATGGATGAGAACTCTGCTGTGTGTTTCCCTTCAGTAATGGAGTTAAATCCCAGGCTCTGTGTCTTCCAACATGCAAGCCTTCGTTTCAGGGAAGGGCAGTCACTTTTCAGCTCAAACGAACTACATCCTTCACGAAGCTCACACGTTTCTCATCATAAATGACAAGCATTGGTTCTTAGAGGACCTGTGCTTTGTATCAATTTCACAGGCAGAGTTGGACTCGATATGGTCCGAATGTGTAAGAAACACTGTTCTTGTGTTCTCAACACACTCATGTTTCCTGCTGTCTTAGAGACTCTAGAAAGCAAGAGCGTGCTTCTTGCTCTAAAGCAGAGTGTGATCTATATATGAGAACTATGCTGTGTGTTTCCCTTTAGAAATGGATTAAATCCCAGGCTCTGAGTCTTCCTAGAATCAATACTTCGTTTCAGGTAAGGGCAGTTACTTTACAGCTCAAACGAACTACATCGTTCCTGAAGCTCACACGTTTCTCATCTTAACTGACAAGCATCGGATGTTAGAGGACCAGTGCTCTGTATCAGTTTCAGAAGCAGAGTTGGAATAGATATGGTCCGTATGTGTAGGAAACACCGTTCATTTGTTCTCAGCACACTCACGTTTCCAGCTGTATTAGAGAATCTAGAAAGCAAGAGCGTGCTTCTTGCTCTAAAGCAGAGTGTGATCCATAGAAGAGAACTACGCTGTGTGTTTCCCTTCAGAAATGGAGTTAAATCCCAGGCTCTGTGTCTTCCTACAATAAAGACTTCGTTTCAGGTTAGGGCAGTAACTTTTCAGCTCAAATGAACTACATCCTTCACGAAGCTCAAACGTTTCTCATCATAAATGACAAGCATTGGTTCTTAGAGGACCTGTGCTTTGTATCAATTTCAGAGGCAGAGTTGGACTCGATATGGTCCGAATGTGTAAGAAACACCGTTCTTGTGTTCTCAGCACACTCATGTTTCCTGCTGTCTTAGAGACTCTAGAAAGAAAGAGCGTGCTTCTTGCTCTAAAGCAGAGTGTGATCTATATATGAGAACTCTGCTGTGTGTTTCCCGTCAGAAGTGGAGTTAAATCCCAGGCTCTGAGTCTTCCTACAAGCAACACTTCGTTTCAGGTAAGGGCAGTTACTTTACAGCTCAAACGAACTACATCGTTCACGAAGCTCACACGTTTCTCATCTTAACTGACAAGCATCGGATGTTATAGGACCAGTGCTTTGTATCAGTTTCAGAAGCAGAGTTGGAATAGATATGGTCCGTATGTGTAGGAAACTCCGTTCATTTGTTCTGAGCACACTCACGTTTGCTGCTGTATTAGAGAATCTAGAAAGCAAGAGCATGCTTCTTGCTCTAAAGCAGAGTGTGATCCATGGAAGAGAACTATGCTGTGTGTTTCCCTTCAGAAATGGAGTTGAATCCCAGGCTCTGTGTCTTCCTACAAAAAAGACTTCGTTTCAGGTAAGGGCAGTTACTTTACAGCTCAAACGAACAACATCATTCCCGAAGCTCACACGTTTCTCATCTTAAATGACAAGCATTGGATGCTGGAGGACATGTGCTTTGTATCAATTTCAGAGGCAGAGTTGGACTAGATATGGTCCGTATGTGTAGGAAACACCGTTCATTTGTTCTCAGCACACTCACGTTTCCTGTTGTCTTAGAGACTCTAGAACGCTAGAGCGTGCTTCTTGCTCTAAAGCAGAGTGTGATCAATGGATGAGAACTCTGTTGTGTATTTCACTTCAGAAATGGAGTTAAATCCCAGGCTCTGAGTCTTCCTACAAACAAGACTTCGCTTCAGGGAAGGGCAGTTACTTTGCAGCTCAAAGAACTACATCGTTCACGAAGCTCACACGTTTCTCATCTTAACTGTCAAGCATCGGATGTTAGAGGACCAGTGCTTTGTATCAGTTTCAGAAGCAGAGTTGGAATAGATATGGTCCGTATGTGTAGGAAACACCGTTCATTACTTCTCAGCACACTCACGTTTCCTGCTGTATTAGAGAATCTAGAAAGCAAGAGCGTGCTTCTTGCTCTGAAGCAGAGTGTGATCAATGGCTGAGAACTATGCTTTGTGTTTCCCTTCAGAAATGGAGTTAAATCCCATGCTCTGTGTCTTTCTACAAAAAAGACTTCGTTTCAGTTAAGGGCAGTTACTTTAGGGCTCAAACGAACAACAACGTTCCCGAAGCTAACACGTTTCTCATCTTAAATGACAAGCATTGGATGCTGGAGGACATGAGCTTTGTATCAATTTCAGAGGCAGAGTTGGACTAGATATGGTCCGTATGTGAAGGAAACACCGTTCTTTTGTTCTCAGCACACTCATGTTTCCTGCTGTCTTAGAGACTCTAGAAAGCAAGAGCGTGCTTCTTGCTCTAAAGCAGAGTGTGATCTATATATGAGAACTCTGCTGTGTGTTTCCCTTCAGAAATGGAGTTAAATCCCAGGCTCTGAGTCTTCCTACAAGCAACACTTCGTTTCAGGTAAGGGCAGTTACTTTACAGCTCAATCGAACTACATCGTTCACGAAGCTCACACGTTTCTCATCTTAACTGACAAGCATCAGATGTTATAGGACCAGTGCTTTGTATCAGTTTCAGATGCAGAGTTGGAATAGATATGGTCCGTATGTGAAGGAAACACCGTTCTTTTGTTCTCAGCACACTCACGTTTCCTGTTGTCTTAGAGACTCTAGAAAGCTAGAGCGTGCTTCCTGCTCTAAAGCAGAGTGTGATCAATGGATGAGAACTCTGCTGTTTGTTTCACTTCAGAAATGGAGTTAAATCCCAGGCTCTGAGTCTTCCTACAAACAAGACTTCGTTTCAGGGAAGGGCAGTTACTTTGCAGCTCAAACGAACTACATCGTTCACGAAGCTCACACGTTTCTCATCTTAACTGACAAGCATCGGATGTTAAAGGACCTGTGCTTTGTCTCAGTTTCAGAAGCAGAAATGGACTAGATATGGTCCGTATGTGTAGGAAAAAATGTTCATTTGTTCTAGCACAATCACGTTTGTTGCTGTATTAGAGAATCTAGAAAGCAAGAGCGTGCTTCTTGTTCTAAAGCAGAGTGTGATCCATGGAAGAGAACTCTGCTGTGTGTTTCCCTTCAGAAATGGAGTTAAATCCCAGGCTCTGTGTCTTCCAACATGCAAGCCTTCGTTTCAGGGAATGGCAGTCACTTTTCAGCTCAAAGGAACTACATCGTTCACGAAGCTAACACGTTTCTTATCTTAACTGACAAGCATTGGATGTTAGAGGACCAGTGCTTTGTATCAGTTTCAGAAGCAGAGTTGGACTAGATATGGTCCGTATGTATAGGAAACACCGTTCTTTTGTTCTCAGCACACTCACGTTTCCTGCTGTCTTAGAGACTCTAGAAAGCTAGAGCGTGCTTCTTGCTCTAAAGCAGAGTGTGATCCATGGAAGAGAACTCTGCTGTGTGTTTCCCTTCAGAAATGGAGTTAAATCCCAGGCTCTGTGTCTTCCAACATGCAAGACTTCGTTTCAGGGAAGGGCAGTCATTTTTCAGCTCAAACGAACTACATCCTTCACGAAGCTCACACGTTTCTCATCCTAAATGACAAGCATTGCATGCTGGAGGACCTGTGCTTTTTATCAATTTCAGAGGCAGAGTTGGACTCGATATGGTCCGAATGTTTAAGAAACACAGTTCTTGTGTTCTCAGCACACTCATGTTTCCTGATATCTTAGAGACTCTAGAAAGCAAGAGCGTGCTTCTTGCTCTAAAGCAGAGTGTGATCTATATATGAGAACTCTGCTGTGTGTTTCACTTCAGAAATGGAGTTAAACCCTAGGCTCTGAGTCTTCCTACAAGCAACACTTCGTTTCAGGTAAGGGCAGATCCTTACAGCTCAAAGGAACTACATCGTTCACGAAGCTCACACGTTTCTCAACTTAACTGACAAGCATCGGATGTAATTGGACCAGTGCTTTGTATCAGTTTCAGAAGCAGAGTTGGAATAGATGTGGTCCGTATGTGTAGGAAACACCATTCATTTGTTCTCAGCACACTCACGTTTCCTGCTTTATTAGAAAATCTAGAAAGCAAGAGCGTGCTTCTTGCTCTAAAGCAGAGTGTGATCCATAGAAGAGAACTATGCTGTGTGTTTCCCTTCAGAAATGGAGTTAAATCCCAGGCTCTGTGTCTTCCTACAATAAAGACTTCGTTTCAGGTAAGGGCAGTCACTTTTCAGCTCAAATGAACTACATCCTTCACGAAGCTCACACGTTTCTCATCCTAAATGACAAGCATTGGATCTTAGAGGACCTGTGCTTTGTATCAATTTCAGAGGCAGAGTTGGACTCGATATGGTCCGAATGTGTAAGAAACAACGTTCTTTTGCTCTCAGCACACTCATGTTTCCTGCTGTCTTAGAGATTCTAGAAAGCAAGTGCGTCCTTCTTGCTTTAAAGCAGAGTGTGATCAATGGATGAGAACTCTGCTGTGTGTTTCACTTCAGAAATGGAGTTAAATCCCAGGCTCTGAGCCTTCCTATAAACAAGACTTCGTTTCAGGTAAGGGCAGTTACTTTAAAGCTCAAACGAACTACATCTTTCACAAAGCTCACACGTTTCTCATCTTAAATGACAAGCATTGGATGTTAGTGGACCTGTGGTTTGTTTCAGTTCCACAAGCAGAGGTGGACTAGATATGGTCCGTATGTGTAGGAAACACAGTTCTTTTTTTCTGAGCACAACCACGTCTCCTGCTGTATTAGAGAATCTAGAAAGCAAGAGTGTGCTTCTTGCTCTAAAGCAGAGTGTGATCCATGGATGAGAACTATGCTGTGTGTTTCCCTTCAGAAATGGAGATAAATCCCAGGCTCTGTGTCTTCCAACACTCAAGACTTCGTTTCAGGTGAGGGCAGTCACTTTTCAGCTCAAACGAACTACATCATTCATGAAGCTAGCAAATTTCTCATCTAAACTGACAAGCATTGGATGTTAGAGGACCAGTGATTTGTCTCAGTTTCAGAAGCAGAGATGGACTAGATATGGTCCCTATGTGTAGGAAACACCGTTCTTTTGTTCTCAGCACACTCACATTTCCTGCTGTCTTAGAGACTCTAGAAAGCTAGAGCGTGCTTCTTGCTCTAAAGCAGAGTGTGATCAATGGATGAGAACTATGCTGTGTGTTTCACTTCAGAAATGGAGTTAAATCCCAGGCTCTGAGTCTTCCTACAAACAAGACTTCGTCTCAGGGAAGGGCAGTTACTTTACAGATCAAACGATCTACATTGTTCATGAAACTCACACGTTTCTCATCTTAAATGACAAGCATTGGATCCTGGAGGACCTGTGCTTTGTATCAATTTCAGAGGCAGAGTTGGAATCGATATGGTCCGAATGTGTAAGAAACACCGTTCTTTTGTTTTCAGCACACTCATGTTTCCTGCTGTCTTAGGGACTCTAGAAAGCTAGAGCGTGCTTCTTGCTTTAAAGCAGAGTGTGATCTATATATGAGAACTCTGCTGTGTTTTTCCCTTCATAAATGGAGTTAAACCCCAGGCTGTGAGTCTTCCTACAAGCAACACTTCGTTTCAGGTAAGGGCAGTTCCTTACAGCTCAAAGGAACTACATCGTTCACGAACTCACACGTTTCTCATCTTAACTGACAAGCATCGGATGTTATAGGACCAGTGCTTTGTATCAGTTTCAGAAGCAGAGTTGGAATAGATATGGTCCTTATGTGTAGGAAACACCGTTCATTTGTTCTCAGCACAATCACGTTTGTTGCTGTATTAGAGAATCTAGAAAGCAAGAGCGTGCTTCTTGTTCTAAAGCAGAGTGTGATCCATGGAAGAGAACTCTGCTGTGTGTTTCCCTTCAGAAATGGAGTTAAATCCCAGGCTCTGTGTCTTCCAACATGCAAGCCTTCGTTTCAGGGAATGGCAGTCACTTTTCAGCTCAAAGGAACTACATCGTTCACGAAGCTAACACGTTTCTTATCTTAACTGACAAGCATTGGATGTTAGAGGACCAGTGCTTTGTATCAGTTTCAGAAGCAGAGTTGGACTAGATATGGTCCGTATGTATAGGAAACACCGTTCTTTTGTTCTCAGCACACTCACGTTTCCTGCTGTCTTAGAGACTCTAGAAAGCTAGAGCGTGCTTCTTGCTCTAAAGCAGAGTGTGATCCATGGAAGAGAACTCTGCTGTGTGTTTCCCTTCAGAAATGGAGTTAAATCCCAGGCTCTGTGTCTTCCAACATGCAAGACTTCGTTTCAGGGAAGGGCAGTCATTTTTCAGCTCAAACGAACTACATCCTTCACGAAGCTCACACGTTTCTCATCCTAAATGACAAGCATTGCATGCTGGAGGACCTGTGCTTTTTATCAATTTCAGAGGCAGAGTTGGACTCGATATGGTCCGAATGTTTAAGAAACACAGTTCTTGTGTTCTCAGCACACTCATGTTTCCTGATATCTTAGAGACTCTAGAAAGCAAGAGCGTGCTTCTTGCTCTAAAGCAGAGTGTGATCTATATATGAGAACTCTGCTGTGTGTTTCACTTCAGAAATGGAGTTAAACCCTAGGCTCTGAGTCTTCCTACAAGCAACACTTCGTTTCATGTAAGGGCAGATCCTTACAGCTCAAAGGAACTACATCGTTCACGAAGCTCACACGTTTCTCAACTTAACTGACAAGCATCGGATGTAATTGGACCAGTGCTTTGTATCAGTTTCAGAAGCAGAGTTGGAATAGATGTGGTCCATATGTGTAGGAAACACCATTCATTTGTTCTCAGCACACTCACGTTTCCTGCTTTATTAGAAAATCTAGAAAGCAAGAGCGTGCTTCTTGCTCTAAAGCAGAGTGTGATCCATAGAAGAGAACTATGCTGTGTGTTTCCCTTCAGAAATGGAGTTAAATCCCAGGCTCTGTGTCTTCCTACAATAAAGACTTCGTTTCAGGTAAGGGCAGTCACTTTTCAGCTCAAATGAACTACATCCTTCACGAAGCTCACACGTTTCTCATCCTAAATGACAAGCATTGGATCTTAGAGGACCTGTGCTTTGTATCAATTTCAGAGGCAGAGTTGGACTCGATATGGTCCGAATGTGTAAGAAACAACGTTCTTTTGCTCTCAGCACACTCATGTTTCCTGCTGTCTTAGAGATTCTAGAAAGCAAGTGCGTCCTTCTTGCTTTAAAGCAGAGTGTGATCAATGGATGAGAACTCTGCTGTGTGTTTCACTTCAGAAATGGAGTTAAATCCCAGGCTCTGAGCCTTCCTATAAACAAGACTTCGTTTCAGGTAAGGGCAGTTACTTTAAAGCTCAAACGAACTACATCTTTCACAAAGCTCACACGTTTCTCATCTTAAATGACAAGCATTGGATGTTAGTGGACCTGTGGTTTGTTTCAGTTCCACAAGCAGAGGTGGACTAGATATGGTCCGTATGTGTAGGAAACACAGTTCTTTTTTTCTGAGCACAACCACGTCTCCTGCTGTATTAGAGAATCTAGAAAGCAAGAGTGTGCTTCTTGCTCTAAAGCAGAGTGTGATCCATGGATGAGAACTATGCTGTGTGTTTCCCTTCAGAAATGGAGTTAAATCCCAGGCTCTGTGTCTTCCAACACTCAAGACTTCGTTTCAGGTGAGGGCAGTCACTTTTCAGCTCAAACGAACTACATCATTCATGAAGCTAGCAAATTTCTCATCTAAACTGACAAGCATTGGATGTTAGAGGACCAGTGATTTGTCTCAGTTTCAGAAGCAGAGATGGACTAGATATGGTCCCTATGTGTAGGAAACACCGTTCTTTTGTTCTCAGCACACTCACATTTCCTGCTGTCTTAGAGACTCTAGAAAGCTAGAGCGTGCTTCTTGCTCTAAAGCACAGTGTGATCAATGGATGAGAACTATGCTGTGTGTTTCACTTCAGAAATGGAGTTAAATCCCAGGCTCTGAGTCTTCCTACAAACAAGACTTCGTCTCAGGGAAGGGCAGTTACTTTACAGATCAAACGATCTACATTGTTCATGAAACTCACACGTTTCTCATCTTAAATGACAAGCATTGGATCCTGGAGGACCTGTGCTTTGTATCAATTTCAGAGGCAGAGTTGGAATCGATATGGTCCGAATGTGTAAGAAACACCGTTCTTTTGTTTTCAGCACACTCATGTTTCCTGCTGTCTTAGGGACTCTAGAAAGCTAGAGCGTGCTTCTTGCTTTAAAGCAGAGTGTGATCTATATATGAGAACTCTGCTGTGTTTTTCCCTTCATAAATGGAGTTAAACCCCAGGCTGTGAGTCTTCCTACAAGCAACACTTCGTTTCAGGTAAGGGCAGTTCCTTACAGCTCAAAGGAACTACATCGTTCACGAACTCACACGTTTCTCATCTTAACTGACAAGCATCGGATGTTATAGGACCAGTACTTTGTATCAGTTTCAGAAGCAGAGTTGGAATAGATATGGTCCTTATGTGTAGGAAACACCGTTCATTTGTTCTCAGCACACTCACGTTTCCTGCTATATTAGAGAATCTAGAAAGCAAGAGCGTGCTTCTTGTTCTAAAGCAGAGTGTGATCCATGGAAGAGAACTCTGCTGTGTGTTTCCCTTCAGAAATGGAGTTAAATCCCAGTCTCTGTGTCTTCCAACATGCAAGACTTCATTTCAGGGAAGGGCAGTCACTTTGCAGCTCAAACGAACTACATCGTTCACGAATCTCACACGTTTCTCATCTTAAATGACAAGCATTGGATGCTGGAGGACCTGTGCTTTGTATCAATTTCCGAGGCAGAGTTGGACTAGATATGGTCCGTATGTGTAGGAAACACCGTTCTTTTGTTCTCAGTACACTCACGTTTCCTGTTGTCTTAGAGACTCTAGAAAGCTAGAGCGTGATTCTTGCTCTAAAGCAGAGAGTCATCAATGGATGAGAAACATGCTGTGTGTTTCACTTCAGAAATGGAGTTAAATCCCAGGCTCTCAGTCTTCCTACAAACAAGACTTCGTTTCAGGGAAGGGGAGTTATTTTACAGCTCAAATGAACTACATTGTTCACGAAGCTCACACGTTTCTCATCTTAAATGACAAGCATTGGATCCTGGAGGACCTGTGCTTTGTATCAATTTCAGAGGCAGAGTTGGACTCGATATGGTCCGAATGTGTAAGAAACAACGTTCTTTTGCTCTCAGCACACTCATGTTTCCTGCTGTCTTAGAGATTCTAGAAAGCAAGAGCATCCTTCTTGCTTTAAAGCAGAGTGTGATCAATGGATGAGAACTCTGCTGTGTGTTTCACTTCAGAAATGGAGTTAAATCCCAGCCTCTGAGTCTTCCTACAAACAAGACTTCGTTTCAGGTAAGGGCAGTTACTATAAAGCACAAACGAACTACATCGTTCACAAAGCTCACACGTTTCTCATCTTAACTGACAAGCATTGGATGTTAGTGGACCTGTGGTTTGTTTCAGTTCCACAAGCAGAGTTGGACTAGATATGGTCCGTATGTGTAGGAAACACAGTTCTTTTTTTCTGACCACAACCACGTTTCCTGCTGTATTAGAGAATCTAGAAACAAGAGCGTGCTTCTTGCTCTGAAGCAGAGTGTGATCCATGGATGAGAACTATGCTGTGTGTTTCCCTTCAGAAATGGAGTTAAATTCCAGGCTCTGTTTCTTCCAACATTCAAGACTTCATTTCAGGTAAGGGCAGTCACTTTTCAGCTCAAGTGAACTACATCGTTCACGAAGCTAGCAAATTTCTCATCTTAAGTGACAAGCATTGGATGTTATAGGACCAGTGCTTTGTATCAGTTTCAGAAGCAGAGTTGGAATAGATATGGTCCGTATGTGTAGGAAACACCGTTCATTTGTTCTCAGCACACTCACGTTTCCTGCTGTATTAGAGAATCTATAAAGCAAGATCGTGCTTCTTGCTCTAAAGCAGAGTGTGATCCATAGACGAGAACTATGCTGTGTGTTTCCCTTCAGAAATGGAGTTAAATCCCAGGCTCTCGGTCTTCCTACAATAAAGACTTCGTTTCAGGTAGGGGCAGTCACTTTTCATCTCAAACGAACTACATCAGAGGCAGAGTTGGAATAGATATGGTCCCTATGTTAAAGAAACACCGTTCTTTTGCTCTCAGCACACTCATGTTTCCTGCTGTCTTAGAGATTCTAGAAAGCAAGAGCATCCTTCTTGCTTTAAAGCAGAGTGTGATCAATGGATGAGAACTGTAATGGGTAGCCATCCCAGCATTGGCCTGGAAGTTCCAACCCCCACTGTGGCTTCTGTAATGGTCACGCCCAGAAGGCGGGGCAGAGGAGGAAGCGGAAGACAAGGATCGGGAAGAGCTCTGTCTCTTGGTTCCCGGATCTGGACGCTGGAGGTAGACCGAGCAGAGTTCTCCAGAGAACACCGCCGGACTGCGCTATACCCTTGCCAGACCCTGTAACCTACCCCTTCATTTGTAAGTTACCCCACAAAATAAACCTCCCTTTTAACTACGTGGAGTGGCCTTAATAATTTAACCAATATCTGGCACCCAACGTGGGGCAAATTCCAAAGGCCTAGGCGGCTCCTTCCCTTAGCCTCCTTCCCGGCTGGCGGGTACCTAAAACTGCCTGCAAAGTTCCATTTAACCAGGGGACACCTACACAGTTCCATTCCCGAAAAAGGGAGCAGCTAGTCCAGTCTCAGTTCCCTAGCTTATCCCCCAGACCAGCGAAAACCACTGTGAGTGAGATCTTCCCACTCCTCCGAGTGCCGTTTCCCCGCCATCTTGGCTCCTGCCTTCAGCTGCCGCCAGCCAAGGTTGCCAGCAGGCCCTGCTTTGGAGCTATACCAACGCCTCCTGCTGGCTGAAAAGTGCTATTGCACCCCCGAAAACCACGGAAAGGTAAGCTTCTTTCAAGAAAAGTACTTGATAATTTTACACCTTAAAACTGACTAACAAATTTTGAGTAATTCTTGTAATATGGCTGACAACATTACCTCACAAGAATTTAATAACCTTTTTGCCTGTATGCTGAATGACATTTTCCTGGAAATATACGACCTCCCTAAGACATATCTGGCCTGTACCATTTTGACATTCATTGTAATAATTCACACAGTGTTCAAACACTGGTTTAATAATAAGAACAAAGATGAGTCATTATTGGGTCTGATACAGGCTTTGAAAGATAACAATGAAGGCTTACAGAAAAAGATTCTGTCCATGGAATCTGCTAACCAGGATTTACAGGCTTTAAAAGTTAGCAATGAAAGATTACAGAAAAAGATTCTGTCTATGGAATCTGCTGACCAGGACTTACATAAAAAGATTCTCTTTCTGGAATCTGCTAACCAGGAATTACAGGTTTTAAAAGATAGCAATGAAGGCCTACAGAAAAAGATTCTCTTTCTGGAATCTGCTAACCAGGATTTACAGGCTTTAAAAGTTAGCAATGAAGGCTTACAGAAAAAGATTCTGTCTATGGAATCTGCTGACCAGGACTTACATAAAAAGATTCTCTTTCTGGAATCTGCTAACCAGGAATTACAGGTTTTAAAAGATAGCAATGAAGGCTTACAGAAAAAGATTCTTTCTCTGGAATCTGCTGGCCAGGACTTACATAAAAACATTCTCTCTCTGGAATCTGCTAACCAGAATTTACAAAACAAGCTTGTACCCAAAATTGCTTTTATTGATAATAAATATGAGTATTTAATGGACAGAACACTAACTCTCCAGAGTGAAGTTGTAGCTACTCAGACAATATATAAGGAAGAAAAATTATCATTACTTGATAAGATAAGGTCCATGGAATCATGTGTTTCAGAAGAACATAAAAGCTTGCATGATTCCATGAAAAATCTGGAATCCCTTACAAGAGAAGAGGTTTACTCCCTGGAACAGACCCTAGGTGCTCGTTTACAAGCCCTGGAGGAAACTCTAAATAAACATGACAAGGGACCTAATAAGCAGAAGGGCAAGACCATACAGGTTGTAACATCTCCAAATGGCTCTCATACAATGGCTTATCCTGTTATCATCCATGAGAAGCCAGCAGATGACACACACCCCGAGCCATATACGACATATACATTACAGCCAATTTCAACAAGGGACTTTAAAAATATAAAGGAAGCAGTAGTTACATATGGGATACACTCCACATATGTAAAACAGATGTTAAATTCGTGGTCTACCTCACATAGAATCATTCCAGATGACTGGCATCAGTTAATTTCAGCTGTTCTAGAATATAGCCAGCAGTTACAGTGGAAAAGCTGGTTGAGAGAAGAGGCAAGAAATTTAGAACAACAAGGTAAACTCAGAGGTTTTGAGATCTCCCAAGATCAAATACTTGGTGAGGGATGTTTCGCTGACAGGAATGTACAAGCCATTTATGATGAGCATATAATATCCCTATGCCGTACAGCAGCTCTAAATGCTTGGGAAAAAATTCCAGAACCTGGAAAAGCAACTGAGGTATACACAAAGATATTTCAGGGACCACATGAACCCTTCACTGATTTTTTACAAAGGCTGAACACAGCTATAACAAAAGCTGTATCAGATAAAGAATTAAGAAAAGTATTAACTGAGTCCTTGGCATTCAACAATGCTAATGCAGAATGCAAAAGAATACTTACACCATTAAAGATCAGATCAGCTCCTTTGGAAGAATGGATTCAGTATACTAATAGTGTTGAATCTCTTAACTACAGTAATGAGGCTTGGA
Organism: Onychomys leucogaster; assembly: GCA_949786385.1. Taxonomy (NCBI): domain Eukaryota; kingdom Metazoa; phylum Chordata; class Mammalia; order Rodentia; family Cricetidae; genus Onychomys; species Onychomys leucogaster. The sequence goes on along the minus strand of CATKUP010000157.1, from coordinate 152,254 downwards.
TAGGAGAGACAAATCCCAGAGGTGTAAGAAGGCCCCGTGGTACCAAATGTTTTAAATGTGGTACACCAGGTCATATAAGTAAAAACTGTACATGGGGTAATCCTAGAAGTAATACTCCTTCTAGGAATAGCCTAAACAGAAGACCCCAACCACCTCCTGGATTATGTAGAAGATGTGGCAAAGGCCGACATTGGACCAGTGAGTGCAGATCAAAAATAGATATACGAGGCAACCCTTTAGTAGCGGGAAACGCCTCAGGGGGCCTCTTGCAGGCCCCCAAATCAAATGTGGTAAGAACATTCCCAGCCACTATGGAAGACATTCCTCTCCAGGACAACTGAATAAACCAATGTCTAATGTAAAAACTGATACTACAATGGATGATAAAACAGCTCTGATAGATGAATCACAGTTTACAAAGAACACAATAAAACAAATATTTTGGCAGACTTCCATAAATGAAGAAAGGCCAAAGCTTAGAATTCGAATTAATGGCTTGGTTCCGGAGGGCCTGGTAGACACAGGTGCGGATGTGACTGTAATTTCACCAAAATCATGGCATCCAAATTGGCCTCTTCAAGAGGTAGATGTCAAACTTTTAGGAATTGGCACCCTATCTCAGATAAAACAGAGTTCGAGATGGGTTGAATGCATAGGGCCAGAAGGACAGAGAGGAAGGCTGAAGCCATATGTAGCAAATGTAGCAGTAAATCTATGGGGCCGAGATCTGTTACAACAGTGGAATACCCAGATTAAAATTCCTACACTCTCAGAAAAGGAATACAGGCCAATGCATGTTTCTAGGAATAATATCATAAAATGCTATAAAAAACAGTCACCAACCATTCAGGCTGTACACAAACAGAGCACAACTGCTGTTGAACTCTCAGAAGTACCAACTGCCTTACCTTTAAAATGGCTAACTAATAAACCTGTCTGGGTTGGACAGTGGCCTTTGACAAAAGAGAAGCTACAAGCTTTAGAACAGCTGGTTCAAGAGCAGTTAAATGCTCAACACATTGAAGAATCTACCAGCCCTTGGAATTCTCCTGTATTTGTTATTAAAAAAAAGTCTGGTAATTGGAGAATGCTGACAGATCTGAGAGCTATTAATAAAGTAATTCAGCCAATGGGCTCCCTACAGACTGGGATGCCCTTGCCCTCTCTGCTACCCAAAGAATGGCCTATAATAGTTATTGACTTAAAAGACTGCTTCTTTACCATACCCTTACAAGAAAATGATAGAGAAAAATTTGCCTTCACAGTTCCTAATTATAACAATTCTCAGCCAGTCAAGAGATATCAATGGAAGGTCCTCCCACAGGGAATGTTAAACAGCCCTACCTTATGCCAATACTTTGTGCAAAAACCATTGGAGTTAATTAGTGTAAAGTTTCCACAATCCATAATTTATCACTATATGGATGATATCCTATTAGCAGATCCAAAGTTAGACACATTAGAAAGCATGTTTGAAGAAGTAAAAAAAGTTTTGCCTCGCTGGGCCTGCAAATTGCTCCTGAAAAAATACAAAGAGGAGATTCTATTAATTACTTAGGATATAAGATAGAGTTACAAAAAATTAGACCCCAAAAGGTACAACTGAGGAGAGATCGATTAAAGACTCTTAATGATTTTCAAAAGTTGTTAGGAAGCATTTCCAACTTATTGGGTATCATGGGAATACCCAAAGATGGACTACAAAATTTGGCTAATACTCTAGAAGGGGACAAAGAATTAAATAGTCCAAGAGAATTATCAGCCGAATCTGAGAAGGAATTGGCTCTAGTAGAAAAGACAATTCGAGAAGCACATGTGGATCGTGTGGATCCAGAACTTAAATGTATTCTTGTCATATTCCCCTCCAGATATTCCCCCACAGGTATTTTGATGCAGAGGGAAGATATTATATTGGAATGGATATTCCTACCACGTAAACCAAATAAGAAATTAAAGACTTATATAGAAAAGATCTCTGATTTGATTCAAAAAGGTAAATTAAGACTTCGTCAGTTGACAGGAATGGACCCAGCAGAAATTGTAGTACCTTTAACTAATGAGGAAATTTCGTCACTATGGAAAGATAATGAATACTGGCAGAGAGCCTGCAGTAACTTTTTGGGAGAGATTAACAACCATTATCCCAAAAGCAAGAGAATAGAATTCATAAAGAAGACTGAATGGGTCCTTCCTCACATTGTACGACACAAGCCAATTTCTGGAGTCCTCACATTCTATACAGATGCAAATAAATCAGGGAAAGCAGGATACAAATCAGGAGACTTAAGTAAAGTAGTACAAAGTCCATACAGCTCTGTACAAAAGGCAGAACTGTATGCCGTTCTTATGGTACTGATGGACTTCACAGAACCCCTCAATATAGTCACTGACTCTCAATATGCAGAGAGAGTTGTTTTACACATTGAAACTGCTGAATTTATTCCTGATAATACAGAATTAACTTCATTATTCATACAATTGCAGGAAATCATCAGAAAAAGGGAACATCCTATATATATAACACATATCAGATCCCATACAGGTCTGCCAGGACCTCTAGCACAAGGTAATGATGAGATTGGTCAGTTACTAATAGGTAATGTGCTAGAAGCCTCAGAATTTCATAAGAAACACCATGTAAATAGCAAAGGTTTGAAGAAGGATTTCTCCATTACTTGGCAACAAGCTAAGGATACTGTGAAAAAATGTCCTACTTGTTCCTTCTATAACCAAACTCCATTACCTGCAGGAAGCAATCCAAAGGGTATACAAAGAAATGAAATTTGGCAGATGGATGTGTTTCATTTTGCAGAATTTGGAAGATTAAAGTATGTACACCATACCATTGACACCTATTCAGGATTTCAGTGGGCAACTCCTATGAGTTCTGAAAAGGCTGATTCTGTGATTACACACCTATTAGAAGTTATGGCCATCATGGGAATACCTGTACAAATTAAGACAGACAATGCCCCAGCATATGTCTCCAATAAAATGAAACAGTTCTTTGCTTATTACAATATAAAGCATCTTACAGGTATACCACACAATCCCACAGGCCAAGCAGTCATAGAAAGATCCAATCGAACTTTAAAGGATATGCTAAATAAACAGCAACAGGTAACAATGACTCCTAGAAATAGATTGCATAGTGCTTTATTAACCTTGAATTTTCTCAATGCTGATGAGAAAGGAACAACAGCTGCGGAGAGACATTGGACGACAGACAAAACTCCTGAGCTAAACCAACCGGTTTATTTCAAAGATGTGTTGACCTCAGAATGGAAACCTGGATATGTCCTACGTTGGGGAAGGGGTTTTGCTTTTGTTTCCACAGGAGAAGAAAAGCTATGGATACCAACAAAATTAATAAAAATTCGATTCGAACAGGAGAAACCCCTTGATGAGGAGAAGTAAAAGATCATCCACCAATGTGACATCTCTTCAGGTTGTAAGAAAAATTTAACAATCAAAGGTTGGGGTAGGGTTCTGTTTTTGTCTTTCCAGGATAATGGAAATACCCATCTTCCAGAAATCATAAGGCCTTGGATATCCAGATGTTTACAGCAGAAAGAAAGAATCTATTGGTACCAATCTACACAGGGTAAGATATCACTGTCTAACATCTATATCTCTATCAATCTAGAATAGTTGTGGTTCCAATTTAATTATAAACCAAGCTGGCTTTGGAGATGGAACTGGCTCACTCCTTCTCTAAACCCAAGCATATTGATAAAAGAAATGGTTGAGAGATTCTTCAGTCCCATATCAGAAGAGCCCTCTGGTGTGAGACAGAAAGAAACCAATTATAAGGGACCATTATCTTCAAGATTCTAATTCTCTCCATGCTTACTCTTGATTTCTTGGAATCCTTTCTTACATGTCATGACATCTTTAAATCCAAACCTTCCATTCTGATAAAAAAAATAAGTTTTTTCCAATAGCAATCTCTGAAGTCTCCAGAAGGAAGATGGGGCCCCAACAACAACAACTCTACCCAATCCAGAATGATGCCATGGTAATCATCATCATATTACAATTCTTGCCAAAATTTCAGACAATCTTACCCATTACTCTGAGAGTTGCTGCAGAATCTACAGTTAGTCTAACTGAGATTTAACTATCTGAGCTTTCTCACAATACCCAACAGAGATACCATCGCTTCCTAAACAGCATGAAGCAATTCTAAGAAAACTATGCCCCTTCTCCCTAAGGTTTCATATTTCTCAGGGTTATGGATAATGGTTCTAGGGTTGGGGGTGGAAGAAACTGTTAAACTCAGTACTCTCCTTAAGGAAAGAAAATATGTCTCAAAAAAAAGGGAAAAGAAGAAATGGAATGGATAGGTATAAGGTATTATGGTAGACTGTCATATACATTAGTAAACAAATTTAGTAATATACCAGCCTTTGCACTGTTATGAATTCTTATATGTTGATACAAATATAAACTTTTTACATTCCTATTTAAGATAATTTGTATATTGATACAAATACAGAACTATGTTTGTTATATTGTACATATATTTTTACTCTTATGTGAAATATTTGTATATTGATACAAATGTGAATTTATATCTGTCATACTGTATGTATGTTCTACTTCTGTTTAAGATATTCTGTATACTGATATATATTTAGGATTATTATCATATTGCATATTGCACTATACATTCCTACATCTGTTAAAGATATTTTGTGTATTGTCACAATTTAAAGTCATTGTCCTTTTACTGTGCATTTGCTTACAGACTGTTTGCCTTATTTAAAGGAAGCTTAGTCCTTAGGTTGTTTAGGTAGACAAGACTTACATAGTTATTGTCACCTATGCTTGTCATCTCTATAATTATGTTAGTTAGGTCATCCAGATTAATAAATACATAGGTCAGATGGACAGGTAATCTTCAAACACTTCATGGACCTAGAGAACATGGCATTTAAATAACTTACAATTCTGTTGACGTGAGACACAATTGCTCCTGGCAGCACCAATTTGTTCCCGAGAGAATGTTGGGCTTCTAAGACATTTCCATTTGGAAGTTTGTCTTCTTGGCACAAAATGGCCTACTGGGCAAAGAACTGCCCTTGCCTCAACTGCTGACAGTACAAATGCTGTCCTTTCTGGACAAGCGGGACACAAGGAAAGCGACCACTATACTTTGCCAAGACAGGGTAAGATGGTCTTTCAGAATTCCTGCTTCTGAAAATGGTCTGTCAGATACTCTAGGCCTGTAGCCAATTTGAATGCACCAACGATGCTGAGAAACATTAGGTGACTGTCCAGGCTGCTAGCTGTCTCTGTCTACTCTTGCAAGACTCCCGAAAGTTGCTTGCGTCCTTCTCCCATTTCTCAGGTATTATTATATTCCTTCTCAGGTCTTTGATGAGGTTGGAGATTAGCAGTTATAGTTACAACTTAGTATATATAAATATATAATATCTTAGATAGGATATATTAAGTATTAGACTCAGGTTCTTTAGGATAGGACACCTTTTGGAATGATCTTTGTAACATGCCACCTACCCATGCCCTAGACTTCCCTGGATTTTAATATGTGTTTTTTGCTTGATATTGTTTGTACTTATTGTAATTCCAACTTATCTAGGTCATTATCCCTCATTACTCCTAGACAATATTTGATAAGCATCTCTTTGAATATAGTCTTGTATTAGGTTAGAGCTTTCTTATTTAGACAAAAGGGGGAGATGTAGTGGGTAGCCATCCCAGGATTGGCCTGGAAGTTCCAACCCCCACTGAGGCTTCAGTAATGGTCACGCCCAGAAGGCGGGGCAGAGGAGGAAGCGGAAGACGAGGATCGGGAAGAGCTCGGTCTCTTGGTTCCCGGACTCTGGACGCTGGAGGTAGATCGAGCAGAGTTCTCCAGAGAACACCGCCGGACTGCGCTATACCATTGCCAGACCCTGTAACCTACCCCTTCATTTGTAAGTTACCCCACAAAATAAACCTCCCTTTTAACTACGTGGAGTGGCCTTAATAATTTAACCAATAGAGAACTCTGCTGTGGGTTTCACTTCAGAAATGGAGTTAAATCCCAGGCTCTGAGTCTACCTAAAAACAAGACTTCGTTTCAGGTAAGGGCAGTTACTTTAAAGCTCAAACGAACTACGTCGTTCACAAAGCTCACACGTTTCTCATCTTAACTGACAAGCATTGGATGTTAGTGGACCTGTGGTTATTTGAGTTCCACAAGCAGAGTTGGACTAGATATGGTCCGTATGTGTAGGAAACACAGTTCTTTTTTTCTGAGCACAACCACGTTTCCTGCTGTATTAGAGAATCTAGAAACAAGAGCGTGCTTCTTGCTCTGAAGCAGAGTGTGATCCATGGATGAGAACTATGCTGTGTGTTTCCCTTCAGAAATGGAGTTAAATTCCAGGCTCTGTTTCTTCCAACATTCAAGACTTCGTTTCAGGTAAGGGCAGTCACTTTTCAGCTCAAACGAACTACATCGTTCACGAAGCTAACACGTTTCTCATCTTAACTGACAAGCATTGGATGTTAGAGGACCAGTGCATTGTCTCAGTTTCAGAAGCAGAGATGGACTAGATATGGTCCGTATGTGTAGGAAACACCGTTCTATTGTTCTGAGCACACTCACGTTTCCTGCTGTCTTAGGGACTCTAGAAAGCTAGAGCGTGCTTCTTGCTCTCAAGCAGAGTGAGATCAATGGATGAGATCTCTGCTGTGTGTTTCACTTCAGAAATGGAGTTAAATCCCAGGCTCTGAGTCTACCTAAAAACAAGACTTCGTTTCAGGTAAGGGCAGTTACTTTACAGCTCAAACGAACTACATCATTCACAAAGCTCACACGTTTCTCATCTTAACTGACAAGCATTGGATGTTAGTGGACCTGTGGTTTGTTTGAGTTCCACAAGCAGAGTTGGACTAGATATGGTCCGTATGTGTAGGAAACACAGTTCTTTTTTTCTGAGCACAACCACGTTTCCTGCTGTATTAGAGAATCTAGAAACAAGAGCGTGCTTCTTGCTCTGAAGCAGAGTGTGATCCATGGATGAGAACTATGCTGTGTGTTTCCCTTCAGAAATGGAGTTAAATTCCAGGCTCTGTTTCTTCCAACATTCAAGACTTCGTTTCAGGTAAGGGCAGTCACTTTTCAGCTCAAACGAACTACATCGTTCACGAAGTAACACGTTTCTCATCTTAACTGACAAGCATTGGATGTTAGAGGACCAGTGCTTTGTCTCAGTTTCAGAAGCAGAGATGGACTAGATATGGTCCGTATGTGTAGGAAACACCGTTCTACTGTTCTCAGCACACTCACGTTTCCTGCTGTCTTAGGGACTCTAGAAAGCTAGAGCGTGTTTCTTGCTCTAAAGCAGAGTGTGATCAATGGATGAGATCTCTGCTGTGTGTTTCACTTCAGAAATGGAGTTAAATCCCAGGCTCTGTGTCTTCCATCACTCAAGACTTCGTTTCAGGTAAGGGCAGTCACTTTTCAGCTCATACGAACAACATCGTTCACGTAGCTCACACGTTTCTCATCTTAAATGACAAGCATTGGATGCTGGAGGACCTGTGCTTTGTATCAATTTCAGATGCAGAGTTGGACTCGATATGGTCCGAATGTGTAAGAAACACCGTTCTTTTGTTCTCAGCACACTCACGTTTGCTGCTGTATTAGAGAATCTAGAAAGCAAGAGCGTGATTCTTGCTCTAAAGCAGAGTGTGATCCATGGAAGAGAACTCTGCTGTATGTTTCCCTTCAGAAATGGAGTTAAATCCCAGGCTCTGTGTCTTCCTACAATAGAGACTTTGTTTCAGGTGAGGGCAGTTACTTTAAAGCTCAAAAGAACTACATCGTTCACAAAGCTCACACGTTTCTCATCTTAACTGACAAGCATTGGATGTTAGTGGACCTGTGGTTTGTTTCAGTTCCACAAGCAGAGTTGGACTAGATATGGTCCGTATGTGTAGGAAACACAGTTCTTTTTTTCTGAGCACAACCACATTTCCTGCTGTATTAGAGATTCCAGAAAGCAAGAGCGTGCTTCTTGCTCTAAAGCAGAGTGTGATCCATGGATGAGAACTATGCTGTTTGTTTCCCTTCAGAAATGGAGTTAAATCCCAGGCTCTGAGTCTTCCTACAAGCAAGACTTCGAATCAGGTAAGGGCAGTTACATTATAGCTCAAACGAACTACATCATTCACGAAGCTCACACGTTTCTCATCTTAAATGACAAGCATCGGATGATAGAGGACCTGTGCTTTGTATTAATTTCAGAGGCAGATTTGGACTCGATATGGTCCGAATGTGTAAGAAACACCGTTCTTTTGTTCTGAGCACACTCATGTTTCCTGCTGTATTAGAGAATCTGGAAAGCAAGAGCGTGCTTCTTGCTCTAAAGCAGAGTGTGATCCATGGATGAGAACTCTGCAGTGTGTTTCCCATCATAAATGGAGTTAAATCCCAGGCTTTGTGTCTTCCTACAAGCAAGACTTCGTTTCAGGTAGGAGCAGTCACTTTTCATCTCAAACAAACTACATCGTTCACGAAGCTCACACGTTTCTCATCTTAACTGACAAGCATTGGATGTTGGAGGACCTGTGGTTTGTTTCAGTTTAAGAAGCACAGTTGAAATAGATATGGTCTGTATGTGTAAGAAACACCGTTCTTTTGTTCTGAGCACACTCAAGTTTCCTGCTGTATTAGAGACTCTAGAAAGCTAGAGCGTGCTTCTTGCTCTAAAGCAGAGTGTGATCAATGGATGAGAACTCTGCTGTGTGTTTCACCTCAGAAATGGAGTGAAACCCCAGGCTCTGAGTCTTCCTACAAGCAAGACAACGTTTCAGGTAAGGGCAGTTACTTTACAGCTCAAACGAACTACATCGTTCAGGAAGCTCACACGTTTCTCATCGTAACTGACAAGCATTGGATGTTAGAGGACCAGTGCTTTCTATCAGTTTCAGAAGCAGAGTTGGACTAGATATGGTCCGTATGTGGAGGAAACACCGTTCTTTTGTTCTCAGCACACTCACGTTTCCTGCTGTGTTAGAGAATCTGGAAAGCAAGAGCGTGCTTCTTGCTCTAAAGCAGAGAGTGTTTCATGGAAGAGAACGGTGCTGTGTGTCTCCCTCCAGAAATGGAGTTAAATCTCTGGCTCTGTGTCTTGCTACAAGCAAGATTTCGTTTCAGGGAAACGCAGTCACTTTTCAGCTCAAACGAACTACATCGTTCACGAAAGTCATACGTTTCTCATCTAAAGTGACAAGCATTGGATGTTAGAGGACCAGTGCTTTCTTTCAGTTTCAGAAGCAGAGATGAACTAGATATGGTCCGTATGTGTAGGAAACACTGTTCTTTTGTTCTGAGCACACTCACGTTTCCTGCTGTATTAGAGAATCTGGAAAGCAAGAGCGTCCTTCTTGCTCTAAAGCAGAGTGTGATCCATGGATGAAAACTCTGCTGTGTGTTTCCCTCCAGAAATGGAGTTAAATCCCAGGCTCTGTGTCTTCCTAAAAGCAACACTTCATTTCAGGTAGGGGCAGTCACTTTTCAGCTCAAACGAACTACATCATTCAGGAAGCTCACACGTTTCTCATCTTAACTGACAAGCATTGGATGTTAGAGGACCAGTGCTTTGTTTCAGTTTCAGAAGTAGAGTTGGACTAGATATGGTCCGTATGTGTAGGAAACACCATTTATTTGTTCTCAGCACACTCACGTTTCCTGGTGTCTTAGTGACTCTAGAAAGCCTGAGCGTTATTCTTGCTCTAAAGCAGAGTGTGATCAATGGATGACAACTCTGCTGTGTGTTTCACTTCAGAAATGGAGTTAGGGCCCAGGCTCTGAGTCTTCCTACAAGGAAGACTTCGTTTTAAGTAAGGGCAGTTACTTTACAGCTCAAACGAACTACATTGTTCACGAAGCTAACACGTTTCTCATCTTAAGTGACAAGCACTGGATGTTAGAGGACCTGTGGTTTGTTTCAGTTTCAGAATCACAGTTGAACTAGATATGGTCCCTATGTGCAAGAAACAGCATTCTTTTGTTCTCAGCACACTCAAGTTTCCTGCTGTCTTAGAGACTCTAGAAAGCTAGAGAGTGCATCTTGCTCTAAAGCAGAGTGTGTTCAATGGATGAGAACTCTGTTGTGTGTTTCACTTAAGAAATGGAGTTAAATCCCAGGCTCTAAGTCTTCCTACAAGGAAAACTTCGTTTCAGGTAAGGGCAGTTACTTTACAGCTCAAAAGAACTACATCGTTCACTTAGATCACACGTTTCTCATCTTTACTGACAAGCATTGGATATTAGAGGACCTGTGCTTTGTATCAATTTCAGAGGCAGATTTCTTCCAGATATGGTCCGTATGTGAAGGAAACACCATTCTTTTGTTCTCAGCACTCTCATGTTTCCTGATGTCTTAGAGACTCTAGAAAGTAAGAGCGTGCTTCTTGCTCTAAAGCAGAGTGTGATCCATGCAGGAGAACTCTGCTGTGTGTTTCACTTCAGAAATGGACTTAAATCCCAGGCTCTGAGTCTTCCTAAAAGCAAACTTCGTTTCAGGTAAGGGCACTTATTTTACCGCTCAAACGAACTACATTGTTCAGGAAGCTCACACGTTTCTCATCTTAACTGACAAGCATTGGAATTTGGAGGATCTGTGGTTTGTTTCAGTTTCAGAAGCACAGTTGAACTAGATATGGTCCGTATGTGTAGGAAACACCGTTCTTATGTTCTCAGCACACTCACGTTTCCTGGTGTCTTAGATTCTCTAGAAAGCTAGAGCGTGTTTCCTGCTCTAAAGCAGAATGTATTCAATGGATGACAACTCTGCTGTGTGTTTCACTTCAGAAATGGAGTTAAAGCCCATGCTCTGAGTCATCCTACAAGGAAAGCTTCCTTTCAAGCAAGGGCAGTTACTTACAGCTCAAATGAACTACATCGTTCACGAAGCTCACACGTTTCTCATCTTAACTGACAAGCATTGGATGTTGGAGGAGCTGTGGTTTGTTTCAGTTTCTGAAGCACAGTTGAGCTAGATATAGTCCGTATGTGTAAGAAACACCGTTCTATTGTTCTGAGCACACTCAAGTTTCCTGCTGTATTAGAGAATCTAGAAAGCTAGAGCGTGCTTCTTGCTCTAAAGCAGAGTGTGATCAATGGATGAGAACTCTGTTGTGTGTTTCACTTCAGAAATGGTGTTAAATCCCAGGCTCTGAGTCTTCCTACAAGCAAGGCATCGTTTCAGGTAAGGGCAGTTACTTTACAGCTCAAAAGAACTACATCATTCACGAAGCTCACATGTTTCTCATCTTAACTGACAAGCACCGGATGTTAGATGACCCGTTCTTTGTATCAGTTTGAGAAGCAGAGTTGGATTAGATATGGTCCGTATGTGTAGGAAACACCATTCTTTTGTTCTCTGCACACTCACGTTTCCTGCTGTCTTAGAGACTCTAGAAAGCAAGAGCGTGCTTCTTGCTCTAAAGCAGAGTGTGATCTATATATGAGAACTCTTCTGTGTGTTTCACTTCAGAAATGGAGTTAAATCCCAGGCTCTAAGTCTTCCTACAAGCTAGACTTCGTTTCAAGTAAGGGCAGTTACTAACAGCTCAAACGATCTACATCATTCACAAAGCTCACACGTATCTCATCTTAACTGACTAGCATTGGATGATAGAGGACCTGTGGTTTGTTTCAGTTTCAGAAGCTGAGTTGAACTAGATATGGCCTGTATGTGTAGGAAATACCGTTCTTTTGTTCTGAACACACTCATGTTTCCTGCTGTATTAGAGACTCTAGAAAGCAATAGCGTGCTTCTTGATCTAAAGCAGAGTGTGAATCATGGATGAGAACTATGCTGTGTGTTTCCCTTGAGAAATGGAGTTAACTTCCATGCTCTCTGTCTTCCTACAAGCAAGACTTCGTTTCATGTAATGGCAGTTACTTTACTGCTCAAACGAACTACATTGATACACGAAGCTCACACGTTTCCATCTTAACTGAAAAGCATTGGATGTTAGAGGACCTGTGGTTTGTTTCAGTTTCAGAAGCACAGTTGAAATAGATATGGTCTGTGTGTGTAACGAACACCGTTCTTTTGTTCTGAGCACACTCAAGTTTCCTGCTATATTAGAGACTCTAGAAAGCTAGAGCGTGCTTCTTGCTCTAAAGCAGAGAGTGATCTATATATGAGAACTCTTCTGTGTGTTTCACTTCAGAAATGGAGTTAAATCCCAGGCTCTGAGTCTTCCTACAACATAGACTTCGTTTCAAGTAAGGGCAGTTACGAACAGCTCAAACGATCTACATCATTCACGAAGCTCACACGTTTCTTATCTTAACTGACAAGCATTGGATGATAGAGGACCTGTGGTTTGTTTCAGTTTCAGAAGCTGAGTTGAACTAGATATGGCCTGTATGTGTAGGACACACGTTCTTTTGTTCTGAGCACACTCATTTTTCCTGCTGTATTAGAGACTCTAGAAAGCAAGAGTGTGCTTCTTGATCTAAAGCAGAATGTGATTCATGGATGAGAACTATGCTGTGTGTTTCCCTTCAGAAATGGAATTAAATTCCATGTTCTGTGTCTTCCTACAAGCCAGACTTCGTTTCAGGTAAGGGCAGTCACTTTACAGCTCAAATGAACTACATCGTTCACGAAGCTCACACGTTTCTCATCTTAACTGACAAGCATTGGATGTTAGAGGACCAGTGCTTTGTATTAGTTTCAGAAGCAGAGTTGGACTAGATATGGTCCAAATGTGTATGAAACACTATTCATTTGTTCTCAATCCACTCAAGTTTCCTGCTGTCTTAGAGACTCTGGAAAGCTAGGGCGTGCTTCTTGCTCTAAAGCAGAGTGGGATCCATGGATGAGAACTCTGCTGTGTGTTTCACATCAGAAATGGAGTTAAATCCCAGGCTCTGAGTCTTCCAAAAAGCAAGACATCGTTTCAGGTAAGGACAGTTACTTTACAGCTCAAAAGAACTACATCGTTCACGAAGGTCACACGTTTCTCATCTTAACTGACAAGCACCGGATGTTAGAGGAACCTTTCTTTGTATCAGTTTGAGAAGCAGAGTTGGATTAGATATGGTCCGTATGTGTAGGAAACACCATTCTTTTCTTCTCTGCACACTCACGTTTCATGCAGTCTTAGAGACTCTAGAAAGCAAGAGCGTGCTTCTTGCTCTAAAGCAGAGTGTGATCTATATATGAGAACTCTTCTGTGTGTTTCACTTCAGAAATGGAGTTAAATCCCAGGCTCTAAGTCTTCCTACAATCCAGACTTCGTTTCAAGTAAGGGCAGTTACTAACAGCTCAAACGATCTACAACATTCACGAAGCTCACACGTTTCTCATCTTAACTGACCAGCATTGGATGATAGAGGACCTGTGGTTTGTTTCAGTTTCAGAAGCTGAGTAGAACTAGATATGGCCTGTATGTGTAGCAAATACCGTTCTTTTGTTCTGAGCACACTCATGTTTCCTGCTGTATTAGAGACTCTAGAAAGCAAGAGCGTGCTTCTTGATCTAAAGCAGAGTGTGATTCATGGATGAGAACTATGCTGTGTGTTTCCCTTCAGAAATGGAGTTAAATTCCATGCTCTGTGTCTTCCTACAAGCAAGACTTCGTTTAAGGTAAGGGCAGTTACTTTACAGCTCAAACGAACTACATCGTTCAGGAAACGCACACGTTTCTCATCTTAACTGACAAGCATTGGATGTTAGAGGAGCAGTGCTTTCTGTCAGTTTCAGAAGCAGAGTTGGACTAGATATGGTCCATATGTGTAGGAAACCCCGTTCTTTTGTTCTCAGCACAATCACGTTTCCTGTTGTATTAGAGTCTCTAGAAAGCAAGTGCGTGCTTCTTGCTCTAAAGCAGAGTGTGATCCATGGATGAGAACTATGCTGTGTGTTTTCCTTCAGAAATGGGGTTAAATCCCAGGCACTATGACTTCCTACAAGCAAGACTTCGTTTCATGTAAGGGCAGTTACTTTTCAGCTCAAACGAACTACATCGTTCACGAAGCTAACACGTTTCTCATCTTAACTGACAAGCATTGGATGTTAGATGACCAGTGCTTTGTATCAGTTTCAGAAGCAGAGTTGGACTAGATATGGTCCTTATGTGTAGGAAACACCGTTCTTTTGTTCTGAGCACACTCACCTTTCCTGCTGTCTTAGAGACTCTAGAAAGCTAGACCGTGCTTCTTGCTCTAAAGCAGATTGTGATCTATATATGAGAACTCTGCTGTGTGTTTCACTTCAGAAATGGAGTTAAATCCCAGGCTCTGAGTCTTCCTACATGCAACAATTCGTGTCAGGTAAGGGCAGTCACTTTTCAGCTCAAACGAACTACATCGTTCTCGAATCTCACACGTTTAACATCTTAAATGACAAGCATTGGATGCTGGAGGACCTGTGCTTTGTATCAATTTCAGAGGAAGAGTTGGACTCGATATGGTCCGAATGTGTAAGAAACACCGTTCTTTTGTTCTCAGCAAACTGACGTTTGCTGCTATATTAGAGAATCTAGAAAGCAAGAGCGTGCTTCTTGCTCTAAAGCAGAGTGTGATCCATGGAAGAGAACTCTGCTGTATGTTTCCCTTTAGAAATGGAGTTAAATCCCAGGCTCTGTGTCTTCCTACAATAAAGACTTCGTTTCAGGTAAGGGCAGTTACTTTAAAGCTTAAAAGAACTACATCATTCACAAAGCTCACACGTTTCTCATCTTATCTGACAAGCATTTGATGTTAGTGGACCTGTGGTTTGTTTCAGTTCCACAAGCAGAGTGGGACTAGTTATGGTCCGTATGTGTGGGAAACACAGTTCTTTTTTTCTGAGCACAACCACATTTCCTTCTGTATTAGAGATTCTAGAAAACAAGAGCGTGCTTCTTGCTCTGAAGCAGAGTGTGATCCATGGATGAGAACTATGCTGTTTGTTTCCCTTCAGAAATGGAGTTAAATCCCAGGCTCTGTGTCTTCCAACACTCAAGACTTCGTTTCAGGTAAGGGCAGTCACTTTTCAGCTCAAACGAACAACATCGTTCACGAAGCTCAAACGTTTCTCATCTTAAATGACAAGCATCGGATGATAGAGGACCTGTGCTTTGTATCAATTTCAGAGGCAGAGTTCGACTACATATGGTCTGAATGTGTAGGAAACACCGTTCTTTTTTTCTGAGCACACTCAAGTTTCCTGCTGTATTAGAGACTCTAGAAAGCTAGAGCGAATTCTTGCTCTAAAGCAGAGTGTGATCAATGGATGAGAACTCTGTTGTGTGTTTCACTTCAGAAATGGAGTTAAATACCAGGCTCGGAGTCTTCCTACAAGCAAGACATCGTTTCAGGTAAGGGCAGTTACTTTACAGCTCAAACGAACTACATCGTTCAGGAAGCGCACACGTTTCTCATCTTAACTGACAAGCATTGGATGTTAGAGGAGCAGTGCTTTCTGTCAGTTTCAGAAGCAGAGTTGGACTAGATATGGTCCATATGTGTAGGAAACACCGTTCTTTTGTTCTCAGCACACTCACGTTTCCTGTTGTATTAGAGTCTCTAGAAAGCAAGAGCGTGCTTCTTGCTCTAAAGCAGAGTGTGATCCATGGATGAGAACTATGCTCTGTGTTTTCCTTCAGAAATGGGGTTAAATCCCAGGCGCTATGACTTCCTACAAGCAAGACTTCGTTTCAGGTAAGGGCAGTTACTTTTCAGCTCAAACGAACTACATCGTTCACGAAGCTAACACGTTTCTCATCTTAACTGACAAGCATTTGATGTTAGTGGACCTGTGGTTTGTTTCAGTTCCACAAGCAGAGTGGGACTAGTTATGGTCCGTATGTGTGGGAAACACAGTTCTTTTTTTCTGAGCATACTCAAGTTTCCTGCTGTATTAGAGACTCTAGAAAGCTAGAGCGTGCTTCTTGCTCTAAAGTAGAGTGTGATCAATGGATGAGAACTCTGTTGTGTGTTTCACTTCAGAAATGGAGTTAAATACCAGGCTCGGAGTCTTCCTACAAGCAAGACATCGTTTCAGGTAAGGGCAGTTACTTTACAGCTCAAACGAACTACATCGTTCAGGAAGCTCACACGTTTCTCATCTTAACTGACAAGCATTGGATGTTAGAAGACCAGTGCTTTCTATCAGTTTCAGAAGCAGAGTTGGACTAGATATGGTCTGTATGTGTAGGAAACACCGTTCTTTTGTTCTCAGCACACTCACGTTTCCTGCTGTATTAGAGAATCTGGAAAGCAAGAGCGTGCTTCTTGCTCTAAAGCAGAGAGTGTTTCATGGAAGAGAACTGTGCTGTGTGTTTCCCTCCAGAAATGGAGTTAAATCTCTGGCTCTGTGTCTTGCTACAAGCAAGATTTCGTTTCAGGGAAACGCAGTCAATTTTCAGCTCAAACGAACTACATCGTTCACGAAGGTCACACGTTTCTCATCTAAAGTGACAAGCATTGGATGTTAGAGGACCACTGGTTTGTTTCAGTTTCAGAAGCAGAGATGAACTAGATATGGTCCGTATGTGTAGGAAACACTGTTCTTTTGCTCTGAGCACACTCACGTTTCCTGCTGTATTAGAGAATCTGGAAAGCAAGAGCGTGCTTCTTGCTCTAAAGCAGAGTGTGATTCGTGGAAGAAAACTCTGCTGTGTGTTTCCCTTCAGAAATGGAGTTAAATCCCAGGTTCTGTGTCTTCCTAAAAGCAACACTTCGTTTCAGGTAGGGGCAGTCACTTTTCAGCTCAAACGAACTACATCATTCACGAAGCTCACACGTTTCTCATCTTAACTAACAAGCATTGCATGTTAGAAGACCAGTGCTTTGTATCAGTTTCAGAAGTAGAGTTGGACTAGATATGGTCCGTATGTGTAGGAAACACCATTTATTTGTTCTCAGCACACTCACGTTTCCTGGTGTCTTAGAGACTCTAGAAAGCCTGAGCGTTATTCTTGCTCTAAAGCAGAGTGTGATCAATGGATGACAACTCTGCAGTGTTTTTCACTTCAGAAATGGAGTTAGTGCCCAGGCTCTGAGTTTTCCTACAAGGAAGACTTCATTTTAAGTAAGGGCAGTTACTTTACAGCTCAAACGAACTACATCGTTCACTAAGCTAACACGCTTCTCATCTTAAGTGAAAAGCACTGGATGTTAGAGGACCTGTGGTTTGTTTCAGTTTCACAATCACAGTTGAACTAGATATGGTCCGTATGTGTAAAAAACACCATTCTTTTGTTCTGAGCACACTCACGTTTCCTGCTGTATTAGAGACTCTAGAAAGCAAGAGCGTACTTCTTGCTCTAAAGCAGAGTGTGATCCATGGATGAGAACTATGCTGTGTGTTTCACTTCAGAAATGGGGTTAAATCCCAGGCGCTGTGTCTTCCTACAAGCAAGACTTCGTTTCAGTAAGGGCAGTCACTTTTCAGCTCAAATGTGCTCACACGTTTCTCATCTGAACTGACAAGCATTGGAAGTTAGAGGACCAGTGCTTTGTATCAGTTTCAGAAGCAGAGTTTTACTAGATATGGTCAGTATGTATAGGAAACACCATACATTTGTTCTCAATCCACTCAAGTTTCTTGCTGTCTTAGAGACTCTGGAAAGCTAGGGCGTGCATCTTGCTCTAAAGCAGAGTGTGATCCATGGATGAGAAATCTGCTGTGTTTTTCACTTCAGAAATGGACTTAAATCCCAGGCTCTGAGTCTTCAAAAAGCAAGACTTGGTTTCAGGTAAGGGCACATATTTTACAGCTCAAATGAACTACATCGTTCACGAAGCTAACACGTTTTACATATTAACTGACAGGCATTGGATGTTAGAGGACCAGTGCTTTGTATTAGTTTCAGAAGCAGAGTTGGACTAGATATGGTCCGAATGTGTATGAAACACCATTCATTTGTTCTCAATCCACTCAAGTTTCCTGCTGTCTTAGAGACTCTGGAAAGCTAGGGCGTGCTTCTTGCTCTAAAGCAGAGTGTGATCCATGGATGAGAACTCTGCTGTGTGTTTCACTTCAGAAATGGAGTTAAATCCCAGGCTCTGAGTCTTCAAAAAGCAAGACTTCGTTTCAGGTAAGGGCACTTATTTTACAGCTCAAATGAACTACATCGTTCACGAAGCTCACACGTTTCTCATCTTAACTGACAAGCATTGGATGTTAGGGGACCTGTGATTTGGTTCAGATTCAGAAGCACAGTTGAACTAGATATGGTCCAGAAGTGTAAGAAACACCGTTCTTTTGTTCTGAGCACACTCAAGTTTCCTGCTGTATTAGAGAATCTAGAAAGCTAGAGCGTGCTTCTTAATCTAAAGCAGAGTGTGATCAATGGATGAGAACTCTGTTGTGTGTTTCACTTCAGAAATGGGGTTAAATCCCAAGCGCTATGTCTTCCTACAAGCAAGACTTCATTTCAGGTAAGGGCAGTTACTTTACAGCTCAAACGAACTACATCATTCACGAAGCTCACACGTTTCTCATCTTAACTGACAAGCATTGGATGTTGGAGGAACTGTGGTTTGTTTCAGTTTCCGAAGCACAGTTGAGCTAGATATAGTCCGTATGTGTAAGAAACACCGTTCTTTTGTTCTGAGCACACTCAAGTTTCCTGCTGTTTTAGAGACTCTAGAAAGCTAGAGCGTGCTTCTTGCTCTAAAGCAGAGTGTGATCAATGGATGAGAACTCTGTTGTGTGTTTCACTTCAGAAATGGAGTTAAATCCCATGCTCTGAGTCTTCCTACAAGCAAGGCATCGTTTCAAGTAAGGGCAGTTACTTTATAGCTCAAACGAACTACATCATTCACGAAGCTCACATGTTTCTCATCTTAACTGACAAGCATTGGATGTTAGAGGACCTGTGCTTTGTATCAATTTCAGAGGCAGATTTCTTCTAGATATGGTCCGTATGTGTAGGAAACACCGTTCTTTGGTCTCAAAACACTCATATTTCCTGCTGTCTTAGAGACTCTAGAAAGCAAGAGCGTGCTTCTTGCTCTAAAGCAGAGTGTGATCCATGGATGAGAACTATGCTGTGTGTTTCCCTTCAGAAATAGAGGTAAATCCCAGGCGCTGTGTCTTCCTACAAGCAAGGCTTCATTTCAGGTAGGGGCAGTCACTTTTCAGCTCAAACGAACTACATCGTTCACGAAGCTCACACGTTTCTCATCTTAACTGACAAGCATTGGATGTTAGAGGACCAGTGCTTTGTATCAGTATCAGAAGTAGAGTTTGACTAGATATGGTCAGTATGTGTATGAATCACCGTTCATTGTTCCCAGCACACTCAATTTCCTGCTGTATTAGAGAATCTAGAAAGCAAGAGCGTGCTTCTTGCTCTGAAGCAGAGTGTAATCCATGGATGAGAACTCTGCTGTGTGTTTCCCTTCAGAAATGGAGTTAAATCCCAGGCTCTTTGTATTCCAACATGCAAGACTTCATTTCAGGGAAGGGCAGTCACTTTTCAGCTCTAACGAACTACATCGTTCACGAAGCTAACACGTTTCTCATCTTAACTGAGCTGCATTGGATGATAGAGGACCTGTGGTGTGTTTCAGTTTCAGAAGCTGAGTTGAACTAGACATGGCCTGTATGTGTAGGACACACCGTTCTTTTGTTCTGAGCACACTCATGTTTCCTGCTGTATTAGAGACTCTAGAAAACTAGAGCGAATTCTTGCTCTAAAGCAGAGTGTGATCAATGGATGAGAACTCTGTTGTGTGTTTCACTTCAGAAATGGAGTTAAATACCAGGCTCGGAGTCTTCCTACAAGCAAGACATCGTTTCAGGTAAGGGCAGTTACTTTACAGCTCAAACGAACTACATCGTTCAGGAAGCTCACACGTTTCTCATCTTAACTGACAAGCATTGGATGTTAGAAGACCAGTGCTTTCTGTCAGTTTCAGAAGCAGAGTTGGACTAGATATGGTCCTTATGTGTAGGAAACACCGTTCTTTTGTTCTGAGCACACTCACCTTTCCTGCTGTCTTAGAGACTCTAGAAAGCTAGACCGTGCTTCTTGCTCTAAAGCAGATTGTGATCTATAAATGAGAACTCTGCTGTGTGTTTCACTTCAGAAATGGAGTTAAATCCCAGGCTCTGAGTCTTCCTACATGCAACAATTCGTGTCAGGTAAGGGCAGTCACTTTTCAGCTCAAACGAACTACATCGTTCTCGAATCTCACACGTTTAACATCTTAAATGACAAGCATTGGATGCTGGAGGACCTGTGCTTTGTATCAATTTCAGAGGAAGAGTTGGACTCGATATGGTCCGAATGTGTAAGAAACACCGTTCTTTTGTTCTCAGCAAACTGACGTTTGCTGCTATATTAGAGAATCTAGAAAGCAAGAGCGTGCTTCTTGCTCTAAAGCAGAGTGTGATCCATGGAAGAGAACTCTGCTGTATGTTTCCCTTCAGAAATGGAGTTAAATCCCAGGCTCTGTGTCTTCCTACAATAAAGACTTCGTTTCAGGTAAGGGCAGTTACTTTAAAGCTTAAAAGAACTACATCATTCACAAAGCTCACACGTTTCTCATCTTATCTGACAAGCATTTGATGTTAGTGGACCTGTGGTTTGTTTCAGTTCCACAAGCAGAGTGGGACTAGTTATGGTCCGTATGTGTGGGAAACACAGTTCTTTTTTTCTGAGCACAACCACATTTCCTTCTGTATTAGAGATTCTAGAAAACAAGAGCGTGCTTCTTGCTCTGAAGCAGAGTGTGATCCATGGATGAGAACTATGCTGTTTGTTTCCCTTCAGAAATGGAGTTAAATCCCAGGCTCTGTGTCTTCCAACACTCAAGACTTCGTTTCAGGTAAGGGCAGTCACTTTTCAGCTCAAACGAACAACATCGTTCACGAAGCTCAAACGTTTCTCATCTTAAATGACAAGCATCGGATGATAGAGGACCTGTGCTTTGTATCAATTTCAGAGGCAGAGTTCGACTACATATGGTCTGTATGTGTAGGAAACACCGTTCTTTTTTTCTGAGCACACTCAAGTTTCCTGCTGTATTAGAGACTCTAGAAAGCTAGAGCGAATTCTTGCTCTAAAGCAGAGTGTGATCAATGGATGAGAACTCTGTTGTGTGTTTCACTTCAGAAATGGAGTTAAATACCAGGCTCGGAGTCTTCCTACAAGCAAGACATCGTTTCAGGTAAGGGCAGTTACTTTACAGCTCAAACGAACTACATCGTTCAGGAAGCGCACACGTTTCTCATCTTAACTGACAAGCATTGGATGTTAGAGGAGCAGTGCTTTCTGTCAGTTTCAGAAGCAGAGTTGGACTAGATATGGTCCATATGTGTAGGAAACACCGTTCTTTTGTTCTCAGCACACTCACGTTTCCTGTTGTATTAGAGTCTCTAGAAAGCAAGAGCGTGCTTCTTGCTCTAAAGCAGAGTGTGATCCATGGATGAGAACTATGCTCTGTGTTTTCCTTCAGAAATGGGGTTAAATCCCAGGCGCTATGACTTCCTACAAGCAAGACTTCGTTTCAGGTAAGGGCAGTTACTTTTCAGCTCAAACGAACTACATCGTTCACGAAGCTAACACGTTTCTCATCTTAACTGACAAGCATTTGATGTTAGTGGACCTGTGGTTTGTTTCAGTTCCACAAGCAGAGTGGGACTAGTTATGGTCCGTATGTGTGGGAAACACAGTTCTTTTTTTCTGAGCATACTCAAGTTTCCTGCTGTATTAGAGACTCTAGAAAGCTAGAGCGTGCTTCTTGCTCTAAAGTAGAGTGTGATCAATGGATGAGAACTCTGTTGTGTGTTTCACTTCAGAAATGGAGTTAAATACCAGGCTCGGAGTCTTCCTACAAGCAAGACATCGTTTCAGGTAAGGGCAGTTACTTTACAGCTCAAACGAACTACATCGTTCAGGAAGCTCACACGTTTCTCATCTTAACTGACAAGCATTGGATGTTAGAAGACCAGTGCTTTCTATCAGTTTCAGAAGCAGAGTTGGACTAGATATGGTCTGTATGTGTAGGAAACACCGTTCTTTTGTTCTCAGCACACTCACGTTTCCTGCTGTATTAGAGAATCTGGAAAGCAAGAGCGTGCTTCTTGCTCTAAAGCAGAGAGTGTTTCATGGAAGAGAACTGTGCTGTGTGTTTCCCTCCAGAAATGGAGTTAAATCTCTGGCTCTGTGTCTTGCTACAAGCAAGATTTCGTTTCAGGGAAACGCAGTCAATTTTCAGCTCAAACGAACTACATCGTTCACGAAGGTCACACGTTTCTCATCTAAAGTGACAAGCATTGGATGTTAGAGGACCACTGGTTTGTTTCAGTTTCAGAAGCAGAGATGAACTAGATATGGTCCGTATGTGTAGGAAACACTGTTCTTTTGCTCTGAGCACACTCACGTTTCCTGCTGTATTAGAGAATCTGGAAAGCAAGAGCGTGCTTCTTGCTCTAAAGCAGAGTGTGATTCGTGGAAGAAAACTCTGCTGTGTGTTTCCCTTCAGAAATGGAGTTAAATCCCAGGTTCTGTGTCATCCTAAAAGCAACACTTCGTTTCAGGTAGGGGCAGTCACTTTTCAGCTCAAACGAACTACATCATTCACGAAGCTCACACGTTTCTCATCTTAACTAACAAGCATTGCATGTTAGAAGACCAGTGCTTTGTATCAGTTTCAGAAGTAGAGTTGGACTAGATATGGTCCGTATGTGTAGGAAACACCATTTATTTGTTCTCAGCACACTCACGTTTCCTGGTGTCTTAGAGACTCTAGAAAGCCTGAGCGTTATTCTTGCTCTAAAGCAGAGTGTGATCAATGGATGACAACTCTGCAGTGTTTTTCACTTCAGAAATGGAGTTAGTGCCCAGGCTCTGAGTTTTCCTACAAGGAAGACTTCATTTTAAGTAAGGGCAGTTACTTTACAGCTCAAACGAACTACATCGTTCACTAAGCTAACACGCTTCTCATCTTAAGTGAAAAGCACTGGATGTTAGAGGACCTGTGGTTTGTTTCAGTTTCACAATCACAGTTGAACTAGATATGGTCCGTATGTGTAAAAAACACCATTCTTTTGTTCTGAGCACACTCACGTTTCCTGCTGTATTAGAGACTCTAGAAAGCAAGAGCGTGCTTCTTGCTCTAAAGCAGAGTGTGATCCATGGATGAGAACTATGCTGTGTGTTTCACTTCAGAAATGGGGTTAAATCCCAGGCGCTGTGTCTTCCTACAAGCAAGACTTCGTTTCAGTAAGGGCAGTCACTTTTCAGCTCAAATGTGCTCACACGTTTCTCATCTGAACTGACAAGCATTGGAAGTTAGAGGACCAGTGCTTTGTATCAGTTTCAGAAGCAGAGTTTTACTAGATATGGTCAGTATGTATAGGAAACACCATACATTTGTTCTCAATCCACTCAAGTTTCTTGCTGTCTTAGAGACTCTGGAAAGCTAGGGCGTGCATCTTGCTCTAAAGCAGAGTGTGATCCATGGATGAGAAATCTGCTGTGTTTTTCACTTCAGAAATGGACTTAAATCCCAGGCTCTGAGTCTTCAAAAAGCAAGACTTGGTTTCAGGTAAGGGCACATATTTTACAGCTCAAATGAACTACATCGTTCACGAAGCTAACACGTTTTACATATTAACTGACAGGCATTGGATGTTAGAGGACCAGTGCTTTGTATCAGTTTCAGAAGCAGAGTTGGTCTAGATATAGTCCGTATGTGTAGGAAACACCGTTCTTTTGTTCTCAGCACACTCACGTTTCCTGCTGTCTTAGAGACTCTAGAAAGCAAGAGCGTGCTTCTTGCTCGAAAGCAGAGTGTGATCTATATATGAGAACTCTGCTGTGTGTTTCACCCCAGAAATGGAGTTAAATCCCAGGCTCTGAGTCTTCCTACAAGCTAGACTTCGTTTCAAGTAAGGGCAGTTACTAACAGCTCAAACGATCAACATCATTCACAAATCTCACACGTTTCTCATCTTAACTGACAAGCATTGGATGATAGAGGACCTGTGGTTTGTTTCAGTTTCAGAAGCTGAGTTGAACTAGACATGGCCTGTATGTGTAGGACACACCGTTCTTTTGTTCTGAGCACACTCATGTTTCCTGCTGTATCAGAGACTCTCGAAAGCAAGAGCGTGCTTCTTGATCTAATGCAGAGTGTGATTCATGGATGAGAACTATGCTGTGTGTTTCCCTTCAGAAATGGAGTTAAATTCCATGCTCTGTGTCTTCCTACAGGCAAGACTTCGTTTCAGGTAAGGGCAGTCACATTTCAGCTCAAATGAACTACATCGTTCACGAAGCTCACACGTTTCTCATCTTAACTGACAAGCATTGGATGTTAGAGGACCAGTGCTTTGTATTAGTTTCAGAAGCAGAGTTGGACTAGATATGGTCCGAATGTGTATGAAACACCATTCATTTGTTCTCAATCCACTCAAGTTTCCTGCTGTCTTAGAGACTCTGGAAAGCTAGGGCGTGCTTCTTGCTCTAAAGCAGAGTGTGATCCATGGATGAGAACTCTGCTGTGTGTTTCACTTCAGAAATGGAGTTAAATCCCAGGCTCTGAGTCTTCAAAAAGCAAGACTTCGTTTCAGGTAAGGGCACTTATTTTACAGCTCAAATGAACTACATCATTCACAAAGCTCACACGTTTCTCATCTTAACTGACAAGCATTGGATGTTAGAGGACCTGTGATTTGGTTCAGATTCAGAAGCACAGTTGAACTAGATATGGTCCAGAAGTGTAAGAAACACCGTTCTTTTGTTCTGAGCACACTCAAGTTTCCTGCTGTATTAGAGAATCTAGAAAGCTAGAGCGTGCTTCTTAATCTAAAGCAGAGTGTGATCCATGGATGAGAACTGTGTTGTGTGTTTCACTTCAGAAATGGGGTTAAATCCCAAGCGCTATGTCTTCCTACAAGCAAGACTTCATTTCAGGTAAGGGCAGTTACTTTACAGCTCAAACGAACTACATCATTCACGAAGCTCACACGTTTCTCATCTTAACTGACAAGCATTGGATGTTGGAGGAGCTGTGGTTTGTTTCAGTTTCCGAAGCACAGTTGAGCTAGATATAGTCCGTATGTGTAAGAAACACCGTTCTTTTGTTCTGAGCACACTCAAGTTTCCTGCTGTTTTAGAGACTCTAGAAAGCTAGAGCGTGCTTCTTGCTCTAAAGCAGAGTGTGATCAATGGATGAGAACTCTGTTGTGTGTTTCACTTCAGAAATGGAGTTAAATCCCATGCTCTGAGTCTTCCTACAAGCAAGGCATCGTTTCAAGTAAGGGCAGTTACTTTATAGCTCAAACGAACTACATCATTCACGAAGCTCACATGTTTCTCATCTTAACTGACAAGCATTGGATGTTAGAGGACCTGTGCTTTGTATCAATTTCAGAGGCAGATTTCTTCTAGATATGGTCCGTATGTGTAGGAAACACCGTTCTTTGGTCTCAAAACACTCATATTTCCTGCTGTCTTAGAGACTCTAGAAAGCAAGAGCGTGCTTCTTGCTCTAAAGCAGAGTGTGATCCATGGATGAGAACTATGCTGTGTGTTTCCCTTCAGAAATAGAGGTAAATCCCAGGCGCTGTGTCTTCCTACAAGCAAGGCTTCATTTCAGGTAGGGGCAGTCACTTTTCAGCTCAAACGAACTACATCGTTCACGAAGCTCACACGTTTCTCATCTTAACTGACAAGCATTGGATGTTAGAGGACCAGTGCTTTGTATCAGTATCAGAAGTAGAGTTTGACTAGATATGGTCAGTATGTGTATGAATCACCGTTCATTGTTCCCAGCACACTCAAGTTTCCTGCTGTATTAGAGAATCTAGAAAGCAAGAGCGTGCTTCTTGCTCTGAAGCAGAGTGTGATCCATGGATGAGAACTCTGCTGTGTGTTTCCCTTCAGAAATGGAGTTAAATCCCAGGCTCTTTGTATTCCAACATGCAAGACTTCATTTCAGGGCAGGGCAGTCACTTTTCAGCTCTAACGAACTACATCGTTCACGAAGCTAACACGTTTCTCATCTTAACTGAGCTGCATTGGATGATAGAGGACCTGTGGTGTGTTTCAGTTTCAGAAGCTGAGTTGAACTAGATATGGCCTGTATGTGTAGGACACACCGTTCTTTTGTTCTGAGCACACTCATGTTTCCTGCTGTATTAGAGACTCTACAAAGCAAGAACGTGCTTCTTGATCTAAAGCAGAGTGTGATTCATGGATGAGAACTATGCTGTGTGTTTCCCTTCAGAAATGGAGTTAAATTCCATGCTCTGTGTCTTCCTACAAGCAATACTTCGTTTCAGGTAAGGGCAGTCACTTTTCAGCTCAAATGAACTACATCGTTCACGAAGCTCACACGTTTCTCATCTTAATTGACAAGCATTGGATGTTAGAGGACCAGTGCTTTGTATTAGTTTCAGAAGCAGAGTTGGACTAGATATGGTCTGAATGTGTATGAAACACCATTCATTTGTTCTCAATCCACTCAAGTTTCCTGCTGTCTTAGAGACTCTGGAAAGCTAGGGCGTGCTGCTTGCTCTAAAGCAGAGTGTGATCCATGGATGACAACTCTGCTGTGTGTTTCACTTCAGAAATGGTGTTAGGGCCCAGGCTCTGAGTCTTCCTACAAGGAAGACTTCGTTTTAAGTAAGGGCAGTTACTTTACAGCTCAAACGAACTACATCATTCACGAAGCTAACACGTTTCTCATCTTAAGTGACAAGCACTGGATGTTAGAGGACCTGTGGTTTGTTTCAGTTTCAGAATCACAGTTGAACCAGATATGGTCCGTATGTGTAAGAAACACCATTCTTTTGTTCTGAGCACACTCAGGTTTCCTGCTGTATTAGGGACTCTAGAAAGCAAGAGCGTGCTTCTTGCTCTAAAGCAGAGTGTGAACCATGGATGAGAACTATGCTGTGTGTTTCCCTTCAGAAATGGGGTTAAATCCCAGGCTCTGCGTCTTCCAAAAAGCAAGACTTCGTTTCAGGTAAGGGCACTTATTTTACAGCTCAAATGAACTACATCGTTCACGAAGCTCACACGTTTCTCATCTTAACTGACAAGCATTGGATGTTAGAGGACCAGTGCTTTCTATCAGTTTCAGAAGCAGAGTTGGACTATATATGGTCCATATGTGTAGGAAACACCGTTCTTTTGTTCTCAGCACATTCACGTTTCCTGCTGTCTTAGAGACTCTAGAAACCCTGAGCGTGTTTCTTGCTCTAAAGCAGAGTGTGATCAATGGATGACAACTCTGCTGTGTGTTTCACTTCAGAAATGGTGTTAAGGCCCAGGCTCTGACTCTTCCTACAAGGAAGACTTCGTTTTAAGTAAGGGCAGTTACTTTACAGCTCAAACGAACTACATTATTCACGAAGCTAACACGTTTCTCATCTGAAGTGACAAGCACTGGATGTTAGAGGACCTGTGGTTTGTTTCAGTTTCAGAATCACAGTTGAACCAGATATGGTCCGTATGTGTAAGAAACACCATTCTTTTGTTCTGAGCACACTCAGGTTTCCTGCTGTATTATGGACTCTAGAAAGCAAGAGCGTGCTTCTTGCTCTAAAGCAGAGTGTGATCCATGGATGAGACTATGCTGTGTGTTTCCCTTCAGAAATGGGGTTAAATCCCAGGCGCTGTGTCTTCCTACAAGCAAGACTTCGTTTCAGATAAGGGCAGTCACTTTTCAGCTCAAACGAACTACATCGTTCACGAAGCTCACACGTTTCTCATCTTAACTGACAAGCATTGGATGTTAGAGGACCAGTGCTTTGTATCAGTTTCAGAAGCAGAGTTGGACAAGATATGGTCCGTATGTGTAGGAAACACCGTTCTTTTGTTCTCAGCACACTCAAGTTTCCTGCTGTCTTAGAGACTCTAGAAACCTAGAGCGTGCTTCTTGCTCTAAAGCAGAGTGTGATCTATGGATGAGAACTCTGCTGTGTGTTTCACTTCAGAAGTGGAGTTAAATCCCAGGCTCTGCGTCTTCCAAAAAGCAAGACTTCGTTTCATGTAAGGGCACTTATTTTACAGCTCAAATGAACTACATCGTTCACGAAGCTCACACGTTTCTCATCTTAACTGACAAGCATTGGATGTTAGAGGACCTGTGGTTTGGTTCATTTTCAGAAACAAAGTTGAACTAGATATGGTCCACATGTGTAAGAAACACCGTTCTTTTGTTCTGAGCACACTCAATTTTCCTGCTGTATTAGAGACTCTAGAAAGCTAGAGCGTGCTTCTTGCTCTAAAGCAGAGTGTGATCAATGGATGAGAACTCTGTTGTGTATTTCATTTCAGAAATGGAGTGAAATACAAGGCTCTGAGTCTTCCTACAAGCAAGACATCGTTTCAGGTAAGGGCTTTTATTTTACAGCTCAAACGAACTACATCGTTCAGGAAGCTCACACCTTTCTCATCTTAACTGACAAGCATTGGATGTTAGAGGACCAGTGCTTTCTATCAGTTTCAGAAGCAGAGTTGGAATAGATATGGTCCGTATGTGTAGGAAACATCGTTCTTTTGTTCTCAGCACACTCACGTTTCCTGCTGTATTAGAGACTCTAGGCAGCAAGAGCGTGCTTCTTGCTTTAAAGCAGAGAGTGATCCATGGATGAGAACTATGCTGTTTGTTTCCCTTCAGAAATGGGGTTAAATCCCAGGCGCTATGTCTTCCTACAAGCAAGAATTCATTTCAGGTAAGGGCAGTTACTTTTCAGCTCAAACGAACTACATCGTTCACGAAGCTCACACGTTTCTCATCTTAACTGACAAGCATTGGATGTTGGAGGAGCTGTGGTTTGTTTCAGTTTCCGAAGCACAGTTGAGCTAGATATAGTCCGTATGTGTAAGAAACACCGTTCTTTTGTTCTGAGCACACTCAAGTTTCCTGCTGTTTGAGAGACTCTAGAAAGCTAGAGCGTGCTTCTTGCTCTAAAGCAGAGTGTGATCAATATATGAGAACTCTGTTGTGTGTTTCACTTCAGAAATGGAGTTAAATCCCATGCTCTGAGTCTTCCTACAAGCAAGGCATCGTTTCAGGTAATGGCAGTTACTTTATAGCTCAAACGAACTACATCATTCACGAAGCTCACATGTTTCTCATCTTAACTGACAAGCATTGGATGTTAGAGGACCTGTGCTTTGTATCAATTTCAGAGGCAGATTTCTTCTAGATATGGTCCGTATGTGTAGGAAACACCGTTCTTTGGTCTCAGCACACTCATGTTTCCTGCTGTCTTAGAGACTCTAGAAAGCAAGAGCGTGCTTCTTGCTCTAAAGCAGAGTGTGATCCATGGATGAGAACTATGCTGTGTGTTTCCCTTCAGAAATGGAGGTAAATCCCAGGCGCTGTGTCTTCCTACAAGCAAGGCTTCATTTCAGGTAGGGGCAGTCACTTTTCAGCTCAAACGAACTACATCGTTCACGAAGCTCACACGTTTCTCATCTTAACTGACAAGCATTGGATGTTAGAGGACCAGTGCTTTGTATCAGTATCAGATGTAAAGTTGGACTAGATATGGTCAGTATGTGTATGAATCACCGTTCATTGTTCCCAGCACACTCAAGTTTCCTGCTGTATTAGAGAATCTAGAAAGCAAGAGCGTGCTTCTTGCTCTGAAGCAGAGTGTGATCCATGGATGAGAACTCTGCTGTGTGTTTCCCTTCAGAAATGGAGTTAAATCCCAGGCTCTTTGTATTCCAACATGCAAGACTTCATTTCAGGGAAGGGCAGTCACTTTTCAGCTCTAACGAACTACATCGTTCACGAAGCTAACACGTTTCTCATCTTAACTGAGCTGCATTGGATGATAGAGGACCTGTGGTGTGTTTCAGTTTCAGAAGCTGAGTTGAACTAGATATGGCCTGTATGTGTAGGACACACCGTTCTTTTGTTCTGAGCACACTCATGTTTCCTGCTGTATTAGAGACTCTAGAAAGCAAGAGCGTGCTTCTTGATCTAAAGCAGAGGGTGATTCATGGATGAGAACTATGCTGTGTGTTTCCCTTCAGAAATGGAGTTAAATTCCATGCTCTGTGTCTTCCTACAAGCAATACTTCGTTTCAGGTAAGGGCAGTCACTTTTCAGCTCAAATGAACTACATCGTTCACGAAGCTCACACGTTTCTCATCTTAATTGACAAGCATTGGATGTTAGAGGACCAGTGCTTTGTATTAGTTTCAGAAGCAGAGTTGGACTAGATATGGTCTGAATGTGTATGAAACACCATTCATTTGTTCTCAATCCACTTAAGTTTCCTGCTGTCTTAGAGACTCTGGAAAGCTAGGGCGTGCTTCTTGCTCTAAAGCAGAGTGTGATCCATGGATGAGAACTCTGCTGTGTGTTTCACTTCAGAAATGGAGTTAAATCCCAGGCTCTGAGTCTTCTAAAAAGCAAGACTTCGTTTTAGGTAAGGGCACTTATTTCACAGCTCAAATGAACTACAGCGTTCACGAAGCTCACACGTTTCTCATCTTAACTGACAAGCATTGGATGTTAGAGGACCTGTGATTTGGTTCAGTTTCAGAAGCACATTTGAACTAGATATGGTCCACATGTGTAAGAAACACCGTTCTTTTGTTCTGAGCACACTCAAGTTTCCTGCTGTATTGGAGAATCTAGAAAGCTAGAGCGTGCTTCTTACTCTAAAGCAGAGTGTGATCAATGGATGAGAACTCTGTTGTGTATTTCACTTCAGAAATGGAGTTAAATACCAGGCTCTGAATCTTCCTACAAGTTAGACATCGTTTCAGGTAAGGGCAGTTACTTTACAGCTCAAAAGAACTACATCGTTCACGAAGCTCACACGTTTCTCATCTTAACTGAGAAGCATTGGATGTTAGAGGACCAGTGCTTTCTATCAGTTTCAAGAGTAGAGTTGGACTAGATATGGTCCATATGTGTAGGAAACACCGTTCTTTTGTTCTCAGCACACTCACGTTTCCTGCTGTCTTAGAGACTCTAGAAACCCTGAGCGTATTTCTTGCAATAAAGCAGAGTGTGATCTATATATGAGAACTCTTCTGTGTGTTTCACTTCAGAAATGGAGTTAAATCCCAGGCTCTAAGTCTTCCTACAAGCAAGATTTCGTTTCAGGTAAGGGCAGTTACTTCACAGCTCAAACGAACTACATCG
The DNA here is from genome assembly GCA_949786385.1 of Onychomys leucogaster. NCBI lineage: Eukaryota > Metazoa > Chordata > Mammalia > Rodentia > Cricetidae > Onychomys > Onychomys leucogaster. The sequence continues at coordinate 121,146 of CATKUP010000157.1, read as the reverse complement.
TTCACGAAGGTCACACGTTTTTCATCTTAACTGACAAGCACCGAATGTTAGAGGACCCGTTCTTTGTATCAGTTTGAGAAGCAGAGTTGGATTGGATATGGTCCGTATGTGTAGGAAACACCATTCTTTTGTTCTCTGCACACTAACGTTTCATGCAGTCTTAGAGACTCTAGAAAGCAAGAGCGTGCTTCTTGCTCTAATGCAGAGTATGATCTATATATGAGAACTCTTCTGTGTGTTTCACTTCAGAAATGGAGTTAAATCCCAGGCTCTAAGTCTTCCTACAAGCAAGATTTCGTTTCAGGTAAGGGCAGTTACTTCACAGCTCAAACGAACTACATCATTCACGAAGCTCACACGTTTCTCATCTTAACTGAGAAGCATTTGACGTTAGAGGACCTTTTCTTTGTATCAATTTCAAGCAGAGTTCTACTAGATATGGTCCGTATGTATAGGAAACACCCTTCTTTTCTTCTGAGCACTCTCACGTTTCCTGCTGTATTAAAGAATCTAGAAAGCAAGAGCGAGCTTCTTGCTCTAAAGCAGAGTGTGATCCATGGATGAGAACTGTGTTGTGTGTTTCCCTTCAGAAATGGAGGTAAATCCCAGGCTCATGGTCTTCCTACAATCAAGAATTCCTTTCAGGTAAGGGCAGTCACTTTTCAGCTCAAACGAACTACATCGTTCACGAAGCTCACACGTTTCTCATCCTAACTGAGAAGCATTTGACATTAGAGGACCTTTGCTTTGTATCAATTTCAAGCAGAGTTCAACTAGATATGGTCCGTATGTATAGGAAACACCCTTCTTTTCTTCTGAGCACTCTCACAGTTCGTGCTGTCTTAGACACTGTAGAAAGCAAGAGCATGCTTCTTGCTCTAAAGCAGAGTGTGATCAATGGATGAGAACTCTGTTGTGTGTTTCACTTAAGAAATGGAGTTAAATCCCAGGCTCTGAGTCTTCCTACAAGCAAGAATTCCTTTCAGGTAAGGGCAGTTACTAACAGCTCAAACGAACTAAATCGTTCACGAAGCTCACACGTTTATCATCTTAACTGACAAGCATTGGATGATAGAGGACCTGTGGTTTTTTTCAGTTTCAGAAGCAGAGTTGAACTAGATATGGCTCGTATGTGTAGGAAACACCGTTCTTTTTTTCTGAGCACAGTCAGGTTTCCTGCTGTATTAGAGACTCTAGAAAGCAAGAACGTGCTTCTTGCTGTAAAGCAGTGTTCGATCCATGGATGAGAACTCTGCTGTGTTTCCCTTCAGAAATGGAGTTATATTCCAGGCTCTGTGTCCTCCTACAAGGAAGACTTCGTTTCAGGTAAGGGCAGTCACTTTTCAGCTCAAACGAACAACATTGTTCATGAAGCTCACACGTTTCTCATCTTAACTGACAAGCATTGGATGTTAGAGGACTTGTGGTTTGTTATAGTTTCAGAAGCAGAGTTGAACTAGATATGGCTCGTATGTGTAGGAAACACCGTTCTTTTTTTGTGAGCACAGTCAGGTTTCCTGCTGTATTAGAGACTCTAGAAAGCAAGAGCATGCTCCATCCTCTAAAACAGAGTGAGATCCATGGATGAGAACTATGCTGTGTGTTTCCCTTCAGAAATGGAGTTAAAGCCCAGGCTCTGAATCTTCCTACAAGGAAGACTTCCTTTCAAGTAAGGGCAGTCACTTTACAACTCATAAGATCTACATCGTTCACGAAGCTCACACGTTTCTCATCTTAACTGAACAAGCATTGGATGTAAGAGTACCTGTGGTTTGTTTCAGTTTCAAAAGCACAGTTAAACTAGATGTGGTCCCTATGTGTAAGAAACACCGTACTTTTGTTCTGGGCACACACAAGTTTCCTGCTGTATTAGACATTCTAGAAAGCAAGAGCATGCTTCTTGCTCTAAAGCAGAGTGTGATCTATGGATGAGAATTCTCTTCTGTGTATCACTTCAGAAATGGAGTTAAATCCCAGGCTCTGTGTCTTCCTACAAGCACTACTTCGTTTCAGGTAAGGGCAGTCACTTTTCACCTCAAACGAACTACATCGTTCACGAAGCTCACACGTTTCTCATCTTAAGTGACAAGCACTGGATGTTAGAGGACCTGTGGTTTGTTTCAGTTTCAGAATCACAGTTGAACTAGATATGGTCCGTATGTGAAAGAAACACCATTCTTTTGTTCTGAGCACACTCACGTTTCCTGCTGTATTAGAGACTCTAGAAAGCAAGAGCGTGCTTCTTGCTCTAAAGCAGAATGTGATTCATGGATGAGAACTATGCTGTTTGTTTCCCTTCAGAAATGGAGTTAAATTACATGCTCTGTGTCTTCCTACATGCAAGACTTCATTTCAGGTAAGGGCAGTCACTTTTCAGCTGAAATGAACTACATCGTTCACAAAGCTCACCTGTTTCTCATCTTAACTGACAAGCATTGGATGTTAGAGGACCTGGGCTTTGTATCAATTTCAGAGGCAGATTTCTTCTAGATATGGTCCGTAGGTGTAGGAAACACCGTTCTTTGGTCTCAGCACACTCATGTTTCCTGATGTCTTAGAGACTCTAGAAAGCAAGAGCGTGCTTCTTGCTCTAAAGCAGAATGTGATCCATGGATGAGAACTCTGCTGTTTCTTTCCCTTCAGAAATGGAGTTAAATCCCAGGCGCTGTGTCTTCCTACAAGCAATGCTTCGTTTCAGGTAGGGGCAGTCACTTTTCAGCTCAAACGAACTACATCATTCACGAAGGTCACACGTTTCTCATCTTAACTGACAAGCACCGAATGTTAGAGCACCCGTTCTTTGTATCACTTTGAGAAGCAGAGTTGGATTAGATATGGTCCCTATGTGTAGGAAACACCATTCTTTTGTTCTCTGCACACTAAAGTTTCATGAAGTCTTAGAGACTCTAGAAAGCAAGAGCGTGCTTCTGGCTCTAAAGCAGAGTGTGATCTATATATGAGAACTCTTCTGTGTGTTTCACTTAAGAAATGGATTTAAATCCCAGGCTCTAAGTCTTCCTACAAGCTAGCCTTCGTTTCAAGTAAGGGCAGTTACTAACAGCTCAAACGATCTACAACATTCACGAAACTCACACGTTTCTCATCTTAACTGACCAGCATTGGATGATAGAGGACCTCTGGTTTGTTTCAGTTTCAGAAGCTGAGTTGAACTAGATATGGCCTGTATGTGTAGGAAATACCGTTCTTTTGTTCTAAGCACACTCATGTTTCCTGCTGTATTAGAGACTCGAGAAAGCAAGAGCGTGCTTCTTGCTCTAAAGCAGAGTGTGATCAATGGATGAGAACTATGCTGTGTGTTTCCCTTCAGAAATGGAGTTAAATTCCATGCTCTGTGTCTTCCTACAAGCAAGACTTCGTTTCAGGTAAGGGCAGTTACTTTACAGCTCAAACGAACTACATAGATTCACGAAGCTCACAGTTTCCATCTTAACTGACAAGCATTGGATGTTAGAGGACCTGTGGTTTGTTTCAGTTTCATAAGCACAGTTGAAATTGATATGGTCTGTATGTGTAAGAAACACCGTTCTTTTGTTCTGAGCACACTCAAGTTTCCTGCTGTATTAGAGATTCTAGAAAGCAAGAGCGTTCTTCTTGCTCTAAAGCAGAGTGCAATCCATGGATGAGAACTATGCTGTGTGTTTCCCTTCAGAAATGGAGTTAAATCCCAGGTTCTGTGTCTTCCTACATGTACTACTTTGTTTAAGGTAAGGGCAGTCACTTTTCAGCTCAAATGAACTACATCATTCACGATGCTCACACGTTTCTCATCTTAATTGAGAAGTATTTGATGTAAGAGGACCTTTGCTTTGTATCAATTTCAAGCAGAGTTGAACTAGATATGGTCCGTATGTATAGGAAACTCCGTTCTTTTCTTCTGAGCACACTCACTTTTCCTGCTGTATTAGAGACTCTAGAAATCAGGAGCGTGCTTCTTGCTCTAAAGCAGAGTGTGATCCGTCGATGAGAACTGTGTTGTGTGTTTCACTTCAGAAATGGAGTTAAATCCCAAGCTCTGAGTCTTCCTACAAAGAAGACTTCGTTGCAGATAAGGGCAGTTACTTTCCAGCTCAAACGAACTACATCGTTCAAGAAGCTCACAAGTTTCTCTTCTTAACTGAGAAGCATTTGTTGATAGAGTACCTTTGCTTTGTATCAATTTCAAGCAGAGTTGAACTAGATATGGTCCGTATGTATAGGAAACACCGTTCTTTTCTTCTGAGCACACTCACGTTTCTTGCTGTATTAGAGACTCTAGAAAGCAAGAGCGTGCTTCTTGCTCTAAAGCAGAGTGTGATCCATGGATGAGAACTGTGTTGTGTGTTTCGCTTCAGAAATGAAGTTAAATCCCAGGCTCATTGTATTCCTAAATCAAGAATTCCTTTCAGGTAAGGGCAGTCACTTTTCAGCTCAAACGAACTACATCGCTCACGAAGCTAACACGTTTCTCATCTAAACTGACATGCATTGGATGTTAGAGGACCAGTGCTTTGTATCAGTTTCGGAAGTAGAGTTGGACTAGATATGGTCCGTATGTGTAGGAAACACCGTTCTTTTGTTCTGAGCACACTCATGTTTCCTGCTATATTAGAGACTCTAGAAAACAAGAGCTTGCTTCTTGCTCTAAAGCAGAGTGTGATCCATGGATGAGAACTGTGTTGTGTGTTTCCCTTCAGAAATGGAGTTAAATTCCATGCTCTGTGTCTTCCTACAAGGAAGATTTCCTTTCAGGTAAGGGCGGTCACTTTTCAGCTCAAACGAACTACATCGTTCACGAATCTCACAAGTTTCTCATCTTAAGTGACAAGCATCGGATGTTAGAGGACCAGTGCTTTGTATCAATTTCAGAGGCAGAGTTGGACTAGATATGGTCTGTATGTATAGGAAACACTGTTCTTTTATTCTGAGCACACTCACGTTTCCTGCTGTATTAGAGACTCTAGAAAGCAAGAATGTGCTTCTTGCAATAAAGCAGTGTTCGATCCATGTATGAGAACTCTGCTGTGTTTCCCTTCAGAAAAGGAGTTATATCCCAGGCTCTGTGTCCTCCTACAAGAAAGACTTCGTTTCAGGTAAGGGCAGTCACTTTTCAGCTCAAACGAACAACATTGTTCATGAAGCTCACACGTTTCTCATCTTAACTGACAAGCATTGGATGTTAGAGGACATGTGGTTTGTTTCAGTTTCAGAAGCAGAGTTGAACTAGATATGGCTCGTATGTGTAGGAAACACCGTTCTTTTTTTGTGAGCACAGTCAGGTTTTCTTCTGTATTAGAGACTCTAGAAAGCAAGAGCATGCTCCTTCCTCTAAAACAGAGTGAGATCCATGGATGAGAACTATGCTGTGTGCTTCCCTTCAGAAATGGAGTTAAAGCCCAGGCTCTGAGTCTTCCTACAAGGAAGACTTCGTTTCAAGTAAGGGCAGTCACTTTACAGCTCAAACGATCTACATTGTTCATGAAGCTCACACGTTTATCATCTTAACTGAACAAGCATTGGATGTAAGAGTACCTGTGGTTTGTTTCAGTTTCAAAAGCACAGTTGAACTAGATGTGGTCCCTATGTGTAAGAAACACAGTACTTTTGTTCTGAGCACACTCAAGTTTCCTGCTGTATTAGAGATTCTAGAAAGCAAGAGCATGCTTCGTACTCTAAAGCAGAGTGTGATCTATGGATGAGAATTCTCTTCTGTGTTTCACTTCAGAAATGGAGTTAAATCCCAGGCTCTGTGTCTTCCAGAAGCAAGTCTTTGTTTCAGTTAAGGGCAGTCACTTTTCAGCTCAAACAAACTACATCGTTCACGAAGCTCACACGTTTCTCATCTTAACTGACAAGCATCGGATGTTAGAGGACCAGTGCTTTGTATCAGTTTCAGAAGCAGAGTTGGACTAGATATGGTCCGTATGTGTAGGAAACACCGTTCTTTTGTTCTCAGCACACTCAAGTTTCTTGCGGTATTAGATATTCTAGAAAGCTAGAGCGTGCTTCTTGCTCTAAAGCGGAGTGTGATCAATGGATGACAACTCTGCTGTGTGTTTCACTTCAGAAATGGAGTTAAAGCCCAGGCTCTGAGTCTTCCTACAAGCAAGACTTCGTTTCAAGTATGGGTAGTTACTTTACAGCTCAAACGAACTACATCGTTCACGAAGCTCACAGGTTTCTCATCTTAACTGACAAGCATTGGATGTTAGAGTACCTGGGGTTTGTTTCAGTTTCAGAAGCAGAGTTGAACTAGATATGGTCCCTATGTGTAAGAAACACCGTTCTTTTGTTCTGAGCACACTCAAGTTTCCTGCTGTATTAGAGATTCTAGAAAGCAAGAGCGTTCTTCTTCCTCTAAAGCAGAGTGCGATCCATGGATGAGAACTATGCTGTGTGTTTCCCTTCAGAAATGGAGTCAAATCCCTGTCTCTGAGTCTTCCTACAAGCATGACTACGTTTCTGGTAAGGGCAGTTACTTTACAGCTCAAACGAACTACATCATTCACGAAGCTCACACGTTTCTCATCTTAACGGAGAAGCATTTGATTTTAGAGGACCTTTGCTTTGTATCAATTTCAAGCAGAGTTGAACTAGACATGGTCCGTATGTATAGGAAACACCGTTCTTTTCTTCTGAGCACACTAAATTTTCCTGCTGTATTAGAGACTCTAGAAAGCAAGAGCATGCTTCTTGCTCTAAAGCAGAGTGTGTTCAATGGATGAGAACTCTGTTGTGTGTTTCACTTCAGAAATGAAGTTAAATCCCTGGCTCTGAGACTTCCTACAAGCAAAACTACGTTTCTGGTAGGGGCAGTTACTTTACAGCTCCAACGAACTACATCGATCACGAAGCTCACACGTTTCTAATCTCAACTGACTAACACTGGATGTTAGAGGACATGTGGTTTGTATCAGTTTCAGAAGCAGAGTTGAAATAGATATGGCTTGTATGTGTAGGAAACACCATTCTTTTGTTCTCAGCACACTCATGTTTCCTGGTGTCTTAGAGACTTTACAAAGCTAGAGCATGCTTCTTGCTCTAAAGCAGAGTGTGATCAAGGGAAGAGAACTCTGTTGTGTGTTTCACTTCAGAAATGGAGTTAAATCCCAGGCACTGAGTCTTCCTACAAGCAAGACAACGGTTCTGGTAAGGGCAGTTACTTACAGCTCAAACAAACAACAATCGTTCACGAAGCTCACACGTTTCTAATCTTAACTTACAAGCACTGGATGATGGAGGACCTGTGGTTTGTTTCACTTTCAGAAGCAGAGTTGAACTAGATATGGTCCATATGTGTAGGAAACACTGTTCTTTTGTTCTGAGCACACTCAAGTTTCCTGCTGTATTAGAGATTCTAGAAAGCAAGAGCGTTCTTCTTGCTCTAAAGCAGAGTGCAATCCATGGATGAGAACTATGCTGTGTGTTTCCCTTCAGAAATGGAGTTAAATCCCTGGCTCTGAGTCTTCCTACAAGCAAGGCTTCATTTCAGGTAAGGGCAGTTACTTTACAGCTCAAACGAACTACATCATTCACGAAGCTTACACGTTTCTCATCTTAACTGAGAAGCATTGGATGTTAGAGTACCTGGGGTTTGTTTCAGTTTCAGAAGCACAGTTGAACTAGATATGGTCCCAATGAGTAAGAAACACCTTTCTTTGTTCTGAGCACACTCTAGTTTCCTGCTGTCTTAGAGACTCTAGAAAGCTAGGGCGTGCTTCTTGCTCTAAGGCAGAGTGTGATCAAGGGAAGAGAACTCTGTTGTGTGTTTCACTTCAGAAATGGAGTTAAATCCCAGGCTCTGAGTCTTCCTACAAGCAAAACTACGTTTCTGGTAAGGGCAGTTACTTTAGAGCTCAAACGATCTACATCGTTCACGAAGCTCACACGTTTCTAATCGTGATTGACAAGCACTGGATGTTAGAGGACCTGTGGTTTGTTTCAGTTTCAGAAGGAGAGTTGAACTAGATATGGTCCGTATGTGTTTGAAACACCATTCTTTTGTTCTCAGCACACTCACGTTTCCTGGTGTCTTAGAGACTTTAGAAAGCTAGAGCGTGCTTCTTGCTCTAAAGCGGAGTGCGATCCTTGGATGAGAACTATGCTGTGTGTTTCCCTTCAGAAATGGAGTTAAATCCCTGGCTCTGAGTCTTCCTACAAGCAAGACTACGTTTCTGGTAAGGGCAGTTACTTTACAGCTCAAACAAACTACATCGTTCACGATGCTCACACATTTCTAATCTTAACTGACAAGCACTGGATGTTAGGGGACCTGTGGTTTGTTTCAGTTTCTGAAACAGAGTTGAACTAGATATGGTCCGTATGTGTAGGAAACACCGTTCTTTTCTTCTGAGCACACTCAAGTTTCTTGCTGGATTAGAGATTCTAGAAAGGAAGAGCGTTCTTCTTGCTCTAAAGCATAGTGCAATCCATGGATGAGAACTATGCTGTGTGTTTCCCTTCAGAAATGGAGTTAAATCCCAGGCTCTGTGTCTTCCTACAAGCACTACTTTGTTTCTGGTAAGGGCGGTCACTTTTCAGCTCAAACGAACTACATCGTTCACGAAGCTCACACGTTTCTCATCTTAACGGACAAGCATTGGATCTTAGAGGACCAGTGCTTTGTATCAGGTTCAGATGCAGAGTTGGAGGAGATATGGCTCATATGTGTAGGAAACGCCATTCATATGTTCTCAGCACACTCAAGTTTCCTGCTGTCTTAGAGATTCTGGAAAGCGAGCGCGTGCTTCTTGCTCTAAAGCAGAGTGTGATCAATGGATGAGAACTCTGTTGTGTGTTTCACTTCAGAAATGGAGTTAAATCCAAGGCTCTGAGTCTTCCTACAAGCAAGCCTTCGTTTCAGGTAAGGGCAGTTACTAAGAGCTCAAATGAACTACATCGTTCAGGAAGCTCACACGTTTCTCATCTTAACTGACAAGCATTGGATGTTAGAGGAATTGTGGTTTGTATCAGATTCAGAAGCAGAGTTGAACTAGATATGGCTCATATGTATAGGAAACACCGTTCTTTTTTTCTGAGATCAGTCAAGTTTCCTGCTCTATTAGAGACTCAAGAAAGCAAGTGCGTGCTTCTTGCTCTAAAACAGAGTGTGATCCATGGATGAGAACTATGCTGTGTGTTTCCCTTCAGAAATGGAGTTAAATCCCAGGCTCTGTGTCTTCCTACATGCACTACTTTGCTTCAGGTAAGGGCAGTCACTTTTCAGCTAAAACGAACTACATCGTTCAAGAAGCTCACACGTTTCTCATCTTAACTGACAAGCATTGGATTTTAGAGGACCTGTGGTTTGCTTCAGTTTTAGAATCAGAGTTGAACTAGATATGGCTCATATGTGTAGGAAACACTGTTCGTTTGTTCTGAGCACACTCACGTTTCCTTCTGTCTTAGAGAATCTAGGAAGCAGGAGCATGCTTCTTGCTCTAAAGCACAGTGTGATGTATATATGAGAACTCTGCTGTGTGTTTCACTTCAGAAACGGAGTTAAATTCCATGCTCTGTGTCTTCCTACAAGCAAGTCTTCGTTTCAGGTAATGGCAGTCACTTTTCAGCTCAAACGAACTACATCGTTCACGAAGCTCACATGTTTGTCATCTTAATTAAGAAGCATTTGATGTTAGAGGACCTTTGCTTTGTATCAATTTCAAGCAGAGTTGAACTAGATATAGTCCGTATGTATAGGAAACACTGTTCTTTTCTTCTGAGCACACTCACTTTTACTGCTGGATTAGAGTTTCTAGAAAGGAAGAGCGTTCTTCTTGCTATAAAGCAGAGTGCGATCCATAGATGAGAACTATGCTGTGTGTTTCCCTTCAGAAATGGAGTTAAATCCCAGGCTCTGTGTCTTCCTACCAGCAAGACTTCGTTTCAGGAAAGGTCAGTAACTTTTCAGCTCAAACGAATTACATCGTTCACGAAGCTCACACGTTTCTCATCTTAACTGACAAGCACTGGTTTTTAGAGGACCTGTGGTTTGTTTCAGTTTAGAATCAGAGTTGAACTAGATATAGTCCGTATATGTAGGAAACACCGTTCTATTGTTCTGAGCACACTCAAGTTTCCTGTTGGATTAGAGATTCTAGAAAGGAAGAGCATTCTTCTTGCTCTAAAGCAGAGTGCGATCCATGGATGAGAACTATGCTGTGTGTTTCCCTTCAGAAATGGATTTAAATCCCAGGCTCTGTGTCTTCCTACAAGCACTACTTTGTTTCAGTTAAGGGCGGTCACTTTTCAGCTCAAACGAACTACATCGTTCACGAAGCTCACACGTTTCTCATCTTAAATGACAAGCATTGGATGTTAGAGGACCAGTGCTTTGTATCAGTTTCAGAAGCAGAGTTGGAAGAGATATGGTCCATATGTGTAGGAAACACCATTCATTTGTTCTCAGCACACTCAAGTCTCCTGCTGTTTTGAGTCTCTGGAAAGATAGAGGGTGCTTCTTGCTCTAAAGCAGAGTGTGATCAATGGATGAGAACTCTGTTGTGTGTTTCACTTCAGAAATGGAGTTAAATCCCTGGCTCTGTATCTTCCTACAAGCACTACTTTGTTTCAGTTAAGGGCGGTCACTTTTCAGCTCAAACGAACTACATCGTTCACGAAGCTCACACGTTTCTCATCTTAAATGACAAGCATTGGATGTTAGAGGACCAGTGCTTTGTATCAGTTTCAGAAGCAGAGTTGGAGGAGATATGGTCCATATGTGTAGGAAACACCATTCATTTGTTCTCAGCACACTCAAGTCTCCTGCTGTTTTGAGTCTCTGGAAAGATAGAGGGTGCTTCTTGCTCTAAAGCAGAGTGTGATCAATGGATGAGAACTCTGTTGTGTGTTTCACTTCAGAAATAGAGTTAAATCCCTTGCTCTGTGTCTTCCTACAAGCAAGACTTCGTTTCAGGTAAGGGCAGTTACTTTACAGCTCAAACGAACTACATCTTTCACGAAGCTCACCCGTTTCTCATCTTAACTGACAAGCATTGGATGTTAGAGGACTAGTGCTTTGTATCAGTTTCAGAAGCAGAGTTGGAGGAGATATGGTCCATATGTTTATGAAACACCATTCATTTGTTCTCAGCACACACAAGTTTCCTGCTGTCTTAGAGACTCTGGAAAGCTAGAGCGTGCTTCTTGCTCTAAAGCAGAGTGTGATCAATGGATGAGAACTCTGTTGTGTTTTACACTTCAGAAATGGAGTAAAATCCCAGGCACTGAGTCTTCCTACAAGCAAGACTTTGTTTCAGTTAAGGGCAGTCACTTTACAGCTCAAACGAACTACATCGTTCAAGAAGCTCACATGTTTCTCATCTTAACTGACAAGCACTGGTTGTTAGAGGACCTGTGGTTTGCTTCAGTTTCAGAATCAGAGTTGAACTAGATATGGTCCGTATATGTAGGAAACAACGTTCTATTGTTCTGAGCACACTCAAGTTTCCTGTTGGATTAGAGATTCTAGAAAGGAAGAGCATTCTTCTTGCTCTAAAGCAGAGTGCGATCCATGGATGAGAACTATGCTGTGTGTTTCCCTTCAGAAATGGAGTTAAATCCCAGGCTCTGTGTCTTCCTACAAGCACTAGTTTGTTTCAGTTAGGGGCGGTCACTTTTCAGCTCAAACGAACTACATCGTTCACGAAGCTCACACGTTTCTCATCTTAAATGACAAGCATTGGATGTTAGAGGACCAGTGCTTTGTATCAGTTTCAGAAGCAGAGTTAGACTACATATGGTCCGTATGTGTAGGAAACACCATTCATTTTTTCTTAGCACACTCAAGTTTCCTGCTGTCTTAGAGACTCGGAAAGCTAGAGCGTGCTTCTTGCTCTAAAGCAGAGTGTGATCAATGGATGAGAACTCTGTTGTGTGTTTCACTTCAGAAATGGAGTTAAATCCAAGGCTCTGAGTCTTCCTACAAGCAAGCCTTCGTTTCAGGTAAGGGCAGTTACTAAGAGCTCAAATTAACTACATCGTTCAGGAAGCTCACACGTTTCTCATCTTAACTGACAAGCATTGGATGTTAGAGGAATTGTGGTTTGTATCAGTTTCAGAAGCAGAGTTGAACTAGATATGGCTCGTATGTATAGGAAACACCGTTCTTTTTTTCTGAGAACAGTCAAGTTTCCTGCTCTATTAGAGACTCTAGAAAGCAAGTGCGTGCTTCATGCTCTAAAACAGAGTGTGATCCATGGATGAGAACTATGCTGTGTGTTTCCCTTCAGAAATGGAGTTAAATCCCAGGCTCTGTGTCTTCCTACATGCACTACTTTGCTTCAGGTAAGGGCAGTCACTTTTCAGCTAAAACGAACTACATCGTTCAAGAAGCTCACACATTTCTCATCTTAAATGACAAGCATTGGATGTTAGAGGACCTGTGCTTTGTATCAATTTCAGAGGCAGAGTTGGACTAGATATGGTCCGTATGTATAGGAAACACCGTTATTTTATTCTGAGCACACTCACGTTTCCTGCTGTATTCGAGACTCTAGAAAGGAAGAGCGTTCTTCTTGCTCTAAAGCAGAGTGTGATCAATGGATGAGAACTCTGTTGTGTTTTACACTTCAGAAATGGAGTAAAATCCCATGCACTGAGTCTTCCTACCAGCAAGGCTTCGTTTCAGGTAAGGGCAGTCAATTTACAGCTCAAACGAACTACATCGTTCAAGAAGCTCACACGTTTCTCATCTTAACTGACAAGCACTGGTTGTTAGAGGACCTGTGGTTTGTTTCAGTTTAGAATCAGAGTTGAACTAGATATAGTCCGTATATGTAGGAAACACCGTTCTATTGTTCTGAGCACACTCAAGTTTCCTGTTGGATTAGAGATTCTAGAAAGGAAGAGCATTCTTCTTGCTCTAAAGCAGAGAGCGATCCATGGATGAGAACTATGCTGTGTGTTTCCCTTCAGAAATGGAGTTAAATCCCAGGCTCTGTGTCTTCCTACAAGCACTACTTTGTTTCAGTTAAGGGCGGTCACTTTTCAGCTCAAACGAACTACATCGTTCACGAAGCTCACACGTTTCTCATCTTAAATGACAAGCATTGGATGTTAGAGGACCAGTGCTTTGTATCAGTTTCAGAAGCAGAGTTGGAGGAGATATGGTCCATATGTGTAGGAAACACCATTCATTTGTTCTCAGCACACTCAAGTCTCCTGCTGTTTTGAGTCTCTGGAAAGATAGAGGGTGCTTCTTGCTCTAAAGCAGAGTGTGATCAATGGATGAGAACTCTGTTGTGTGTTTCACTTCAGAAATGGAGTTAAATCCCTGGCTCTGTATCTTCCTACAAGCACTACTTTGTTTCAGTTAAGGGCGGTCACTTTTCAGCTCAAATGAACTACATCGTTCACGAAGCTCACACGTTTCTCATCTTAAATGACAAGCATTGGATGTTAGAGGACCAGTGCTTTGTATCAGTTTCAGAAGCAGAGTTGGAGGAGATATGGTCCATATGTGTAGGAAACACCATTCATTTGTTCTCAGCACACTCAAGTCTCCTGCTGTTTTGAGTCTCTGGAAAGATAGAGGGTGCTTCTTGCTCTAAAGCAGAGTGTGATCAATGGATGAGAACTCTGTTGTGTGTTTCACTTCAGAAATGGAGTTAAATCCCTGGCTCTGTGTCTTCCTACAAGCAAGACTTCGTTTCAGGTAAGGGCAGTTACTTTACAGCTCAAACGAACTACATCTTTCACGAAGCTCCCCCGATTCTCATCTTAACTGACAAGCATTGGATGTTTGAATACTAGTGCTTTGTATCAGTTTCAGAAGCAGAGTTGGAGGAGATATGGTCCATATGTGTATGAAACACCATTCATTTGTTCTCAGCACACACAAGTTTCCTGCTGTCTTAGAGACTCTGGAAAGCTAGAGCGTGCTTCTTGCTCTAAAGCAGAGTGTGATCAATGGATGAGAACTCTGTTGTGTTTTACACTTCAGAAATGGAGTAAAATCCCAGGCACTGAGTCTTCCTACAAGCAAGACTTTGTTTCAGTTAAGGGCAGTCACTTTACAGCTCAAACGAACTACATCGTTCAAGAAGCTCACACGTTTCTCATCTTAACTGACAAGCAATGGTTGTTAGAGGACCTGTGGTTTGCTTCAGTTTCAGAATCAGAGTTGAACTAGATATGGTCCGTATATGTAGGAAACAACGTTCTATTGTTCTGAGCACACTCAAGTTTCCTGTTGGATTAGAGATTCTAGAAAGGAAGAGCATTCTTCTTGCTCTAAAGCAGAGTGCGATCCATGGATGAGAACTATGCTGTGTGTTTCCCTTCAGAAAAATGGAGTTAAATCCCAGGCTCTGTGTCTTCCTACAAGCACTAGTTTGTTTCAGTTAGGGGCGGTCACTTTTCAGCTCAAACGAACTACATCGTTCACGAAGCTCACACGTTTCTCATCTTAAATGACAAGCATTGGATGTTAGAGGACCAGTGCTTTGTATCAGTTTCAGAAGCAGAGTTAGACTACATATGGTCCGTATGTGTAGGAAACACCATTCATTTTTTCTTAGCACACTCAAGTTTCCTGCTGTCTTAGAGACTCGGAAAGCTAGAGCGTGCTTCTTGCTCTAAAGCAGAGTGTGATCAATGGATGAGAACTCTGTTGTGTGTTTCACTTCAGAAATGGAGTTAAATCCAAGGCTCTGAGTCTTCCTACAAGCAAGCCTTCGTTTCAGGTAAGGGCAGTTACTAAGAGCTCAAATTAACTACATCGTTCAGGAAGCTCACACATTTCTCATCTTAACTGACAATCATTGGATGTTAGAGGAATTGTGGTTTGTACCAGTTTCAGAAGCAGAGTTGAACTAGATATGGCTCGTATGTATAGGAAACACCGTTCTTTTTTTCTGAGAACAGTCAAGTTTCCTCCTCTATTAGAGACTCTAGAAAGCAAGTGCGTGCTTCATGCTCTAAAACAGAGTGTGATCCATGGATGAGAACTATGCTGTGTGTTTCCCTTCAGAAATGGAGTTAAATCCCAGGCTCTGTGTCTTCCTACATGCACTATTTTGCTTCAGGTTAGGGCAGTCACTTTTCAGCTAAAACGAACTACATCGTTCAAGAAGCTCACACATTTCTCATCTTAAATGACAAGCATTGGATGTTAGAGGACCTGTGCTTTGTATCAATTTCAGAGGCAGAGTTGGACTAGATATGGTCCGTATGTATAGGAAACACCGTTATTTTATTCTGAGCACACTCACGTTTCCTGCTGTATTCGAGACTCTAGAAAGGAAGAGCGTTCTTCTTGCTCTAAAGCAGAGTGTGATCAATGGATGAGAACTCTGTTGTGTTTTACACTTCAGAAATGGAGTAAAATCCCATGCACTGAGTCTTCCTACCAGCAAGGCTTCGTTTCAGGTAAGGGCAGTCAATTTACAGCTCAAACGAACTACATCGTTCAAGAAGCTCACATGTTTCTCATCTTAACTGACAAGCACTGGTTGTTAGAGGACCTGTGGTTTGCTTCAGTTTCAGAATCAGAGTTGAACTAGATATGGTCCGTATATGTAGGAAACAACGTTCTATTGTTCTGAGCACACTCAAGTTTCCTGTTGGATTAGAGATTCTAGAAAGGAAGAGCATTCTTCTTGCTCTAAAGCAGAGTGCGATCCATGGATGAGAACTATGCTGTGTGTTTCCCTTCAGAAATGGAGTTAAATCCCAGGCTCTGTGTCTTCCTACAAGCACTAGTTTGTTTCAGTTAGGGGCGGTCACTTTTCAGCTCAAACGAACTACATCGTTCACGAAGCTCACACGTTTCTCATCTTAAATGTCAAGCATTGGATGTTAGAGGACCAGTGCTTTGTATCAGTTTCAGAAGCAGAGTTAGACTACACATGGTCCGTATGTGTAGGAAACACCATTCATTTTTTCTTAGCACACTCAAGTTTCCTGCTGTCTTAGAGACTCGGAAAGCTAGAGCGTGCTTCTTGCTCTAAAGCAGAGTGTGATCAATGGATGAGAACTCTGTTGTGTGTTTCACTTCAGAAATGGAGTTAAATCCAAGGCTCTGAGTCTTCCTACAAGCAAGCCTTCGTTTCAGGTAAGGGCAGTTACTAAGAGCTCAAATTAACTACATCGTTCAGGAAGCTCACACGTTTCTCATCTTAACTGACAAGCATTGGATGTTAGAGGAATTGTGGTTTGTATCAGTTTCAGAAGCAGAGTTGAACTAGATATGGCTCGTATGTATAGGAAACACCGTTCTTTTTTTCTGAGAACAGTCAAGTTTCCTGCTCTATTAGAGACTCTAGAAAGCAAGTGCGTGCTTCATGCTCTAAAACAGAGTGTGATCCATGGATGAGAACTATGCTGTGTGTTTCCCTTCAGAAATGGAGTTAAATCCCAGGCTCTGTGTCTTCCTACATGCACTACTTTGCTTCAGGTAAGGGCAGTCACTTTTCAGCTAAAACGAACTACATCGTTCAAGAAGCTCACACATTTCTCATCTTAAATGACAAGCATTGGATGTTAGAGGACCTGTGCTTTGTATCAATTTCAGAGGCAGAGTTGGACTAGATATGGTCCGTATGTATAGGAAACACCGTTATTTTATTCTGAGCACACTCACGTTTCCTGCTGTATTCGAGACTCTAGAAAGGAAGAGCGTTCTTCTTGCTCTAAAGCAGAGTGTGATCAATGGATGAGAACTCTGTTGTGTTTTACACTTCAGAAATGGAGTAAAATCCCATGCACTGAGTCTTCCTACCAGCAAGGCTTCGTTTCAGGTAAGGGCAGTCAATTTACAGCTCAAACGAACTACATCGTTCAAGAAGCTCACACGTTTCTCATCTTAACTGACAAGCACTGGTTGTTAGAGGACCTGTGGTTTGTTTCAGTTTAGAATCAGAGTTGAACTAGATATAGTCCGTATATGTAGGAAACACCGTTCTATTGTTCTGAGCACACTCAAGTTTCCTGTTGGATTAGAGATTCTAGAAAGGAAGAGCATTCTTCTTGCTCTAAAGCAGAGTGCGATCCATGGATGAGAACTATGCTGTGTGTTTCCCTTCAGAAATGGAGTTAAATCCCAGGCTCTGTGTCTTCCTACAAGCACTACTTTGTTTCAGTTAAGGGCGGTCACTTTTCAGCTCAAACGAACTACATCGTTCACGAAGCTCACACGTTTCTCATCTTAAATGACAAGCATTGGATGTTAGAGGACCAGTGCTTTGTATCAGTTTCAGAAGCAGAGTTGGAGGAGATATGGTCCATATGTGTAGAAACACCATTCATTTGTTCTCAGCACACTCAAGTCTCCTGCTGTTTTGAGTCTCTGGAAAGATAGAGGGTGCTTCTTGCTCTAAAGCAGAGTGTGATCAATTGATGAGAACTCTGTTGTGTGTTTCACTTCAGAAATGGAGTTAAATCCCTGGCTCTGTATCTTCCTACAAGCACTACTTTGTTTCAGTTAAGGGCGGTCACTTTTCAGCTCAAACGAACTACATCTTACACGAAGCTCACCCGTTTCTCATCTAAACTGACAAGCATTGGATGTTAGAGGACTAGTGCTTTGTATCAGTTTCAGAAGCAGAGTTGGAGGAGATATAGTCCATATGTGTATGAAACACCATTCATTTGTTCTCAGCACACACAAGTTTCCTGCTGTCTTAGAGACTCTGGAAAGCTAGAGCGTGCTTCTTGCTCTAAAGCAGAGTGTGATCAATGGATGAGAACTCTGTTGTGTTTTACACTTCAGAAATGGAGTAAAATCCCAGGCACTGAGTCTTCCTACAAGCAAGACTTTGTTTCAGTTAAGGGCAGTCACTTTACAGCTCAAACGAACTACATCGTTCAAGAAGCTCACACGTTTCTCATCTTAACTGACAAGCACTGGTTGTTAGAGGACCTGTGGTTTGCTTCAGTTTCAGAATCAGAGTTGAACTAGATATGGTCCGTATATGTAGGAAACAACGTTCTATTGTTCTGAGCACAATCAAGTTTCCTGTTGGATTAGAGATTCTAGAAAGGAAGAGCATTCTTCTTGCTCTAAAGCAGAGTGCGATCCATGGATGAGAACTATGCTGTGTGTTTCCCTTCAGAAATGGAGTTAAATCCCAGGCTCTGTGTCTTCCTACAAGCACTACTTTGTTTCAGTTAGGGGCGGTCACTTTTCAGCTCAAACGAACTACATCGTTCACGAAGCTCACACGTTTCTCATCTTAAATGACAAGCATTGGATGTTAGAGGACCAGTGCTTTGTATCAGTTTCAGAAGCAGAGTTAGACTACATATGGTCCGTATGTGTAGGAAACACCATTCATATTTTCTTAGCACACTCAAGTTTCCTGCTGTCTTAGAGACTCGGAAAGCTAGAGCGTGCTTCTTGCTCTAAAGCAGAGTGTGATCAATGGATGAGAACTCTGTTGTGTGTTTCACTTCAGAAATGGAGTTAAATCCAAGGCTCTGAGTCTTCCTACAAGCAAGGCTTCGTTTCAGGTAAGGGCAGTTACTAAGAGCTCAAATTAACTACATCGTTCAGGAAGCTCACACATTTCTCATCTTAACTGACAAGCATTGGATGTTAGAGGAATTGTGGTTTGTATCAGTTTCAGAAGCAGAGTTGAACTAGATATGGCTCGTATGTATAGGAAACACCGTTCTTTTTTTCTGAGAACAGTCAAGTTTCCTGCTCTATTAGAGACTCTAGAAAGCAAGTGCGTGCTTCATGCTCTAAAACAGAGTGTGATCCATGGATGAGAACTATGCTGTGTGTTTCCCTTCAGAAATGGAGTTAAATCCCAGGCTCTGTGTCTTCCTACATGCACTACTTTGCTTCAGGTTAGGGCAGTCACTTTTCAGCTAAAACGAACTACATCGTTCAAGAAGCTCACACATTTCTCATCTTAAATGACAAGCATTGGATGTTAGAGGACCTGTGCTTTGTATCAATTTCAGAGGCAGAGTTGGACTAGATATGGTCCGTATGTATAGGAAACACCGTTATTTTATTCTGAGCACACTCACGTTTCCTGCTGTATTCGATACTCTAGAAAGGAAGAGCGTTCTTCTTGCTCTAAAGCAGAGTGTGATCAATGGATGAGAACTCTGTTGTGTTTTACACTTCAGAAATGGAGTAAAATCCCATGCACTGAGTCTTCCTACCAGCAAGGCTTCGTTTCAAGTAAGGGCAGTCAATTTACAGCTCAAACGAACTACATCGTTCAAGAAGCTCACACGTTTCTCATCTTAACTGACAAGCATTGGATTTTAGAGGACCTGTGGTTTGCTTCAGTTTTAGAATCAGAGTTGAACTAGATATGGCTCATATGTGTAGGAAACACTGTTCGTTTGTTCTGAGCACACTCACGTTTCCTTCTGTCTTAGAGAATCTAGGAAGCAGGAGCATGCTTCTTGCTCTAAAGCACAGTGTGATGTATATATGAGAACTCTGCTGTGTGTTTCACTTCAGAAACGGAGTTAAATTCCATGCTCTGTGTCTTCCTACAAGCAAGTCTTCCTTTCAGGTAATGGCAGTCACTTTTCAGCTCAAACGAACTACATCGTTCACGAAGCTCACATGTTTGTCATCTTAATTAAGAAGCATTTGATGTTAGAGGACCTTTGCTTTGTATCAATTTCAAGCAGAGTTGAACTAGATATAGTCCGTATGTATAGGAAACACTGTTCTTTTCTTCTGAGCACACTCACTTTTACTGCTGGATTAGAGTTTCTAGAAAGGAAGAGCGTTCTTCTTGCTATAAAGCAGAGTGCGATCCATAGATGAGAACTATGCTGTGTGTTTCCCTTCAGAAATGGAGTTAAATCCCAGGCTCTGTGTCTTCCTACCAGCAAGACTTCGTTTCAGGAAAGGTCAGTCACTTTTCAGCTCAAACGAATTACATCGTTCACGAAGCTCACACGTTTCTCATCTTAACTGACAAGCACTGGTTTTTAGAGGACCTGTGGTTTGTTTCAGTTTAGAATCAGAGTTGAACTAGATATAGTCCGTATATGTAGGAAACACCGTTCTATTGTTCTGAGCACACTCAAGTTTCCTGTTGGATTAGAGATTCTAGAAAGGAAGAGCATTCTTCTTGCTCTAAAGCAGAGTGCGATCCATGGATGAGAACTATGCTGTGTGTTTCCCTTCAGAAATGGAGTTAAATCCCAGGCTCTGTGTCTTCCTACAAGTACTACTTTGTTTCAGTTAAGGGCGGTCACTTTTCAGCTCAAACGAACTACATCGTTCACGAAGCTCACACGTTTCTCATCTTAAATGACAAGCATTGGATGTTAGAGGACCAGTGCTTTGTATCAGTTTCAGAAGCAGAGTTGGAAGAGATATGGTCCATATGTGTAGGAAACACCATTCATTTGTTCTCAGCACACTCAAGTCTCCTGCTGTTTTGAGTCTCTGGAAAGATAGAGGGTGCTTCTTGCTCTAAAGCAGAGTGTGATCAATGGATGAGAACTCTGTTGTGTGTTTCACTTCAGAAATGGAGTTAAATCCCTGGCTCTGTATCTTCCTACAAGCACTACTTTGTTTCAGTTAAGGGCGGTCACTTTTCAGCTCAAACGAACTACATCGTTCACGAAGCTCACACGTTTCTCATCTTAAATGACAAGCATTGGATGTTAGAGGACCAGTGCTTTGTATCAGTTTCAGAAGCAGAGTTGGAGGAGATATGGTCCATATGTGTAGGAAACACCATTCATTTGTTCTCAGCACACTCAAGTCTCCTGCTGTTTTGAGTCTCTGGAAAGATAGAGGGTGCTTCTTGCTCTAAAGCAGAGTGTGATCAATGGATGAGAACTCTGTTGTGTGTTTCACTTCAGAAATGGAGTTAAATCCCTGGCTCTGTGTCTCCCTACAAGCAAGACTTCGTTTCAGGTAAGGGCAGTTACTTTACAGCTCAAACGAACTACATCTTTCACGAAGCTCACCCGTTTCTCATCTTAACTGACAAGCATTGGATGTTAGAGGACTAGTGCTTTGTATCAGTTTCAGAAGCAGAGTTGGAGGAGATATGGTCCATATGTTTATGAAACACCATTCATTTGTTCTCAGCACACACAAGTTTCCTGCTGTCTTAGAGACTCTGGAAAGCTAGAGCGTGCTTCTTGCTCTAAAGCAGAGTGTGATCAATGGATGAGAACTCTGTTGTGTTTTACACTTCAGAAATGGAGTAAAATCCCAGGCACTGAGTCTTCCTACAAGCAAGACTTTGTTTCAGTTAAGGGCAGTCACTTTACAGCTCAAACGAACTACATCGTTCAAGAAGCTCACATGTTTCTCATCTTAACTGACAAGCACTGGTTGTTAGAGGACCTGTGGTTTGCTTCAGTTTCAGAATCAGAGTTGAACTAGATATGGTCCGTATATGTAGGAAACAACGTTCTATTGTTCTGAGCACACTCAAGTTTCCTGTTGGATTAGAGATTCTAGAAAGGAAGAGCATTCTTCTTGCTCTAAAGCAGAGTGCGATCCATGGATGAGAACTATGCTGTGTGTTTCCCTTCAGAAATGGAGTTAAATCCCAGGCTCTGTGTCTTCCTACAAGCACTAGTTTGTTTCAGTTAGGGGCGGTCACTTTTCAGCTCAAACGAACTACATCGTTCACGAACCTCACACGTTTCTCATCTTAAATGACAAGCATTGGATGTTAGAGGACCAGTGCTTTGTATCAGTTTCAGAAGCAGACTTAGACTACATATGGTCCGTATGTGTAGGAAACACCATTCATTTTTTCTTAGCACACTCAATTTTCCTGCTGTCTTAGAGACTCGGAAAGCTAGAGCGTGCTTCTTGCTCTAAAGCAGAGTGTGATCAATGGATGAGAACTCTGTTGTGTGTTTCACTTCAGAAATGGAGTTAAATCCAAGGCTCTGAGTCTTCCTACAAGCAAGCCTTCGTTTCAAGTAAGGGCAGTTACTAAGAGCTCAAATTAACTACATCGTTCAGGAAGCTCACACGTTTCTCATCTTAACTGACAAGCATTGGATGTTAGAGGAATTGTGGTTTGTATCAGTTTCAGAAGCAGAGTTGAACTAGATATGGCTCGTATGTATAGGAAACACCGTTCTTTTTTTCTGAGAACAGTCAAGTTTCCTGCTCTATTAGAGACTCTAGAAAGCAAGTGCGTGCTTCATGCTCTAAAACAGAGTGTGATCCATGGATGAGAACTATGCTGTGTGTTTCCCTTCAGAAATGGAGTTAAATCCCAGGCTCTGTGTCTTCCTACATGCACTACTTTGCTTCAGGTAAGGGCAGTCACTTTTCAGCTAAAACGAACTACATCGTTCAAGAAGCTCACACATTTCTCATCTTAAATGACAAGCATTGGATGTTAGAGGACCTGTGCTTTGTATCAATTTCAGAGGCAGAGTTGGACTAGATATGGTCCGTATGTATAGGAAACACCGTTATTTTATTCTGAGCACACTCACGTTTCCTGCTGTATTCGAGACTCTAGAAAGGAAGAGCGTTCTTCTTGCTCTAAAGCAGAGTGTGATCAATGGATGAGAACTCTGTTGTGTTTTACACTTCAGAAATGGAGTAAAATCCCATGCACTGAGTCTTCCTACCAGCAAGGCTTCGTTTCAGGTAAGGGCAGTCAATTTACAGCTCAAACGAACTACATCGTTCAAGAAGCTCACACGTTTCTCATCTTAAATGACAAGCATTGGATGTTAGAGGACCAGTGCTTTGTATCAGTTTCAGAAGCAGAGTTGGAGGAGATATGGTCCATATGTGTAGGAAACACCATTCATTTGTTCTCAGCACACACAAGTTTCCTGCTGTCTTAGAGACTCTGGAAAGCTAGAGCGTGCTTCTTGCTCTAAAGCAGAGTGTGATCAATGGATGAGAACTCTGTTGTGTTTTACACTTCAGAAATGGAGTAAAATCCCAGGCACTGAGTCTTCCTACAAGCAAGACTTTGTTTCAGTTAAGGGCAGTCACTTTACAGCTCAAACGAACTACATCGTTCAAGAAGCTCACATGTTTCTCATCTTAACTGACAAGCACTGGTTGTTAGAGGACCTGTGGTTTGCTTCAGTTTCAGAATCAGAGTTGAACTAGATATGGTCCGTATATGTAGGAAACAACGTTCTATTGTTCTGAGCACACTCAAGTTTCCTGTTGGATTAGAGATTCTAGAAAGGAAGAGCATTCTTCTTGCTCTAAAGCAGAGTGCGATCCATGGATGAGAACTATGCTGTGTGTTTCCCTTCAGAAATGGAGTTAAATCCCAGTCTCTGTGTCTTCCTACAAGCACTAGTTTGTTTCAGTTAGGGGCGGTCACTTTTCAGCTCAAACGAACTACATCGTTCACGAAGCTCACACGTTTCTCATCTTAAATGACAAGCATTGGATGTTAGAGGACCAGTGCTTTGTATCAGTTTCAGAAGCAGAGTTAGACTACATATGGTCCGTATGTGTAGGAAACACCATTCATTTTTTCTTAGCACACTCAAGTTTCCTGCTGTCTTAGAGACTCGGAAAGCTAGAGCGTGCTTCTTGCTCTAAAGCAGAGTGTGATCAATGGATGAGAACTCTGTTGTGTGTTTCACTTCAGAAATGGAGTTAAATCCAAGGCTCTGAGTCTTCCTACAAGCAAGCCTTCGTTTCAGGTAAGGGCAGTTACTAAGAGCTCAAATTAACTACATCGTTCAGGAAGCTCACACGTTTCTCATCTTAACTGACAAGCATTGGATGTTAGAGGAATTGTGGTTTGTATCAGTTTCAGAAGCAGAGTTGAACTAGATATGGCTCGTATGTATAGGAAACACCGTTCTTTTTTTCTGAGAACAGTCAAGTTTCCTGCTCTATTAGAGACTCTAGAAAGCAAGTGCGTGCTTCATGCTCTAAAACAGAGTGTGATCCATGGATGAGAACTATGCTGTGTGTTTCCCTTCAGAAATGGAGTTAAATCCCAGGCTCTGTGTCTTCCTACATGCACTACTTTGCTTCAGGTAAGGGCAGTCACTTTTCAGCTAAAACGAACTACATCGTTCAAGAAGCTCACACATTTCTCATCTTAAATGACAAGCATTGGATGTTAGAGGACCTGTGCTTTGTATCAATTTCAGAGGCAGAGTTGGACTAGATATGGTCCGTATGTATAGGAAACACCGTTATTTTATTCTGAGCACACTCACGTTTCCTGCTGTATTCGAGACTCTAGAAAGGAAGAGCGTTCTTCTTGCTCTAAAGCAGAGTGTGATCAATGGATGAGAACTCTGTTGTGTTTTACACTTCAGAAATGGAGTAAAATCCCATGCACTGAGTCTTCCTACCAGCAAGGCTTCGTTTCAGGTAAGGGCAGTCAATTTACAGCTCAAACGAACTACATCGTTCAAGAAGCTCACACGTTTCTCATCTTAACTGACAAGCACTGGTTGTTAGAGGACCTGTGGTTTGCTTCAGTTTAGAATCAGAGTTGAACTAGATATAGTCCGTATATGTAGGAAACACCGTTCTATTGTTCTGAGCACACTCAAGTTTCCTGTTGGATTAGAGATTCTAGAAAGGAAGAGCATTCTTCTTGCTCTAAAGCAGAGAGCGATCCATGGATGAGAACTATGCTGTGTGTTTCCCTTCAGAAAAATGGAGTTAAATCCCAGGCTCTGTGTCTTCCTACAAGCACTAGTTTGTTTCAGTTAGGGGCGGTCACTTTTCAGCTCAAACGAACTACATCGTTCACGAAGCTCACACGTTTCTCATCTTAAATGACAAGCATTGGATGTTAGAGGACCAGTGCTTTGTATCAGTTTCAGAAGCAGAGTTAGACTACATATGGTCCGTATGTGTAGGAAACACCATTCATTTTTTCTTAGCACACTCAAGTTTCCTGCTGTCTTAGAGACTCGGAAAGCTAGAGCGTGCTTCTTGCTCTAAAGCAGAGTGTGATCAATGGATGAGAACTCTGTTGTGTGTTTCACTTCAGAAATGGAGTTAAATCCAAGGCTCTGAGTCTTCCTACAAGCAAGCCTTCGTTTCAGGTAAGGGCAGTTACTAAGAGCTCAAATTAACTACATCGTTCAGGAAGCTCACACATTTCTCATCTTAACTGACAATCATTGGATGTTAGAGGAATTGTGGTTTGTACCAGTTTCAGAAGCAGAGTTGAACTAGATATGGCTCGTATGTATAGGAAACACCGTTCTTTTTTTCTGAGAACAGTCAAGTTTCCTGCTCTATTAGAGACTCTAGAAAGCAAGTGCGTGCTTCATGCTCTAAAACAGAGTGTGATCCATGGATGAGAACTATGCTGTGTGTTTCCCTTCAGAAATGGAGTTAAATCCCAGGCTCTGTGTCTTCCTACATGCACTACTTTGCTTCAGGTAAGGGCAGTCACTTTTCAGCTAAAATGAACTACATCGTTCAAGAAGCTCACACATTTCTCATCTTAAATGACAAGCATTGGATGTTAGAGGACCTGTGCTTTGTATCAATTTCAGAGGCAGAGTTGGACTAGATATGGTCCGTATGTATAGGAAACACCGTTATTTTATTCTGAGCACACTCATGTTTCCTGCTGTATTCGAGACTCTAGAAAGGAAGAGCGTTCTTCTTGCTCTAAAGCAGAGTGTGATCAATGGATGAGAACTCTGTTGTGTTTTACACTTCAGAAATGGAGTAAAATCCCATGCACTGAGTCTTCCTACCAGCAAGGCTTCGTTTCAGGTAAGGGCAGTCAATTTACAGCTCAAACGAACTACATCGTTCAAGAAGCTCACACGTTTCTCATCTTAACTGACAAGCACTGGTTGTTAGAGGACCTGTGGTTTGTTTCAGTTTAGAATCAGAGTTGAACTAGATATAGTCCGTATATGTAGGAAACACCGTTCTATTGTTCTGAGCACACTCAAGTTTCCTGTTGGATTAGAGATTCTAGAAAGGAAGAGCATTCTTCTTGCTCTAAAGCAGAGAGCGATCCATGGATGAGAACTATGCTGTGTGTTTCCCTTCAGAAATGGAGTTAAATCCCAGGCTCTGTGTCTTCCTACAAGCACTACTTTGTTTCAGTTAAGGGCGGTCACTTTTCAGCTCAAACGAACTACATCGTTCACGAAGCTCACACGTTTCTCATCTTAAATGACAAGCATTGGATGTTAGAGGACCAGTGCTTTGTATCAGTTTCAGAAGCAGAGTTGGAGGAGATATGGTCCATATGTGTAGGAAACACCATTCATTTGTTCTCAGCACACTCAAGTCTCCTGCTGTTTTGAGTCTCTGGAAAGATAGAGGGTGCTTCTTGCTCTAAAGCAGAGTGTGATCAATGGATGAGAACTCTGTTGTGTGTTTCACTTCAGAAATGGAGTTAAATCCCTGGCTCTGTATCTTCCTACAAGCACTACTTTGTTTCAGTTAAGGGCGGTCACTTTTCCGCTCAAACGAACTACATCTTTCACGAAGCTCACCCGTTTCTCATCTAAACTGACAAGCATTGGATGTTAGAGGACTAGTGCTTTGTATCAGTTTCAGAAGCAGAGTTGGAGGAGATATAGTCCATATGTGTATGAAACACCATTCATTTGTTCTCAGCACACACAAGTTTCCTGCTGTCTTAGAGACTCTGGAAAGCTAGAGCGTGCTTCTTGCTCTAAAGCAGAGTGTGATCAATGGATGAGAACTCTGTTGTGTTTTACACTTCAGAAATGGAGTAAAATCCCAGGCACTGAGTCTTCCTACAAGCAAGACTTTGTTTCAGTTAAGGGCAGTCACTTTACAGCTCAAACGAACTACATCGTTCAAGAAGCTCACACGTTTCTCATCTTAACTGACAAGCACTGGTTGTTAGAGGACCTGTGGTTTGCTTCAGTTTCAGAATCAGAGTTGAACTAGATATGGTCCGTATATGTAGGAAACAACGTTCTATTGTTCTGAGCACACTCAAGTTTCCTGTTGGATTAGAGATTCTAGAAAGGAAGAGCATTCTTCTTGCTCTAAAGCAGAGTGCGATCCATGGATGAGAACTATGCTGTGTGTTTCCCTTCAGAAATGGAGTTAAATCCCAGGCTCTGTGTCTTCCTACAAGCACTAGTTTGTTTCAGTTAGGGGCGGTCACTTTTCAGCTCAAACGAACTACATCGTTCACGAACCTCACACGTTTCTCATCTTAAATGACAAGCATTGGATGTTAGAGGACCAGTGCTTTGTATCAGTTTCAGAAGCAGAGTTAGACTACATATGGTCCGTATGTGTAGGAAACACCATTCATTTTTTCTTAGCACACTCAATTTTCCTGCTGTCTTAGAGACTCGGAAAGCTAGAGCGTGCTTCTTGCTCTAAAGCAGAGTGTGATCAATGGATGAGAACTCTGTTGTGTGTTTCACTTCAGAAATGGAGTTAAATCCAAGGCTCTGAGTCTTCCTACAAGCAAGCCTTCGTTTCAAGTAAGGGCAGTTACTAAGAGCTCAAATAAACTACATCGTTCAGGAAGCTCACACGTTTCTCATCTTAACTGACAAGCATTGGATGTTAGAGGAATTGTGGTTTGTATCAGTTTCAGAAGCAGAGTTGAACTAGATATGGCTCGTATGTATAGGAAACACCGTTCTTTTTTTCTGAGAACAGTCAAGTTTCCTGCTCTATTAGAGACTCTAGAAAGCAAGTGCGTGCTTCATGCTCTAAAACAGAGTGTGATCCATGGATGAGAACTATGCTGTGTGTTTCCCTTCAGAAATGGAGTTAAATCCCAGGCTCTGTGTCTTCCTACATGCACTACTTTGCTTCAGGTAAGGGCAGTCACTTTTCAGCTAAAACGAACTACATCGTTCAAGAAGCTCACACATTTCTCATCTTAAATGACAAGCATTGGATGTTAGAGGACCTGTGCTTTGTATCAATTTCAGAGGCAGAGTTGGACTAGATATGGTCCGTATGTATAGGAAACACCGTTATTTTATTCTGAGCACACTCACGTTTCCTGCTGTATTCGAGACTCTAGAAAGGAAGAGCGTTCTTCTTGCTCTAAAGCAGAGTGTGATCAATGGATGAGAACTCTGTTGTGTTTTACACTTCAGAAATGGAGTAAAATCCCATGCACTGAGTCTTCCTACCAGCAAGGCTTCGTTTCAGGTAAGGGCAGTCAATTTACAGCTCAAACGAACTACATCGTTCAAGAAGCTCACACGTTTCTCATCTTAAATGACAAGCATTGGATGTTAGAGGACCAGTGCTTTGTATCAGTTTCAGAAGCAGAGTTGGAGGAGATATGGTCCATATGTGTAGGAAACACCATTCATTTGTTCTCAGCACACACAAGTTTCCTGCTGTCTTAGAGACTCTGGAAAGCTAGAGCGTGCTTCTTGCTCTAAAGCAGAGTGTGATCAATGGATGAGAACTCTGTTGTGTTTTACACTTCAGAAATGGAGTAAAATCCCAGGCACTGAGTCTTCCTACAAGCAAGACTTTGTTTCAGTTAAGGGCAGTCACTTTACAGCTCAAACGAACTACATCGTTCAAGAAGCTCACATGTTTCTCATCTTAACTGACAAGCACTGGTTGTTAGAGGACCTGTGGTTTGCTTCAGTTTCAGAATCAGAGTTGAACTAGATATGGTCCGTATATGTAGGAAACAACGTTCTATTGTTCTGAGCACACTCAAGTTTCCTGTTGGATTAGAGATTCTAGAAAGGAAGAGCATTCTTCTTGCTCTAAAGCAGAGTGCGATCCATGGATGAGAACTATGCTGTGTGTTTCCCTTCAGAAATGGAGTTAAATCCCAGTCTCTGTGTCTTCCTACAAGCACTAGTTTGTTTCAGTTAGGGGCGGTCACTTTTCAGCTCAAACGAACTACATCGTTCACGAAGCTCACACGTTTCTCATCTTAAATGACAAGCATTGGATGTTAGAGGACCAGTGCTTTGTATCAGTTTCAGAAGCAGAGTTAGACTACATATGGTCCGTATGTGTAGGAAACACCATTCATTTTTTCTTAGCACACTCAATTTTCCTGCTGTCTTAGAGACTCGGAAAGCTAGAGCGTGCTTCTTGCTCTAAAGCAGAGTGTGATCAATGGATGAGAACTCTGTTGTGTGTTTCACTTCAGAAATGGAGTTAAATCCAAGGCTCTGAGTCTTCCTACAAGCAAGCCTTCGTTTCAGGTAAGGGCAGTTACTAAGAGCTCAAATTAACTACATCGTTCAGGAAGCTCACACGTTTCTCATCTTAACTGACAAGCATTGGATGTTAGAGGAATTGTGGTTTGTATCAGTTTCAGAAGCAGAGTTGAACTAGATATGGCTCGTATGTATAGGAAACACCGTTCTTTTTTTCTGAGAACAGTCAAGTTTCCTGCTCTATTAGAGACTCTAGAAAGCAAGTGCGTGCTTCATGCTCTAAAACAGAGTGTGATCCATGGATGAGAACTATGCTGTGTGTTTCCCTTCAGAAATGGAGTTAAATCCCAGGCTCTGTGTCTTCCTACATGCACTACTTTGCTTCAGGTAAGGGCAGTCACTTTTCAGCTAAAACGAACTACATCGTTCAAGAAGCTCACACATTTCTCATCTTAAATGACAAGCATTGGATGTTAGAGGACCTGTGCTTTGTATCAATTTCAGAGGCAGAGTTGGACTAGATATGGTCCGTATGTATAGGAAACACCGTTATTTTATTCTGAGCACACTCACGTTTCCTGCTGTATTCGAGACTCTAGAAAGGAAGAGCGTTCTTCTTGCTCTAAAGCAGAGTGTGATCAATGGATGAGAACTCTGTTGTGTTTTACACTTCAGAAATGGAGTAAAATCCCATGCACTGAGTCTTCCTACCAGCAAGGCTTCGTTTCAGGTAAGGGCAGTCAATTTACAGCTCAAACGAACTACATCGTTCAAGAAGCTCACACGTTTCTCATCTTAACTGACAAGCACTGGTTGTTAGAGGACCTGTGGTTTGTTTCAGTTTAGAATCAGAGTTGAACTAGATATAGTCCGTATATGTAGGAAACACCGTTCTATTGTTCTGAGCACACTCAAGTTTCCTGTTGGATTAGAGATTCTAGAAAGGAAGAGCATTCTTCTTGCTCTAAAGCAGAGAGCGATCCATGGATGAGAACTATGCTGTGTGTTTCCCTTCAGAAATGGAGTTAAATCCCAGGCTCTGTGTCTTCCTACAAGCACTACTTTGTTTCAGTTAAGGGCGGTCACTTTTCAGCTCAAACGAACTACATCGTTCACGAAGCTCACACGTTTCTCATCTTAAATGACAAGCATTGGATGTTAGAGGACCAGTGCTTTGTATCAGTTTCAGAAGCAGAGTTGGAGGAGATATGGTCCATATGTGTAGGAAACACCATTCATTTGTTCTCAGCACACTCAAGTCTCCTGCTGTTTTGAGTCTCTGGAAAGATAGAGGGTGCTTCTTGCTCTAAAGCAGAGTGTGATCAATGGATGAGAACTCCGTTGTGTGTTTCACTTCAGAAATGGAGTTAAATCCCTGGCTCTGTATCTTCCTACAAGCACTACTTTGTTTCAGTTAAGGGCGGTCACTTTTCAGCTCAAACGAACTACATCGTTCACGAAGCTCACACGTTTCTCATCTTAAATGACAAGCATTGGATGTTAGAGGACCAGTGCTTTGTATCAGTTTCAGAAGCAGAGTTGGAGGAGATATGGTCCATATGTGTAGGAAACACCATTCATTTGTTCTCAGCACACTCAAGTCTCCTGCTGTTTTGAGTCTCTGGAAAGATAGAGGGTGCTTCTTGCTCTAAAGCAGAGTGTGATCAATGGATGAGAACTCTGTTGTGTTTTACACTTCAGAAATGGAGTAAAATCCCATGCACTGAGTCTTCCTACCAGCAAGGCTTCGTTTCAGGTAAGGGCAGTCACTTTACAGCTCAAACGAACTACATCGTTCAAGAAGCTCACATGTTTCTCATCTTAACTGACAAGCAATGGTTGTTAGAGGACCTGTGGTTTGCTTCAGTTTCAGAATCAGAGTTGAACTAGATATGGTCCGTATATGTAGGAAACAACGTTCTATTGTTCTGAGCACACTCAAGTTTCCTGTTG
The DNA here is from genome assembly GCA_949786385.1 of Onychomys leucogaster. Taxonomy (NCBI): domain Eukaryota; kingdom Metazoa; phylum Chordata; class Mammalia; order Rodentia; family Cricetidae; genus Onychomys; species Onychomys leucogaster. The sequence continues at coordinate 90,174 of CATKUP010000157.1, read as the reverse complement.
GATTAGAGATTCTAGAAAGGAAGAGCATTCTTCTTGCTCTAAAGCAGAGTGCGATCCATGGATGAGAACTATGCTGTGTGTTTCCCTTCAGAAAAATGGAGTTAAATCCCAGGCTCTGTGTCTTCCTACAAGCACTAGTTTGTTTCAGTTAGGGGCGGTCACTTTTCAGCTCAAACGAACTACATCGTTCACGAAGCTCACACGTTTCTCATCTTAAATGACAAGCATTGGATGTTAGAGGACCAGTGCTTTGTATCAGTTTCAGAAGCAGAGTTAGACTACATATGGTCCGTATGTGTAGGAAACACCATTCATTTTTTCTGAGCACACTCAATTTTCCTGCTGTCTTAGAGACTCGGAAAGCTAGAGCGTGCTTCTTGCTCTAAAGCAGAGTGTGATCAATGGATGAGAACTCTGTTGTGTGTTTCACTTCAGAAATGGAGTTAAATCCAAGGCTCTGAGTCTTCCTACAAGCAAGGCTTCGTTTCAGGTAAGGGCAGTTACTAAGAGCTCAAATTAACTACATCGTTCAGGAAGCTCACACATTTCTCATCTTAACTGACAAGCATTGGATGTTAGAGGAATTGTGGTTTGTATCAGTTTCAGAAGCAGAGTTGAACTAGATATGGCTCGTATGTATAGGAAACACCGTTCTTTTTTTCTGAGAACAGTCAAGTTTCCTGCTCTATTAGAGACTCTAGAAAGCAAGTGCGTGCTTCATGCTCTAAAACAGAGTGTGATCCATGGATGAGAACTATGCTGTGTGTTTCCCTTCAGAAATGGAGTTAAATCCCAGGCTCTGTGTCTTCCTACATGCACTACTTTGCTTCAGGTTAGGGCAGTCACTTTTCAGCTAAAACGAACTACATCGTTCAAGAAGCTCACACATTTCTCATCTTAAATTACAAGCATTGGATGTTAGAGGACCTGTGCTTTGTATCAATTTCAGAGGCAGAGTTGGACTAGATATGGTCCGTATGTATAGGAAACACCGTTATTTTATTCTGAGCACACTCACGTTTCCTGCTGTATTCGATACTCTAGAAAGGAAGAGCGTTCTTCTTGCTCTAAAGCAGAGTGTGATCAATGGATGAGAACTCTGTTGTGTTTTACACTTCAGAAATGGAGTAAAATCCCATGCACTGAGTCTTCCTACCAGCAAGGCTTCGTTTCAAGTAAGGGCAGTCAATTTACAGCTCAAACGAACTACATCGTTCAAGAAGCTCACACGTTTCTCATCTTAACTGACAAGCATTGGATTTTAGAGGACCTGTGGTTTGCTTCAGTTTTAGAATCAGAGTTGAACTAGATATGGCTCATATGTGTAGGAAACACTGTTCGTTTGTTCTGAGCACACTCACGTTTCCTTCTGTCTTAGAGAATCTAGGAAGCAGGAGCATGCTTCTTGCTCTAAAGCACAGTGTGATGTATATATGAGAACTCTGCTGTGTGTTTCACTTCAGAAACGGAGTTAAATTCCATGCTCTGTGTCTTCCTACAAGCAAGTCTTCCTTTCAGGTAATGGCAGTCACTTTTCAGCTCAAACGAACTACATCGTTCACGAAGCTCACATGTTTGTCATCTTAATTAAGAAGCATTTGATGTTAGAGGACCTTTGCTTTGTATCAATTTCAAGCAGAGTTGAACTAGATATAGTCCGTATGTATAGGAAACACTGTTCTTTTCTTCTGAGCACACTCACTTTTACTGCTGGATTAGAGTTTCTAGAAAGGAAGAGCGTTCTTCTTGCTATAAAGCAGAGTGCGATCCATAGATGAGAACTATGCTGTGTGTTTCCCTTCAGAAATGGAGTTAAATCCCAGGCTCTGTGTCTTCCTAGCAGCAAGACTTCGTTTCAGGAAAGGTCAGTCACTTTTCAGCTCAAACGAATTACATCGTTCACGAAGCTCACACGTTTCTCATCTTAACTGACAAGCACTGGTTTTTAGAGGACCTGTGGTTTGTTTCAGTTTAGAATCAGAGTTGAACTAGATATAGTCCGTATATGTAGGAAACACCGTTCTATTGTTCTGAGCACACTCAAGTTTCCTGTTGGATTAGAGATTCTAGAAAGGAAGAGCATTCTTCTTGCTCTAAAGCAGAGTGCGATCCATGGATGAGAACTATGCTGAGTGTTTCCCTTCAGAAATGGAGTTAAATCCCAGGCTCTGTGTCTTCCTACAAGCACTACTTTGTTTCAGTTAAGGGCGGTCACTTTTCAGCTCAAACGAACTACATCGTTCACGAAGCTCACACGTTTCTCATCTTAAATGACAAGCATTGGATGTTAGAGGACCAGTGCTTTGTATCAGTTTCAGAAGCAGAGTTGGAAGAGATATGGTCCATATGTGTAGGAAACACCATTCATTTGTTCTCAGCACACTCAAGTCTCCTGCTGTTTTGAGTCTCTGGAAAGATAGAGGGTGCTTCTTGCTCTAAAGCAGAGTGTGATCAATGGATGAGAACTCTGTTGTGTGTTTCACTTCAGAAATGGAGTTAAATCCCTGGCTCTGTATCTTCCTACAAGCACTACTTTGTTTCAGTTAAGGGCGGTCACTTTTCAGCTCAAACGAACTACATCGTTCACGAAGCTCACACGTTTCTCATCTTAAATGACAAGCATTGGATGTTAGAGGACCAGTGCTTTGTATCAGTTTCAGAAGCAGAGTTGGAGGAGATATGGTCCATATGTGTAGGAAACACCATTCATTTGTTCTCAGCACACTCAAGTCTCCTGCTGTTTTGAGTCTCTGGAAAGATAGAGGGTGCTTCTTGCTCTAAAGCAGAGTGTGATCAATGGATGAGAACTCTGTTGTGTGTTTCACTTCAGAAATGGAGTTAAATCCCAGGCTCTGTGTCTTCCTACATGCACTACTTTGCTTCAGGTAAGGGCAGTCACTTTTCAGCTAAAACGAACTACATCGTTCAAGAAGCTCACACATTTCTCATCTTAAATGACAAGCATTGGATGTTAGAGGACCTGTGCTTTGTATCAATTTCAGAGGCAGAGTTGGACTAGATATGGTCCGTATGTATAGGAAACACCGTTATTTTATTCTGAGCACACTCACGTTTCCTGCTGTATTCGAGACTCTAGAAAGGAAGAGCGTTCTTCTTGCTCTAAAGCAGAGTGTGATCAATGGATGAGAACTCTGTTGTGTTTTACACTTCAGAAATGGAGTAAAATCCCATGCACTGAGTCTTCCTACCAGCAAGGCTTCGTTTCAGGTAAGGGCAGTCAATTTACAGCTCAAACGAACTACATCGTTCAAGAAGCTCACACGTTTCTCATCTTAACTGACAAGCACTGGTTGTTAGAGGACCTGTGGTTTGTTTCAGTTTAGAATCAGAGTTGAACTAGATATAGTCCGTATATGTAGGAAACACCGTTCTATTGTTCTGAGCACACTCAAGTTTCCTGTTGGATTAGAGATTCTAGAAAGGAAGAGCATTCTTCTTGCTCTAAAGCAGAGAGCGATCCATGGATGAGAACTATGCTGTGTGTTACCCTTCAGAAATGGAGTTAAATCCCAGGCTCTGTGTCTTCCTACAAGCACTACTTTGTTTCAGTTAAGGGCGGTCACTTTTCAGCTCAAACGAACTACATCGTTCACGAAGCTCACACGTTTCTCATCTTAAATGACAAGCATTGGATGTTAGAGGACCAGTGCTTTGTATCAGTTTCAGAAGCAGAGTTGGAGGAGATATGGTCCATATGTGTAGGAAACACCATTCATTTGTTCTCAGCACACTCAAGTCTCCTGCTGTTTTGAGTCTCTGGAAAGATAGAGGGTGCTTCTTGCTCTAAAGCAGAGTGTGATCAATGGATGAGAACTCTGTTGTGTGTTTCACTTCAGAAATGGAGTTAAATCCCTGGCTCTGTATCTTCCTACAAGCACTACTTTGTTTCAGTTAAGGGCGGTCACTTTTCAGCTCAAACGAACTACATCGTTCACGAAGCTCACACGTTTCTCATCTTAAATGACAAGCATTGGATGTTAGAGGACCAGTGCTTTGTATCAGTTTCAGAAGCAGAGTTGGAGGAGATATGGTCCATATGTGTAGGAAACACCATTCATTTGTTCTCAGCACACTCAAGTCTCCTGCTGTTTTGAGTCTCTGGAAAGATAGAGGGTGCTTCTTGCTCTAAAGCAGAGTGTGATCAATGGATGAGAACTCTGTTGTGTGTTTCACTTCAGAAATGGAGTTAAATCCCAGGCTCTGTGTCTTCCTACATGCACTACTTTGCTTCAGGTAAGGGCAGTCACTTTTCAGCTAAAACGAACTACATCGTTCAAGAAGCTCACACATTTCTCATCTTAAATGACAAGCATTGGATGTTAGAGGACCTGTGCTTTGTATCAATTTCAGAGGCAGAGTTGGACTAGATATGGTCCGTATGTATAGGAAACACCGTTATTTTATTCTGAGCACACTCACGTTTCCTGCTGTATTCGAGACTCTAGAAAGGAAGAGCGTTCTTCTTGCTCTAAAGCAGAGTGTGATCAATGGATGAGAACTCTGTTGTGTTTTACACTTCAGAAATGGAGTAAAATCCCATGCACTGAGTCTTCCTACCAGCAAGGCTTCGTTTCAGGTAAGGGCAGTCAATTTACAGCTCAAACGAACTACATCGTTCAAGAAGCTCACACGTTTCTCATCTTAACTGACAAGCACTGGTTGTTAGAGGACCTGTGGTTTGTTTCAGTTTAGAATCAGAGTTGAACTAGATATAGTCCGTATATGTAGGAAACACCGTTCTATTGTTCTGAGCACACTCAAGTTTCCTGTTGGATTAGAGATTCTAGAAAGGAAGAGCATTCTTCTTGCTCTAAAGCAGAGAGCGATCCATGGATGAGAACTATGCTGTGTGTTACCCTTCAGAAATGGAGTTAAATCCCAGGCTCTGTGTCTTCCTACAAGCACTACTTTGTTTCAGTTAAGGGCGGTCACTTTTCAGCTCAAACGAACTACATCGTTCACGAAGCTCACACGTTTCTCATCTTAAATGACAAGCATTGGATGTTAGAGGACCAGTGCTTTGTATCAGTTTCAGAAGCAGAGTTGGAGGAGATATGGTCCATATGTGTAGGAAACACCATTCATTTGTTCTCAGCACACTCAAGTCTCCTGCTGTTTTGAGTCTCTGGAAAGATAGAGGGTGCTTCTTGCTCTAAAGCAGAGTGTGATCAATGGATGAGAACTCTGTTGTGTGTTTCACTTCAGAAATGGAGTTAAATCCCTGGCTCTGTATCTTCCTACAAGCACTACTTTGTTTCAGTTAAGGGCGGTCACTTTTCAGCTCAAACGAACTACATCGTTCACGAAGCTCACACGTTTCTCATCTTAAATGACAAGCATTGGATGTTAGAGGACCAGTGCTTTGTATCAGTTTCAGAAGCAGAGTTGGAGGAGATATGGTCCATATGTGTAGGAAACACCATTCATTTGTTCTCAGCACACTCAAGTCTCCTGATGTTTTGAGTCTCTGGAAAGCTAGAGCGTGCTTCTTGCTCTAAAGCAGAGTGTGATCAATGGATGAGAACTCTGTTGTGTTTTACACTTCAGAAATGGAGTAAAATCCCAGGCACTGAGTCTTCCTACAAGCAAGACTTTGTTTCAGTTAAGGGCAGTCACTTTACAGCTAAAACGAACTACATCGTTCAAGAAGCTCACACGTTTCTCATCTTAACTGACAAGCAATGGTTGTTAGAGGACCTGTGGTTTGCTTCAGTTTCAGAATCAGAGTTGAACTAGATATGGTCCGTATATGTAGGAAACAACGTTCTATTGTTCTGAGCACACTCAAGTTTCCTGTTGGATTAGAGATTCTAGAAAGGAAGAGCATTCTTCTTGCTCTAAAGCAGAGTGCGATCCATGGATGAGAACTATGCTGTGTGTTTCCCTTCAGAAAAATGGAGTTAAATCCCAGGCTCTGTGTCTTCCTACAAGCACTAGTTTGTTTCAGTTAGGGGCGGTCACTTTTCAGCTCAAACGAACTACATCGTTTACGAAGCTCACACGTTTCTCATCTTAAATGACAAGCATTGGATGTTAGAGGACCAGTGCTTTGTATCAGTTTCAGAAGCAGAGTTAGACTACATATGGTCCGTATGTGTAGGAAACACCATTCATTTTTTCTTAGCACACTCAAGTTTCCTGCTGTCTTAGAGACTCGGAAAGCTAGAGCGTGCTTCTTGCTCTAAAGCAGAGTGTGATCAATGGATGAGAACTCTGTTGTGTGTTTCACTTCAGAAATGGAGTTAAATCCAAGGCTCTGAGTCTTCCTACAAGCAAGCCTTCGTTTCAGGTAAGGGCAGTTACTAAGAGCTCAAATTAACTACATCGTTCAGGAAGCTCACACGTTTCTCATCTTAACTGACAAGCATTGGATGTTAGAGGAATTGTGGTTTGTATCAGTTTCAGAAGCAGAGTTGAACTAGATATGGCTCGTATGTATAGGAAACACCGTTCTTTTTTTCTGAGAACAGTCAAGTTTCCTGCTCTATTAGAGACTCTAGAAAGCAAGTGCGTGCTTCATGCTCTAAAACAGAGTGTGATCCATGGATGAGAACTATGCTGTGTGTTTCCCTTCAGAAATGGAGTTAAATCCCAGGCTCTGTGTCTTCCTACATGCACTACTTTGCTTCAGGTAAGGGCAGTCACTTTTCAGCTAAAACGAACTACATCGTTCAAGAAGCTCACACATTTCTCATCTTAAATGACAAGCATTGGATGTTAGAGGACCTGTGCTTTGTATCAATTTCAGAGGCAGAGTTGGACTAGATATGGTCCGTATGTATAGGAAACACCGTTATTTTATTCTGAGCACACTCACGTTTCCTGCTGTATTCGAGACTCTAGAAAGGAAGAGCGTTCTTCTTGCTCTAAAGCAGAGTGTGATCAATGGATGAGAACTCTGTTGTGTTTTACACTTCAGAAATGGAGTAAAATCCCATGCACTGAGTCTTCCTACCAGCAAGGCTTCGTTTCAGGTAAGGGCAGTCAATTTACAGCTCAAACGAACTACATCGTTCAAGAAGCTCACACGTTTCTCATCTTAACTGACAAGCACTGGTTGTTAGAGGACCTGTGGTTTGTTTCAGTTTAGAATCAGAGTTGAACTAGATATAGTCCGTATATGTAGGAAACACCGTTCTATTGTTCTGAGCACACTCAAGTTTCCTGTTGGATTAGAGATTCTAGAAAGGAAGAGCATTCTTCTTGCACTAAAGCAGAGTGCGATCCATGGATGAGAACTATGCTGTGTGTTTCCCTTCAGAAATGGAGTTAAATCCCAGGCTCTGTGTCTTCCTACAAGCACTACTTTGTTTCAGTTAAGGGCGGTCACTTTTCAGCTCAAACGAACTACATCGTTCACGAAGCTCACACGTTTCTCATCTTAAATGACAAGCATTGGATGTTAGAGGACCAGTGCTTTGTATCAGTTTCAGAAGCAGAGTTGGAGGAGATATGGTCCATATGTGTAGGAAACACCATTCATTTGTTCTCAGCACACTCAAGTCTCCTGCTGTTTTGAGTCTCTGGAAAGATAGAGGGTGCTTCTTGCTCTAAAGCAGAGTGTGATCAATGGATGAGAACTCTGTTGTGTGTTTCACTTCAGAAATGGAGTTAAATCCCTGGCTCTGTATCTTCCTACAAGCACTACTTTGTTTCAGTTAAGGGCGGTCACTTTTCAGCTCAAACGAACTACATCTTTCACGAAGCTCACCCGTTTCTCATCTAAACTGACAAGCATTGGATGTTAGAGGACTAGTGCTTTGTATCAGTTTCAGAAGCAGAGTTGGAGGAGATATGGTCCATATGTGTATGAAACACCATTCATTTGTTCTCAGCACACACAAGTTTCCTGCTGTCTTAGAGACTCTGGAAAGCTAGAGCGTGCTTCTTGCTCTAAAGCAGAGTGTGATCAATGGATGAGAACTCTGTTGTGTTTTACACTTCAGAAATGGAGTAAAATCCCAGGCACTGAGTCTTCCTACAAGCAAGACTTTGTTTCAGTTAAGGGCAGTCACTTTACAGCTCAAACGAACTACATCGTTCAAGAAGCTCACACGTTTCTCATCTTAACTGACAAGCACTGGTTGTTAGAGGACCTGTGGTTTGCTTCAGTTTCAGAATCAGAGTTGAACTAGATATGGTCCGTATATGTAGGAAACAACGTTCTATTGTTCTGAGCACAATCAAGTTTCCTGTTGGATTAGAGATTCTAGAAAGGAAGAGCATTCTTCTTGCTCTAAAGCAGAGTGCGATCCATGGATGAGAACTATGCTGTGTGTTTCCCTTCAGAAATGGAGTTAAATCCCAGGCTCTGTGTCTTCCTACAAACACTAGTTTGTTTCAGTTAGGGGCGGTCACTTTTCAGCTCAAACGAACTACATCGTTCACGAAGCTCACACGTTTCTCATCTTAAATGACAAGCATTGGATGTTAGAGGACCAGTGCTTTGTATCAGTTTCAGAAGCAGAGTTAGACTACATATGGTCCGTATGTGTAGGAAACACCATTCATTTGTTCTCAGCACACTCAAGTTTCCTGCTGTCTTAGAGACTCGGAAAGCTAGAGCGTGCTTCTTGCTCTAAAGCAGAGTGTGATCAATGGATGAGAACTCTGTTGTGTGTTTCACTTCAGAAATGGAGTTAAATCCAAGGCTCTGAGTCTTCCTACAAGCAAGCCTTCGTTTCAGGTAAGGGCAGTTACTAAGAGCTCAAATTAACTACATCGTTCAGGAAGCTCACACATTTCTCATCTTAACTGACAAGCATTGGATGTTAGAGGAATTGTGGTTTGTATCAGTTTCAGAAGGAGAGTTGAACTAGATATGGCTCGTATGTATAGGAAACACCGTTCTTTTTTTCTGAGAACAGTCAAGTTTCCTGCTCTATTAGAGACTCTAGAAAGCAAGTGCGTGCTTCATGCTCTAAAACAGAGTGTGATCCATGGATGAGAACTATGCTGTGTGTTTCCCTTCAGAAATGGAGTTAAATCCCAGGCTCTGTGTCTTCCTACATGCACTACTTTGCTTCAGGTTAGGGCAGTCACTTTTCAGCTAAAACGAACTACATCGTTCAAGAAGCTCACACATTTCTCATCTTAAATGACAAGCATTGGATGTTAGAGGACCTGTGCTTTGTATCAATTTCAGAGGCAGAGTTGGACTAGATATGGTCCGTATGTATAGGAAACACCGTTATTTTATTCTGAGCACACTCACGTTTCCTGCTGTATTCGATACTCTAGAAAGGAAGAGCGTTCTTCTTGCTCTAAAGCAGAGTGTGATCAATGGATGAGAACTCTGTTGTGTTTTACACTTCAGAAATGGAGTAAAATCCCATGCACTGAGTCTTCCTACCAGCAAGGCTTCGTTTCAAGTAAGGGCAGTCAATTTACAGCTCAAACGAACTACATCGTTCAAGAAGCTCACACGTTTCTCATCTTAACTGACAAGCATTGGATTTTAGAGGACCTGTGGTTTGCTTCAGTTTTAGAATCAGAGTTGAACTAGATATGGCTCATATGTGTAGGAAACACTGTTCGTTTGTTCTGAGCACACTCACGTTTCCTTCTGTCTTAGAGAATCTAGGAAGCAGGAGCGTGCTTCTTGCTCTAAAGCACAGTGTGACGTATATATGAGAACTCTGCTGTGTGTTTCACTTCAGAAACGGAGTTAAATTCCATGCTCTGTGTCTTCCTACAAGCAAGTCTTCGTTTCAGGTAATGGCAGTCACTTTTCAGCTCAAACGAACTACATCGTTAACGAAGCTCACATGTTTGTCATCTTAATTGAGAAGCATTTGATGTTAGAGGACCTTTGCTTTGTATCAATTTCAAGCAGAGTTGAACTCGATATGGTCCGTGTGTATAGGAAACACCGTTCTTTTATTCTGAGCACACTCACTTTTACTGCTGGATTAGAGATTCTAGAAAGGAAGAGCGTTCTTCTTGCTATAAAGCAGAGTGCGATCCATAGATGAGAACTATGCTGTGTGTTTCCCTTCATAAATGGAGTTAAATCCCAGGCTCTGTGTCTTCCTACAAGCACTACTTTGTTTCAGTTAAGTGCGGTCACTTTTCAGCTCAAACGAACTACATCGTTCACGAAGCTCACACGTTTCTCATCTTAAATGACAAGCATTGGATGTTAGAGGACCAGTGCTTTGTATCAGTTTCAGAAGCAGAGTTGGAGGAGATATGGTCCATATGTGTAGGAAACACCATTCATTTGTTCTCAGCACACTCAAGTCTCCTGCTGTTTTGAGTCTCTGGAAAGATAGAGGGTGCTTCTTGCTCTAAAGCAGAGTGTGATCAATGGATGAGAACTCTGTTGTGTGTTTCACTTCAGAAATGGAGTTAAATCCCTGGCTCTGTATCTTCCTACAAGCACTACTTTGTTTCAGTTAAGGGCGGTCACTTTTCAGCTCAAACGAACTACATCTTTCACGAAGCTCACCCGTTTCTCATCTAAACTGACAAGCATTGGATGTTAGAGGACTAGTGCTTTGTATCAGTTTCAGAAGCAGAGTTGGAGGAGATATGGTCCATATGTGTATGAAACACCATTCATTTGTTCTCAGCACACACAAGTTTCCTGCTGTCTTAGAGACTCTGGAAAGCTAGAGCGTGCTTCTTGCTCTAAAGCAGAGTGTGATCAATGGATGAGAACTCTGTTGTGTTTTACACTTCAGAAATGGAGTAAAATCCCAGGCACTGAGTCTTCCTACAAGCAAGACTTTGTTTCAGTTAAGGGCAGTCACTTTACAGCTCAAACGAACTACATCGTTCAAGAAGCTCACACGTTTCTCATCTTAACTGACAAGCACTGGTTGTTAGAGGACCTGTGGTTTGCTTCAGTTTCAGAATCAGAGTTGAACTAGATATGGTCCGTATATGTAGGAAACAACGTTCTATTGTTCTGAGCACAATCAAGTTTCCTGTTGGATTAGAGATTCTAGAAAGGAAGAGCATTCTTCTTGCTCTAAAGCAGAGTGCGATCCATGGATGAGAACTATGCTGTGTGTTTCCCTTCAGAAATGGAGTTAAATCCCAGGCTCTGTGTCTTCCTACAAACACTAGTTTGTTTCAGTTAGGGGCGGTCACTTTTCAGCTCAAACGAACTACATCGTTCACGAAGCTCACACGTTTCTCATCTTAAATGACAAGCATTGGATGTTAGAGGACCAGTGCTTTGTATCAGTTTCAGAAGCAGAGTTAGACTACATATGGTCCGTATGTGTAGGAAACACCATTCATTTGTTCTCAGCACACTCAAGTTTCCTGCTGTCTTAGAGACTCGGAAAGCTAGAGCGTGCTTCTTGCTCTAAAGCAGAGTGTGATCAATGGATGAGAACTCTGTTGTGTGTTTCACTTCAGAAATGGAGTTAAATCCAAGGCTCTGAGTCTTCCTACAAGCAAGCCTTCGTTTCAGGTAAGGGCAGTTACTAAGAGCTCAAATTAACTACATCGTTCAGGAAGCTCACACATTTCTCATCTTAACTGACAAGCATTGGATGTTAGAGGAATTGTGGTTTGTATCAGTTTCAGAAGGAGAGTTGAACTAGATATGGCTCGTATGTATAGGAAACACCGTTCTTTTTTTCTGAGAACAGTCAAGTTTCCTGCTCTATTAGAGACTCTAGAAAGCAAGTGCGTGCTTCATGCTCTAAAACAGAGTGTGATCCATGGATGAGAACTATGCTGTGTGTTTCCCTTCAGAAATGGAGTTAAATCCCAGGCTCTGTGTCTTCCTACATGCACTACTTTGCTTCAGGTTAGGGCAGTCACTTTTCAGCTAAAACGAACTACATCGTTCAAGAAGCTCACACATTTCTCATCTTAAATGACAAGCATTGGATGTTAGAGGACCTGTGCTTTGTATCAATTTCAGAGGCAGAGTTGGACTAGATATGGTCCGTATGTATAGGAAACACCGTTATTTTATTCTGAGCACACTCACGTTTCCTGCTGTATTCGATACTCTAGAAAGGAAGAGCGTTCTTCTTGCTCTAAAGCAGAGTGTGATCAATGGATGAGAACTCTGTTGTGTTTTACACTTCAGAAATGGAGTAAAATCCCATGCACTGAGTCTTCCTACCAGCAAGGCTTCGTTTCAAGTAAGGGCAGTCAATTTACAGCTCAAACGAACTACATCGTTCAAGAAGCTCACACGTTTCTCATCTTAACTGACAAGCATTGGATTTTAGAGGACCTGTGGTTTGCTTCAGTTTTAGAATCAGAGTTGAACTAGATATGGCTCATATGTGTAGGAAACACTGTTCGTTTGTTCTGAGCACACTCACGTTTCCTTCTGTCTTAGAGAATCTAGGAAGCAGGAGCGTGCTTCTTGCTCTAAAGCACAGTGTGACGTATATATGAGAACTCTGCTGTGTGTTTCACTTCAGAAACGGAGTTAAATTCCATGCTCTGTGTCTTCCTACAAGCAAGTCTTCGTTTCAGGTAATGGCAGTCACTTTTCAGCTCAAACGAACTACATCGTTAACGAAGCTCACATGTTTGTCATCTTAATTGAGAAGCATTTGATGTTAGAGGACCTTTGCTTTGTATCAATTTCAAGCAGAGTTGAACTCGATATGGTCCGTGTGTATAGGAAACACCGTTCTTTTATTCTGAGCACACTCACTTTTACTGCTGGATTAGAGATTCTAGAAAGGAAGAGCGTTCTTCTTGCTATAAAGCAGAGTGCGATCCATAGATGAGAACTATGCTGTGTGTTTCCCTTCATAAATGGAGTTAAATCCCAGGCTCTGTGTCTTCCTACAAGCACTACTTTGTTTCAGTTAAGTGCGGTCACTTTTCAGCTCAAACGAACTACATCGTTCACGAAGCTCACACGTTTCTCATCTTAAATGACAAGCATTGGATGTTAGAGGACCAGTGCTTTGTATCAGTTTCAGAAGCAGAGTTAGAGGAGATATGGTCCATATGTGTAGGAAACACCATTCATTTGTTCTCAGCACACTCAAGTCTCCTGCTGTTTTGAGTCTCTGGAAAGATAGAGGGTGCTTCTTGCTCTAAAGCAGAGTGTTATCAATGGATGAGAACTCTGTTGTGTGTTTCACTTCAGAAATGGAGTTAAATCCCAGGCTCTGTGTCTTCCTACAAGCAAGACTTCGTTTCAGGTAAGGGCAGTTACTTTACAGCTCAAACGAACTACATCTTTCACGAAGCTCACCCGTTTCTCATCTTAACTGACAAGCATTGGATGTTAGAGGACTAGTGCTTTGTATCAGTTTCAGAAGCAGATTTGGAGGAGATATGGTCCATATGTGTATGAAACACCATTCATTTGTTCTCAGCACACACAAGTTTCCTGCTGTCTTAGAGACTCTGGAAAGCTAGAGCGTGCTTCTTGCTCTAAAGCAGAGTGTGATCAATGGATGAGAACTCTGTTGTGTTTTACACTTCAGAAATGGAGTAAAATCCCAGGCACTGAGTCTTCCTACAAGCAAGACTTTGTTTCAGTTAAGGGCAGTCACTTTACAGCTCAAACGAACTACATCGTTCAAGAAGCTCACACGTTTCTCATCTTAAATGACAAGCATTGGATTTTAGAGGACCTGTGGTTTGCTTCAGTTTTAGAATCAGAGTTGAACTAGATATGGCTCATATGTGTAGGAAACACTGTTCGTTTGTTCTGAGCACACTCACGTTTCCTTCTGTGTTAGAGAATCTAGGGAGCAAGAGCGTGCTTCTTGCTCTAAAACACAGTGTGATGTATATATGAGAACTCTGCTGTGTGTTTCACTTCAGAAACGGAGTTAAATTCCATGCTCTGTGTCTTCCTACAAGCAAGACTTCGTTTCAGGTAAGGGCAGTTACTTTACAGCTCAAACGAACTACATCATTCACGAAGCTCACCCTTTTCTCATCTTAAATGACAAGCACTGGTTGTTAGAGGACCTGTGATTTGTTTCAGTTTCAGAATCAGAGTTGAACTAGATATGGTCCGTATATGTAGGAAACAACGTTCTATTGTTCTGAGCACACTCAAGTTTCCTGTTGGATTAGAGATTCTAGAAAGGAAGAGCATTCTTCTTGCTCTAAAGCAGAGTGCGATCCATGGATGAGAACTATGCTGTGTGTTTCCCTTCAGAAATGGAGTTAAATCCCAGGCTCTGTGTCTTCCTACAAGCACTAGTTTGTTTCAGTTAGGGGCGGTCACTTTTCAGCTCAAACGAACTACATTGTTCACGAAGCTCACACGTTTCTCATCTTAAATGACAAGCATTGGATGTTAGAGGACCAGTGCTTTGTATCAGTTTCAGAAGCAGAGTTAGACTACATATGGTCCGTATGTGTAGGAAACACCATTCATTTTTTCTTAGCACACTCAAGTTTCCTGCTGTCTTAGAGACTCAGAAAGCTAGAGCGTGCTTCTTGCTCTAAAGCAGAGTGTGATCAATGGATGAGAACTCTGTTGTGTGTTTCACTTCAGAAATGGAGTTAAATCCAAGGCTCTGAGTCTTCCTACCAGCAAGCCTTCATTTCAGGTAAGGGCAGTTACTAAGAGCTCAAATTAACTACATCGTTCAGGAAGCTCACACGTTTCTCATCTTAACTGACAAGCATTGGATGTAAGTGGAATTGTGGTTTGTATCAGTTTCAGAAGCAGAGTTGAACTAGATATGGCTCGTATGTATAGGAAACACCGTTCTTTTGTTCTGAGAACAGTCAAGTTTCCTGCTCTATTCGAGACTCTAGAAAGCAAGTGCGTGTCTCATGCTCTAAAACAGAGTGTGATCCATGGATGAGAACTATGCTGTGTGTTTCCCTTCAGAAATGGAGTTAAATCCCAGGCTCTGTGTCTTCCTACATGCACTACTTTGCTTCAGGTAAGGGCAGTCACTTTTCAGCTAAAACGAACTCAATCGTTCAAGAAGCTCACACATTTCTCATCTTAAATGACAAGCATTGGATGTTAGAGGACCTGTGCTTTGTATCAATTTCAGAGGCAGAGTTCGACTAGATATGGACCGTATGTATAGGAAACACCGTTATTTTATTCTGAGCACACTCACGTTTCCTGCTGTATTCGAGACTCTAGAAAGGAAGAGCGTTCTTTTTGCTCTAAAGCAGAGTGTGATCAATGGATGAGAACTCTGTTGTGTTTTACACTTCAGAAATGGAGTAAAATCCCATGCACTGAGTCTTCCTACCAGCAAGGCTTCGTTTCAGTTAAGGGCAGTCAATTTACAGCTCAAACGAACTACATCGTTCAAGAAGCTCACACGTTTCTCATCTTAACTGACAAGCATTGGATTTTAGAGGACCTGTGGTTTGCTTCAGTTTTAGAATCAGAGTTGAACTAGATATGGCTCATATGTGTAGGAAACACTGTTCGTTTGTTCTGAGCACACTCACGTTTCCTTCTGTCTTAGAGAATCTAGGAAGCAGGAGCGTGCTTCTTGCTCTAAAGCACAGTGTGACGTATATATGAGAACTCTGCTGTGTGTTTCACTTCAGAAACGGAGTTAAATTCCATGCTCTGTGTCTTCCTACAAGCAAGTCTTCGTTTCAGGTAATGGCAGTCACTTTTCAGCTTAAACGAACTACATCGTTCACGAAGCTCACATGTTTGTCATCTTAATTGAGAAGCATTTGATGTTAGAGGACCTTTGCTTTGTATCTATTTCAAGCAGAGTTGAACTCGATATGGTTCGTATGTATAGGAAACACCGTTCTTTTATTCTGAGCACACTCACTTTTACTGCTGGATTAGAGATTCTAGAAAGGAAGAGCATTCTTCTTGCTATAAAGCAGAGTGCGATCCATAGATGAGAACTATGCTGTGTGTTTCCCTTCAGAAATGGAGTTAAATCCCAGGCTCTGTGTCTTCCTACCAGCAAGAATTCGTTTCAGGAAAGGTCAGTCACTTTTCAGCTCAAACGAATTACATCGTTCATGAAGCTCACACGTTTCTCATCTTAACTGACAAGCACTGGTTGTTAGAGGACCTGTGGTTTGTTTCAGTTTCAGAATCAGAGTTGAACTAGATATGGTCCGTATATGTAGGAAACACCGTTCTATTGTTCTGAGCACACTCAAGTTTCCTGTTGGATTAGAGATTCTAGAAAGGAAGAGCATTCTTCTTGCTCTAAAGCAGAGTGTGATCCATGGATGAGAACTATGCTGTGTGTTTCCCTACAAAATGGAGTTAAATCCCAGGCTCTGTGTCTTCCTACAAGCACTACTTTGTTTCATTTACGGGCGGTCACTTTTCAGCTCAAACGAACTACATCGTTCACGAAGCTCACACGTTTCTCATCTTAAATGACAAGCATTGGATGTTAGAGGACCAGTGCTTTGTATCAGTTTCAGAAGCAGAGTTGGAGGAGATATGGTCCGTATGTGTATGAAACACCATTCATTTGTTCTCAGCACACTCATGTTTCCTGCTGTCTTAGAGACTCTGGAAAGCTAGAGTGTGCTTCTTGCTCTAAAGCAGAGTGTGATCAATGGATGAGAACTCTGTTGTGTTTTACACTTCAGAAATGGAGTAAAATCCCAGGCACTGAGTCTTCCTACAAGCAAGACTTTGTTTCAGGTAAGGGCAGTCACTTTACAGCTCAAACGAACTACATCCTTCACGAAGCTCACACGTTTCTCATCTTAACTGACAAGCATTGGATTTTAGAGGACCTGTGGTTTGCTTCAGTTTTAGAATCAGAGTTGAACTAGATATGGCTCATATGTGTAGGAAACACTGTTCGTTTGTTCTGAGCACATTCACGTTTCCTTCTGTCTTAGAGAATCTAGGAAGCAGGAGCGTGCTTCTTGCTCTAAAGCAGAGTGTGATGTATATATGAGAACTCTGCTGTGTGTTTCACTTCAGAAACGGAGTTAAATTCCATGCTCTGTGTTTTCCTACAAGCAAGACTTCGTTTCAGGTAATGGCAGTCACTTTTCAGCTCAAACGAACTACATCGTTCAGGAAGCTCACACGTTTCTCATCTTAATTGAGAAGCATTTGATGTTAGAGGAACTTTGCTTTGTATCAATTTCAAGCAGAGTTGGACTAGATTTGGTCCGTATGTATAGGAAACACCGTTATTTTATACTGAGCACACTCACGTTTCCTGCTGTATTCGAGACTCTAGAAAGGAAGAGCGTTCTTCTTGATCTAAAGCAGAGTTAGATCCATGGATGAGAACTATGCTGTGTGTTTCCCTTCAGAAATGGAGTTAAATCCCAGGCTCTGTGTCTTCCTACAAGCAAGTCTACGTTTCAGGTAATGGCAGTCACTTTTCAGCTCAAACGAACTACATCGTTCACGAAGATCACATGTTTGTCATCTTAATTGAGAAGCATTTGATGTTAGAGGACCTTTGCTTTGTATCAATTTCAAGCAGAGTTGAACTAGATATGGTCCGTATGTATAGGAAACACCGTTCTTTTCTTCTGAGCACACTCACTTTTCCTGCTGGATTAGAGATTCTAGAAAGGAAGAGCGTTCTTCTTGCTATAAAGCAGAGTGCGTTCCATGGATGTGAACTATGCTGTGTGTTTCCCTTCAGAAATGGAGTTAAATCCCAGGCTCTGTGTCTTCCTACCAGCAAGACTTCGTTTCAGGTACGGTCAGTCACTTTTCAGCTCAAACGAACTACATCGTTCACAAAGCTCACACGTTTCTCATCTTAACTGAAAAGCACTGGTTGTTAGAGGACCTGTGGTTTGTTTCAGTTTCAGAATGAGAGTTGAACTAGATATGGTCCGTATATGTAGGAAACACTGTTCTATTGCACTGAGCACACTCATGTTTCCTGCTCTCTTAGAGACTCTGGAAAGCTAGAGCGTGCTTCTTGCTCTAAAGCAGAGTGTGATCAATGGATGAGAACTCTGTTGTGTTTTACACTTCAGAAATGGAGTAAAATCCCAGGCACTGAGTCTTCCTACAAGCAAGACTTTGTTTCAGGTAAGGGCAGTCACTTTACAGCTCAAACGAACTACATCGTTCAAGAAGCTCACACGTTTCTCATCTTAACTGACAAGCATTGGATTTTAGAGGACCTGTGGTTTGCTTCAGTTTTAGAATCAGAGTTGAACTAGATATGGCTCATATGTGTAGGAAACACTGTTCGTTTGTTCTGAGCACACTCACTTTTCCTTCTGTCTTAGAGAATCTAGGAAGCAGGAGCGTGCTTCTTGCTCTAAAGCAGAGTGTGATGTATATATGAGAACTCTGCTGTGTGTTTCACTTCAGAAACGGAGTTAAATTCCATGCTCTGTGTCTTCCTACAAGCAAGACTTCGTTTCAGGTAATGGCAGTCACTTTTCAGCTCAAACGAACTACATCGTTCACGAAGCTCACATGTTTGTCATCTTAATTGAGAAGCATTTGATGTTAGAGGACCTTTGCTTTGTATCAATTTCAAGCAGAGTTGAACTAGATATGGTCCGTATTTATAGGAAACACCGTTCTTTTCTTCTGAGCACACTCACTTTTCCTGCTGGATTAGAGATTCTAGAAAGGAAGAGCGTTCTTCTTGCTCTAAAGCAGAGTGCGATCCATGGATGAGAACTATGCTGTGTGTTTCCCTTCAGAAATGGAGTTAAATCCCAGGCTCTGTGTCTTCCTACCAGCAAGACTTCGTTTCAGGTAAGGTCAGTCACTTTTCAGCTCAAACGAACTACATCGTTCACGAAGCTCACACGTTTCTCATCTTAAATGAGAAGCATTGGATGTTAGAGGACCAGTGCTTTGTATCAGTTTCAGAAGCAGAGTTGGAGGAGATATGGTCCGTATGTGTATGAAACACCATTCATTTGTTCTCAGCACACTCATGTTTCCTGCTGTCTTAGAGACTCTGGAAAGCTAGAGCGTGCTTCTTGTTCTAAAGCAGAGTGTGATCAATGGATGAGAACTCTGTTGTGTTTTACACTTCAGAAATGGAGTAAAATCCCAGGCACTGAGTCTTCCTACAAGCAAGACTTTGTTTCAGGTAAGGGCAGTCACTTTACAGCTCAAACGAAATATATCGTTCAAGAAGCTCACACGTTTCTCATCTTAACTGACAAGCATTGGATTTTAGAGGACCTGTGGTTTGCTTCAGTTTTAGAATCAGAGTTGAACTAGATATGGCTCATATGTGTAGGAAACACTGTTCGTTTGTTCTGAGCACACTCACGTTTCCTTCTGTCTTAGAGAATCTAGGAAACAGGAGCGTGCTTCCTGCTCTAAAGCAGAGTGTGATGTATATATGAGAACTCTGCTGTGTGTTTCAATTCAGAAACGGAGTTAAATCCCAGGCACTGAGCCTTCCTACAAGCAAGACTTCGTTTCAGGTAAGGGCAGTTACTTTAAGCTCAAACAAACTACATCATTCACGAAGCTCACACGTTTCTCATCTTAACTGACAAGCATTGGATTTTAGAGGACCTGGGGTTTGTTTCAGTTTTAGAATCAGAGTTGAACTAGATAGGGCTCATATGTGTAGGAAACACCGTTCATTTGTTCTCAGCTCACTCATGTTTCCTCCTGTCTTAGAGACTCTAGAAAGCAAGAGCGTGTTTCTTGCTCTAAAGCATGTGTGATCTATATATGAGAACTCTGCTGTGTGTTTTACTTCAGAAATGGAGTTAAATCTCAAGCTCTGAGAATTCCTACAAGCAAGACTTCGATACAGGTAAGGGCAGTTACTAACAGCTCAAACGAACTACATCGTTCACGAAGCTCACACGTTTCTCATCTTAAATGACAAGCATTGGATGTTAGAGGACCAGTGCTTTGTATCAGTTTCAGAAGCAGAGTTAGACTACATATGGTCCGTATGTGTAGGAAACACCATTCATTTGTTCTTAGCACACTCAAGTTTCCTGCTGTCTTAGAGACTCGGAAAGCTAGAGCGTACTTCTTGCTCTAAAGCAGAGTGTGATCAATGGATGAGAACTCTGTTGTGTTTTACACTTCAGAAATGGAGTAAAATCCCAGGCTCTGTGTCTTCCTACCAGCAAGACTTCGTTTCAGGTACGGTCAGTCACTTTTCAGCTCAAACGAACTACATCGTTCACGAAGCTCACACGTTTCTCATCTCAACTGAAAAGCACTGGTTGTTAGAGGACCTGTGGTTTGTTTCAGTTTCAGAATGAGAGTTGAACTAGATATGGTCCGTATATGTAGGAAACACTGTTCTATTGTTCTGAGCACACTCAAGTTTCCTGTTGGATTAGAGATTCTAGAAAGGAAGAGCATTCTTCTTGCTCTAAAGCAGAGTGCGATCCATGGATGAGAACTATGCTGTGTGTTTCCCTTCAGAAAAGGAGTTAAATCCCAGGCTCTGTGTCTTCCTACAAGCACTACTTTGTTTCATTAATGGGCGGTCACTTTTCAGCTCAAACGAACTACATCGTTCACGAAGCTCACACGTTTCTCATCTTAAATGACAAGCATTGGATGTTAGAGAACCAGTGCTTTGTATCAGTTTCAGAAGCAGAGTTGGAGGAGATATGGTCCGTATGTGTATGAAACACCATTCATTTGTTCTCAGCACACTCATGTTTCCTGCTGTCTTAGAGACTCTGGAAAGCTAGAGCGTGCTTCTTGCTCTAAAGCAGAGTGTGATCAAAGGATGAGAACTCTGTTGTGTTTTACACTTCAGAAATGGAGTAAAATCCCAGGCACTGAGTCTTCCTACAAGCAAGACTTTGTTTCAGGTAAGGGCAGTCACTTTACAGCTCAAACGAACTACATCGTTCAAGAAGCTCACACGTTTCTCATCTTAACTGAAAAGCATTGGATTTTAGAGGACCTGTGGTTTGCTTCAGTTTTAGAATCAGAGTTGAACTAGATATGGCTCATATGTGTAGGAAACACTGTTCGTTTGTTCTGAGCACACTCACGTTTCCTTCTGTCTTAGAGAATCTAGGAAGCAGGAGCGTGCTTCCTGCTCTAAAGCAGAGTGTGATGTATATATGAGAACTCTGCTGTGTGTTTCACTTCAGAAACGGAGTTAAATTCCATGCTCTGTGTCTTCCTACAAGCAAGACTTCGTTTCAGGTAATGGCAGTCACTTTTCAGCTCAAACGAACTACATCGTTCACGAAGCTCACAAGTTTGTCATCTTAATTGAGAAGCATTTGATGTTAGAGGACCTTTGCTTTGTATCAATTTCAAGCAGAGTTGAACTAGATATGGTCCGTATTTATAGGAAACACCGTTCTTTTCTTCTGAGCACACTCACTTTTCCTGCTGGATTAGAGATTCTAGAAAGGAAGAGCGTTCTTCTTGCTATAAAGCAGAGTGCGATCCATGGATGAGAACTATGCTGTGTGTTTCCCTTCAGAAATGGAGTTAAATCCCAGGCTCTGTGTCTTCCTACAAGCACTAGTTTGTTTCTGGTAAGGGCGGTCACTTTTCAGCTCAAACGAACTACATCGTTCACGAAGCTCACACGTTTCTCATCTTAACGGACAAGCATTGGATCTTAGAGGACCAGTGCTTTGTATCAGGTTCAGATGCAGAGTTGGAGGAGATATGGCTCATATGTGTAGGAAACGCCATTCATATGTTCTCAGCACACTCAAGTTTCCTGCTGTCTTAGAGATTCTGGAAAGCGAGCGCGTGCTTCTTGCTCTAAAGCAGAGTGTGATCAATGGATGAGAACTCTGTTGTGCGTTTCACTTCAGAAATGGAGTTAAATCCCTGGCTCTGTGTATTACTACAAGCAAGACTTCGTTTCACGTAAGGGCAGTTACTTTACAGCTCAAACGAACTACATCATTCATGAAGCTCACCTGTTTCTCATCTAAACTGACAAGCACTGGTTGTTAGAGGACCTGTGGTTTGTTTCAGTTTCAGAATCAGAGTTGAACTAGATATGGTCCGTATATGTAGGAAACAACGTTCTATTGTTCTGAGCACACTCAAGTTTCCTGTTGGATTAGAGATTCTAGAAAGGAAGAGCATTCTTCTTGCTCTAAACTAGAGTGCGATCCATGGATGAGAACTATGCTGTGTGTTTCCCTTCAGAAATGGAGTTAAATCCCAGGCTCTGTGTCTTCCTACAAGCACTAGTTTGTTTCAGGTAGTGGCGGTCACTTTTCAGCTCAAACGAACTACATCGTTCACGAAGCTCACACGTTTCTCATCTTAAATGACAAGCATTGGATGTTAGAGGACCTTTGCTTTGTATCAGTTACAAGCAGAGTTGAACTAGATATGGTTCGTATGTATAGGAAACACTGTTCTTTTCTTCTGAGCACACTCACATTTCCTGCCTGATTACAGATTCTAGAAAGGAAGAGCGTGCTTCTTGCTCTAAAGCAGAGTGTGATGTATATATGAGAACTCTGCTGTGTGTTTCAATTCAGAAACGGAGTTAAATCCCAGGCACTGAGCCTTCCTACAAGCAAGACTTCGTTTCAGGTAAGGGCAGTTACTTTAAGCTCAAACAAACTACATCATTCACGAAGCTCACACGTTTCTCATCTTAACTGACAAGCATTGGATTTTAGAGGACCTGTGGTTTGTTTCAGTTTTAGAATCAGAGTTGAACTAGATAGGGCTCATATGTGTAGGAAACACCGTTCATTTGTTCTCAGCTCACTCATGTTTCCTCCTGTCTTAGAGACTCTAGAAAGCAAGAGCGTGTTTCTTGCTCTAAAGCATGTGTGATCTATATATGAGAACTCTGCTGTGTGTTTTACTTCAGAAATGGAGTTAAATCTCAAGCTCTGAGAATTCCTACAAGCAAGACTTCGATACAGGTAAGGGCAGTTACTAACAGCTCAAACGAACTACATCGTTCACGAAGCTCACACGTTTCTCATCTTAAATGACAAGCATTGGATGTTAGAGGACCAGTGCTTTGTATCAGTTTCAGAAGCAGAGTTAGACTACATATGGTCCGTATGTGTAGGAAACACCATTCATTTGTTCTTAGCACACTCAAGTTTCCTGCTGTCTTAGAGACTCGGAAAGCTAGAGTGTGCTTCTTGCTCTAAAGCAGAGTGTGATCAATGGATGAGAACTCTGTTGTGTGTTTCACTTCAGAAGTGGAGTTAAATCCCAGGCACTGAGTCTTCCTACAAGCAAGACTTCGTTTCAGGTAAGGGCAGTTACTTTACAGCTCAAACGAACTACATCGTTCAGGAAGCTCACACGTTTCTCATCTTAATTGAGAAGCATTTGATGTTAGAGGAACTTTGATTTGTATCAATTTCAAGCAGAGTTGGACTAGATATGGTCTGTATGTATAGGAAACACCGTTATTTTATTCTGAGCACACTCACGTTTCCTGCTGTATTCGAGACTCTAGAAAGGAAGAGCGTTCTTCTTGATCTAAAGCAGAGTTAGATCCATGGATGAGAACTATGCTGTGTGTTTCCCTTCAGAAATGGAGTTAAATCCCAGGCTCTGTGTCTTCCTACAAGCAAGTCTACGTTTCAGGTAATGGCAGTCACTTTTCAGCTCAAACGAACTACATCGTTCACGAAGATCACATGTTTGTCATCTTAATTGAGAAGCATTTGATGTTAGAGGACCTTTGCTTTGTATCAATTTCAAGCAGAGTTGAACTAGATATGGTCCGTATGTATAGGAAACACCGTTCTTTTCTTCTGAGCACACTCACTTTTCCTGCTGGATTAGAGATTCTAGAAAGGAAGAGCGTTCTTCTTGCTATAAAGCAGAGTGCGATCCATGGATGTGAACTATGCTGTGTGTTTCCCTTCAGAAATGGAGTTAAATCCCAGGCTCTGTGTCTTCCTACCAGCAAGACTTCGTTTCAGGTACGGTCAGTCACTTTTCAGCTCAAACGAACTACATCGTTCACGAAGCTCACACGTTTCTCATCTTAACTGAAAAGCACTGGTTGTTAGAGGACCTGTGGTTTGTTTCAGTTTCAGAATGAGAGTTGAACTAGATATGGTCCGTATATGTAGGAAACACTGTTCTATTGTTCTGAGCACACTCAAGTTTCCTGTTGGATTAGAGATTCTAGAAAGGAAGAGCATTCTTCTTGCTCTAAAGCAGAGTGCGATCCATGGATGAGAACTATGCTGTGTGTTTCCCTTCAGAAATGGAGTTAAATCCCAGGCTCTGTGTCTTCCTACAAGCACTACTTTGTTTCACTTATGGGCGGTCACTTTTCAGCTCAAACGAACTACATCGTTCACGAAGCTCACACGTTTCTCATCTTAAATGACAAGCATTGGATGTTAGAGAACCAGTGCTTTGTATCAGTTTCAGAAGCAGAGTTGGAGGAGATATGGTCCGTATGTGTATGAAACACCATTCATTTGTTCTCAGCACACTCATGTTTCCTGCTGTCTTAGAGACTCTGGAAAGCTAGAGCGTGCTTCTTGCTCTAAAGCAGAGTGTGATCAATGGATGAGAACTCTGTTGTGTTTTACACTTCAGAAATGGAGTAAAATCCCAGGCACTGAGTCTTCCTACAAGCAAGACTTTGTTTCAGGTAAGGGCAGTCACTTTACAGCTCAAACGAACTACATCGTTCAAGAAGCTCACACGTTTCTCATCTTAACTGAAAAGCATTGGATTTTAGAGGACCTGTGGTTTGCTTCAGTTTTAGAATCAGAGTTGAACTAGATATGGCTCATATGTGTAGGAAACACTGTTCGTTTGTTCTGAGCACACTCACGTTTCCTTCTGTCTTAGAGAATCTAGGAAGCAGGAGCGTGCTTCCTGCTCTAAAGCAGAGTGTGATGTATATATGAGAACTCTGCTGTGTGTTTCACTTCAGAAACGGAGTTAAATTCCATGCTCTGTGTCTTCCTACAAGCAAGACTTCGTTTCAGGTAATGGCAGTCACTTTTCAGCTCAAACGAACTACATCGTTCACGAAGCTCACATGTTTGTCATCTTAATTGAGAAGCATTTGATGTTAGAGGACCTTTGCTTTGTATCAATTTCAAGCAGAGTTGAACTAGATATGGTCCGTATTTATAGGAAACACCGTTCTTTTCTTCTGAGCACACTCACTTTTCCTACTGGATTAGAGATTCTAGAAAGGAAGAGCGTTCTTCTTGCTATAAAGCAGAGTGCGATCCATGGATGAGAACTATGCTGTGTGTTTCCCTTCAGAAATGGAGTTAAATCCCAGGCTCTGTGTCTTCCTACAAGCACTACTTTGTTTCTGGTAAGGGCGGTCACTTTTCAGCTCAAATGAACTACATCGTTCACGAAGCTCACACGTTTCTCATCTTAACGGACAAGCATTGGATCTTAGAGGACCAGTGCTTTGTATCAGGTTCAGATGCAGAGTTGGAGGAGATATGGCTCATATGTGTAGGAAACGCCATTCATATGTTCTCAGCACACTCAAGTTTCCTGCTGTCTTAGAGATTCTGGAAAGCGAGCGCGTGCTTCTTGCTCTAAAGCAGAGTGTGATCAATGGATGAGAACTCTGTTGTGCGTTTCACTTCAGAAATGGAGTTAAATCCCTGGCTCTGTGTATTCCTACAAGCAAGACTTCGTTTCAGGTAAGGGCAGTTACTTTACAGCTCAAACAAACTACATCATTCACGAAGCTCACCTGTTTCTCATCTTAACTGACAAGCACTGGTTGTTAGAGGACCTGTGGTTTGTTTCAGTTTCAGAATCAGAGTTGAACTAGATATGGTCCGTATATGTAGGAAACAACGTTCTATTGTTCTGAGCACACTCAAGTTTCCTGTTGGATTAGAGATTCTAGAAAGGAAGAGCATTCTTCTTGCTCTAATCTAGAGTGCGATCCATGGATGAGAACTATGCTGTGTGTTTCCCTTCAGAAATGGAGTTAAATCCCAGGCTCTGTGTCTTCCTACAAGCACTAGTTTGTTTCAGGTAGTGGCGGTCACTTTTCAGCTCAAACGAACTACATCGTTCACGAAGCTCACACGTTTCTCATCTTAAATGACAAGCATTGGATGTTAGAGGACCTTTGCTTTGTATCAGTTACAAGCAGAGTTGAACTAGATATGGTTCGTATGTATAGGAAACACTGTTCTTTTCTTCTGAGCACACTCACATTTCCTGCCTGATTACAGATTCTAGAAAGGAAGAGCGTGCTTCTTGCTCTAAAGCAGAGTGTGATGTATATATGAGAACTCTGCTGTGTGTTTCAATTCAGAAACGGAGTTAAATCCCAGGCACTGAGCCTTCCTACAAGCAAGACTTCGTTTCAGGTAAGGGCAGTTACTTTAAGCTCAAACAAACTACATCATTCACGAAGCTCACACGTTTCTCATCTTAACTGACAAGCATTGGATTTTAGAGGACCTGGGGTTTGTTTCAGTTTTAGAATCAGAGTTGAACTAGATAGGGCTCATATGTGTAGGAAACACCGTTCATTTGTTCTCAGCTCACTCATGTTTCCTCCTGTCTTAGAGACTCTAGAAAGCAAGAGCGTGTTTCTTGCTCTAAAGCATGTGTGATCTATATATGAGAACTCTGCTGTGTGTTTTACTTCAGAAATGGAGTTAAATCTCAAGCTCTGAGAATTCCTACAAGCAAGACTTCGATACAGGTAAGGGCAGTTACTAACAGCTCAAACGAACTACATCGTTCACGAAGCTCACACGTTTCTCATCTTAAATGACAAGCATTGGATGTTAGAGGACCAGTGCTTTGTATCAGTTTCAGAAGCAGAGTTAGACTACATATGGTCCGTATGTGTAGGAAACACCATTCATTTGTTCTTAGCACACTCAAGTTTCCTGCTGTCTTAGAGACTCGGAAAGCTAGAGTGTGCTTCTTGCTCTAAAGCAGAGTGTGATCAATGGATGAGAACTCTGTTGTGTGTTTCACTTCAGAAGTGGAGTTAAATCCCAGGCACTGAGTCTTCCTACAAGCAAGACTTCGTTTCAGGTAAGGGCAGTTACTTTACAGCTCAAACGAACTACATCGTTCAGGAAGCTCACACGTTTCTCATCTTAATTGAGAAGCATTTGATGTTAGAGGAACTTTGATTTGTATCAATTTCAAGCAGAGTTGGACTAGATATGGTCTGTATGTATAGGAAACACCGTTATTTTATTCTGAGCACACTCACGTTTCCTGCTGTATTCGAGACTCTAGAAAGGAAGAGCGTTCTTCTTGATCTAAAGCAGAGTTAGATCCATGGATGAGAACTATGCTGTGTGTTTCCCTTCAGAAATGGAGTTAAATCCCAGGCTCTGTGTCTTCCTACAAGCAAGTCTACGTTTCAGGTAATGGCAGTCACTTTTCAGCTCAAACGAACTACATCGTTCACGAAGATCACATGTTTGTCATCTTAATTGAGAAGCATTTGATGTTAGAGGACCTTTGCTTTGTATCAATTTCAAGCAGAGTTGAACTAGATATGGTCCGTATGTATAGGAAACACCGTTCTTTTCTTCTGAGCACACTCACTTTTCCTGCTGGATTAGAGATTCTAGAAAGGAAGAGCGTTCTTCTTGCTATAAAGCAGAGTGCGATCCATGGATGTGAACTATGCTGTGTGTTTCCCTTCAGAAATGGAGTTAAATCCCAGGCTCTGTGTCTTCCTACCAGCAAGACTTCGTTTCAGGTACGGTCAGTCACTTTTCAGCTCAAATGAACTACATCGTTCACGAAGCTCACACGTTTCTCATCTTAACTGAAAAGCACTGGTTGTTAGAGGACCTGTGGTTTGTTTCAGTTTCAGAATCAGAGTTGAACTAGATATGGTCCGTATATGTAGGAAACACCGGTCTATTGTTCAGAGCACACTCAAGTTTCCTGTTGGATTAGAGATTCTAGAAAGGAAGAGCATTCTTCTTGCTCTAAAGCAGAGTGCGATCCATGGATGAGAACTATGCTGTGCGATTCCCTTCAGCAATGGAGTTAAATCCCAGGCTCTGTGTCTTCCTACAAGCACTACTTTGTTTCATTTACGGGCGGTCACTTTTCAGCTCAAACGAACTACATCGTTCACGAAGCTCACACGTTTCTCATCTTAAATCACAAGCATTGCATGTTAGAGGACCAGTGCTTTGTATCAGTTTCAGAAGCAGAGTTGGAGGAGATATGGTCCTTATGTGTATGAAACACCATTCATTTGTTCTTAGCACACTCATGTTTCCTGCTGTCTTAGAGACTCTGGAAAGCTAGAGCGTGCTTCTTGCTCAAAAGCAGAGTGTGATCAATGGATGAGAACTCTGTTGTGTTTTACACTTCAGAAATGGAGTAAAATCCCAGACACTGAGTCTTCCTACAAGCAAGACTTTGTTTCAGGTAAGGGCAGTCACTTTACAGTTCAAACGAACTACATCTTTCAAGAAGCTCACACGTTTCTCATCTTAACTGACAAGCATTGGATTTTAGAGGACCTGTGGTTTGCTTCAGTTTTAGAATCAGAGTTGAACTAGATATGGCTCATATGTGTAGGAAACACTGTTCGTTTGTTCTGAGCACACTCACGTTTCCTTCTGTCTTAGAGAATCTAGGAAGCAGGAGCGTGCTTCTTGCTCTAAAGCAGAGTGTGATGTATATATGAGAACTCTGCTGTGTGTTTCACTTCAGAAACGGAGTTAAATTCCATTCTCTGTGTCTTCCTACAAGCAAGACTTCGTTTCAGGTAATGGCAGTCACTTTTCAGCTCAAACGAACTACATCGATCACGAAGCTCACATGTTTGTCATCTTAATTGAGAAGCATTTGATGTTAGAGGACCTTTGCTTTGTATCAATTTCAAGCAGAGTTGAACTAGATATGGTCCGTATGTATAGGAAACACCGTTCTTTTCTTCTGAGCACACTCACATTTCCTGCTGGATTACAGATTCTAGAAAGGAAGAGCATGCTTCTTGCTCTAAAGCAGAGTGTGATGTATATATGAGAACTCTGCTGTGTGTTTCACTTCAGAAACGGAGTTAAATCCCAGGCACTGAGCCTTCCTACAAGCAAGACTTCGTTTCAGGTAAGGGCAGTTACTTTAAGCTCAAACAAACTACATCATTCACGAAGCTCACACGTTTCTCATCTTAACTGACAAGCATTGGATTTTAGAGGACCTGTGGTTTGTTTCAGTTTTAGAATCAGAGTTGAACTAGATATGGCTCATATGTGTAGGAAACACCGTTCATTTGTTCTCAGCTCACTCATGTTTCCTGCTGTCTTAGAGACTCTAGAAAGCAAGAGCGTGTTTCTTGCTCTAAAGCAGAGTGTGATCTATATATGAGAACTCTGCTGTGTGTTTTACTTCAGAAATGGAGTTAAATCTCAAGCTCTGAGAATTCCTACAAGCAAGACTTCGATACAGGTAAGGGCAGTTACTAACAGCTCAAACGAACTACATCATTCACGAAGCTCACACGTTTCTCATCTTAAATGACAAGCATTGGATGTTAGAGGACCAGTGCTTTGTATCAGTTTCAGAAGCAGAGTTAGACTACATATGGTCCGTATGTGTAGGAAACACCATTCATTTGTTCTTAGCACACTCAAGTTTCCTGCTGTCTTAGAGACTCGGAAAGCTAGAGCGTGCTTTTTGCTCTAAAGCAGAGTGTGATCAATGGATGAGAACTCTGTTGTGTGTTTCACTTCAGAAGTGGAGTTAAATCCCAGGCACTGACTCTTCCTACAAGCAAGACTTCGTTTCAGGTAAGGGCAGTTACTTTACAGCTCAAACGAACTACATCGTTCAGGAAGCTCACACGTTTCTCATCTTAATTGAGAAGCATTTGATGTTAGAGGAACTTTGATTTGTATCAATTTCAAGCAGAGTTGGACTAGATATGGTCCGTATGTATAGGAAACACCGTTATTTTATTCTGAGCACACTCACGTTTCCTGCTGTATTTGAGACTCTAGAAAGGATGAGCGTTCTTCTTGATCTAAAGCAGAGTTAGATCCATGGATGAGAACTATGCTGTGTGTTTCCCTTCAGAAATGGAGTTAAATCCCAGGCTCTGTGTCTTCCTACAAGCAAGTCTACGTTTCAGGTAATGGCAGTCACTTTTCAGCTCAAACGAACTACATCGTTCACGAAGATCACATGTTTGTCATCTTAATTGAGAAGCATTTGATGTTAGAGGACCTTTGCTTTGTATCAATTTCAAGCAGAGTTGAACTAGATATGGTCCGTATGTATAGGAAATACCGTTCCTTTCTTCTGAGCACACTCACTTTTCCTGCTGGATTAGAGATTCTAGAAAGGAAGAGCGTTCTTCTTGCTATAAAGCAGAGTGCGATCCATGGATGTGAACTATGCTGTGTGTTTCCCTTCAGAAATGTAGTTAAATCCCTGGCTCTGTGGCTTCCTACCAGCAAGACTTCGTTTCAGGTAAGGTCAGTCACTTTTCAGCTCAAATGAACTACATCGTTCACGAAGCTCACACGTTTCTCATCTTAACTGAAAAGCACTGGTTGTTAGAGGACCTGTGGTTTGTTTCAGTTTCAGAATCAGAGTTGAACTAGATATGGTCCGTATATGTAGGAAACACCGGTCTATTGTTCAGAGCACACTCAAGTTTCCTGTTGGATTAGAGATTCTAGAAAGGAAGAGCATTCTTCTTGCTCTAAAGCAGAGTGCGATCCATGGATGAGAACTATGCTGTGTGTTTCCCTTCAGCAATGGAGTTAAATCCCAGGCTCTGTGTCTTCCTACAAGCACTAGTTTGTTTCAGTTAGGGGCGGTCACTTTTCAGCTCAAACAAACTACATCGTTCATGAAGCTCACACGTTTCTCATCTTAAATGACAAGCATTGGATGTTAGAGGACCAGTGCTTTGTATCAGTTTCAGAAGCAGAGTTGGAGGAGATATGGTCCATATGTGTAGGAAACACCATTCCTTTGTTCTCAGCACACTCAAGTTTCCTGCTGTCTTAGAGACTCTGAAAGCTAGAGCGTGCTTCTTGCTCTAAAGCAGAGTGTGATCAATGGATGGGACCTCTGTTGTGTGTTTCCCTTCAGAAGTGGAGTTAAATCCCAGGCACTGAGTCTTCCTACAAGCAAGACTTCGTTTCAGGTAAGGGCAGTTACTTTACAGCTCAAACGAACTACATTGTTCAGGAAGCTCACACATTTCTCATCTTAATTGAGAAGCATTTGATGTTAGAGGAACTTTGCTTTGTATCAGTTTCAAGCAGAGTTGAACTAGATATGGTCCGTATGTTCAGCAAACACCGTTCTTTTCTTCTGAGCAAACTCACTTTTCCTGCTGTATTAGAGACTCTAGAAATCAAGAGCGTGCTTCTTGATCTAAAGCAGAGTGTGATCCATGGATGAGAACTGTGTTGTGTGTTTCCCTTCAGAAATGGAGTTAAATCCCAGCCTCTGAGTCTTCCTACAAGCAAGACATCATTTCAGGTTAGGGCAGTTACTAAGAGCTCAAATGAACTACATCGTACAGGAAGCTCACACGTTTCTCATCTTAACTGACAAGCATTGGATGATAGAGGACCTGTGGTTTGTTTCAGTTTCAGAAGCAGATTTGAACTAGATATGGTCCGTATATCTAGGAAACACCGTTCTATCGTTCTGAGCACACTCAAGTTTCCTGTTGGATTAGAGATTCTAGAAAGGAAGAGCGTTCTTCTTGCTCTAAAGCAGAGTGCGAGCCATGGATGAGAACTCTGTTGTGTGTTTCACTTCAGAAGTGGAGTTAAATCCCAGGCACTGAGTCTTCCTACAAGCAAGACTTCGTTTCAGGTAAGGGCAGGCACTTTTCAGCTCAAAGGAACTACAACGTTCACCAAGCTCAAACGTTTCTCATCTTAATTGAGAAGCATTTGACGTTAGAGGACCTTTGCTTTGTATCAGTTTCAAGCAGAGTTGAACTAGATATGGTCCGTATGTATAGGAAACACTGTTCTTTTCTTCTGAGCACACTCACATTTCCTGCTGGATTACAGATTCTAGAAAGGAAGAGCGTGCTTCTTGCTCTAAAGCAGAGTGTGATGTATATATGAGAACTCTGCTGTGTGTTTCACTTCAGAAACGGAGTTAAATCCCAGGCACTGAGCCTTCCTACAAGCAAGACTTCGTTTCAGGTAAGGGCAGTTACTTTAAGCTCAAACAAACTACATCATTCACGAAGCTCACACGTTTCTCATCTTAACTGACAAGCATTGGATTTTAGAGGACCTGTGGTTTGTTTCAGTTTTAGAATCAGAGTTGAACTAGATATGGCTCATATGTGTAGGAAACACCGTTCATTTGTTCTCAGCTCACTCATGTTTCCTCCTGTCTTAGAGACTCTAGAAAGTAAGAGCGTGTTTCTTGCTCTAAAGCAGAGTGTGATCTATATATGAGAACTCTGCTGTGTGTTTTACTTCAGAAATTGAGTTAAATCTCAAGCTCTGAGAATTCCTACAAGCAAGACTTCGATACAGGTAAGGGCAGTTACTAACAGCTCAAACGAACTACATCATTCACGAAGCTCACACGTTTCTCATCTTAACTGACATGCACTGGATGTTAGAGGACCCGTGCTTTGTATCAGTTTCAGAAGCAGAGTTGAACTAGATATGGTCTGTATGTATATGAAACCCCATTCTTTTGTTCTGAGCACACTCAAGTTTCCTGCTGTATTAGAGATTCTAGAAAGCAAGAGCGTGCTTCTTGGTCTAAAGCAGAGTGTGATCTATATATGAGAACTCTGCTGTGTGTTTCATTTCATAAATGGAGTTAAATTCCATGCTCTGTGTCTTCCTACAAGCAAGACTTTGTTTTAGGTAAGGGCAGTCACATTTCAGCTCAAAAGAACTACATCATTCTCGAAGCTCAAACGTTTCTTATCTTAACTGACAAGCATTGGATGTTAGAGGAACAGTGCTTTGTATCAGTTTCAGAAGCAGGGTTGGACTAGATATGGTCCATATGTGTAGGAAACACCATTCAGTTGTTCTCAGCACACTCAAGTTTCCTGCTGTCTTAGAGACTCTGGCAAGCGAGAGACTGCTTCTTGCTCTAAAGCAGAGTGTAATCAATGGATGAGAACTCTGTTGTTGTTTCACTTCAGAAATGGAGTTAAATCCAACGCTCTGAGTCTTCCTACAAGCAAGACTTCGTTTCAGGTAAGGGCAGTTACTTTACAGCTCAAATGAACTACATCATTCACGAAGCTCAAATATTTCTCATCTTAATTGAGAAGCATTTGATGTTAGAAGACCTATGCTTTGTATCAATTTCAAACAGAGTTGAACTGGATATGGTCCATATGTATAGGAAAAACCGTTCTTTTCTTCTGAGCACACTCACTTTTCCTGCTATATTAGAGACTCTAGAAATCAATAGCGTGCTTCTTGATCTAAAGCAGAGTGTGATCCATGGATGAGAACTGTGTTGTGTGTTTCCCTTCAGAAACGTAGTTAAATCCCAGGCTCTGAGTCTTCCTACAAGCAAGACTTTGTTTCAGATAAGGGCAGTTACTAAGAGCTCAAATGAACTACATCGTTCACGAAGCTCACACGTTTCTCATCTTAAATGACAAGCATTGGATGTTAGAGGACCTGTACTTTGTATCAATTTCAGAGGCAGAGTTGGACTAGATTTGGTCCCTATGTATAGGAAACACCGTTATTTTATTCTGAGGACACTCACCTTTCCTGCTGTATTCGGGACTCTAGAAAGGAAGAGCGTTCTTCTTGCTCTAAAGCAGAGTGAGATCCATGGATGAGAACTTTGCTGTGTGTTTCCCTTCAGAAATGGAGTTAAATCCCAGGCTCTGTGTCTTCCTACAAGCACTACTTTGTTTCAGGTAAGGGCAGTCACTTTTCAGCTCAAACGAACTACATCGTTCACGAAGCTCACACGTTTCTCATCTTAACTGACAAGCAATGGATGTTAGACGACCAGTGCTTTCTATCAGTTTCCGAAGCAGAGTTGGAGGAGATATGGTCCGTATGTGTATGAAACACCATTCATTTGTTCTCAGCACACTCAAGTTTCCTGCTGTCTTAGAGACTCTGGAAAGCTAGAGCGTGTTTCTTGCTCTAAAGCAGAGTGTGATCAATGGATGAGAACTCTGTTGTGTTTTACACTTCAGAAATGGAGTAAAATCCCTGGCACTGAGTCTTCCTACAAGCAAGACTTCGTTTCATGTAAGGGATGTCACTTTACAGCTCAAACGAACTACATCGTTCACGAAGCTCACACGTTTCTCATCTTAAATGACAAGCATTGGATGTTAGAGGACCAGTGCTTTGTATCAGTTTCAGAAGCAGAGTTAGACTACATATGGTCCGTATGTGTAGGAAACACCATTCATTTGTTCTCAGCACACTCAAGTTTCCTGCTGTCTTTCAGTCTCTGGAAAGATAGAGGGTGCTTCTTGCTCTAAAGCAGAGTGTGATCAATGGATGAGAACTCTGTTGTGTGTTTCACTTCAGAAATGGAGTTAAATCCCTGGCTCTGTGTCTTCCTACAAGCAAGACTTCGTTTCAGGTAAGGGCAGTTACTTTACAGCTCAATTGAACTACATCATTCACAAAGCTCACCCGTTTCTCATCTTAACTGACAAGCACTGGTTGTTAGAGGACCTGTGGTTTGTTTCAGTTTCAGAAGCAGAGTTGAACTAGATATGGTCCGTGTATGTAGGAAACACCATTCTTTTGTTCTGAGCACACTCAAGTTTCCTGCTGGATTAGAGATTCGAGAAAGGAAGAGCGTTCTTCTTGCTCTAAAGCAGAGTGCGATCCATGGATGAGAACTATGCTGTGTGTTTCCCTTCAGAAATGGAGTTAAATCCCTGGCTCTGTGTCTTCCTACAAGCACTACTTTGTTTCATTTAAGGGCGGTCACTTTTCAGCTCAAACGAACTACATCGTTCACTTAGCTCACACGTTTCTCATCTTAAATGACAAGCATTGGATGTTAGAGGACCAGTGCTTTGTATCAGTTTCAGAAGCAGAGTTGGAGGAGATATGGTCCATATGTGTAGGAAACACCATTCATTTGTTCTCAGCACACTCAAGTTTCCTGCTGTCTTAGAGACCCGGAAAGCTAGAGCTTGCTTCTTGCTCTAACGCAGAGTGTGATCAATGGATGAGAACTCTGTAGTGTTTCACTTCAGAAGTGGAGTTAAATCCCAGGCACTGAGCCTTCCTACAAGCAAGACTTCGTTTCAGGTAAGGGCAGTCACTTTACAGCTCAAACGAACTACATCGTTCAAGAAGCTCACACGTTTCTCATCTTAACTGACAAGCATTGGATTTTAGAGGACCTGTGGTATGCTTCAGTTTTTTAATCAGAGTTGAACTAGATATGACTTATATGTGTAGGAAACTCTGATCCTTTGTTCTGAGCACACTCACGTTTTCTTCTGTCTTAGAGAGTCTAGGAAGCAAGAGCGTGCTTCTTGCTCTAAAGCAGAGTGTGATGTATATATGTGAACTCTGCTGTGTGTTTCACTTCAGAAATGGAGTTAAATCCCTGGCTCTGTGTCTTCCTACAAGCAAGACTTCGTTTCAGGTAAGGGCAGTTACTTTAGAGCTCAAACGAACTACATCATTCACGAAGCTCACCCGTTTCTCATCTTAACTGACAACCACTGGTTGTTAGAGGACCTGTGGTTTGTTTCAGTTTCAGAATCAGAGTTGAACTAGATATGGTCCGTATATGTAGGAAACACCGTTCTTTTCTTCTGAGCAAACTCACTTTTCTTGCTGTATTAGAGACGCTAGAAATCAAGGGCGTGCTTCTTGATCTAAAGCACAGTGTGATCCATGGATGAGAACTGTGTTGTGTGTTTCCCTTCAGAAATGGAGTTAAATCCCAGCCCCGAGTCTTCCTACAAGCAAGACTTCGTTTCAGGTAAGGGCAGTTACTAAGAGCTCAAACGAACTACATCGTTCAGGAAGCTCACACGTTTCTCATCTTAACTGACAAGCATTGGATGATAGAGGACCTGTGGTTTGTTTTAGTTTCAGAAGCAGAGTTGAACTAGATATGGCCCGTATCTGTAGGAAACACCGTTCTTTTGTTCTGAGCACACTCAAGTTTCCTGCTCTATTAGAGACTATAGAAAAGTAGAGCGTGCTTCTTGCTCTAAAGCAGAGTGTGATCCATGGATGAGAACTATGCTGTGTGTTTCCCTTCGGAAATGGAGTTAAATCCCAGGCTCTGTGTCTTCCTACATGCACTAATTTGCTTCAGGTAAGGGCAGTCACATTTCAGCTCAAACAAACTACATCATTCACGAAGCTCACACATTTCTCATCTTAACTGACAAGCATTGGATGTTAGAGGACCTGTGCTTTGTATCAGTTTCAGAAGCAGAGTTGGAGGAGATATGGTCCGTATGTGTATGAAACACAATTCTTTTGTTCTCAGCACACTCAAGTTTCCTGCTGTCTTAGAGACTCTGGAAAGCTAGAGCGTGTTTCTTGCTCTAAAGCAGAGTGTGATCAATGGATGAGAACTCTGTTGTTTTTTACCCTTCAGAAATGGAGTAAAATCTCAGGCACTGAGCCTTACTACAAGCAAGACTTCGTTTCAGGTAAGGGCAGTCACTTTATAGCTCAAACGAACTACATCGTTCAAGAAGCTCACACGTTTCTCATCTTAACTGACAAGCATTAGATTTTAGCGGACCTGTGGTTTGTTTCAGTTTTAGAATCAGAGTTGAACTAGATATGGCTCATATGTGTAGGAAACTCTGTTCCTTTGTTCTGAGCACACTCACGTTTCCTTCTGTCTTAGAGACTCTAGGAAGCAAGAGCGTGCTTCTTGCTCTAAAGCAGAGTGTGATGTATATATGAGAACTCTGCTGTGTGTTTCACTTCAGAAATGGAGTTAAATCCCAGGCTCTGAGTCTTCCTACAAGCAAGACTTCGTTACAGGTAAGGGCAGTTATTAACAGCTCAAACGAACTACATCATTCACGAAGCACA
This sequence comes from Onychomys leucogaster, assembly GCA_949786385.1. Classification (NCBI taxonomy): domain Eukaryota; kingdom Metazoa; phylum Chordata; class Mammalia; order Rodentia; family Cricetidae; genus Onychomys; species Onychomys leucogaster. The sequence continues at coordinate 53,364 of CATKUP010000157.1, read as the reverse complement.
CACGTTTCTCTTCTTAACTGACAAGCACTGGATGTTAGAGGACCCGTGCTTCGTATCAGTTTCAGAAGCAGAGTTGAAGTAGATATGGTCCGTATGTGTATGAAACACCATTCATTTGTTCTGAGCACACTCAAGTTTCCTGCTGTATTAGAGATTCTAGAAAGCAAGAACGTGCTTCCTGCTCTAAAGCAGAGTGCGATCCATGGATGAGAACTATGCTGTGTGTTTCACTTCAGAAATGGAGTTAAATTCCATGCTCTGTGTCTTCCTACATGCAAGAGTTCGTTTCAGGTAAGGGCAGTCACTTTTCAGCTCAAACGAACTACATCGTTCACCAAGCTCACACGTTTTTCATCTTAATTGAGAAGCATTTGATGTTAGAGGACCTTTGCTTTGTATCACTTTCAAGCAGAGTTGAACTAGATATGGTCCGTATGTATAGGAAACACCGTTCTTTTCTTCTGAGCACACTCACTTTCCCTCTGGATTAGAGATTCTAGAAAGGAAGAGCGTTCATCTTGCTATAAAGCAGAGTTTGATCCATGGATGAGAACTATGCTGTGTGTTTCCCTTCAGAAATGGAGTTAAATCCCAGGCTCTGTGTCTTCCTACAAGCACTACTTCGTTTCAGGTAAGGACAGTCACTTTTGAGCTCAAACGAACTACATCGTTCACGAAGCTCACACGTTTCTCATCTTAAATGACAAGCATTGGATGTTAGAGGACCAGTGCTTTGTATCAGTTTCAGAAGCAGAGTTGGACTAGATATGGTCCATATGTGTAGGAAACACCATTCATTTGTTCTCAGCACACTCAAGTTTCCTGCTGTCTTAGAGACTCTGGAAAGCTAGAGCATGCTTCTTGATCTAAAGCAGAGTGTGATCAATGGATGAGAACTCTGTTGTGTGTTTCACCTCAGAAATGGAGTTAAATCCCAGGCACTGAGTCTTTCTACAAGCAAGACTTCGTTTTATGTAAGGGCAGTTACTTTACAGCTCAAACGAACTACATCATTCACGAAGCTCACACGTTTCTCATCTTAACTGACAAGCACTGGATGTTAGAGGACCCGTGCTTTGTATCAGTTTCAAGCAGAGTTGAACTAGATATGGTCCATATGTATAGGAAACAACGTTCTTTTCTTCTGAGCACACTCAATTTTCCTGCTGTATTAGAGACTCTAGAAATCAAGAGCGTGCTTCTTGATCTAAAGCAGAGTGTGATCCATGGATGAGAACTGTGTTGTGTGTTACCCTTCAGAAATGGAGTTAAATCCCAGGCTCTGAGTCTTCCTACAAGCAAGACTTCCTTTCCTGTAAGGGCAGTTACTAAGAGCTCAAATGAACTACATCGTTTAGGAAGCTCACACGTTTCTCATCTTAACTGACAAGCATTGGTTGTTAGAGGACTTGTGGTTTGTATCAGTTTCAGAAGCAGAGTTGAACTAGATATAGCTCGTATGTGTAGGAAACACCGTTCTTTTTTTCTGAGCACAGCCATGTTTCCTGCTCTATTAGAGACTCTAGAAAGCAAATGCGTGCTTCTTGCTCTAAAACAGAGTGTGATCCATGGATGAGAACTATGCTGTGTGTTTCCCTTCAAAAATGGGATTTAAATCCCAGGCTCTGTGTCTTCCTACATGCGCTATATTGCTTCAGGTAAGGGCAGTCACTTTTCAGCTCAAACAAACTACATCGTTCACGAAGCTCATACGTTTCTCATCTTAAATGACAAGCATTGGATGTTAGAGGACCTGTGCTTTGTTTCAGTTTCAGAAGCAGAGTTGGAGGAGATATGGTCCGTATGTGTATGAAACACAATTCTTTTGTTCTCAGCACACTCAAGTTTCCTGCTGTCTTAGAGACTCTGGAAAGCTAGAGCGTGTTTCTTGCTCTAAAGCAGAGTGTGATCAATGGATGAGAACTCTGTTGTTTTTTACACTTCAGAAATGGAGTAAAATCTCAGGCACTGAGCCTTACTACAAGCAAGACTTCGTTTCAGGTAAGGGCAGTCACTTTATAGCTCAAACGAACTACATCGTTCAAGAAGCTCACACGTTTCTAATCTTAACTGACAAGCATTGGATTTTAGAGGACCTGTAGTATGCTTCAGTTTTAGAATCAGAGTTGAACTAGATATGGCTCATATGTGTAGGAAACTCTGTTCCTTTGTTCTGAGCACACTCACGATTCCTTCTGTCTTAGAGACTCTAGGAAGCAAGAGCGTGCTTCTTGCTCTAAAGCAGAGTGTGATGTATATATGAGAACTCTGCTGTGTGTTTCACTTCAGAAATGGAGTTAAATCCCAGGCTCTGAGTCTTCCTACAAGCAAGACTTCGTTACAGGTAAGGGCAGTTATTAACAGCTCAAACGAACTACATCATTCACGAAGCACACACGTTTCTCTTCTTAACTGACAAGCACTGGATGTTAGAGGACCCGTGCTTTGTATCAGTTTCAGAAGCAGAGTTGAAGTAGATATGGTCCGTATGTGTATGAAACACCATTCATTTGTTCTGAGCACACTCAAGTTTCCTGCTGTATTAGAGATTCTAGAAAGCAAGAACGTGCTTCCTGCTCTAAAGCAGAGTGCGATCCATGGATGAGAACTATGCTGTGTGTTTCACTTCAGAAATGGAGTTAAATTCCATGCTCTGTGTCTTCCTACATGCAAGAGTTCGTTTCAGGTAAGGGCAGTCACTTTTCAGCTCAAACGAACTACATCGTTCACCAAGCTCACACGTTTTTCATCTTAATTGAGAAGCATTTGATGTTAGAGGACCTTTGCTTTGTATCACTTTCAAGCAGAGTTGAACTAGATATGGTCCGTATGTATAGGAAACACCGTTCTTTTCTTCTGAGCACACTCACTTTCCCTCTGGATTAGAGATTCTAGAAAGGAAGAGCGTTCTTCTTGCTATAAAGCAGAGTTCGTTCCATGGATGAGAACTATGCTGTGTGTTTCCCTTCAGAAATGGAGTTAAATCCCAGGCTCTGTGTCTTCCTACAAACACTACTTCGTTTCAGGTAATGGCAGTCACTTTTCAGCTCAAACGAACTACATCGTTCATGAAGCTCACACGTTTCTCATCTTAAATGACAAGCATTGGATGTTAGAGTACCAGTGCTTTGTATCAGTTTCAGAAGCAGAGTTGGACAAGATATGGTCCGTATGTGTAGGAAACACCATTCATTTGTTCTCAGCACATTCAGGTTTCCTGCTGTCTTAGAGACTCTGGAAAGCTAGAGCATGCTTCTTGATCTAAAGCAGAGTGTGATCAATGGATGAGAACTCTGTTGTGTGTTTCACCTCAGAAATGGAGTTAAATCCCAGGCACTGAGTCTTTCTACAAGCAAGACTTCGTTTTATGTAAGGGCAGTGACTTTACAGCTCAAACGAACTACATCATTCACGAAGCTCACACGTTTCTCATCTTAACTGACAAGCACTGGATGTTAGAGGACCCGTGGTTTGTATCAATTTCAAGCAGAGTTGAACTAGATATGGTCCATATGTATAGGAAACGCTGTTCTTTTCTTCTGAGCACACTCACATTTCCTGCTGTATTAGAGACTCTAGAAATCAAGAGCGTGCTTCTTGATCTAAAGCAGAGTGTGATCCATGGATGAGAACTGTGTTGTGTGTTACCCTTCAGAAATGGAGTTAAATCCCAGGCTCTGAGTCTTCCTACAAGCAAGAATTCCTTTCCTGTAAGGGCAGTTACTAAGAGCTTAAATGAACTACATCGTTCAGGAAGCTCACACGTTTCTCATCTTAACTGACAAGCATTGGATGTTAGAGGACTTGTGGTTTGTATCAGTTTCAGAAGCAGAGTTGAACTAGATATAGCTCGTATGTGTAGGAAACACCGTTCTTTTTTACTGAGCACAGTCATGTTTCCTGCTCTATTAGAGACTCTAGAAAGCAAGTGCGTGCTTCTTGCTCTAAAACAGAGTGTGATCCATGGATGAGAACTATGCTGTGTGTTTCCCTTCAGAAATGGAGTTAAATCCTAGGCTCTGTGTCTTCCTACATGCACTACTTTGTTTCAGGTAAGGGCAGTCACTTTTCAGCTCAAACGAACTACATCGTTCACGAAGCTCTCACGTTTCTCATCTTAACTGACAAGCATTTGATGTTAGAGGACCAGTGCTTTGTATCAGTTTCAGAAGCAGAGTTGGAGGAGATATGGTCCGTATGTGTATGAAACACCATTCATTTGTTCTCAGCACACACAAGTTTCCTGCTGTCTTAGAGACTCTGAAAAGCTAGAGCGTGTTTCTTGCTCTAAAGCAGAGTGTGATCAATGGATGAGAACTCTGTGGTGTTTTACACTTCAGAAATGGAGTAAAATCCCTGGCACTGAGTCTTCCTACAAGCAAGACTTCGTTTCAGGTAAGGGCAGTCACTTTACAGCTCAAACGAACTACATCGTTCAAGAAGCTCACACGTTTCACATCTTAACTGACAAGCAGTGGATTTTAGAGGACCTGTGGTTTGCTTCAGTTTTAGAATCAGTGTTGAACTAGATATGGCTCATATGTGTAGGAAACACTGTTCCTTTGTTCTGAGCACACTCACGTTTCCTTCTGTCTAAGAGACTTTAGGAATCAAGAGCATGCTTCTTGCTCTAAAGCAGAGTGTGATGTATATATGAGAACTCTGCTGTGTGTTTCACTTCAGAAACGGAGTTAAATTCCATGCTCTGTGTCTCCCTACAAGCAAGACTTCGTTTCAGGTAAGGGCAGTCACTTTTCAGCTCAAACGAACTACATCGTTCACGAAGCTCACACGTTTGTCATCTTAATTGAGAAGCATTTGATGTTAGAGGACCTTTGCTTTGTATCAATTTCAAGCAGAGTTGAACTAGATATGGTCCGTATGTATAGGAAACACTGTTCTTTTCTTCTGAGCACACTCACTTTTCCTGCTGGATTAGAGATTCTAGAAAGGAAGAGCATTCTTCTTGCTATAAAGCAGAGTGTGATCCATGGATGAGAACTATGCTGTGTGTTTCCCTTCAGAAATGGAGTTAAATCCCAGGCTCTGTGTCTTCCTACCAGCACTACTTTGTTTCAGGTAAGGGCGGTCACTTTTCAGCTCAAACGAACTACATCATTCTCGAAGCTCACACGTTTCTCATCTTAAATGACAAGCATTGCATGTTAGAGGACCAGTGCTTTGTATCACTTTCAGAAGCAGAGTTGGACTAGATATGGTCCATATGTGTAGGAAACACCATTCAGTTGTTCTCAGCACACTCAAGTTTCCTGCTGTCTTAGAGACTCTGGAAAGCGAGAGCGTGCTTCTTGCTCTAAAGCAGAGTGTGATCAATGGATGAGAACTCTGTTGTGTGTTTCACTTCAGAAATGGAGTTAAATCCCAGGCTCTGAGTCTTCCTACAAGCAAGACTTCGTTTCAGGTAAGGGCAGTTACTTTACAGCTCAAACAAACTACATCGTTCACGAAGCTGACACATTCCTCATCTTAATTGAGACGCATTTGATGTTAGAGGACCTTTGCTTTGTATCAATTTCAAGCAGAGTTGAACTAGATATGGTCCATATGTATAGGAAACACCGTTCTTTCTTCTGAGCACACTCACTTTTCCTGCTGTATTAGAGACTCTAGAAATCAAGAGCGTGCTTCTTGATCTAAAGCAGAGTGTGATCCATGGATGAGAACTGTGTTGTGTGTTACCCTTCAGAAATGGAGTTAAATCCCAGGCTCTGAGTCTTCCTACAAGCAAGACTTCCTTTCCTGTAAGGGCAGTTACTAAGAGCTCAAATGAACTACATCGTTCACGAAGCTCACACGTTTCTCATGTTAACTGACAAGCTTTGGATGTTAGAGGACCAGTGCTTTGTATCAGTTTCAGAAGCAGAGTGGGAGGAGATATGGTCCGTATGTGTAGGAAACACCGTTCTTTTTTTCTGAGCACAGTCATGTTTCCTGCTCTATTAGAGACTCTAGAAAGCAAATGCATGCTTCGTGCTCTAAAACAGAGTGTGATCCATGGATGAGAACTATGCTGTGTGTTTCCCTTCAGAAATGGAGTTAAATCCCAGGCTCTGTGTCTTCCTACATGCACTATATTGCTTCAGGTAAGGGCAGTCACTTTTCAGCTCAAACGAACTACATCGTTCACGAAGCTCACACGTTTCTCATCTTAAATGACAAGCATTGGATGTTAGAGGACCTGTGCTTTGTATCAGTTTCAGAAGCAGAGTTGGAGGAGATATGGTCCGTATGTGTAGGAAACACCATTCATTTGTTCTCAGCACACTCAAGTTTCCTGCTGTCTTAGAGACTCTCGAAAGCTAGAGCATGCTTCTTGATCTAAAGCAGAGTGTGATAAATGGATGAGAACTCTGTTGTGTGTTTCACCTCAGAAATGGAGTTAAATCCCAGGCACTGAGTCTTTCTACAAGCAAGACTTCGTTTTATGTAAGGGCAGTTACTTTACAGCTCAAATGATCGACATCATTCACGAAGCTCACACGTATCTCATCTTAACTGACAAGCACTGGATGTTAGAGGAACCGTGCTTTGTATCAGTTTCAGAAGAAGAGTTGAACTAGATATGGTCCGTATGTGTATGAAACACCATTCTTTTGTTCTGAGCACACTCAAATTTCCTGCTGTCTTAGAGACTCTGGAAAGCTAGAGCGTTTTTCTTGCTCTAAAGCAGAGTGTGATCAATGGATGAGAACTCTGTTGTGTTTTACACTTCAGAAATGGAGTAAAATCCCTGGCACTGAGTCTTCCTACAAGCAAGACTTCGTTTCAGGTAAGGGCAGTCACTTTACAGCTCAAACGAACTACATCGTTCACGAAGCTCACACATTCCTCATCTTAATTAAGACGCATTTGATGTTAGAGGACCTGTAGTATGCTTCAGTTTTAGAATCAGAGTTGAACTAGATATGGCTCATATGTGTAGGAAACTCTGTTCCTTTGTTCTGAGCACACTCACGTTTCCTTCTGTCTTAGAGACTCTAGGAAGCAAGAGCGTGCTTCTTGCTCTAAAGCAGAGTGTGATGTATATATGAGAACTCTGCTGTGTGTTTCACTTCAGAAATGGAGTTAAATCCCAGGCTCTGAGTCTTCCTACAAGCACTACTTCGTTTCAGGTAAGGGCAGTCACTTTTGAGCTCAAACGAATTACATCGTTCACGAAGCTCACACGTTTCTCATCTTAAATGACAAGCATTGGATGTTAGAGGACCAGTGCTTTGTATCAGTTTCAGAAGCAGAGTTGGACTAGATATGGTCCGTATGTGTAGGAAACACCATTCATTTGTTCTCAGCACACTCAAGTTTCCTGCTGTCTTAGAGACTCTGGAAAGCTAGAGCATGCTTCTTGATCTAAAGCAGAGTGTGATCAATGGATGAGAACTCTGTTGTGTGTTTCACCTCATAAATGGAGTTAAATGCCAGGCACTGAGTCTTTCTACAAGCAAGACTTCGTTTTATGTAAGGGCAGTTACTTTACAGCTCAAACGAACTACATCATTCACGAAGCTCACACGTTTCTCATCTTAACTGACAAGCACTGGATGTTAGAGGACCCGTGCTTTGTATCTGTTGCAAGCAGAGTTGAACTAGATATGGTCCATATGTATAGGAAACAACGTTCTTTTCTTCTGAGCACACTCAATTTTCCTGCTGTATTAGAGACTCTAGAAATCAAGAGCGTGCTTCTTGATCTAAAGCAGAGTGTGATCCATGGATGAGAACTGTGTTGTGTGTTACCCTTCAGAAATGGAGTTAAATCCCAGGCTCTGAGTCTTCCTACAAGCAAGAATTCCTTTCCTGTAAGGGCAGTTACTAAGAGCTCAAATGAACTACATCGTTCAGGAAGCTCACACGTTTCTCATCTTAACTGACAAGCATTGGTTGTTAGAGGACTTGTGGTTTGTATCAGTTTCAGAAGCAGAGTTGAACTAGATATAGCTTGTATGTGTAGGAAACACCGTTCTTTTTTTCTGAGCACAGTCATGTTTCCTGCTCTATTAGAGACTCTAGAAAGCAAATGCGTGCTTCTTGCTCTAAAACAGAGTGTGATCCATGGATGAGAACTATGCTGTGTGTTTCCCTTCAGAAATGGGAGTTAAATCCCAGGCTCTGTGTCTTCCTACATGCGCTATATTGCTTCAGGTAAGGGCAGTCACTTTTCAGCTCAAACGAACTACATCGTTCATGAAGCTCATACGTTTCTCATCTTAAATGACAAGCATTGGATGTTAGAGGACCTGTGCTTTGTTTCAGTTTCAGAAGCAGAGTTGGAGGAGATATGGTCCGTATGTGTATGAAACACCATTCATTTGTTCTCAGCACGATCAAGTTTCCTGCTGTCTTAGAGTTTCTGGAAAGCTAGAGCGTGTTTCTTGCTCTAAAGCAGAGTGTGATCAATGGATGAGAACTCTGTTGTGTTTTACACTTCAGAAATGGAGTAAAATCCCAGGCACTGAGTCTTCCTACAAGCAAGACATCGTTTCAGGTAAGGGCAGTCACTTTACAGCTCAAACGAACTACATCGTTCACGAAGCTCAAACGTTTCTCATCTTAACTGACAAGCATTGGATTTTAGAGGACCTGTGGTATGCTTCAGTTTTAGAATCAGAGTTGAACTAGATATGGCTCATATGTGTAGGAAACTCTGTTCCTTTGTTCTGAGCACACTCACGTTTCCTTCTGTCTTAGAGACTCTAGGAAGCAAAAGCGTCCTTCTAGCTCTAAAGCAGACTGAGATGTATATATGAGAACTCTGCTGTGTGTTTCACTTCAGAAATGGAGTTAAATCTCAGGCTCTGAGTCTTCCTACAAGCAAGACTTTGTTACAGGTAAGGGCAGTTACTAACAGCTCAAACGAACTACATCATTCACGAAGCACACACGTTTCTCTTCTTAACTGACAAGCACTGGATGTTAGAGGACCCGTGCTTTGTATCAGTTTCAGAAGCAGAGTTGAACTAGATATGGTCCGTATGTGTATGAAACACCATTCATTTGTTCTGAGCACACTCAAGTTTCCTGCTGTATTAGAGATTCTAGAAAGCAAGAACGTGCTTCCTGCTCTAAAGCAGAGTGCGATCCATGGATGAGAACTATGCTGTGTGTTTCACTTCAGAAATGGAGTTAAATTCCATGTTCTGTGTCTTCCTACATGCAAGACTTCGTTTCAGGTAAGGGCAGTCACTATTCAGCTCAAACGAACTACATCGTTCACCAAGCTCACACGTTTTTCATCTGAATTGAGAAGCATTTGATGTTAGAGGACCTTTGCTTTGTATCAATTTCAAGCAGAGTTGAACTAGATATGGTCCCTATGTATAGGAAACACCGTTCTTTTCTTCTGAGCACACTCATTTTCCCTCTGGATTAGAGATTCTAGAAAGGAAGAGCGTTCTTCTTGCTATAAAGCAGAGTTCGTTCCATGGATGAGAACTATGCTGTGTGTTTCCCTTCAGAAATGGAGTTAAATCCCAGGCTCTGTGTCTTCCTACAAACACTACTTCGTTTCAGGTAATGGCAGTCACTTTTCAGCTCAAACGAACTACATCGTTCATGAAGCTCACACGTTTCTCATCTTAAATGACAAGCATTGGATGTTAGAGTACCAGTGCTTTGTATCAGTTTCAGAAGCAGAGTTGGACAAGATATGGTCCGTATGTGTAGGAAACACCATTCATTTGTTCTCAGCACATTCAGGTTTCCTGCTGTCTTAGAGACTCTGGAAAGCTAGAGCATGCTTCTTGATCTAAAGCAGAGTGTGATCAATGGATGAGAACTCTGTTGTGTGTTTCACCTCAGAAATGGAGTTAAATCCCAGGCACTGAGTCTTTCTACAAGCAAGACTTCGTTTTATGTAAGGGCAGTGACTTTACAGCTCAAACGAACTACATCATTCACGAAGCTCACACGTTTCTCATCTTAACTGACAAGCATTGGATTTTAGAGGACCTGTGGTTTGCTTCAGTTTTAGAATCAGTGTTGAACTAGATATGGCTCATATGTGTAGGAAACACTGTTCCTTTGTTCTGAGCACACTCACGTTTCCTTCTGTCTAAGAGACTTTAGGAATCAAGAGCATGCTTTTTGCTCTAAAGCAGAGTGTGATGTATATATGAGAACTCTGCTGTGTGTTTCACTTCAGAAACGGAGTTAAATTTCATGCTCTGTGTCTCCCTACAAGCAAGACTTCGTTTCAGGTAAGGGCAGTCACTTTTCAGCTCAAACGAACTACATCGTTCACGAAGCTCACACGTTTGTCATCTTAATTGAGAAGCATTTGATGTTAGAGGACCTTTGCTTTGTATCAATTTCAAGCAGAGTTGAACTAGATATGGTCCGTATGTATAGGAAACACTGTTCTTTTCTTCTGAGCACACTCACTTTTCCTGCTGGATTAGAGATTCTAGAAAGGAAGAGCATTCTTCTTGCAGAGTTCGACTAGATATGGTCCATATGTGTAGGAAACACCATTCAGTTGTTCTCAGCACACTCAAGTTTCCTGCTGTCTTAGAGACTCTGGAAAGCGAGAGCGTGCTTCTTGCTCTAAAGCAGAGTGTGATCAATGGATGAGAACTCTGTTGTGTGTTTCACTTCAGAAATGGAGTTAAATCCCAGGCTCTGACTCTTCCTACATGCAAGAGTTCGTTTCAGGTAAGGGCAGTTACTTTACAGCTCAAACGAACTACATCGTTCACGAAGCTCACACATTCCTCATCTTAATTAAGACGCATTTGATGTTAGAGGACCTTTGCTTTGTATCAATTTCAAGCAGAGTTGAACTAGATATGGCCCATATGTATAGGAAACACCGTTCTTTCTTCTGAGCACACTCACATTTCCTGCTGTATTAGAGACTCTAGAAATCAAGAGCGTGATTCTTGATCTAAAGCAGAGTGTGATCCATGGATGAGAACTGTGTTGTGTGTTACCCTTCAGAAATGGAGTTAAATCCCAGGCTCTGAGTCTTCCTACAAGCAAGACTTCCTTTCCTGTAAGGGCAGTTACTAAGAGCTCAAATGAACTACATCGTTCAGGAAGCTCACAAGTTTCTCATCTTAACTGACAAGCATTGGATGTTAGAGGCCTTGTGGTTTGTATCAGTTTCAGAAGCAGAGTTGAACTAGATATGGCTCGTATGTGTAGGAAACACCGTTCTTTTTTTCTGAGCACAGTCATGTTTCCTGCTCTATTAGAGACTCTAGAAAGCAAATGCGTGCTTCTTGCTCTAAAACAGAGTGTGATCCATGGATGAGAACTATGCTGTGTGTTTCCCTTCAGAAATGGAGTTAAATCCCAGGCTCTGTGTCTTCCTACATGCACTATATTGCTTCAGGTAAGGGCAGTCACTTTTCACCTCAAACGAACTACATCGTTCACGAAGCTCACACGTTTCTCATCTTAAATGACAAGCATTGGATGTTAGAGGACCTGTGCTTTGTATCAGTTTCAGAAGCAGAGTTGGAGGAGATATGGTCCGTATGTGTAGGAAACACCATTCATTTGTTCTCAGCACACTCAAGTTTCCTGCTGTCTTAGAGACTCTCGAAAGCTAGAGCATGCTTCTTGATCTAAAGCAGAGTGTGATCAATGGATGAGAACTCTGTTGTGTGTTTCACTTCAGAAATGGAGTAAAATCCCAGGCACTGAGTCTTCCTACAAGCAAGACTTCGTTTCAGGTAAGGGCAGTTACTTTAGAGCTCAAACGAACTACATCATTCACGAAGCTCACACGTTTCTCATCTTAATTGAGAAGCATTTGATGTTAGAGGACCTATGCTTTGTATCAATTTCAAGCAGAGTTGAACTAGATATGGTCCGTATTTATAGGAAACACCGTTCTTTTCTTCTGAGCACACTCACTTTTCCTGCTGGATTAGAGATTCTAGAAAGGAAGAGCGTTCTTCTTGCTATAAAACAGAGTGTGATCCATGGATGAGAACTGTGTTGTGTGTTTCCCTACAGAAATGGAGTTAAATTCCAGGCTCTGAGTCTTCCTACAGGCAAGACTTCATTTCAGGTAAGGGCAGTTACTAACAGCTCAAACGAACTACATCATTCACGAAGCTCACACGTTTCTCATCTTAACTGACAAGCATTGGATGTTAGAGGACCTGTGCTTTGTATCAATTTCAGAGGCAGAGTTGGACTAGATATGGTCCATATGTATAGGAAACACCGTTCTTTTATTCTGAGCACACTCTCGTTTCCTGCTGTATTAGAGACTCTAGAAAGCAAGAACGTTCTTCTTGCTCTAAAGCAGAGTGTGATCCATGGATGAGAACTATGCTGTGTGATACACTTCAGAAATGGAGTTAAATTCCATGATCTATGTCTTCCTACAAGCAAGACTTCGTTTCAGGTAAGGGCAGTTACTTTACAGCTCAAACGAACTACATCATTCACGAAGCTCACACGTTTCTCATCTTAACTGACAAGCATTGGATTTTAGAGGACCTGTGGTTTGTTTCAGTTTTAGAATCAGAGTTGAACTAGATATGGCTCATATGTGTAGGAAACACCGTTCATTTATTCTCAGCTCACTCATGTTGCCTCCTGTCTTAGAGACTCTAGAAAGCAACAGCGTGATTCTTGCTCTAAAGCAGAGTGTGATCTATATATGAGAACTCTGCTGTGTGTTTCACTTCAGAAATGGAGTTAAATCCCAGGCTCTGTGTCTTCCTACAAGCACTACTTCGTTTCAGGCAAGGGCCGTCACTTTTCAGCTCAAACGAACTTCATCGTTCACAAAGCTCACACGTTTCTCATCTTAACTGACAAGCATTGGATGTTAGAGGATCAGTGATTTGTATCAGTTTCAGAAGCATTGTTGGGCTACATATGGTCCGTATGTGTAGGAAACACCATTCATTTGTTCTCAGCACACTCAAGTTTCCTGCTGTCTTAGACACTCTGGAAAGCTAGAGCGTGCTTCTTGCTCTAAAGCAGAGTGTGATCCATGGATGAGAACTGTGTTGTGTGTTTCCCTTCAGAAATGGAGTTAAATCCCAGGCTCTGAGTCTTCCTACAAGCAAGACTTCGTTTCAGGTAAGGGCAGTTACTAAGAGCTCAAATGAACTACATCGTTCAGGAACCTCACATGTTTCTCATCCTAACTGACAAGCATTGGATGTTAGAGGACTTGTGGTTTGTATCAGTTCCAGAAGCAGAATTGAACTAGATATGGCTCGTATGTGTAAGAAACACCGTTCTTTTTTTCTGAGCACAGTCATGTTTCCTGCTCTATTAGAGACTCTAGAAAGCAAGTGCGTGCTTCTTGCTCTAAAACAGAGTGTGATCCATGGATGAAAACTATGCTGTGTGTTTCCCTTCAGAAATGGAGTTTAATCCCAGGCTCTGTGTCTTCCTACATGCACTACTTTGCTTGAGGTAAGGGCAGTCACTTTTCAGCAAAAATGATCTACATCGTTCACGAAGCTCACACGTTTCTCATCTTAAATGACAAGCATTGGATGTTAGAGGACCTGTGCTTTGTATCAATTTCAGAGGCAGAGTTGGACTAGGTATGGTCCGTATGTATAGGAAACACCGTTATTTTATTCTGAGCACACTCACGTTTCCTGCTGTATTCGAGACTCTACAAAGGAAGAGCGTTCTTCTTGCGCTAAAGCAGAGTGAGATCCATGGATGAGAACTATGCTGTGTGTTTCCCTTCAGAAATGGAGTTAAATCCCAGGCTCTGTGTCTTCCTACAAGCACTACTTTATTTCAGGTAAGGGCAGTCACTTTTCAGCTCAAACGAACTACATCGTTCACGAAGCTCACACGTTTCTCGTCTTAACTGACAAGCATTGGATTTTAGAGGACCAGTGCTTTGTATCAGTTTCAGAAGCAGAGTTGGAGGAGATATGGTCCGTATGTGTATGAAACACCATTCATTTGTTCTCAGCATACTCAAGTTTCCTGCTGTCTTAGAGACTCAGGAAAGCTAGAGCGTGCTTCTTGCTCTAAAGCAGAGTGTGATCAATGGATGAGAACTCTGTTGTGTGTTTCACTTCAGAAATGGAGTAAAATCCCAGGCACTGAGTCTTCCTAAAAGCAAGACTTCGTTTCAGGTAAGGGCAGTTACTTTAGAGCTCAAATGAACTACATCGTTCACGAAGCTCACACGTTTCTCATCTTAATTGAGAAGCATTTGATGTTAGAGGACCTTTGCTTTGTATCAATTTCAAGCAGAGTTGAACTAGATATGGTCCGTATGTATAGGAAACACCGTTCTTTTCTTCTGAGCACACTCACTTTTCCTGCTGGATTAGAGATTCTAGAAAGGAAGAGCGTTCTTCTTGCTATAAAGCAGAGTGTGATCCATGGATGAGAACTGTGTTGTGTGTTTCCCTTCAGAAATGGAGTTAAATTCCAGGCTCTGAGTCTTCCTACAAGCAAGACTTCGTTTCAGGTAAGGGCAGTTACTAACAGCTCAAATGAACTACATCATTCACGAAGCTCACACGTATCTCATCTTAACTGACAAGCATTGGATGTTAGAGGACCTGTGCTTTGTATCAATTTCAGAGGCAGAGTTGGACCTGATATGGTCCATATGTATAGGAAACACCGTTCTTTTATTCTGAGCACACTCTCGTTTCCTGCTGTATTAGAGACTCTAGAAAGCAGGAATGTTCTTCTTGCTCTAAAGCAGAGTGCGATCCATGGATGAGAACTATGCTGTGTGATACACTTCAGAAATGGAGTTGAATTCCATGATCTGTGTCTTCCTACAAGCAAGACTTCGTTTCAGGTAAGGGCAGTTACTTTACAGCTCAAACGAACTACATCGTTCATTAACCTCACACGTTTCTCATCTTAACTGACAAGCATTGGATGTTAGAGGACTTGTGGTTTGTATCAGTTTCAGAAGCAGAGTTGAACTAGATATGGCTTTTATGTGTAGGAAACACCGTACTTTTTTTCTGAGCACAGTCATGTTTCCTGCTCTATTAGAGACTCTAGAAAGCAAGTGCGTGCTTCTTGCTCTAAAACAGAGTGTGATCCATGGATGAAAACTATGTTGTGTGTTTCCCTTCAGAAATGGAGTTTAATCCCAGGCTCTGTGTCTTCCTACATGCACTACTTTGCTTCAGGTAAGGGCAGTCACTTTTCAGCTCAAATGAACTACATCGTTCACGAAGCTCACACGTTTCTCATCTTAAATGACAAGCATTGGATGTTAGAGGACCTGTGCTTTGTATCAATTTCAGAGGCAGAGTTGGACTAGATATGGTCCGTATTTATAGGAAACACCGTTATTTTATTCTGAGCACACTCACGTTTCCTGCTGTATTCGAGACTCTACAAAGGAAGAGCGTTCTTCTTGCTCTAAAGCAGAGTGAGATCCATGGATGAGAACTATGCTGTGTGTTTCCCTTCAGAAATGGAGTTAAATCCCAGGCTCTGTGTCTTCCTACAAGCACTACTTTATTTCAGGTAAGGGCAGTCACTTTTCAGCTCAAACGAACTACATCGTTCACGAAGCTCACACATTTCTCGTCTTAACTGACAAGCATTGGATGTTAGAGGACCAGTGCTTTGTATCAGTTTCAGAAGCAGAGTTGGAGGAGATATGGTCCGTATGTGTATGAAACACCATTCATTTGTTCTCAGCAAACTTAAGTTTCCTGCTGTCTTAGAGACTCTGGAAAGCTAGAGCGTGTTTCTTGCTCTAAAGCAGAGTGTGATCAATGGATGAGAACTCTGTTGTGTTTTACACTTCAGAAATGGAGTAAAATCCCAGGCTCTGAGTCTTCCTACAAGCAAGACTTCGTTTCAGGTAAGGGCAGTTACTAACAGCTCAAATGAACTACATCATTCACGAAGCTCACACGTATCTCATCTTAACTGACAAGCATTGGATGTTAGAGGACCTGTGCTTTGTATCAATTTCAGAGGCAGAGTTGGACTAGATATGGTCCATATGTATAGGAAACACCGTTCTTTTATTCTGAGCACACTCTCGTTTCCTGCTGTATTAGAGACTCTAGAAAGCAAGAATGTTCTTCTTGCTCTAAAGCAGAGTGCGATCCATGGATGAGAACTATGCTGTGTGATACACTTCAGAAATGGAGTTGAATTCCATGATCTGTGTCTTCCTACAAGCAAGACTTCGTTTCAGGTAAGGGCAGTTACTTTACAGCTCAAACGAACTACATCGTTCATTAACCTCACACGTTTCTCATCTTAACTGACAAGCATTGGATGTTAGAGGACTTGTGGATTGTATCAGTTTCAGAAGCAGAGTTGAACTAGATATGGCTTTTATGTGTAGGAAACACCGTACTTTTTTTCTGAGCACAGTCATGTTTCCTGCTCTATTAGAGACTCTAGAAAGCAAGTGCGTGCTTCTTGCTCTAAAACAGAGTGTGATCCATGGATGAAAACTATGTTGTGTGTTTCCCTTCAGAAATGGAGTTTAATCCCAGGCTCTGTGTCTTCCTACATGCACTACTTTGCTTCAGGTAAGGGCAGTCACTTTTCAGCTCAAATGAACTACATCGTTCACGAAGCTCACACGTTTCTCATCTTAAATGACAAGCATTGGATGTTAGAGGACCTGTGCTTTGTATCAATTTCAGAGGCAGAGTTGGACTAGATATGGTCCGTATTTATAGGAAACACCGTTATTTTATTCTGAGCACACTCACGTTTCCTGCTGTATTCGAGACTCAACAAAGGAAGAGCGTTCTTCTTGCTCTAAAGCAGAGTGAGATCCATGGATGAGAACTATGCTGTGTGTTTCCCTTCAGAAATGGAGTTAAATCCCAGGCTCTGTGTCTTCCTACAAGCACTACTTTATTTCAGGTAAGGGCAGTCACTTTTCAGCTCAAACGAACTACATCGTTCACGAAGCTCACACATTTCTCGTCTTAACTGACAAGCATTGGATGTTAGAGGACCAGTGCTTTGTATCAGTTTCAGAAGCAGAGTTGGAGGAGATATGGTCCGTATGTGTATGAAACACCATTCATTTGTTCTCAGCAAACTCAAGTTTCCTGCTGTCTTAGAGACTCTGGAAAGCTAGAGCGTGTTTCTTGCTCTAAAGCAGAGTGTGATCAATGGATGAGAACTCTGTTGTGTTTTACACTTCAGAAATGGAGTAAAATCCCAGGCACTGAGTCTTCCTACAAGCAAGACTTCGTTTCAGGTAAGGGCAGAAACTTTACAGCTCAAACGAACTACATCGTTCAAGAATCTCACACGTTTCTCATCTTAACTGACAAGCATTGGATTTTAGAGGACCTGTGGTTTGCTTCAGTTTTAGATTCAGAGTTGAACTAGATATGGCCCATATGTGTAGGAAACACTGTTCCTTTGTTCTGAGCACACTCACGTTTTCTTCTGTCTTAGAGACTCCAGGAAGCAAGAGCGTGCTTCTTGCTCTAAAGCAGAGTGTGATGTATATATGAGAACTCTGCTGTGTGTTTCACTTCAGAAACGGAGTTAAATTCCATGCTCTGTGTCTTCCTACAAGGAAGACTTCGTTTCAGGTAAGGGCAGTCACTTTTCAGCTCAAACGAACTACATCATTCACGAAGCTCACACGTTTGTCATCTTAATTGAGAAGCATTTGATGTTAGAGGACCTTTGCTTTGTATCAATTTCAAGCAGAGTTTAACTAGATATGGTCCATATGTATAGGAAACACCGTTCTTTTCTTCTGAGCACACTCACTTTTCCTGCTGGATTAGAGATTCTAGAAAGGAAGAGCGTTCTTCTTGCTAAAAAGCAGAGTGCGATCCATGGATGAGAACTATGCTGTGTGTTTCCCTTCAGAAATGGAGTTAAATCCCAGGCTCTGTGTCTTCCTACAAGCACTACTTCGTTTCAGGTAATGGCAGTCACTTTTCAGCTCAAACGAACTACATCGTTCACGAAGCTCACACGTTTCTCATCTTAAATGACAAGCATTGGATGTTAGAGGACCAGTGCTTTGTATAAGTTTCAGAAGCAGAGTTGGACTAGATATGGTCCGTATGTGTAGGAAACACCATTCATTTGTTCTCAGCACACTCAAGTTTCCTGCTGTCTTAGAGACTCTGGAAAGCTAGAGCATGCTTCTTGATCTAAAGCAGAGTGTGATCGATGGATGAGAACTCTGTTGTGTGTTTCACTTCAGAAATGGAGTTAAATCCCAGGCACTGAGTCTTCCTACAAGCAAGACTTCGTTTTATGTAAAGGCAGTTACTTTACAGCTCAAACGAACTACATATTCACGAAACTCACACGTTTCTCATCTTAACTGACAAGCACTGGATGTTAGAAGACCCGTGCTTTGTATCAGTTTCAGAAGCAGAGTTGAACTAGATGTGGTCCGAATGTGTATGAAACACCATTCTTTTGTTCTGAGCACACTCAAGTTTCCTGCTGTATTATAGATTCTAGAAAGCAAGAGCGTGCTTCTTGCTCTAAAGCAGAGTGTGATCTATATATGAGAACTCTGCTGTGTGTTTCACTTCAGAAATGGAGTTAAATTCCATGCTCTGTGTCTTCCTACAAGCAAGACTTCGTTTCAGGTAAGGGCAGTCACTTTTCAGCTCAAACGAACTACATCGTTCTCGAAGCTCAAACGTTTCTCATCTTAACTGACAAGCATTGGATGTTAGAGGACCTTTGCTTTGTATCAATTTCAAGCAGAGTTGAACTAGATATGGTCCATATGTATAGGAAACACCGTTCTTTTTCTGAGCACACTCACTTTTCCTGCTTTATTAGAGACTCTAGAAATCAAGAGCATGCTTCTTGATCTAAAGCAGAGTGTGATCCATGGATGAGAACTGTGTTGTGTGTTTCCCTTCAGAAATGGAGTTAATCCCAGGCTCTGAGTCTTCCTACAAGCAAGACTTCGTTTCAGGTAAGGGCAGTTACTAAGAGCTCAAATGAACTACATCATTCAGGACGCTCACACGATTCTCATCTTAACTGACAAGCATTGGATGTTAGAGGACTTGTGGTTTGTATCAGTTTCAGAAGCAGAGTTGAACTAGATATGGCTCGTATGTGTAGGAAACACGGTTCTTTTTTTCTGAGCACAGTCATGTTTCCTGCTCTATTAGAGTCTCTAGAAAGCAAGTGCGTGCTTCTTGCTCTAAAACAGAGTGTGATCCATGGATGAAAACTATGCTGTGTGTTTCCCTTCAGAAATGGAGTTAAATCCCAGGCTCTGTATCTTCCTACATGCCCTACTTTGCTTCAGGTAAGGGCAGTCACTTTTCAGCTCAAACGAACTACATCGTTCACGAAGCTCACACGTTTCTCATCTTAAATGACAAGCATTGGATGTTAGAGGACCAGTGCTTTGTATCAATTTCAGAGCAGAGTTGGACTAGATATGGTCCGTATGTATAGGAAACACCGTTATTTTATTCTGAGCACACTCACGTTTCCTGCTGTATTCGAGACTCTAGAAAGGAAGAGCGTTCGTCTTGCTATAAAGCAGAGTGCGATCCATGGATGAGAACTATGCTGTGTGTTTCCCTTCAGAAATGGAGTTAAATCCCACGCTCTGTGTCTTCCTACAAGCACTACTTCATTTCAGGTAATGGCAGTCACTTTTCAGCTCAAAAGAACTACATCGTTCACGAAGCTCACACGTTTCTCATCCTAACTGACAAGAATTGGATGTTAGAGGACCAGTGCTTTGTATCAGTTTCAGAAGCAGGGTTGGACTAGATATGGTCCGTATGTGTAGGAAGCACCATTCATTTGTTCTCAGCACACTCAAGTTTCCTGCTGTCTTAGAGACTCTAGAAATCAAGAGCGTGCATCTTGATCTAAAGCAGAGTGTGATCCATGGATGAGAACTGTGTTGTGTGTTTCCCTTCAGAAATGGAGTTAAATCCCAGGCTCTGATTCTTCCTACAAGCAAGACTTCGTTTCAAGTAAGGGCAGTTACTAAGAGCTCAAATGAATTACATCGTTCAGGAACCTCACACGTTTCTCATCTTAACTGACAAGCATTGGATGTTAGAGGACTTGTGGTTTGTATCAGTTTCAGAAGCAGAGTTGAACTAGATATGGCTCGTATGTGTAGGAAACACCGTTCTTTTTTTCTGAGCACAGTCATGTTTCCTGCTCTATTAGAGACTCTAGAAAGCAAGTGCGTGCTTCTTGATCTAAAGCAGAGTGTGATCCATGGATGAGAACTGTGTTGTGTGTTTCCCTTCAGAAATGGAGTTAAATCCCAGGCTCTGTGTCTTCCTACATGCACTACTTTGCTTCAGGTAAAGGCAGTCACTTTTCAGCTCAAACGAACTACATCGTTCACGAAGCTCACACGTTTCTCATCTTAAATGACAAGCATTGCATGTTAGAGGACCAGTACTTTGTATCAATTTCAGAGCAGAGTTGGACTAGATATGGTCCGTATGTATAGGAAACACCGTTATTTTATTCTGAGCACACTCACGTTTCCTGCTGTATTCGAGACTCTAGAAAGGAAGAGCGTTCTTCTTGCTCTAAAGCAGAGTGAGATCCATGGATGAGAACTATGCTGTGTGTTTCCCTTCAGAAATGGAGTTAAATCCCAGGCTCTGTGTCTTCCTACAAGCACTACTTTATTTCAGGTAAGGGCAGTCACTTTTCAGCTCAAACGAACTACATCCTTCACGAAGCTCACACGTTTCTCGTCTTAACTGACAAGCATTGGATGTTAGAGGACCAGTGCTTTGTATAAGTTTCAGAAGCAGAGTTGGAGGAGATATGGTCCGTATGTGTATGAAACACCATTCATTTGTTCTCAGCACACTCAAGTTTCCTGCTGTCTTGGAGACTCTGGAAAGCTAGAGCGTGTTTCTTGCTCTAAAGCAGAGTGTGATCAATGGATGAGACCTCTGTTGTGTTTTACACTTCAGAAATGGAGTAAAATCCCAGGCACTGAGTCTGCCTACAAGCAAGACTTCGTTTCAGGTAAGGGCAGAAACTTTACAGCTCAAACGAACTACATCGTTCAAGAATCTCACACGTTTCTCATCTTAACTGACAAGCATTGGATTTTAGAGGACCTGTGGTTTGCTTCAGTTTTAGATTCAGAGTTGAACTAGATATGGCCCATATGTGTAGGAAACACTGTTCCTTTGTTCTGAGCACACTCACGTTTTCTTCTGTCTTAGAGACTCCAGGAAGCAAGAGCGTGCTTCTTGCTCTAAAGCAGAGTGTGATGTATATATGAGAACTCTGCTGTGTGTTTCACTTCAGAAACGGAGTTAAATTCCATGCTCTGTGTCTTCCTACAAGGAAGACTTCGTTTCAGGTAAGGGCAGTCACTTTTCAGCTCAAACGAACTACATCGTTCATGAAGCTCACACGTTTGTCATCTTAATTGAGAAGCATTTGATGTTAGAGGACCTTTGCTTTGTATCAATTTCAAGCAGAGTTTAACTAGATATGGTCCGTCTGTATAGGAAACACCGTTCTTTTCTTCTGAGCACACTCACTTTTCCTGCTGGATTAGAGATTCTAGAAAGGAAGAGCGTTCTTCTTGCTAAAAAGCAGAGTGCGATCCATGGATGAGAACTATGCTGTGTGTTTCCCTTCAGAAATGGAGTTAAATCCCAGGCTCTGTGTCTTCCTACAAGCACTACTTCGTTTCAGGTAATGGCAGTCACTTTTCAGCTCAAACGAACTACATCGTTCACGAAGCTCACACGTTTCTCATCTTAAATGACAAGCATTGGATGTTAGAGGACCAGTGCTTTGTATAAGTTTCAGAAGCAGAGTTGGACTAGATATGGTCCGTATGTGTAGGAAACACCATTCATTTGTTCTCAGCACACTCAAGTTTCCTGCTGTCTTAGAGATTCTGGAAAGCTAGAGCATGCTTCTTGATCTAAAGCAGAGTGTGATCGATGGATGAGAACTCTGTTGTGTGTTTCACTTCAGAAATGGAGTTAAATCCCAGGCACTGAGTCTTCCTACAAGCAAGACTTCGTTTTATGTAAAGGCAGTTACTTTACAGCTCAAATGAACTACATCATTCACGAAACTCACACGTTTCTCATCTTAACTGACAAGCACTGGATGTTAGAAGACCCGTGCTTTGTATCAGTTTCAGAAGCAGAGTTGAACTAGATATGGTCCGTATTTGTATGAAACACCATTCTTTTGTTCTGAGCACACTCAAGTTTCCTGCTGTATTATAGATTCTAGAAAGCAAGAGCGTGCTTCTTGCTCTAAAGCAGAGTGTGATCTATATATGAGAACTCTGCTGTGTGTTTCACTTCAGAAATGGAGTTAAATTCCATGCTCTGTGTCTTCCTACAAGCAAGACTTCGTTTCAGGTAAGGGCAGTCACTTTTCAGCTCAAACGAACTACATCGTTCTCGAAGCTCAAACGTTTCTCATCTTAACTGACAAGCATTGGATGTTAGAGGACCTTTGCTTTGTATCAATTTCAAGCAGAGTTGAACTAGATATGGTCCATATGTATAGGAAACACCGTTCTTTTTCTGAGCACACTCACTTTTCCTGCTTTATTAGAGACTCTAGAAATCAAGAGCGTGCTTCTTGATCTAAAGCAGAGTGTGATCCATGGATGATAACTGTGTTGTGTGTTTCCCTTCAGAAATGGAGTTAATCCCAGGCTCTGAGTCTTCCTACAAGCAAGACTTCGTTTCAGGTAAGGGCAGTTACTAAGAGCTCAAATGAACTACATCGTTCAGGAAGCTCACACGATTCTCATCTTAACTGACAAGCATTGGATGTTAGAGGACTTGTGGTTTGTATCAGTTTCAGAAGCAGAGTTGAACTAGATATGGCTCGTATGTGTAGGAAACACGGTTCTTTTTTTCTGAGCACAGTCATGTTTCCTGCTCTATTAGAGTCTCTAGAAAGCAAGTGCGTGCTTCTTGCTCTAAAACAGAGTGTGGTCCATGGATGAAAACTATGCTGTGTGTTTCCCTTCAGAAATGGAGTTAAATCCCAGGCTCTGTGTCTTCCTACATGCACTACTTTGCTTCAGGTAAAGGCAGTCACTTTTCAGCTCAAACGAACTACATCGTTCACGAAGCTCACACGTTTCTCATCTTAAATGACAAGCATTGGATGTTAGAGGACCAGTGCTTTGTATCAATTTCAGAGCAGTGTTGGACTAGATATGGTCCGTATGTATAGGAAACACCGTTATTTTATTCTGAGCACACTCACGTTTCCTGCTGTATTCGAGACTCTAGAAAGGAAGAGCGTTCTTCTTGCTCTAAAGCAGAGTGAGATCCATGGATGAGAACTATGCTGTGTGTTTCCCTTCAGAAATGGAGTTAAATCCCAGGCTCTGTGTCTTCCTACAAACACTACTTCGTTTCAGCTAAGGACAGTCACTTTTCAGCTCAAACGAACTACATCGTTCACGAAGCTCACACGTTTCTCATCTTAACTGACAAGCATTGGATGTTAGAGGACCAGTGCTTTCTATCAGTTTCAGAAGCAGGGTTGGACTAGATATGGTCCGTATATGTAGGAAACACCATTCATTTGTTCTCAGCACACTCAATTTTCCGGCTGTCTTAGAGACTCTGGAAAGTTGGGGGTGCTTCTTGCTCTAAAGCAGAGTGTGATCAATGGATGATAACTCTGTTGTGTGTTTCTCTTCAGAAATGGAGTAAAATCCCAGGCACTGTGTCTTCCTACAAGCAAGACTTCGTTTCAGGTAAGGGCAGTTACATTACAGCTCAATCGAACTACATCGTTCACGAAGCTCACACGTTTGTCATCTTAACTGACAAGCATTGGATGTTAGAGGACCAGTGCTTTGTATCAGTTTCAGAAGCAGAGTTGGACTAGATATGGTCCATATGTGTAGGAAACACCATTCATTTGCTCTCAGCACACTCAAGTTTCGTGCTGTCTTAGAGACTGTGGAAAGCGAGAGTGTGCTCCTTGCTCTAAAGCACAGTGTGATCAATGGATGAGAACTCTGTTGTGTGTTTCACTTCAGAAATGGAGTTAAATCCCAGGCTCTGAGTCTTCCTACAAGCAAGACTTCGTTTCAGGTAATGGCAGTTACTAAGAGCTCAAACAAACTACATCATTTAAGAAGCTCACACGTGTCTCATCTTTACTGACAAGCATTGGATGATAGAGGACCTGTGGTTTGTTTCAGTTTCAGAAGCAGAGTTGAACTAGATATGGCCCCTATGTGTAGGAAACACCGTTCTTTTGTTCTGAGCACACTCAAGTTTCCTGCTGTATTAGAGACTCTAGAAAGCAAGAGCGTGTTTCTTGCTCTAAAGCAGAGTCTGATCTATATATGAGAACTCTGCTGTGTTTTTCACTTCAGAAATGGACTTAATTCCCAGGCTCTGAGTCTTCCTACAAGCAAGACTTTGTTTCAGGTAAGGGCAGTTACTAACAGCTCAAACAAACTACATCATTCACGAAGCTCACACGTTTCTCATCTTAACTGACCAGCACTGGATGTTAGAGGACCCGTGCTTTGTATCAGTTTCAGAAGCAGAGTTGGAGGAGATATGGTCTGTATGTGTATGAAACACCATTCATTTGTTCTCAGCAAACTCAAGTTTCCTGCTGTCTTAGAGACTCAGGAAAGCAAGAGCGTTCTTCTTGCTCTAAAGCAGAGTGTGATCAATGGATGAGAACTCTGTTGTGTGTTTCACTTCAGAAATGGAGTTAAATCCCAGGCTCTGAGTCTTCCTACAAGCAAGACTTCGTTTCAGGTAAGGGCATAAACTTTACAGCTCAAACGAACTACATCGTTCAAGAATCTCACACGTTTCTCATCTTAACTGACAAGCATTGGATTTTAGAGGACCTGTGGTTTGCTTCAGTTTTAGATTCAGAGTTGAACTAGATATGGCCCATATGTGTAGGAAACACTGTTCCTTTGTTCTGAGCACACTCACGTTTCCTTCTGTCTTTGAGACTCTAGGAAGCAAGAGTGTGCTTCTTGCTCTAAAGCAGAGTGTGATGTATATATGAGAACTCTGCTGTGTGTTTCACTTCAGAAACGGAGTTAAATTCCATGCTCTGTGTCTTCCTACAAGGAAGACTTCGTTTCAGGTAAGGGCAGTCACTTTTCAGCTCAAACGAACTACATCGTTCACGAAGCTCACACGTTTGTCATCTTAATTGAGAAGCATTTGATGTTAGAGGACCTTTGCTTTGTATCAATTTCAAGCAGAGTTGAACTAGATATTGTCCGTCTGTATAGGAAACACCGTTCTTTTCTTCTGAGCACACTCACTTTTCCTGCTGGATTAGAGATTCTAGAAAGGAAGAGCGTTCTTCTTGCTATAAAGCAGAGTGCGATCCATGGATGAGAACTATGCTGTATGTTTCCCTTCAGAAATGGAGTTAAATCCCAGGCTCTGAGTCTTCCTACAAGCAAGACTTCGTTTCAGGTAAGGGCAGTCATTTTTCAGCTCAAACGAACTACATCGTTCACGAAGCTCACACGTTTCTCATCTTAAATGACAAGCACTGGTTGTTAGAGGACCTGTGGTTTGTTTCAGTTTCAGAATCAGAGTTGAACTAGATATGGTCCGTATATGTAGGAAAACCCTTCTTTTGTTCTGAGCAAAATCAAGTTTCCTGCTGGATTAGAGATTCTAGAAAGGAAGAGGGTTCTTCTTGCTCTAAAGCAGGGTGCGATCCATGGATGAGAATTATGCTGTGTGTTTCCCTTCAGAAATGGAGTTAAATCCCAGGCTCTGTGTCTTCCTACAAGCACTACTTTGTTTCAGGTAAGGGCAGTCACTTTTCAGCTCAAACGAACTACATCGTTCACGAAGCTCACACGTTTCTCATCTTAAATGACAAGCATTCGATGTTAGAGGACTAGTGCTTTGTATCTGTTTCAGAAGCAGAGTTGGACTAGATATGGTCCATATGTGTAGGAAACACCATTCAGTTGTTCTCAGCACACTCAAGTTTCCTGCTGACTTAGAGAATCTGGAAAGCGAGAGCATGCTTCTTGCTCTAAAGCAGAGTGTGATCAATGGATGAGAACTCTGTTGTCTGTTTCACTTTAGAAATGGAGTTAAATCCCAGGCTCTGAGTCTTCCTACAAACACTACTTCATTTCAGGTAAGGGCAGTCACTTTTCAGTTCAAACGAACTACATCGTTCACGAAGCTCACATGATTCTCATCTAAAATGACAAGCATTGGATGTTAGAGGACCTGTGCTTTGTATCAATTTCAGAGGCAGAGTTGGACTAGATATGGTCCGTATGTATAGGAAACACCGTTCTTTAATTCTGAGCACACTCACGTTTCCTGCTGTATTAGAGACTCTAGAAATAAAGTGCATGCTTCTTGCTCTAAAGCTGAGTGTGATCCATTGATGAGAACTGTGTTGTGTGTTTCCCTTCAGAAATGGAGTTAAATCCCAGGCTCTGAGTCTTCCTACAAACAAGACTTCGTTTCAGGTAAGGGCAGTTACTAACAGCTCAAAAGAACTACATCATTCACGAAGCTCACACGTTTCTCATCCTAAGTGACAAGCACTGGATGTTATAGGACCTGTGCTTTGTATCAGTTTCAGAAGCAGAGTTGAACTAGATATGGTCCGTATGTGTATGAAACACCGTTCTTTTGTTCTGAGCACACTCAAGTTTCCTGCTGTATTAGAGATTCTAGAAAGCAAGAGCGTTCTTCTTGCACTAAAGCATAGTGCAATCCATGGATGAGAACTATGCTGTGTGTTTCCCTTCAGAAATGGAGTTAAATCCCAGGCTCTCTGTCTTCCTACCAGCACTACTTCGTTTCAGGTAAGGGCAGTCTCTTTTCAGCTCAAACGAACTACATCATTCACAAAGCTCACACGTTTCTCATCTTAAATGACAAGCATTGGATGTTAGAGGACCAGTGCTTTGTATCAGTCTCAGAAGGAGAGTTGGACTAGATATGGTCCGAATGTGTAGGAAACACCATTCATTTGTTCTCAGCACACTCAAGTTTCCTGCTGTCTTAGAGACTCTGGAAAGCTAGAGGGTGCTTCTTGCTCTAAAGCAGAGTGTGATCAATGGATAAGAACTCTGTTGTGTGTTTCACTTCAGAAATGGAGTAAAATCACAGGCATTGAGTCTTCCTACAAGCAAGACTTCGTTTCAGGTAAGGGCAGTTACTTTACAGCTCAAACGAACTACATCGTTCACGAAGCTCACACGTTTCTCATCTAAAATGACAAGCATTGGATTTTAGAGGACCAGTGCTTTGTATCAGTTTCAGAAGCAGAGTTGGCCTAGATATAGTCCATATGTGTAGGAAACACCATTCATTTCCTCTCAGCACACTCATGTTTCGTGCTGTCTTAGAGTCTCTGGAAAGCGAGAGCGTGCTTCTTGCTCTAAAGCACAGTGTGATCAATGGATGAGAACTCTGTTGTGTGTTTCCCTTCAGAAATGGAGTTAAATCCCAGGCTCTGAGTCTTCCTACAAGCAAGACTTCGTTTCAGGTAATGGCAGTTACTAAGAGCTCAAACGAACTACATCGTTTAAGAAGCTCACACATTTCTCATCTTTACTGACAAGCATTGGATGATAGAGGACCTGTGGTTTGCTTCAGTTTCAGAAGCAGAGTTGAACTAGATATGGCCCCTATGTGTAGGAAACACCGTTCTTTTGTTCTGAGCACACTCAAGTTTCCTGCTGTATTAGAGACTCTAGAAAGCGAGAGCGTGTTTCTTGCTCTAAAGCAGAGTCTGATCTATATATGAGAACTCTGCTGTGTTTTTCACTTCAGAAATGGACGTAATTCCCAGGCTCTGAGTCTTCCTACAAGCAAGACTTCGTTTCAGGTAAGGGCAGTTACTAACAGCTCAAACAAACTACATCATTCACGAAGCTCACACGTTTCTCATCTTAACTGAACAGCACTGGATGTTAGAGGACCCGTGCTTTGTATCAGTTTCAGAAGCAGAGTAGAACTAGATATGGTCTGTATGTGTATGAAACACCGTTCTTTTGTACTGAGCACACTCAAGTTTCCTGCTGTATTAGAGATTCTAGAAAGCAAGAGCGTTCTTCTTCCACTAAAGCATAGTGCAATCCATGGATGAGAACTATGCTGTGTGTTTCCCTCCAGAAATGGAGTTAAATCCCAGGCTCTGAGTCTTCCTACAAGCAAGACTTCGTTTCAGGTAAGGGCAGTTACTTTACAGCTCAAACGAACTACATCGTTCACGAAGCTCACACGTTTCTCATCTTATTTGAGAAGCATTTGATGTTAGAGGACCTGTGCTTTGTATCAATTTCAAGCAGAGTTGAACTAGATATGGTCTGTATGTATAGGAAACAACGTTCTTTTCTTCTGAGCACACTCACTTTTCCTGCTGTATTAGAGTCTCTAGAAATCAAGAGCGTGCTTCTTGCTCTAAAGCAGAGTGTGATCCATTGATGAGAACTGTGTTGTGTGTTTCGCTTCAGAAATGGAGTTAAATCCCAGGCTCTGAGTCTTCCTACAAACAAGACTTCGTTTCAGGTTAGGGCAGTTGCTAACAGCTCAAAAGAACTACATCATTCACGAAATTCACACGTTTCTCATCTTAAGTGACAAGCACTGGATGTTATAGGACCCGTGCTTTGTATCAGTTTCAGAAGCAGAGTTGAACTAGAAATGGTCCGTATGTGTATGAAACACCGTTCTTTTTTTCTGAGCACACTCAAGTTTCTTGCTGTATTAGAGATTCTAGAAAGCAAGAGCGTTCTTCTTGCACTAAAGCATAGTGCAATCCATGGATGAGAACTATGCTGTGTGTTTCCCTTCAGAAATGGAGTTAAATCGCATGCTCTGTGTCTTCCTACACACACTACTTCGTTTCAGGTAAGGGCAGTCATTTTTCAGCTCAAACGAACTACATTGTTCACGAAGCTCACACGTTTCTCATCTTAAATGACAAGCATTGGATGTTAGAGGACCAGTGCTTTGTATCAGTTTCAGAAGCAGAGTTGGACTAGATATGGTCCGTATGTGTAGTAAACACCATTCATTTTTTCTCAGCACACTCAAGTTTCCTGCTGTCTTAGAGACTCTGGTAAGCGAGAGCGTGCTTCCCGCCCTAAAACAGAGTGTGATCAATGGATGAGAACTCTGTTGTTTGTTTCGCTTCAGAAATGGAGTTAAATACCAGGCTCTGAGTCTTCCTACAAGCAAGACTTCGTTTCAGGTAAGTGCAGTTACTTTACACCTCAAACGAACTACATCATTCACGAAGCTCACATGTTTCTCATCTTATTTGAGAAGCATTTGATGTTAGAGGACCTTTGCTTTGTATCAAGTTCAAGCAGAGTTGAACTAGATATGGTCCGTAAGTATAGGAAACAACGTTCTTTTCTTCTCAGCACACTCTCTTTTCCTGCTGTATTAGAGACTCTTGAAATCAAGAGCGTGCTTCTTGCTCTAAAGCAGAGTGTGATCTATATATGAGAATTCTGCTGTGTGTTTCACTTCAGAAATGGACTTAATTCCCAGGCTCTGAGTCTTCCTACAAGCAAGACTTTGTTTCAGGTAAGGGCAGTTACTAACAGCTCAAACAAACTACATCATTCACGAAGCTCACACGTTTCTCATCTTAACTGACCAGCACTGGA
This sequence comes from Onychomys leucogaster, assembly GCA_949786385.1. NCBI lineage: Eukaryota > Metazoa > Chordata > Mammalia > Rodentia > Cricetidae > Onychomys > Onychomys leucogaster. The sequence continues at coordinate 23,795 of CATKUP010000157.1, read as the reverse complement.
TGTTAGAGGACCCGTGCTTTGTATCAGTTTCAGAAGCAGAGTAGAACTAGATATGGTCCGTATGTGTATGAAACACCATTCTTTTGTTCTGAGCACACTCATGTTTCCTGCTGTATTAGAGATTCTACAAAGCAAGAGCGTTCTCCTTGCACTAAAGCATAGTGCAATCCATGGAAGAGAACTATGCTGTGTGTTTCCCTTCAGAAATGGAGTTAAATCTCAGGCTCTGTGTCTTCCTACATGCAGTACTTCGTTTCAGGTTAGGGCAGTCACTTTTCAGCTCAAACGAACTACATTGTTCACGAAGCTCACACGATTCTCATCTTAAATGACAAGCTCTGGGTGTTAGAGGACCTGTGCTTTGTATCAATTTCAGAGGCAGAGTTGGACTAGATATGGTCCGTATGTATAGGAAACACCGTTCATTTATTCTGAGCACACTCACGTTTCCTGTTGTATTAGAATCTCTAGAAAGAAAGAACGTGCTTCCTGCTCTAAAGCAGAGTGTGATCCATTGATGAGAACTATGCTGCGTGTTTCCCTTCAGAAATGGAGTTAAATCCCATGCTCTGTGTCTTCCTACAAACACTACTTCGTTTCAGGTAAGGGCAGTCATTTTTCAGCTCAAACGAACTACATTGTTCACGAAGCTCACACGTTTCTCATCTTAAATGACAAGCATTGGATGGTAGAGGACCAGTGCTTTGTTTCAGTTTCAGAAGCAGAGTTGGACTAGATATGGTCCGTATGTGTAGGAAACACCATTCATTTTTTCTCAGCACACTCAAGTTTCCTGCTGTCTTAGAGACTCTGGAAAGCTAGAGGGTGCTTCTTGCTCTAAAACGGAGTGTGATCAATGGATGAGAACTCTGTTGTGTGTTTCACTTCAGAAATGGAGTTAGTTAAATCCCAGGCTCTGAGTTTCCTACAAGCAAGACTTTGTTTCTGGTAAGGGCAGTTACTAACAGCTCAAACAACTACATCATTCACGAATCTCACACGTTTCTCTTCTTAACTTACAAGCACTGGATGGTAGAAACCCGTGCTTTGTATCAGTTTCAGAAGCAGAGTTGAACTAGATATGATCCGTATGTATAGGAAACACCGTTCTTTTATTCTGAGCACACTCATGTTTCCTGCTGTATTAGAGATTCTAGAAAGCAAGAACGTGCTTCCTGCTCTAAAGCAGAGTGCGATCCATGGATGAGAATTATGCTGTGTGTTTCCCTTCAGAAATGGAGTTAAATCCCACAGTCTGTGTTTTCCTACATACACTACTTCGTTTCCGGAAAGGGCAGTCACTTTTGAGCTCAAACGAACTACATCGTTCACGAAGCTCACACGTTTCTCATCTTTACCGACAAGCATTGCATTATAGAGGACCTGTGCTTTTTATCAATTTCAGAGGCAGAGTTGGACTAGATATGGTCCGTATGTATGGGAAATACCGTTCTTTTGTTCTGAGCACACTCATGTTTCCTGCTGTCTTAGAGACTCTAGGAAGCAAGAGCGTGTTTCTTGGTATAAAGCAGAGTATGATCTATATATGAGAACTCTGCTGTGTGTTTCACTTCGGAAATGGAGTTAAATCCCAGGCTCTGAGTCTTCCTACAAGCAAGACTTCGTTTCAGGTAAGGGCAGTTACATTACAGCTCAAACGAACTACATCATTCAAGAAGCTCACACGTTTCTCATCTTAACTGAAAAGCATTGGATTTTAGAGGACCTGTGGTTTGTTTCAGTTTTAGAATCAGAGTTGAACTAGATATGGCCCGTATAGTAGGAACTACCATTCTTTTGTTCTGAACACACGCAAGTTTCCTGCTGTCTTAGAGACTCTAGGAAGCAAGAGTGTGCTTCTTGCTCTAAAGCAGAGTGTGATAAATGGCTGAGAACTCTGTTGTGTGTTTCACTTCAGAAATGGAGTTAAATCCCAGGCTCTGAGTCTTCGTACACACAAGACTTCGTTTCAGGTAAGGGCAGTTACTTTACAGCTCAAACGAACTACATCGTTCACAAAGCTCACACGTTTCTCATCTTAATTGAGAAGCATTTGATGTTAGAGGACCTTTGCTTTGTATCAATTTCAAGCAGAGTTGAACTAGATATGGTCCGTATGTATAGGAAACACCGTTCTTTTCTTCTGAGCACACTCATTTTTCCAGCTGTATTAGAGAATCTAGAAATCAAGAGCGTGCTTCTTGCTCTAAAGCAGAGTGTGATCCAAGGAAGAGAACTGTGTTGTGTGTTTCCCATCAGAAATGGAGTTAAATCCCAGGCTCTGAGTATTCCTACAAGCAAGACTTCGTTTCAGGTAAGGGCAGTTTCTAACAGCTCAAACGAATTACATCGTTCAAGAAGCTCACACGTTTCTCATCTTAACTGACAAGCATTGGATGAAAGAGGACCTGTGGTTTGTTTCAGTTTCAGAAGCAGAGTTGAACTAGATATGGCCTATATGTGTAGCAACTACCGTTCTTTTGTTCTGAGCACACGCAAGTCTCCTGCTGTATTAGAGACTCGAGAAAGCAAGAGCGTGCTTCTTGCTCTAAAGCAGAGTGTGATCCATGGATGAGAACTATGCTGCGTGTTTCCCTTCAGAAATGGAGTTAAATCCCATGCTCTGTGTCTTCCTACAAACACTACTTCGTTTCAGGTAAGGGCAGTCATTTTTCAGCTCAAACGAACTACATTGTTCACGAAGCTCACACGTTTCTCATCTTAAATGACAAGCATTGGATGGTAGAGGACCAGTGCTTTGTTTCAGTTTCAGAAGCAGAGTTGGACTAGATATGGTCCGTATGTGTAGGAAACACCATTCATTTTTTCTCAGCACACTCAAGTTTCCTGCTGTCTTAGAGACTCTGGAAAGCTAGAGGGTGCTTCTTGCTCTAAAACGGAGTGTGATCAATGGATGAGAACTCTGTTGTGTGTTTCACTTCAGAAATGGAGTTAAATCCCAGGCTCTGAGTTTCCTACAAGCAAGACTTCGTTTCTGGTAAGGGCAGTTACTAACAGCTCAAACAACTACATCATTCACGAAGCTCACACGTTTCTCTTCTTAACTTACAAGCACTGGATGGTAGAAACCCGTGCTTTGTATCAGTTTCAGAAGCAGAGTTGAACTAGATATGATCCGTATGTATAGGAAACACCGTTCTTTTATTCTGAGCACACTCATGTTTCCTGCTGTATTAGAGATTCTAGAAAGCAAGAACGTGCTTCCTGCTCTAAAGCAGAGTGCGATCCATGGATGAGAATTATGCTGTGTGTTTCCCTTCAGAAATGGAGTTAAATCCCACAGTCTGTGTTTTCCTACATACACTACTTCGTTTCCGGAAAGGGCAGTCACTTTTGAGCTCAAACGAACTACATCGTTCACGAAGCTCACACGTTTCTCATCTTTACCGACAAGCATTGCATTATAGAGGACCTGTGCTTTTTATCAATTTCAGAGGCAGAGTTGGACTAGATATGGTCCGTATGTATGGGAAATACCGTTCTTTTGTTCTGAGCACACTCATGTTTCCTGCTGTCTTAGAGACTCTAGGAAGCAAGAGCGTGTTTCTTGCTATAAAGCAGAGTATGATCTATATATGAGAACTCTGCTGTGTGTTTCACTTCGGAAATGGAGTTAAATCCCAGGCTCTGAGTCTTCCTACAAGCAAGACTTCGTTTCAGGTAAGGGCAGTTACATTACAGCTCAAACGACTACATCATTCAAGAAGCTCACACGTTTCTCATCTTAACTGAAAAGCATTGGATTTTAGAGGACCTGTGGTTTGTTTCAGTTTTAGAATCAGAGTTGAACTAGATATGGCCCGTATAGTAGGAACTACCATTCTTTTGTTCTGAACACACGCAAGTTTCCTGCTGTCTTAGAGACTCTAGGAAGCAAGAGTGTGCTTCTTGCTCTAAAGCAGAGTGTGATAAATGGCTGAGAACTCTGTTGTGTGTTTCACTTCAGAAATGGAGTTAAATCCCAGGCTCTGAGTCTTCGTACACACAAGACTTCGTTTCAGGTAAGGGCAGTTACTTTACAGCTCAAAAGAACTACATCGTTCACAAAGCTCACACGTTTCTCATCTTAATTGAGAAGCATTTGATGTTAGAGGACCTTTGCTTTGTATCAATTTCAAGCAGAGTTGAACTAGATATGGTCCGTATGTATAGGAAACACCGTTCTTTTCTTCTGAGCACACTCATTTTTCCAGCTGTATTAGAGAATCTAGAAATCAAGAGCGTGCTTCTTGCTCTAAAGCAGAGTGTGATCCATGGAAGAGAACTGTGTTGTGTGTTTCCCATCAGAAATGGAGTTAAATCCCAGGCTCTGAGTATTCCTACAAGCAAGACTTCGTTTCAGGTAAGGGCAGTTTCTAACAGCTCAAACGAATTACATCGTTCAAGAAGCTCACACGTTTCTCATCTTAACTGACAAGCATTGGATGAAAGAGGACCTGTGGTTTGTTTCAGTTTCAGAAGCAGAGTTGAACTAGATATGGCCCATATGTGTAGCAACTACCGTTCTTTTGTTCTGAGCACACGCAAGTCTCCTGCTGTATTAGAGACTCGAGAAAGCAAGAGCGTGCTTCTTGCTCTAAAGCAGAGTGTGATCCATGGATGAGAACTATGCTGTGTGTTTCCCTTCAGAAATGGAGTTTAATCCCAGGCTCTGAGTCTTCCTACAAGCAAGACTTCGTTTCTGGTAAGGGAAGTTTCTAACAGCTCAAACGAATTACATCGTTCAAGAAGCTCACACGTTTCTCATCTTAACTGACAAGCATTGGATTTTAGAGGACCTGTTGTTTGTTTCAGTTTTATAATCAGAGTTGAACTAGATATGGCTCATATGTGTAGGAAACTCCGTTCATTTTTTCTCATCACACTCATGTTTCCTGCTGTCTTATAGACTCTAGAAAGCAAGAGTGTGTTTCTTGCTCTAAAGCAGAGTGTGATCTATATATGAGAACTCTGCTGTGTGTTTCCCTTCAGAAATGGAGTTTAATCCCAGGCTCTGAGTCTTCCTACAAGCAAGACTTCGTTTCTGGTAAGGGCAGTTACTAACAGCTCAAACGAACTAAATCATTCACGAAGCTCACACGTTTCTCTTCTTAACTTACAAGCACTGGATGTTAGAAACCCGTGCTTTGTATCAGTTTCAGAAGCAGAGTTGAACTAGATATGGTCCGTATGTATAGGAAACACCGTTCTTTAATTCTGAGCACACTCATGTTTCCTGCTGTATTAGAGATTCTAGAAAGCAAGAACGTGCTTCCTGCTCTAAAGCAGAGTGCGATCCATGGATGAGAATCATGCTGTGTGTTTCCCTTCAGAAATGGAGTTAAATCCCATGGTCTGTGTTTTCTTACAAACACTACTTCGTTTCAGGAAAGGGCAGTCACTTTTGAGCTCAAACGAACTACATCGTTCACGAAGCTCACACGTTTCTCATCTTAACCGACAAGCATTGGATTATAGAGGACCTGTGCTTTTTATCAATTTCAGAGGCAGAGTTGGACTAGATATGGTCCGTATGTATGGGAAATACCGTTCTTTTGTTCTGAGCACACTCAAGTTTCCTGCTCGATTAGAGATTCTAGAAAAGAAGAGCGTGCTTCTTGCTCTTAATCAGAGTGCGATCCATGGATGAAAACTTCGCTGTGTGTTTCCCTTCAGAAATGGAGTTAAATTCCACGGTCTGTGTTTTGCTACAAACACTACTTCGTTTCTGGTAACGACAGTCACTTTTCAGCTCAAACGAACTACATCGTTCACAAATCTCAACGTTTCCCATCTTAACTGACAAGCATTGGATTTTAGAGGACCTGTTGTTTGTTTCAGTTTTAGAATCAGAGTTGAACTAGATATGGCTCATATGTGTAGGAAACACCGTTCATTTGTTCTCAGCACACTCATGTTTCCTGCTGTCTTAGAGACTCTAGGAAGCAAGAGCGTGTTTCTTGCTATAAAGCAGAGTGTGATCTATATATGAGAACTCTGCTGTGTGTTTCACTTCGGAAATGGAGTTAAATCCCAGACACGGGGTCTTCCTACAAACAATACTTCGTTTCAGGTAAGGGCAGTTACATTACAGCTCAAACGAACTACATCATTCAAGAATCTCGCACATTTCTCATCTTAACTGAAAAGCATTGGATGTTAGCGGACTTGTGGTTTGTATCAGTTTCAGAAGCAGAGTTGAACTAGATATGGCCTGTATGTGTAGGAAACACCGTTCTTTTTTTCTGAGCACACTCATGTTTCCTGCTGTATTAGAGAAGCTGCAAAGCAAGAGCGTGCTTCTTGCTCTAAAAAAGAGTGTGATCCATGGATAAGAACTATGCCTTGTGTTTCCCTTCAGAAATGGAGTTAAATTCCAGGCTCTGTGTCTTCCTACAAGCAAGACTTCGTTTCAAGTAAGTGCAGTCACTTTTCAGCTCAAACGAACTACATCGTTCCCGAAGCTTACACGTTTCTTATCGTAACTGACAAGCATTGGATTTTAGAGGACCTGTGGTTTGTTTCAGTTTTAGAATCAGAGTTGAACTAGATATGGCTCATAGTGTAGGAAACACCGTTCATTTCTTCTGAGCACACAAAACTTTCTTTCTATCTTAGAGACTCTAGGAAGCAAGAGGGTGCTTCTTGCTCAAAAGCACAGTGTGATCTATATATGAGAACTCTGCTGTGTGTTTCACTTCAGAAATGGAGTTAAATCCCATGCACTGAGTCTTCCTACAAGCAAGACTTCGTTTCAGGTAAGGCTAGTTTCTTTACAGCTCAAACGAACTACATCGTTCACGAAGCTCACACGTTTCTCATCTTAACTGACTAGCATTGGATTTTAGAGGACCTGTGGTTTGTTTCAGTTTTAGAATCAGAGTTGAACTAGATATGGCTCATATGTGTAGGAAACACCGTTCCTTTGTTCTGAGCACACTCAAGTTTCCTTCTGTCTTAGTGACTCTAGGAAGCAAGAGCGTGCTTCTTGCTCTAAAGCAGAGTGTGATCAATGGCTGAGAACTCTGCTGTGTGTTTCACTTCAGAAAGGGAGTTAAATCCCAGGCACTGAGTCTCCTACAAGCAAGACTTCGTTTCAGTTAAGGGTAGTTACTTTACAGCTCAAACGAACTACAACGTTCACGAAGCTCACACGTTTCTCATCTTAACTGACTAGCATTGGATTTTAGAGGACCTGTGGTTTGTTTCAGTTTTATAATCAGAGTTGAACTAGATATGGCCCGTATGTGTAGGAACTACCATTCTTTTCTTCTGAGCACACGCAAGTTTCCTGCTGTATTAGAGAGTCTAGAAAGCAAGAGCGTGCTTCTTGCTCTAAAGCAGAGTGTGATCCATGGATGAGATCTATGCTGTGTGTTTCCCTTCAGAAATGGAGTTAAATCCCAGGCTCTGTGTCTTCCTACATGCGCTACTTTGTTTCAGGTAAGGGCAGTCACTTTTCAGCTCAAACGAACTACATCGTTCACAAAGCTCACACGTTTCTTATCTTAACTGACAAGCATTGGATTTTAAAGAACCTGTGGTTTGTTTCAGTTTTCGAATCAGAGTTGAACTAGATATGGCTCAGATGTGTAGGAAACACCGTTCTTATGTTCTCATCACACTCATGTTTCCTGCTGTCTTAGAGACTCTAGAAAGCAAGAGTGTGTTTCTTGCTCTAAAGCAGAGTGTGATCTATACATAAGAACTCTGCTGTGTGTTTCACTTCAGAAATGGAGTTAAATTCCATGCTCTGTGTCTTCCTACAAGCAAGACTTCATTTCAGGTAAGGGCAGTTACTTTACAGATCAAATGAACTACATCGTTCACGAAGCTCACACGTTTCTCATCTTAACTGAGAAGGATTTGATGTTAGAGGACCCGTGCGTTGTATCAGTTTCAGAAGCAGATTTGAACTACATATTGTCCGTATGTGTAGGAAACACCGCTCTTTTGTTCTGGGCACACTCATGATTCCTGCTGTATTAGAGATTCTAGATAGCGAGAGTGTTCTTCTTGCTCTAAAGCATAGTGCAATCCAAGCATAAGAACTATGCTGTGTGTTTCCCTTCAGAAATGGAGTTAAAACCCAGGCTCTGTGTGTTCGTACAAGCACTACTTCGTTTCAGGTAAGGGCAGTCACTTTTCAGCTCAAATGAACTTCATCGTTCACGAAGCTAACACGTTTCTCATCTTAACTGACAAGCATTGGATGTTAGAGGACCTGTGCTTTGTATCAATTTCAGAATCAGAGCTGGTCTAGATATGGTCCGTATGTTTAGGAAACACCGTTCTATTGTTCTGAGCACACTCAAGTTTCCTGCTGTATTAGAGATTCTAGAAAGGAAGAGCGTGCTTCTTGCTCTAAAGCAGAATGCGATCCATGGATGAGAATTATGCTGTGTGTTTCCCTTCAGAAATGGAGTTAAATCCCAGGCACTGAGTCTTCCTACAAGCAAGACTTCGTTTCAGGTAAGGGTAGTTTCTTTACAGCTCAAACGAACTACATCGTTCACGAAGCTCGCACGTTTCTCATCTTAACCGACAAGAATTGGATTATAGAGGACCTGTGCTTTTTATCAATTTCAGAGGCAGAGTTGGACTAGATATGGTCCGTATGTATGGGAAATACCGTTCTTTTGTTCTGAGCACACTCAAGTTTCCTGCTGGATTAGAGATTCTAGAAAGGAAGAGCGTGCTTCTTGCTCTAAATCAGAGTGCGATCCATGGATGAAAACTACGCTGTGTGTTTCCCTTCAGAAATGGAGTTGAATTCCACGGTCTGTGTTTTGCTACAAACACTACTTCGTTTCAGGTAAGGACAGTCACTTTTCAGCTCAAACGAACTACATCGTTCACAAATCTCAACGTTTCTCATCTTAACTGACAAGCATTGGATTTTAGAGGACCTGTTGTTTGTTTCAGTTTTAGAATCAGAGTTGAACTAGATATGGCTCATATGTGTAGGAAACACCGTTCATTTGTTCTCAGCACACTCATGTTTCCTGGTGTCTTAGAGACTCTAGGAAGCAAGAGCGTGTTTCTTGCTATAAAGCAGAGTGTGATCTATATATGAGAACTCTGCTGTGTGTTTCACTTCGGAAATGGAGTTAAATCCCAGGCTCTGAGTCTTCCTACAAGCAAGACTTCGTTTCAGGTAAGGGCAGTTACATTACATCTCAAACGAACTACATCATTTAAGAAGCTCACACATTTCTCATCTTAACTGAAAAGCATTGGATGTTAGCGGACTTGTGGTTTGTATCAGTTTCAGAAGCAGAGTTGAACTAGATATGGCCTGTATGTGTAGGAAACACCGTTCTTTTTTTCTGAGCACACTCATGTTTCCTGCTGTATTAGAGAAGCTACAAAGCAAGAGCGTGCTTCTTGCTCTAAAAAAGAGTGTGATCCATGGATAAGAACTATGCTGTGTGTTTCCCTTCAGAAATGGAGTTAAATTAAAGGCTCTGTGTCTTCCTACAAGCAAGACTTCGTTTCAAGTAAAGGCAGTCACTTTTCAGCTCAAACGAACTACATCGTTCCCGAAGCTTACACGTTTCTTATCGTAACTGACAAGCATTGGATTTTAGAGGACCTGTGGTTTGTTTCAGTTTTAGAATCAGAGTTGAACTAGATATGGCTCATAGTGTAGGAAACACCGTTCATTTCTTCTGAGCACACACAACTTTCCTTCTATCTTAGAGACTCTAGGAAGCAAGAGCGTGCTTCTTGCTCAAAAGCACAGTGTGATCTATATATGAGAACTCTGCTGTGTGTTTCACTTCAGAAATGGAGTTAAATCCCAGGCACTGAGTCTTCCTACAAGCAAGACTTCGTTTCAGGTAAGGGTAGTTTCTTTACACCTCAAACGAACTACATCGTTCACGAAGCTCACACGTTTCTCATCTTAACTGACTAGCATTGGATTTTAGAGGACCTGTGGTTTGTTTCAGTTTTAGAATCAGAGTTGAACTAGATATGGCTCATATGTGTAGGAAACACCGTTCCTTTGTTCTGAGCACACTCATGTTTCCTTCTGTCTTAGTGACTCTAGGAAGCAAGAGCGTGCTTCTTGCTCTAAAGCAGAGTGTGATCAATGGCTGAGAACTCTGCTGTGTGTTTCACTTCAGAAAGGGAGTTAAATCCCAGGAACTGTGTCTCCTACAAGCAAGACTTCGTTTCAGTTAAGGGTAGTTACTTTACAGCTCAAACGAACTACAACGTTCACGAAGCTCACACGTTTCTCATCTTAACTGACTAGCATTGGATTTTAGAGGACCTGTGGTTTGTTTCAGTTTTATAATCAGAGTTGAACTAGATATGGCCCGTATGAGTAGGAACTACCATTCTTTTCTTCTGAGCACACGTAAGTTTCCTGCTGTATTAGAGAGTCTAGAAAGCAAGAGCGTGCTTCTTGCTCTAAAGCAGAGTGTGATCCATGGATGAGATCTGTGCTGTGTGTTTCCCTTCAGAAATGGAGTTAAATCCCAGGCTCTGTGTCTTCCTACATGCGCTATTTGTTTCAGGTAAGGGCAGTCACTTTTCAGCTCAAACGAACTACATCGATCACAAAACTCACACGTTTCTCATCTTAACTGACAAGCATTGGATTTTAAAGGACCTGTGGTTTGTTTCAGTTTTCGAATCAGAGTTGAACTAGATATGGCTCAGATGTGTAGGAAACACCGTTCTTATGTTCTCATCACACTCATGTTTCCTGCTGTCTTAGAGACTCTAGAAAGCAAGAGTGTGTTTCTTGCTCTAAAGCAGAGTGTGATCTATATATAAGAACTCTGCTGTGTGTTTCCCTTCAGAAATGGAGTTAAATTCCATGCTCTGTGTCTTCCTACAAGCAAGACTTCATTTCAGGTAAGGGCAGTTACTTTACAGATCAAATGAACTACATCGTTCACAAAGCTCACACGTTTCTCATCTTAACTGAGAAGGATTTGATGTTAGAGGACCCGTGCGTTGTATCAGTTTCAGAAGCAGATTTGAACTACATATTGTCAGTATGTGTAGGAAACACCGCTCTTTTGTTCTGGGCACACTCATGTTTCCTGCTGTATTAGAGATTCTAGATAGCGAGAGTGTTCTTCTTGCTCTAAAGCATAGTGCAATCCAAGCATAAGAACTATGCTGTGTGTTTCCCTTCAGAAATGGAGTTAAAACCCAGGCTTTGTGTGTTCGTACAAGCACTACTTCGTTTCAGGTAAGGGCAGTCACTTTTCAGCTCAAATGAACTTCATCGTTCACGAAGCTAACACGTTTCTCATCTTAACTGACAAGCATTGGATGTTAGAGGCATGTGCTTTGTATCAATTTCAGAATCAGAGCTGGTCTAGATATGGTCCGTATGTTTAGGAAACACCGTTCTATTGTTCTGAGCACACTCAAGTTTCCTGCTGGATTAGAGATTCTAGAAAGGAAGAGCGTGCTTCTTGCTCTAAAGCAGAGTGCGATCCATGGATGAGAATTATGTTGTGTGTTTCCCTTCAGAAATGGAGTTAAATCCCAGGCACTGAGTCTTCCTACAAGCAAGACTTCGTTTCAGGTAAGGGTAGTTTCTTTACAGCTCAAACGAACTACATCGTTCACGAAGCTCACACGTTTCTCATCTTAACTGACTAGCATTGGATTTTAGAGGACCTGTGGTTTGTTTCAGTTTTAGAATCAGAGTTGAACTAGATATGGCTCATATGTGTAGGAAACACCGTTCCTTTGTTCTGAGCACACTCAAGTTTCCTTCTGTCTTAGTGACTCTAGGAAGCAAGAGCATGCTTCTTGCTCTAAAGCAGAGTGTGATCAATGGCTGAGAACTCTGCTGTGTGTTTCAATTCAGAAAGGGAGTTAAATCCCAGGCACTGAGTCTCCTACAAGCAAGACTTCGTTTCAGTTAAGGGTAGTTACTTTACAGCTCAAACGAACTACAACGTTCACGAAGCTCACACGTTTCTCATCTTAACTGACTAGCATTGGATTTTAGAGGACCTGTGGTTTGTTTCAGTTTTATAATCAGAGTTGAACTAGATATGGCCCGTATGTGTAGGAACTACCATTCTTTTCTTCTGAGCACACGCAAGTTTGCTGCTGTATTAGAGAGTCTAGAAAGCAAGAGCGTGCTTCTTGCTCTAAAGCAGAGTGTGATCCATGGATGAGATCTATGCTGTGTGTTTCCCTTCAGAAATGGAGTTAAATCCCAGGCTCTGTGTCTTCCTACATGCGCTACTTTGTTTCAGGTAAGGGCAGTCACTTTTCAGCTCAAACGAACTACATCGTTCACAAAGCTCACACGTTTCTCATCTTAACTGACAAGCATTGGATTTTAAAGGACTTGTGGTTTGTTTCAGTTTTCGAATCAGAGTTGAACTAGATATGGCTCAGATGTGTAGGAAACACCGTTCTTATGTTCTCATCACACTCATGTTTCCTGCTGTCTTAGAGACTCTAGAAAGCAAGAGTGTGTTTCTTGCTCTAAAGCAGAGTGTGATCTATATATAAGAACTCTGCTGTGTGTTTCACTTCAGAAATGGAGTTAAATTCCATGCTCTGTGTCTTCCTACAAGCAAGACTACATTTCAGGTAAGGGCAGTTACTTTACAGATCAAATGAACTACATTGTTCACGAAGCTCACACGTTTCTCATCTTAACTGAGAAGGATTTGATGGTAGAGGACCCGTGCGTTGTATCAGTTTCAGAAGCAGATTTGAACTACATATTGTCAGTATGTGTAGGAAACACCGCTCTTTTGTTATGGGCACACTCATGTTTCCTGCTGTATTAGAGATTCTAGATAGCGAGAGTGTTCTTCTTGCTCTAAAGCATAGTGCAATCCAAGCATAAGAACTATGCTGTGTGTTTCCTTTCAGAAATGGAGATAAATCACAGGCTCTGTGTCTTCCTACATGCGCTACTTTGTTTCAGGTAAGGGCAGTCACTTTTCAGCTCAAACGAACTACATCGTTCACAAAGCTCACACGTTTCTCATCTTAACTTACAAGCATTGGATTTTAAAGGACCTGTGGTTTGTTTCAGTTTTCGAATCAGAGTTGAACTAGATATGGCTCAGATGTGTAGGAAACACCGTTCTTATGTTCTCATCACACTCATGTTTCCTGCTGTCTTAGAGACTCTAGAAAGCAAGAGTGTGTTTCTTGCTCTAAAGCAGAGTGTGATCTATATATAAGAACTCTGCTGTGTGTTTCACTTCAGAAATGGAGTTAAATTCCATGCTGTGTGTCTTCCTACAAGCAAGACTTCATTTCAGGTAAGGGCAGTTACTTTACAGATCAAATGAACTACATCGTTCACAAAACTCACACGTTTCTCATCTTAACTGAGAAGGATTTGATGTTAGAGGACCCGTGCGTTGTATCAGTTTCAGAAGCAGATTTGAACTACATATTGTCCGTATGTGTAGGAAACACCGCTCTTTTGTTCTGGGCACACTCATGTTTCCTGCTGTATTAGAGATTCTAGATAGCGAGGGTGTTCTTCTTGCTCTAAAGCATAGTGCAATCCAAGCATAAGAACTATGCTGTGTGTTTCCCTTCAGAAATGGAGTTAAAACACAGGCTCTGTGTGTTCGTACAAGCACTACTTCGTTTCAGGTAAGGGCAGTCACTTTTCAGCTCAAATGAACTTCATCGTTCACGAAGCTAACACGTTTCTCATCTTAACTGACAAGCATTGGATGTTAGAGGACCTGTGCTTTGTATCAATTTCAGAATCAGAGCTGGTCTAGATATGGTCCGTATGTTTAGGAAACACCATTCTATTGTTCTGAGCACACTCAAGTTTCCTGCTGGATTAGAGATTCTAGAAAGGAAGAGCGTGCTTCTTGCTCTAAAGCAGAGTGCGATCCATGGATGAGAATTATGCTGTGTGTTTCCCTTCAGAAATGGAGTTAAATCCCAGGCTCTGATTCTTCCTACAAGCAAGATTTCGTTTCAGGTAGGGCAGTTACTAACAGCACAAACAAACTACATCATTCAAGAAGCTCACACGTTTCTCATCTTAACTGACAAGCACTGGATGTTAGAGGACCCGTGCTTTGTATCAGTTTCAGAAGCAGAGTTGAACTAGATATGGTCCGTATGTATAGGAAACACCGTTCTTTTATTCTGAGCACACTAACGTTTCCTGCTGTATTCGAGATTCTGGAAAGCAAGAACGTGCTTCCTGCTCTAAAGCAGAGTGCGATCCATGGAAGAGAACTATGCTGTGTGTTTCCCTTCAGAAATGGAGTTAAATCCCACGGTCTGTGTTTTCCTACAAACACTACTTCATTTCAGGTAAGGGCAGTCACTTTTGAGCACAAAAGAACTATATTGTTCACGAAGCTCACATGTTTCTCATCTTAACTTACAAGCATTGGATTTTAGAGGACCATTGCTTTGTATCTGTTTCAGAAGCAGAGTTGGACTAGATATGGTCCGTATGTGTAGGAAACACCGTTCATTTGTTCTCAGCACACTCATGTTTCCTGCTGTCTTAGAGACTCTAGGAAGCAAGAGCTTGTTTCTTGCTATAAAGCAGAGTGTGATCTATATATGTGAACTCTGCTGTGTGTTTCACTTCGGAAATGGAGTTAAATCCCAGGCTCTGAGTCTTCCTACAAGCAAGATTTCGTTTCAGGTAAGGGCAGTAAATAACAGCTCAAACGAACTACATCATTCACGAAGCTCACACGATTCTCATCTTAACTGACAAGCAATGGATGTTAGAGGACCCGTGCTTTGTATCAGTTTCAGAAGCAGAGTTGAACTAGATATGGTCCTTATGTGTTTGAAACACCGTTCTATTGTTCTGAGCACACTCATGTTTCATGCTGTATTAGAGATTCTAGAAAGCAAGAGCTTTCTTCTTGCTCTAAAGCATAGTGCGATCCACGGATGAGAACTCTGTTGTGTGTTTCACTTCAGAAATAGAGTTAAGTCCCATGGTCTGAGTCTTCCTACAAGCAAGACTTCGTTTCAGTTAAGGGTAGTTACTTTACAGCTCAAACGAACTACAACGTTCACGAAGCTCACACGTTTCTCATCTTAACTTACTAGCATTGGATTTTAGAGGACCTTTGGTTTGTTTCAGTTTTATAATCAGAGTTGAACTAGATATGGCCCGTATGTGTAGAAACTACCATTCTTTTCTTCTGAGCACACGCAAGTTTGCTGCTGTATTAGAGAGTCTAGAAAGCAAGAGCGTGCTTCTTGCTCTAAAGCAGAGTGTGATCCATGGATGAGATCTATGCTGTGTGTTTCCCTTCAGAAATGGAGTTAAATCCCAGGCTCTGTGTCTTCCTACATGCGCTACTTTGTTTCAGGTAAGGGCAGTCACTTTTCAGCTCAAACGAACTACATCGTTCACAAAGCTCACACGTTTCTCATCTTAACTGACAAGCATTGGATTTTAAAGGACCTGTGGTTTGTTTCAGTTTTCGAATCAGAGTTGAACTAGATATGGCTCAGATGTGTAGGAAACACCGTTCTTATGTTCTCATCACACTCATGTTTCCTGCTGTCTTAGAGACTCTAGAAAGCAAGAGTGTGTTTCTTGCTCTAAAGCAGAGTGTGATCTATATATAAGAACTCTGCTGTGTGTTTCACTTCAGAAATGGAGTTAAATTCCATGCTCTGTGTCTTCCTACAAGCAAGACTACATTTCAGGTAAGGGCAGTTACTTTACAGATCAAATGAACTACATCATTCACGAAGCTCACACGTTTCTCATCTTAACTGAGAAGGATTTGATGGTAGAGGACCCGTGCGTTGTATCAGTTTCAGAAGCAGATTTGAACTACATATTGTCCGTATGTGTAGGAAACACCGCTCTTTTGTTCTGGGCACACTCATGTTTCCTGCTGTATTAGAGATTCTAGATAGCGAGAGTGTTCTTCTTGCTCTAAAGCATAGTGCAATCCAAGCATAAGAACTATGCTGTGTGTTTCCCTTCAGAAATGGAGTTAAATCCCAGGCTCTGTGTGTTCGTACAAGCACTACTTCGTTTCAGGTAAGGGCAGTCACTTTTCAGCTCAAATGAACTTCATCGTTCACGAAGCTAACACGTTTCTCATCTTAACTGACAAGCATTGGATGTTAGAGGACCTGTGCTTTGTATCAATTTCAGAATCAGAGCTGGTCTAGATATGGTCCGTATGTTTAGGAAACACCGTTCTATTGTTCTGAGCACACTCAAGTTTCCTGCTGGATTAGAGATTCTAGAAAGGAAGAGCGTGCTTCTTGCTCTAAAGCAGAGTGCGATCCATGGATGAGAATTATGTTGTGTGTTTCCCTTCAGAAATGGAGTTAAATCCCAGGCACTGAGTCTTCCTACAAGCAAGACTTCTTTTCAGGTAAGGGTAGTTTCTTTACAGCTCAAACGAACTACATCGTTCACGAAGCTCACACGTTTCTCATCTTAACTGACTAGCATTGGATTTTAGAGGACCTGTGGTTTGTTTCAGTTTTAGAATCAGAGTTGAACTAGATATGGCTCATATGTGTAGGAAACACCGTTCCTTTGTTCTGAGCACACTCAAGTTTCCTTCTGTCTTAGTGACTCTAGGAAGCAAGAGCGTGCTTCTTGCTCTAAAGCAGAGTGTGATCAATGGATGACAACTCTGTTTTGTGTTTCACTTCCGAAATGGAGTTAAATCCCAGGCACTGAGTCTTCCTACAAGCAAGACTTCGTTTCAGGTAAGGGCAGTTACTTTACAGCTCAAACGAACTACATCGTTCAAGAGCTCACACGTTTCTCATCTTAATTGAGAAGCACTTGATGATAGGGGACCTTTGCTTTGTATCAATTTCAAGCAGAGTTGAACTAGATATGGTCCGTATGTATAGGAAACACCGTTCTTTTGTTCTGAGCACACTCACTTTTCCTGCTGTATTAGAGACTCTAGAATTCAAGAGCGTGCTGAGTGCTCGAAAGCAGAGTGTGATCCATGGATGAGAATTGTGTTGTGTGTTTCCCTTCAGAAATGGAGTTAAATCCCAGGCTCTGAGTCTTCCTACAAGCAAGACTTCGTTTCAGGTAAGGGCAGTTAATAACAGCTCAAACGAACTACATCGTTCACGAAGCTCACATGTTTCTCATCTTAACTGACAAGCACTGGATGTTAGAGGACCTTTGCTTTGTATCAATTTCAAGCACAGTTGAACTAGATATGGCCCGTATGTGTAGGAACTACCGTTCTTTTGTTCTGAGCACACGCAAGTCTCCCGCTGTATTAGAGACTCTGGAAAGCAAGAGCGTGCTTCTTGGTCTAAAGCAGAGTGTGATCCATGGATGAGAATTGTGTTATGTGTTTCCCTTCAGAAATGGAGTTAAATCCCAGGCTCTGAGTCTTCCTACAAGCAAGACTTCGTTTCAGGTAAGGGCAGTTAATAACAGCTCAAACAAACTACATCGTTCACGAAGTTCACACTTTTCTCATCTTAACTGACAAGCATTTGATTTTAGCGGACCTGTGGCTTGTTTCAGTTTTAGAATCAGAGTTGAACTAGATATGGCTCATGTGTGTAGGAAACACCGTTCTTTTGTTATGAGCACACTCACGTTTCCTTTTGTCTTAGAGACTCTAGGAAGCAAGAGCGTGCTTCTTGCTCTAAAGCAGAGTGTGATCTATATATGAGAACTCTGCTCTGTATTTCACTTCAGAAATGGAGTTAAATTCCATGCTCTGTGTCTTCCTACAAGCAAGACTTCGTTTCAGGTAAGGACAGTCATTTTTCAGCTCAAACGAAATACATCGTTCACGAAGCTCACACGTTTCTCATCTTAACTGTCAAGCACTGGATGTTAGAGGACCCGTGCGTTGTATCAGTTTCAGAAGCAGAGTTGAACTAGATATGGTCCGTATGTATGGGAAACACCGTTCTTTTGTTCAGAGCACACTCAAGTTTCCTGCTGGATTAGAGATTCTAGAAAGGAAGAGCGTGCTTCTTGCTCTAAAACAGAGTGGGATCCATGGATGAGAACTATGCTGTGTGTTTCCCTTCAGAAATGAAGTTAAATCCCAGGCTCTGAGTCTTCCTACAAGCAAGACTTCGTTTCAGGTAAGGGCAGTTAATAACAGCTCAAACGAACTACACTGTTCACGAAGCTCACACGTTTCTCATCTTAACTGACAAGCACTGGATGTTAGAGGACCCGTGCTTTGTATAAGTTTCAGAAGCAGAGTTGAACTAGATATGGTCTGTATGTATAGGAAACACCGTTCTGTTATTCTGAGCACACTCAAGTTTCCTGGTTTATTAGAGATTCTAGAAAGCAAGAACGTGCTTCCTGCTCTAAAGCAGAGTGCAATCCATGGATGAGAACTATGCTGTGTGTTTCCCTTCAGAAATGGAGTTAAATCCCACGGTCTGTGTTTTCCTACAAACACTACTTCGTTTCAGGTAAGGGCAGTGTCTTTTGAGCTCAAACGAACTACATCATTCACGAAGCTCACACGTTTCTCATCTTAACTGACAAGCATTGGATTTTAGAGGACCTGTTGTTTGTTTCAGTTTTATAATCAGAGTTGAACTAGATATGGCTCATATGTGTAGGAAACTCCGTTCATTTGTTCTCATCACACTCATGTTTCCTGCTGTCTTAGAGACTCTAGAAAGCAAGAGTGTGTTTCTTGCTCTAAAGCAGAGTGTGATCTATATATGAAAACTCTGCTGTGTGTTTCCCTTCAGAAATGGAGTTAAATCCCAAGCTCTGAGTCTTCCTACAAGCAAGACTTCGTTTCAGGTAAGGGCAGTTACTAACAGCTCAAACAAACTACATCATTCACGAAGCTCACACGTTTCTCATCTTAACTGACAAGCACTGGATGTTAGAGGACCCGTGCTTTGTATCAGTTTCAGAACCAGAGTTGAACTAGATATGGTCCTTATGTGTATGAAACACCGTTCTATTGTTCTGAGCACACTCAAGTTTCCTTCTGTATTAGAGATTCTAGAAAGCAAGAGCATTCATCTTGCTCTAAATCATAGTGCGATCCATGGATGAGAACTATGATGTGTGTTTCCCTTCAGAAATGGAGTTAAATCCGAGGCTCTGTGTCTTCCTACAAGCAAGACTTCGTTTCAGGTAAGGGCAGTTACTTTACAGCTCAAACGAACTACATCGTTCACGAAGCTCACACGTTTCTCATCTTAACTGATAAGCATTTGATTTTAGCGGACCTGTGGTTTGTTTCAGTTTTAGAATCAGAGTTGAACTAGATATGGCTCATGTGTGTAGGAAACACCGTTCATTTGTTATGAGCACCCTCACGTTTCCTTTTGTCTTAGAGACTCTAGGAAGCAAGACCGTGCTTCTTGCTCTAAAGCAGAGTGTGATCTATATGTGAGAACTCTGCTCTGTGTTTCACTTCAGAAATGGAGTTAAATTCCATGCTCTGTGTCTTCCTACAAGCAAGACTTCGTTTCAGGTAAGGGCAGTTAATAACAGCTCAAACGAACTACATCGTTCACGTGCTCACACGTTTCTCATCTTAATTGAGAAGCACTTGATGATAGGGGACCTTTGCTTTGTATCATTTTCAAGCAGAGTTGAACTAGATATGGTCCGTATGTGTAGGAAACACCATTCATTTGTTCTCAGCACACTCAAGTTTCCTGCTGTCTTAGAGACTCTGGAAAGCTAGAGCATGCTTCTTGCTCTAAAGCAGAGTGTGATCAATGGATGACAACTCTGTTTTGTGTTTCACTTCAGAAATGGAGTTAAATCCCAGGCACTGAGTCTTCCTACAAGCAAGACTTCGATTCAGGTAAGGGCAGTTACTAACAGCTCAAACGAACTACATCATTCACGAAGCTCACACGTTTCTCATCTTAACTGACAAGCACTGGATGTTAGAGGACCCGTGCTTTGTATCAGTTTCAGAAGCAGAGTTGAACTAGATATGTTCCGTATGTATAGGAAACTCTGTTCTTTTTTTCTGAGCACACTCACGTTTCCTGCTGTATTAGAGATTCTAGAAAGTAAGAACGTGCTTCCTGCTCTAAAGCAGAGTGCGATCCATGGAAGAGAATTATGCTGTGTGTTTCCCTTCAGAAATGGAGTTAAATCCCACGGTCTGTGTTTTCCTACAAACACTACTTCGTTTCAGGTAAGGGCAGTCACTTTTGAGCTCAAACGAACTACATTGTTCACGAAGCTCACACATTTCTCATCTTAACTGACAAGCATGGGATTTTAGAGGACCATTGCTTTGTATCAGTTTCAGAAGCAGAGTTGGACTAGATATGGTCCGTATGTGTAGGAAACACCATTCATTTCTTCTCAGCACACTCAAGTTTCCTGCTGTCTTAGAGACTCTGGAAACCTAGAGCATGCTTCTTGCTCTAAAGCAGAGTGTGATCAATGGATGAGAACTCTGTTTTGTGTTTCACTTCAGAAATGGAGTTAAATCCCAGGCACTGAGTCTTCCTACATGCAAGACTTCGTTTCATGTAAGGGCAGTTCATTTACAGCTCAAACGAACTACATCGTTCACGAGCTCACACGTTTCTCATCTTAACTGACAAGCACTGGATGTTACAGGACCTTTGCTTTGTATCAATTTCAAGCACAGTTGAACTAGATATGGCCCGTATGTGTAGGGAACTACCGTTCTTTTGTTCTGAGCACACGCAAGTCTCCCGCTGTATTAGAGACTCTAGAAAGCAAGAGCGTGCTTCTTGGTCTAAAGCAGAGTGTGATCCATGGATGAGAACTGTGTTGTGTGTTTCCCTTCAGAAATGAAGTTAAATCCCAGGCTCTGAGTCTTCCTACAAGCAAGACTTCATTTCAGGTAAGGGCAGTTAATAACAGCTCAAACGAACTACACCGTTCACGAAGCTCACACGTTTCTCATCTTAACTGACAAGCATTGGATTTTAGAGGACCTGTTGTTTGTTTCAGTTTTAGAATCAGAGTTGAACTAGATATGGCTCATATGTGTAGGAAACTCCGTTCATTTGTTCTCATCACACTCATGTTTCCTGCTGTCTTAGAGACTCTAGAAAGCAAGAGTGTGTTTCTTGCTCTAAAGCAGAGTGTGATCTATATATGAGAACTCTGCTGTGTGTTTCCCTTCAGAAATGGAGTTAAATCCCAAGCTCTGAGTCTTCCTACAAGCAAGACTTCGTTTCAGGTAAGGGCAGTTAATAACAGCTCAAACGAACTACATCATTCACGAAGCTCACACGTTTCTCATCTTAACTGACAAGCACTGGATGTTAGAGGACCCGTGCTTTGTATCAGTTTCAGAAGCAGAGTTGAACTAGATATGGTCCTTATGTGTATGAAACACTGTTCTGTTGTTCTGAGCACACTCAAGTTTCCTTCTGTATTAGAGATTCTAGAAAGCAAGAGCATTCATCTTGCTCTAAATCATAGTGTGATCCATGGATGAGAACTATGATGTGTGTTTCCCTTCAGAAATGGAGTTAAATCCGAGGTTCTGTGTCTTCCTAAAAGCACTACTTCGTTTAAGGTAAGGGCAGTCACTTTTGAGCTAAAACGAACTACATCGTTCAGGAAGCTCACACGTTTCTCATCTTAATTGACAAGCATTGGATTTAGAGGACCAGGGCTTGTATCAGTTTCAGAAGCAGAGTTGGACTAGATATGGTCCGTATGTGTAGGAAACACCATTCATTTGTTCTCAGCACACTCAAATTTCCTGCTGTCTTAGAGACTCTGGAAAGCTAGAGCATGCTTCTTGATCTAAAGCAGAGTGTGATCAGTGGATGACAACTCTGTTTTGTGTTTCACTTCCGAAATGGAGTTAAATCCCAGGCACTGAGTCTTCCTACAAGCAAGACTTCATTTCATGTAAGGGCAGTTACTTTACAGCACATACGAACTACATCGTTCATGAGCTCACACGTTTCTCATCTTAACTGACAAGCATTGGATTTTAGAGGACCAGTGCTTTGTATCAGTTTCAGAAGCAGAGTTGGACTAGATATGGTCCGTATGTGTAGGAAACACCATTCATTTGTTCTCAGCACACTCAAGTTTCCTGCTGTCTTAGAGACTCTGGAAAGCTAGAGCATGCTTCTTGCTCTAAAGCAGAGTGTGATCAATGGATGACAACTCTGTTTTGTGTTTCACTTCCGAAATGGAGTTAAATCCCAGGCACTGAGTCTTCCTACAAGCAAGACTTCATTTCATGTAAGGGCAGTTACTTTACAGCTCAAACGAACTACATTGTTCAAGAGCTCACACGTTTCTCATCTTAATTGAGAAGCACTTGATGATAGGGGACCTTTGCTTTGTATCAATTTCAAGCAGAGTTGAACTAGATATGGTCCGTATGTATAGGAAACACCGTTCTTTTGTTCTGAGCACACTCACTTTTCCTGCTGTATTAGAGACTCTAGAATTCAAGAGCGTGCTGAGTGCTCGAAAGCAGAGTGTGATCCATGGATGAGAATTGTGTTGTGTGTTTCCCTTCAGAAATGGAGTTAAATCCCAGGCTCTGAGTCTTCCTACAAGCAAGACTTCGTTTCAGGTAAGGGCAGTTAATAACAGCTCAAACGAACTACATCGTTCACGAAGCTCACATGTTTCTCATCTTAACTGACAAGCACTGGATGTTAGAGGACCTTTGCTTTGTATCAATTTCAAGCACAGTTGAACTAGATATGGCCCGTATGTGTAGGAACTACCGTTCTTTTGTTCTGAGCACACGCAAGTCTCCCGCTGTATTAGAGACTCTGGAAAGCAAGAGCGTGCTTCTTGGTCTAAAGCAGAGTGTGATCCATGGATGAGAATTGTGTTATGTGTTTCCCTTCAGAAATGGAGTTAAATCCCAGGCTCTGAGTCTTCCTACAAGCAAGACTTCGTTTCAGGTAAGGGCAGTTAATAACAGCTCAAACAAACTACATCGTTCACGAAGTTCACACTTTTCTCATCTTAACTGACAAGCATTTGATTTTAGTGGACCTGTGGCTTGTTTCAGTTTTAGAATCAGAGTTGAACTAGATATGGCTCATGTGTGTAGGAAACACCGTTCTTTTGTTATGAGCACACTCACGTTTCCTTTTGTCTTAGAGACTCTAGGAAGCAAGAGCGTGCTTCTTGCTCTAAAGCAGAGTGTGATCTATATATGAGAACTCTGCTCTGTATTTCACTTCAGAAATGGAGTTAAATTCCATGCTCTGTGTCTTCCTACAAGCAAGACTTCGTTTCAGGTAAGGACAGTCATTTTTCAGCTCAAACGAAATACATCGTTCACGAAGCTCACACGTTTCTCATCTTAACTGTCAAGCACTGGATGTTAGAGGACCCGTGCGTTGTATCAGTTTCAGAAGCAGAGTTGAACTAGATATGGTCCGTATGTATGGGAAACACCGTTCTTTTGTTCAGAGCACACTCAAGTTTCCTGCTGGATTAGAGATTCTAGAAAGGAAGAGCGTGCTTCTTGCTCTAAAACAGAGTGGGATCCATGGATGAGAACTATGCTGTGTGTTTCCCTTCAGAAATGAAGTTAAATCCCAGGCTCTGAGTCTTCCTACAAGCAAGACTTCGTTTCAGGTAAGGGCAGTTAATAACAGCTCAAACGAACTACACTGTTCACGAAGCTCACACGTTTCTCATCTTAACTGACAAGCACTGGATGTTAGAGGACCCGTGCTTTGTATAAGTTTCAGAAGCAGAGTTGAACTAGATATGGTCTGTATGTATAGGAAACACCGTTCTGTTATTCTGAGCACACTCAAGTTTCCTGGTTTATTAGAGATTCTAGAAAGCAAGAACGTGCTTCCTGCTCTAAAGCAGAGTGCAATCCATGGATGAGAACTAT